>CM060932.1:418193875-419518115 GCA_030765085.1 Allium cepa
CGGAGGTAGTTTCTTACCCAGTCATAGTATGGAATCTGTTCTCCAATATGAGCCTTTACGATTTTGATTGTAGAGCCAAGTATGCTGGAATTTAATTAATGTAACAATTTTGGCTATTTTAATAAGTATTTGTACTTAGACGCTATTATAATATCATAGGATTTTTACATAAAAGTGATTTTGGCTATCGTAAGGTAAAAATTCATCGTGTTTATTTGTGGCATGGTCTTACGGGATACGTTTGTTTTCAGAGGATTTTGATAGCGCAATTAATTCAAATTGAGTGCGTTTTCTCATGCTGCTTTTCCATACTGACTTGAGTGTTATTTTGTTATAATACTCGGGTCAGACCAAGTATTACCGATTCAGGTTAGGATGCTATGGGGATCAGGAGTCGAGCTAGATGACAGAGATGTATTTCCGCACTTGATTAAATTCCGTTGGGTGTAGGCTCTATATTCAGCACTTGTAAGGATGGGTTATTATAATTGTCCAGAATTGATTTATTGATTGTTATACTCTGATGATGGTATGTATGATAACAGTTATAGTTCTTTTGTATAAGGATATGTTATTATCTGTTATATATTGTTCGGCTGTGATTGTGAGATTTTATGTTATTGTTTCTGTTTTTCTTTTATCTCTTCCTTTTCTTTTCCCTTAAAAATCGGGTTTTCTGGCATTTGATTTCTCGGCAGGTAATACAATGGACATAATAGTGTCGATTTTCGAGGGTCGAAAATCTCGATCATTGCATTTTGGGTTGAAAAATAAGTTTAACACAATAAAAATGGTAAAGGAAATCAAATAAAGGAGCCTTTTATTCTGGAAAATCATAGCATAAATGGTACAAATTGGTAGAGTTAAAGTGTTTCCTAAGAAAATTATGTAATTTTGATTATATAATTTTGCACTTAACCCTTATGTATGAGTCATCTTAAAAATGGAAGTATGTTTTCCTTGTTTTATTTTCAGTATATGTGCATATATTAGTAATTTCATGTTGATGTTCACACTTTATACATACAATAAGAAATCCCCAAGGGTAAATATTTAGCAGACTGAACTTATGAATGCATTCATAATCTTGAGTAATGATTCAATGTGTGTGTATAATTATCCATACATGTTCCTAATAAAGGTGATTCGAGAAAGGGAGATCGAATCACCTACGAGACTAGTGTACCTTATGCTCTCCATATGATGGATATGTACTTGTAGTTGTTGTGGATACTAAATGACTCATTGAGATTTTTTTAAAGGCTAGTTGTATTTAACTCAAAATAGAGGATCTCACATGATGATGTATAGCGATCTTTTAACTTAAGAGTATCTTGGATCTTGTTTAGTGTGGTCTGACTTTGATGATGGTTAATAGCATGATATGATTTTGTATTAGGCCCATAGTTGGGTACATGATTTAATACTCAAAGTGAAAAACAACTGAAGAGAGGGCCCGTTTCCTTCAGTATGGAAGGTTAATGTCATCATAATTGGTTATTAACTCAAAGTTAGAAATATCCACATAGAGAAATTTTAGTTAATCAATAATTGTTATTTATTGAGTTAAGTAAATTTAAAGCTCAACTTCAAATTTAACTAAGTATATTATTAGGGTTTTAACCAATGGCATCATCTCTAATGTCTAAGTAACATAGTTTTGGTGAAGAGACAAACATGTAAAAATATTATTGCATAAGATTATAGCTTTGAAGCGACTATGAAGTAGGACTTCAACTAGATGATCGTTACACATTCGACTTTGTGACCTTTACCACGCTTGAGCAAAGTCCACAAATTCTTGATGTTTAACTGATTTAATCATTAACCAATGATCGAAGTTTCACCAATGATTCACACAACAATGACTTCTAGCGTTAGACCTAAAAGCTGTATTATAATAATTATAATTCTTATAAATTATTTCGATAATGATTTATATATGCATGTATGAGTATGTATAATTGTTATGCATGTCTAATGTGAATGATTCAACTTATTAAATAACCAAAATTAATTGAGACAAATACGTTTAACTATTGTATAAATTTAACTTAATTTAAATAGGTAATTTAATTGATTAATAGGTAAAATAAAATATATAGTGTATATATTTTATGTTGTGCATTGATAAATTAATTAATTATTGATTCTAATATGGATGCTCATGTGATAGTAAGTGGAAAGATCAAATGTGTTTGAAAAAAGGAAGAAACTAATGGAGATATAATTATTGTTAGGTCAGGTGCATTGGTAGTAGGGTGAAATAAGGAAATTTAAAAAAAATTATTAGTTTGCACTAGAACTTATTTTGTGTTTATATGAAAAACATATTTTCATTAAATCCTATTTAGTGATTATTAAAAGAGGATTTAGTGTTCTAATTTTAATTTAACTAATTTATATTAAAATTTTATGTTTGTATATTATGTATTATGTAACGACCCGATATTTTCAACCATTCACATCCACACATGTCGGATTTGAATTGCTCAAAATATCATATTGTTAATTAAAATTTGGCACAACTAAGCATATACCATAAATAAAATAATCATAGAATTACAGAAACATAGTATTATAACGGAATGCAGCGGAATAGATAAATAGTAGTTCATGAAGCTACTACATAAACAACAGAGTTTGAAATAAAATACAACAGAATATCTCAAATATAGACCAATGACATCTCTGAACAAATCAACTGGAAAAGCTGAAAGCTGAATCGATAGCTGGATCTCCAAGCGAAGCTCCAAACTTCAAAGGTGAGCCTCAATGATGTATTATTCAGTCTGACCCGAGCATAAAGCAAAACACAAAACACTCGAGTCAGGATTAACATTCTTATATCAATAAATTCAACTCAAGTGAAATATCAACTAAAATACAATTAACTTAGACGATGTTTGGGATACTCATCCTCTAAGGATCTGTGGAACTATCTACAATGTAGAAATATACGCTATTAGCAACCTAAATTCATTATAACACCGTGGTCATTTCAAAATAGTTTATACTTCAAAACCAAAATATCATTTCCATTTCAAATAAATATATTTCCAAATTATAGCACTTTCAAAAACTAGATTGATAATTTCATATATATCTCATTTTAACTTCTTACTATTTAGTTTTGAAATATTCACTTAATAGATCTATTATCATTTAAATAACCTTAAATTACATTTTTTCAAATATTTCCTTCAATTTATTTAAACGTGAAATATTCAACAAAATCAAATTATAAAATCATATCCTTTGAATTCTCAAATTTAATAAATTTCAAATCGATTTAATTAAATAAAATTCTCAATTAGTTATAATTTCAATTAAATTCAAATTTATCTTCCCAACCTTAACTTATAAAATCATTAAAATTATATTTTTAAAATAAAATTTAAATAATCCTTAAACATATTTAAATCAGACTTTACTAAATTTAAAGCTTATTATTAATTTATTTTATATCATAGCTTATTCATATACATAATATTTTCAAATTTAAATAAAACAATATATATTTCCTTTCAAAACCATAGAAATCATTTTCAAAATATATATATATATATATATAGACCAACGGTGTTTGTATAAAATTTTCTATCCCATGGTCAAGTGATACAGATATTTATCATTTCAATCTGTAGTTTAAATATTGACGCGTATACATCATTTAATCCCAAATTCAAATCAATGAAAATCACTTGGATTTATCATTTCAACCCATAACGATTTTCTCTTATTCTACAGATCGTTCGGGTATGTATCATTTCAACCCATAGGGAATTCTATACTAATAGGGAACTTGCAGAGTGATAACAGATATTATAATAATAGAACAGGCATATATCATCAATAACAATACAATATAAATAACATGATATGTTGTCATATCCCATAGGTGGACATTTACAGATAATAGCATATATATAACAATTTAAATAACTACAGCAGCATATTTCAATTGTCGTTTCAGTTGAAATAAGATTTAATAAATATAAGAATGTTAATCGTGAGTGATTGCTCACCTTTCGAGACTAGTGAGTGCAGAAGATGACACAGATACGCACACTGATATGGACACTGAAATTTGAATGAGGAACCGAAGCAAAGTAAAATCGACACGAATTCAACGATCAAAGCTGATAATAAGAATAGACAAAATCAAATCAAAACAGGATCGATAAAGATAATCGGAATCATCTTGATAGAACAGAAATTATATATATATATATATATATATATATATATATATTATTTTCAGGAAGTCAATATTTAAATTGAAACAAATATTAAAATAACATATAAATTATATATATACAAAATTATATTCTTAATTCATAGACATATAAAATCTTAATATATATATATATATAGAAATTGGTATTAAGTTTAAACATATATACATGTATCCAAATCAAAAATCTATATGCATAAAGTAAAGATACCTCTACACATCAACTCACATACAAGATCAAAACACATATAATGTTCTGTTCTTTAATTCAATGCATTTATATATATTCTTAATAACTATTATAGAATACAACTTATAAAATTTATATACAACAAACAGGTCATCAACTTTATAAACTCATAGATACAAAACCAGTCGAAACAGCTTTATATAACATGAAATCAGAATACATAATAACATTCGAAACAAACCAACTCATATAAATATATAGACAAATATATGACTCTACATATATTTATATACAATATCTTAAAATCAATATACCTTATAAATTATAACTATATAAACTTTTGTGACTTAATAAACTTTATACAATATATACATACATATCAATGCAGACCGTAAAACAACAAAATATGCAAACCACATGTTATATATGCGACTATACAAATATATATACAACTCCCAAGAGACAAACGTATATGTATACATACTATAACTAACCTTTATAACCTTTTGTTACTTTATAACTATAAAATACCACTTACTGTATATATATAACCCAGACTCATGCATATACATACATACATACATACATACATACATACATATATATATATATATATTCACTGATACATTACTAAGATAATATAAAGCACTATAACAAACTTACTATATAAATACTAGTATATATTAGTCTTATATAACATAATGTTACTTATAGATAATAAAATAAACATATATAATCTCTCTCAGATCCAAAAAATTTACACTAACATATTAAGTTCGGACACAGCATATATATAAGATAAACAAGCGTACTTCATATGATTTCGAAATCTATCAACCTATGTAATAGACTATATATATCATGAAATGATAAAGCAAGCTTAGTTAAAATGCAAAATAAAGTGGCAGATAAAGGTCTTGTATATAGAAACCACCTTCATAATATATATATATATATATATATATATATATAACAAAAGATGGATTGGAATAAAACATTGACATGTAAATATATATATATATAGAAACTGTTATATAAGTATATACAGTCAACTACACATAGGATTTTTATTTTAGAAATCAATAAAACAAACTTTATAAAGTATGTATATAAAATGTACTACGTAATAGCCTATATATGCTTATATTTTATAAACACTGTCACACTCATACCAATTTATACCATTACACACAACAACTATTTTATATAGATAAAAACAAAATATCTCCGTACACTAAAAAATATAATATAATACTTACGAAAAAATATAACCCAGGAAGGGCAGCAGTGGTTCGCGGTGCGGCATAAGTTGGAGGGAGAGGGGGGAAAATCAGGAAGGAGCCGGCCGTGGGTTGCTCTGGGTGTTGTCAGGTGGTAGGCCGATGGGGTGATGTGGAGGAGAGAGGGACGGAGATCTAGTGGTGGAGGGCTTTGCTGGAGAGTGACGGCGCGAGTGGGGAACAAGGTCGGGCTGGATTGATGCATAGAAATTTTAAAGAAAATATACTTTTTTATATTTTTTGGGTATGGAACGGAGAGGAGAAAAGTGAGGGGAGAGGAAGATGAATAAAAGAGATGAGCAGAGTCTGAAGAACAGAGGGATGGGTCTTGGAATTAATAGGGACGCAATAAAGTCAGTAATAGCAAAGTAAACAAACATGCAACAGGATAAGTGCTTAAACAATGGAAATAAAAGGTCACAAACGTCATGCCCGTGTAATCAGGTAATTAAAAGCAAAACAGCTATTTATTCCGGCCGTTGGAAAAATTCGATATAGACATAGGAAAAGTTAAAACGGATACCGATTTGGTTACCCGTTTCGCCGGTGTCGTCGCGTATCAAACACCAAAACACAGAAATGATTATACCATAGAGATCAGCACGACGAGACGATCAAAATGGTGTACCGATCTTAGTGGTACAATTGAATTATAAAATCCGAATTTCCGCTAGCGGAAAATGCAGCTGAAACGCAGAAAATAAGATCAACGGAGCTAAAGAAGTCCGAATTTGATGAAACAAAATAAGACGTCTCACTGAGAAGATGATTTATAAATTTGTTATATAAAAATATTCAACTTTGGAAAACATTTTATTATCACCTGATATTAACTGATTTAAATTGAAATAAAATTACGCAATAAAATAAACTTCAATATTATTAATTGAAAATTTACCATTTGCTATGTTTAAATAGACGTATCCCAAATATTAAATTTTTATTTCAAAAAATTAAAATTTTAAATTTCTCAAAATTCAATTAAATATGTTATAAAAATTATTAAAATTTATGGGTCGTTACACTCTCCCCCACTCAAAACTTTTCGTCCCCGAAAAGGAAGGAGGTAGTAGAATAGAACAACCCAAAATAAAAATAGATTGAAAGTCAAGATTTAACAATTAGTTTAGAACTATATATATTTCAATTTAAATTAACTAATATTCAATAATTTGGTCAAACCCATTTATTATATCCATAATTCATAAATTTATAAATTTTATCTTAAGATACTTTTAAAATATTATTGATAAATCAACAATCATTTACTTTAAATATGTTTTATTTAATTAATAACTTCTAAAATATTTATAATACTAAATTTTTTCTATTGAACCATGTATTATATAAATAAACAATATTTTAAACATTATATTAAAAGAGGAAAAGAAGGTTGATTCGAAAAACAGAATATAGGCGAATAAATAAAGCTGAGCAGATAAGGTAGATTCAAAAGAATAGTATCGGACATGAATAGTTAATTCAAACTATAAGTATTTCAATTTCAAATATTAATACAAAATTTCTTTGTTGGAAATACTTTTATAATAAAATACTTTTATATCGAAACGAATTTTCCTTTCGAAAGTATTTTTATAACTCAATGTCTTAATAGCTTTATCCTCGTTCTTGCAGACTCTGGCCATGCGTTGATCAGGCACAAAGCTAGAATTCCTTAAGTACTTAGTAGACCTATTTCAACATCCAATGAAAATACTTCAAAAACCTTTAAAACTGATATGCAAAGTACAATCCAAACAAATCAATCGAATCATGGATCGCAGATACACAATGATTACGCCTAGATCCCCCAGAAAACATCCGTGTCTTTAAGCAATCAATGCCTTGTGAATTTCGCCATGATAACCAAAACCCATGGACTGCGGATGCACAATGGTTACACCTAGATCCCCCAGGAAACATCCATACCCTTTAAGCAATCTCTGCCTTGCGGATTACGACACGACAATAAAACCGGTAGACCTTAGATACACAATGGTTACGCCTGGATCCCTCAGGAAACATCCGTACCCTTTAAGAAATCTCTGCCTTACGGATTACGCTATCACAACAAAACAACCATGGGTAATGCCATGGAAGGACACACGAGTATCGCATCCGAAAAAACAAATCAGAGAGAATAATATCGATAGAATGAATCCACAATGTGGCCACAAAACGGATATCAAGCAGAAGGAACTTTCCATATCTTTACTTCAAAAATATGTATCTTATAGTACCTTTTCAAATCAATTATCAAATATCATACTTATATAAAGTCCATTATACATAAGATTTCATTTTCAAATCGAATACTTTCCAAAATCAATAGTATCAAATCACAGTCATATTGATTTCGATTATATAAGATTTCGCTTTTCAAATTGAGTACCTTTCCAAATCAATAGTTTTCGAATCAACTTCATACTTATATAAATCAATTTTATATAAGTTCGATAACTCCCAAATCAAGTATTTAATAAAACAAGGTTCTCAATTTCAATTCATTTCAATATCAATCCAGTTTCAAAATCATATACGATTTCACCAAATTATTTCTTCCAGATTAAATATATCCAGTTTCAAAGATTCCAAATATTAGGTTTAGAAAATAATCCTGGTTTCCCAATCAACATAATTTAAGTCAAACAAATACATTTCCAAAATCATCATATAAACATTGGGTTTAAATTCCAATCTATTTTCGAAACCAAATATTTTTCTCAAAATCATTTTATCCAAAAATGATCACCAGGTTTATAACCATCCCTTTTTAAACCTTTAAACTATTTATTTATATTTGAAAGATCCAATTTACCTTTTCATTTTATGTAAAACTAAATTTTATTCAAATTATTTCAGAACTAAATTTCATATTAGTATAATTCAAAATAGTCTTATTCATTTACTTAACACAACAGTTTCAAACTTATTTGAATCATATTA
Organism: Allium cepa; assembly: GCA_030765085.1. Classification (NCBI taxonomy): domain Eukaryota; kingdom Viridiplantae; phylum Streptophyta; class Magnoliopsida; order Asparagales; family Amaryllidaceae; genus Allium; species Allium cepa. The sequence goes on from CM060932.1 coordinate 418,202,529, forward strand.
CTTCATACTTGAACATACAAAAATAAACTCATATACAGTATCAAATATTTATACCCTTTTGAAATTACTTAACTTTGAAAAATTAAACCTCGATTTGGAAGTGTTCGAACATTCAAAATAGTCGGAGAAACCAAATTTTAAATCCAAGAGTTAGAAATCAGCGACAAATCAATAAATCAATTTCAATAGATAGGTTTATACTAAATCAAATCCAAACTCGAGGACTGAACACCGATTCACTTCAATTAATATATAATATATATATATATATATATGTATATGTATTTCTAAAATCAAATCATACTTCGGAATTTGAAATCAAAATTGGTTTCACAAAATCACTCGCATAACAAAGCTACTAAGGTGGCCTCTCCCCCACTTTGAAACTCGAAAATCAATGTCTATGATGCATGCACTCATCACCGAAATTATTCTCCAGCGACATAAGTGAGTTATGGACTTCTATTTTCTTGAAAACTTCTTTGAAATTTGTTCGAAATCATTGGAACTCATTTGAAATCATCTGAAACATTTCTTATTTGGAATTTTTTTAAATCGTATTATTATATATTTTCAAAATCTTAAAATGAATTTCCAAACACCAGAATTCAACTCCTCGAATTTCCAATTTAAAATCCTTCGGTTATAAATCATTTTTAGATAAATCAAATTTCTTATATAATTTTCAAAATTTCAAATCCTTGTTTTTAAAAGGCATATAATCATACTTATCAAAATAACAATTTCGATATATAAAACAGTATCTAAAATACAAACAAACCCGATTTTTCAAAGGATGAATCAAGAATAGATTTTAAAACAAAGATGGAGATTCAATTTAAAGGAACTATAATAAAATAGAATTCTAATTCGAAGATAGGCTCGACGAAGATGAGATAATCAGATTTCAAAATAAGAGGTGGATATACTTACATAGATCGCGGACAACCTTAACCGGGTCAACCTTGACTTCAAGAACAAGATTGATGCAGAATCCTAAGGCAAATTGACATTCGGTCGCTAGACATAGAATTCGGCATAGCAAAAGATAGCAGCATCTAAACCAAGGGACATATAAATCTTCGGTGAATCAATGCCAATTGTAAAGGAGTTGCACCCCTTTACAAATCATTCAAAGATCGGCGGGATCACCTATTCCTATAGAGATCGTTCGAAGTGGAGTTATGGGATACTCCAGAATCAAGAAACACGAATAGGGAGAGAAGATAATGGATTTTGAAACCGCAGGGAATGTCCCAAAGTTTAAAGGAAAACCAAATCAAAGAGGAAGAAATTCAATCTCGAACAAAAGTGATTCTGCAAATAAATTTACTATATATGCTAAGTTTGCCTAGAGCCAAAGCTCTAATACAAACTGTAACGACCCAATATTTTCAACCATTCGCATCCACACATGCCGGATTTGAATTGCTCAAAATATCAGATTGTTAATTTAAATTTAGAAAAACTAAGCATATACCGTAAATAAAATAATCATAGAATCACATATACATAGTATTCTAATAGAATGCAACGGAATAGATAAATAGTAGTTCATGAAGCTACTATATAAAAAATAGAGTTTGAAATAAAATACAATAGAATATCTCAAATACAGACGGATGGCATCTCCGAACAAATCAACTGGAAAAGCTGAAAGCTAAATCGATAGTTGGATATCCAAGCGAAGCTCCAAACTTCAAAGGTGACTCTCAATGCTGTATTACTCAGACTGACCAGAGCGTAAAGCGAAACACAAAACACTCGAGTCATGATTAACATTCTTATATCAATAAATTCAACTCAAGTGAAATATCAACTGAAATACAATTAACTTAGAGGATTTTTGGGATACCCATCCTCTAAGGATCGGTGGAACTATCTACAATGTATAACTATATGCTATTAACAACCTAAAGTCATTATAACACCGTGGTCATTTCAAAATAATTTATACTTAAAAACCAAAATATCATTTCCATTTCAAATAAATATATTTCCAAATTATAGCACTTTCAAAAACTAGATTGATAATTTCATATATATCTCATTTTAACTTCTTATTGTTCAGTTTTGAAATATTCACTTAATATATCTGTTATCATTTAAATAACATTAAATTACATTTTTCCTAATATTTCCTTCAATTTATTTAAACGTGAAATATTCAACAAAATCAAATTATAAAATCATATCCTTTAAATTCTCAAATTCAATAAATTTCAAATCAATTTAATTAAATAAAATTCTTAATTAATTACACAATTAAATTCAAATTTATCTTCCCAACCTTACTTATAAAATCACTAAAATTCTATTTTTAAAATAAAATATAATAATCCTTAAACATATTTAAATCAGACTTTACTAAATTTAAAGCTTATTATTAATTTTATTTTATATCATAGCTTATTCATATACATAATATTTTCAAATTTAAATAAAACCATATATATTTCCTTTCAAAAATATAGAAATCATTTTCAATATATATATATATATATATATATATATATACACCAACGGTATCTGTATAAAATTTTCTATCCTATGGTCAAGTGATACACATATTTATCATTTCAATTTGTAGTTTAAGTATATATGAGTATATATCATTTTAACCCGAAATCCCAAATTCAAATCAATGAAAATCGCTTGGGTTTATCGTTTCAATCCATAACGATTTTCTCATATTCTACAGATCAATCGGGTATGTATCATTTCAACGCACAGGGAATTCTATATTAACAAGTAACTTGCAGAGTTATAACAGATATTATAATAACAGAATAGGCATATATCATCAATAACAATATAATATAAACAATAGGATATGGTGTCATATCCCACAGGTGAACAGTTACAGATACTAGCATATATATAACAATTTAAATAACTACAGCAGCGTATTTCAATTGTCATTTCGATTGAAATCAGATTTAATAAATATAAGAACGTTAATCGTGAGTGATTGCTCATCTTTCGAGGCTAGAGAGTACAGAAGATGACACAGATATGCACACTAATACGGACACTGAAATTTGAATGACAAACCGAAGCAAAGTAAAATCGACACGAATTCAACGACCAAAGCTGATAATAAGAATAAACAAAATCAAATCAGAACAGGATCGATGAAGATAATCGGAATCATCTTGATAGAACAGAAATTATATATATATTATTATTTCCAGGAAGTCAATATTTAAATTGAAACAAATATTAAAATAACATATAAATTATATATATACAAAATTATATTCTTAATTTAAACACATATAAAATCTTAATGTATATATATATATATATATATATATATATAGAAATTGATATTCAGTTTACACACATATATCCAAATCAAAAATCTATATGCATAAAGTAAAGATACCTCTATACATCAACTCACATACAAGATCAAAACACATATACATGTTCTGTTCTTTAAATCAATGCATTTACATGTACTCTTAATAACTATTACAGAATACAACTTATAAAATTTATATACAACAAATAGGTCATCAACTTTATAAACTCATAGATTCAAAACCAGTCGAAACAGCTTTACATAACATGAAATCAGAATACATAATAACATTCAAAACAGACCAACTCATATAAATATATAGACAAATATATGACTCCACATATATTTATAACAATATCTTAAAATCAATATACCTTACAAATTATAACTGTATAAACTTTTGTGACTTAATAAACTTTGTACTATATATACATACATATCAATGCAGACCATAAAACAACAAAATATGCAAACCACGTGTTATATATGTGACTATACAAATACATATACAACTCCCAAGAGACAAACGTGTATATATACTATAACTAACCTTTATAACTTTTTGTAACTTTATAACTATAAATTACCACTTACTGTATATATATAACCCAGACTCATGCATATACATATCTATATATAGATTCACTGATACATTACTAACATTATAAAGCACTATAACAAAGTTACTATATAAATACTAGTATATATTAGTCTTATATAACATAATGTTACTTATAGATTATAAAATAAACATATATAATCTCTCTCGGATCAAAATTTTTTATACTGACATATTAAGTTCTGACACAACATATATATAAGATAAACAAGCGTACTTTACATGATTTGGAAATCTATCAACCGATATAACAGACTATATATATCATGAAATGATAAAGTAAGCTTAGTTAAAATACAAATTAAAGTGGTAGGTAAAGTCTTGTATATATAAACCACCTTTATAATATATATATAACAAAAGATAGACTGGAATATAACATTGACGTGCAAATATATATAGAAACTGTTATATAAGTATATACTGTCAACTACACACAGGATTTTTATTTTAGAAATCAATAAAACAAACTTTATAAAGTATATATATAAAATGTACTATGTAATAGCCTATATATGCTTATATTTTATAAACACTGTCATACTCATACCAATATATACCATTACACACAGCAACTATTTTATATAGTATACAAACAAAATATCTCTGTACATTAAAAAAAAATATAATATAATACTTACGAAAAAATATAACTCAGGAAGGGCAGCGGTGGTTCACGGTGCGGCATAAGTTGAAGGGAGAGGGGCGGAAAATCAAGGAGGAGCTGCGGTTGTTGGTTGCTCGTGGTGTTGTCAGGTGGTAGGACGATGGGGCGATATGGAGGAGAAAGGGATGGAGATCAAGTGGTGGAGGGCTTTGCTGGAGAGTGACGGTGCGAGTGGGGAATAAGGTTGGGTTGGGTTGATGTATAGAAATTTCAAAACATTTATATTTTTTATATATTTTTTTGGGTAGAGAACGGAGAGAAGAAAAATGAGCGGAGAGGAAGATGAATAAAAGAGATGACAGAGTCTGAAGAACAGAGGGATGAGTATTGGAATTAATAGGGATGCAATAAAGTTGGTAATAGCAAAGCGAACGAACAAGTAACGGGATAAGTGCTTAAACAATGGAAATAAAAGGCCATGAACGTCATGCCCGTGTGATCAGGTAATTAAAAGCAAAACGGCTATTTATTCCGACGGTTGAAAAAATCCGAATAGACACAGGAAAAGTTATAACGTTAACCGATTTGGTTACCCGTTTCACCGGTATCGTTGCGTATCGGACATCAAAACACAGAAATGAATATACTGTAGAGATCAGTATGACGAGACGATCAAAACGATATACAGATCTTAGTGGTACGATTGAATTACAAAATCCAAATTTCCGCTAGCGGAAAATGCAGCTAAAACGCAGAAAATAAGATCGACGGAGATAAAGAAGTCCGAATTTGATGAAACGAAATATGACGCCTCACTCAAAAGATGATTTATAAATTTATTATATAAAAATATTCAAGTTTGAAAAACATTTTATTATCACCTAATATTAACTGATTTAAATTGAAATAAAATTACGCGGTAAAATAAACTTCAATATTATTAATTGAAAATTTATCATTTTCTATGTTTAAATAGACGTATCCCAAATATTAAATTTTTATTTTAAAATATTATGATTAAAATTTCTCAAAATTCAATTAGATACGTTATAAAAATTATTAAAATTTACGGGTCGTTACGTATTATCTTTATTAAGTATATATATAATAAATGTTATTATTATTTTATTCTAGTTTTTTTTGTTTGTATTTGAATTATGATATGTTTACATATACACTGCAAACATTATAACTATGATAAATATAGTAGATTAATCAAAGGCACACATAAATAAACAGGTGTCAAAAGTGTTGAATAACCATTGGGATATATGGTTATTATATAGGGTACAACGTCAAGGGATGATAACTTTACTTATATGTTCATACACACAGATACACATACACACACGCACATATATATTTATATATATGTAATGACCTAGAATTTGATCATTTTAAGTATGGGTATTTAAATGTAATTCTAATAATTAATTAATAGATTTTATAACTAAAATAAACTCCTTTTAAATAATAACAAATGATAGTGGAATCATTTTCAAATTTTGTTTACAAAATAATTAGTTCGAAGAAAGATTGAAAATGTGACCGAAAGTCGTTTTCCGAATTTTCAATTTTTCATCGGCTAAAAGTTATCGAAGATGTCGTAATACTTTCTAACACACATATACATGTTTATATGTCAATTTAGTCCATTTCCTCGCCTTTTGGACATGGCCGGGATCCTAACAAATTGGCTAAAAAGGATGGATATCAGGATTGGAGATCGATTGGAAATAAGGCTATGGTCGATACCGTTAAATTGAGCCAAGCTCCGATCGTGGTTGGATCGATAGGAAATGATAAACAAGGCTACGTAAGGCTACCTTTCAAATATCAGGTTAAATCGGAGTTTGTATGCTCAAGTTATGGATGGATCAATATTGGTGAAAAATGGTTTCGTATCGATACTTTTGTATCAACGGATTATGGTGTTAGGATTGGATCGATCGACATTCGTATCGATACATTTCATATCATTCTAATTCGTATCGATCAAGCATCTTTAGGAAGGAAACAGGTCGATGGATGTTGTTATTTTTGTATCGATACATATGTATCGATTGGATGGATGCGGCAAAACATGTTGGTGCGCTTCATATCGATCAAGGCTGTGATCGATACAGGGAAGAAGCAAATTGATGAATACAAGGCAATGGCTACAAGGCATTTGGAGAAGCATTTCGTATCGACCACTTATTGATCGATATGAAGGACATACACGGCGAAGGCTATGCTGGGTGGACACGAAAAGCGGCAAGAGGGGAGGAGGCATTTCGTATCGATCACATTTGTTTTGATCGATATGAAGCGGTCAAGGTGGAGCACGAAACATGGATCACCGTGTGTGAATCAGATCGATGCGAAAGCTATGGACATAGGATGATGTATACGAAGACTCGGACCGATGCAGAAGTGATGGATACGAAACATCATAGATGCGAAATTATCGGCCAACACTAGAAAATTGTAACTTGGATCGATCATATCTCATAAATTACACCCTAGAGTTATATGAAATTTGGAAAGCAAGGACTTTGCACTATCCTTTTTCACCATGATCGATCTAAGCTTGTTTGGAGTGATTCTTGATCGATACGAAAACCATATGGATCGACCGAGGACGGATCCCAAACCACTCTAGATCGCCCATGTGGACCCACCTGCACGTAAGAAGAAATATTTCGAGTTTGGTGCAGATTTTTCTAGATCTACTCCTATAAATAGCCCCTTCATTACAACTAAAAAGGGGATCTTCTTCTTTTTTTGCGAGACTCTATCATTTTGGTTATTGATATTCAAAGGATTGTAACTGTAATCACAGTCTAAAGGAAATAAAAGGATCAATTCAAAGTGGACGTAGGCCGGAGATAGCCGAACAACTATAAATCTTGTGTCTTCTCCTATTTTCTTTCATTTTAATTTATTTATTTCTTTATTTTTACTCTCTACCTTACCTGCACCTTGCACCTGAGATCTGTGTTTGGATATTGAGGATTTGTGTGTAAACACTGGTGCTTTCACTACTTTCGAGGTTTATGACCATTTTTGGAACATAGTCATGTTTGAATATTTATGTACATGTATGTACACTTAAGGATGCATTTATATATATATATATATATATATATAAGATATGGTTTTGTTTAAAAATTAAAAATATTATATAATATAAAGATTCCACTTTAGACATTAAGTACAAGGGAGTACAAAACATGTTTTTGGTGAGATGAAGGAAGGGGAAGACAAGAAGGAGGCGAAATTTTGCGAGGGGAAAGGAGAGATGAGGTGGCAAAGAGTGAGAGGAGGGTATAGCACTAAGGGCATTTTCGCAATTTCACTTGTTAACATACTATAAAAGGGAATTTTCTTAATTTAATTTTTCTCATTCCATTCTCTTATTTCCTAAAGCTTAGTAAACTTCCATAGCTTCCTACCCTATTTTAAAAGTATTAAAACTTAGATCTCCATTTCAAAATCAATTCCAAAAGCTTACAAAAACACTTCTTTTATCCATCTCTCCACTTCATCTTCAAAGTTCAAGCATACATTCTCCTTATAACCTCAAGGCCATACCCTATATGATTAAGGCCGAACCTTTTTTGCAAGTTTGGGTCACTTATAGACTTCAATTTTCCAAGAAAATACAAAGGCCTAGGTCATTCTCAAGTTCAAGGAGAAAATACTTTAATCTAATCAGATTTCGGTGAGTAAATTCTAAACTTTTGGGAAAGATGATTCCTTTACTTTAGTTGTGGTTTTATAGTTGTGTAAATGTTGTTTATATGTTTGGATTATGGTATGGTTTGGCTATATATGTATATTTTGGCTTGAGTTTTAGCTTTGGACTTGAAACGATGGATTAAAGTGACGTATTGGTGATAACATTGAAATTTTTGATATTTATGGTTCGCAGGATGTAATCTTGTGATGTATGGTGATGGTATAAATTAGTATTCATAATCTTGGTTATATGTTGAATGGTTTGCAAGTTAGATATGTGACTAGTTGAAAGGACTTGGGATCCTTTTGAAAAAAAAAATCAAATCGTTATTAGTTTTGATTTTTTGTTAATGTTTTCTTTGGTTTCCAACTTAGAAGAGTTCTTTTTAAAAACTCTTTTAAATTGTTTTAAAAGGAAAGTATAAGTGGAAGTTTATGTTTCGGATGGTAACTTAGAAAAGTAATTCTAAGTTACGGCATCCATAACGATAGTCATTATGGATGTAGTTCAGAAATATACGAATTTTAAGTTTTCTTTTAAAACTGTTTTGAAAACCATTTCAAACTTAATTAGTGATTATAAAACTTGATTAAATTTTAATTTATGAGTTTAATAATTAATTTATTTAATTAGAATAATTATTAATTAATAAAGTAATTAAGTTAAGTAATAAGGATTTAAGAATTAATTAACTAAGTTAACCATTTGTGGTTAACTAAGAAGTTTTTAGTTAATGATTAACTAAATTATGAGGAAAATAATTTAATTATTTTTTAATCAGTTTAATTATTTTTAAATTAATTATTTGATTAGTATTTAATTATTTAATTAATTATTAATTAATTAAGAGTTATTTGTTTACTTAATTATTCATTAATTAAGGTTTAAATTTATAATAAATATTTATTAAATAAAGTCCAATTATTTATTTATTTACTAATTAGGGTTTAATTATTATTCAACTAAAGTTTAGTTATTTAATTAAATATTGATTAATAAAGGGTAATTATTAGTAACTAACTAAGACTTAACTAAGATTAATTAAAGTTTAAATTTTGATTTAAATATGATTAATTAGGGATTAATTAAGCTGTAATTTATGATATAATGATGATTTATTAATTATTTTAAAATATTTTAAATTCTAATAGTTCTTTATTTTAAATTAACCTTCTTCCCTCGGTGAATTGTTTTAAAATCAAAGATCTCTTATCCATTTTATCAAGTAGCCAAATGAATTAAAGTAGTTGTAATAAAACGATGACATGTTTTATTGAAAGTAAGCTGGCTTGTACTTATCACAAATACCGCACGTCGGAAACTTGATGAATACAAGGGAGTTAATTTCAATAAGAAGGTCATGATAATCTAAGTATATGGAATATATGTCTATATGTAAATCTTTACACCACGTAGTGGGATAGTCCACTATAAACAACTTGACCTTTTAAATTATCGAATGTTGGTTTAGAGAGACCGGGATCAGATATTAGTTGTTGTCCGAAAACCACTTCGAACCAATGTAAACATTCGAATTGGAAATAGTAAAGATCAAAGATGAAGACTTAGAAGTGCATGGGCTATTTGCAACTAACCCTGAGGGTGATTCCAAATCGGATGTAGTGGAAGTAGTGCCTTCGGTTTGTTTATCTCCTGAATGACTTGTATTTATGAATGCTGACATTGTGTCAACATCTGGAAGGCAATGTTAGCATTCCAAGTGGCAATGCTAAAATTAAGGTAAATGTAGCCTCATGCCTGTCAACTGGGAATGACTAAAATATGGCAGATGCAGCAAGGCTAAGTAGGTTTCTCCCATTAGGGTAAGTTTATCCCTATCTAGAGTCCTTACCACTAAGTCATGTATGCTTTAGTATGGTTTTTGATCCCAACCGAGGGATGATCTTATTCGATGCTATCCAGTAAGCTGTAGGCCGGTCTTGTGTTGGTAAGGGATCCAAGCGAGGTCCTCGGTGTTATTTTATCTAAAGATGCAGCGTGATGGGCGATACCCTGGTAGCCCAGTCATTGCATGGAATCCATTTTCAAATAAGTGCCTTCGGTCTTGGTTTTATACCTATTATGCTGGAATTTAATTAATGTAACAATTTCAGTTATGTTAATTATTAACTTGAAAACCCCAGACATTATGACAATATCACTGGATTTTCTATAAAATGTGTTTTGGTTATCGTAGGGTAAAAACCCGTTCGTGTTTATGTGCGGTGTGGTCTTATGAGATGCATTTGATTTTAAAAAGCATTTTAAATATAATATTTCAGTTGTTTGACTTTACACACACGAGATCCATGTCTGACCCAGTGTATATTTTCTTTCCCTAAAACTCTTGGGTACTCAATTTTTTTATGAGTAGCCAAGTGATCCGGGTTTCTCATGGTTGCATTTTGGAGGAGCTGGAGTAGGTGGCTTCAACGTTAGCTAGCTACTATCTTATTTCGTTGTGTGTATATGTATGTATTTTGTATTAGTGATGTAAGGACAGGTAGTTATAACTATCCCGTTTGAAACCTGTACTATTATGACTCTAATGTACTATTATAGCAGTATCTCTGTAAAACTTTATGTTAATTAATATATGTTGTTTCATTCCGCTATGAGATTCTGTGATTGTGAAGTTTTCTTCTTATCATTTTATTTCTTCTACCCTTAATGACTCATCTTTTCGAAATAAGAAAGGTGGTTCGTTACATTTGGTATCAGAGCTTAGGTTGAGCGAACACCCAGGCTTTGGATTGGGGTCAACATCGAGAGCGTGTATTTGTAAATTTTATTCATATACATACATATTCCTGTTAGTTAGATCAGCTTTAATGGGTTTGATTAGTATCCCTTCTTAAAGAGTTATCTCGTCTAAGTATCCTAAAGATATCTTACTTTATTCAAGTAGTAAGAATGAGTTCAAGAAGGGGATGAGCAAGGGGAACAGTAGCACAACAACCATAAATGGAAGAATCCCGAATTTTTGAAGGGTTGGAATAACTGTTGAGGTCGTAGCTCCAGTACAGCCTCGAGTAAACCTTGTAACTCTATGCAAAACCTTGACAAACCTAGGAGAAAAACCTTTCGAGGGCACCGAATCTATCATTGGGGTACAAGCTTGGCTACGCTCATGTGAGAAGATTTTGAAAGGTTTGGACATTTCTGATGATCAGAAACGATTCTTGGCATCCTGGTAATTGCAAGAGGGTGCAGCTCCATGGTGGATTCTGTCGCAGCAAATGTTTCAGAAGATGAGTTCTCATGGGATAGGTTCAAAGAAGTATTTGAAGAATAATTCATGCCAAATCTGGGCAAAACTCAATTATATAGAAGTTTCATGGATATCTAGCAGGAGTACTTGTCGGTGGCTGAATTTGAGAGTAAGATTAACGAGTTATCTCGTTTCGGCCCTGGACTTATTGACACCCCCCTAAAGAGGAATGGAATGTTCATATTGGATATGAGAGAAGCGTTCCATAAAAAGATGACAGCTCGTATAAAGGAATCGTTTCTGGATCTTATAGACATGGCCTTGAGATATGAAGTGCTTTTGAAGTAGATCCATCGTCAGTAGCAGCAGCAGGCAATACTATTAATCCAAATAAAAGGAAGTTTAATCCAAATTGGAAGAAGAAAGGAAAAGGTAAACTGGGAGAATGTCAAGAAGGAAAGCCGAAGGATAGTGGTTGTTATATTTGCAAGCAGAAAGGACATATTGCCAGGTATTGTCCAAATCGTGAAGTTCTAAAGCAGCAAAGTGGACCCATCTCTCCATTGGTTCAGAAGACTCTCTGTTTTAATTGTTATCATCTCGACCATATGGTGAAGAACTGCCCACTCATGAAGAAAGTGCAGCAGCCCAAGGTATACGATATTAAGAATGAACCGTCGATTTCAATGGATGTGAAGGGGAAAGGCGTCCTTGAAGGTACCTTACTGATTAGTCGTATTTTTGTTAGAGCATTATTTGATATTGGTGCCTGTCATAGTTTTATCTCCTTAGAATCAGTAGATAAATTTCATCTTATTCCGACTATTATAGAAAGCCCTATGTGCATGCCTATCCCCATAGGCGGGGTATCCCATTTGAATATGATTTGTGAGAATGTGCCAATTTCCTACCTTTCTCAACACTTTTCTCGGGACTCGTATGTCGTGGACATTAAAGGATTCGACGTTATCCTAGGTATGGACTGGTTGCCAAGATATGGAGCTGTTCTAGATTGTTTTGAAAGGACCATATCATTTGTAACCAATTTGGGAAGAATTGCTAAAGTATCATATAAGGAACCCGATATCCATATATGTAGTTTCTTGTATGCCCTGGAAACATCCCAAGAACATTTAGGGTCTATTGAAGTTGTTAATAATGTCCTGATGTATTCGAAGAGGTTAAAAGTTAACCCCCGCACCGAGAGATAGAGTTTCGAAATGATTTAGTCCTTGGTGCAAGGCCTATGGTTCAATCTAAGCGAAGGATAGCTACGTGGGAGAGAGAGGAGTTGGTAAGTCAAACCTAGGATCTGTTAAGGAGAGGATTGATTCGACGTAGTCGTTCGAGTGGGGGTCTTCTGTCGTGTTTGCGGCTGAGTCTGATGGATCTTTAAGGTTGTGCGTGGATGATAGGGAGTTGAATAAGCTAACAATTAGGAACAAGTATCCCTTACCCTACATCGAGGATCTTTTTGATCAACTTCATGGAGCTACTGTATTTTCTCAGATGGATCTAGCTCCTGGATTTCATCAGTTGAGGGTTGCTAAAAATAGTATACCCTTAACTACATTTTAGGGTCATGACTGTTTCTTTGAGTGGTTAGTTATGCCTTTTGGGCTAACCAATACACCAACTTATTGATCTAATTAATCCTGTTTTTAGAGATGTTCTTAATAAGTTCATGCTAGTTTTCATCGACGACATTCTTATCTACTCCAAATCTGAGGAGGAGCATAAACATCATTTGGAAGTGGTGTTGGAAACATTGAGGAGACATGCCCTAAAGGTGAAGTTTTCGAAGTTCCATTTTTGGCAATCAGAGGTAAGGTTTCTAGGGAACATTGTATTGGGAGATGGCATTTCAGTAGACCCAGTAAAAGTGGCAGCTGTTCAAGAATGGAAGCAATCACTGACTCCTACCGAAGTTTGCAGTTTCTTAGGTTTGGCGGAATACTATAGGAGGTTTATTCAATATTATTCTAAGATTTCCTCCCATTTGACAAAGCTAACTAAGAAGGGGAGAAATTTGTATGGACTTCAAAGTGTGAAGAAGCATTTATGGAATTGAATAAGAGATTGACCAGTGCACCAGTTTTGGTTGTTCCAGATGGAAATAGTGATTCACGGTTTACACAGATGCTTGTGGAATGGGACTAGGCGTTGTTTTGATGCATCATGGGGGAGTAATTACATATGCAAGCAAACAATCGAACCCCCACGAGAATAAATATGCTACATATGACCTGGAGTTGCTGGTTATTGTCTTTGCATTGAAAATGTGGACAGACACTACTTATTGGGTAAGGATCAGTCGATCCTTTGTTTTGTTTCTTTCTAATCTTTAGAGATTCTAGGAGTAAATTTATTTCTTAAATTAGGTGAAAAATTCAAGCTCTTCACGGATCATAAATCGTTGAAGTATCTTTTTACCCAGAAGGATCTGAACCTGAGACAACATAGGTGGTTGGAGTTTCTAGCGTCCTATGACTTGGATATTCTTTATACACCAGGGAAGGCTAATGTGGTGGCAGATGCTTTAAGAAACAATGCAGTCTTGGCTCTTTTGAACGTTACCCTGACTCTCCTAGAAAGAATAGAAAGCAAGCAAAGAGTGGACAGAAGCTTAATGGTGATCATCAGAAAGGTTGAGGAGGGATGGTGAACAAGTTTTAAGATTGATAACTGAGGAGTTTAGAGGATGAATGGATGAATCTGTATACCGAATGTCAACGGTCTTAGGCAGGAAGTTTTGTCAGAATGCCATTGTTCTAAATTGTGTTTCCATTTAGGTATCTCAAAGATGCATAGGGACATGAAGTGGATGTTTTGGTGGAAGAGATTGAAGGGAGATATCTTTATTTTTGTTAGTAGGTGTTCGTCCTATCAACAAATCAAAGGCAATCATCAGAAGACAACTGAATTGTTACAACCTTTGGAAATCCCAAATTGGAAATGGGAGATGATATCGATGGATTTCATTGATGGTTTACCCAGAACTAGAAAAGGAAATGAAGGAGTAGGGTTATTGTGGACTGGTAATTAAGAGTGCGTATTTTATTTCGGCCAAGCCAACTAGAACTGCAGCTTCATTAGCAGATATTTATATGAGGGAGATAGTTTTACAGTCCCAATGAGTATTGTAAGCGATTGAGATCATATCTTTACAAGTCAGTTCTGGGAAGCCTTGCAAGTTGCATTGGGAACAAAGCTGAGTCTGAGCACTACCTACCACCCTTAAACCAATGGACAAACTGAGAGGGTTAACCACATCTTGGAGCATATGTCGAGGGCCTGCATCTTGGACTTCGGAGGGTCTTGGGAAGATCATCTACATTTAGTTGAATTCTCCTAGAAAAACGAATTTCAAGCTAGGATTGGCATGGCACCTTATGAAGCTCTTTATGGAAGGTCGTGCAAGTCACAGCCTGTTGGGTAGAGTTTGGAGATCGTCTTGGGCTAGATATGATCTGAGAGGTGACCGAGAAAGTTGCGATGATTAAGAAAAGAATGAAGGCAGCCCAAGATCTCCAAAAAAGTTATGTTGATAGGAGGCGTAAAGGTTTGGAATTCGATGTTGGAGACCTTGTGTTCGTTAAGATTTCGCCAATTAGAAGTGTTGTTAGATTTGGTAAAGCCGGGAAGTTAGCCCTAAGATATATTGGACCTTTTCGTATTCTTAAAAGGATCGGGTCTCTTGCTTATAAGGTTGAGTAGCCAGAGAGATTGGTAGATGATGTATTCCAAATGTCTCATTTAAGGAAATTTGTGCTTGATCCGACCTTAATTGTAGAGCCGTCCGAGCAGGAGATCTGAAAGTGGGCTAGAATTGACAGTGGTTAGACATCCAGTCTATATTGTAGATCAGGATGAGAAGCGGTTGCATTATAAGGTAGCGCAGTTGGTTAAAATTCGGTGGAGTGAGGATCTTAAAAACCGCACTTAGGAGACTGCGGGCCGCATGAACGAGGCCTGTCTTGAGTTAATGTTAGGATAACTAGTTGTTTCTTTGTATGTATATTTTAAGCATTGTTTGCTATAGATGCTTAGTGTATGCCTTTTGTATGTGCCTTATGATAGAATATATAGCTTTTCAAGTATTTGAGTTATCTTGTGTGCTAATTTTGAGGACGAAATTCTTTTATGGAGGGAGAATGTAACAACCCAGAATTTGATCACTTTAAGTATGGGTATTTAAATGTAATTCTAATAATTAATTAATGGATTTTATAACTAAAATAAACTGCTTTTAGATAATAATAAATGATAGTGGAATCATTTTCAAATTTTGTTTACAAAAATAATTAGTTCAAAGAAAGATTGAAAATGTGACCGGAAGTTATTTTTTGAATTTTCGATTTTTCATCGACTGAAAGTTATCAAAGATATCGTAACACTTTTCAACACAGATATACACATTCATAAATCAATTTAGTCATGTTTGAATATTTGTACACATATGTACACTTAAGGATGCATATATATAAGATAAGATTTTAAAAAAAATAAAAAAAATTATATAATATAAAGATTCCATTTTAGACATTAAGTACAAGGGAGTACAAAACATGTTTTTGGTGACATGATGGAAGGTGAAGACCAGAAGGAGGCGAAATTTAGTGAGGGGAAAGGAGAGATGAGGTGGCAAAGAGTGAGAGGAGGTTATATTACTAAGGGCATTTTCATAATTTACTTGTTAACATATTTAAAAAGGAAATTTTTTAATTTAATTTCATTTTTCTCATTCCATTCTCTTATTTCCTAAAGCTTAGTAAACTTCCATGGCTTCCTAACCTATTTCCAAAGTCTTAAAACTTAGATCTCCATTTCAAAATCAATTCCAAAAGCTTGCAAAAACACTTCTTTATCCATCTCCCCACTTCGTCTTCAAAGTTCAAGCATACGTTCTCCTTATAACCTCAAGGTTGTACCCAATATGCTTAAGGCCGAACCTTTTGTGCAAGTTTGGGTCACTTAAACACTTCAGTTTTCTAAGAAAATACAAAGGCCTAGGTCATTCTCAAGTTCGAGGAGAAAATACTTTAGTCTAGTCGGATTTCGGTGAGTAAATTCTAAACTTTTGGAAAAGATGATGCCTTTACTTTAATTGTGGTTATATATTCCTGTAAATTTGTTTATATGTTTGGATTGTGGTATGGTTTGGCTATATATGTATGTGATGGATTGAGTTTTAGCTTTGGACTTGAAACGGTGGACTAAAGTGGCGTGTTGGTGATAAAGTTGTAATGTTTGGTGTTTATGGTACGCGAGATGTAATCTTGTGATGTATGTGATGGTATAAATTAGTATTCATGATCTTGGGTATATGTTGAATGGTTTGGAAGTTAGATATGTGACTTGTTGAAAGGACTTGGGATCGGTTTAAAAAAAATCAAATCGTTATTAGTTTTGATTTTTTTGTAAATGTTTTCTTTGGTTTCCAACTTAGAACAGTTTTGTTTAAAAACTCTTTTAAATTGTTTTAAAAGGAAAGTATAAGTGGAAATTTAAGTTTTGGATGGTAATTGTAAGTTACGGCATCCATAATGATAGTCGCTATGGATGTAGTTCGAAAATATATGATTTTTAAGTTTTCTCTTAAAATTGTTTTGAAAACTATTTCAACTTAATTAGTGATTATAAAACTTAATTACATTTTAATTTGTGTTATAATTAATTTACAAATTAAAACGAGTATATATGCATGTTCAGGCGGACCTGCATTTAACCGTTGAGCCATAGTTTTATAGCATGGCTATTAAAATACAACGATAATAAAATCAGCACAATGATTGCTTTCCACATCAACACTTTTAAATGTAGCCAAAATATCTTTGAATTGCCTCATGAATTGGTTCGATGTACATGAACAGTAAGATCCGTGCGATAACAAATAAACAAAAATGTTTTATATACCCTTTTAATTTAAACCAATTATTTTGTCAAATTGTTTTATACATGAATTTTTTGAAAACGTAATAATAATGCTTTTCAACTCTAATGTTTATTTAAAGTATTGCTTTTTCTGCAATAGAAAAATCATGTGAAAGAATATAGCAACATTTTGTATACATAACTAGTGCGAACCCGTGCTTCGCACACGGGTCGTAGCTATATTTATTTTTGAAATTATTGTTAAACCTCTGTGTTATTGTAGGATCATCGATAATTAATTACAATATTAAGTCCAGTATGAAGAAAAGTATTATTTACGATACTGTTTTTTAATCCAAATTGAAATATTTTATTTATAAACATTGTTTTGATGAGCTCTTTCTTCTAATGTTTTAACAGTCCATTGATGTCCATAATATACTACAATCCATATATGAAAGATCAAAGAAAGGTATCCTACTGCACAAAATATCTGAAGAGCACGAATGAATAAGGCGATAGCGCAACAAATTACTCATTTTTTGAGCTCATCCAGCACATTTCAAGAATTCACATGAACTGGCACTAATTTATACATGTATCACATTCCAACATAGATTCAATAGTTTGCGCATGACATTCTGTAGATTGAGCTCAATTTTCCAATCACGTACATGCCTCAAAAATAATTACACTCTGAACATCTACATATTTTTTTTCAATATTATACCTGGTACAACTTCATGAATATTATGTTATACGTGAAAAGTTGCATAGCCACAGCTAATTTAGCATGTGCTCTAAAGACTTTGTGAACGTGCACTATACAAACCAATCAAAACTCCTAACCTATTAGCATTATAAACAAAAACACTTTATCTATGTACATCGCATTACATAAAAGTAAATTGATCCGCGTTCAACATAAAAAAATTTGAACTTGTCCAGTGGTCCTCTAACTACTACATTATATGGAGTTTCATTGAATGAAACTTAAACAGTAAAAAAACATGTAGTACAAATGATTCAATCAAGATTGTTGCTGAAATAAAACATACAATCAAGTCCTAGAGTCGTCTCTTTCCCAATGCATGCGCCCACTTCCAATAATTGCTGGTGACCTCTAATTTATCGAAGTTGAAGTTTTTAAATAAATTAGGTCAAGCTTTTTTGAAGTTGAAATCGGATTTGATGATTCATACATTTATGGAGTCAATCCGCATCTTAAACGGCTAATCCACCACCACTAAATCAACCAACAGTGACGGTAATGCCAGCGATGACTTAATAAAAGATATTAATGAATCGGTACTACAAATGAGAGACAAACAAAACAAAATAATTAAGGACTAAAACATACGGAAGTTATATCTGATTTATATTAATTCGGTAATCCTAACAACCAGTTCAATTTAGCAAGTTGCTAAAAGTTTTCAGTGCATGCAAAACTACATGGAGGACATATGTTTTCTTGAAAATTAAAGCTTTTGTTACTAAATTATCTATCAGTTTGTCAATATTTATCACCTAGAGTTTTATGGAAATGAAGTCCAATATGTGTTTGTAACAAAAAATAAAATACAAATCCGCTTTTGTCATAACATTTAATGTACTGCAATAGTAAATCTTTATAAATAAACAACAAAAGTATTTTATTTTATTTTTGTTTCGCAATAGTGAGATGACAGTATTGATAAATTATACCGAGTTGTGTTTTTGTTTTCTAGATTAGAATGAATAAATTATGCGGAATTAATATACGATAAAGCTCCCTTGTGGCATAGTGTGAAACCATGCTACGCATATGAAATGGTTTTAATTTTTGTTAGTAGCTGAAATTTTATAATTCAAATATTAAATAAAGCTGATGTATGGAAAAAATGAATTGAAAAATATTAATGAACTATAAACACAGCTATATAAATTCAGTGAAAATAAATGGACAACAGAAATATCTTTGAAAAAATAATTATAAGTCAATATGTTGTTCCATTCAGCCAAACTCAAATAGTGAGTTTGCAATACAACTTTCTTACACACATCTAACCAAAAATCAATGTAAGAATATTAGAGAATATGCCTAAGTAGTTATGTAACAATAATTCAGACTTCATCTTAGTAATCCATAAGCTACAGCCAGAAACATTAATGGGAAGAAAGAAATTGAGAAACTGACATAGCACAGGCTCGCAAACAATAGAAATTAAATCAAATGTTTAACCGTATAAATAGATAAAGAGCAACACAATCATAAATTTTTGTTTTAAATGTTAAACTATTAGTTTTAGAAATAACTTTATGATTATATATATCTCTATTAGAAACCTAAGTAGGTGTTAGATTTAAGTTGTACACCAGTATATTAATCCAAAATATTGATTCTAATTGGTCAAATTATGCTAGGAAAAAAAGATAGATATTTAGACTCTATTATTATGGGGGAGGCAGTACATAGTATACTGTAAAACGATGTCAGCATATCGTCTGTCTGTCATGTAAAATTTTGTACAATACATTGAAGTGATATGATCATTATTGATTGAATGATGTTTTAAATTCAACCATTATATATTGTTTGTATCGTTCCCCAAAAATTGAGAATTTTGTATTTACTTACATTATATGTACTAAATGTAAGTTAGCTTTCTGGTGCAGTGTTGTATTAATATCCACCGTAATGAAAAAATGTGAACTAATTTAAAAGAAACGGTCCAAGTGCACTTCTCAATCACTACTACAGGGCATCCAGTAAATAAAAATATGTGAAATATGCTTCCTTTTTCACTTTATATGCAGTCATAGCAGGCTTAAACAGAAGGAAATGAACAGAAATACTATAGCTTATGTATTCCTCTTTTCAATTGGAACTTTAAACCTTATAAGTGATATGTTGAATAGTTGGATCTGCTACCAGCTGACAATGCTTGACTTTATATTAACCTTCAATCTCCTTCAGTGCCTTCAGAAATATTCAAATTTTATTCTATATATAACTCACAGAAATAAAAAATAACAACCTATACTACTTCAAACTGTAGTTTTTTTTTTATGACATATATTTTTAGTGCGCCACAGTCTAGGCGCTTGGTCGTTACGTAGCCGTAAAGCTTTAACGAAGTAGTATTGATAAGAAGCCAAAATTCGATGGAAGACCCCCAAAGTGGAAAACATTTGTAGTACCATTTAGGCCTAGAGCTTGTACTGCATATGCGTTGGAACTCAAAAGCACAGTACAACTTTGTGGCTGAAGTTGTAGTGAGTCCTTAAGCTGTAATAGCTTTTTGTGTCCACTGTTATGAATGGTCCATTAGCGCAGGCGTCGACTATCACCTATCGATGCATAAGTGTTCCCTCTGTATTGTTAGTTTTTAGATTTGTGTGGCAGGCAATAAATTTTAAAACCCAGCAAAGGAGAACAAATATAACAACACATGCCGTACATTGTTTCTTTATGGCCATTCATTTGTCTCGTAGTACAGGAAGTAGTTTACAATAGCTTCAATTTGACGTTGTACTTAATGGCGACATAGGGCATCCTCCCAAAGTTGTAGGGAGATTGGAAAATATTATTATCCAGACGACAGGGGATAAGAATGTTTTGTAAAATTAAGAGTGCAATTTAGTGTGGAAAAATACATCATAGTTTTTCTTTTTTTAATAAAACCTGCAGATGGGTCAGCTTGATTAACATGTAAGTCTAGCAGGTACTAATAGTGAATGGTGGTATGTAATTTCCCTTATATATGAGCTAAATGGGAATGCAATAATATTTTGAGTCATGAATGCTGCTGCATCTTCAATGCAGCTGTCTACTTGCAGACCAAAGTTGTGGTTCAAGTGCGTCACAGAAAATGGTTAATGTATTTGTTTAGCAGTGCTGCGTAATATATAAATATACTTACTGGACCGCATATGTAATAGCACTCTGGTAGCTCTGATCCCCTTAATAAATTTTACTGCAACTATTCTTTGTTTTTATTTTTCTCTAAACCTATTCCTCTCATCCAAATACTTTTCGCAGACTCTTCTGCAATACCACATTATTAATGCTAGAACTACAATACACACTAAATTATATACTCAAATTGCCAAAACTTTTGTCATGAAACACCTAATAATTGTTTTGCAGTAATTGTTGTGGTCTTTTATCTACACTGTGTCTGTATTTAATCCAAACCAAGATTATTTTGTTTTCCAAATTTGCCATATATCAACCACCGCATTGCAAATTATTTACTGCCTATTGAAATTATACAACCACTTAGAAATTACCTTCATCTACAAAAATTTATGTCCTAACATTAACTTATATTACACACGACTTCCTAACTTTGTCTATCATAACTTTTTTTCCTGCTAGGGATAATGTTTATGAAGAATAAATATACTTCAACACATATGTGGATTGGGAAAATGTTTGGTTCTGTCTCCATCAGAAACAATGTACTTTGTCCATAATGGGAACTCATTATTATTGTTGTGCGAGAAATATTGATAATTACTCATCCGGTTTATACGTATTGCCAATGAAGTCATATGGTTTATATGTATGGAATTTCAAACTTATAATACTTGGTTAAAATGATTCATCCGTAATTTTTTTGCAAAGTCCAGTTGCTTGGTTTCTATGTTGTCTTCCTCAAATGATGGAATTTGTATTCTGTAGTTTTTTTTCCCATGTCCAACATCAGTTTTGTTACATTATTACATAAGATTCAGTATTATGTATTTGCACGTAAAAACATAACAATAATCACAAGGTTATCGTATTATGTTATACACGTAGAATATGTATTTGCTTTATGTTATATATATATATATATATATATATATATATATATATAGACACACACACACGTGTGTGTGTGTATGAATATTTCATACCAATTGTCTAATTATGTTAACTACATACGAATATCCTCGTCAGTATGTATATATTTTCATTATACTTTAAAGGAAATGAAATTTATTTGCATGAACTTATTTCGAATGTTAGATTGCAAGAATTTCACATGAAATTCAACTGCAACAGGCATGAATTTCAAGTGCTCTTAAAACAGTCTAATAGACAGAATTCTAATTTGTGAAACTTAGATATTCCGTCTTAAAACAGTAAGCATGAATTAAGATTCTGTGAAATGAATGTTCCAATTTTTTTATTTGTGAGCATTTGGAAATAAATGAGTGACCGAGACATGTATAATTTATGGCGACACAGTATTTGGTAATTTGTAGCATTTTGATATGCTCTTCATGATGGTGTTACATTAATTTTAGTGAATATTAGGCTCAGGTCCTTCAAATCAAGCTTAACATACGAAAACTTCTTCAAAAAAAAAATTGTAAATTAGGTCACTAGAATTAAGTTACTGAATACCTGCATACATTTATGCAATTATTCAATGAATAATTGCAGAAATTTTCGAAATTTTGTTGGTGAATAATTATGGATATTTCTGCAATTTTTTGATGAATACTTGCGGAAATGTCTGTAATTTTTGAATATAATTGCATAAATATCTGCGATTATCCAGTAATTTAACTATATGATTTAATTTACATTCTTTTTTAGGATGTTTATTGTATTTTGAAACTTGGTAGGGACTTTAGCCAAACTTTCACTTAATTTATAGTTGCACCTTTGAAAAGTAGCAAAAGACATGGTAAAAAATTAACTGCTAATTTTATTTTTATGGTTTTCTTATCATGTCAATATAAATAAGCTTTAGTTCGAAATGTGCTAAATGTATTGTCACGGTCATTATACTTTACCGACTCAATTGACTTTTACCGCATAATAATCTTTGCACTATAGATTTATGTTTACAGCTATCATTTGCATATTCTTTTACCTCCTGATCCAAAAAATTTATTTCTTTCTCCAGCACAAAGAAAAATACAAATGTATTCATATTTTGTTTTTATGTGAATAATAAAGTACCACGTTGATATGAAAAAATGAACAAAGTTGACAAAACATAAAAAATTGCATAAATCATGTTTCAAAGCGCATAAAAAATAGTACATATACCTGAATCATTGACAGGTTTTGTGTGGAATCCAAAAAATTAGCATAGCGGAACAACCCGTATGCAGTTTTGACTTTATATGTTTTCTATTTTTGTTAGATTTATCACCTGCAATTTACAGTCAGAAAATGTATGTTAATGGGAAATAACCATGGACTTTTGTCTGGTATAGCATAATTTGCATGTTGTCGTTAAAAAATGATTCAGTAAAGAAATCGTATCACAGATTATGTGTATGCATTTACAATAAGAACAATTGAAACATTATATAATAATTTTAAAGCTTCAATACATTTAATTAATAGCTCGGTATATGTCAAACTATTAATTATTTTGTAGATTTGAGTAACCGCATGTAATTTTAGACTTGGTATCAACTGCATGAAGCAATAACATCACATATTGGCACAGCAAGTATGTGTCAACAAACAACAGACAACAAATTTAATTTAAAAGTTGCACATATCAATATGCGAGTACATGTTGCAAATCGGCACATCAAAGATGAAACAACATGTATTTTGTTGACTTCTTTACTGGTAGATGGTAAGTATTAGCTAACAAACTGACCACAATAGAATCAATTTCAAACCCGCATATATTAAAATGATGGCAGCAGATGTTGACAAACCATAAATCGACGACGAATGACGATGAAAAAGTTGAGGGAACCAACAGATGCTTACTTGCTTGGAGTACGGGTGACGAAAGGTGCAAAGTTGAGAGAAGGATGAGGACCCGACAGTGCCTTTGAGGGGACACCAATTTTCGTTGATGGTTGCCAGAGCTGAAGATGGGAGCTGCAGAAACAACGGATGTTGGTATTTGTAAGGTTTACAAATCCAACGGTTTTTTTTCCGTCTAGGTTTAGAAATCGAAATCCATCGACATAGAGAGATCTGTAGAGAGAATAACGAAGGATGAATTTTGTTAGGTAACAATTGTAGAAAGAAGATGGTTCCAAATCTTTACAGCAAACTGCAAATCATAGGTGATTGAAAGTAGTCCGAGTGGGCATAGTAGTCGTTGGGAACAACGGCGGGGAAAGAGAGGAACAACCACAGTAGACGTGAAGAGCAGCGGTCGAAGAAGGCAAACAGTGACGATTGGATCAGAAATGCGATTGGGTCGGGATCGCGATTGGGTGGTTGTGATTGAAAAATTGGAGAGTGCGATTTAGGTTAGAGGAAACTTTGATTTAGGCTGTTGTGTGAAAAAGCAGATAAGGAAAATTAGAGGAAAAAAAAGGAGGAGCCGCATGAATGTTGAGTTCAAAATCTGAGGAGGCTTTTGCGGTCCTGAAATCAAAGTCACTAATCATATTATACTATAGATTTCTAGCCAATTCCAGCATTCAAACCATTGCCCACCGTGTATATGCAACCTTACACCATCAAGCATGCACCATTCTCTCCTAAAAATTGCAAGTATTGTTCGGATTTCCGTTGTAACAGTAGAAAAAAGAAACAGTCTGTAAGTTTTACCTTTATCAAGCAGAATCTACGTAAGAAAAAGTTGAAAAGTTGTGACAGAACATAACAATAATAGTCTATAATTTTTCAGTGTAAGAATGCAAAATAGAAACGTAATCCAAGCTAATATACATTCTTTTGTACTAATAGCATCATAAAAGTGTTTCACTATAACTCTAAGTGGCATACGTATATCCTTCAGAATGCAACAGTTAATTATAGCAGCTCAAGTGGAAACAGACAACAATGCCATTCTCTAGGCAAAAAACATGGTTGAGTAATAGTAAATATAAAACATACCTTTGAAACAGCTTAACAAAACAC
Organism: Allium cepa; assembly: GCA_030765085.1. Classification (NCBI taxonomy): domain Eukaryota; kingdom Viridiplantae; phylum Streptophyta; class Magnoliopsida; order Asparagales; family Amaryllidaceae; genus Allium; species Allium cepa. The sequence continues at coordinate 418,227,696 of CM060932.1, forward strand.
TCGCGTCATGTAAAGGTTGCTCTGCTTGTAATCGCACTCGGTCTAAAGATTGCTTTGCTTGAAACTACTTTGCGTTCTCCTTAAAAAAAATGCTAGCTACAATGAAATGCTTTGCAACCTAGAACTAAAAGCTGCACTGCCTAAGCATTCCAGATCTGATTTGAAGGTCATTGCTTCTATGTAGCTACCGCTTCTTCGCCAATGATGAGTGCGACACGGTGGTGTGGTCCTAAAACATTTTTTGCCTTCATTTTGTTGGTTACTATTTATTATCAATTCGGTTAAATGTATTATTGTAGGAAACTGTTGTAGTAGGAAACTCTATCCGAATATATTTTTTCAGATGTTGTCATAGATGTTTGGTGAACGGTCTGATTTGCAGTTATATCATTTAGTGATTCGTGCATATATAACTCTATGTATGTTCCAATTTCGAGTTGGGTGGGCATGGTAATGGGCAATGCTGTTTATTATTGAACAACATTGGTAGATTAGTGCAAAATGTGTGGGCATAAATTAGCTTTGCAGTTATGCTAAATTCTGATTGCTGAACTCTGAAGTCTGAATGATGGTTGCTGAATTCTGAATAATCACTTACTTGTTTATTTGCATTTAATATCCAGAACAAAAAACAACATTCAATATTTAGAACAAAAAATAAGAACTGGAAAAATTCTGAAATATTTTATCTGAATAGATGGCTTTATTCAAAACGCTGCTAATAAAATAACATAAAAAGTTCTGATTTTTTTTTTAAAAGAGAGATATATAAATAGAAACAGAAGCTGTCAACAAGCCTGACAGGTAACCCATACCAAGAAAGACTAAAAGTCGGCGAAAGAAGCCAACGAATGAAAAATCAAATAAAATCGATAAAAAACGAAAAAATAAGCTAACAGAAGGACCATAAAACAAGATGTGGCGAAGCAGCCGTATATATAAAAAAACCCCAAAAACAGAAGCACCGAAGATAGCTGCCGTAGTATCCTCCCAGTATGGAAATAATACAGAACGATGAGATCCAGCAACGGGAGCCCAAAAAAAAAAAAGAATGATGAAACAAGATCCAGAAAATCGACCGCCCAAATCCAAGCCAATAGAAGAAACAACAGACCCCAAACCAAACCTAAAAAACCAGAGCGTGCAACCAGAAGCCACTAAATCAGAGAAAAAATAGGGGGAAGACGGAGGGGTTAAGCCAGAACTACCTGGCCTAAGGACGCACATCAACCAACGCCCGCCCTGATGACGGGCTGAGAACAGATAATAGAAAACATAGCCACAAGATGGGCAGAACGAGAGCTAATCGATCCCTTGAAAGGTCTGCCACGAAAAGCGAGAAAAACATCATTTCTCACCCGGCGAATAACCGATACGGGATCCATGGTAGACTCCTCGAAAATAGCCCTATTCCGCGCACACCAAAGGTGCCAGCAAATAAGGCAGGGAATTAAGCGGAAAACAACAGAACGGAGAGATTTGCCTTTGATACCGTTCCACCAGGTCATTTGTAAATCCTCCGACGAGTTGTTGCAACCTCTTACACCTAAAAGGTTACCGAAATAATTCCAGCAGGATCTGGCAGAGAAACCGGTAAAGATTAAATGATCCAAAGATTCCGAATTTCCGTTGCCGCAACATCTGCAACGGGAAACGAAAGGAATACCAATCCGCTGAAGGTTCTCATCAACTGGCAATCCCTTATGAAGGGTTCGCCACATGAGCAGAGACACTTTAGGAGGGATTCTGGCGTCCCAAATGAAGGAGAATAAAGGCTGAATGGGGGAAGAAAGACGAACCGAACTCCAAGCTTTCAAGATGGAAAACGAACCACCATCCCAACCGGATTGTCCTCCGTGGGAGTCGGAGAGAGGCTTGACCGATTGCATGTGCTTCCAAGTTTCACTAGCGAAGGTTGGACAGCCGGAATAGCCTGCGGAGGCCAGACTTTGGTACTTGGCTCGGAGGAACTTCGCCCAAAGGAAATCGAAAGTCCCAAACCTGTACCACAGCTTGCAAGCAAAAGCCGAACAAATATCCTTCGGATTTCGCAACCCTAGCCCTCCCTCATCCTTGGGATGACACACCACGTCCCACGAAACCCAATGATGACAGTGGTTGTCAACCTTCGACCCCCAGAAGAAAGAAGAAGCCAAAGATTGGAAAGACCTGAAAATAGAGGCGGTAGGAGACATCGCTGCGAAGACATGAGTACCCAGCGAGCCTAATACCGACTTGATAAGAACCAATCTTCCTGCCTGAGATAGAAACGAAGCATTCCACCGAATGATCTTTCCCCTAACCTTATCCGTCAGAGGGTCGAAAAGCGCATTAAGTTTCCGGCCCCTGTAGAGAACAATACCCAAGTAAGGAAGAGGAAGAGAAGCCTCCTTGAATCCTGTGAACGAATGGATCCAGGAAACCCAGGTAGAATCCATATCCTTCGCATGAACGAAGCAACTCTTCGACGAGTTAACGCGCTGGCCCGAGCATCGCTCGTACTGATGGATAAACCGAATAAGGCGACGAACAGACGTTCGGTTACCGTTAGAGAAAATGACAATGTCATCCGCAAAGGATAAGGAAGATATGAGCGGGCACCTACTCGGAAGACCAAATCGGTGAACCTGGCCGAAAATCGTTAAGGTGTGAATCTCTCGAATGAAAGCTTCAGCCGCAATCACGAAAAGAGAAGGCGATAGAGGATCACCCTGGCGGAGACCCCTACCAGCCCTAAAGAAACCATTGGCCGATCCGTTAATGAGGATGGAAAACCAACAGTTAGAGATAAGTCTCCAAACCAAGTCGATAAGGGTTTCAGGAAGGCCAAAAGCACGCAGAACTCTAATGATGAAAAACCACGACATGCGATCATAAGCCTTCTCCATATCAAGTTTGAAAACGACATTGGAACCTCTAACCTTCCTGTCAATCTGGGAAATCAGTTCCTGGGCTAGCAGGACGTTATCAGTGATAAGACGACCCTTCACAAAACCTGCCTGCGAGGAGGATATGATACGGTCAAGGAACGGAGCCAATCGAATGGCCAAAACCTTAGAAATAACTTTGTTGGAAAAATTACACAAGCTGATGGGACGAAATTCCGCGCATGACCGAGGGTTATCACACTTCGGAATTAAAACCAAGTTGGTGGAAGACCAACTAATAGGGAGAAGACAGCCGACAAAGAATTGCTGGATTGCTAAACAAAAATCCAATTGAATGATAGGCCAGACCCTCCGATAGAAAGATCCGTTGAAACCATCCGGACCGGAAGCACTATCCTTGCTGAGAGCAAAGACGCAAGCACGGATTTCCTCCGTAGTTGGCGGATCCGCCAGACCATCGGCATCCTCAGAAGAGATCAATCTGGGAATGAAAGAGAGGATATCCAGAACCTGCTCCTCCACCGAGGGAAAACCCAGGAAAGATTGAAAGTGAGACACTATGATCTCTTTAACTTCAGACGGAGAGGACGCCAAAGAAAAATCCGGTCTCAAAATCTCACGAATGGAAAGAAGGTTGGCTTTTTTACGAACGGATGAATGGAAAATTTGAAGTTCGAATCCCCATCAACCACCCATTTTACCCTTGCCTTTTGGCGAAGATAAGAGTGTTCGATTCGAAGCTCCGAAGAGAAAGCCAATTGGGCCGACGCCCATTTCTCCCTGTTTTCGGCCGTAGGGTTCTCGTCGAACGACGATTCGGCAAGAATAAGGGACTCCTTAGCCGCTCTAACACGGTCGAAAATATTCCTGAAAACAAGGGAATTCCAGGTCTTAAGTTTAGCCTTAAGACGTTTCAGCTTTTGGGAAAAAACCCCCATGGGAGAAGCTGAGATAGGAGCGGACCACGACTCCTCGACAACCTGAAGAAAGGAGTGATGGGAACACCACATACTGAGGAAGCGGAAAGAAGTAGGCCCCGAGAGAGATCGAGGAATACATCGCAAAACCAACGGGGCATGATCAGAGCAGGCACGATGGAGATGCGATGTAGAGAAAGAGAAAGGAAGATTAAGCCATTCAGGTGACCCAAAAATCCTGTCCAACCGAGAGAGGATCCGGTTCGGACCCTCCTGGTTGTTAGACCAGGTATAAGCCGATCCCACAAAAGGAATTTAGGAGAATCCTGAGCTCACAATGAATGAATTGAAATCAGCGACCGATGAGCGGTTAATGGCCGCCCCCTCCCCCCCCCCCCCCCCCAGTTTCTCAGCCTGGCTAGCGACAACATTGAAATCACCACCCACTACAGAGCACGGAAAGCCCATCTCAGGTAGATGAAGAATATCATCCCATAGGGATAATCTCTCCATCCTATCACACTTGGCGTACACTGCCGAAAACAGAAATGGATGAGGAAAAAGAGAAGCAGTGCAAACCACAGAGATAAGCTGATCCGAGTCAAACAAAGGGTGGACCACACAACATTTGGACCAAAGAATCCAAATCTTACCCGAAACATTGGACACTGCACCTCCAAACCCAAGCGACATGACAACCCTGGAAATCTCTCTAGATCCTACAAAAGGTTCTAACAGAGCAACCAAGCAAATAGAATGTTTACGGACAATGCGCTTTAATCTAGCGCAAGAAGCTTCATTGCCAATACCACGAACGTTCCAGAAAAGAAAGTTCGACATGAAAGCCTAAAACCAGAGGAAAAAGACAAGACAGGGGGAGCAGAACAAACCCAGCTCAAATAAGATACAACGATGAAAAAGCAGACCGATCTGTCTGCTCAGTCGCCGCTATAGAGCGAGTACGGATAGTACGAGGAGTGGAGAGGTGATCTCTCGTGCGCCGACGAGAAGGTCTCTGCACACGGGAAGCCGATACCCGAGGGATGGGATCGGCAGAAGCCTGAGCCGGCTCCGACGAACCCGAGAACCTAAGAGAGGATCTGGAAGGAGCCGAGTTCTTAGTTAGGCGAGAGAGGCGATCATTAATGATCGCAATCTCCGCTTCGCTAAGCATCGGGATGGAAATTGATGCAGCGCGAGATACAGATAAACAAAATTACCTTAAATCGCGATCGACCATCGCCGTTGCTCTGCGACTCACGACTCAACTTCAACCACGACATACGACTCATTCTCATTCTCCTCCGCGACGCACGACCCAACCTTCCCTATGTCGCGACTCACGACTCAAAACCCCCTATGTCGCGACTCACGATTCAACCTCCACCATAACTCGCGAACTCCTTGAGTCGCGGCCGACTCATCCCCTCCACCCTAAATCGCCTCCTTCCCAAAGCCCTAAGTCGCGACCCATTTCCACTCCCCAGATCGCGACCTATTCCCATTCCTCTACTATGAGTCGTCACCGAGACACGCGATAGGATCTTCTCCCTCAAATTCCATAAGTCGCAAACTATTGCTTTGAGTCGTACTGAGTTATCCATAAGTCGCGGCCATTTTTCTAAGTCGCGAAGAAGCATAAGTCGTTGCCGAGACAGAGCTTAAGTCGAAGATGAGATAGTGTGAGTCGTTACCGAGTTATTTCTTAAGTCGTGGGAGATGCGTGATTTTCCAGTACTTAAGTTGCTCCACCCTTAAGTCATTCACTTATGCCGCTGAAGCCTATGCCGCTGAAGAAGTGTTATCTACTTAGGTCGCTCAAGTTAAGTCGTATTCCTGTGATGTTGTAACTGTTATGTCATATGTCGTAAATCGTTACTGCTATAACTTGAATTGTTGTAACTCGTGTATGGTTTATGTTGTGTGTGATGTCAGTCGTTTGTGTGTGTGTGTTGAAAATCTCTATAAATAGGGACATATAATCATTGTGAATGGTTGTTGACATTGGAATAAAATTCTTATTTTGTTAGCTTTGTGCTTTCATACAAATTGGTAGTCGAGTGAAATCTCCTATCTCCACTTACGACGTTCGAGCGCGCTCGGATTATTGTTTGTTGAAGCCGATTTACGGTATCTTGTGCACAAGATCAACGTTGAAGAATCGTAGATCTCTTTTCGCGGAATCGTGCGCGATCAACGTGATAGAGATAGCTAGAATGCGGTATCTTCGGATCAACGAATTCGGGCATTAAAGAATTATCTATTCACCGATTGCTACATTTTCATCGTTATATCGATTTTCTGTTAATCCGCTGCGTCAGTTTGGTATCAGAGCTTGTTTTAGCCAATCATAGCTAAATCGGGTCTTGGAGCCAAGTATTTGAAGTTTTTGAAGTGTTTGTTTATTTGGGAAATCGGATTTGCATTATTGAGAAGTTGGTGTTCATCGTGTTCATCGAGAAGTTGCAACAAGTTTGTAACTTTCGATCCATATTCTTTTGGATCAAAGTCCAGAAAGTGTTTGGATTTTTGGAGAAGTGATTGAGCCGAGAATTGAAGCATCAGTTTGTGAGGAGTTTGATTCGTGAAATTTTGGTTTGAAATTGAAGTGGTGTATGACTTAGTGTTGAAGTGTTGAAGATCCCTTTGAAGTGCAAGGCCGAGTAGAAACCGAGCTAATTCAAGGAGAAGTATGAAGTGCTTAGGTCGAGCTAAGCATTGAAGTGAGCTGAGCTAAGTTAGGGTCGAACTTGTTGAATTTGTGCAAAGTTCGTTCAAAGTTGAAGTGTGTTTGACTTTGTTGAAGTGAAGTTTGAAGTTTTGAAGTTTGTGTTTGAATACGTTGAAATATTTGTGATTGTGTGATCATGCCTCAGAGAAGAATAACCGACACCAGAATGTTGCCGATATGTATAGAAGAGAAGACACTAAAGCAATAGAGCAACGAATTAGTGATAATCTCGAGGAGAAGTTCAATAAAGGTTTTGGGAAGTTAGAGAAGTTGATGTCTGACTTGAATCGAAATCAAAGGAAAGTGTCGCCATATTTTTACCAAGATCGAAGAGATTCATCAGTTTCAACTGGACGAGACAATCATGATTATCGGGCTGAAGAGAGAAGAGCTTATCGTGATTACAAGCATGAGGCATATGGTGATTATGAAAAAGGAAGTAGAAAGGATGTGCGTATTCATAACAGAAGCAATGTTCAGGATCGACATCGAAGTTCATCTAATTTTGAAGAAGATAGTTATGGTGATAGTGGTTACTTTCGATATCCGGATCAAGGGAAAAGTCGATATAGAAATGTTGAAAAGAATGGTCATACACAGAAATCAAGGATGGACACAGAAATTCCTGAATTCCGAGGTGGTCTACGAGCAGAGGAATTCTTTGATTGGTTGTCAAAGGTTGAAAAGATTTTTGAACTCAACGACGTTCCTGAAGATCGTCAAGTTAAGTTAGTTGCTACAAGCTTGAGAGGAAGAGCTATGGATTGGTGGCAACAAACTAAATCAACCAGGGAGAGAATGAAGAAATCTAAAGTTGTCAAGTGGGATAAGATGAAAAGGATGATGAAAGAAAATTTCTTACCTTACAATTATCAAGCTCGTATTGATCAACAGTTGCAGAAGAGGAATCAAGGGAGTCAAGGAAAAGGTATGGTTACAAGCTCCAGCAATCAGAGTAGAGATGTTCATTGCAGTAGAGATGTTTCTAAGAGAGTCAACAAATCAGTTGTACTTGGAAACGTTGAGACAAATGTTGATGACCGAATTAAGCGATATCATTATCAGGAGTTTGACCATCGAAGTGTTGAATGTGCGGAGCCCAAGAAGAAAGCATTAGCTGTGGAAGAAAGTGAAAACGAGGATGTGGATGATTCAACTGAAAGCGAGCCGGAAGAGGAAGAGGAACCAACTAGTCCAATATCATTCAGCGAGAGTGTTGAAGAATCGGAAGGTAGTGCTGAAACATTGGTTAGGTATGAGGCAAGTAAAGAGCTTAAAACTCCTGAGGAGGTTAAAACAATGTTGGAAGAGCTTGAAGAGGTTGTTCCTATAGAATCATTCGCAGCCTTACCACTGAAGCTGGACAACGAAGATGAAGAGGTCGAGTTAGAGAACGAAGAATGTAATTTGTTGAGGAGGATTGATGTAGTTAACTTTTATCAACCACCACAATTTGATGACGATGAAAGTTCTTTGTCAGGGGATGTAGAAGTTTTGTCAAAGGATGAAGGGGGTAACTTGTTAAGGAGGACTGATGAAATTGATTTTTACCAACCGTTGAAATTTGATGTTGATGAAGAAATGGAGTCAAAGTATGTGAATGTAGAAGTCGACTACTCGTCATTGCCAAAGCATGATGTCAGTAGTATGGAAGAAGAGACTGTGTTCGGAGTTGAGGGAATTCATTTGTTGATGGAGAATTTTTGTTTGACACCTGAACTTATGGATGAGAGTCAGCCAAGTAGCAATTCCTTAGTTTTCGAGGAGCCCGAACAAATTGAGAGTGAAACAGAAGAGAAGGCAGATTCAGATAGTTTATTATTTTTGAAAGAATTTGACAATGAAATGGAAGATGATGAGGAGTTATCAATGTTGATTGAATCCGGTAAAAGTTTTGATGTTGAGAATCCTGAAGAGATTGAAGTATTTGAAGAGTGCGAAGATGAGATATCTGAGGAACTGCTTGAAGAAACTAACCCTGTATTTTTGGAAGAGTATGTGGAAATGAGGAATGAAGTGTTTGAATTGACCAAGCAAGGAGCCAGTGAAGATCTTGATGTTTTCAAGGAAGTTGGATCAGAATTCGATGAGTCTGAAGTCGAATATTCTGAGACATTATTCGAAGAGTTACCATCACTCCAGGACATTCAACGTCAAACTGAACTTGTACCAGATGCTCTTTTACTGTCAGGATTATATGATCTTATGAGTCTGAAAGAACAGGAAGAGTTGAGACGACAGGAGGAAGAGAATGATTGCCAGTTGAAGTTGTCTGATGATGTCCACACTGCTAACATTGCCAATGTCAATTGCTTGGAACCATTTTATGAAAATAACTATGTTGAAGGAGAAGCGAGCGGGAGTTCATTTCAGTCAGGAGAATTTGATGCAACACATCAAGGGAAGATGCTAGATGATGACACATCTGAACGAGTTAGGGAAAGACAAGAATCTGAGCATGAGTCATCACACTTTTTCGGTCAAGACTTCCTAAGTCGTTCCGTGATTTTAAATTTCCTTATAACGTCTCACATATTAGACACGTTGTGGTTCTATATCACGTCTTCCTATTGGCACAAGCAATATGGTATACGACACTATTCTTATGAAGTTCTGTGCTACATGAAGTGGATCTGGCATCTAGTGCTTAGTTTATTCCACACTTTTTCATATGTCATCTCCCTCAGATCACTTCCTTATGCCGCCTGCCTGATGCCACATCTGTTTTATTCCATGCATTCTTTATTTCGAACCACATCGTCAAAGAGTCAAGACAAGAAAATTCTAACGAGTGGTTATCACCAGAGCCGCATCAGACCAGATAATGAATGGAAGACAGCGTCTCGAAGAAGAAAGCTTTTAAATTCGAGGACAAATTCTTTTCAACCAGGGGAGGATGATGCAGCGCGAGATACAGATAAACAAAATTACCTTAAATCGCGATCGACCATCGCCGTTGCTCTTCGACTCACGACTCAACTTCAACCACGACATACGACTCATTCTCATTCTCCTCCGCGACGCACGACCCAACCTTCCCTATGTCGCGACTCACGACTCAAAACCCCCTATGTCGCGACTCACGATTCAACCTCCACCATAACTCGCGAACTCCTTGAGTCGCGGCCGACTCATCCCCTCCACCCTAAATCGCCTCCTTCCCAAAGCCCTAAGTCACGACCTGTGACGCCCCACTCCGAGAGCCTCGTTAACAAAGAGTATTACATAGATAATACTGTCGGCTAACGCGGACAATAGAGTATAATGGAAGCGACCATGTGCAATCTTACCTTAACTATTCACTAAATATGTCGAAAAGTAGAACACATTAAAATTTGACCTATTCAATAAATATTTAAAGCAAAACTACAATGGCTATAGGATCTATCAGAAGAAAATATAACGACTCAAATGTAATATACATCACAGAACAGTCGATCATAATATACACATACACAGATACACCACAGAGTATACAAAATAATACATGTCAAGTGGTACAGGAGACCACAATATACAGACGAGACGAAAGAGTATAAATCAGAGTTACAACAGATAAGGATTACAAAAGATGCTATAACAAAATGAAGCTAGCGAATAGTCCATGCGGAAGAAAAATAGGCTAAGTCCCCAAAAGCACCTAACCTGAAACATCTCGGTCTGACCCGAGTATAAATACACGGGTCAGTCCAGATAACAAATCAGTTAGATAAACTGAACACTAATAAACCTGCAAGGTCATACAGTATAATAAATATCTCTAGGAGAGATAACACAATCATCAACAAGAGATGAATCACATAGAACAAGCCTCATATCATCGGCAACATATAGAAACAAAGGATACAAATATCCCAAAACAAGCCAGAAGGCAAATAACAAATACCCATAAGGTATACAAGTTCCACAAGGTAAACGCTATACTCCATGCGGCTCAAAAAGACCAATACCGAAGGGCGATACCAAGGGAATATACATATCAATGAAACATCATAAAATTTTCTCGAGCTCAGTACTGTACAAACAAGGATCCATGAGCCCGAAGACTCCAAACCCAAGTATCACCCATGCGGCACATAAGGCCAACGTCAGAGCGAAACTATATAGGGCAACAAACCCGAAGGCACACACCCGAAGGCAACATACCCGAAGGCAACAAACCTAGGGAGACAGTCCGAAGACACTATCCCAGAGGCAACAAACCGTAGTGGTGAAGGTCGAAGACCCAGTACTGGACACCACTAACTGGCGGAATGTGTCACAACTCTCGAAAAGGAATCCGAAAAGTGTTAACGTATGTCCCATAACCACTCGTTCGCACTAAACGGTTTACTATCCGTCAGTTCCTTTCACACTCAAAGCAGTACAAAGTTTACCTCATATCATCGATAAACCAAACCCGAAGGTCAAAACAATCAATCGAATAGGTCAAGGATTAATCGGAAGGATAAACGCACAGATTCATGGTCCGTGTTTTGCCCAACCATTTAATCACCCTTCCACTTCGTTCGAAGTGCGAAAGTGTGTGTGTTTTAATTAGAATTTATAAATTAGAGAAACGAACTTTTAAATGCGATTCGAGAGATTATTTTATAAAAACCCGCGGATTAAAATTAAAAGGAATCATCAAAGTCAAAATAATTGATAATCATACATAGGATCATCATGAATCGATTTAAATTGGAAATTCAATCCAAAAAGGTAAATTGGGCAGAAACAGCAGGTTCAGTCGACTGAACAGAGTTTTCAGTCGACTGACCCTATTCCTGGAAAATTTCCAGGTTCAGGAAACTTTCTGTTTCCAAGTTCAGTCGACTGTGCAGAGTTTTTCAGTCGACTGAATCATGCCTGGAAACACTCGGGTTTCAGGTTCAGTCGACTGAACAGGGTTTTTCAGTCGACTGAATCATGCCTGGGCTGTTTTCCATGAAGAGCAAACTCTCCCAAATTGCAATCGGACGAACATTGGCTCTAAGGGCTTATGCCAATCGACAACCCGGCCCTATATGTTCCTCGATGCATCACCAAAACATGATTAAAACATCAAAGTTAGGATTTCAAAGATTTGAACCCAAAACACTAAAAATTGGAATACTCCCCAATTCAACCCAAACCAATTGCAAGTGCATATGAACAAGGTGTTAGGAATTCATACCTAACATCAATGAAATCAAGAGTAGATGTGAGTTCAAACTCACCTTTTTACACAAAACAAAGAAGATGAAGAAGCACAATTGCAAGGAATCAACCAACTACACTCCACTTCAACACTACAAGCTTCAATCTAGAATCAAAGCAAGTATTTTCCTAAGTTAGGGTTAGGAAAATTACAGAAATTGAAGAGGAGAAGAGATGGAGAAGATGGAGATGAACTTACCAATGGATTCTCTTTGATTTTGGAGCAAGAATCAAGCTACAAAGGAGAACTAGGGCTTGCTAATTTCTATTTCCTCTTCCCTTTCCCCCATTTCAGTTTTTAGCTTAAGAAATAAAATGAAATGAAGATGAAATGAAGAGAAGGGTTGAGCTAGGGGGTTAAGTGAGCTAGTGGGCTGAACCCATCCCCAAACCCAATAGAAAAAGTAGCCAAAATTTCACAAACTCCAAACATATCAAAGATTATACTCAAAAAGATCGCAAACACCATTTTGGACTCAATGGAAATGGTTTCGAGCTCCAATTCGGCCATTTGCAGAAAGTAACATTTCGGACCCCAAAAATCCGAATAACGACGCTATATTTAAATCAAACATTTAAATATAAAATCGTTAAATATGCGGGTTGTTACAGATCTCCCCTCCTTACAAAATTGCGTCCCCGCAATTCCTAGAGATGATATTTGTAACAACTACATACAACATACAAAAAGAAAGAATAAGCTTTAGACACAGAAATAGACTTACCATTACGAAGCAAGGATAGAAAACCTGGATAAGATCGCTCGATATACTCTCTGGTTTCCCAAGTACAGTCATTGGGATTAGCGGACCATTGAACTTTAACGAGCGGCACGTCCTTGTTCCGAAGGTGTCGCACCTCCGTGTCAAGCACGCGAATAGGTTGCTGTACAAAAGATAAGTCCGGTGAGATCTCAAGCTCTTGCAAATCAGGAGAATCAATTACAGAATTCGATTCTCGAAGACACTTCCGAAGTTGTGAGACGTGAAACACGTCATGAATGCCAGATAAATGAGCTGGAAGTGAAACTCTATAAGCCACAGGGCCAATACGTTCAGTAATAGAAAACGGTCCTATATAACGAGGAGCCAATTTTCCAGTCGCACTGAAACGCATAACCCCTTTCAAAGGAGAAACACGAATAAAAACAAGATCGCAGATCTAGAACTCGAGAGGCTTCCTACGGTTGTCCGCGTAGGATTTCTGGCGACTCTGTGCCTCTTTCATCCTCAATCGAATAAGATCAATCTTCTCAGAAGAATGACGAACAAAGTCCGGGCCAAGAATAAGCTTCTCCCCAGATTCCAACCAACAAGAAGGTGATCGACATGGCCTTCCGTATAAGGCTTCGAAAGGAGCCATACCGATACTAGACTGAAAACTATTGTTGTAGGAGAACTCTACAAGAGGTAGGTGATCCTCCCAACAACCACCGAAATCAAAAATACAAATACGGAGAAGATCTTCCAAAATACGATTTACCCGTTCAGTCTGTCCGTCAGACTGCGGATGATAAGCTGTAGAAAAATTAAGCTTTGTTCCCAAAGCTTGCTGAAGACTCTTCCAAAAATGACTCGTGAATAAAGGATCACGATCACTCACAATAGAACTAGGAACCCCGTGAAGTCTCACGATTTCCTTGACATACAACATGGCCAAATGCGAAGCTGTCCTATTAGACTTAATAGGGATAAAATGAGCAGACTTGGTGAGACGATCAACAATAACCCAAATACTAGAATGACCTGATCTCGAACGAGGTAGGCCGTCAATAAAATCCATAGAAATTTGATCCCACTTCCACAATGGAATCTCAAGAGGTTGAAGAAGTCCAGAAGGACGCTGATGTTCGGCCTTCACACGTTGACATGTCATGCAGTTGCTCACATAACTCGCCACATCGCGCTTCATGCCTTCCCAATAATAAAGACGACGCATATCGGCATACATCTTACTACTACCGGGATGAATGGTATACTTAGAACGATGGCAATCATCAAGAATGTCATGCCTAAGTGCAAAATCAGAAGGCATAAAAAGACGGTTCTTCTTACGAAGACACCTATGAGAATCAATGCTAAAATCTTGCAACGCCTCATCACAAGATCCAGACTCACAAAGCTGAATAAAATGCAACAAATCAGGATCACGCCGCTGAGCATCGGCAATACGATCCAATAAAATAGGTCGAGCTCCCAAACTAAATAATAGAATAGGAGAATCAGAAGATGAACCTTGATCACGAATTTCACAAAAAGATAGAGTCTCAAGAATATTCCATTCGGCAAGCATCATAGAAATAACAGCCGAATGTTTGCGACTAAGCGCATCTGCAACACGATTACCCTTACCAGGGGTAAACTGGATATCAAAGTCATAGGAAGCAAGAAACTCGAGCCAACGGTGTTGTCTCATATTGAGTTCCTTCTGAGTAAACAAATACTTCAAAGATTTATGATCGGTATAGAGAATGAAGCGCTCGCCCAATAAATAATGTCGCCAAATCTTCAAGGCAAAGACAATGGCGGCTAACTCAAGATCATGAGTGGCATAGCGAACTTCATTCGGACGCAGTTGCCTAGAAGCATAAGCAACTACCCGATCTCTCTGCATAAGCACAACACCGAGACCACTACCACAAGCATCGGTGTAGACAACACGATCATGATTCCCTTCGGGAACCACAAGAATAGGAGCATTAGTGAGAAGTTCTTTCAATGTCTGAAAGGAAGCTTCACACTTGTCGGACCAAATAAAACGAATGCCTTTCCGAGTAAGGCTTGTGAGAGGAAGCACAACACGGGAAAAGTTCTTAATGAACCGCCGGTAATAACCCGCCAATCCAAGGAAACAACGAATCTCATGAACATTCTCAGGCCCCTTCTAATACTGGATGGCTTCGATCTTTGAGGGATCGACAGAAATGCCATCGGAAGATACAACATGGCCTAAGAACTTAACCTTATTCTCCCAAAAGCAGCACTTAGAGAATTTGGCTTTAAGCTGATGACGACGAAGAGTACTCAAGACAATTCTCAAGTGATTAGCATGCTCAGCTTCAGACTTAGAATAAATAAGGATATCATCAATGAAGACAAGAACAAACTTATGAGATATTCCCGGAATACCCGATTCATGAGGTCAACAAAGAAAGCAGGAGCGTTCGTCAAACCGAACGACATAACGAGCCACTCAAAAGAACCATAACGAGTGCGGAAAGCGGTAAGAGGTATGCTATCCTCCGCGACTCGTAACTGATGAAAACCTGTGGCAAGGTCAAGCTGAGAAAAGACCTTGGCATCACTCAATAGATCGAACATATCATCGATCCTAGGCAATGGATACCTATTTCTAATGGTCAACTCGTTAAGCTTGCGATAGTCAATGCAAAGCCTAAGAGTTCCATCAGACTTCTTCACAAAAACGACCGCGGATCCCCACGGAGAAAAACTGGACTGAATCAACTGCTTGGACTCGAGCTCTAAAAGCTGCTTCTTGAGTTCCTTATTTTCCTTTGTAGACATCCTCGTGGGAGGACGACTAACTGGCTGCGTGCCTGGAATGAGATCAATGCGGAACTCAATTGCCCGTTTGGGTGGCAAACCCGAAACAGGTTCAAAAACATCAGAAAAGTCACAAGCAATAGGAATACGAGATACATCATCACCATCTCGCGAATCAAGAGAATACAAAGCCATCTCGGAATTATCTACATCCCGAAGAACAAGAGATAACTGAGAAGGTGAATCAGGATGACAAAGATATAAAATTCTCTCGGAACAAATAATCCTGGTATCGTACCTCACTAGCCAGTCCATACCAAAAATCATATCAAAACCCAAATGGGAAACAACGTGCAGATTCGCACGGAAAGAAAAGCCACATAAAACAATCTCAATATCATCACAAAGCAAACTAAGGGTCGCGGATCCCCTAATAGGATTCGCAATCCTTAAAGAAGTAACCATACAAGAAACATCCAAAGATAAATCATCTACAAGCTTCTTCGATACGAAAGAATGTGAAGCACCCGTATCGAAAAGAACTCGTATACTATGATCATGAAATAGAATTGAACCCTCCAAAATAGATGGAGTCATACCTTTGGATTGAGAAGGACCTTTAGAAGCATTAACCACATTGAGCTTGCCAAATTTTGCATTAGCAGGAGCAGTAGGACAAGCAGAAACATGATGACCTTCCTTCTTGCAATTACGGCAGAAGAGAGGCTTTGGACAAGCTCGAATAATATGATCCGGAGAACCACAATTAAAACACTTTCGAACGAAAGGTGTTCCGGAAGATTGAGGCTGAGAGCTAGGACCACCGGTCTTCTTCTTCTTATAAGGAAAAGGCTTCTTCTGAATTGGAAACTGCTTCTTGTTGGGGTTTCTGGAAACCTCAACATCAACATCACTATCACACTCCTTCTCGACGGTCTCGAGATGAAGCGCCGAATCAACCAATTCCTCAAAAGAAAGTTTAAGCTGGAGCAACAAGGACTTCTTAAGATATTTCTTAAGGCCAGAAACAAACTTCAAATTCTTCTTATAAGAAGTGCTGATGAATTCAAGACCATACTGAGATAAAGCCTCGAACGATGCGACATACTCAGAAACAGAAGATTTCCCTTGCTTCAACTCAAGGAAGCGACGGGTCAATAAAACTTTTTCAGATTCAGGAACGAACTTGAGTTCAAATCGTCCCCGAAACTGAGTCCAAGAAAGAGTAGACTCATCAATTTCAGCTACAAGAAGCTCATACCAGTCAAGAGCATGCTCTTGTAATAAGCTAGAAGTTACAAGAACTCTATCATGGTCAGAAAGATCCATGCGAGAGAAAATACGCTCGCACGTGCGAAGCCAAGCTTGGACTTCAAGAACAGACTCGGAGCCCTTAAACGGCTTTCCTCCAAGATGAGCAAAATCACTGCACTGACGTGCAAAAGCAGACTTGCGAGGTGGAGACACTCGAGGAGGAACGAGAGGCTGAGTGCTCCTAAACAATTCCAAAAATTGATCGGCAGACATATATACGCCATCCGGATTCGAGCCACTAGATTGCCCAGCATCCGAACGTCGACCCTTGCCCCTTCCAGACATAAGCTGAAAGTAAGATAAGAACAAGATTATTCACAAGGTAGATATTACAATATGGGATACTACGGAATAAAATGCACTCCTAGACGTATTTCCAATATCTATCTAACCTTGATGGAATAAAGAGACACGATGATTCAAGGATCTGTATCACTTGTACACTTTGATGTACCATAATATGTGCATCTATTCTGTGTTTATCATATTTTGTTCTGAACTCAGCTCTGATACCACGCTGTGACGCCCCACTCCGAGAGCCTCGTTAACAAAGAGTATTACATAGATAATACTGTCGGCTAACGCGGACAATAGAGTATAATGGAAGCGACCATATGCAATCTTACCTTAACTATTCACTAAATATGTCGAAAAGTAGAACACATTAAAATTCGACCTATTCAATAAATATTTAAAGCAAAACTACAATGGCTATAGGATCTATCAGAAGAAAATATAACAACTCAAATGTAATATACATCACAGAACAGTCGATCATAATATACACATACACAGATACACCACAGAGTATACAAAATAATACATGTCAAGTGGTACAGGAGACCACAATATACAGACGAGACAAAAGAGTATAAATCAGAGTTACAACAGATAAGGACTACAAAAGAGGCTATAACAAAATGAAGCTAGCGAATAGTCCATGCGGAAGCAAAATAGGCTAAGTCTCCAAAAGCACCTAACCTGAAACATCTCGGTCTGACCCGAGTATAAATACACGGGTCAGTCTAGATAACAAATCAGTTAGATAAACTGAACACTAATAAACCTGCAAGGTCATACAGTATAATAAATATCTCTAGGAGAGATAACACAATCATCAACAAGAGATGAATCACATAGAACAAGCCTCATATCATCGGGAACATATAGAAACAAAGGATACAAATATCCCAAAACAAGCCAGAAGGCAAATAACAAATACCCATAAGGTATACAAGTTCCACAAGGTAAACGCTATACTCCATGCGGCTCAAAAAGACCAATACCAAAGGGCTATACCAAGGGAATATACATATCAATGAAACATCATAAAATTTGCTCGAGCTCAGTACTGTACAAACAAGGATCCATGAGCCCGAAGACTCCAAACCCAAGTATCACCCATGCGGCACATAAGGCCAACGTCAGAGCGAAACTATATAGGGCAACAAACCCGAAGGCACACACCCGAAGGCAACATACCCGAAGGCAACAAACCTAGGGAGACAGTCCGAAGACACTATCCCAGAGGCAACAAACCGTAGTGGTGAAGGTCGAAGACCCAGTACTGGACACCACTAACTGGCGGAATGTGTCACAGCTCTCGAAAAGGAATCCGAAAAGTGTTAACGTATGTCCCATAACCACTCGTTCGCACTAAACGGTTTACTATCCGTCAGTTCCTTTCACACTCAAAGCAGTACAAAGTTTACCTCATATCATCGATAAACCAAACCCGAAGGTCAAAACAATCAATCGAATAGGTCAAGGATTAATCGGAAGGATAAACGCACAGATTCATGGTCCGTGTTTTGCCCAACCATTTAATGACCCTTCCACTTCGTTCGAAGTGCGAAAGTGTGTGTGTTTTAATTAGAATTTATAAATTAGAGAAACGAACTTTTAAATGCGATTCGAGAGATTATTTTATAAAAACCCGTGGATTAAAATTAAAAGGAATCATCAAAGTCAAAACAATTGATAATCATACATAGGATCATCATGAATCGATTTAAATTGGAAATTCAATCCAAAAAGGTAAATTGGGCAGAAACAGCAGGTTCAGTCGACTGAACAGAGTTTTCAGTCGACTGACCCTATACCTGGAAAATTTCCAGGTTCAGGAAACTTTCTGTTTCCAGGTTCAGTCGACTGTGTAGAGTTTTTCAGTCGACTGAATCATGCCTGGAAACACTCGGGTTTCAGGTTCAGTCAACTGAACAGGGTTTTTCAGTCGACTGAATCATGCCTGGGCTGTTTTCCATGAAGAGCAAACTCTCCCAAATTGCAATCGGACGAACATTGGCTCTAAGGGCTTATGCCAATCGACAACCCGGCCCTATATGTTCCTCGATGCATCACCAAAACATGATTAAAACATCAAAGTTAGGATTTCAAAGATTTGAACCCAAAACACTAAAAATTGGAATACTCCCCAATTCAACCCAAACCAATTGCAAGTGCATATGAACAAGGTGTTAGGAATTCATACCTAACATCAATGAAATCAAGAGGAGTAGATGTGAGTTCAAACTCACCTTTTTACACAAAACAAAGAAGATGAAGAAGCACAATTGCAAGGAATCAACCAACTACACTCCACTTCAACACTACAAGCTTCAATCTTGAATCAAAGCAAGTATTTTCCTAAGTTAGGGTTAGGAAAATTACAGAAATTGAAGAGGAGAAGAGATGGAGAAGATGGAGATGAACTTACCAATGGATTCTCTTTGATTTTGGAGCAAGAATCAAGCTACAAAGGAGAACTAGGGCTTGCTAATTTCTATTTCCTCTTCCCTTTCCCCCATTTCAGTTTTTAGCTTAAGAAATAAAATGAAATGAAGATGAAATGAAGAGAAGCGTTGAGCTAGGGGGTTAAGTGAGCTAGTGGGCTGAACCCATCCCCAAACCCAATAGAAAAAGTAGCCAAAATTTCACAAACTCCAAACATATCAAAGATTATACTCAAAAAGATCGCAAACGCCATTTTGGACTCAATGGAAATGGTTTCGAGCTCCAATTCGTCCATTTGCATAAAGTAACATTTCCGACCCCAAAAATCCGAATAACGACGCTATATTTCAATCAAACATTTAAATATAAAATCGTTAAATATGCGGGTTGTTACACGACCCATTTCCACTCCCCAGATCGCGACCTATTCCCATTCCTCTACTATGAGTCGTCCCCGAGACACGCGATAGGACCTTCTCCCTCAAATTCCATAAGTCGCAAACTATTGCTTTGAGTCGTACCGAGTTATCCATAAGTCGCGGCCATTTTTCTAAGTCGCGAAGAAGCATAAGTCGTTGCCGAGATAGAGCTTAAGTCGAAGACGAGATAGTGTGAGTCGTTACCGAGTTATTTCTTAAGTCGTGGGAGATGCGTGATTTTCCAGTACTTAAGTTTCTCCACCCTTAAGTCATTCACCTATGCCGCTGAAGAAGTGTTATCTACTTAGGTCGCTCAAGTTAAGTCGTATTCCTGTGATGTTGTAACTGTTATGTCATATGTCGTAAATCGTTACTGCTATAACTTGGATTGTTGTAACTCGTGTATGGTTTATGTTGTGTGTGATGTAAGTCGTTTGTGTGTGAGTTGAAAATCTCTATAAATAGGGACATATAGTCATTGTGAATGGTTGTTGACATTGGAATAAAATTCTTATTTTGTTAGCTTTGTGCTTTCATACAAATTGGTAGTCGAGTGAAATCTCCTATCTCCACTTACGACGTTCGAGCGCGCTCGGATTATCGTTTGTTGAAGCCGATTCACGGTATCTTGTGCGCAAGATCAACGTTGAAGAATCATAGATCTCTTTTCGCGGAATCGTGCGCGATCAACGTGATAGAGATAGCTAGAATGCGGTATCTTCGGATCAACGAATTCGGGCATTATAGAATTATCTATTCACCGATTGCTACATTTTCATCGTTATATCGATTTTCTGTTAATCCGCTGCGTCAGAAATGGATAAGGAACAAGAGGACGATGGCAAGGAGCAAAGAGAAGAGCAGCAATCAGACGATGAGGCTGAAGACACCTCGACAGACGGAATAAAACGAAAGTATGTAGGGCCGCATATTATACGCAACCCACGGTGCTGTAGGAACCTAACCCAAGCCGGACTGTCACTGATGAGATATCCCCGCGAGACAGGTGAGGTTCGCACGATGGTCGAAACAGAGAGATCAACAGAGGGAGTCGAGGAAAGCCGGCAAAGTTCCCGGCTTTCCGCATGGTGATCCACATCTGTGACCACTATGCGAAAAGACCAAGAATATCGCCCGGGCCTCTCGATCCTGGATGAGTGAGTTCTCCGTAAGGACCGCAGAATACCAACCAGCGAATGAAGACCCAAGATAGCCATATACGACATAGAATCGGCCTCGCAATGGCAGTAAATCAAAAACCAATAATAAGACCTGCACTGACCGCTCCACACGAAGCGCTCACTGCCTACATGACCTGTCATGTCACCCGTCCCGGACAGAGCAACCATGCCAGGGAGCACACACCAAAGTGAGTCATGGCTCATAGTCAATAAAGAAACAACATCAACCCAAGAACAAGCAATAGTAACAACATCTCCAACAAAGACAGAAGTAGAATACTGAGAAAAAGAACTCACCTGACCTCTCCAACCACAACATACCTGGGGAGATCTCTCAAGGAAGAGACCGAGAGAAGCAACCACAAAGATCCCCCTGCCCAAACAACCGACAAAAAAACCACCAAAAACCCACCGAGATCCCACAAACCAACCAACCATCACAACCTCACCAATAGAAATGAAAAACCCATCAAACACTGGGCAAGCCTGGAACAAGGCAACGGAGACGTCGAGCATGACATCACCGAGCTCAGGCCCAGAGGGAACAACAGCAAGCTGCAACCGATGCAAGACATCACCGAGCACTTGGCTACATGGGGTGGTGAAATCCCCATCAACCACGGTGGCATCCAAGAACTCCCCAACACTAACCACACAACCAACAGAAGGCGACAAATAACCATCGGTAACATGCTGAGACGGAGGCAGGGTATCAGGAATAGTAGAGTTTGATGAGGTGATGAAACCCCCATCAAGCTGCTCACTACCCACACACCCAAAAAAGCAATCGACCGAACCCACCGTCACCCCCTCCTCCCCACAAGGCTTAAAGACGCAAGCCGCCGAGAAATTCAGTGATGGCACAAAGCGAGCGATGAAATCCTGACTCTGGCCATACCCAGAATCGCCAATACAAGCAGCTGACTGCACCAAATCAACATCCAAATACCCACGCCAGTGAGGAGGAGACCGCGATACCAAATCGTCGGAGAATAACGGCAAAATCTCCATAAAGAAATTGTCAACCAACACGAAACGAGCACGAGACAAAGCCCCAAATTGCCTCAAAGAGTAAACCCTAATGTCCACAGATCGATCACCAGAAAAGGAAATCGAAATCGGAGCAGCCACCTCCGCCAATAAAGCCGAAGCAATAGCGACAAACGGAGGGCAATCGCACAGGAACGTGCCGGTGAGAGCAAACTCGGCAACACTCGAGACAGACATCGAGTCACCCAAGAAACCACAGAGCAGTCGAATCCAAGGAACGACAGTAAAGAGAACGAAATATGGTAGAGCTAAGCAAGAGAAGAGGAGCAGGGTTTAACGAGAAAGAGAAAAACGCTCAGAGAAGAGATGCAAAAAAAAAGTTTTGATTATAAATCATAACTTGGATTCAGAACTTCTTATCAAAAAAAAGCAGCCTAATTTTCATTTATTTATGTTGAAAGCAATATGTGCAGGCTAGCAGGAAGCCGCAAACAGCGATGGTTAATTATTTTGCACCTTGTACTAAATAACATGTACAAAATAATAAGACAATACTACCCAATCACTGTTTCATGGAATCAAGGTAGTTGTTAGAAGGCATTACAAATGTCTAATATGCATGAAATGTGTTAATGCAAATCGTTTGGAAGACGATTAGGTACAAGTGGATTTAAAAATAATAGGTATAGTATAGAGACTGCCATGAATTGAAAACATGTATAACCAAATTAAACTTGATGTCCAATGTGTTGTTCTTTCCATTATGTAGTGTATGTAGCTTTAGTAGGTCCAACCTTTTCTTGGTGTGGATTTTGATGTATGCCCTTGAAGTTGAACCATGTTGCTCTGTGTATGCACCTGCGAATTGGAAAAATATTAGCTCATAATCTATTTAGTATATCAACCAATGCCTTAAAAATTTGGAACTTATGTCCGTACCAATTACCGGTTTTACACTCCAGTGATAGTTTTAAACCCCTCAGGTCAATGTAATAGTTGGAATAGTAAATTATTTAGTTAATTAAATTAACTTATCGTACCAGCTTAGTTCTAAGTAGATTGGAAAACGCGAGTAAGGAAACCAACAGGAAGTCTTATAAGCATAAAAACTCAAAAAGGATGAGAACGTTAAATTTACATAGAAAAATAATATATGCTGATGATGTAAGCAAGTTGTCTCATAAATGTAATATTAGTTGCAACAATGTATTCCTACATAGTAGCTTTGCATGCTCTTGGTTAACCTAGTAAATTTTCAATGCATATATAGAGTCATAAAGTGTGAAAACGCAACATGCATATTAGACCATTGGAGTAAAACTATTTTGAATTGACAAAACATGGGTGAAGAGAATTGTCAACCATATCATAAGTGAAACCATCCTAATATCGATTGTTTTAGCACAAACATGCTCATCAGACAAATATATTTCCAAAAAAACGGTTGCCTACGTACATATTTTCAGCTTTTTATTTATTCAAAGGAGTAGAGAAAAGGCTAGGGCGGCTAGGAGGAAAAATATAGAGGGAGTGGGTATGGAGACCAAAAGCTTAGAAAGGATTTGCTATAATGCATCGTCCGAAGTAGGGCTCATTTTATCTATGTTCTAAAAATAGTAACTATTTAAATTAAATGGTAGATGGAACAACCTTGAAATATTCTCGCCGTCGATAAGGTGAAGATACAGTTGGCATATCGACCTTGTTTTCACAACCCAATGTGTAGCTTCAATCGCTTTTTGGCTTTGGAATCGTGAGAAGAAAGTAATGTATAATTTGTATTGAATGGAGATGTCATAATAATCAGCGACGAATATATGCTGCTTTGGCATTACCATGTTAACTCGATAAGCAGTGTTCTTTTTGTTGTTGGATTGCCGTTGCGCTTGACAACATCCTCTCCACATTGCCTGTATCTCCCCATATAAATTGTTTCCCATTAGTATTAAATCAGTGAGATTCATGCAGCCTTCAAATGTACGTTCAATACTTCTAGTTAAATTGTTTTCAGTGAAAAGAAAGACCGGATAAAGACTTAGCATCACAAACAGATAAAGGTATCTCTCCTGACAAATGGTTAGCATCAGCAGTAAATGAAGTCAGATACTGCATATTTAAAGGCGGTATATTTCCAGTGAAATAGTTCTTGTTAAGCCGGATTTCTCTAACCAAGCTCCAATTCGATATCCACTTTGGTATGGGTCCAGATAGATGATTTCCTTCCACCATGAATGAACTCATTAACCGAAGCTCTTTCAACGTATCAGGTATAGGATCCGATAATGCATTGAATGACAAAGAAATCATCGACAAATTTCTGCATGTACCTAAAGTTTCCGGAATTTGTCCGCTTAAACCTGAATTTGTACCTACCAAGTATTTTAAGTTTCTTAACTTACCAATCTCTTCAGGCAATCCTCCTTCGAAATTGTTCTCCGATATGTCCAAATTTGTTAAACTGGCAAGTTCGGTTATTTCTTCTAGAATTTTTCCAGATAGCTTGCAGCTATGGACAGAAAGCTCCTTTACATTTCTGAGTCTTCCATTCTCAGATGGAATGCTACCAGAAAATTCATTTGCTCCAAGCAGTAACAATTCAAGGTTGATCATATTGCCAACTTCTGAAGGTATGGCTCCAGTCATACTATTAAAAGAAATCGATCATCAAGAGATTTTTAAAATTGCCAAAACCTGGAAATATTGGGCTAGAAAATGAATTCCGACTAAGATCCAAGTGTTGAAGTCTACTAAGATTTCCAAGGCTTGGAGGTAAAGATCCAGAGAATAAGTTGTTGCTTAAATCAAGAAGCTCTATGTTCTTTGAACTTCCAATGTTATATGGAAGGCTTCCAGTAAATGAATTAGCTTTAAGAGAAATGTTTGTAAGCATTTTCAAGTTAGAAAATGATGGTGGAAGTGGCCCAGAAAGACGATTCTTGCTTAAATCAAGGATCAATAGAAATTTTAGGTTACCAAATGATTCAGGAAACTAACCTAAGAGCTGGCATTTGCTTAGGTTGAGGAGCTTTAAAGATCTAAATTCTCCTATAATGCTTGGGATTTGAACGTTTAAAGGAATGTAGGATAAATCTATTTTTTCAACTGTTGATCCAGTGCATGTAATGCCAGACCAATTGCAAGGTAAATTTTTGGAATTGAACCATGTAGGAATGAAATTCGATACTTCAGTTAATGTGTCTCTGAGATTCATTAATGTGTAAATGTCATCCTTGTTATTTGCAGTAGTGATTGATAAACAGAGAAGGAAGATGAAAGACTTGTGAATGAAAGTATTCATTTTTAAGAAGATTGTGTTTTGGATTGAAGGGAGGGCGCCTGTAATGACATGAAAAGGAAAATGTTGACATGAGTCCAGATATGATTATGTATCAACATTTAGATGCATATTGTGTTTATATGCAGTATGAAAAAAGAATCCATTATCTCCAATTATAAAGGAATAAACCACAAATAATTACATACCATTTAGTTTGCCGGTTAAAATCGAAGAAAGGAAACAATTATCTAGATAATCCCAAGATGATAGTCCATTACTAAAGTAAAGCTTCTTTATAGTTATTGAAAATTAACTTCGGGCTGAAGTTGACCCATATGAAGTGAAAGTTATATCCATCTTAGGAGTTATTCTTGTATGCTAGCTAGGTGTGAATGGCTATTCACTCATCAAAAAGCACTGACTGAGTGAAATGTTGTTTTGGAAATACGTAGGCGAAGTTTCAAAGAAACTAGGTTAACATAGGCCAAAACTTTGTTACACATTTTGATTTATAAAGTTGATTTAAGTATCATAATAATATCATTTTAGTCACCTATAACTAAAACTCCTTATAATATTCATAACATATATGGAAATAGTTGTCGACATGACATATTAAAATGGAAGCTTACCCTTGTCTGTTGATGGCATTTACACATACGGGTGGTCCGCCAACTTCAATCAGCAAACAGTATCCTGAAAAGTAAGCATCAACGATATATGAATCTGAAATTAAATATTATAGAGAAATGAAGAGAGAGAGAAACATATTTGCGACTGATAAGTTTCCATATTAAATTTAACCTTCAACATTCATTTGGCCTAATTAAAAGAAAATTTTGTGCTGTATATATATATATTATGCGTGACCAGAAGTATACCATGTGGAGAACATAGAAGGCAAGAGAAATTGCCTGCTGCCTAAGCTGCCAGATCGGTGAGAAGTAAATCCTAGATGGAACATCACTGGTGAGGTCGAGTTTGGGGATGAATGGAATTGAGGGTGACTAGGGAGGGAATCAAATTTGGTGATTTGCAGTTAACTGAGATCGACATTGAGGGAGGTTGATGTGGAAGTTATGTCACTGGTGAGGTTGATGGAGATGAATAGAAGTGGGGATTTTGTGGACGAATTCAGGGAGTAAGAGAATTGGGTTGTAGAATTGGAGAAGGAGAATAAAAGGAATGGATGTGGTAGGAAGCGAGCGTATCAGTATGGAATGGAAACTGTTGGGAATAAGGGTATTTTTTGAATTTCAAAAAGGCGCCGTGGAAGTTAGTTCAATGAATTTTCTTTATTAGTAGTAGAGATAATTATTAATTAATTAAGTAATTAAGTTAAGTAATTAGGATTTAAGAATTAATTAACTATGTCAACCATTTGTAGTTAATTAAGAAGTTTTTAGTTAATGATTAATTAAATTAAGGGGTAAATATTTTAATCAATTTTGTTTAATCAAGTTAATTATTTTTAAATTAATTATCTGATTAGTATTTAATTATTTAATTAATTATTAATTAATTAAGAGTTATTTATTTATTTACTTAACTATTTATTAAGGATTAAATGTATAATAAATATTAATTAAATAAAGTCTAATTATTTATTTATTTACTAATTAGGGTTTAATTATTATTCAAGTAGAGTTTAATTATTTAACTAAATTTTGATTAGTAATGTGTAATTATTAATAATCAATTAAGACTTAACTAAGATTAATTAAAGTTTAAATTTTGATTTAAGAATAATTTTTTAAGGATTAATTAAGCTTTAATTTATGATTTATTAATTATTTTAAATTATTTTAAATTCTAACATTTCTTTATTTTAAATTTACCTTCTTTCCTCAGTGAATTGTTTTAAAATCAAGGATCTCTTGTCCATGCTATTAAGTAGCCAAATGAATTAAAGTAGTTGTAGTTAAACGGTGACACGTTTTATTGAAAGTAAGTCGGCTTGTACTTATCATAAATACCGCACTTCGAAAACGTGATGAATACAAGGGGTTAATTTCGATAAGCAGGTCGTGATAATCTAAGCATATGGAACATATGTCCATATGTAAATATTTACACCCTGATAGTGGGATAGTCCACTACAAACAACTTGACCTTTTAAATTATCGAATGTTGGTTTGGAGAGACCGGGATCAGATTTTAGTTATAATCTGAAAACCAGTTCGAACCAATGTAAATGTTCGAATGGGGAATAGTAAAGGCAAGATCAAAGATAAAGACTTGGAAGTTCAAGGGCTATTAGCTACTAACCCTGAGGATGATTCCAAAATGGGTGCAGAGGAAGTAGTGCCTTCGATTCGTTTATCTCCTGAACGACTTGTATAGATGAATGTTGATATTATGTCAACATCTGGAAGGAAATGTTAGCATTCCAAGTGGCAATGCTAACATTTAGGTAAACTTAGTCTCAGGTCTCATCAACCAGGAATGACTAAAACATGGAAAATGCAGCAAGACTAAGTGGATCGCTCCCATTAATGTAAGGTTACCGCTATCTAAAGTCCCTACCACTGACTCATGTATGCTTTGGTACGGTTGTTGATCCCAACCAAAGGGTGATCTTATTCGGTACTATCCATTAAGGGATAGGGTGGTCTTGTGCTGGTAGGGGATCCAGGCGAGGTCATTGGTGTTATTTTATCTAGAGATGCACCATGATGGGCGGTATCCCAGTAGCCCAGTCATTGTATGGAATCCATTTTTCAATAAGTGCCTTTGGTCTTAGTTGTATACCTATTATGCTGGAATTTAACTACTGTAACCATTTCGACTAGGTTAATTTTTTGCTTGAAAACCCTAGACATTATGATAATATCACTCGATTTTCAATAAGAAGTGTTTTGGTTATCGTATGGTAAAAATCCGTTCATGTTTATGTGCGAGTGGTCTTACGAGATACATTTGATTTAAAAAGTGTTTTAAAAGTAATGTTTCAGTTGTTTGACTTTACTCACACCCGACCCATGTCTGACCCAAAGTTTTATTTTCTTTCCCTAAAACTCTTGGGTACTTAAATTTTTTATGAGTAGCCAAATGAACCAGGTTTCTCACGATTGCATTTTGGAGGAGCTGGAGCAGGTGGCTTCAACGTTAACCAGCTACTATCTTATTACGTTGTGTGTGTATGTATGTATTTTGTATTAGTGATCTAAGGACAGGTGGTTTTAACTGTCCCGTTTGGAACCTATACTATTATGACTCTAATGTACTATTATGGCATTATCTTTGTAAATTCTTATGTTGATTAATATATGTTTTTTCGTTCCACTGTGAGATTCTATGATTGTGAAGTTTTCTTTTTATCTTTCTATTTCTTCTACCCTTAATGACTCATCTTTTCGGAGTAAGAAAGGCGATTCGCTACAATATATATCAATAATATTATTTCAGCCATCGAATATTATATATATATGTTTGTATATATATACATATATGGATTTTTGATAAATAAATGCAGATAGTTTTTTATTCTGTCTTTTGATTCAAATATATGTAGATATATAAGAGGTCATGACTGTGTGTATATATATTTGATTATATCTAAATAAACATATATGTAAATATCTAGACATTTTTTATTTACTAAAAATGTGAATTTTTGGTCTAGGTTGACTAGTTCAAATATTTAGAATTCAGAAAGAATTTTTTTTTCCTAAGAGGAGCAAGACTAATTATTTCCTTAAATTCAACCCGAGATTTTTTTTATAACTGTATATACACATAAAGTTGTAAATAATTTTTTTTATAAATCTAAAAACAAGGTTTTTTTTCCAAATATTGAAAGCCAAAACAAATTATGTCTTATATATAGGCCTTGAAAAATATGATTTTTTTAGCGTGAAAAATATATATATGTATTTGTTTAAATTTAATATATGTGCGCGCGCACTGAAGGTTATATTAATTTTAGAAAAAGATCTTTCTTGCTCAAAATGAAATATTGGGACAACACATACTCATAAACTATTTTATTTTAGAAAGGAAATATATAACTTTATTATGACCTTGTCGGTTGTCCACACTTCGGTTTTTAGCTACTTCCTCTCCAAACTCCTAGTTCTTTATCCTCGACCATGAAGTGTAAATATCGACTTCTGAGCATCACCAAATTGTTTCTATAGAGGCTAGGTATTTTGTGTAGTGTGTATAGAAAAACTGATAATAGGCCTATTAATAGTCAACTGGATATCCAAACATCCAACACCTTTCTCTCCAAGTTACCTTTGGAGGGTATATTGAACTCGGACCTAATTACTATAACATTTGAATTAATTAATTAATTTAAGCTCATATTTTAATTAAATCAATATACAACAATCATGTATATTTATTAATTTCAAGGATCTAAATCAATAACTAAAATGCCATAAAAATTTAGTACAACAATTGTATTAGTTTTATTATTAATGTATAACATTTATTAATTAAATTGGTTATACTTGGAGATTAGCTAACAACACGGTTATGTTGACTTGTATATGTGAACTTGGTCCTCAGACAATATTTAAACAATTTAAAAATTGATGACTATATAAAATTTACTAAAGTACAATATCAGGCATGAGTTCAATCACTTACTAATCATTTATGCGAAATCCAATTTCTGTTCTTTATTAATCTACACCTTGTAACGATATTTTATGCACATTTTCTTTTCGTTATCATTGTATCACTATGATATGTAGAGTTTAGTCAGTGGTAAAAAAAAACTCTAATAATATATGTAGCTAATTGTGTAGCACAGTCCTTGGTACAATTCGATAACATTTATCGATTAACCGATTTATTCTAGTAAGAGATTTTGACTTTAAGTTGATTGCCAATTACAGTGATACTAACCTTTTACAATAAAGGAGACAGATCCATTTTTATAGTGCTCCACTTTTGGTAGTTCAACGTATACCTGGCCATAGCCTTAACATGATTGTGATATCATGTGATCAACTGTAATCAATGTATTGTTTAGTTACTAAAGATCAAGTTTGAATACCACTGCACATCATTATATGATATCTTCTATTTTTACTTAGTTACATTAACCTATAGAAGACTCTTATTGGGTTATTATTTGACCGTTCCAAACGACCACAAGTACGTAACCTCTTGGTGTCCATATTAGTCATGTCTAATCCATCGTTTATCATATAGGTAGCATTTCGTACACTAATCTCAATAGATATATCGATATCCTTCACTAGATACATCTTGACTATGAACATTTAAGGAATAACTATTTAAATATCAATTCAAAACTCATGGTTAAGAATGCATTCACAACTCGAATAAAATACTTCTCCTAAGGATTTTCTACTTATATATGTTTAATTTATTAATACAGCTACTTTTATCTCTATACGATGACGATATAAAAGAAAATAAAAGCAACACACACTTAATTTCGAAGAAGATTATCTATAAGAGTTAAATTATATAATTATATTATGTAATTTTCCATAGGGCACACCCTTAACTCTATCAATATTCCACTTGCACTTGGGACCATTATGGTCCCTCATGCCCATACAATCGAACATTCTACCAAAATTAGGCTGAAAAGCGGCCTTAGAGAATGAATCTGCGATGCCACCATTAGTACCTACTCTTTTCGATTATACTTCAATGTTATTGATAAAACGTTTTATTATGTGTTAATTATGAAGAATATATTCAATTTTTTAATGGGAGGGAACCATTCCTAACTATTTCTAAATTTGCGTAAACACACTATTACGATTGCTTGAAACTTTTCTAACTTACAGCTCCTTCGTTTAGGGTAAATACAAATGTAGAGATTGATTTGCTATCATTGACATCATTTTGAGAACTCGATCCCGAATACCCCTTCATAAGGTGTTTGTTATTTCCATATAATAAACAAAATCTTAGCATTTCTTAAATAGTTTAAGATGGCCTTAATAGTTGTCAAATTATTTTCTCATAGGTTTTATCGGCTAACCTCAACTAGCCACAAGCGACAACCTAGTACATAACATGATAGAGTCAAGGGTATGACTTATAGCCAAATATGTAATTTATTACATATATCAAACTCGATAATCAATCATGTTTGTAATAAAGGTATTTGATTTTTAATATATACTTTATTATTAGTGATATAATTAATTAAGTAACTAATTTTAGGTATATTAATAAGAAAATCCATAAATAATATGATATGTGATAGTAGTTACAAAATGTTATCATCATGAGAAATTTATCACTTCATTTAATAACATATTATTTTAAATATTCATAGTCAGGATATTTCGAGAAAGGATATCGATACACCCATTGAGAACGGAGTACGTAAAGATCTCCACATTTTGGTTAGTGTATTACTCATGGCTGTTGGGGGCACCAAGAGGTTATGTGTTGACAATCATTAGATAAATATGGAATGACTCATCCAAGAGTTTCGTGATAGTTAGTAACAACTAGTTCGAATAGGAAATCTTGATTGACTATATTATACAGTTTTCCCGACTTGAGAATACTGTTGAACTTCAATGCGAACACTCCACTTCGACTGAAGTTAAATTGTGACATATTGTCCATCGAATGACTATAGTTAGGTCTGAGTTGAAGCATTAGAAGTAAAATAATATTTAATAGCTCCTTAGTTATATAAGGTCAGTATCACAGTCAACTCGAAGTACAAATCTTTGGCCAGAGTAGTGCGATTAATAATAAATGTTATTGTTAAAAAAAATATTTCATTTATGGACTATAACACCATGTAAAATAAACCTTAAATAAATGAAGTAAATTGAATTAAATATATAAGGGTTGAAAATGGAAAGTTTATATAAGTTGGAATTTGGCCACGGAGTTATTTTGTTGCGTTTGTGGCGAAATTCTAATATGTTTTCATATATAATATGTGGAAAACAAAGCTCAAGCAAAGAAGTTATGAGCATTTGAAGTTTTCAGATTTAAATTAATTGTGTTTGAATACAAATTCAAATGAAAAATCAAATTCAAGGTTTAAATTTCAAGAATTAGCTTGGGGCTAAGTAAACGTTTAACGTCAAAAAGTTAACTAGAGAATAAAATAATTGCGCAACGGAAAAAAAATAAACGTTCCCCGAAATTGAGGAATGGCCGACCTATATAGGTCAACCGATCAAGCGTAGCGGTCAACCGATCATGCATAGGTGGTCGACCACTTGCCAACGAATGTTGCCAATGGAGGCTAAGGTTTGAAGCTATGTTATATTCCGTTGTAAGCTCCACATTTACCCGTTTCCTACCTACTTCCATTCTATGGTTCTGGTGCGTTTCAACCCCTATAAAGTGAACCATATTCTCTCCACTTTCATTCATATTATTTTGGGGAATATGACAAATTTTGTCATTGCTATCTCTTTCTAATAAAATTCAAAAACTCTGTAAAGAATTCAGGTAAGAATTTGACTTATTTCCTATTTGTTTCTTCTTCCATCATTCTATTCTTATCCTATTATTCTCCAATTATTCCGAATCTAATGAATATATATACCTCTTTCCTATTATGTATGTATATATCAAAAGAGAGATTATGGAAGAAATGGAAAGGTTACAGATCCATTTGAGTGAAGCTAAGGCTAATATGTGAGTGGAAACATTAGTATTTCTTTTCAGCAATTTTTTAGTGTATTTCATTTTGGATTTGAATATGCCTCAGGTTTTTGGGATTTCAAAAATATGATATAAAAAATCCCCCATAATTCTTTTTTATTTCAATATGTCAATTCTATGTTGAGATTTTCAATTATTTACATTAATTTGATGGAATTTGTTTTGTTTATGTAATTTTTGATGACTTCATAGTCTATTCCACTTCTCCTTCTTTGTTGGATCAAATAATGATTCTTTAATAAAATAATAGGTTTAGATTACGAATTATATTCATAGTATAGACCACTTATTCTTATCCATTTCTTTGTAAAAGAGGAGTCGAATAGAATATAGGGTTTGAATTGCAATTCTTATTGTTTAAGATATTCCACTGAATTGGTGTAATAAATTGAGTTTCTATTTTAGTTACAAGTCTGTTATTGCCGTTTTGGTTATGAATATTTATTCCCTACTTTAGATATTAGAATCCTATGGAATCTTGGGAATTTAAAGAAAAGGATTTGTGATGATAATTGGTAAGAGAATTGACATTTAACGCTAGTGTAAAGCATAAAATCCATGCGTTTAGAAGTTATTAGACGTGAATATTTATTTATCTCTATTTACGTAATTAACGTATAATTATTGCGTATATGGCATAGTCAATTAGACATTTATTTCCCCCATCGGGAAGATAATTGATTGTGAGGAGAAAATAAAGGGAAACTCTTATATGGCCTAATTATTATTTCAAGGCGTAATAAGGAAGATTCATTATATGGTCTTATTTATGAAATAGTGAGATGAGTATGTAAATATGTATATGTATGTGTGTGTATACATACTAATCGATTTATATAGGTCATAGGGATGCGTGGTTAATAAAGTTATATGACATAAGTCTGCCCTTCACTTTGAGACTACCATTAGTTGTGTACACTTTTATTGATGTGAGATATCCTTATGATAAATATTTGTAATGATACGTGGTTGATCCAAAATTATGTAGGGGAAATTTGCTCAGCTAATCTAGCTACCAGTTTCCATGAATAGCGGACTAATGTGAGACGTCATTATGAGTATGGGCCATAAGGCGAAGGACATGCTTCGGGGCTTTGAGGTATTAAGTGGTTGGACTCATCTCTTTTCTCTTGATGAAGTTTAAATAGTCAAGGGGACACATTAGGTGGTATCTCTATAGTGGTCCGCTTCTGGAAATAGATCTTAAATGATGGGGTCTGCCTTAATTAAGAAATGACTAGAGTCTACCTATTTTCTACATAGAAGTATTAAGTGGTCTATGAGATTCCATATGATGTCAGCTAGATAGTACCATTGAGGAGCACGCCTTGGCAATAGGTATTAAATGATTGGATCAGCCTTAATTAAGGTATTAAATGACCATAGTCTGTCTATTTTTCAATAAAAGTGGATTGGGTACCATCTCTCATTATTAGCTATTTATGACGTATGATTGGAATATGAGATTTTAGAAACCTTCTTCAAGAATGGAAGGTATTAAATGGTTAGACCAGTCTCTTTTTCTTATAAAGAAGTATTAAACGACTTTAATGCTTTTATGTTTGTAGATATATTCTAATTTTGAAATATACTGCCCAAGTACTGAAAAGGTAAGACTCGAGGTTTATATTCACTAGATACTTGTTGCTTTGACTCCCTCCTCACTACAACATGGGTTAAGGATGGAGTGATGACGGTGATGATGCTTAGAGACAGAGAAGCTTGGCTTGTGGTAGTACTTGCTATTATTACTTGCTTTTATGTGTACCTATACATTTAGACAATTGTTATAATGGATATTATGTTACATTTTTGAAAGGATTTTGTGTTATGACATTTTTATTGTTTTAAATTAAACGTGTACACTTTGCTATTATATAGTGTTCCATCCGCTGTGAGTTCTGAAATTTTAGTTATGGCTCAGCAATGTTATTTCTTTTTACTACCAACGGCTCACCTTAGAATGGATCTAAGTTTCGATGGGCCTTTTCTACATCAAAATTTAGACCTGTTCGGGGTGGGTTGTTACATGGACTAGCCAAGTTGAATGTGGATAATATTGGAAATTTGATCTAAACCAAATGCCTTAAGTCCTAAAGTGAAATAGTGTTGACGAACAGAATTAGCTCACAATAATTATTTCTAAAAGGCACCACTTGAATATGTAATAATTTTTTTACAAATGAGCTTGTAAGCGATGAATTAAGTCAAACTGTCATACCACTAGTTAAGGTGATGTATGAACGTTGGTATTTAAATTATCTAAATATTAATCACTACTTGAGTTTATACATGTGAGACGCGCAATCGAATCTATTCAATCTCTGAAACATCGCTTGATTTATTTAATTTTTAATATTACAAATTAATTTACTTAATAAATATTTGTGAAGTACTAATTATTATTGTATTTGTTGTTTGGGGTTTGTTTAGTTGCCTCTAGATTATTTGGGATGCTATTAGTAATTTATCAGGAGCATATATAAAAGTTGTATATGTGCATATCGATATACGATATTGATAAACGTTTAAATTGGATTTAATCTAAATAAACTACTATATGGGTTGATGTAGCGACCCGTATTTTTACGGATCGAAGGATCGTAGAATTGTTGTCATTAGATTTTTGTGTTGTTAAGTCGTTTAGAATTTAAGTCGTTTGGAGCTTAAGTCATCCAGAGATGAGTCGTCCAGGGTTGGGTCGAGTTGTAGCATGAGTCGGTGGAGCGACTTAGATGATGGAACGACTTAAGGAAGGTGACCGACTTATAGAGTAAGCGACTTAAGGTAATGGCCGACTTATAGGAGTTAACGACTTAAGGGTTAACGACTTAGGAGTTAGCGAGTTATGGGTTGGACCGACCTAAGGGATAGTGGTTTAGGAGATGAGTCGGTTGTACGAGTTACGACCTAAGGGAGATGAGTCGGCGAGGCGACTTAAGGTAGTTGGCGGCTTAGGTCGTGGACGAGATAAAGCTTAGGTCGAAGGTCGTCTCTCGTGTTAGGTCGGCCTTGGGGTTGAGTCGTTAAGTCGTTAGGTCGTTGAGTCGTTCAAACGACTTAGGGAGAAATGCGGCAGTGTGTTAGGTCGTAAGTCGTATGGGCTTGAGTCGTTAGCTCGTAAGTCGTATGGGCTTGAGTCGTTAGGTCGTAAGTTAAGTCGCGCGCATGTGTTAAGTCGCGCATATGCTTGAGTCGTAAGTCGTGGGCTTTGATGAGTCGTGAACGACTCATAGGGGCGAACGACTTAAGGATTTCAGCCTATAAATAGAAGTGCCTATCTCACTTTTTGGGATCCGGATTTTGAAGCGACGAAGTGCTGCTATTTTGAGAGCTCGACTACAACACTTCTTCACTTCTTTTCTCTACTCTAATCTAGTGCTTCCATCCATCCAAGATTGAAGATCAAATCGAAGATCCTAGAGTCAAAGTTGAAGATCTCCATCCATCGAAGAGAGATTTCATCGTTTGAAGCGGAGTTTTGGCGGATCGAGCTAGATCCTTTGCTGTCCAGATCTGAAGTTAGTTGCTTTTGAAGTGTTTAGTTGATTCGGTGAGTGGTGGTTATCTCTCACACGGACCCAAAGGAGTATATTGGATCGGTGGCTTGTTTGTGTGTTAAAGATAGTGACTTCATGCATTTTTCTTAAGTCTGCATGTAGATCCATCGTTCATAAAGTTTTGATATCTATTTTACTACATGTTAACCTATGCTAGTTCATTCATTAAGATATTACTTAGAATTCATGCTTGTTAGATTTGGACTCTTTATTTACGAAATTTCCATTATTGTTATAACTGTTTATTTAGATCTTGTTTGAATGATTGATTACTTAGATTAATGATTGATTTGATTGATTGATGGAAGTTAGTTGGTTGATGATTTGATTTGGACAAGTTGGTCGAAGATGATTCAAAAGCTAAGTGGAAAGGCTCTTGAATAAGGAAAGCTGCCCGTGGCATATGAAGCGGATGATAAAGCTCATATGGATAGATTTGATGATGATGTTGAGATGGGACTTTGCTATGATGCAATGAAGCAAAGCATGATATGAGATAGCCTTGGTTTAATCCAGACGGGATCATCCCAAGCATGTTGATAACTCGGTGATATGGTTCGAGTTTGTGGATAATGGTTGGCTCGAGAGGCGCTTGAGCTAGTATGAGAATAGTCGTCGAGGAGGATGACTAGAAGGCTGAGATTTCACCGTTGTTGAAGGTTCTAGCATGCTCAAAGCAAGAGTACGCTGGGCAGATTCGATAGTCCCAAGACGAATAGTTGATGGTCTAGTACTCTGGGCAGATTCGATAGTCCTAGGCATGGGTCACGATGACGTGCGGAGTTATGTCTAGAACCGGGGTTACCATTAGCCCTTGACGGACGGATGAAAGAATGAGCTGGTCATTCAATTAACGGTGATATCGAGGCAATGATAACAGTGATAGCCAGAGTCATGGATGTTTGGATGCTTCGGTTGTATCGTCACTCGGTCTCAAGAGCGATGTTTTGTGGGTGCTTATCTGATCTTGGTTTAGGCCTTGGGGGTTTGTGCTTGGAAAACACCGACCTTGGCTCGAGTAATAATTGCTTTACTTTAATTGTCTGCTTTGCTATGTTTGCTTCTGCTTAGTGGGTCTGGGGGTTATCACTGTAGAAAGAGGTGGAGTGGGATGGTTGGATTCCTATTCCTTTTTACCCTTTATGCTCTTTTGGTATGTTTGATAGTTGATTTACTGCTCGCTAGGACTTTTGTCTGACTCAAGGTTTTATGTTCAACTCTTATTACCTTGGGATGTTCATCCATTTTGGGATGGACAGACTAGGTAGCAGGTGATAGGTGCTGTTCTTGGTTACCAACGCTGTTGATGACGAAGACGAGCTGGAAGCTTTTGCATATTGTTTTTCTTACTATATATACTGGATGTTCCGCTGTTTGTATGATTCTCTGAGTATTATATAGTGAGGCTTGCTGTATTGACTATTCGGATGTTTGTATCAAATTGTTTTGTAGCATATTGATGAGATTCTGTTCTATGGAGCTTCACTATGTATATTTTTCTATTGTATTTTATCCATGCGCTGTGAGCAATACGATAGACTATTCTGTGTTTACCTTACCCTGATGATCGTCCATGGCGGCCTGGCACACTTTTCAGCGCAC
The DNA here is from genome assembly GCA_030765085.1 of Allium cepa. Taxonomy (NCBI): domain Eukaryota; kingdom Viridiplantae; phylum Streptophyta; class Magnoliopsida; order Asparagales; family Amaryllidaceae; genus Allium; species Allium cepa. Next base: position 418,265,624 of record CM060932.1, read on the forward strand.
TATTTCCTTGTTTAGTGCAGGAGTCAGGGGCGGTCTTCACATTTGGTATCAGAGCTTTGGTTAATCGATTTTAGCCAACGCTCGCTGACGTAACTACGTATGAGAGACGTAATTGTATTTTGATGGATGATTACTATATATAATATGGTAGGTTAGAAGGATTTGAACCCTTTATGCAGTTGTTTCTTAAGGTATATTAATCATTTTCTTATAGATATTAGGAATGAGTCGAAGAGGGAGACCAGCTGCTAGGGAAGGCCGTACTGTTGAGGGGGCTGCTGATAATGCTTCTATGTTCGAGGCTATGATGACTTCGATCATGAGAAGGATGCCAGCTCCGGGGCCATCTGTAGATGTTGGAGTTCAGGTTCAAGCTCCAAAACCAGTGGATTTTGCTAAGTTGTGCAAAGACTATACTGCTCTTGGAGGAAAGGTTTTCTTGGGAACAGAATCAACCATTGAAGTCCAGAGATGGATTGATGCTTCTAGAAGGATCTTTGGTGATTTGGGAATTGAGGATGCAACTAAGAGGAAGCTTGCATCAAGACGGCTTCAAGTAAGAGCTTCTGATTGGTGGAACTCTATCACCATTGATACTCCAGAGGAAGAGATCACTTGGGAGCAATTCCAAGCTAGATTTGAGGCTAAGTTCATTTCTACAGCTCAGAAATCTGTTCTGTTCAAGAAATTTGTGGAACTCAAGCAAGGTGGAAGACCAGTTCTTGAGTATGTTTTGGAGTTTGAAGCCTTGTCCAAGTATGCTCGGTTATATATTGAATCTCCTTATCAGAAGAATGAGAAGTTTGTGACAGGCTTGGACAGTTATCTTGGGAGGCAGTTAGTGGATCATTTGGACGATCCGTTTGAGAAGCTTGTGGAGAAAGCTCTCAGACACGAGAATCTATTTCCTAAGGAAGGATCTGTTGTTGCTGTAACCAAGGAAGGGTCTAAACCACAACAGGGTGGAAACAAGAAGAGAAAGCAGCAGCAAGAGAAGGGTAAGGATAGCCAGAAGAAGCCGAAGGGTGAAGTGACCTGCTACAATTGTCAGCAGAAGGGCCATTTGTCTAGAGATTGTAAGAATCCGAGAGTGCCGGTGAAATGCCACAACTGTGACAAGCTGGGGCATATTAGGAAGAATTGTCCAGAACTGAGGAAGGACAAACAGATTGTGCAAGCTTATGCTTTGGGGGCTGTGCCATCGTCTTCGAAAGCTCCTATGGCGGAAGGAAAAGGAAAGGGTGTGGTGGTTCAAGATACTCTTTCCATTTGTGGTGTTCCAGTTAGAGTGTTATTTGATACTGGGGCGTCGCATTCTTTTGTTTGTAATGAACTTGTAGGCCGGTTGGGTTTAGAACCGGATATTGTTGATAGACCATTGGTTGTGACTAATCCAGTTGGGGGTTCGTCTTGTTTGTGTATGGTATGCCGTGGTCTGGTTGTATCGAGTCATGATTGCTCTTTTGTTTGTGTTTGTTTTGTTCTGAACTTTGCGGGGCTCAGAATTATTTTGGGTATGGAATGGCTTAGGAAGTATGCGGCAAGGGTTGATTGTAAGAGGCTGGAGGTGACAGTCGAGAATGTGGAGGGTCGAAAGGTTGTGATACGATGTAAGCATGAAGAAGGCGTCTTCATGAGCTTCATGTATTCGCTAGTTGTTCCACGGGATGGACTGTCATCGGTGCCTATTGCGAATGGATTTGAGGATGTCTTTGACGAGGTCAAAGGGTTACCGCCGCATAGAGAGATTGAGTTTCGTATCGATCTAGTTGAAGGGGCCAGACCTGTTGTGATGCCTCTTAGGCGAGTGGCGCTTAGGGAACAGCAAGAGTTGAAGGTGCAAGTTGATGACCTTTTTCAGAAAGGATTCATTCGGCGTAGTATGTCCGAATGGGGTGCACCAGTTGTGTTTACAACCAAAGCGGATTGATCGTTGAGGTTGTGTGTGGATTATCGTGAGCTGAACAAAGTGACTAAGAAGAACAAGTATCCATTGCCGAGAATAGATGACTTGTTTGATCAGCTTCACGAAGCTAAGGTGTTTTCTCAGATGGATTTGGCACCGGGATTTCACCAGTTGAGAGTGGCAAAGGATAGTGTGCCGAAGACTGCTTTTAGGACACCATCCGGTTTCTTTGAGTGGCTGGTAATGTCGTTTGGATTGACCAATGCACCAGCATATTTTGTGGATCTTATGAATAGAGTGTTCAGGGATCAGTTGAACAAGTTTGTACTTGTTTTCGTGGATGATATTTTGATTTATTCCAGAACTGAAGAAGAGCACAAGATGCACTTGCGTATTGTTTTGGAAATCTTGCGAAAACATCAGCTGAGGGCTAAGTTTTCGAAGTGTCACTTCTGGAAGAGCGAAGTGAGATTCTTAGGCCATGTTATCTCTGGAAGTGGAATAGCGGTTGATCCCGCCAAGGTGGCAGCGATCCAGGATTGGGTTAGACCTAAGAATGCATCTGATATGAGAAGTTTTCTTGGATTAGCAGGATATTATCGTCGGTTTATCAAAGACTTTTCCAAGATAGCTGCACCATTAACAGGATTGACGAAGAAGAACCAAGCGTTCAGATGGGATGCTAAGTGTGAACAAGCTTTCGGAATCCTGAAAGAGCGACTGACAAGTGCTCCTGTTTTGACTATTCCAAGTGGAAATGATGAGATGGTGGTTTACACCGATGCATGTGGTACTGGACTAGGAGCAGTGCTAATGCAGAAGGATAAAGTTGTTGCATATGCAAGTCGACAACTGAAGCCGCATGAAAGGAATTATCCGACTCATGATTTGGAGTTAGCGGCGATTGTATTTGCTCTGAAGATGTGGAGACATTACCTATTGGGAGTTCGATTCGAGTTGTTTACGGATCATAAGTCATTGAAGTATCTTTTCTGCCAGAAGGATTTGAATCTTCGACAGCAACGATGGATAGAGTTTTTAGCATCATATGATTTTGGTATAGCCTATACTCCGGGAAAAGGTAACGCAGTGGCAGATGCGTTAAGTCGAAGACATGCAGGATTGGGAGCCATGTTTTCAGAATGGAAGAATCTTGAGTATTTGGCTGGATTTGACTTCAGGCCTAGATGTAAATTAGAACCTGAGATGTTGGCAAACTTATCGGTAAGACCTACTCTGGTGGAAAGAATTGGCGAGAGCCAAAAGCGAGATGATAAGCTTGTCAAGATTATCCGTGATTTGGAATCTGGATTGAACCCAGAGAAGGATAAAGGATTCGAGGTCGATCGAGAGGGTTGGCTTCGGAAACAAGGACGACTAGTTGTTCCCGATATAGATGAATTGAGAGATGAAGTTCTGAAGGAAAGTCATCACTCGAAGTTGACAATTCATCCAGGTGGAAATAAGATGTATCGGAATATGAAGAGAACCTATTACTGGGAAGGTATGAAGAAGGATGTTGAAAATTTTATTTCCAAATGCATGAACTGCCAGTTGGTAAAAGCCGAGCAGAAGAAGCCCAGAGGATTGCTTCAACCATTAGAAGTTCATACATGGAAGTGGGAGCAAATATCGATGGATTTTATCGATGGACTACCTAGAACCAGGGCGGGAAATGAAGGGTTTTGGGTCATCGTAGATCGATTGACTAAGAGTGCAAGATTCATTCCTGTTCGATCAACTAGGACTGCATCGAAATTGGCTGAGCTATATGTTAAGTGGATAGTTCGATTCCATGGTATTCCGAAGAGTATAGTGAGCGATCGAGACCCATTGTTCACTAGTGGATTTTGGAAGAGCTTTCAGGAAGTTTTGGGAACCGAGTTGTGTTTGAGTACAGCTTATCATCCTCAAACAGATGGTCAGACAGAGAGAGTCAACCGAGTTTTGGAAGATCTCCTCAGAGCATGTGTTTTGGACTTCGGAGGATCATGGGAAGATCATCTTCATTTTGTGAAATTTTCATATAATAACAGTTACCAGTCAAGCATTGTTATGGCACCGTATGAAGCATTGTATGGGAGACCGTGTAACTCTCCGACATGTTGGTTGGAAACAGGAGAAAAGTTGATACTTGGGCCAGAAATGATTCAACAGACTGCGGATTGTATAAAGATCATTCGGCGACGAATGAAGGCAGCCCAAGACCGTCAGAAAAGTTATGCCGATAAGCATCGAAAGGATTTGGAATTCGACGTAGGTGATATGGTTTTTGTGAAGATTTCTCCTCTGAAGAATGTTATTCGATTCGGGAAGAAAGGGAAATTGGCTCCGAGATTTGTTGGACCATTCCTGATCGTCGAGCGAATTGGAAAGCTCGCGTATAAATAGGAGTTACCGGAAAAGATATCGGGTGTGCACAGTGTTTTTCATGTATCGTATCTACGGAAGTATGTGCACGACTCGAATACAGTGGTTTCTGCTGATAGCTATGAAGATTTGGAAGTTGATCCAATTGTTAGAAGACCTCGTAAGCCGCTTCGTGTTATGGAAACTGACACGAAACAGCTTAGGAGGAAGGTAGTCAGGTTACTCAAGGTACAATGGAGTGATGATGTTAACGACTGTACATGGAAGGAGGAAGAGAGGATGAAGGCAGCTCATCCTGAACTCTTCGATGTATGGCCCTAAGGTGTCGTGACATCTCATGAATTTGTAACTTGTTCGAGTCTTAGAATTCTGCATGCTAGGCTAGTAATTGGATGCATAGTTTGTTGATTGCTATGGATGGTAGGCATGCATAATAGTTTTGGTTGCTCTTGTTTGTTTGGAATTTCGGGGGCGAAATTCCTAAGGGGGAGAGAATGTAACGACCCGTATTTTTACGGATCGAGGGATCGTAGAATTGTTGTCATTAGATTGTTGTGTTGTTAAGTCGTTTGGAGCTTAAGTCGTCCAGAGATGAGTCGTCCAGGGTTGGGTCGAGTTGTAGCATGAGTCGGTGGAGCGACTTAGAGGATGGAACAACTTAAGGAAGGTGACCGACTTATAGAGTAAGCGACTTAAGGTAATGGCCGACTTATAGGAGTTAACGACTTAAGGGTTAACGACTTAGGAGTTAGCGAGTTATGGGTTGGACCGACCTAAGGGATAGTGGTTTAGGAGATGAGTTGGTTGTACGAGTTACGACCTAAGGGAGATGAGTCGGCGAGGCGACTTAAGGTAGTTGGTGGCTTAGGTCGTGGACGAGATAAGGCTTAGGTCGAAGGTCGTCTCTCGTGTTAGGTCGGCCTTGGGGTTCAGTCGTTAAGTCGTTAGGTCATTGAGTCGTTCAAACGACTTAGGGAGAAATGCGGCAGTGTGTTAGGTCGTAAGTCGTATGGGCTTGAGTCGTTAGGTCGTGTCTAAGTTAAGTCGCGCGCATGTGTTAAGTCGCGCATATGCTTGAGTCATAAGTCGTGGGCTTTGATGAGTCGTGAACGACTCATAGGGGCGAACGACTTAAGGATTTCAGCCTATATATAGAAGTGCCTATCTCACTTTTTGGGATCCAGATTTTGAAGCGACGAAGTGTTGCTATTTTGAGAGCTCGACTACAACACTTCTTCACTTCTTTTCTCTACTCTAATCTAGTGCTTCCATCCATCCAAGATTGAAGATAAAATCGAAGATCCTAGAGTCAAAGTTGAAGATCTCCATCCATCGAAGAGAGATTTCATCGTTTGAAGCGGAGTTTTGGCGGATCGAGTTAGATCCTTTGCTGTCCAGATCTGAAGTTAGTTGCTTTTGAAGTGTTTAGTTGATTCGGTGAGTGGTGGTTATCTCTCACACGGACCCAAAGGAGTATATTGGATCGGTGGCTTGTTTGTGTGTTAAAGATAGTGACTTCATGCATTTTTCTTAAGTCTGCATGTAGATCCATCGTTCATAAAGTTTTGATATCCATTTTACTACATGTTAACCTTTTCTAGTTCATTCATTAAGATATTACTTAGAATTCATGCTTGTTAGATTTGGACTCTTTATTTACGAAATTTTCATTATTGTTATAACTGTTTATTTAGATCTTGTTTGAATGATTGATTACTTGGATTAATGATTTATTTGATTGATTGATGGAAGTTAGTTGATTGATGATTTGATTTGGACAAGTTGGTCGAAGATGATTCAAAAGCTAAGTGGAAAGGCTCTTGAATAAGGAAAGCTGCCCGTGGCATATGAAGCGGATGATAAAGCTCATATGGATAGATTTGATGATGATGTTGAGATGGGACTTTGCTATGATGCGATGAAGCAAAGCATGATATGAGATAGCCTTGGTTTAATCCAGACGGGATCATCCCAAGCATGTTGATAACTCGGTGATATGGTTCGAGTTTGTGGATAATGGTTGGCTCGAGAGGCGCTTGAGCTAGTATGAGAATAGTCGTCGAGGAGGATGACTAGAAGGCTGAGATTTCACCGTTGTTGAAGGTTCTAGCATGCTCAAAGCAAGAGTACGCTGGGCAGATTCGATAGTCCCAAGACGAGTAGTTGATGGTCTAGTACTCTGGGCAGATTCGATAGTCCTAGGCACGGGTCACGATGACGTGCGGAGTTATGTCTAGAACCGGGATTACCATTAGCCCTTGACGGACGGATGAAAGAATGAGCCGATCATTCAATTAACGGTGATATCGAGGCAATGATAATAGTGATAGCCAGAGTCATGGAGTTTAGATGCTTCGGTTGTATCGTCACTCGGTCTCAAGGCGATGTTTTGTGGGTGCTTATCTGATCTTGGTTTAGGCCTTGGGGGTTTGTGCTTGGAAAACACCGACCTTGGCTCGAGTAATAATTGCTTTACTTTAATTGTCTGCTTTGCTATGTTTGCTTCTGCTTAGTGGGTCTGGGGGCTATCACTGTAGAAAGAGGTGGAGTGGGATGGTTGGGTTCCTATTCCTTTTTACCCTTTATGCTCTTTTGGTATGTTTGATAGTTGATTTAATGCTCACTAGGACTTTTGTCTGACTCAAGGTTTTATGTTCAACTCTTATTACCTTGGGCTGTTCATCCATTTTGGGATGGGCAGACTAGGTAGCAGGTGACAGGTACTGTTCTTGGTTACCAACGCTGTTGATGACGAAGATGAGTTGGAGGCTTTTGCACATTTTTTTTCTTACTATATATGCTGGATGTTCCGCTGTTTGTATGATTCTCTGAGTATTATGTAGTGAGGCTTGCTGTATTGACTATTCGGATGTTTGTATCAAATTGTTTTGTAGCATATTGACGAGATTCTGTTCTATGGAGCTTCACTATGTATATTTTTCTATTGTATTTTATCCATGCGCTGTGAGTAATACGATAGACTATTCTGTGTTTACCTTATCCTGATGATCGTCCATGGCGGCCTGGCACACTTTTCAGCGCACTATTTCCTTGTTTAGTGCAGGAGTCAGGGGCAGTCTTCACAGTTGATTAGTTTATTGGACCATTAACGACTCACATATGGTCAACAATGAAGAGGGATGAAAATGAGTTTTTTGTGTTTTGACTGGAAAAAGGAATTCGAGGAGATATTTGTTCCTAAATCTCACTATACATTCAAACCATGAGCCTCCACTTTCATTTGATTTTTGATCTCTTTCCTTCTCTATCATGAACACCTATAAATTCTCCCACCCTCTCCATTTTACAACTTCCAACACATCCCATTGATTAAATGCTATTGACTCGATGTTTGTACGCCTATCTCTTGCAAAGAAGGGTGCAGATCTAAGGGATCAAGGAGGCTACCTTGATCTGGGTGTGAATCAAAGTCAAAGCTTCTTCCGTCAAATTCTTTTTAATTTTACACAATAATCGTAATGTATTATAACCTACCTATCACCTTGCATACGTACGTCATTGCCTATTATACTATATTTGTTCAATGTTTGATATTAATCCTTTTATTTTTCATCTTTTATTGTACAATATTATTGTAAATAAAAATATTATTATCCTCTTATTAAATTTATATTTTGTCTTCGACCAAAATATTAAAAAAATTAAATCATTTTTTTATTTAAACCGTTTAAATACATACATATATATTATATCAATCATTATAAACATTGTTTGGTATTTTAAATAGGTTGATTATATTTAGATTAAGTCAATATATTCTAAAAGGTTTTCGAATTAATTTTTTTTGGCCTAAATCATTTTAATTTTTTTTTAATTTTATATATTATATTTTTATTTGTTTATTTATTAGATTGAGTAAAATATAATGTAAACATTTCATTTATTAAAAGTAAAAAAAACATATTTTAGCCAAATTAGACTTTAATAGTTATTTACGATTATATATGCGTGTGTATTTATACATAATTATTTTACCAAAATTATTTTCAGCTATATTTTATTATGTATATATATACATGTTTAGTGTTTAAAATATTACCAAATCGAACAATATATATTTTGAAACTTTGTATATTTCAGATCTAGTTTGAATTTGACTTCGTTTACTAAGTCAAACTGGATATTTTAATTTGAAATTCAAAACTAAAGGTTTAGTCAAACTTATACTTTAAATTTATTTATAAATATTTTGAAATAATAGTTTCAAAAATTATGTGTGTGTGTACATATATGTATGTGTGTATGTATGTATGTATGTGTATGTATGTATGTGTGTGTATGTATGTATGTTTTATGTTGAAATACTTTAATCATGCAATTCAAGTATATTTAAAAAATATCTAAAATATATAAACATAACCATGTACACCCTTTGCCATGTTGAACATGCATGTTTTTACACACATTAGCATATATTGATGTGCTCATAAATTATGTAAATTATATTTAATTAAATTCATTCATTAACTAAATTAGAAAATAAAATAAAATAATTTTTTTAAATTAGTTAGATTGTGTCTAACAAACCATGGCCATATAAGATCTAAATTAGAGAATGTTTTTTCAAATTTACCATATTTATCCATTGCGACCCAGGCAGGTTGCATCAATGGTATTATGTGGTCAAAATTAGCAGTATTAGGGCTAACTTATTAAAGCCTACCCATTTGGTATGGTGTCTAAAAAAGCAGTATCTAAGGTTGGGTTTGGATAATCTAGTACTATATCGTACCTGGTTATTAGCCTTAACCGAAGAATGAAGTAAGCCCAAAGGTTATCCCAATATAAAAGTCCAAATTGATTTTTGGTTTTGAGCTAATTTTCAAAATCTATGTTGAAAATTTAAGTAACGTTTTTGTCTAAGGTTAAGATTAAAATATAAAATGAAATTTTATAAATATAATAAAATATTTTCAATTTTTTTGAAAATTAGTTAATTATCTTCAGTTTTTTATTTATTTAATTAGATTAATCAAATAAACAATTTATTAAAATTTAATTAATTAAATCAAAATATGTCATATATGCATATTTATCTTAAAATGTTAGGTAACTAAAAATAAAATTTTCAAAATTAATTTGGTATTAAATTTTTTATTAATTACATTAATTAAATGTTAATTAGTAAATAAAGTACAGGTATAATGATATATGTATGTATAATTGCAATAAATGTTACAATTAATATTCAAGTTAAAAACGTTAAAAACGATTAAAATTATATTAATTAAATTAGTTGAATAAAATTTAATTAATAGATATTAAAAAAATTAAATTAAACATGATTTAATTACATAATGTGAAACTGTAATAAACCATAATTAGATTTAAGGAATAAATACATATAGATAGTACGTATACCATGATTTTAGATGCGTATGACACTTGAATCACAAGGTCATTAATAAAAATACATTATTCCATAAGTCAATATCACTCAAATAAATATATTTTAAATATTATGAATCTTTAATATAAATGTTGCCCTCCTCCATTTATGTATTAATAATTACTTATACACTCTCTAGTTGTTGAGTAATATTTAATATAACTATATGTATTTTTGAGCAAACTCAAAGTACATATATTATACTTAGGCCATCGTAAATGGTAGGTATGAGTGAACGATCTTTTTATATTTGTTGAGCAAACTCAGTATCAAAATATGATGCAAGCGATAATGTGTTATCCATCGCTTGTGAGCCTATGATTTATTGAGCATACCCAAGGTCAGAATCCCAAGGCAAGCGAGTCCTAACTCCCACTAGAGGGATTGCAAGATTTTAGTATATTCTCTTAGGTTTTGAGAAACATAAAGTCTAGTGGGAGCCTTATTAAAAAAATTAAATGAATACATTTAACCTTTCTAATATTTTAAGAGTATATGTTATAAAAGTTAAATTAGTCTACTTCGATTAATTTGTGCAATTAATATAATCGATAAAAATTTATTAGTTAAAATATACAAATGAATTGAATTAAGATTGACATAGAAATACAAAGTATACTTCTCAATAGATCTTTCTACATGTTGTCAATTCAAGACCCATGCAAGAGTCAAATTGCATAAGTACTAAATACATTCATATCTTGGTAAATAATAATTTTATTTTCTCAAGATCGTGTGATGTATTCTATGAGTTTTGAACTTTTAAACAATACAAGAATATGGATATTTGATCCATATACATATTCGATAACATAAAATGTTGTATGGTAGCCAATTTTGATTCATAATTAGTTGTAGCAAGTAAACATTGATGTTGGATCATGCATTTGCTTGCAGTATGGAACTCGTTATATTTGATATAGCACTAGATCAAGAGCTATAAAATGTACCTAGGGATTCGGTCACCGAAATTTTGGTTTGATCGGTTTACTTAAAGTGCAACTTATTTAATATCCTTAAATATTAAGGATGACCGAATGCATATTGTAAAGTGTTTGTTACAGTCTTATAGTAAGGATTTCTTTTAAATGGTTCGACCATTTGAAAAGGAAAGCAAACGTATAAGGGTTGATGTAACTAAAGGCACGGTTGAGATGAAGTGAGTGAACGACCATCTTTGTTTCATGAAAAAACATTGGAAACAAAAATTGTATAAAATACTAAAGATACTTAAAATGAAATAAGTAATTTGATTTCTACTCCAAATGTACTTTCATATAGAAATTTGTTTTCTATGAAAGCTATTTCTTTAAGTTCAAGACATTTAATAAAAAATTGTCGATTGTAAACTAGTTTTAATGTAAGAAATGAAATTAAGTAATAAGTGGTTAAATGGAGTTTCATATTTCATACGCTATTATAGTAATGGTGGAAATAGTAGAAGCATACCATATAAATACTTCTTAATGGATGCATCAAGTTAAGAAAATTGTTTTTGTAAACATTCCACATATTATTTATGAAATAATAACTATTTCATTATTGACTGAAAATAGACATAAATTTATTTCAAAGTGAATATTATGAATATTCATTATAAGATAAAACTGTAAAATGCTCTTTTTTCCTCACAAAAGTGATGCATTAAGTTTACAGAAGTATCTGAAATTTTTACAATCATTTCGGAATCATTGATTAAGAAATAATTTGGAGAAATAATTCTTTAATCATATGATTATGAATCATATCGTACTGATGAATCATACTTCAAATGATCAAGAGCAAGGCACTCATTTAGTGTGAGCGATGTAAGAGTTGATGAACTCTTCGGGTTGATACGTATAGATGTATGTAATGAAGGTCTAATAATAACAAACTACTTCGTTAACTTCAAAGGTGAATTATCATAGAAATGACCATATGAATTTGATACATAAGTATTGTATTTATGATAAGTTCGTTAAGTATAAAATGGAAGTATGGGACATAACATGCAAAGAAAATAAAATAATTCAATCTGATCGAATAGATAAGCATATAGGACACAATAGCAAAATACCTAAAATCAAATAAAAATCAATTTCAAAAATCACTCTTTCCCATGGTACATACCTGAAAGCCAATAAGGTGGATCGTGTAGCATATATGCATAGTTAGAACCATTAAAAAGTGGAGGACGTGCTGCGGATTGACCTTCTTGAAAAATACTTGCCATATTAAAGTGATTCAAAAACGTGTTACTGTATTTTGATCAAACCTTGCTCCGATACCAATTGAAAGTCAACAGGGTGGATCGTGTAGTGTATATGCAAGTATATGCGACAAAATATATGATGAAACTAAAAAATATATTAATCTAAGTAAATATAAAATAAGCATACCAGGATTTTATACTGCTTCGGACCTCCCGTCCTACGTCCAGTCCCAAAGCTCCCCTTCGGAATTCGACTATCAAACACCCTCGCTTCGTTCGGAGGAATAGGCTTGGTTACAACAAGTTGTTCTTGTCAAATACGTGTTCTAATAACATGAATATTGACTAATTAGTACAAATCCTTCCAACACATATCTAGAGAGTATTATCTGTGAAGAACTGAATATATGGAAGAGTGAAATACAAGTATAGATTGCTAGAGATCAAGAATATATGATAGAGTGTGTAAATAGAAAGCGTAAGTGAGGAAGGTCATTTGTTCTCTTGATTCTTGATGTTATATATAGTTGTAGATAGGTATCTTGAGTAGTTGCATCCATTAACTAGTGCTCTACAGTTGCTTCTGTTGATGATGAAGAGTTGCAGCGAAGAAAAGCGGAAATGTCTATTCGAATGTGACAGTTGGAGTTTATATTTGAAATACGAGTTTGAAATTAGACGTCTGGAATATGTTTCAGACGCGTGATACTATATTTTTTAATATAGTAGGCGATCAGACGTCTGAGTGCAAATGCCAGACATCTGGTTCAGTTTGTCTATATTTCTAGAAAACTATTTCAGACGTCTGGCTTGTGCACCTAGACGTCTGATATTGTGCATGTTAGTCTTTATGCTCTTTTTCTTATGCATCTTTGATCCTATCGACTTGTAGTCTCTTGTAGTGTTCTTTGAGCCTTGTTCTTGTCTTTCTAGTGAAGTTGTTCTAGCAAATACCTGTGTGTGTGTATATATATATATGCATATTCGATTTCCATTGTATAGTTGTTGTCAACGAAACCGTAGATTTGATTTCCTTACAATCTCTCCCTTTTTGATGATGACAACTACACAATGGACTTATATATAATTTTGTAAATCTCCCCCTGAATATGTGCTTTCCATCATTTATTGTGATCTTTATTATTTCTCCCCCTTTGGCATTATAAAAAAGGATTTATAACTAATTAATTGTAGACATCATGTTCATTCCATTAAGTATTTACCTATCTTTTATAAGATTACATAAATATACACAGAAATATCACACCAAAAAGGAAATTTCATTAATCACATTAATCGATCACATTCATAGATTTTTGTCATTTTTATACAAAAGATGGAATCCTAAAAATATAAGGATCTTTTGCGGGAGCTTTATCTTGATCATCTCCTTCACATTCATTTTTGGAAGAGCTAGCTTGTTTTTTAGGAGATGTCGGAGTTTGTTCAAGAGGTTCTTTCACTTCATCAAAAAGTTTGGAATGTTTCGAGTCAGAGAAGGAGAAGGCAATAGAGTTGGCCAATCTTCTGAAGGTGGTGTAGGTCCATGAACCCTTTGAAGAACCTCCTTTAGAATGGATAAGGTAGTTGAAAGCGAAGTTTCAACCGTGGCAAGGCGAGAAGCAAAAGATGTTTCAAAACTATCAATGCACTTAGCCAATAATTTTTGATTTCGAGATAAAATAAGCTGATTTTGCAGAGTTAAGCTGCGAATACTCTCATTTGGATTCGTCTCAATGCGAGTCTCTAAAATATCATCTTGGCACGTATAATCAAACGGTGTAGGAGGAGAAGGAGTATTCTCGCGATGTTGCTCCACCTCTTATGATGGTTCAAGTTATGTTTGAGGTGGAGACCCAGCTTGTTAGGCTTGATGACGTTGCGTCCACTCTTCAAATGATATAAAATCTGGAGGATTTTTCGGTAAGTGCATTAGAGAGAAAAATTTTGTGGACGCATATGGAGAAATCTCTTCAAAAGTGGATAAATATAAGGGGATGTTGTGAGCTCGTAGAAGTCTCATGATGTATGTAGGATATATGATGGATGGGCGTGATCGAGTCCAAAAATGTTTGAGCTCGTCAAATATAAATTTTGCCCAATTAACCCTTGTTCCACTGAATATAGCATAGAGGGCCTTGTGCTCTAGCTCCGTGATTTGCTCATGACTACCAAGGCGAGGAATGATAGTGTTGATAATCATTCGAGTGAGAAGTCTCGCCTTAGGTCTTAGGTATTTAGATGCAAATCTAGGCATTTCATCTTCCCATATTTTGTGTGATATTATCTATCATTTGAGATGCATATCCGAAATATTATATAAATCTTCTCCAGTGACGGAACATCCGAGAGTTCGGCTTATGTAACGACCCGGATTTTTTGAGCGGTTAATTTGAGATATTTAAATGGATTTAGATATTAGATTTGGATTATAAATTGATTTTGAATATGGAAAGTATGGCTTTCATTTATAAAGTAAATTCAGGATCTAAGATATAATGATTTATTGGAAAATTCAACTTTTGAATTATATAATTGGTAATTGGGAAAAATATAAAATCTGGAGTTATAAGCTTGTCAAAAATATTTCAAAGGCTTGTAAAATTTATATTGATAATACTAAAGATCGTAAAAGTGTTAAAATTGAATTTGGAAGTGTTTTGTTAAGTTTTGAAATTATATCGTTTAAATTGATATTTAAAAATAGCCTTCCAAGGCATAGTCTTGGATTTCGACGAAATCAGTTCCATTTGATCCGTAATATTGTATTATTATCGGATTTCAATTTTCGTAATGTTTGGAGTTGTTGTGTGAGCGTACGATATATAAACGCGCTGAATTTATATCGAAAATTTAATATAATAACTGGGTTCAAAAAGCTATCTTCTCCATACGATCGAATTAGACTCGTAATCTGTTCCATTGCGTTCGAAATAGGGAAATAACATTAGAAACACTAGACGGCGCGCCTCGTTAAGGATTCAGGATTTTGAGATACCTAAACGAGATATTTTTAAACATAAAAATATAAATGTTAAATCAGCAGCCACCCTATATTGTCTTTAGCCAACCTATCTCTGTTAGAAGCCCTCGTATACCTGACTATGTCACTCCTCCTCGTTTAAAGAATGACGACTTTCTTCTTTTTCTCTCCTCTCAACAAAATCAGATTCAGATAAGAGAAAGAAAAATGGCTGACCCCTCTTTCTTTTCGAATTCATTTCTCATAAAAAAATGGCATTCAGAGGAAATCGAATCGACTTCGATGCAGTTTTAAGGCCGAGGCTAGGGGGTCAAATGGTAGGAGAAAATCAAAATTCACCTCTTCGAAATTCAATCGAGTCTGCTCCTTAGAATAAATGGCCGAACGATTTGCAAAAGGGGTATCGCAGTGGGGTTTAGATTTCATGTGAGCATTGGGGCAAGGTCATTGCTGATGTGGGAGTCGCGGTAAAGGGGGGAGGTGCACTCGATTTCGATTTGATGTGGCGAACGTGGGCGAGCCTTGGAAGTCTAGCTGGTCTGAGCAGGATCGTGACCTCGAATTGAAGAGGATGTTGTCATGGAGGTTGGTCGTACCGCATTTGCAGTGGGGGTAGACTCGAAGTGGCGGTGGCGGGTGAGTGGCGTCAGGATCGTTGTCGAGATCGAGTCGAGGCTAGGGTTCTGTTCGGCTTCGCATTCGTCAGTAAGGTATTCGTTCTTTTTCCTCTTTTTCATTTATACTAAAAAAAGAAGGAAAAATGTATATACATATAAAGGTTTGGGAAAATAAATATGTAGTTTAAAAAAAACAAATATAAGTATAAATCTGCACATATATATACCTACACATTTAAATCGTACTGTTTAATTTTAGATAAGCTTTATTTCTCTAGAAATTTAGTAGTCAGTATATACCTATGTACTCAGAAAATTTATATACACAGATAAACAACAGTAAGATTTGGAAAAAAATAAATAAGAGTTTATATAAAAAAAATTATCAAATTTTAAAACCCATGTAGATTATTTTGGAAATAAAATAAAATCTACAAGCCTTTTCAGAAATCTACTAGTTTATTTTAAAATACTAAATGCATACATATGTGATTTTAAGAAGATACAAAAAATTTAAAATGTTGTAGAGATTATATAAAAGTTAGATCTTTGAAATCTATTACATATTTTTATAGGAATATATGTAGTCTCAAGGATAAAATAAATAAACATATACACATTTTTAGATCCACTAGTTTAAAATTTAAAATAATGTAGACTAATTTGTTTAACTAACTTATTTAATTATTTTAGAAATTGTTAAAGGAAAATTAGTCTAAAACTAAAACTATTTGTTAATTAAATTTCAAAATGGAAAATAAATTGTTCGATTAGTTCAAATATTAATAAAATCATCTAATGTTTATACAAGGTCTTAAATTGTGAAGAAATCAAGCCGAGATGGATCGGATTGCAAATTAAAAAAAAGCAAAGGTGAGTTAATCTCACTCTTTTGGATTTTTATTTAAATTTAAATGGTTAAATTTAAAATAATTGGTTGAATGATTGAATTAATTTGACGTGCTATATTATATAGTAGTATATAGTATATATTGGAGTGATTGATTTCCCGTATTAAATAGCGGATGAGACCCTATGCGCCGCATAATAGCGGATGATATTATATAAATCCCATATACCGCGATATTCCACCTCGAAGTGGAATTGGTATTTTATATTGTGCTAACATCTATGGATGCAGGGAAACAGGTTAGAGGGATCCAACTGGATTCCTTAAAATATTTATGTTTGTTAAAATATTCTATGATATAATTATTTGCTATCTTGTGATGAATTATATTGACAAATGGAAATGTGGATACTATGGTTGATTTAAAATATTTCGATGAACTGAGTTATCAAAATCTATAGAAATGGGATTTCTGAAAAGAAAATAAAAGAGTGAATTTTAAGTAAAATAGTCATAGAAATTTGAATAAATTAAAAATGAATTGGCAAAGAATAAAAAGTGATTTTTGATAAATAAAATTCCAAATATGGAAAATGAGATTTTGAATAAATGGGAATAAGTGATTTTATTTTTAAACTTAAGTGATGTTATATCAAGAAATAAAGAATTTATTTTAAAATTCAAGGTTTGAATTTTTATTTAAAAGGATAAAGAAGGAATTTGGTGAAATCTGAAATTGGTGTTTTCAGTTAAAAGATTTTAAATCATAGTTAAGGAATAAAAATCTAAAGCCAATGGATTTTGAAATAAATGAGTAATTAAAAGAATTTATTTCAAAATGGAGTAAATTGGGAATCAATTTGGAAATTGGTTTAAGTGTTTGAAATTGGAAATTTAAAGGAGAATGTGATTATGAAATTTATAAACTAGGTTTATAAAAGTGAAGTTAAATATCAGTGGATATTTGGAAGAGTAAATTCACTGTGGGAATTTATTAAGGAATGGGTAAGTTTGTTTAAAAATAAATAGTGATTTATTTTTAAAAGATGTGAAAGAGAAGCGTATTTCCCTAAATAGCCAAGTACGTTTCAAACAAATTTGAAGTAAGAAGTTTTAAGTTGTATAAAAAGTATGTTAAGAAAACTTATTATTTCTAAATGTATAAATTCTAAAGTAAGTATTTACTTTTAATCTATTATAGCAATAATTATTTAAAGGTGGCTTGGTATTATGTTTTAAAAGTTAGAAATTCAGTTTTATATTGTACAAAGTAGTTTTACTTTAAATATTCTTAAACTATATATTTTGAATAAGTATTAGAGTAATTTTTAATTAAATGTTTTAAAGGACATTTTGTAATAAAGTATTTTAAAATCTAAAAATTTTGTGCTTGGTGTTCTCAGTGAAAATAAATATTTGGAAATTTATTTCATGAGAAAAGTGTGGTTTGAAAAGTGGTTTCAAAAAAAGGGTTGAAAATGGAAATATATCTTGCGAAGATATTGTGAGGTTAATAAATAATTTGAGAAATTATTTATTGTTTGATGGATGTTTGTGAATGTTAATTGATAGTTAAATAACCGACTATCAATATTGGACAACGCGCTGATCGTTTCGAAGAGACCGGGATCGGGATTAATTTCTCGAAAACCACTTCAATCCGGTTTGTATGTTTTCGTGAGGAAGACGAGTTTGGATTCGAAGATGGAGCAGTGAAGTGCAAGGGCTAGTCGCTACTAATCTTGAGGAGATTCCAAAATGGATGTAGTAGGGGTAGTTCGGTTCCGTTCGAACCCGGGACGGACTTATATGGATGAATGCTTTCAAAACATCGTCAGGTGGGCGGTAAGCATTCTAAGTGATATGTTCTAAAAAGGTAACGCTTAGCCTCGAGCCTCATTAACCGGGAATGACTGAAAATCAAGGGTTGTGCAGCAAGGCTAAGTGGGTAGCACCCATTAGGGTGAGGTCATCCCTGTCTAGATGTCCCTTTTTATTCGGCTTAGTGGTGCGGTTGCTGATCCCAACCGTGGGGTGATCTTACTCGGGATTAACCAGTAAAGGGTTGTCCCGATCTTGTGTTGCAGGGGATTAGGAATAATCCTCGGTACGGTGATCTAGGCCACGTACTGTGACAGGTGGTACCGCAGTGCCTAGTCATTAGTTGGAAATCCATTCTCCATACGCGCATGTACGGTTTTGATTGTGCCCAACTATTGCTGAAACGTGAGATGCAAGCATTTCAGCTAGATTCTATTTTACTTTCTATAGACTCTATTATAATATCAGAGGATTTTGATAAAAAAATATTTTGGCTATCGTAAGGTAAAAACCTGACATGTTTATTTGTGGCGTGATCTTACGAGAAGCTTTTGATTTTAAAGGGTTTGAAACTTTAATAATCAAATTGAGTGTGGTTTTCTCACGCTGGTTTTCCAGACTGACTCGGGTGTTATTTAACTATAATGCTCGGGTCAGACCGAGTATTATAGATTACAGGAATGGATGCTTTGAAGCTGGATGGCGTTACGTACTTCCGTACTTGTATGAAATATTCCGCTATGTATTTGGTTTTTGGAAGGACAAGATATTATAACCGTCCTGAGTTGTGTTGTTGTTTGTATTGAACTCGGATGTTGTACTCTGATGATGTAATGCATAAACAGATGTATTTGTTTTTGTGTAAAGATCATTTATAATCTATTATATTTTATTCCGCTGCAATGGTTAGATTTTGATGTTGTTTTCTATTTTCTTCTTACCTCTTCTCCTTAACCCAAATGGTTCGTATTTCCGTTCATCTTGAGTTGATTGATGGAGAATAGTGTCGACTCAAGGGGTACGGATTTGTGGGTCCTTACACTTGGTATCAGAGCTGAAGGTTAACCGAGAACCTTGGCTCTGGTGGGGATTACTCATAGAGTCAGTAGTAGTCCAGAATGAGTTTGAGCGTATTAATAATTATGAGCGCGTACTTGTTAGTGGATATAAAAATGGTTTTATATTGTGTTGATTGATTTATTGAGTGGCATATGAACCTTCGTCGGCACAGTCAGGACAACTGTATCGAAGGGGTTTCTAAACACTTGAATAGAACAATTTGACACAATATTGTTTTCGGAAGAGGGTGAATGAAATAGTTTTACCTAAAAATATATTTTGATATAAAAGAAATATTTTCTTAAATTATTATATAATTTGGATGTTTGAATGATAATATTCTAAACAAATAAGATCATAAAAATTTGAATGACTCTGTATAATCAAATGGAAAAATTGTATGAGCATAAATTATATAAATGGATTATAGTTAAAATTTGACTTAAGTCAAAAATTGAAAATTTAAAACCTCGGAGATTTAGAAGTGTTTTTCGAAGTGTTTTGAAGACAAATAATATCATTATTATTTTGGAGGTATTTCTGAAAGGAAATTGTTTCAAATAAATTTGGGAAGGGAAATAGCATTGAGCTCACTTCAGTCGTTGGAAAATAACTTCGGTGATGATTGCAGCATCATCGATGTTCATTTTCGAGTTTCTAAGTGATGGATTGCTGCCAAATTGATTTGTTCAGAAGAACTAGTTTGTTTTTGAAATTTCAAAGGAAATTTGTTGGGGATAAAAACCAAGATTGGTTTAAGAATTTGATAAATGTGATTTTGGGATAATGGTGGTTGAAGAATGATTTGAACCAAAAGCCAGGTGTTTGAAATCCCGAATCCTTATTTGAATTGAAAATCCTGATGGGGTAAGTTATAAACTTGTACAGTTGAGATGATTTTTTTTAAGGGAGGAAAATATGAGCTTTGAATGTTGGAATTAAAATTTAAAGTGGAAAGGCTAAATAAATTTAATTTAGAAAAAAAATTAAATTGTGGAAAATTTAATGGATGATTGGTAGAAATAAATTAGTAAATCTTGAATGTGACTGGAATGGGAAAATAAAAATTAAATTTGGATTGAGAAATAAAATTAATTAGAATTAAATCGACTTAAGCAAAGTTAATAATAATGAATTGGATTTGAATTAAGTTAAAAATTGAATTGTAATGAAATAAATTGAGATTAGATGATATTAAGTGAAATTAAGTCTTACTTAATTTAAATTCAAGTCGAATGAGTGGATTAAAGAGAATGGTATGATGCTAGATTTAACTGAAGTTAAGTTATATAAAATTGAATTAGAATAAATTCAATTGAGTTATAGATAATATTGAATGGAATAAAATTCTTACTTAAATAAATAAGTGTAAACTAAGTAAGTGTTGAATTGGAATAAATAAGCTTCGGAAGCTTGTAAAAGAATTGAAAACATTGACATAAAAATATAATCCTTAGTTAAAAGTAAAGTGAAAATGTGATTGACTGTAAATGGATGGAGAAGTATGAATATTAATAAGTGAGTAGCTTATAAAAATGTAAAAAGGGAATAAATAAGTCGAAATAAAAGTGTTGGAATTTTGGAAAATGAAAGAAAATCCAAACTGGAATTATAAAAAAAAATGAACTCAGGAAAATTTAATGAAGTGATTTTTGTAATAAAATCGGATATTGATTTAAAAGTTGGAAGTAAGCTAATTAGCTAAATAAATTATTTGATAGAGTATGTTAATAAAATTTAACTCGGTTAACTAAAATGGATTGTAAGTTAATAATGAAGTTTGGAAATAAACTCGAATTATAAACAGAATTCGACTTGGATTGATAATGAATTAAAATAAATGGAGATGTTGTATAAATAAAATGGAATGGGATTATAATATAAATGATTTGAGTTACAAATAAAATCCAATTCGAGTATAAATGAGTTAAGTATATGCTTGGATATTATTTTGATAAATTGGGAAGGTGAATTAAAATGAAATGTATGGGCTAACTGGATTAAATGGAATTTAATTTGATGAGAATCAAATTAAATGGAAGTGAACTTAGGTTTGAAGTTGGAATAAATTGAAGTAAATTGACTTAAGTTAAGAATAATTAGAAGCTCAACTTCGAGTCAGGATGAAAGACCACTAGATAAAAGCTTGGGTTGAATTAATTTGGGAATGGTTAGTAGCATACAGGCATGGAATGTGTCGAGCTAATTAAAATGGTTGCGAATGAATTAAAATGGGATGGAATTTAAAATAAAATGAGTTGGAATCAATTGGATGTGGATAAAAACTAAAATGGATATTCTATTGAGTGAATATCGTCGAATTGCATAGAATAAACTAGTCGTTCGACTTAAACGGAAGTGAATAAAAATTCTATGGATTGGTAGAAGTGAAATAAAATTGATTTTGAAATCAATTGAGTTGAATATGAGCTCGTTTGGATTAAAAATAAATTGAATGTAAGAAACTGAAGTGTAAACCATTAAAATTGAATGGAATGGCACATGAATTGGTTGAAAGCAATTGAATTAGTTTTGAAATCATATAAATTGCTCATGGAAAGTGTTTGGTGCATGTTGCTTATTAAATGCATGTGTCTAGCTATTGAAAGTAAGTGAAATGTTAATAAATTTCATATATTTAGTACTTACATGTTTGAATTGAGTAAGTACATGTACTAGGAAGCCGTTTGGCTGGATTTGATCGCACAAAATGCTAAAATAATAAGCCTCTTGCTTAAAAATGCTAAATAAAGGTACGCCTACGCAATAAAAATAGGAAATATGAACTGCTTTTGTTTTTCGACCGTGTGGGTCGATGTATACATATTTATATCTCTTGTCAAATTGCAAAAACTCCTCCGCACAAAGGAGACTCTGCCAAAAAATTTCGAAAATTTTGGGAGTTAGAAATTTTTTTCATTAGCAACCAAACGATTTTGTATTGGAATTGAAATAAGGAATTTTGGAAATGGAAATTGGAACTAATTGTTTAGTTGAAACTAAAGGATTAGAAAAGTGAATGTGGGATTTTCACTAAGTATGTTTTAGTAAGTTGGGGGTTTGGGACATTCTTCTACCTTAGTAATTTCGGGGACGAAATTCTTTTAAGGGGGGAGGAATGTAACGACCCGGATTTTTTGAATGGTTAATTTGAGATATTTAAATGGATTTAGATATTTGATTTGGATTATAAATTGATTTTGAATATGGAAAGCATGGTTTTCATTTATAAAGTAAATTCAGGATCTAAGATATAATGATTTATTAGAAAATTCGACTTTTGAATTATATAATTGGTAATTGGAAAAAATATATAATCTGGAGTTATAAGCTTGTCAAAAAATATTTCAAAGGCTTGTAAAATTTATATTGATAATACTGAAGATAGTAAAAGTGTTGAAATTGAATTTGGAAGTGTTTTGTTAAGTTTTGAAATTATATCGTTTAAATTGATATTTAAAAATAGCCTTCCGAGGCATAGTCTCGGATTTTCACGAAATCAGTTCCATTTGATCCATAATATTGTATTATTATCGGATTTCAATTTTCGTAATGTTTGGAGTTGTTGTGTGAGCGTACTATATATAAACGCACTGAATTTATATCGAAAATTTAATATAATAACTGGGTTCAAAAAGCTATCTTCTCCATACAATCGAATTAGGACTCGTAATCTGTTCCATTGCGTTCGAAATAGGAGAATAACATTAGAAACACCAGACGACGCTCCTCGTTAAGGATTCAGGATTTTGAGATACCTAAACGAGATATTTTTAAATATGAAAATATAAATGTTAAATCAGCAGCCATCCTATATTGTCTTTAGCCAACCTATCTCTACTAGAAGCTATCCTATACCTGACTATGTCGCTCCTCGTTTAAAGAATCACGACTTGCTTCTTTTTCTCTCCTCTCAACAAAATCTGATTCAGATAAGAGAAAGAAAAATGGCCAACCCCTCTTTCTTTTCGAATTCGTTTCTCATAAAAAAAATTAAAAAAATGGTACTCATAGGAAATCGAATCGACTTCGATGCAGCTTTAAGGCCGAGGCTAGGGTAAGCGGGTCAAATGGAAGGCGAAAATCAAAATTCACCTCTTCCACATTCAGTTGAGTCTGCTCCTCAGAATAAATGGCCGAACGATTTGCCAAAGGGGTATCACAGTGGGGTTTAGATTTCATGCGAGCGTTAGGGCAAGGTCATTGCTGATGTGGGAATCACGCCAAAAGGGGGGTGCACTCGATTTCGATTTGAGATAAGTATAATTTTAGATCGTACAATTTAAAAAATATATATAAGTATAAATCTATACATATATATACCTACATATATATATATAAGTACTCGAAAAATTTATATACATAGATAAACAACAGTAAGATTTGGGAAAAAAATATAAGAGTTTATATACCAAAATTATTAGATTTTAAAACCCATGTAGATTATTTTGAAAATAAAATAAAATCTACACGCCTTTTTAGAAATCTACTAGCTTATTTTAAAACAGTAAATGCATACATATGTGATTTTAAGAAGATATAGAAATTTTAAAATGTTGTAGAGATTATATAAAAGTTAGATCTTTGAAATCTTTTACATATTTTATAGGCATATATGTAGTCTCAAGGATAAAATAAATAAACATATACACATTTTTAATTCCACTAGTTTAAAATTTAAAATAATGTAGAGTAATTTGTTTAACTAACTTATTTAATTATTTTAGAAATTGTTAAAGGAAAATTAGTCTAAAACTAAAACTATTTGTTAATTAAATTTCAAAATGGAAAATAAATTGTTCGATTAGTTCAAATATTAATAAAATCATCTAATGTTTATACAAGGTCTTAAATTGTGAAGAAATCAAGCCGAGATGGATCAGATTGCAAATTAAAAAAAACAAAGGTGAGTTAATCTCATTCTTTTGGATTTTTATTTAAATTTAAATAGTTAAATTTAAATAATTGGTTAAATGATTGAATTGATTTGATGTGCTATATTATATAGTAGTACATAGTTATATTAGAGTGACATTATATAGCGGATGAGACCCTATGCGCCGCATAATAGCGGAGGATATTATATAAATCCCATATACCGTGATATTCCACCTCGAAGTGGAATTGGTATTTTATATTGTGCTAACATCTGTGGATGCAGGGAAACAGGTTGCAGGGATCCAACTGGATTCCTCAAAATATTTAGATTTGTTAAAATATTCTATGATATAATTATTTGCTATCCTGTGATGAATTATATTGATAATTGGAAATGTTGGATACTATGGTTGATTTAAAATATTTCGGTGAACTAAATTATCAAAATCTATAGAAACGAGATTTCTGAAAAGAAAATAAAAGAGTGAATTTTGAGTAAAATAGTCATAGAAATTTGAATAAATTAAAAATGAATTGGAAAAGAATAAAAAGTGATTTTTGAATTCTGATAAATAAAATTCCAAGTATGGGAAATTAGATTTTGAATAAATGGGAATAAGTGAGTTTTTTAAAATTTAAGTGATGTTATATCAAGAAATAAAGAATTTATTTTAAAATTCAAGGTTTGAATTCATTTAAAAGGATAAAGAAGGAATTTGGGGAAATCTGAAATTGGTGTTTTCAGTTAAAAGATTTTAAATCATAATTAAGGAATAAAAATCTGAAGTCAATGGATTTTGAAATAAATGAGTAATTAAAGGAATTTATTTCAAAATGGGGTAAACTGGGAATCAATTTGGAAATTGATTTAAGTGTTTGAAATTGGAAATTTAAAGGAGAATGTGACTATGAAATTTATAAACTGGGTTTATAAAAGTGAAGTAATATATCAGTGGATATTTGGAAGAATAAATTCACGGTGGGAATTTATTAAGGAATGGGTAAGTTTGTTTAAAAATAAATAGTGATTTATTTTTAAAAGATGTGAAATAGAAGCGTATTTCCTAGAATAGCCAAGTACGTTTCAAACAAATTTTAAGTAAGAAGTTTTAAGTTGTTTAAAAAGTATGTTTAGAAAACTTATTATCTCTAAATGTTTAAATTCTAAAGTAAGTATTTTCTTTTAATCTATTATAGCAGTAATTATTTAAAGGTGGCTTGGTATTATGTTTTAAAAGTTAGAAATTCAGTTTTATATTGTACAAAGTAGTTTTATTTTAAATATTCTTAAAGTATATATTTTGAATAAGTATTAAAGTAATTTTTAATTTAAATGTTCTAAAGGATATTTTATAATAAAGTGTTTTTAAATTATTTCAAAATCTAAAGTTTTTGTGCTTGGTGTTCTCGGTGGAAATAAATACTTGGAAATTTATTTCATGAGAAAAGTGTGGTTTGAAAACTGTTTTCAAAAAAAGGGTTGAAAATGGAAATATACCTTGCGAAGATATTTTAAGGTTAATAAATAATTTAGGAAATTATTTATTGTTTGATGGATGTTTGTGAATGTTAATTGATAGTTAAATAACCGACTATCAATATTGGACAATGCACTGATCGTTTCGAAGAGACCGAGATCGGGATTAATTTCTCGAAAACCACTTCGATCCGGTTTGTACATTTTCGTGAGCAAGACATGTTTGGATTCGAAGATGGAGCAGTGAAGTGCAAGGGCTAGTCGCTACTAATCCTGAGGAGATTCCAAAATGTATGTAGTAGGAGTAATGCCATCGGTTCCGTTCGAACCTAGGATGGACTTGTATGGATGAATGCTTTCAGAACATCGTCAGGTGGGCGGTGAGCATTCTAAGTGATATGTTTAAAAAGGTAACGCTTAGCCTCGAGCCTCATCAAGCGGGAATGACTGAAAATCAGGGGTTATGCAGCAAGGCAAAGTGGGTAGCACCCTATAAGGTGAGGTCAACCCGGTTTAGATGTTCCTTGTTATTCGGCTTAGTGGCGCGGATGCTAATCCCAACCATGGGGTGATCTTACTCGGGATTATCCAGTAAAGGGTAGTCCTGGTCTTGTGTTGTAGGGGATTAGGAGTAATCCTCGGTATGGTGATTTAGGCCACGTACTATGACAGGTGGTACCCCAGTGCCTAGTCATTAGTTGGAAATCCATTCTCCCTACGTGCCTGTACGGTTTTGATTGTGCCCAATTATTACTGAAACGTTAGATGCTAGCATTTCAGCTAGATTCTATTTTACTTTCTATAGACACTATTATAATATCAGAGGATTTTGATAAAAAGTGTTCTGGCTATCGTAAGGTAAAAACCCGACATGTTTATTTGTGGCGTGGTCTTACGAGATGCTTTTGATTTCAAAGGGTTTTGAAACTTTAATAATCCAATTGAGTGTGGTTTTCTCACGCTGGTTTTCCAGACTTACTCGGGTGATATGTAACTATAATGCTTAAGTCAGACCGAGTATTATAGATTACAGAAAAGGATGCTGTGGAGCTGGATGGCAATACGTACTTTCGTGCTTGTATGAAATATTCTGCTGTGTATTCGGTTTTTGGAAGGACGAGATATTATAACCGTCCCGAGTTGTGTTGTTGTTTGTATTGAACTCTGATGTTATACTCTGATGATGTAATGTATAAACAGATGTATTTGTTTTTGTGTAAAGATCATTTATTATCTATTATATTTTATTCCGCTGCAATGGTTAGATTCTGATGTTGTTTTCTATTTTCTTCTTCTACCTCTTCTTCTTTAACCCAAATGGTTTGTATATCCGTTCATCTTGAGTTGATTGATGGTGACTAGTGTCGACTCAAGGGGTACAAATTTGTGCGTCATTACAGCCTATGATTCCTGGAGTAAGTCTAATTGTGTTGCCGTACACAATCGACCATAGCCAATTATCATCGTTATCAGTGTTCCAAACTGCTGTGCAATCTAAGTTAGCATAGAAAAGAAATATGGCTTGCTGATCGATTTGGATATTATTGGGATTAAAGGATAACAATGTTTCTAGTCCAACATTTTTGCACATTTCATCTAAATCATACATTGGGAACTTTAGCAAATTATAAAATGGACCTATATGGACTTTCTTCTTTTGAATATCCATGTATCTCTTGATTGAATGTGGTACGCGATTCATCCATCGCTCTATTTGATCGTCAGAGCAAACTTGAGGGTTGGATCTTGGTCATGCTTTCGCTTAGAGATCTTAGGGTTTTTTGTTTTAGGAGCCACTGAATTCGAGCGAGTGTGGAAGAGAAAGTAATTTTGAGAATTCAAAAATCGACCTTGCTGTAGAAACGAAGTAAAATGTAAGTGAAAAAAGGTGAAAAAATAGACGTTAGCAGGGTAATTTAGAGTGTCGATTGAATTTCAGGCATTTGGAAGGTTATTCAGATGTCTGATTTAACCTAACTTTAAGACAGTAAATAAAATCAGATGTCTGGTTGTTGGTGGCAGCCGTCTGGAAATGATCGATTCATAAATTTTAAAAGGCAGAGATAATTATCAGACGTCTGCTCGTAGAATTTAGACGTCAGAAATAGGTCGAAATGGAATATTTTTAGGACAGATAGTTTTCTCAGACATCTAGATATAATATCAGACGTCTGAAAATGGTCTGATTTTTTATCTTCTGAAGGTAGAGACTTTGTTTAGACATCTGGTCCATAGTTCAGACGTCTGAAATAGACTGGTTTTTATTTTATAGTAAGAAGAGATAATTTTTAGACATTTGGAAAGTTATATCAGACGTCTAATATATGCCCGATGGTTAAAAAATTATGTGATACAAGAGTGTCAGACGTCAGAAGGCTAAGTTCAGACGTCAGAAATAACCAATTTGTCTTAAAATAGCCTAATTTTGAAGGGTGTTGCTTATTTTTCGACCTTTTATTTTTAATAAAACATAGTATTATTATTTGTGAAACAGAATTACAAATATACGTAGATAAAAATTACAATGAGAACAATTAAATTTATTTAGATGACGATCGAGCATTGCGATCTTTAGACTTGTCATCCCTCCATGGCTTGAGTGGAGACCATATATTTTCACGTTCGTGGGTTCTCGAGGAATCAGAGAATCGCCTTGGTGAAGGATCCATAGGTTACGATAAGAGGCAGAGGGATCAAAAAGATTGCAAGGAATCGAAAGTGGTTCATGTACATACTTCTTTCGTGAATTACAAATTTTTATCGCTACTTGCTCTAGAAAACTTAGTCGTCGTGCAGTGACCTTTTGCTCAAAGTATAATTCTCGTTGTAAATCTATTTATTGCTTTTGATAATGATGTATCTCATCGATTTTGTCCTTTCTATTCGGAGAGACAAATAGAGATCGTTTGGATTTCTTTTTATCGGGAGTGAATCCCATGTGGTAGGAGGACGACCTATATGTCGTTTCCTGATTTGGTGTAGGAGTAGGAAGGCGAAGAGGTGTATCCATTGAGCTATCCATTGTTTGTGTCAAGAAGGAGAGATGAGAGTTGTCGGAAGACATGCTTATATTTTCTATTGTAGAAATATGAAATCTATATATTCTTTACCTTTTGTTTTGTAAAAAGTTATTTATATATGATTTTAAAGGTTATTCATAGGCAATTTCAGAAAACAACCACCTAAAAAATTTAAGATGAAGGAGTTAACAATTTTAATTTGTGGATAAAAAACTTTTAGCTAAACATGGAATAAACAAAAATGTAGTATTAGTTTAGAAAATCATTAAGAGAGCATATTCCATAATCCCATCGTAGTTTAACAAATGTTTGTTCATTTAGTGGTTTTGTGAAAATATCTGCTATTTGATTCTCGGTATTTATGTATTCTCATGTAATAATTCCCTTTTCTACATTGTCACGTAAAAAATGATGTCGTATATCTATATGTTTAGTACGCGAGTGATTTACTGGTTTTTTAATAGATTTATTACACTCATGTTATCGCAATATATTGGTGATTTATTGATAACTTTTTCGAAATCCGTAAGTGTTTGTTGCATGTATATCACTTATGCACATGCTAGAGCTGCTGAAATATATTCGGCTTCGCAAGTAGATAAGAAGACACAATTTTGCTTTTTGCAAAACCGTGAAACTAATGATTGCCTGATAAAGTGACATTTTCCGCTAGTACTCTTACGATCTATTTTACATCTACCGAAATCCGCATCACTATATGAAACAAGTTCAAATGATGATCCCTTAGGGTAAAAAAACCATATACGTTTAACAGCTCTTTGGTGAGATTCTTTTAGTTTTGCTTGAAATCGGGAACAAAGACATACACTCATCATAATGTTAAGTCGACTAGCTGTCAAATAAAGTAAAGAACCAATCATACTACGATATAATTTTTCATCAAAATCTTTTCCGTTATCTTCTTTTTCCAAGTAAATACTAGTACTTATCGGTGTTGGTTTGCTTGAAGTTTTATCCATTTCAAAACGACGTAATGGATCGTTACAATATTTTTCTTGATGAATAAAGATACTATTTTCAAGTTGTTTTATTTGTAAACCTAAAGAGAAATTTAATTCTTCTTTGTGATACATTTCAAATTCATTTTTCATAATATTTGAAAACTGATTACAAAGATTTTCACTGGTTGAACCAAAAATAATATCGTCTACGTAAATCTGTACAACTAGAATGTCGTTATTTTCTCGTTTAATAAATAAAGTGGTATCAATTTTACCTATTTGGAAACTAGATGTAACTAAATGATTTTTAAGACGTTCTTACCAGGCATAGGGGGCTTGTTTTAAACCATATAGGGCTTTTTGTAATTTAAAAACATGATCGGAATAATTTTCGTGAACAAACAATGGAGGCTGTTCAACATATATGTTTTCTTTAATAAAACCATTTAAAAAAGCACTTTTGACATCCATTTGAAATAATTTAAAATTGTGATGATTTGCAAAAGCAAGTAATGTACGTATGACCTCGAGTCTTGCTACTGGAGGAAAAGTTTCGTCATAGTCGATACCTTCTTCTTGATTATAAGCGACTAGACGTGCTTTATTTCTAACTATATTTCCGTTTTCATTAGCTTTGGTTTTAAATATCCATTCTGTTCCAATAACCGATTGATTTTCTGGTCTTGGTACTAATTCCCAAATATTATTACGTTCAAATTGATTTAATTCTTCTTGCATGGCTATTATCCAAAAATTATCGTTTGAAACTTCTTTATAACTTTTTTTGTTTCAAAATTTGACACAAATGCAATATGACTTATTTGGTTGAGTTGATTTCTAGTTACTCTGGAACTGAGATCTCTAATGATATAATCTTTTGGATGATCTTTTAGAATTTTAGGAGATGATACTAAAGTATGATTTTGTGCATTTGTCTCATTATTAAAAGAATTTTCTGTATTTGTTATTGGAATTATTCTTCCTCGTCATTAGTATGATGGTTAAGAAAATTTTCATCAAACGAAACATGTAAACTTTCTTCAATTGTGTTATTTCGTTTATTAAAAATTCTATATGCTTTGCTACTATCCGAATATCCAACAAATATTCCTTCATCAACCTTCGGGTCGAATTTTCCTAAATTATCTTTTGTATTTAGTATGAAACATTTTGATCCAAAAGTTTTAAAGTATAATACTTTAGGTTTTCTTCCAAAAAATATTTCAAAATAAGTATGTTTAGTTATAGGTCATATGGTTACTCGATTCAAAACATAACAAGCCGTAGCAATAGCTTCAGCCCAAAATTTTTTTGGTAGACCTCTACTATTTAATAGTGTTCGTGCACATTCTTGTAACGTACGATTTTTTCTTTCCACTACACCATTTTGTTGAGGTGTGCGGGGAAAAGAAAAATTATGACTTATACCTTTTTTATTACAAAAATTAGTAAAAAGATCATTTTCGAATTCTCCACCATGATCACTTCGAATATTCTTAATTTTCAAATCAATTTGAGTTTTAATTCTTTTAGCAAAAGTTTTAAACATACCGAAGGTGTCACTTTTATGTTTTAAAAATAAAGTCAATGTATATCTTGAAAAATTATCAACCATTACGAAAATATATTTGTTGTGATTTATAGATCGTACTTGAGTTGGACCAAATAAATCTAAATGTAATAATTCTAATGGTTAATTTATAGAAATATTATTTTTAGATTTAAAAGAGCTTTTCTTTAGTTTTCCAATTTGACAAACGCCACATAAATTTTCTACTTTATAATTTATTTTTGGTAAACATCTAACTAGCTCATATTTTGCTAATTTATTAATATATTTAAAATTATTATTAGAAAATCATTTATTCCATAACCATGGATCGTCATGCTTGGCAGTTAAACATAAATTAGAATTTCGATTCATATTCATATCTAAGACATAAATATTTTTGTTTCTAAATCCCTCAAAGATAAGTTGTTTGTTATTGTCGAAAATATTACATCTATCTTTTTCAAGATTGATTTGAAAACCTTTATCGCATAATTGACTAATACTAAGTAGGTTGTGTTTTAAATTTTCTACTAACAAAACATTTGTAATAATAGGAGAGTTAGAAATACCAGAGTTGATGACTTCTCCGTTGCCAACGACGTATCCTTTTGAGTTATCTCCAATAGTTATCATTCCTTTGTCGATGTATGTTATATTTGATAACATTTTTGTGTTCTCGGTCATGTGCTTAGAGCATCCACTATCAACTATCCATTTCTCTTTATTTTTCATTTTGGGTACCTGCAAAATAAAAGATGATTTAATTGGTACTCGTATACTTTGTTAAGGTCCTAGATGTTAGGAGAAGCAGGTAGCCATACCCAAGAAGGTTTGGTACCTTTATGAACATAATTTTTATTATAGACTACATTATCTAAATAATTATTAGTATGTTTTTGTCTAATCAAATTATTATTTGACTTAGGAAACCAAATTTTTATATTTTTGGTATTCGTATTACACTTAGGTGATCTTTTAGTCTTTTGATAAATATAGCTATATTTCTTAATATTATTCCCTTTTTGTTTAGGAATATTTTTAAATCCTATTCCATTTTTATTACCTGATGGTTTTGAAGTTTTGATAAGATTTTCCAAATCTTGTTTTCCTTTATTAAATTTTGAAACATTATTTGTAATTTTATCTAATTTTTCTTTTAATTCTAAATTTTCAATTTTCAATGTTTATATATTACTCTTCAAGTTGATATTTTCTTTTAAAAGTTATCCTTTTCTAGTCTAGTTTTTCCAAAATCAATAGCCATAGTCTCATTTTCAACCAAACTATTTTTAATTTTTTCTTGAGATAATTCTAGTTCCTCATCTAAAATAATTTTTTCATCTTTTAACATTCCTACTTCAAGTTCTAATCCATTTATTTTGGCTATATGTTCTTTATTCAATTTTTTAATTTTTCTAAATTTATCATCTAATTCCATGCTAAGTTCTAATAATTCATCATAGCTAAGTTCGGGACATACCTCATCAGTTTGTGCCATAAAGCATACATTAGCTTGTTCTCCGTCACTATCGCTGTCACTGTCCGATGATGATGGAGAATTCGAGTCATCCCATGTTACTTTGAAAGCTTTCTTCTTTTGGAATTTTTCAAATTTGTTCTTATTTTTATGATTGTTGAGCTTGGGACAATCTTTCTTCATATGTCCAAATTGGCCACATTCGTAGCATTTGATTGATGTTTGATTTGTAGGGTTTGCTTTTCCTCCTTTCTAAAATCTGGTCATTTTTCTAAATTTCTTGAATTTGTTGTTGGTTTTGGCAATAAATATGATTTCTTCTTAGTCTAAATCAGAGTCTTCATTTGTTGCTGGGAATGCTATGTTTTTCTTCTCCGAATTTTGTTCTTTTCTTTCCTGCAAATTAGCTTCATAGGACATTAAATTTCCTATCAATTCTTCAACTAAAAGTGTTTAAAGACCATTAGCTTCTTCCATAGCTAATACT
Organism: Allium cepa; assembly: GCA_030765085.1. Taxonomy (NCBI): domain Eukaryota; kingdom Viridiplantae; phylum Streptophyta; class Magnoliopsida; order Asparagales; family Amaryllidaceae; genus Allium; species Allium cepa. The sequence goes on from CM060932.1 coordinate 418,298,687, forward strand.
TTTCTTCCCCACTCTGGAGTCAAAGAATTGAGTATTCTAGATATTAAGTCAAGATTTATGAATTTGACTCCAAGTGCCATTAAATCACGTTGAATGGTTTGGAATCTAGAGTACATGTCTACTATAGATTCATTATGTTTCATTTTAAATGATGAAAATTGATTTTGTAAAATTGAAATCTTAGTTTGTTTAACTTTATTTATGCCTTCGTGTGTAACTTGTATGGTATGCCAAATATCATATGCAGTGTTATATAACATGACACGTGAAAATTCAACTTATCTAAGGAACAAAATAAAAAATTCATAGCTTTGGCATTATTAGAAGCTGCGCTTTTTTGTGCATCATTCCATGTGTTCATAGCAGTGTCAGGTGCTTCATATTTATTTTGAATGGCTGACCAAATTTATAATCCATTAGCTTCCATAAAAATTCTCATACGTGTTGACCAATACGCATAGTTAGAACCATTGAAAAGTGGGGGACGTGCTATGGATTGACCTTCATGAAAAATACTTGCCATATTAAACTAATTCAAAAACATGTTACTGTACTTTAATCAAACCTTGCTTCAATACCAATTGAAAGTCAACAGGGTGGATCGTGTTGTGTATATGCAAGTATATGGGACAAAATATATGACATAACTAAAACAATATTAATCTAAGTAAATATAAAATAAGCATACCAGGATTTTATACTGCTTCGGACCACCCGTCCTACGTCCAGTCCAAAAGCTCCCCTTCGGAATTCAACTATCAAACACCCTCGCTTCGTCCGGAGGAATATGCTTGGTTACAACAAGTTGTTCTTGTCAAATGTGTGTTCTATAACATAGATATTGGCTAATTAGTACAAATGCTTCCAATATATATCTAGAGAGTATTGTCTATGAAGAACTAAATATATGGAAGAGTGAAATGCAAGTATAGATTGCTAGAGATCAAGAATATATGATAGAGTATATAATTAGAAAGCGTAAGTGAGTAAGGTCATTTTTTCTCTTGATTCTTGATGCTATATATAGTTGTAGAAGGTATCTTGAATAGTTGCATCCATTAACTCGTGCTCTACAGTTGCTTCTGTTGATGATGAAGAGTTGCAGCGAAGAGAAGCGGAAGTGTCTATTCGAATATGGCAGTTGGAGTTTATACTTAAAATCTGAGTTTGAAATCAGACATCTGGAATATGTTTCAGACGTCTGATACTATATATATTTTTAAATATAGCAGTAGATCAGACGTTGGAGTGCAATTGCCAAACGTTTGGTTCAGCCTATCTGTTGTTCTAGATAACTGTTTCAGATATCTGGCTTGCGCACCCGGACGTCTGATATTGTGCATATCAGTTTTGTGCTCTTTTTCTTGTGCTTCTTTGATCCTATCGACTTGTAGTCTCTTATGGTGTTCTTTGAGCCTTGTTCTTGTCTTTCTAGTGATGTTTTTCTAGCAAATACCTGTATATAAAAATATATATGCGTATTCGATTTCCATTGTATAGTTGTTGTCATCGAAACCGTAGATTTGATTTCCTAATGATATCGACATATTGATAAGGTGTAATTGGACTTTATTGAACAAAGTATGATTGATAATGAGTGAAAGTTAAATTCTTTCTGAAAGGTCGTGTACTTCAGAATATGTACATATGGTTAAAATTAATTCCATCTAAAGCTTAGTTTACAAGATCAAACAAGATAAGATTTTATAAGAAACACTTACACATTCAAGGTCAAGGAGTTGATGGGTTGTGCAAGTAAAAAGACCGCATGTAATAATTATTCATGATGTATCTTGGGTGGACCACTACAAAGGAGTTAGGAACTGATCAATATTGATTGACTAATTTATGTTATGTTTATAGCTGTAACGACTTAGAATTTCGGGCATTATGTATTTAAATATTTAAATTATTCAAATATTTAAACCTTGGATTAAATGTTATTAAAATGATTTGATGAGCTTTTTAACCCCCTTTTAAATCATAAGTAATGATGGTAAACTTGTTATGGAATTTTTTTTACAAAATTATGTTCTTCGAAGAAAAATTGATAATGTAACCTATAATCAGTTTATCGCTAAATGGCTTTTCGATCGATATAAGTTGTTCTAACTCTTATGTACTTGTAAAATGATTAAATGAACACATAAGCAACTAATTAACATAGACCCATATTTATTGAGTTTGGAAGGTTCTGGAATGTTCTAATGGATAAGAGATACTATCACTGTTAGGTATAATGGCAAATAGCATAAAGGAAAAGTGACACAAAGGTGCATGTGAGAAGTAGGCTTCTTTGCGACCTTCCATGCAAGATAGAAAGTGGTAATAACCCCTTATACAAGCCTACATAAGAGAGGTAAAACCCTTAGTATCATTCAAAAATTCACAAAAACAAATTCAACCTTTTCCGATAGCTTCTCTTCTTCTTCCTCTAAAATGAAAAAGTTGCAAATCAACTCCAAATCACTTAAAACTTTTCCACAAGGCCTAGTATAATATTAGAAAATATTACACCATGCTAAAAGTTGAAGAAGCAAAGCCAAAACCCTATAATCCATGAAGGCCTTGAGTAAAAGAGGTGTTTGGAGGGAGGAAGCAAGTGCTAAAGGCAAGGAAAGGAGGAACCAAAGGTGTTGCAAGGGAGGAGTTAGGCTTGGTTAGCTTGGGCTTGGTTGTTTGAGAGGTTAATAGTGAGTTAACACCTCAATTTAAATGAAAATGTAACACATACATATGTTGTGTTCATTGTGTTTATGTTGATTGAATTGTTGTTAACTTATGTTAAAACATTGGTTTGGATTCTTACTTTAAAGTAAGTGACATATGTGATCCATGTATACGGACTTGAAAAAACAAGGAATTGACTTGATTGGACGTATATGACTTGAGACAAGACCTTGGAACAAAGCATATAGGTTGCAATTGAACATAGATTAGAATATGACTCGGATTTAGAAGTGCACTTATAGCGATAGTCGTTATAGTTGTAGTTGTGAATTGTCGTATTTTTGGCAATTGCTATGGAACATTGTAGAGCGATCCTTAGAGGTTTCTTGCCATATTCATAATTTCTTATATATATATATATATTTGTTGCTATTAAAATCTTGAATAGTAAAAGTTAAGTAACATCTCGAAAAGTGACCAAAACTGCACTTTTGCAAAACTGCCCCATTTAGCCTTGATTTTGGACTTTAAAAGGTTTGAAAAGATATTTAAATTTAAGTAATTTATTTCATTCTTTTTACAAGTGTTTTCTGACACATGTTAGAGTATTTCAAAATTTTGTTTGAGATATTTGTGAATTTTTATGAATTAATTGTGAATACTTAAAGAAGAGATATTTTGTTGAAAACAAGTCGTTTTCAAGTTTTGAGGAAAATTATAAAGTTGTTATTTTCAAGTAATATTTTGGATAAATGTTTTAAAATATATTATAAGTATTTTCAAATATATGCAAACGTTTTCAAAAAGGTGTTAAGAATTCCTTAGTGGCTAAATGGCTAATTTTTTGACTACTTATTTGAAAAGTAATTTATTATGCTTAACACTAAAAGGCGATGAAGTAAGGCTTATCCATTTGTGAGAGTTAAGATTGATGTCGAATAGGGATGAAGCAATAGAGCTCTAACCTACCATGCTTCCCCTTTAACGAGGAATGGTACATTGAAAAATGTCGGAAACATGTTAATTGCGTTGATCCTTCTTGTTTATAGAAACCATTAATACTACACTTAACACTAATAGCCAATGCGGTGGACTTTTCTATTTGTAAGATTCAAGAATGAAGTGTCTAGATCTGGATTAATGCAACCAGTGTTCAAACTTACCTGGCTTCACTCTTGGGCGCGGAAGAGTTAAGTTGGAATGTCAGAAACGAGTTAAGCGTTTGAATTATGATTTGTATAAACAATTGTTTTGCCTACATGTTCGATAAGTCGATTATTGAACTTAATCTAATATTGACTTAAGAAGTTATCGAAAGGCTTCATGATTTTATTCCAATAAGAACCCCCGGGGAGGAGTATTGGTACGAAACATCTTTAGCTTTCGTTTACTTTTAAAAGAACCAGAATTGAGTCTACCGTCAATTCATCAAACTAGTTTTGAAGAGATCAGGATCGGTAAGTATATTACTTATCGAATACCACTTCAAAACAAGTACATGAGTTTTATGTTTTTGAAGCGGTTGTGAAGTGAAATGTTATAGAGTTGAACTGTCAATCTTAAGGTTAAATCCAAGGGAAAGATCAGTGTTAACATTTCAGACGATGCTATCGTGTGGGGCTATCTATCTTGAGGGGTATTCAAATGGAGAGGATGGCGTTAGCATTTATTATAGGACTTATGCATAGAACCTATGTTGAGGTTTGAGATCTATTCGTGATGCTCGAATCAATGTAGTGATTTGTGATCTGTTCGAGAGGTGGAAATGCATTTAGGGATTTGTATTTTGTTCGAGTGATGTCGAACGTAGCCTCGATATCAAAAATGACTAAAACCAAAGATAGAATGCATAGCCAAAGGGAATGTAACATTTTAGCAATCCAAAGGGTGTAGGAGGCTCCACCTAGTATTACTTAAGGACATGCATGCAGGGGCGATGCATTCAGATCCATAATTGTGTGGGCGTAGGCTAGTTATGCATTTCCTATAGTACATTTTTTGGAGATATATGTTGCTTGGAAGGATATCTCCAATCCTTATGCAGAAGTTCGGATTCGGCTTGATCCAAGGAGATTTCCATGAAAAATCCACTATGCAAACGCGCCTTAGCGGTATTGATTGTATACCTATCATTATTGTTGCGTTCACACAGCAACTATTTGATATGATTATGTGCTACACTTTAGACATTATAAACGACCAGTATTTTTAACTATTTTAATCATTAAAACATAATATAATTATTGAACAAAAATGGTTAGAAATAAAAATTTAATGATTTATTAATGTAATTTATTGAATATGAACTTAGATAAAAAAATTAACTAACAAAATTCAATAAGATAAAGGATGATAACTCATATTAAAAAGTAAATTAAATGATACTGAATTGTAAGTAATTGATAACAAAAATTTAAATAATCAATGTGAAGTTAATAAAGAATGAATAAATGTTTATTAAAAGTAAAAGCATAGGGTTATTCATATGAAATTGTACTTTTGGTAAGCATAAATTTCAGATTAACAAAACATTTATTTGGTAAGAAACGAATAACTTTTCTTATATACAATAATTGCAAAGATGTTGAATTACTGTAAAATGGAAGTAGTTGTTTTATTATTTGAATTTGTTTTAAAAAGCAAATTTTGTAAGTTAAATAACTTATATTTCAAATATAGTAATTTATTTGACAATTTAATTGTTATATTTAATATTGGAATTATTTAAATAATTGAACCGTGAATTTAATGTAAATGAAAAGGATTTCAAAAGTTAATTTAAATTCTATTTAAATTAGAATGAAGATAGTAAACTTTTAAATTTGATTAAAAGTGAATAAACAGAAATTGAAAATTTTATATCTTAATTAATGTGTAAAAATAACCATTCGGGTTACTGTCTCGGATTTCGACGAAACCACTTTCATCAGATCCGTAATAGTGAATTATTATAGGATTTCAAGTTTCGTAGCATTCGAACTTATCATTTGGTCATGCAAGCTTGAAACGTGCAGAATTTATTTTTATTTTAATTAATATAATTATATTTTAAAAATCTACCTTCTGAATATGATGGAATTGACTCCCGATATATATTCCATTGTGTTCGAAATAGAGGTATAACATATAGAACGTCAGATGGCACGCTTCGTTTGGAGTTCAAAATTTTCACGGAAGAATAGTGTCGAGTTTATTTTCTTCAAATAGCCATCTACTTCCTCCATTTGCAAACCTAAACCCTAAAATGCTTTCAGTCGCCATTAAAAACATTTCTATCCAACAATCGATAATGATAGGAGCCACTTGGAGCAAAATTAGTCGAAACGTCCAACATGAAAGTTGGAGAGTCTGACGCGATGTAGGAGATGTACGGTTGGATCGTCGTAGATCTGAGTGAGGTAGTATGAAATCGACAATGAATGTTGAATCCTTGACCATGTTTTTTGTCTCATTGATCGATGGGCGATGGGACCTAGAGGGAAGTTAAAGAGGATGTTCATGGCTATCCACGCCTGGAGGTTAGCGGTCAGCGATCGCCTGAGGTGGCCGTAAATTGGAGTTGATCGACGAGGTCCAGGGCGATGCTCGATGGTCCCACGTTGGTAGCACGATGAACGATGAGCGGGGCAAAGGCAGCGTTCGAATGAGCGAGGGCGACGCATTTCAGCCTGGGTTGGGGAGCAACGTGCACGAGAGGAAGGTTTTGCATTTTTAAAAAAAACTTTAATTACAATGTTAATTATCTTTTAATTATATCATTATGCCCATTATTGAATAACTTTTTCATATGATATCGGATTCGAACGAAACAAGTTGCATTGGATTCGTATTGAAGTCATCTACGACATGGAGCTGGATTGTAATTTATTCAACTCTGGAATATTTTCAATTTCAAATATAAGTGAGTAGTTAAACCCATTCACGAAGTATAAATTCCTATTGTTAGTTGAACCTATTAGCAAAGTTGTAAATGTTAACCAAAAATATGGTTAGCACCCCAATCTATTGTGTATTAAAGCTAATTTGTAGAAATTCCACAAATGCCTTTATGGTTTGTAATAAATTGCCAAACCGCTTGAACTTGAACAAGTGGATTTAAATAATAAAATAAGCAAAAAATGAATATCCCCAAGCCATCCGCTTTATTCAAGTGTTTGTCTATCATAAGAGGAGCTGTTGTAGAGAAAAAGAAATTCAAGTCCCCTTTATAAGGGAATACATCTATATTTATAGAGCTAAGATGTAGAGATGCTTGCTTTAATCCGCGATATGGGACTAATAGCTCCATAAGAGTTGTGAAGGAGTGTGAAGACTTTGAGAACTTTGTGAAGGAAAGTAGACTAATCCCCATTGAATTTTCTTTGTAGGTGGCTCTAATTTATTCCTCTTGGCTTTATTTTCTATATGTTATTACTTGGACGCGGTGTAGCTTTAATAATCATGAATTATGACTTTGATTCTTCATAAATTTGATGGCATGCTATCTTGATACAGTATGATGTTATCTTCAACATTATTCATGTCTTTGTTGGTGTCGCATGGTTACTGTTTGTCTTCGGTGCTTTCATATACCAAGGATATGTGGGAAGAACTTATGCGAAAGGCCTTGATTTATTTCATGGTTCTCCATTGATGGTTAAGGAACTCCTTTTGACTCTGTCGAAAGCCTCTCTCTTTGACGTTCACGAAACCCCCTTTCGACTCTATTAAAGGTACATATTCCAATAGTTGTAAAATCCCTTTCGACTCCGTTGAAAGCATCGTTCCCAATGTCTGTGTTGCCATGCTTTTGAAGTCTTCGATAGCCTATTTTCTTTAATACATGCGGACCCCTTTTTCTGATTGACTCAAAAGTACTACTTGGAATTAAATGGAGCTGTCTAGTTGAATGATCCCTTCGAAGGGTTTAGCTGCCTTAGAGCTAATTGCATCGAAAGGTTGCCTTGGCCAGATTAGAGATTTCTGAAATTTTTTCCAGGCTTGTGTTCCAATGCGTTCGAGAGCCCCTTTTTGTTCGAATCAGTCCTCCCCTATAGCCATCACCCTTTTGACTTAGTCAAAGGATACCTTTCGCTTTCAATCTTTTGACTTAGTCGAAAAAGTTGAGATGTAGAATTAAATATAGGAGGCTAAGTTAAACTTGGTTGAAAGGGTGCGTTGACTTCGTCGAAAGGTTCAATCAAGGCGAATGATCTGAATCTGGGTTGAAAGGGTAACCTTGAGCCCTTTTAACCTCCAAGGAAGCTTAGGTTTCGCTTATCTTCATCGGAAGCTATCTTTCGTCTTCGTTGAAAGGTCATCTTTTCCAAAAACTTCCTTTCGACTTCATCGGAAGGTTGTTTTTATCGAAAGCTACCTTTCGACTTTGTCGGAAGGTCATCTTTTTTCAATTTTTTCGAAAGCTATTGAATTCTTGTCGATTGCTCCTTCTTTCATACACAATCTTGAGACTATTTTATGGATAATATTTAGCCCACCTACCTTATATGAAAGAAGCTTTTGTTCTTTAGGACAAAAATCCATGATTTCTTTGATCATTCTCCTGTAAAACATGATGTAAGTACCATCTCTTGTTATCAACATTGGAATCTTAATGTAGAAGTATGTACTATAGTTTGTTCAATTAATATTATTGGAGATAGTGTCAGAGTTTCTGGTAATAGGTTTTCAAAAATCCAGATATGGGATTAAGACTCCATGAATTGTAATCTGCAAATAATAAATGACGAGAAATCCACAATATAAAACCGAAAATCCTTGTTTAATATTAATAGAGATTCCGATATCCCACTTCGAAAATTATAAGTGCGGCCAGAAATCCCATTTTGGCTACAATAATAAAAAGTCTGAATCCCCAACTTGGGTATTAATAAGAAGTTTAGAAATCATTATCCGGAAACAATAAAAGCCAAGAATCTTTATCCCGCAATAAGAATAGAAGATCTGAAACCCAGGTTCAGGTATTAATAAGAAGCCTGGAAGTCATTATCTGGTAATAATAGAAGCCCAGAATCTATATCTGGTAATAAGAATAGAGGATCAGAATACCCATTCCTAGTATTTAATAGTAGAAGACTAAAATATCATTCTAGGTAATTAATGGTAGAAGACCAAGATGCCACTTCCAGAATATCATTTCTGATAATTAATAATAGAAGACCAGGATACCGTTTCTGGTAATTAATAATAGAAGTCCAGAATACTATTTCTGGTAATTAATAATAAAAGACTGGAAAACCTATCCAGCAGATATTCATGAGGAGAAGTCAAAGAATCTTTTTGATTCTTTTACCGAATGTGCCATCTTCAGGCTTTGATGACATCTTGCATGCTTTTTCTTTCTCGGGCCTGAATTTTATTTATCCATTTGTTTTGTCCTATTTCAGCCAAGGACTCTTTTCTCCAATTATTGTGCTTATTTCAAGAAGTGCCCATTTTAGGCTATTGTCATTTTAGACATTTCCAATTTCTAGCGGTTGCCATTTTAGGCGGTGTCGATTTCTGACGGTGCTCATTTCGAGCAGGGACTTTTCATAGTCCGTCGGACATTTCATCCGAGTTTTCGATGCGCTTGGCTAGCTTATCCTGAAGCAAGACCTGAGGACTTACCCGACCTCCCTTCGGGAGGTGCCTTAAATTGGCCATTGCGTGACGCGGCTAAGGGCTTGTTCGGTACTTTGGCTTAGCCATAGCATGGTAGAACTAAGGGATTACTCATCCTCCTTCAAGGAGGTGCCTTATCCTGGCCATAGCATGACGTGGATAAGGACTTGTGCTGCTTTAACCTATCCATTTCTGACTTTCGCGCGGCTAAAGGCTTACACCTTCTCTCCAGGAGGTGCCATGACCTGGCCATCTTGGTGCGACCAAGGGATTTCTGCCCTTATTAGTAGCCTACCATTTTAGGTAGTCAAAGTTTAAGGTGAATTTTACTCTCGACCATGTAGACTTTTCTTAATGAAACATAGCAGAAAATTCTAGAAAATGCTTTACTTATTTAGAGTCGAAAAATATGGTTTCAAATATTCTATATTCCAAGTTCTTAGTACCGTATTACCATTAGGATGGCATAACATGTAGGCCCTAGGGGGATTCCCTTGCAAATCATTAGCGGACTTTCTCAATTTGGACACAACAGCCCATCTGATGGGTTTCTTGTATTGGCCATTACTCCGCTGAATACCAAATCTCCTTGTCTGAATGTCTTCATTTTTACCTCTGAGTTGTAGTGCTTTGATATCGTCCTTTGGTATTCAGCCGTTCTTAAGGCTGCTTCATTTCTTAATTCATAAATCAAGTAAGGTGATTCCTCTTTTCTTTTTAGTTCTCGGTTGAAGGCGCATGCAATCCTTTGATGAGAAGGTACTCTTCACATCTTTTAACATATTCGATTGCTTGGTTGGTTAACTATGGCCAGTAAAATTCTTGTCCCATTATCTTTTTGGGCTAATTTGATTCCGTTGGAGTGATCTCCACAAAATCCTTCGTAGGCTTCCTTTAGTATTCTTAATACGCTCTCGGATTTTACACATAGAAAATAGGGAAGGGCATATCTTTTCTTGTGTAGAACTCCATCCACAATTGTAATGTTTCGGGCTTGCCTCTTTGGATTTCACGCCTCTATTTTATCTGCCGGTAGTGTCTTATTGATAATATAACTCATAATCGAGGCTATTCAAGTGTTTTCATATTACTCTTCCATTATTCGAGCTGCGGATTCTTCACTAGGCATTTCCTAATCGATTCCCCCGACCTCTTGTGCTATAGTCCGTGATCGAGTTAAACCAGTAGCTCATTAGTTTTCTCTTTTTTATTTTCCTCGATGTTAGGGTTAGCCTGAAATCCCACAGGCATAATTCGAGTCTCAGGGGCTCCTCTTGAGCATGCCAGCTTAGCCAATGAGTCTGCTTGGGATTGTCTCCCCTAGGTATTTGGTGTACAGGGAAATCTTTGAAAAGTGCAAGCATTTTTAATACCTTTTTTTTACATACTGATTGAGTTTGGGGTCTTTATTTGGTGTACTTATTTGATTTGATTGACCATTAATTGGGAATCACTAAATACTTGAATCCTTGGGATTTTGAGTTGTAGAGCAAGGGTCAATCCTACGACCAATTATCATATTCTGCCATGTTGTTAGTTGTTTAAAACCCTAATTTCATAGCAAAATGAAGTCTGTATCCATTAGGGGTAATTATTACGTATCCTGCTCTGCCCCCTATTCATTTGAGGCACTATCCATAAACAATTGACATTTGGGTTTTAAGTCCTTTTCCTTTTCGGGTTTCTATGAAATGAATCCCGTACATTCATTAATGAAGTCAACTAATGTTTGTCCTTTTATAACCGCTCTAGGTTGATATTCTATATCATATTGACTTAGCTTAATTCCCACTTAATCAGACTTCCAAAGGTTGAAGGTTTACTAAAGGCTTGTTTTGTCATTCAATAATAGCGGATCGTAAGACCGTTTTTGGTGATAAGCAATAATAGACCAAAAATCCGTAGCCGGTAAAAGATTTAGAAATCATTAAAGTTTTGTACACCATCTCTTGGGCTAGTTATCATTGATATTCTGTGTACCCTCTTTTGGGAATTGACATCTTGAGTGTATTGTGTGCCACTTCTGACTTTAAAGTTTTGTGGACCCTCTTTAGAGCATTGACATTTTGAGAGTATTGTGTTCCACTCCTGGCTCGGACGTCTTAGGCTTTTGTTGTTACTACCACTAGGATTTGTACTTTTCATCCCACCTCCGAGCATTGGTCCTCTAGACTAGACTCTATTGTCCCTTAACAACCTCTAGGTTCTGGACTCTACGTCACTTTCAAGTGATTTAGATCTCTATCTGACTCTTTCATCAGAAACACCGGCAATGTATAAGGTACGCCTTTGCTCATGGATTCTTAATTGACCTCGTCAGGACAAAAGCTTCAGTCAGCATAGTGCACCTCATACCTTGGGTCGCCCTTTGTTTATATTCTGTGGGGTTGTGAGTTTTTATTATTGTTATAAACTTTTGAGGAGGCTTTTCTCATCACGACTCTTGCTTGTTAGTTTAAAACAAAACTTTTTTAAGGTTTTTTGTGAAAAGTACTCTTTGACCTTTCGGTCAATTCATACATTTGAAGAAACCCTTTGTAAAAAATAGAAGCATGACTTTCTTGGTGGAAAACTTTCTTTTAGATGAAAGAACTATTTTTTGAAAAGGCACCCCAATATTTCGAAAATCAGTTTTTCTAAAATGCTTTCGTTTGTTTAGGTATTGAGTCATCGAGTTGAAAAGCTTTTGGATATTTGAACTCTTTTGATAGAGAAGCCCCATCCTAGCATTGTTACCAAGAAGGGTTGTTGCGCTAATCTTGTGATAGAAATGTGGATCGCAAATAAGGGACCAAATGGTCATGATTCATGAACCAATAGTCTTTAATTAGGAGTAAACTATTCTAATCAGAGTTTTAATGGTGCTGGCGAGCCCTGAAAAATCAAAATCTTTCTTTGGAAAATATGTATAAGTTTCTCCTTTTCAACGATGTCTGAAAGTTACTTTTGAAAATGCTTTTGTCAACACATTTTAAGTCAAAATCTTTTATAAGAAATTACTAGTGTTAAACAACATATTCCCTTGAAGATTCTAGAGATTTCTTGAATATATATAAGTATGTTTACTTTCAGAAACCACTGGGTAATTAATAATAGTTCTTCTGATTTTAAAATATTTTTCCAAGGTTTTGTTTGTAAAACTTTTGCAGACAAAAATTGATGTATATTGTTTTTCTTTTGCGGACTGTTCCCATTCAGTTTTATCATAGGTAAAAGAAATATCTTATTTAGAGGCCTGAAACGTAACGATCCCGTTTTTAAATCAAATTCAATATGGAAATTAATATAAATTTTAGAATTTAATTGTGAATTAATTTGAAATTTTCAAAACAAATAAGATAAGTGTTGATTTATATATATATATATATATATATATGAATAGATTATAATTTGAATTTGAAATTTAAAAATAAATATCTTGAAAATAAATGGAATTTGAAAACAATATATATGTGATTTTTTATTAGTGTATGATTTAGTTTTAAATCACTTTCTTTTATGATTACATAAATATTTAAATAAGGAAATGTATTAAAACATGTACATATAAATATAATATAATGTGATATATAAATTATGTAAAAATGTTATTATCATGGAAAATCACAAATGTAAGAACGTAAGGCATGAAGTTTAATAAGTATAATCAATTTAACATAAGAATTAACAAGTGTAATGATTTTATCACTAAAATTAGCAAGCACCACTCTTATTTTTATTTTTAAGATAATTAATAAAAATAGAAACAAGATTATATAAACCACCACATCTCCTTCTTTCTCATTTTCTTGATAATGTTGAAAACTTAAAAGAAAGTACAAACCAGAAAATTTAAAACAAACGAAACCTGAAACAAAGGCAATCAAATAAACAAAGCAACTAAGATCATACCATCTCAATATCAAAGCAACAAAAACATTTTATTTACAGCCGAAGCCTGGGATCATCTCAAACAGCAAAGCTCAATTCAATAATCAAGTAATCAGTAAGATCATCAAGCTCCAGAATTTAACTTAGTAATTAAGCAAATCAAGATAGAGCATCATAATCAAGTCCAGACCAAAAACAAATTCCAGTTTTTAAAATTCAAACGCAAAAACACTTTCAGGCTTTCTGTTTCAAGTATCAGGTGAGTAAACCTCTTTGATCTTATCTATGAACTTGATGCCATGTTAAATGTGTGAAGTAAAGTTGTGATAAATGTTGCTTGAGTGAAATTATGTTTGTATATATACAAATATGTATATACATCTTGTGCATGTCTGTACACATGATTATTCCCTCTGTTCTAGGTTTCCAGAGCTTAAAATAATTTCAAAATTTCATCCCTCCTCCTCTAATTCTTTTTAGACTTAAATGTATAACAAGATATGTTAAGAATAACAAGATATTAGTTTTAAAATTATTTTTAAGTTAAATCTGGAGATAATTTTGTTTGGGAAGAAGATAAACAGTGAAATTCAAATCTATGTCTTAATTCGAGTATCATAATTTCTTGATTCATCTATATCATCCGATTCGTCTTCGTAAAACATGATTTTAAGAATAAATTCAAGATTTTTAGTTTGGTATCGAGTGAGAAATGTGTGTATGAACAGAATTGTAAGTTTCATCAAATTCCAACAATCGGGGAGGAAGTGGATCTTGTGATCGAAGCTGGAGCATGCTTGGAGGTCAGGGAGTTTGAGAAAAACACTCAATGAAATTCTATTGCACCATGGCAATGACACGGCGGCGGTGTAGGGTTTTAAACCCATGTTTGGTCGAGATCGGAATTTGTATTGCTACATCATTGTCAGTGGACCGCAGTAGATCGCACCGGTGTGAATCGAAGCGTAGGGGTTAGACGGAGGTTTGGTCGAATTTTCGGGGTCGCTGGTCGCTTGTGGCAGCAGGTCAAGGCAAATCTTTGACCCATCATTTTGGTTCCGGGTTGTGTCGAATAGCTAAAATTCGAGTTCGCCGTCGTTTCGAAAATCTGGGTGGTCGTGTGGCTCAGGGAGGTCGTCGCTGACTTGTCGATAGTCGCAGCATCGACCGAAGATGGTCGAAGCAGTGTGCGACGTGCATATGTCCCTGGGTTATGTCAATAGATAGGAGTTTGGGAAGAAGTGTGAAGTCTCGAAGTTGACCTCGGGAGATTATGTTGCTGGCTCGGGTTTTTGTTTAGGTGTTTGCACGAGTTAAAAATTTTAAGTTTTGAAATAAATAAAAACAAAGTATAAAAGGAAAGGTGAGGGTTTTACTCGGGAACGACTCGGGGATTTAAGGTTTTGGCTCGGGGTAACACTCGGGTCGATCTCGGGTTGGTATAAAACAGTTTTCAAAACTTTAAACCAAATTCAAATTTAAACATGTTTAACTTATTCTTTTAAATAATTGTTTCATTTAAGGTTTAAAATTAAATTATTTTAAAAGTAATTAAGTTTAATTTATTTAATTTTGTGACATTATTTATAAATTAATTCTTAAATTATTTTAAATAAATAATGTTATTAAAGAGTTAATTAAAATGAAGTGTTTTTAAATTATTAATTAACTTAAATATCTTAAGTTAATTTATGTGTTAGTGTTAATTAATTCCAAGGTTTATTAATTAAAGATTTTTAATGATAATTAAGTGATTAATTAAAATTAATGATTTATCTCTTAATTAATTAAAGGATAAGTAATTAAAGATTAATTAATTAATGGCGTAATTAAAAAATAATTACTTAAAGAATAATTACTTAATATTAGTAATTAAAGAATAATTAAGGGTTAATTAATTATTGATTAAAGGTTAATTAATTAATAATTAGAGATTAATTAATTAATAATGAAGATTAATTAATAAATAATTGTGGTTAATTAATTAATAATTAAGGACTTATTTAATTAAAAAGTAAGGATAATTAATCATTAATTAAGGATAATTAATGAAAATAATCATGTGATTATTAATTATAATTACACGATTAATTAATCTTGCTTATAAATGATTGATTATTATTGAATACCTTGGATTGGTTGATATCTCTGATATGTGATTGTGATAGTTTATGATATGAATTGCTTTGTTTTGAGCTGTGACATCTGTGATATATTGCCGTGTGATTGTGAACTTCTGAATTGAAGTAAAACTGTTGGCCTTTAAACGGCATTTGAATTTTGATGCAACAGGGAGTCGAATTCGAAATGGTTATTCGTAACCCACATCGAATTTTAATAGTGAATCTTTGTGACTTATGTATCCACATGTTTTAAAATAAGTGCTCATTATGCGATTGAGCCGGGAGAGGGCATTAAGTCATAAAACCTATTCCGAATAATGATACGACGAAATGGGAGTTCACTTGAAGACGGTGGTTGAAAAATGGGTATTTTCGAGAATGAAAGGATTACCTGTCGATTGTTTCTGCACTGAGTTGCTCCAGTATAGAGATCTCTATATATGATGGGGAGTCCGGTCGGGATTGTGGATACCTGAATTTGCAAGGGCTTCTTCCTTTATTGGACGAAGTGCCTTCGGTTCCATTCAGACCCAGGATGGACTTTTATGGTTGTATGTCTGACATTACACTTTGAGATATAAAGCTGATTTCTATCAAATACATTTCTGTTTGGTGGCGGAGAATTTACTCTCTTAGCTTAACACCCTTCTCTGATATGTACGAGCTCAGAGGTTATGTAGTTGATGGTTATTAGTGATATACTCCTAATTCGGTAGTGTGGCATGCAGAATGCTGATCATTTGTTGATCGAAGCATGGCTTTTGTGAAAAGCACAGCTTTGTGGGACGAGACTTCATCGAACCTCACACCCCGGTAATGGTCAAAACAGGAAGGATGCGGCAAGATTACGGGGGTAGAGCCCCTTAGGGTATGTGCATTTCCTTCTGGATAAAAAGTGGTATTCTGGAATGGAGCCCAGATACTTAACTTATGTGGTTGTTGGTTATGTTGTTGGGGCCGCAGATAAAGGTCGGTTACGACAGGGGGATGGCATACCCGTGTCAGTAGTTACGTAGTTACAGAGATAACCCAGCCTTGTGTTGGCAGAGATCCGGTTAGGTTCTCAGGACGTCTCTCTAGAGGCGTACCCATTCGAAAAGAAAGTTCCTTAGCCTGGCCATTGTTGGAAATCCAATCACCAAATACGAGCCCTGTACGGATTTAGTTGTAGAGCCTTCCATTTAACATGGTAGCTATAGTAGGCACACTATAATGATACGTATGCTGGCTAAGATTAATATTATACTTTCAAAATGTTTTCTACACTATGCACTAATAATAATATCAAAAGAGTTTTCTCGTATCAAGCATATTTGACTATCATAAGGAGAAATTTCCCCCAAGTGTGCGATTGCATTGTGCGTGTGTCGGAAGGCCTTATGGTAGCTTCATTTTCGAAACGCATGAACGAATTTCTTTTATAAATTGTTTTTGTACAAACAACTGTTTTTGTTTACTCATACCAATCCCATGACAGACCCAGAGTTACTGTTCCCTTCCTAAACTCTAGGTGCCCATAATTTTCCACACGGACAGCCTAGAAGCAGGCTATCCGTGTTCTGGAGCGAAGTTTGAATTATATTTGGATCTAGATGTCTTTTGAAGCCTTCGGTCTTTGAAGTTTTTGGAAGCTTTTGGTTTGGAAAGTCTTTGGAGTTTTGGAAGACCTTATCGAAGTCGCAGTATGTTGGAATCTTTTTGAAGACCCTGTTGTTGTTCCTCCGTGGTGTTATTGTTTTGTTGTATCATGTATATTCTACTCTGATGATGGTGGTTATTTGTTTAATCAAATGTTGTGTCCATGTGTTGTTTATCAATGAAATCATCTTTTGTTTCCGCTTTGTTGTATCATCTAATGTTGTTATAAGCTCTGCTGAACTGGAGTCCGATGTTTCAATCCCCGACGGTCGAATACAAGTGAGGTATTTGATGTCGATTTTCGAACGCTGGATTTCGGGTCGTGACATGAAAAGTCATGATTCATTAACAGATAATCCATATAAAAAAGAATGAAGTTTTCTATAAGAATCCCTTCTTTTGAAATAACTATTTTCTACAACAACTTTGCTGATGATCCATAAGCCCAGACTTATAAAGTTTGTAATTTGAAGCAATGCTCGTACAAAACCTCACACTGAAACTTGATATACATATGCTTGGAAATATAAATGTACTTGAAATTGATTGACACATATTTTCAAAATTAGACGACATTGCATATGGAGCCTTCAACATGCTTATATGTTATTTATTTGAAATTTAACACCTTTAGAAATCGATATATATGTATTTTGAAAGCAAAATACACTGGATAATATAAACCTATATCTTGATTATATTCATACTCGAAGATACATGCACTAAAAATCATTGCACATTCAAAAACTTATATCAAATTATACTTGCTGACAATATCTGAAACACTCAATAGTGAGTACACAAGAATCTTTATATATTTCCAAAACTATAGTCTACAGTACATGTTTAGAAACCTGGATATCAAATCCTTGACATAAAAACTATTCATTTGAAGTCACCTTCACTTGAAAATTCATACATATGAAAAAAAACTAATATCCTTGGAAATGATTTGTTTTTAAAATCCATACGTACTTACAATTCATCATTTTTAAAGTATACACTCATATATTTTCGTTTAACAACGGACTTAGTTCAAAAAGTTACATAGACTTTGTAATTTCTTGCTATACATATATCTTGAAGCCCAAAATCACACTCCTGAAATATTTTTGACCTATATGATGCTTGATGTACTTTACCATATGTTTTAAATCTTATACAAAGGATTATTTTCTTAAATATACATATTCAAAACCTGTATTTTTTTTAATTTCATACATATAGTATGACAGCCATTTGGAAATTCGCATGTATGTGTCTGATATCTTCATATGCTTTACTCTCACATGCTAAAGGTTTTGCATAGTTTTCCTTTAAGAACCTGCTATAAATGCACACAAAACTTGTTAGATTTAAAATGAAATATATAGATGAAAGGCTCTACACATCTGAACTTGTATAAATCAAATGTCTACTTTAAAATTCTCACATTCGAAGCTCATACCTTTATTCCCAAACTGAAGCTTTTCAATGCTATAAACTCCCACAACCGAAGTTATATTTATTCAGAAATAGAAATCATATCTATAAAGGTCTCTTATATGCGTAAAATTTATGAATTTAAGACATTTGCACTTTATTTAAGATTGCATATACATCATAAACTCTGTGCAATGCAACTGTATATTTCAACATTAATGATATCCCATAAAATCCCCAAGTATATTAAACTAATATATTTAGCCATTCAAATATCTTTAGAACATATATGTATAAGATCTACTTATCTAAATTTTTATAAGTTTAAAGCAAGGTTATACATATGATGAAGCAGCATGAAGATGTGTAACT
Source organism: Allium cepa (assembly GCA_030765085.1). NCBI lineage: Eukaryota > Viridiplantae > Streptophyta > Magnoliopsida > Asparagales > Amaryllidaceae > Allium > Allium cepa. The sequence continues at coordinate 418,317,385 of CM060932.1, forward strand.
TATGTATATAATTAAAACTTTATGTTTTAGGGATTGCAAAATCGCCCAATGCTTATAATTCTACCATTTTTTTAAAAAAGCTTAACTTGTCCATATTTAAAACCGTTTATACTCATATGTATATCCCAACTTGCACATCCCAGAGCTAGTGATACTTACATGCGAAGTGCACATATGAAACTATATATTTAAATTTACTCACTTTTGAAAACTTAATACATTCACAGAATTATATATACTTAAAAATTCATACATTTTGAGGCTATCAACATATTAGCAGGCACCAATAGTGTATCTAACTCCATGCTTTCGAAATTCAAAATCTATGAAATTGAAATTCCAAATATTTGAAGTTATACATATTAAAAACCTCAAAAATTATCTGTAATTCAAGAATCCCTATAACTAAAACTTCGAGTTGAAATTCTCAAAACTAAATACATCCGAGTACGAAATCAACTTATGCATTCAGGTCGAGATCACAAATGCCCATTATCCTCTTTTTAGGAGGTGCATGCACTACAAGTTTCATAAAGTCAAGTTAATATATTCAAAAAAATTCTCCTTCAAAATTTATGTCGCTCTTTAAAAGAAAAACTTATATATACAAAGCTTTTAAATTCACATGCAATTAAAATCTTCATATTTCGAAAACTAGAGACGTTGGGAACTATCCCCTTACTTTCGTAAGCCAAAAATATATTATAAAGCTGCAATCATTCAAAATCATAAATATAAATCTCTTTCATCCGTGTTTGATCAATCTTTTCACATAGAACTTCATATGTGCATGATGCAACTCGCACTCAACACTAACAAATACATCTCAAAATACTCTTATAAATCTGATATATGAAAAATTCTAAAACCAAGATAAATCTTAAACTCCAATATGTTCTAGACTATTATATTTCCACATTTATTTTAGAACTTGAGTTCTCATGGTTATTTAAAGTCTGTTGAAATGAATTGGAAATAAATTTGAAAAATGATATAAAATCTAGAATTGTATATACTATTTAAAAGTTCAAATATATAAAATTATCTTACATCTCTAAATTTTTTCTCTCATGAATGTTTGAACTTAATTCTTTTGAAACTTACTAATTATAACTGATAAAGTTTACAATCATTTGACATTTGAAACCGATGACAACCAAAATGTCTTAAAGTTGGGAATCTTTATTCCTTAAATTAATCAAGCATGATATCAAACTAAAGACTTGTTTAAAGGTTCATTATAAGTAGCTTTGAAATTCGATGTATATCATATTTGAAGAAAATTGAAAATACACTAATGATATATCTGAAAATCATAGGTTTATCACTAAAAGATGGATACTAAGTTTTTTATATATTAATAAGCTGCAACGACCCGTAATTTTCGATAATTACGAATAGTTAATTTAATAAGATTTTGTAATTTAATATTGGAAGGAATGAAAATTTGTGATTTATTAATGATAATGTAACTAGAATACAATGTAATAGTATTAATTTAAGGTAATTGATAATCGCTTTAAATGTAATTCCAATTAATTAAAATGATTAAAAAGTTATAATTAGTTATAGATTGTAAATAAAGAAATAGGGTTAGTAATGTGTAACATCCTGGTATTTTCAACCATTCGCATCCACACATGTCAGATTTGAATTGCTTAAAATATCAGATTGTTAATTTATATTTGGCAAAACTCAGCATTTACAGTAAATAAATAGTTACAGAATCACAAACACAGAGTAATATAACAATATGCAGCGGAAACAAAAGAATAGTAGTTCATGAAGCTACTATATATATAACAGAGTTAAACAAGATACAATAGAAGTCTAATATACATAGAAGTATCCATACAATAGTCAAATACAAGATCAGAACATATCACAGGGTTCAATTGAATAACTGCAAGCTGAGTAGAGAGATGGATCTCCAAGCGAAGCTCCAACTCCAAAAGTGAGTCTCGAATGCTGTGACACTCAGTCTGACCCGAGCGTAAAGCAAAACACAAAACACTCGAGTGAGGACTAACATTCTTATATCAATAAATCCAGCTCAAGTGAAATATCAACTAAAATACAAGTAACTTAAAGGATGTTTGGGATAACCATCCTCCAAGGATCCGTGAAACTATCTACTATGTAGTAATATACGTTATTATAATAATGTATAAAGTAAAGTAAACTATTAAAATCTCGTTAAGGCATTATCCACTTCTCCCTTAACACATTTGATTGTGCCAATAGTCTATACAGTACCGTAATACCTCCTAATCGGGAGGCTACCAAAGGATACTCCATAGGTTTGACACAAAACAAACTCGCAGTGGTCTCGATAGGGTAGGTGATACAGAACAACTAGGCAATGGCAGGGTAGATATACCAATTACACTTTCGGGCTGGTGGTAATGCAGAGCCGCGTCAATCGCCCACCTCGAGCATTACTCTTGAATCAAAGGTGCGCGCCAAATCAATCACAAAGTAATAGAATGACATACGATGGAGTGTGTCCGATCGGAGGAGCTACCTCACTTGGCCCGTCAATTGCTCCTGTTTTAGCCACTTTATGCTAACTCACGGGAGTTGGGTCCACGTATATACCTCATATAGGATCGTCGTCATCATCGTACTTCATTCTGAAATCTCCACCGCGTATACGGTTGTTAAAGTGGTTTTCGGTATTGGCAGAGAGTATGACAATATTCGATCTCGGTCTCTTTAACAACCAAACGTTATTATAACACTGCAGTCATTTCAAAATAGTTTATACTTTAAAACCAAAATATCATTTCCATTTCAAAATCATATCAATACGATATCCTTTCCATTTCAAAACCATACACGATATCATTTCCATTTCAAACCCATATCAATATGATATCATTTCCATTTCAAATATGTCCATATTAATAAGATATCATTTCCATTTCTAATATATCCATTTCCAAAATCATAGCACTACAAAGTTATAACACTTTCGAAATTATAAAGCTTCTAAAACCATAACACTTTAGAAATCATAACTTAGAAATCATAATACTTTGTAAATCATAACACTTTGAAATCGTAAGACTTTGAAATCATAACACTTTCCTTTAAATCATTTAGATATTAATGATAGTTTTATATAATAAAATAGTTTATATAAAATAGTTATAAGTTAAAATATTTTATAACAAAATAGTTAGTATATTGAAATAGTTTATATTAAAATGATTTATATTAAAATTAATGAAAATAATTTATAAAGTAAAATATATAAAAAAATTAAATATGATTTAAAAATACTTTATATAATAAAATTGCTTCCTCAAATTTCATAAATCGATTCCAAATCAACTCGAATTCCAAAATTCATATTAAATCCAATCTCAAATCATCAATTTCAATTCAATTCAGTTTCTCAATAAACCGTGTCAAATTATATCGATTTCAGAAACAAATTTGAACCACAAAATAAACCATTTCAATTTCAATTTATTTCAAAGCTTTAAAGATTCCACAATTCCAAAACTACATTTGATAATTGCATATATATCCTAATTTAACATCATTATTATTTGGTTTTGAAGTATCCATTTAATAAATCGAATATCATTTAAATAAATCTCAAATTACAAATAAATTAAATATTTCCATCAATTTATTTAAACTTGGAATATTCATTTATTCACCTTAAACCAAAATCAATTTATAAAATCATATCCTTAAATCTCAAATTCAAAAGGTTTCAAATCGATTTTTAAACTTAATATAACTCTCAAAAGAATACGATATCAAATTAATTTAATTTTATCTTCCCAACTTTAATTTATTCAAATTATTATAAAATCTATTTTTAAAAATAAGATTTAAATAAGTACTTAAACAAATTATATATTAATTAAATCAACTTATTATTAAACTTAAATCTTATTATTAAACTTATTTCATATTAAAACTAATTTATACATATTTAAAAATAGTAAAATTATTAGTAAATTCTTGAAATTTATAATTTCAAAACTAACTTATAATTTAAAATTTTCAAAACATATAAATTTAGAAATCTAAAATTTAACTTTATAAAATACATTTATATGTAATATCCTAAAATCAATATTTATTAAAACCATACATTTCTTTCTCAAACCATAGAAATCATTTTCAAAATATTTATATACATACAAACCAACGGTGTTTGTATATAATTATCTATCCTATGGTTAAGTGATATGGATATTTATCATTTCAGTTTGTTGTTTATATATATATATATATATGTATATGTATATATGTATGTATGTATGTATGTATGTATAATTTCAACCCGCAATCCCAAATTCAATTCAATGAAAATCGTTTGGGTTTATCATTTCAACCCATAACGATTTTCTCCTATTCTACAGATCGTTCGGGTATGTATCATTTCAACCCATAGGGAGTTCTATACTAACAGGGAACTTGCATAGTGATAACATATATGATAATAATATAAGAATCAGTAACATGCATATATCATCAATATAAATAACAGATAATGGTGTCACATGCTACAGGTGAATAGATAGCATATATGTAGCAATGTAAATAACTAACAGCAGCATATTTCAATTATTGTTTCAATTGAAGTCAAATTTATTAAATATAAGATCGTTAATCGTGAGTGATTTCTCACCTTTCGAAGATAGAGAAATTTGACAATAAAATAGGTTACGAATCCAAGCACAAATTGCGAAGCAAAGTACGATGGACATGATTTCGACGAAGAAGGCTGATAAAAAGAATCGATGGGAATAAATCAAATTAGCTCAATGCAAATGGAATATATATATATATACCTATTATTATTATAATTAATATTTTTCTTAAAACCAATATTCAATTTAAATTTGAGATGGAAGAAATTTGAGAGGCCATGAATGAAATTTAAGATGGAAGAAGATGTACGTGAATCGGCAATTTGTAGAAAGGAAATATGGCCTTTCGTATTATCCAGGCTACTTGACTTATAAATTATATATTTTATACTATGTAGAAGCAAGTAAAAAAATAAACGAACTAGTGAAATTAATGAAATGTTGGAATACCAAAGGTCAAAGGCTGAATAATAATTGTTGATGACTATTTGAATTCACACGGATAACTGAAAAGACAAAAGAAACCAAAAGTCTCGAATACGGAACGGTACGACTAATCGGTTCACCGATTTCGTCATGTTTTGAACTCCAAAACACACGAATGAATATACCGCAGAGATCAGCCCGACGGGACGATCAAAACGTTATACAGATATCAGTGGTAGGATCATCCTGTCAAAAGTCGATATCGGTACCGAAAATGTTGCAAATCTGTCAAAAATGAGATGAACGGAGCAATAGCAATCCAAATTTGGAGAAATGAAATATGACGTCTCACTCAGAAGATGATTTAGAAATTTATTGTATAAAAATCTTCAAGTTTGGCAAATATTTTATTATCATCAAATATTAATTGATTTGAATTGAAATAAAATTACACAAGAAAAATAAACTTTCGTATTGTCTGGTTGAAAGCTTACCATTTGCTATGTTAAAGTAGATTTATTCCAAATATCAAATCTTTATTTCAAAATTTAATTATTTAAAATTTCATAAAAATTCAATAAAATACGTTATTAAAACCATTAAAATTTACAAGTCGTTACACTTCCCCCACTCAAAACTTTTCATCCTCGAAAAGGAACGAGGTAGGAGAATAGAAACAACGAAAAGAAAATAGATTGAAAAACAAAATAAACAATTAATTTAAAATCATATGAATTTCAATTTAAATTAATTAATACTAAATAATGGATTTTAAATTCAACCATTTAATTAAGTTGATTTTATGTCAATTTATTAATTCCTTCAGAGCAAAATTTTATTTATCTCCTTTATTAAATCCATTTGATTTCACTTAAATTAATTTCACTTATAATTCAATTCTTAACTATTTCTAATTCATATTTATTTATTCATTATCCTTATTCAGTTATTTCAATTAACAATCTCTATACTTATAAATTAAGTGTATGGCTATTTATTATAACAACTCAAATTTATTTATAAATTCCTTTAATACCATTTTACATTGTAAATTATTCAATTACATATTCAACTTCTCAATGATTTAAGTAAGTTATATATTGAAAAGTAATTGGGTATTATACAAGTAAAATTTTCCCCATTCAATTATTCAAGTTTTAAGTATTTATTCAAAAAAATTGACTTCATTTTATAATTTAAATCATCCCTTTCAAAATTTTAAGAGTTAAATTTACGATTTCACTTCAAACAATTTAGAGATAAATGTATATATACACAATATATATCAAATCATATATACAATCATATACTTATATACTAGTATACAACGCATGTGTATGCATCTAATATCCAAAGTTTGTTTACCTTGGATGAATGTGTATTTTAAGTGCAAATATTTTTGTTGTCACAACAAATTTGAATTCGTTTTTGTTGGTGATATTGATGATAAATTGATAGTAAAATTCCGTTGGTGGGTAGGCGGAAAGGGTGGTGAGATTCCATTAACGAATGGGGGTAAATTTGAAATTTCAAAAAGCCACCGTGTAAATCATGTTGATTGAATTCTCATTATTAATAGAGATTATACAAATCAAATCATATTTAAGAAATTCAAATCAAATTTATTTTCCAAAAGAAAAAGTGTAGCAAAGCTACAGAATGGTCTCTCCACTCTGAAACTCGAAAATGAATGTCGATGATGCGGTCGCCATCACCGAAATTATTTTCCAACAACAAAATATGAGAGCACTTATTTAAACATTCTTTAGAAACAATTTCTATTCGAAAATACTTTCAATCATATATTTAAAAAAAAAAATCAAAGTTTGGATTTATCGAAAATTAAATTCTCAAAATCAAAATTTTAAATTCAATTAAATTTCCAAAACAATTTCTACACCATGTTTTTGTAATTCCATTTATTCATATCATGTGACAATAGTCAATGATTTATAAAGCAATAAATGAAAATCAAATATTATCATGTCAAATAACCAATTCATTTAACTATTTAATTTCATAAAATTTTACTTATGTATAATATAATCATACAAAATTTACTAATTTACCAAATTTGAAAATAATATTGTGTTGGTTTGTTTTGTTCAAGTATTTTGGAATTCTTATCGATAGTGTTGAACAGACGAATCAATCAAAACCCAAATCAATAATAAAACTCAAACAACACAACATATAAAGCATTTTAATATTAATACAATGCACTCCCTCACTCGATGATTCCAGAAAGGATTTCAAAACAAAGATAGAGATTCAAATTAGAGAGACCTTAACCAAAAGAATTCTAACTAGAAGATAGGCTCGATAGAGAGATAGATAGATTTCAAAGAGAGAAAAGAATAGGTAGGCTTATATGAATTGCAGGCGACCTTAACCATGTCAACCGTGACTTCTAGAATAAGATTGATGCATAATTCTAAGGCAAATCGACATCTGATCACAAGAGAATAGAATTCTGGCATAGCAAGAGATAGCAGCATCTAAACCGAGGATACAGAAATCTCCGGTGAATCGATGCATATTGTAAAGGAGTTTCATCCCAACAAACCATTCAGTGGAGGTATGGGATACTCCAAAATCAATAAGAAATTGGATAGGGGAAGACAAGGATGGATTTCAGAACGAATGGGATAGTTCCAAAGTTCAAAAGAAATCGAGTCATAGAGGAAGAGATTCAAACTCGAATGAAGGTGATTCCGTAATTATATTTATTCTTTATGCTGAGTTTTTCCTAAAACCAGAGCTCTGATATCAACTGTAACATCCTGGTATTTTCAACCATTCGCATCCGCACATGTCGAATTTGAATTTCTCAAAATATCAAATTGTTAATTTATATTTGGCAAAACCCAGCATATACAGTAAATAAATAATCATAGAATCACAGACACAGAGTAATATAACAATAAGCAGTGGAAACAAAAGTATAGTAGTCCATGAAGCTACTATATATATGTATGTATATATAACAGAGTTAAACAAGATGCAACAGAAGTCTAATATACATAGAAGTCTCCATACAATAGTCAAATACAAGATCAGAATATATCACAAGAGTCAACTGAATAACTGCAAGCTGAATAGAGAGATGGATCTCCAAGCAAAGCTCCAACGCTAAAGGTGAGTCTTGAATGCTGTGACACTCAGTCTGAACCGAGCGAAAAGCATAACACAAAACGTTCGAGTCAGGATTAACATTCTTATATCAATAAATCCAACTCAAGTGAAATATCAACTGGACTTAAAGGATGTTTGGGATAACCAGTCTCTAAGGATCTGTGGAACTATCTACTATAGTAGTATACGCTATTATAATAATGTCTAAAGTAAAGTTAAAATAGCGTTAAGGCATTACCCATTTCCACCTTAACACATTTTATAGTGCCAATAATCTATACAGTACCATAATACCGCCTGATCGGGAGGCTACCAGAGGATACTTCATAGGTACGATACAAAACAAACTCATAGTGGTCTCGATAGGGTAGATGACATGGCACAACTAGGCAACGCCATGGTAGATATACCAATTACACTTCCGGGCTGGTGGTAACGCAGAGCCGCAGCAATCGCCCACCTCAAGCCACACTCCCGAATTAAAGATGCGCAACAAATCAATCCCAAAGTAATAGAATGGAATACGATGGAGTGTGTCCGATCGGAGGAGCTACCTCACTTGGCCCATCAATTACTCCTGTTTTAGCCACCTTATGCCAACTCACGGGAGTTGGATCCACGTATATACCTTATATAGGATCGTCGCAACCATCCTACTTCATTCTAGAATCTCCACCGCGTACATGGTTGTTAAAGTGGTTTTCGGTATTGGCAGAGAGTATGACAATATCTGATCCTGGTCTCTTTAACAACCAAACGTTATTATGCCACCGCGGTCATTTCAAAATAGTTTATACTTCAAAACCAAAATACCATTTCCAGTTCAAAACCATATCAATACGATATCATTTCCATTTCAAAACCAAATACTATGTCATTTCCATTTCAAAGCCATATTAATACGATTTATATTAAAATAGTTGCAGTTAAAATAGTTTACAATAAAATAGTTAGTATATTAAAATAGTTTATATTAAAATAGTTTATATTAAAATGATTTATATTGAAATAGTTTATATGAAAATAATTTATAAAGTAAAATATATAAATAGTTTTAAATATGATTTAAAAATACTTTATATAATAAAATAGCTTCCTCAAATTTCACAAATCGATTCCAAACCAACTCGAATTCCAAATTCAAATTAAATCCAATCTCAAATCATCAATTTCAATTCAATTCAGTTTCTCAATAAACCGTGTCAAATTATATCGATTTCAAAAACAGATTTGAACCACAAAAGACCATTTCAATTTTAATATATTTCAAAGCTTTAAATATTCCACAATTCCAAAGCTAAAATTGATAATTTCATATATATATATCTTAATTTAACATCATTATTATTTGGTTTTAAAGTATCCATTTAATAAGTCCAATACCATTTAAATAAATGTCAAATTACAAATAAATTAAATATTTCCTTCAATTTATTTAAACTTGAAATATTCATTTATTCACCTTAAACCAAAATCAAGTTATAAAATCGTATCCTTAAATCTCAAATTCAGTAGGTTTCAAATTGATTTTTAAATTTAATATAACTCTCAAAAGAATACGATTTCAAATTAAATTAATTTTATCTTCCCAATTTTAGTTTATTCAAATTGTTGTAAAATCTATTTTTAAAAATAAATTTAAATAAATACTTAAACATATTATATATTAATTAAATTAACTTATTATTAAACTTAAATCTTATTATTAAACTTATTTCATATTAAAACTAATCTATACATTTTAAAATAGTAAAATTATAAGTAAATTCTTAAAATTTATAATTTCAACACTAACTTATAATTTTAAAATTTTCAAAAACTTATAAATTTAAAAATCTAAAATTTAACTTTATAAAGTACATTTATATGTAATACCTTAAAATCAATATTTATTAAAATCGTATATTTCTTTCTAAAACCATAGAAATCATTTTCAAAATATTTATATATATAGAACAATGGGGCTGTATATAATTTTCTATAGTATGGTCAGGTGATACAGATATTTATCATTTCAATCCGTAATATATATATATATATATATATATATATATATATATATATACGGGTATATATCATTTCAACCTCAATCCCATATTCAATTCAATGAAAATCGCTTGGGTTTATCATTTCAACCCATAACGATTTTCTCCTCTTCTATAGATCGTTTGGGTATGATTCATTTCAACCCATAAGGAGTTTTATACTAACAGCGAACTTGTGGAGTGATAATATATATGATAATAATATAACAATCAATAACAGGCATATATCATCAATATAAATATATAATTGTGTCAGATGTCACAGGTGAACAGATAGCATATATATAGTAATGTAAATAACTAACAGCAGCATATTTCAATTGAAGTCAAATTTAATAAATATAAGAATCTTAATCGTGAGCGGTTGCTCACCTTTCAAGGCTAGAGAAATTTGACAATGAAATGGGTTACGAATCCAAGTATGAATTGCGAAGCAAAGCACGATGCACACGATTTTGACGAACAAAGCTGATAAAAAGAATCAATGGGAATAAATCAAATTAGCTCGATGCAAATGGAATATATATATATACAGACACACATAACTATTGGTATTATAATTAATGTTTTTCTTAAAACCAATATTCAATTTAAATTACATATTTTTGTATTAAACCCATTCTATTTTTTTCTTCATTATTATTTATGAATATATATACATAAAAGAGCAAGACATCCCAAAATAGCGTATGAAAATACATACAATATATAAAAAATAACGCTTATATAAACTTTATATGTATATAAAACTAATCTGCAAAATATGTATAAACTAAATCTTAATATATATAACCTCGTTATCTCTTAAAATACTTTTTTTCAAATATATATGTAGCAAAATAGTTATACATAAGTAGTTATACATATACATATAAAATGACAGCCAAAGAGGTGAAGCAAAGGTAAGGACCGAACAAACCTCACATGCCCATATATATGCCTTCCTTGATATATATAGATTTGAAAAGGAACTAAACTACTGCTATGGTTATATTTAGACGTAGCAAGCATGGTGGGTCGGAGAATAGTGAGCAGCCGTTCATGGAAGGGCATGGAGGAAGATTTGAACGGGAGAAAGGCAGGTTTGCTGGCCTGGAACGGTGGGGTGTCAGAGCTGCTGTTGCAGCCGAAGCGAGGGAGGAAGGCGATGTATGGCTGCTTTGGATCTTGGCGGAGGCATACGCTGGGTGAGGGATGCGAAGTGAGTGGTGAAAATAGGCGCTTGCTAGATTTGAAGAGGCTACGAATGAAATTTGAGATGAAAGAAGATGTACGTGAATCGGCAATTTGTAGAAATGAAATGTGGTCTATCGTATTACACAGGCTACTTGACTTATAAATTATATATTTTATAATATGTAGAAGCAAGTAAAAAATAGTGAACGAACCAGTGAAATTAATGAAACATTAGAATAGCAAAGGTCAAAGGCTGAATAATAATTGTTGACGACTGTTTGAATTCACATGGATAACTGAAAAGACAAAAGAAACCAAAAGTCTCGAATACGGAACCGGTACGACTGATCGGTTCATCGATTTCATTTTGTTCTAAACTCCTAAACACACGAACAAATATACCATAGAGATCAACCCGACGAGACGATCAAAACGGTATACAGATATCGGTGGTACGATCATCTTGTCAAAAGTTGATATCGGTATCGAAAATGCTACAAATCTATCGAAAATAAGATGAACGGAGCAATAGCAGTCCTAATTTGGATAAACGAAATATGACGTCTCGCTTAGAAGATGATTTACAAATTTCTTGTATAAAGTTAGAATTACACAAGAAATATAAACTTTCGTATTATCTGATGAAAACTTACCATTTTCTATGTTAAAGTAGACGTATTCTTAATATCAAATTTTTATTTCAAAAATTAATTATTTAAAATTTCACAAAAATTCAATTAAATACGTTATTAAAACCATTAAATTTATAGTTCGTTACATAATGTAAAATTAATGTAATGGATGACAAATGGAATGTAATTTCAAGTGATTATAATAATTGTAAGTTATAATTAGCTATAAATTTAAAAATGAGTAAATAAATTATATGTGATATTAATTGGTCAAATAATATTTAATTAATTGTAATTGAATAAAAGTAGTGTCGTGGTAGTAGTTATGACATTTGTGTGTGGATAACAAACTTAAAAATGTTATTAAATTAAGTAAAGGTAACGATTGTCAATTGTTACCAATTTGTTTAATTATTTAATTTAATTTGAAATCAAATGTAATTAAATGTAATAAAATATTACGTTAATGTAAATTAAGATGAAATTTGAGAATGTTAATGTAATGAGATATTAACCAATGCTAACTATATCCGATTGATAATGATTGGTTGAATAAAAGATTGAAATCAAGTTTGAACAATTTATTGGAATTTAAATGTTAATAATTGGATTTATTGCAATTAAATGTAATGAAATATTAAGTTAAAGAAAAATTAAGATGATAACTATATAATATTAGTGTAATAAGAATAAACAAATGTAAATTATAGTCATGAGATGACAATTGATTGACTAACAAGATGAAAAGGCAAATATATGGATTTATTGGAATTTAAAGTAATAACCACTGTATTTATTTCAATTGAAATTAAACACTGTAATTAGAAAAATAATTAGCATTGAATTGACATGCAATTTCTTTTTAAATTATTGTAATATCTAAGTAATAAAAAATGATAAAAATTGTTAGTTAAAAAATTTGAAATTAAAGAGTGATTTAATCAATTTAATAATAACTTATTTGATTAATGTGAAAATAGCCATTTTGGCCACTGTCTCGGAATTCGACGAAAGTAGCTAGTTTCGTCGGATCCGTAACAGTGAATTATTGTAAGGTTTCAAGTTTCGTAGCGATCAGACTTGTCGTTTGATCGTACGGAATCGAAACACGTAGAATTGAATTCAATTGAAAATAGGCTGATTTTTAAGCTAACTTCTTTATACAATGGAATTTGGACTTGAAACATGTTTCATTGGATTTAAAAATATTGAAAATATATATTTTTATATATGGAATGACCCATTTTCGTTTTGGGAACGAAACGGGCTTTTCAGGTCGGTTATAGTTCCAATCAAAATCAATCTGGTCCATTCTTTCTATATTCAGATATGCCTATATATAGGCTGTTATAACCCTAGCTATTTCTTATTCCATTATTCTATATGTACATTTCCTTCTCATCTCCACTTTCCAATGGCAGACAAACCAAAATCTAATTCCCAATTCCAATTTCAATTGTAAATCAAAATCAAATCGAAAAATCAAAATCCTCCAAACCCCAGCATATTATATATTGTAGGAAAGCTCTCGACGAGCATAATCTAGTGCTGCAATTCCTTTTTTTGATTTGAGTCAACATTCATCTAGAATTCGCGAATCAATTTCGACCATCCATATTCAGTTTTGACGATCCAACGGTGGTTCTTCGTCCGATCGACGATCGAGAGGTAGCGTTGGGAAGGCAGTGTCAAGCCGTGATCATCGGTGGGGTACGTTGTTTCATTGGGGACATGATTTTGACAGAAAACCGTGTACTATACGGCAATGGCAGCCACGTCTGGGTGAGGTTGGAGATGCTCGCATGTGGGGATTAGGGTCGTCCTGAGGCGTAGGAGTGGGCGGCGATCTTGGATTTGGGTGGAGGTGCGTTGATTGTCGGCGATCAGAGCATGGGTGTGGTGGCTGTAGGGTTTGCATCAGGTTGATCGAATGGGGCAAGGTTCAGGTTGAAAGCGTGATAGCAGGTGACGTGGCACGCGTTTCTGTGGTAGCATGATTTGTTGTTTATTATTTTACATATTTTATAATTTGAATCGTATAACTTCTAACTTTAATAACTTTTACATATGAACTCGGAATTGCACGCGGTTTATTCCACTGCGATCGTATCGAAATTCCGGACATTCCGGAACTAGTTTGGAAGAATTATATGGCTTTTGAATTTTGAGCCTTATTTTGGATTTCAAATCGATTTGAACCCAAAGGTGAGTGTTTTGACCCACTCACAACTACAAGATTATCTTATGTCGATTAAATTGAATTTATAATGTGATTAGAAATTTGGTGGTTGATGTTTGGTATATTTAAATTTTCATTCTAGTTAAATCTGACCTTTATTGAATTTAATTGCTATTTAATTTAATATTGAATTTTAAATTGCACGTTAATACCCATTATTAATGATAAGTCAGCTATTTTTATTTATTGGTTGATTTGGATGATGGTTGTGGTAGATGTTTAATGGATTGGTATTGAATGACTGGATGTTATATTTTCTATTGTTATAACACTGCAAGTTCCCTATAGGTTGAAATGATACATACCCGAACGATCTGATAGATTAGGGAGAAATCGTTATGGGTTGAAATGATAAACTCGAGCGATTTCATGTATTTGAAATTAAATTTTGGGATTGCAGGTTGAAATGATATATACCCGTAAAATTTTAAATTGGGGACTTAAACGATAAATATCCGTATCACTTAACCATAGGGTAGAATATTATATACGGACACTAGATCGGTTGAATTAAATGATTTTAAATTTTGAATTCAGCTAAATGATATTTTGAAAAAGAATTCGATTTATATAAACTAAATTGTTTAAATAATTGTTTAAAAGATAAAATTTGAAATTTTGGAATTGTATTAAGTAAGTTGTTCAAAGGGTTTAAATTAGAATTCTAAAGTTGAATTTGAAGTATAAACGAAACTTATCGAAATTGAGTGACTGAAATGTTTGAAATTTGTAACTTTGAAATCTATTGAAATCGGAATAGCTTAAATTGATGCTTCAAGATTTGAAATTGGGTTTTAATTTGAAATCTGGATATGGTCCAGATTTTTTGAAATGGAAGAAATAGTTAAATTTGATGTTAATTTCAAATTTATCTTTTTATATTGTTATCTTAAAATCTAATTAGTAAGATTTTTAAACTATTAAACTAAGTTAATCTATTTAGAATATTTTAAACCATTTAATCAATTTAAACTGTTTAATTTATTTTAATCAATTTTAACCTATTTAATCCAATTTAATCTATTTCATCCTATGCTAAACTAATTAACCGATTTTAAATCTATTTTAACTTTACTTAATCCATTTTTAAGTCTATCTAATCTATTATGAATCTATTTGATCTATTTTAATTCTACTAAACTATTTTAAATCTATTTAAACTATTTTAATTCACCTTTTTAATTATTTTAAAGTATTTCAAACCATTTTAACTATATTTTCAAACTATACTAAACTATTTATAACTATTTAAACTATTCTCTAAATTTTAGACTAAGTAAAGTGGAAGCGGTTACATTTGAATCCTTGATTCAAAGGTAAATGTGATTAAATAATGTAATAACCTAAGCTGGGACTTTAATATTATATTTGAGTAAATATGATGATTTTTGTGACGCTCCATCTCTATACTCGCACTAGCCAAGGACACTACGAGATAATGCCGTCGACTAGCACGAACAATAAGGCTGTTGAGGAGCAACCATCTATGTAATTGCTTTGTGCGAGTACCGATATTTCAGATAGTATGGCACGCATTTCATTTCAAGAGGGAATCTGGCAGATCAAATACAAACTCAAAGCTACTACATAGTGGCATATGGTCTTCGAAAACAAATATAAAATAAGCATAACACAAAATCAGTCATAGATATTCATGCCACTAAGGGGGAAACAGATATGAATATAACACATAGAAATGTACATCAAAGTGGTGGTCATACAAGATCCACTACACCACAAAAGAATAGATACAAGTGCTAGAAAAAAGAATATGTATACATCAAGGAGTCTCTATCTCGAATGTATAAAAGCAAAAACTACTAAGCTAAGTAGTTAGCCAAAAGTTAGATGACAGACCCTGATAAGAAGTCAAGTAGAAGCACCTGAAATACCTCGGTCTGACCTGGGTATTATTTAAGAATAAACTAACAAACAGATCAGTCTAGCTATAAAAATCATATAAAATGAGATAGTATAAGAGATATAGTAGAAATATATGATAACAATGAAAATCATAGAATATCTCAGATCTTCTCAAACACCGAAAAGGAATGCAAAATTCTTTAGCTTATTCACCAAACCTCAAATATTGGCAAAACATATCGATGCCAATTCGCAATAAATGCTGAGTCGCATATTTTAGAAATCAATAACTAGAAATCCAGAAAGCATAAAAGGAGGAAGCCTATCAAAAATGGGAGCATTAAAACTCACCAACAAGTGTATCACAAACGGAATGCTATCCCATGGTCACTAACCATTGTGCCGGTAAAACAACGTAGTACAACGGTATGTCCGAGGAACCTGAAACTCAAATAATTCAAAACAACGATGTAGTGCAACGGTATGCTCGATGAACCTGATAAGTCGGAACAATGATGTAGTGCAGCGCTACGCCCTATGAACCTGAAACTCAAATAGTTTGGAACAACGACGTAGTACAGCGTTATGCCCGATGAACCTGAAACTCAAATAATCCGAAACAACGATATAGTACAGCGTTATGCCTGATAAACCTGAAACTCAAATAGTCCGAAACAATGACGTAGTACAATGTTACTCCCGATGAACATGAAACTCAAATAATCCGAAACAACGATGTAGTATAGCGTTAAGCTCGATGAACCGAACTCCATAAAACCCATAGGTTGCTAGCCTATAAAAAATTAGACAAAGCTCGAAAGAACAGGGTATAGCCCCCACCCGAACAAAGAGACATCGTATATCGCTAGTCTAAACCTGAAAATGATCACCATTGATCAATAAGAAGTATAAATTATACTAAGCTAGTAAACAAATGAGTTTAGCTTCATGTCCCATAACCACTGGCTTAACTTAAATATTTAAGAACAAATTGTAGATTTCCACTCAAAAATCGTCACAAGATTTCAATCCAACAAGTCCAAGAATTAATTGACAAAGAAAACGCAAGCATTTCATACCACTTGTTTTGCTAAGTCGTCTATTTAGATTTCTCATCGAGTGAGGTAAAGGTTTGTATATACTATTAGATTGAAAAACGGTTTTAAAAATGAGCTTTGTATTAAAAATAACGTTGAAATCATTTTTGTTAAAGAGTTTGAATATTTACTACCAGTATAGAAACCTTTGTATTTTAAAGTGACAAATCACAGAAATGATTGTAAAAACAATCAATCGCCAAAAATTCACATAAGAAAACGCGAATCAAAACCATGAAAGCCGATATCAAATCCATCAAATGGATACTCCAAAAATCCAGAAAAGAAGTCATCAAAGTCGATAAAAGTGATAACAACTAATCGGATCAACCAAAAATCGATAAAACGGAAATCCACATAGAAATAGGAAATTTCGATGATTCATCAGTGTTAGACATATAGTGGTTTCCCCAGACGTCTAAGCTGAAGGTCTGGAATTTTTTTATAGATTGTCTGGACGTCTGGGGAACAAACTCAAACGTCTAAGCTGAAAGACTGGAATTGTTATTCCATAGCTTCAAACGTTTGAGCTTATTATCAAACGTCTAAGCTGAAGCTTCAGGCAATATTTTGCCTAGGCCAATGATGGCCAATCATATCGAAAGCGATTGAATGAGCGACGATGGCTAGGGATTTATGCCAAGCAACAACTCAGCCCTATAGGCTCTTCAATACACTCCAAACAACATGTCAAAACATTCAATGTAGGATTTTCATAGATTTTGACTTCAAAATACCAAAAATTGGAAAATTCACCTAACTAATTCAATTCAAAAGCAAATGAACAAGAAATAGATGTTAGGAATTCATACGTAACAACTACCAAAGGTATAAACATAGATGTGAGTTCAACAACTCGCCTTTAAACTCAAAAACAACAAGTGAAAAGCTTTAAGACAAAGGAAAGATCAACCACTCTTCAACTTCAACTCTAGAAGCTCCAATCTAAGATCATAACCAAATATTTCCTAAATTAGGTTATAGGAAATTTTCGAAAATTGGAGAGGAATTGAGATGGAGAAGATAAAGAGGATGCTTACCTAAGCTTCTCCTCGATTTTGGAACTAGAATCTTGAATTTCCTAGTAATCTAGGGCTTAGGAATTTTAATTTCCCTTTCTTTCCCCTATTTTCCTTTAGCCTGAGAGTGTTAGGAAAATAGAATGAATGAATGAAGAGGGGGTGGAGCTAGGGTATTTTATTGGGTTGGTGGGCTGAAACCCAAACCCAAAGCCTAATAGAAAAATAGCAAAATTTTACCCAACTCCAAACATATCGATGTTTATACTCAAAAATATTGCAAATGCCGTTTTAAACTCAATGGAAGTAGTCTCGAGTCCTAATTCGACTGTTTACAAAAAGTAGCATTTCGGATTTTAATCCGACAAGCGATGCTATATTTAAATAAATCATTTAAATATACAATCGTAAAATATGTGGTTTGTTATAGACTCCCTTCCTTAAAGAAATTGCATCCTCGCAATACTTAAGAAGAAAATAATGGGTAACAACCATAAAAGCATATCAACATAAAAGAAAATTTTAAAACGAGACGTTCACCTTAAAGAGCACGAGAGAGTAAGTCCGGATGTGTTCACTCGATGAATTTTCTAGATTCCCAAGAGCAATTCTTAGGATTTGAGGACCATTGAACTTTCACAAGCGAAACATCTTTATTTCAAAGGCGTGAACCTCCGTAGCAATGACGCGAGTGGGATGTTGCTCATAAGTCAAATTAGGTGAAACATCAATTTCTTCAACAACACCGGGCTCAAGAATGGAATCGAAATCTCTAACGCATTTTCGTAGCTGAGAGACGTGGAAAACGTCATGAATAGCAGAAAATTGAGCCAGTAAGAAAAGGCGATAAGCCACGAAACCAATGCTTTCGGTGATGGAAAATGGGCAAATATATCGAGGCGCTAATTTTCCTGATCGACTGAAACGCCCTACACCCTTTATAGTCGAAACATGAATAAACACCAAATCTCCCAAAAAAAATTCCAAATTCTTTCTTCGGTTATCGACATGGGATTTTTGTCTACTTTGAGCTTCTTTCATCTTATGACGAACAAGGTCAATCTTTTCTGTGGAATCACGAATAAAATCTGGACCTAAAACCAGTTTCTCATCGGCCTTAAGCCAACAGGAAGGAGATCGACATGGCCTTCCATAGAGTGCCTCAAAAGGTGCCATACCATTACTAGATTGGAAGCTATTATTGTAAGAAAACTCAACAAGGGAAATATGATCTTCCCAACTTCCTCCAAAATCAAGAACACATGCAGGAAGAAGATCTTCAAGATTTTGGTTCACATGCTCTGTTTGTCCATCAGATTAAGGATGATAAACGGTGCTAAAAGAGAAGGATGAGCATCAAGGCTACATAAAATAAGAGAGTGAACATGAATCGGATTCAAGATCTCAAATCTCATAAGTGGACAAAGTCTTGAGATCATTCCATTCGGATATCATCATAGAAACAACCACTTGTTGCTTACGACTAGGGCATCGGCAACACGATTCCGCTTTCCAGGAGCATAGAGAATATTGAGATCATAAGATGCAAGGAATTCGAGCCAACATTGTTGACGCAAATTAAGTTCCTTTTGAGAGAACAAATTTCTCTCACAAAAGATAATGACGTCAAATTCTAAAAGCGAAAACAATGGCCGCGAACTCTAGATCATGAGTGGCATATCTAGTCTCAGCAAGCTTGAGTTGTCTAGAAGCATAAGCGATAACACGTTCCCTTTGCGTGAGAACGGCCCCCAAACCAACACAGCTTGCATCGGTATAAACAATAAAGTCTTGGTTTCCTTCGGGAATCACAAGAATAGGAGCATCGGAAATGAGTTCTTTTAATTGATCCTCTTTCTCGAAATGCTAAGACTTTCAAAAATTATAATTAACTTTATGCAATCATCTTTTATTAAAAAATTACTTATTCCAAGTCAATTTACCGTGTCCGACTATCCCATCATAGCGTTTAGGAGATTCCTATCAATAACGTTGATCAGACGCATCGACCAGAATCCCTAAAGCACTCAACGGGCAATACAACACAAAATCATCTTCTATATAATAAAAATATCTCTTAAAATTTTTATGAATATTCTTTGTTTGTTTTAAGAACAGAATCCAATTACACTTACAAATATATCTTATTAGAAAGATTTGCAATTTTAAATTGCTGTTTTCACCCATAATCATTGAATACAAGGATGGAGTCATCGAGATACTCGCAGAATACTCGATTCATAAGATGAATGAAATAAGACGGAGGGTTCGTCAAATCAAATGGCATAATAAGCCATTCATAAGAATCATAACGAGTGCAGATGCGGTTAGTGGAACGCTATCGTCCACAACTCATAGCCAATGAAAACTAGTGGCAAAGTCGAACTGAAAAGACCTTAGTACCACCTAATAGATTGCTTAGGTGATAATCCTAAGACGAGCGCAAAGATAACGGGAAATTCATGAACTACTTGAATGAGGGAAGTAACATTTTCCTCATCATGTGGGTTTAAAGAATAAAATGGTGCCACCGAATTGGAATCAAAATCATTAAGAAAAGTAAAAACCTGCTTAACAGATTGAGAATGTCAAAGATGGATAATCCTATCGGGATATAGGATATGGGCTTCATAATGATTTAGTCAATTCTTTCCTGAAAATCAATTCTGAAACCTAAGTAGCGTATAACATGCAAATTGGATCAAAAAGCATAATCACATAAAGTAATCTCGACATTTTTACAAAGTAAACTAAGTGTTGCAGATCCACCAACTGGATTAGCAATTCTCAATGAAGTCATCAACACCAATATATTTAAAGAAAAAGTATCAATAAGTTCTTTTGATATAAAAGAATGATATGCACCCGTATTAAAATTGAATAGGATGATCACGAAACATAATAATGCCATCAAGGATAGAATGAGAAATACCTTGACTAAGAGAAGTGTTACTGGAGCTTGCATAACATTCAGCTCTTCCTCTCTCTCTCCTACTTTGAAGTATGGGACATATAGATATAAGATGACCCGAACTTTTTCAATAACGACAAAAAAGGGTTTTGGACACCTATTTGCATAGTGGTCCGTAGAACCACAATTGTAGCATTGTCCATGACTAGAGGTAAGAGTCTTTGCTACTAATGTTGTTTGCTTCCCTTTCTTGTTGGGATTAGGGCCTTTGAACTTAATAGGCCTCTTCTTATTGATGTTGAAGTTCTGTTTGGCACCCACAACTTGATCAATAATTTCTTTATCAGCCTTTTCAAGTCGAAGAGCGATATCAACAAGCCGATCGAAAGAAATTTCTAGTTTCAGAAGTAAAGGATTTTTGAGATTTTTATTCAACCCATAAACAAACCACTAATTTTTCTTCAATGGGGTATTAATATACTCGATCCCATATTTTGAGAGAGATTCAAAATATGCGACGTAATCCATCATAGAAGATTCACCTTGAACAAGGTCAATAAAGCGTTGAGCTAAAGTTACCTTTTCAGCTTCTGGCACAAACTTCAACTCGAACCTTTCTTGGAATTTCTCCCAAGTAAGATCCACATCAAAAAATTTCGAAATCAAAAGCTCATACCAATCCAATGCTCTCTCCTGGACCATGCTAGAAGCCACTTGGACTCGATGTAGATCCACAAGATTCATGCGAGAAAAGATATGATCGCATGCTCTAAGCCAAGCTTGGATTTCTATAATGCTTTCGAAACCCCTGAATGGACTTCCCACCTAAATTGGTATGATCCCTTCACAATCATGCAAACCCGGATTTAGGGTGAGTAGGCTCTGGAATGGGTCCGGCAGTTTTGGCATTCTTTACAAGACCTAAAAGCTATTGGGTAGACATGAATACGCCATCCTGAGGAGTGGCACTGGATTGACCGTCGCTGGGATGGCCAGGTCTAACAATTTCTCTTCTTTAAGAAAGAAAGAAATAAAAGAAAAAAATTATTCTCAGAATGAATATCAAACAATCTTGATTGATAAAACAAGGCATCACAAAAGGAAATAGGATAAAATGGGTCCAATGACTCAAATTAAATCCTAAGTCATGATTTCTAAGAGAGACTTAGGACAATGATCCTTGTTATTATATTCTATATTGTTTCAAAGTTTGTCTCTAATACTAAGTTGTGACGCCCCACCTCTATACTCACACTTGCCAAGGACACTACAGGTAATGCCATCGACTAGCATGAAGAATAAGGTTATTGAGGAGCGACAATCTATATAATTGCTTTATGCGAATACCGATATGTCAGATAGTATGGTATGCATTTCATTTCAAGAGGAAATCTGACAGATCAAATACAAACTCAAGTCTACTACACAGTGGCTATATGGTCTTTGGAAACAAAAATAAAATAAGCATAACACAAAATCAGTCAAAGATATTCATATCACTAAGGCAGAAACGGATATAAATACAACACTTAGAAGTGTACATCAAAGTAATGGTCATACAAGATCCATTACACCACAAAAGAATAGGTACAAGTGCTAGACAAAAGAATATGTATACATCAAGGAGTCTCTGTCCCGAAGCTATAAAAGCTAACACTACTAAGCTAAGTAGTTAGCCAAAAGTCAGATGACGGACCCTGATAAGAAGCTAAGTAGAAGCACCTGAAATACCTCGGTCTGATCCGAGTATTATTTAAGAAGAAAATAATAAATAGATCCGTCTAGCTATAAATATCACATAAAATAAGAAAATAAGAGATATAACAGAAATATATCATAATGATGAAAATCGTAGAATATCTCAAATCTTCTAAAACACCAAAAAGGAATGTTATATTCTTTAACTTATTCACGAAACCTCAAATATTAGCAAAACATATCAGTGCCAGTTCGCAATAAATGGGGAGTCATATATTCAGAAATCAATAATTAGAAATCTAGAAAACATAAGAGGGGGAGGCCTATCAAAAATGGGAGTATGAAAGCTCACCAACACATGTATCAATCACGGGATGCTATCCCATGATTGCTAACCATACAGCCAGTGAAACGACGTAGTACAACGGTACGTCCGACGAACCTAAAACTCAAATAATTCGGAACAACGAGGTAGTACAATGGTACGCCCGATGAACCTGAAACTCAAATAATCTGAAACAACGACGTAGTACAACTGTACGCCAGATGAACCTGAAACTCAAATAATCTGGAATAACGACGTAGTACAGCGTTATGCCCGATGAACATGAAAATCAAATAATCTGAAACAACGACGTAGTACAGCGTTACTCCCGATGAACCTGAAACTCAAATTATCCGGGACAACGACGTAGTACATTGTTACGCCCGATGAACCAAACTCCATAAAACCCATAGGTCGCTAGCCTATAAAAAATGAGATGAAGCTCAAAAGAATGGGGTACAGGCCCCCACGCGGACAAAGAGACATCGCATTGCGCTAGTCTAAACCATAAAATGATCACCATTGATCAATAAGAAGTGTAAATTACACTAAGCTAGTAAATAAATGAGTTTAGCTTCATGTCCCATAACCACTAGCTTAACTTAAATATTTACGAACAAATTGTAGATTTCCACTCAAAAATTGTCACAAGATTTCAATCGAAAGTCCAAGAATTAACCGACAACTAGAACGCAAGTGTTCCATACCACTTGTTTTGCTAAGTTGTTTAATTACATTTCTCATACGAGTGACGTAAAGGTTTGTATGTACTAATAGATTGAAAAACGATTTTAAAAATGAGCTTTGTATTAAAAATAATGTTGAAATCATTTTTGTGAAAGAGTTTGAATATTCACTACTAGTATAGAAACCTTTGTATTTTAACGTGACAAATCACAGAAATGATTGTAAAAACAATCATTCACCAAAAATTCACATACGAAAAATTGAATCAAAACTATGAAAGCCATATCAAATCCATAAAATGGATACTCCAAAAATCCAAAAAAGAAGTCATCAAAGTCGATAAAAGTGATAACAACTAATCGGATTAACCAAAATCGATAAAATGGAAATCCACATAGAAATGACAATTTCCCTGAATTTATCAGTGTCAGACGTTGTCAGACGTCTGGTGGTTTCCCAGACGTCTGAGCTGAAGGTCTGGAATTTTCTTCCAGATCGCCCAGACATCTGGGAAACAAACTCAGACGTCTGAGCTGAAAGACTGGAATTTTTATTCCATAGCTCCAGACGTCTGAGCTTATTACCAGACATATGAGCTGAAGCTTACGGCAATATTTTGCCTAGGCCAATGATGGCCAAATCATATTAAAAGTGATCGAATGAGCGACGATGGCTAAGGATTTATGCCAAGCGACAACCCAGCCATATAGGCTCTTCTATACACTCCAAACAACATGTTAAACATCAAATGTAGGATTTTCATAGATTCTGACTTCAAAATATCAAAAATTGGATCACCAAACCAATTCAATTCAAGAGCAAATGAACAATAAATAGGTGTTAGAAATTCATACCTAACAACTACCAAAGGTATGGACATAGATGTGAGTTCAAGAACTCAGCTTTAAACTCAAAAACAACAAGTGACAAGCTTTAAAACAAAAGAAAGATCAACCACTCTTCAACTTCAACTCTAGAAGCTCCAATCTAAGATCATAAGCAAATATTTCCTAAGTTAGGTTATAGGAAATTTTTGAAAATTGGAGAGGAATTGAGATGGAGAAGATGAAGAGGTTGCTTACCTAAGCTTCTCCTTAATTTTGGAACCAGAATCTTGAATTTTCTAGTAATCTAGGGTTTAGGAATTTCAATTTCCCTTTCTTTCCCCCATATTCCTTTAGCTTGAGAGTGTTAGAAAAATAGAATGAATGAATAAAGAGGGTGGTGGAGTTGGGATATTTTACTGGGTTGGCGGGCTGAAACCCAAACCCAAACCAAAAGCCCAATAGAAAAATATCAAAATCCTACGTAACTCCAAACATATCGATGTTTATACTCAAAAAGGTCACAAACACCAGTTTGAACTCAACGGAAATAGTCTCGAGTCCTAATTCGACTTTTTACAAAAAGTAGCATTTCAGACTTTAATCCGAATAATGGTGCTATATTTAAATAAATCATTTAAATATACAATCGTAAAATATGCAGGTTGTTACAATTTTGAAATGTGGGTTTGACCTATTTTGAAACATGATATTGAAAGTGAATATATTTTCGAAAGTGATGTGGTTTGAATTGAATATGATATTTTGATATCAATATGAAATGGTTTTGGAAATGTAAAAGAACCATCCGGTGTGTAATAAGCGCATGGTTGTTAAAGAGACCGGGATTGGATATTTTCATGCTCTCTGCCAATATCGAAAACCACTTTAACATTTGTGAACATGGTGGAGATTCCATAAATGAAGTAGGACGATTTGGCGAATGATTACGTATGAGGTATTGATGTGACCCTGACTCCTATGAGTCAGCTTAGATGTGACTAAAACAGGAGACACGCCGGCCAAGTGAAGTCACATCTCTGATCAGACACATTTCTTCGATACCATATTATGAATTTGGGAAGATTTGGTGGCCACCCCTCGATTTTAATTATGGGATTGTGTTCCGCGGTGGGCGGTAGTAGCTTCTATGCGTTACCACCAGTCCAGATCTGCAAATTGTATATCTACCCTGGCACTGCCTCGAGTGCCGCGTTCACATGCCCTATCACGACTTCTACGAGTTTGTTTTGTACGATAACTATGGAGTGCCCTCTGAGTAAACCTCACGGAGGAGTTTACGGTACTGTATAGACTATGAGAATATATAAGATATGTTAAGGGGGGTATGGGTAACGCCTTAACGCTATTTTAATACTTTACTTTACTGTAGACACTATTATAATAACGTACTGTACTATGTATGTAGATAGTTTAACGGATCCTTAGGAGATGTAAATCTCGGACATCTCTTAAGTTATTGCACTCACGTTGACACTGGATAGGAGACGTCAAATCCCGTAAACATCTTTGACGCCGTTACACTCATATTTATTTATTGTTCATTTTACTTACATAAGATCTTTTAGTTCTGACTTGAGTGTTTTGTCTTTTAAATTCGCTTGGGTCAGCCTGAGCTTTTTAGTTTATCGAAGACTGATTTCTAGAGGAAGAAGACGAAGATTTTATACTATTATTATTTAGTATATTTATTCCATTGCAACATGTTGTGCCGTTGCATTTATTTATTATTTATTCTTGTTGTATGTAACTCTGATTTGTATTATAAAAGTACAACCAATGTTATTTGTAAATGGCTTTATGTATTGTTTATTTGATTATTATATTTTGTCATTCCGCTATGAGCTTCTATATTTGTTTTCTTTCTTTCTCTCTTTTCTTATTTACTCCATGACAATCTTCCTTTTTGAATAATTCGAGTCTGATGTGTGTGGTTTATCATCGATTTAAACTGCCAAAAAATGTGGGTCGTTATATAAGCAGATTATAAGCTTTTAAGATAAAGAATTCTTCAAAATTAACTTCATAATCACTTTCGAAACTTTAAGCATATTTTTTCCTAAGAAATTCGAAACTGATTTTTAAATGCCTGTGAATTTTCTTTAAAAAACAAATAATTCAGGATTAATGTCCCAAACCTTATCACTCGTTTTAGGTGCAAGAAATCTGGTCTACAAATGGTAACGACGGTCCTTACCAAAGAGGTTGCTGGTGGACGACGAAACCTTTTACTGAATGCTTCAGGTCATCCCCTTCAAAAGGAGCTAACTTTATTGAGAGCAGTAGGCTCTTCTACTGATGGAAGTACCCTTTCGAAGGCGGCCAAAGCAGATATTCCCTTTCGAAAGCAACTAAGAATATATCATCGGCGGAAGCACTTCTTCAGAAGCAACCGAGATGGAAGTATCTCTGTCGAAGGCAATTTTTATCCTTCAGAGAGCAATTTTATCCCTCGAAGTTAAACTTCTTCAGCATCCCAATTCAACTACCGCTAAGGTTTGAATCAACTACTCTAAATGTTTTATAATCTACTACTTTGAAAGCACTGGGATCAACTGCTTCGAAGGCCTGACAACTAAACTGACCCGAAACCGCCTCTTCGAAAGCTCTATCTGACTTGAAACCATACCTTCGAAGGATTTATCCAACCCGAAAGTGACCCTTCAAAGGGTCTATCTGATTCGAAAACACCCCTTCGAAGGCTTCATTTGATTCGAAAGCTTCCGAACCAACCGTTGATGTAATAACCTACTCGAAAGCCTCATAACCGAAAGCATCTTTCCGAAAAGTACTTGAATTTGGCACTCGAATCTTGCTTTGAATTACCCAGATTGGTTTTAAAACTCAGATCTGCTTGAATTTTCCTTTGAAAGGTTGAGACTTACTGAAACGAGGTGGACTCGTCACGTGTCTGATGTGGGCGTACGCATGAGATGAAAGAAATCCTGTTCTTTCATTTATTTGGAATGGATTATACCCTGTCAAATATTTGTATACTGATTAGTTTTAGGATTTACAATTCAAATTTTAAATTTTGAAATATGAAGTTCAAATTTTGTTAGGGTATTTTGGTCATTCGGAGGTTCAAGCCCTTCTTCTAGCGCAAAAAATGTTAACAAAAAAGATGGTTAACACCCCAATCTAGTGTGTATTAGAGCTAATTTGTAGAAATTCCATAAATACCCTTATGGTTTGTAGTAATTACAAACCGCTTGAGTTTGAACAAGTGGATTGAAATAATAATTAGCAAAAAATGAATATCGTCAAGCCATCCTCTTTATTCAAGTGTTTGTCTATTACAGGAGGAGCTATTGTAGAGAAAGAGAAATTCAAGTCCCCTTTATGAGGGAATACATCTATATTTATAGAGTTAGGATCCAGAGATGCTTGCTTTAATCCGCGATGTGGGACAAATAGCTCCATAAGAGTTATGAAGGAGTGTGAAGCCTTTGGGAACTTTGCGATGGAAAGTAGACTAATCCCTATTGAATTTGCTTTGTGGGTGGCTCTAATTTATTCATCTTTGCTTTATTTTCTATATGTTATAACTTGGACATGGTGTAGCTTTAATAATCATGAATTAAGACTTCGATTCTTCATGAATTTGATGGAATGCTATCTAGATAAAGTATGATGGTATTTTCAACATTATTCATGTCTTTGTTGGTGTTGCATGGTTACTGTTTGTCTTTGGTGCTTTCATATACCAAGGATATGTGGATAGAACTTATGTGAAAGGCCTTTATTTCTTTCATAGTTCTCCTTTGATGGTTAAGAAACTCCTTTCGACTCTGTTGAAAGCCTCTCTCTTTGACGTGCACAAAACCCTCTTTTGACTCTATTGAATGTACATATTCCAATAGTTGTAAAATCACTTTCGACTCCGTTGAAAGCATCGTTCCTAATGTCTATGTTGACATGCTTTTGATGTCTTCGATAGCCTATTTTATTTAACACATGCAGAGCTCTGCTTTGACTGACTCAAAAGTACTGCTTGGGATTAAATGGAGCTATCTAGTTGAATGATCCCTTTGAAGGGTTCAGCTGCCTTAGAGCTAATTGCTTCGAAAGGTTTCCTTGGCCAGATTAGTGATTTTTGAATTTTGTGCTGACTTGTCTTCCAACGCCTTCGAGTGCCCCTTTTTGTTCGAATCAGCCCTCCTCTTTCACCATTACCCTTTCAACTTAGTCAAAGGATACCTTTCGCTTTCAACCTTTCAACTTAGTTGAAAGGTTGAGATGCGGAATTATATATAGGAGGCTAAGTTGAACTTGGTAGGAAGGGTGTATTGACTTCGTTGAAAGGATCAATCAAGGAAAAAGGTCGGAATCAGGGTTGAAAGAGTAGCCTTGAGCCCTTTTGACCTCCAAGGATGCTTAGGTTTCGCCTATCTTCGTCGGAAGCTACCTTCGTCTTCGTTGAAAGGTTGTCTTTGCCAAAAAATCCTTCGACTTCATCAGAAGGTTGTCTTTGTCGAAAAAATTGAAAATATGAATTGATAGTAAATTTGATAATTAAATTTGTGACATTAGATGTGACTTTTAAACTGATAGTTAAATTGACATTTAACTTGATATTTAATTCAATGTTGATAAGTGAAATTTCATATCACTTTAAAACACCCGACATTGGTAGGGATTGATGTTGTGGTATGGACGAATTGGTTGCTTGGATGTTGGTTGATATTGCTATGGATGATCTTTATGATTTGCTGTTATGTGTTTAGTGATCTCGACATACCTTTATTATCACCTTGTTATCGTCACTACTGATATGATTGATCATCTATACATTTGATTTTGATATGGACGTGGGACATTCTATTTGACTTGTGAATTATTGGATGCATTGCTGATTGCTTTGGCTGGATGGTGATTGTTGTGATTATATCACCGTTCGGCGAAATTTGAAGATTTTTGATAAACTGGAATTTAGTTTCTGAAAATAAGTTGAAATTCATTTATAAAATTTAAGTTCTAATTTTAATAATAATGTATATTTTTTCTAAAGAGTAATAAAAAGGTTTACAAATTTTTCTATAACTTTAAAGAATAACAGGAAGTGTTTGTAAGATCGATGTTTGAAATCCAACCATTAAATGATTTTGATACGTGACACGTTTGAATGGGATTATCGAATTTTGAAAATCTATAAAGTATTGTAAAATCTTCTAAAACTGCAACAAATTGTTTGAATAATATTTGATGAAGGAAATCTGAATTTATTTCGATGGTATTTAAACATTGAAGTTTTGTTTCAACAGTGAAATATATTGAATCGATTTATAGTCGATTAACTTATTGAAAACTCTGTAGTGAAGATTTAAAATGGTGAAACCTTTGTGGAAATTTGAAACAAATGAAGTTACTGCAAATATGTTTCACCTGATTTCGATTTGACTTACATAAGAATTTTTAGTTTCGATTTGAGTGTTTTGTCTTTTCATTACGCTCGGGTCAGACCGAGTTTTTCAGTTATCGAAGACAGTTAATCTAGAGGATGAGGATGAAGATGAAGATTTGGTTATTATATTTACTAGTATTTATTCCGCTGCACTATTTCATTCTATCTAATAAAATTGTATAACTATGATAATATTGTATAACTCTAATTTATGTTTTAAATTGAATTGAGTATATATTGTTAAACAGCTTCATGAACTGTTTATGTGATTATTGTATTTTTATCATTCCGCTATGAGATTCTATTGTTGTTTTCTTCTTTTCTTTTTATTTGTTTAAAATAAACTCATTGATAATCTAGCTTTTAAACGGTTTGAGTTGGACATGTGTGGTTTATTGTCGAATTGAACTATCCAAAAAGGTGGAACGTCACAGTTGGTATCAAAGCTTAGGTTTGGCGTATACCTAAACCTGTAGGATAAGCTCATTGAGTGTATATACGTATATGAGAGAGCGTATTTGTTAGTGATATAAAAATATTTTGAAATTAATAAATGAAATGATTTTAACCTGGATTATATTTAGAATATAAAGAATGAATTCTATAAACTGATAAATCGTTCGTGACTGTTTGATGATGAATGGTGTTATCGCTTTGCTGATTGATTGATCAATTGATATGGTTGTGCATATTATCATTTACTATTTAGTTAGTTGTGCTATGTCATTTTATGAGCATTTGACTGCTGTTGTTGACTTTCGAATAATGCATAACTAGTTGTAAGTAATTTACCTTCTCACGCATGGGAAGGGTAGAAATTATAATCTTATGGGAATGTTGAAACGAACACCTTGTGAATTAAGTTTAACAATTTGATGAAGGCGTTCGGTAACAATGTTGGGTCAAAATTGATTACATGGATTGAAGTTATTTATTTAAATCCAAACAAAGAATTGCGATTTTGAAATGAATATTATAAGATAATGACTCATACAAATATCATTGATGACTAGAAGGAGATTCAAACTGGAAATTTGAGTGTTGAATTTTGGGAGATTTGAAATTGATTTTTTAGGATTCTAGAAATATATAATAGCATAATTTGAAAGTATTTTCCAAATAGAA
Source organism: Allium cepa (assembly GCA_030765085.1). Taxonomy (NCBI): domain Eukaryota; kingdom Viridiplantae; phylum Streptophyta; class Magnoliopsida; order Asparagales; family Amaryllidaceae; genus Allium; species Allium cepa. The sequence continues at coordinate 418,348,628 of CM060932.1, forward strand.
ATGTTTATAATTGATTTCGAAATGGTTTCAAAGATGATTTTCAAAAGATTTAAAAGAAATAAAAGTCCAGAACTCACTTCTATCGCTGGAAAATAAATTTTAGTAATGACTGTAGCATCATCGGCGTTCATTTTCGAGTTTCAAAGGGGAGAGGCCACTTTTTTAGCTTTGCTTCTTGATTGTTTAATGAAACTGATTTGAGTCAAATCCTTAAAGTATGATTTTATATTCGAAAGAGATATATATATATATATATTTATTTCAAACGATTTGAAATAAAACCCGATGTTCAGTTCTCGAGTTTTCTATTGAATAATATTATGAACACATGTATCATGTGCATTAGGATTGATTGTGCATCTTGTTGAGATGATTGATTGCTGATTTCCAATTTTGAATTGGAATTTGATTTTTCCAACTATTATGAATAGCCTAACACTTCAAAATTGAGAACTAATTTTCAGAGCTATGTATTTTGGAAAGTATATAAACTTTATTTTTGAAAATTTTAAAATAAAACTAAGAGAAGTTGAACAAGTTTTGAAATGTTAAATATTTTGATAAGTAAATTATATAAGTTTATTTTAATTATACAAGTATGAAACTTAGTTTTGAGATGTTTTACAATGAAAAGAGTTTTAAGAAATGTTTTGAACAAGAAAATATTTATAAAAACTTATTATTGGAAAATTGATTTTTTAAGCAGTTTTGACTTTGTATAAATATGAAAAATAGTTTTGAAAGATTTATAATAGAATTTTTTTAAGAAATGATTTGAACCTAGTAAATGTTTTATAAATAAATATTTTGAAATATATTTTATTTGGAAAGAAATTTGATTTTATCTGAATTTGTTATAAATATAAAACTGAAGTTGTGAAAAATTATAGATTTGAAATTTGGAATTTTTTTGAATTTGAATGATATGTAATTTGATAAAAAAATGATTGTTGAAATCCTATTTAAATTTGAAATGAACTGGTATTTGAAATTAATTGGTTTCGAGAACCTTTGACTCTATAAAAGTGTTTGATTTGAAGTTTTCGACTCTTATATGAAAAAGATTTGTATAAGGTTATTTTCGATAACTATTGATTTTGAAAGGTACTCGATTTGAAAAGTGTAACGACCTGGATTTTCGCTATTCGATTTTGAATATCTAAATGGTTTTAAATATTGAATTTGAATTATTGATTGATTTTTAATATGAAAATTTGGGTTTATTTATAAAATAAATTCAGAATTTAAATATAGTCATTTATTGGATAATTTAATTATTAAGTTATTGGTTAAATTATTGTTTCTTGAGTTTTAAGCCTGATAAAAATTATTTAAAGGCTCGTAAAATTGAAATTAATAATAATGAAGATAATAAAAGTTTTAAAATTGAAATTAAAAGTGATCTGTTCAATTTTAAAAATAGTTTGTTCAAATTGATATTTAAAAATAACCATCCGGGGCACAGTTTCGGAATTCAACGAAACCAATCCATTGGGATCTTAATTGTGTATTATTATTAGATTTCAAATTTCGTAACGTTTGGAGTTATCATCTGATCGTACAGAATAGAAACGCTTTAAAATTAATATCGAAATTCAATACAATAAATTGGGTCCAACAAGCTATCTTCTCCATATGATCGAATTAGGACTTGAAACCTTTTCCATTGCTTCGGAATAGGGGTATAACATTATAAACGCCTAGCGCCACATCTCGATATGAGTTCGAGATTTTAAGTTATGAAATCGAGACGATTTGAAAATTTATATAATACATACATACATACATACATACATACATACATACATACATACATATATATATTATATTTAGTTGATTGACAATATTTCCATCACTCTTTTTTCCCTTCACCTCAGGACACTATAGTCTCTCCTCTACACGCCAACATCACGTCTCCTTTTTGTTTAAAATCACAAACGCCTTTCCTTCTTTGCTCAGTTTAAAAAGTTCACGAAAAAAGGGGAAATATCATATTCTATTCATTAAATTCCCTCTCCGCCTTCATACGAGATAAAATTAAAACTTCCCTCTCTATATCCTTTGATTCTTTTTCTTCTTCATAAAAAGTAAAAAAAATCAACAATCAAATCGCGACCCGTACTCGAGCACAACCACGTCGATTCGGCAGGAGGGGAGAGATCGCGTCTTCGATAGGAGATGGGCGTGCACATGGGTCGAAGCAATGGTGAGGGCTACTGGTGCTCGCGGCTATTTTAATAGGGAGGGAAGATCGGTTTCCACTGCTAGTAGTTGTTTTGGTTTCATCGGTGATAGAGTCGAGGGAGGTCGACTTCGGCGATCTGGATAGATATTTGGCGGCTTGGCAAGCAAGTAGGTGCAAGATGGATGTCACGATGGTTGGAGAGGAGGCGAGCGTAAAGAGTAGGTGGTCATATTGTCGAGGGATGGTCGGTGGACGTTGCCAAGGTTGATCATGTTTGATAGTGAATGGAAGTAAGGGCTATTTGATGGATTTTGGGAGGAAGACCTATCGAGTATTGGAGGGTAATTAAGGTAAGTGACTGCTATTAAGAAAATTATTTTCATAATTAATTCGTGAATCCTGTATATTTATAATTGTTAATATAAGTCGAAAATTTTCATACAAGGTTTAAATCAAATGAAATCAACCGTGTAGGATTCGGAATTGTGAAAATCTGTGAAAAAGAATTTAATTGGAACATTAGCAAAATAAAGTCAAATTGAGAATTTCTCACTCATTTGGATTACCATATTTAAAATTTAGACGTTTTAAATTTAAATTTGTTGGATGCTTGATTGATTGACAAATTTATAATTATCCATCGATAACTATATATATCGTAGTATATATATTAGTATTGGAGTGATATTCCCGCACTTTATAGCGGATGAGACCCTATGCTCCCCGCATAATAGCGGATGACCCTATATACCGTGATATCCCCCTCGAAGTGGGATTGGTATTTTTATTATTGTCTAACATCTGTAAATGTAGGGAAATAGGTTGGAGTGATCCAACTGGATTCCTCAGATATATTTAGTGTTTTTCATATATATAAAAATATATGATGTGAATGAATAATCTGCTGGATTATTATGTGTTGTAAATTTTTAAATGTTATAATGGCATGGAAATTAATTTTGGGCATATTAAATAACATAAATATTATTTTAGAATTTTAAGGAATTAAAAAGATATTTTTAATATGAAAATATGAATATCGAAATTGGATTATTTAAAAGAGATTGGGTTAAATAAGAAATGGTGAATTTTTGATCGTATTAAATAATGCGAAGAAATATTTCAAATAGAGATTTTAAATAAATAATATAAAGGAATTTTTAAGACTGGATTTTAAAACGATATTCGGGAAAAAAAATATAGAAAGAAGTTAAAATCGATATTGAAAATAGATTTTGGCAAAAATAAATGAAATTTATAAGAAACCAAATTTATAGAAATGGAATTTTATGAATGAGATTAGTTTTAGCAAAACTTAAAGGAGTTATAAAAAATTATAAACAATGTTTATAAATAAAGAAAAATTAATATCTGATGATAAGTTGGAAATATAAATTTACAGGAAGAATTCATATTGAATATGTGAATATGGTGAGAGAAAAATAGATGATACTATTTTTGAAGTGGAAACGGTTAAGGAGACAAAATGGAAGTGATGTGATGGAAATTATAAAGGGTTGGTAAATTTTTAAAAAATTGGTTATTGGGGTTTAAAATTATATTTATTAATAAGTTAGGTTTATATAAAAAGGAAAATTATATTGATTGGACTATGTAATTTAAAGTCGGTTAATATTTAAATACTTCAGAAGTTAATTTTTAAAATACTTAATATTTATTTAATAAATCCTAAATTTTTTTAAAACTATTTTGAAAAGTGACGCATAAAGAGTATTTCAATATTTTAGATAATTATTTGAACATGCCTTAAAAATAGATTATTATTATTCTTTTAAATTCTTATTATTATATATATACCGAGTTTTGAAACGTTTTAAAATTATTTATAAACCTTCTCAAAAGTTTGTTAATGGGGTTATTCAGTATATGGAATTTATAAGGAAAATCTTAAAATAGAATTGGGAAGAAATAAAATTTCCGTAGTGGTTAAAATAAAGTGAACTTCAAAAATGAAAATAGAGTTCCTAAAGAAGTACTAAGGGAAAATTGAGTTTATAAGCAAGTAAAATTGGCTTTGGAAATATTAAGGGAATTAATTAAAGAATTCTTGAATTTATAGAATTCGTTATAAACGAGTCAAGGAATTTACAAATAAAACTGTAAATGTTATTGAGAAAAAGACTAGGAAATAAAAGAAATACTCTCTAAGTGTTGAATATAAAATAAAGAGGGAAAAATATTTTAAGTATTGGGAAGGGTTGGAAATGTTCCGTTAAAGATATAAGTATTTAAAAAACTGTTTTCAAATGTTGAAATACTGGAAATATATATCTTATAAAGATATTTTGAAAATAATTTTGGAAAAAATTATAATAAGGCATGATGGTTGCTGTTGGATGTTTATCGATAGTTAAATAACCAACTATCAATATTGGCCAATTTCGTTAATCGTTTCGAAGAGACTGAAATCGGATTTAATCATCTAAAAACCACTTCGATCCGGTTTGAACGTTACGAACGAATACCATGAAGATGATGAAGACGGTGATTCAGTTTATCTAGATCCAGAATAACTTGTATTGATGAATGCTATCAGAACATCGTCATTGGAGGGCGATGGGCATTCTAAGTATAAATTTGTTCCTTGAAAGGTATTGCATAGCCTCATCAACCAGGAATGACTAAAACAGGGGAGATGTAGTAAGGCTAAGTGGGTCGCACTCAAGTAGGGTATGTTATCACCTTTCTAGATATCCTCGAAAACCTTAATATTATGAATATAGTTGTGCATGGAAGGACGCTCGATGGTAAGGGTAGGGACACCCGGGGTGATAACTTATTCGGTCTATCCAGGGTAGGGGTAGGCCGGTCTTGTGTAGGAGGGGATCTCGACGTGATCCTCGGTACATTGTTCTAGAGGTGTACTGTGGTGGACGATACCCCAGTGACCCAGTCATTCGATGGAATCCATTCTACAATAAGCGCGTACAGTTTTGATTATGCCCAAATATGCTGGAATGTGAGATGCAAGCATTTCAGCTATTTTCTATTTACTTTCTATAGACACTATTATAATATCAGACTATTTTGATTAAAAATCATTCTAGTTATCATAAAGTAAAAACCCATTGTGTTTATTTCGGACGTGGTCTTACGAAATACCTTTGTTTTCAAAGGATTTTTAGAAAAAAGTTAATAATTCAAACCGAGTGTGTTTTTCTCACGCTGGTTTTCAAGATTGACTCGGATGTTATTTTATTATAATGCTTGGGTCAGACCGAGTATTACAGATTCATGTTAAATGTTATGGAGCTCAAGAGACGAGCTGGATGAGTTCAGACGTATATCACATACTTGGTTATTTTCCGCTGTATGAGGACAAATTATTATAACTGTTGATGTATCAATTATAGTACTCTGATGACTGTAAGTATTTAACAGTTACAGATTCTTTTGTATAAAAATCTGTTATTATATATTGTATTTTGTTCTGCTGCGATTGTGGGATTATGTGATGTTATGTTTCTTTTCTTCTATCTTTTTCTTCTTCACCCCAAATGAACTAGTGTTTCCAGCACTCGATTGTTCAACAATCTATACAGTGGACGTATTGATGTCGATTTTCGAGGGTCGAAAATATCGGTCTGTTACAAAAAGCGATAATCCTACATATAATGAAATTTATATAAGAATGATATGATATATTCGAGACTATTGATTCTGGAGAGTACCCAATTTGAAAATGAAATCTTATATATAATGAAGTTTATATGCGAATGATATGATATATTCGAGACTACTGATTTTGGAAAGTACTCGATTTGAAAATGAAATCTTGTGTATAATGGAATTTATATAAGTGTGATATTTGAAGTTATGATTTGGAAAGTGTACTATATATAGTACGATATATTTCGAAGTAAAAGATATGGAGCACCATCCAAAAAGAAGTGTAGTATGATATGCTTCGGACCCCAATCGACTTGGGTGAATCCAGGAGTGGATTCGACCGATAACCCTAATGGACTTGGGTGAATCCAGAAATAGATTCAAACCGATAAAGGTCGTCCAGAATTAAACTCATAAGTTCCTTTGTTTTTTCAGGGTCGATGGTTCTTTAGTTTACCCAATGGATACGCTTTCAATCCTGAGATATATTGTTTATGGATCTTTTGGGAAGGAAATGCAACTATTGTGTAAATCATTGAATCGGCAGCATACCACTACAGCAGTGGTCGATGGTCCCTTGTTTACGAAATGCCTACGATATTTTTCTAGAATCCGGAAGGTGGATGGATCTTCTGGAAGGTTTTGTATCAATTGTGTAAACAATGGGATCATCAGCGGGCCACTGCTAACTGATTATCATCATTTGACATTGGATTGTTGAGCGGTACTATCCATATCTGTTTTAAAGGTTTTTCAAGTATTGTCACTGGATGTTGAAATAGATCTACTAAGTACTAGGAGATTTTAGTCTTGCGCCTGATCAATGTGTGGCTAAAATATATAAGAATGAGTATAAATCTGTTAAGATATCGAGTTATAAAAGGCATTTTGATATAAAACTTATTACAATTTCTAAATCATTTGTTCTGAAATTGTTTGGAAATTTTTTAAAAGGGTTATTTAGATATAATTTAATGTGTTATGCTTAAATTAAATGATAATAATTAATTTAAAATGGTAAATAAGAATTTAATGTTTAATGCTCAACTTAAATGTTTATAAATATTATTTTAGCCAAATGTTTGCGTAGTAATTATTATTAGCAGTGCTCTACGTTCTTTAATTTATATCCTAAATATTGTTTAAAGTTAACAATTATTATAATGTTTTGAAATTAATTATTACCATTTATTTAAAATATTTAGAAGTAAATTACTATGATTATAATAATGTTTAGAGATTGATTATTAATGTTTACAAATAATGCTTGAAAGGTATTTCGATATTAAAACAAGAAAATTGTAAGCAATGGATTTAAGAATTTAAATAGCTTCTTTCTAAATATAAGTAATGATGTTGATGATTATTTTCAAATAATTTACACATTTTATAAGGATGTCTATTTTGAATTTTTAAATGAAGTTACTTTATATAAAGTAAGAAATTTTACATTTAATTTTTGTAAAAGTATTGATATGTCGAAATTAGTGATTTTGATGGATTTCCAAATGATTTGGGAAGTACTATTTATAGTATAACATGTTTGAAAAAACAAAAACAAACAAGTTTAATATTTATTTTGAAAGGATGGTATTATATTTTATATACTGTGGATTTTATATTTTGAAAGGAAGGTATTATATATACTCTGCACTATTTAGATTTTATTAAACCTAAGCACATGTTTTCATGCTTTGCATAATTATTTTTAAGTAAGCATTTTATAAATAGATTTTGAAGATATGAAATTTTATTCTTCGATTTGAAGTAGAAACTTAATGTAAAATGTAAGTGTATTATTTATTTCAGTTTAATAATATTCAAGTTTATACTTATTCTAAATAATGCATTTAATAATAAAACTATTGGATTTAAGGAACCTATTTTAAAGTTTATTTAAATGATTTGATATGAATTTATAATAGTTTCGAGCTTTTGGAGAAACTTTGCATAATACTATAGGGATATTTAAATATATCTTATATTTTACTAAGAAAATAAGTTTAAAATGATTTAGTTGAATTTTAAGATACATTAAAAATACTTCTTTCCACTCCAAAGACAAATACCAAAGCTTAAAATTCTATTGTAAATTGACATAGTCATAAAATGTGATGTCCCACCCCGAGATCCACATTAACAAAAAGAATTACATTGTAATCCTGTCTGCTAATGCGGAGAATAGGGCTGGTTAAGGACGACTATCTATAGCCTTGTCTTAAATATCTATTGAATAAGTCGACAATTGCTATCTATTTTTTTACTACTCAAGCGGATCGACATATCTAATAAATACTTAATATAAAACTATAGGTGACTAAGTGATCTATCAGAATAAAATAGCATAACTAAATGAACAACTCGTCACAGAATAGTAACAGATATACACAAACACACACTCACGTATACAATGATACATCTTAATACAATACCAAATATACATCAAAGTGGTATGATGATCACTCGTCAAAAGAATATACAACACAACTCATAAGGACAATAACAACTAAAGAAGAGAACCCAACATCCATGTGGAAGCATCATGTAATAGCTATATTCAAAAGAAATGCTTAACCTGAAACATACTCGGTCTGACCCGAGTGTAAAACACACGGGTCAGTCTAGCTAAACAAAACAGTGAATAATAATAGATAAGGTAAAGCATAGGAAAGATAGGGGTATCATCTAATACAAGAGATACCATACTCATAAGCATTATATTACCATCATAAGGAAAGGATGATTACTCCTCTTAATAAGAAGAAGATGTAACAAGAGTATAGCCATAACTTACGTAACATAATAACACTTAAGTATACGAGCCATTGAGAATGAGATTCTAAAGATCAAATTCATCTAAATATCATATTCGCCTCATATCATCCACGGAATCTAAATGATATCTCATATTTCAAAGAAGTCAATAATAGTTCAAAACATCATAAATGAAATCATCATATGTATAACATATTATATAGTGCTAGGTTATCGATGTTTCAAAACATCATGAAATGTTGAAATCACAACAAAGCAGATAACACAGAAAAACTCAAAAAACCCGAATTGGCAAGATCCCCCGATTGCAATGCCGAAGCAATGCTGCACGTGCTAAACTCAGACGGCCGAAGCCTTTGACAAGGTCGTTAACACCTCCCAAAGCAGTTCGTCCTCATGACAAGGTCACTGACACCTCTCCAATCCGTTTTGTCAGCCCTAACAAGATCGCTAACACCTTCCAAAGCAATTCGTCTTCATGACAAGGTTGCTGACACCTCTCCAAGCAATTCTATTAGGTAAACATTGCGAATGTGTCACAAACTCACGGATAGGAACCCGAAAAGTGTTAACGTGTGTCTCATACCACACATTCGTACTTATTTACTAGCCACTAGTCGATTCCACACTAGGAACATCATGAAACCCAGAAAATCATATCTTGCCTTGTCTCATTAGCGAGTGATAAAGAGATACCATACTTGTCTCATCTTATCGACAAGTATTAAATGGCATCGTAACTTGTCTCATCTCATCGATAAGTGAAAACATCATGATGGTTGCTCATAAACCATAAATATCAAAGTAGAAATCTCAAACCATAAAACTCGCCAAATAGTGGTCTTTCCGGATAAATTCTAAAGATAGGAATTAAATCTCAAAAACCCGCCATAAATTGGCTAAATAACTCAGAAATCAATAATCCGGATAGTTTCGATCGTACAAGTCCGAAATTAACCAAAATAGTGAACGCACATGTCCCATACCACGTGTTTTATTAAATCATTTAAGTCTCCTTCTCAAACGTTCGAATAGTGCAAAAGTCTATGTTTTATATTTAAAATAGTTTACTAGAGAAAATAAGCTTTTGAAACTTTTTCCTGAATTTTTTAATAAAAGCAATATTTTAAATTCCTTTATTATAGGAAATAAATAGATTTTATATTAGAAAAATAATTTTAAAATACCATATAATAATAATTTAAAATGTCTATTTATTTCAAAAAGCACTTCAAAATGGTTTAGTGAAAACCGTGCTAAAAAAACAATGAAAAGAAAGAAAGATAACTCAAGACCGATAACTTGAATTCAATACGAATTCAATTCAAATTTAACCCAAAATCAATTCAAATTCTCAAAATATAGTTAGCCTATTGATAGGCATCATTGCTCTCAAAGCATCACAAAAACGGCATCGAAATCGAATAAGAATGAGAACAAAAATAAGCTAATACAATCCTTAGGTCAATGATTGTTATTGCTGTCATTTAACTCTCGGGACAGCAACAAACAAACATAGTTTTGACCAAGCTAACTTCGAAATTTAAAAAAAACTCAAAACATGAAACTTTTAGCACAAAATCTGTGCTTTCCGAGACATTAAAAATTATTGAATTTGGCTAAGAAACGTGAAAGGTATGGTCAATACAATTCTTAGATTTTAAATTAACTTTGTTGTCGTTTGTTCTCAGGGCAGCAGCAAAGAAATAAGGTTTCGACTATATTAACTCCAAAAGTTTGTAAAACTCAAAACAAGAAAGTTTTAGAAAGTAGTCTAAGCTTTCTAGAACATCAAGAATTATCTAAATCCGACTAGAAACAAGAAAGATACGACTAATTTACTAACTGTATTTAGTTTAGATAGTGTAATTATCAAAGTGACAGAGCTGGGAGTTTATGATAGAATTTAATTCAATCTATGATCAAAATTTGCAAATATATTCAAGACGAAAGTTTTCATATATAAAGTAATATTTCCAGAATATTAAAAATTATTGAATTCTGATCAAAAACGAAAAAGATATGCCTAAATCAATTTTAGATTCAAACTTAGGAAATTAAGTTAATGACATAATTGTACTCTTATTTTCAATTCTATATCAGGTCAATAAAATTGCAAAATTTTAATAAGTACCCAAAATAGAAAATGTTCCTTATTGAATCTAGTTTCTAACAAAATAAGACTGACCTCAAACGGATAAGAAACGTAAAAGTTATTGCTGTTTTACTTCAGCGCATTCCTATTATATTTCAGCAATCATCCAAAGTAAACATTAGGTATAATTACAGTAAACGATTTCTTCCTCATCTTTACAATTACGGTTAAGATTTAGCCAGAAATGTGAGTTTATAAACTCACCTTTGCAAATAGAAGATCAAATTCGAGCAAAGTTGAAGAAAATGAAGGGTTTGAGTTAGAACAAGCTTCAGGAACCCGTATAATAAAAGAACAGAGACATGCAACCAAGAAAAACCAATTACAGACAATCAATTTTTGCATAATTAAAATTTGATGAAGTAGAAATGAGTTTTATAGTGATTACCTGAATATAGTGCCTTAGTTTGATTAATTTCCACAAATAATTGAAGAATTTGGTGGACTTGAGCCTAGGTTTAAAAGAGGAAAAATGTTTTCCTGATTTCTCTTTTCCTTTGTTTTTTGGGAATGGGAATGTACTGTACGTACATTATTTTGAGAAGAAAGACTTTATTCTTCAGGCTAGTTTAGTTAAATGGGCTTAGACCCAATAACAAAAATGAATATGTTAATTCTATTTATCACTTAAACATATGTACACTTGTATAAACGAACCAAAACAACATATATTAACAAGATTTCAACACAATAAAATTATACAATCATATTTCCCTGTTTAATAAAATATTTTACAGCAAATACAAGATAATTTTATGTATAAAAATTATTTTTCATTATTAAAACTCTTATTTTAACTAAATACACAATTTACACTACAATTTACAAAAATACTATTTTTAACACCAAAAATTACACAAAAATTATTTTCTTGCATAATTAAATTCGAATAACCATATTAACATAATTTTTACCCTTCAAATATTATTTTTAGGCAAAATTCCATCTTTTTATTTATAACATACACATATTAAATTTTACTACTTCACTAAAATTTACAAAAATGAATATTTGGCAATAATTTGCAAAATTATTGCATCTTATCAAATTAAAATCCTATAATGCTCATTTTCTTCTAAAATAGCACATTAAAGTTTTTAAAACTTTGTTTTCGATATTTTACGCTTATTTCGACAAATTATTATAATTTAATTCTTTTTATCTTTTATTTAATTCAATAAATCATCAAATTAACATATTTCAATTTTTCACCATTTATTACCAACATTACCATATTAAGTCCATTTTATTCTTTCCAAATTCAATGTTTATTCAAAATAAACAATTTTAAATCTCCAATTTCTTTTTATTTCTTCATTATGAAATTGTAACCACTAGTATAATTAAATTTCCATGTAATCACCAAAACCAAGGTTGTTACAGACTCCCTCCTCATAAAAATTACGTCCTCGCAATTTACAGAGAAGCGCTGTATTCAACACGATTCTTTTCGTCAAGCAAAGGAGGATATATAAGATAGAGTTTAAATTTCTCACCCTCAACGCAGGAAAATGGAAAACTCGAAAAAGATAGCTCAATAAATTCTATGGTTTTCCAAGTGTAGTTATTGGGATTAGTGGACCATTGAATTTTTACAAGCAGAATATTCTTGTTTCGAAGGCATTACACCTTCGAAGCAAGAATACAAATTGGAGGCTATACAATAGATAAATCGAGTGAGATCGATTCCTCAGAAGCTTCACAAATAGAGTCGGGATTTAATCACAACTTTATCCCGAACTCCAACCCACAAGATGATAATCGATACGACTTTCCATATAACACTACGAAGGGAGTCATACCAATATTAGACTAATAACAATTACGGAAAGAAAACCCAATAAGAAGTAGGTGGTTTCTTCAAATACCACCTAACTCAACAGAGTCTCCTTTGCATGGAGGGTCTTTTGCAACATTACAAAAATAATTTATATAATATACATCAACCATTAGGTCGAAACATAACATTTATCTATAATTTAATACTTGAAAACTTAATCTGAATCCATACCTTTCTTATTAGCATTTTAAAGCAAGTTTGCTCAATTATAAATATAATATTTTTGCTCAAAATATAGTCCAACTATCATCTTTCACCTGTACTTAACACAATTAGATGATATTAGTTCATATTGATAAATAAGAAGCATTAAATTTCACTATCAAGGGAAACAGATCATTTTTTTTCATTTCAAACCTGCTGTAAAGAAGACAAGTTTTGACATAGAAAACAACAAAATCCAAAGAAACTTATAAAATGAAAGTTGTTCCACTAAATCTGTGCTTTCCGGAAATATAAAGATTATCATAATCGGATGTATGGTTTGAAAGTTATACTAAATTTATTTTCAGCTTAAATCTTGAAAATTTTATAATAAGGCAGAAACGTCTATTCACTTTCAAACCCATTTTAGACTCAGTAAAAAGCAAAATCTTTTAAAGTGGTAAAAAGAGAATTTATAGCTTAACAAAAAGGTTTAGCTCATTTGGAGTGATGAATCTCAAGTTAATGCTGTTTTAGTATAGCACTTTTTCGAATAAAATTTCAGCTTTTAACTCCAATTTTAAAATTTGAATTTTCAAACCTTTCCAAATTCAAACTACATTTTCAAAACATGCTCTTTATGTGAAATCATTTATTCGAGATCCTCTTTTCGAAAAGCTAAGTCATTCAAATTTTATAAATAACTTCAAGTAATTATCTTTTTAAAAGAAATTATCCTCTACTTGGAAATATTCTCATTAACTCACTCAATCAACTTTTCAAACAATTAATATAAAGACTCATTTTGAAAGCGATAACTAATCTTTTCAAAGAGAGAATTATTCATCCTAAATAAATTTTGGATTTAAATATAAATTTTAAATTTGTTCTCACAATTTTAAAGAATTGTACCTCACGACTATTTATTTATTATACCTTACCTTCTTTACTTTGGCCTTTTAAAATAAATAAACCATTTAAATTCATATTTTCTCTTGTCTCAGATAAATTTCCATATTTTTGTTAACATAAAATTAATTAAAGTTGATAATTAACTCAACCTTGTTTTCAAAAGAATTCTGCAATTTCATTTCAACAAGTTTTAATACCATCAAAATTTAAAACAAACTTGTTCACAAATTCATGCTAAAAATCTAAAATTTACATTTCATTAATTTCCCTCAAGATGTACTTTTAAATCTTATCCTCTATTATTATTTAAACAATCGAATACCAAAACTAATTTTTAAAGTCATCATTCATAGCTTTATACAAAATGTTTAATTGATATCTCAATTTTCTCGAACCAATGTATTATTTTATTTTGAATACATCATTTTATTAAACAAAGCATTACATGATTTCCAATTAAGAAATCTCCTTAATTAGGATTAGTTTACGTTATTTACTCAAATTATCATATGATATCTCTATTTAAATTCAAATATGATGTACTTACACAACTAATTAAAACATAGTCATATTCAATTCCACAAATTTCCTATAATATATTCTCATTGCCTCGCCATTGGTTTATAGTGGAAAACCCAATATATTGGCTGCAGAGTTGACCAGCGAATAAAACTGCCTTGCAACTTATACCTAACACTCACTATGGTTCAATGGCTGCATTTGCCTTTTAAAAAGATTAATGTTCAAATTCATTTTAATTTATTTTCAAACATTTACTTATTACCACTCACTTTTATCGTGTCTGACCGTCTCAACATAGCGTTTAGAAAATTCTTATCGATAACGTTGATCAGGCGCATCGACCAGAGTTCTTAAAGCGCTCGGTGGACAATCTAACACAAAATCATTTTCTAATCGATGAACTTGCCTCTTATTTAATTTTTACAAAATACTCTTAGCTTGTCCCAGTAAAATAATCCCATTATTCTTATAAGTTTATCTTCAATGAGAAAGAATTGCAATTTAAATTTTATTGCTTTCCTCATTTCCTTAGAGAACATCCTCGTAGGAAAACGACTAACAGGCTAACAACTAGAAATGAGGTCAATACAGAACTCCATTGCCCATTGGGTGGCAAACCCGAAATGGACTTAAATACATCAGTAGAATCACAAACAATAGGAATTCGAGATACTTCATCATCATCTCGAGACTCAAGAGCAATCAAAGATACTTTGAACTAACCATCTACATTCCAAAGAACAAGTGACAACAGATCAGCTGAATTAGGATAACTAAGGTATAGGATCCTTTCAAAACATAGGGTTCGGGCTTGACAACATGCAAGCCAATCCATTCCCAAATTCACATCAATCCCAAGATAGCAAATAACGTGCAAATTCGCACGAGATGAAAATTACATGGAACATCCTCAATATTCTCACACAACAAGACAAATACTGCTGATCCCCTAAATAGGATTCACAATCCTTAAGGAAGTTAAAAGACAAAAAACATCAAATGATATAACTTCAACAAACTCCTTCAATACGAATGAGGTAAAGCATCTATATTGAAGAAATCTCGAATATAGCGATCACGATGAGGATTACTCATAGGGTAAAATAGTATTAATTCAATTATGGAATACTACGAAATAAGATGTATTCCTAGACATATTCCCACCTTATATTTACTCCAAAGGACTCAAAAAAAGTTAAGGACACAGTGATTAGGGAAAATATAACAATTATATTATACTTTGATGTACCGTAATATATGCAATGTTATGTGTTTATCATATCAGCTCTGATACCAAGCTGGGATGCCCCACCCCGAGACTCACATTAACAAAGGGAATTACGTAGTAATCCTGTCTGCTAATACGGAGAATAAGGCTGGTTAAGGGCGACCATCTACAGCCTTGTCTTAAATATCTATTGAATAAGTCGATAATTGCTATCTATTTTTTTACTACTCAAGTGGATCGACATATCCAATAAATACTTAATACAAACTATAGGTGGCTAAGGGATCTATCAGAACAAAATACGATAACTAAATGAACAACTCAGCACAGAACATTAACTGATACACACACACTCACATATACAATGATACATCTTAATACAATACCAAAAATACATCAAAGTGGTATGACGACCACTCTATATACATGAGTCAAAATAATATGCAATACGACTCATAAGGACAATAATAGCTAAAGAAGAGAACCAAACATCCATGCGGAAGCATCATGTAATAGCTATATCCAAAAGAAATGCTTAGCTTAAAACACACTCGGTCTGACCCGAGTGTAAAACACACATGTCAGTCTAGCTAAACAAAACATTGAATAATAATAATAGATAAGGTAAAGCATAGGAAAGATAGGGTATCCTCTAATACAAGAGATACCATACACATAAGCATTATATTACCATTATAAGGAAAGGATGATTACTCCTCTTAATAAGAAGAAGAGGTAACAAGAGTATAGCCATAACTTAGGTGACATAATAACACTTAAGTATATGAGCCATCGAGAATGAGATTCTAAAGATCAAATCCATTTAAATATCATATTCGCCTCGTATCATCAGCGGAATCTAAACGATGTCTCATATTTCAAAGAACTCAATAATAGTTCAAAACATCATAAATGAAATCACCATATGTATAACATCTTATATAGCGATAGGTTATCGATGTAACAAAACATCATAACATGGTGAAATCACAACAAAGCAGAAAACTCAGAAAAAATCAAAAAACCTGAATTGGCAAGATCCCTGATTGCAATGCCGAAGAAATGTTGCACGTGCTAAACTTAGATGGCCGAAGCCTTTGACAAGGTCGCTAACACCTCCCAAAGTAGTTCGTCCTCATGATAAGGTCACTGACACCTCTCCAAGCCATTTTATCAACCCTAACAAGGTCGCTCCCAAAGTAGTTCGTCCTCACGACAAGGTCGCTGACACCTCTCCAAGCAGTTCTATTAGGTAAACATTACGAATGTGTCACAAACTCAAGGATAGGAACCCAAAAAGTGTTAACATTTGTCCCATACCACACATTCGCACTTATCAGTTTACTAGCCATTAGTCGATGCCACACTAGGAACATCATGAAACTCAGAATATCATATCTCGCCTCGTCTCATTAGCAAGTGATAAAGAGATACCATAATCATCTCATCTTATCGACAAGTATTAAATGACATCGTAACTTTTCTCATCTCATCGACAAGTGAAAACATAATGATGGTTCCTCATAAAGCATAAAACTCGCCAAATATTGACCTTTTTGGATAATTCCTAAAGATAGGAATTATAATCTCAAAAGCCCGCCATAAATTGGCTAAATAACTCAGAAATCAATAACCCGGATAGTTTCGATCGTACAAGTCCGAAATTAACCGAAATAGCAAACGCACATGTCCTATACCACGTGTTTTACTAAATCATTTAATTCTCTTTCTCAAACTTTCGAATAGTGCAAAAGCGTGTGTTTTATATTTAAAATAGTTTACTAGAGAAAACAAGCTTTTGAAACTTTTTCCCGAAAAGATTAATAAAACCAATATTCGAAATTCCTTTATTATAGGAAATAAATAGATTTTATATTAGAAACTAATTTTAAAATACCATATAATAATAATTTGAAATGTCCATTTATTTCAAAAATCACTTCAAAATGGTTTAGTGAAAACCGTGCTAAAAAAACAATGTAAAGCAAGAAAGATAATTCAAGACCGATAACTTGAATTCAATACGAATTTAATTCAAATTTAACCCAAAATCAATTCAAATTCTATTTAAATTTGAATTTCAAATTCTCAAAATATAGCTAGCCTATTGATATCCATCATAGCTCTCAAAACATCTCAAAAGCAACATCGAAATCGAACAAGAATGAGAGCAAAAATAAGCTAATACAATCCTCAGGTCAATGATTGTTATTGCTGTCGTTTTTCTCTCGGGACAGCAACAAACAAACATAGTTTTGACCAAGCTAACTTCTAAATTTCAAAAAACTCAAAACTTGAAACTTTTAGTACAAAGTCTGTGCTTTTCGAAACATTAAAATTTATTGAAATTGGATAAGAAACGTGAAATATATGGTCAACACAATTCTTAGATTTAAATTCACTTTGCTGTCGTTTGTTATCAGGGCAGCAACAAAGAAATAAGGCTTCGACTATATTAACTCCAAAATTTTGTAAAACTCAAGATAAGAAAGTTTTAAAAAATAGTCTAAGTTTTCTAGAACATCAGGAATTATCTAAATCCGACTAGAAGCGAGAAAGATGCGGCTAATTTACTAAATATATTTAGTTTAGATAGTGTAATTATCATAGTGACTGAGCTGCGAGTTTATGATAGAATTTCAGTCAACCTATGCTCAAAATTTGCAAATATATTCAAGAAGAAAATTGTCATATATAAAGAAAGCTTTATAGTAGATTAAAAATTATTTAATTCTGATCAAAAACAAAAAAGATATGGCTGAATCAATTTCAGATTCAAACTCAGGAAATTAAGTTAATGACAGAATTGTACTCTTATTTTCAATTCTATTTCAGGTCAAAAAATTGTAAAATATTGAAAAGTACCCAAAATAGAAAATGTTCCTTATTGAATCTAGTTTCTAACAAAAAAATATTTACCTCAAACAGATAAGAAACATGAAATTTATTGTTGTTTTACTTCATCGCATTATTATTATATTTCAGCAATCATCCAAAGTAAACATTAGGCATAATTACAGTAAACGATTTCTTCCTCATCTTTGCAATTATAGTCAAGATTTAGCTAGAAATGTGAGTTAGTGAACTCACCTTTGCAAATAGAAGAGCAAACTTGAGCAAAGTTGAAGAAAGATGAAGGCTTTGAGTTAGAACAAGCTTCAGGAACCCGTATAATAATAGAACAGAGACATGCAACCAAGAAAAACCAAGTACAGACGATCAACTTTTGCAAAATTAAAATTTGGTGAAGTAGAAATAGGTTTTTGTAGTGATTACCTGAATATAGTGCCTTATTTTGATTAATTTCAGCAAATAATTGAAGAATTTGGTGGATTTGAGCCTAGGTTTGAAAGAGGAAAAATGCTTTCCTGTTTTCTCTTTTCTTTTGTTTTCTGGGAATGGGAATGTACATAACGTACATTATTTTGAGAAGAAAGACTTTCTTCTTCAGGCTAGTTGAGTTAAACTGGCTTAGACCCAATAACAAAAATGAATTTGTTAATTCTATTTATCACTCAAACACATGTACACTTGTATAAACGAACGAAAACAACATATATTAATAAGATTTCAACATAATAAAATTATACAATCATATTTCCCTATTTAATAAAATATTTTACAACAAATACAAGATAATTTAATCTATAAAAATTATTTTTCATTATTAAAACTCTTATTTTAACTAAATAAACAATTTACACTATAATTTACACAAATACTATTTTTAACACCAAAAATTACACAAAAATTATTTTCTTGCACAATTAAATTCAAATAACCATATTAACATCATTTTTACCCTTCAAATATTATTTTTAAACAAAATTCCATCTTTTTTTATATAACATACACATATTAAATTTTATTACTTCACTAAAATTTACTAAAATCAATATTTGGCAATAATTTGCAAAATTATTGCACGTTATCAAATTAAAATCCTATAATGCTCATTTTCTTCAAAAATAGCACAACAAAGTTTTTAAAACTCTGTTTCCAATATTTTACGTTTATTTCAACAAATTTTTATAGAGTTAATTCTTTTTATCTTTTATTTAATTCAATAAATCACCAAATTAACATATTTCCATTTTTCATAATTTATTACCAACATTATCATATTAAATCAATTTTATTCTTTCCAAATTCAATGTTTATTCAAAATAAACAATTTTAAATCTCCAATTTCTTTTTATTTCTCCATTATTAAATTATAACCACTAGTATAATTAAATTTCCAAGTAATCACCCAAACCAGGATTATTACATAAAATAATTAGATGAATATTATTTTTTGAATGGTTTCCTTTGTTGCAAATCATTGTTATAATTGTTTTGATTACATATGATTATTATTTCGTGTATTAGTGTTTATATTATGGTTTGGATTAAGAATTCATGTTATATAGCTCTAACGAACTCATGCATGCTTTCTATATCATTCTGTAAGCAACTAATATTCAAACTGAGGTGAGATAGGTACATTTGAAGCTTATTTGGATGTATATGCGTTTTAGCTCGCTTTTGCTCGCTTTAGTATGAGCAAACTCACCCATATTAACGATAATAAGGTACATATCTCGGATTGCATATTGTAGTTTTATGTTTTTTCCAACGGGATGCCACATCGCTGAGATGAGATATACCTTTGTGATATATATGTGTATTGTAAATTTTTCTGATCGAGCCGCGCAAAAGAGATGCTACCGAAATTTTCCATAAATTCGGATGTTAGAAAATTTTTACGACTTGTTTTACAAATAAGCTGATACTAGAGTGACATAGCCAGAGCGTGGTAAAGGTTTTGCAAATAAGATTTTAATGTTTTATATGTTTATTATTTTGAGTAAAATATATCTAACGTTAGACTCCTTACTTAGTCCCTTTTCAAGGACGAAAAGTCTTGAGTGGGGGAGGTTATAACGACCCATATTTTTAACTATTTTAAATTATTGAATTTAGTATAATTATTGAACAAACAAGGCTAGAATTTTTTTTAATGATTTACTAATGTAATTTATTAGATATGAACTTAGATAAAAAAAATTAAGTAACAAAATTCTATAAGATTAAAGATGATAACTTATATTAGAAAGTAAATTAAGTGATACTAAATTGTAAGTAATTGATAACAGAAATTGAAATAATCAATGTTAAGTTAAAAAAGAATCAAATAAATGTTTATTAAAAGTAAAAGCATAGGTTTATTCATATGAAATTGTATTTTGATAAGTATAAATTTCAAAAATAAGAAAACACTTATTTGGTAAGAAACGAATAACTTTTCCTATATATATACAATAATTGCAAAGATGTTGAATTATTGTAAAATGAAAGTAGTTTTTTTATTTGAATACATTTAAAAAAACAAATTTTATAAGTTAAATAACTTATATTTCAAATATAGTGATCTATTTGACAATTTAATTGTTATATTTAATATTGGAATTATCTAAATAATTGAATCCCGAATTTAATGTAAATGAAAAGGATTTCAAAGTTTATTTAAATTCTATTTAAATTAAAATGAAGCTAGCAAAATGTTAAATCTGATTAAAAGTGAATAAATAGAAATTGAAAATTTTATATTTTAATTAACGTAAAATAACCTTCCGGGTTACCGTCTCGGATTTCGACGAAACCAGTTTCATCGAATCCGTGACAGTGATTACTGAACAACTTTTTCATACGAGGTCGGATTCGAAGGAAACAAGTTGCGTTGGATTTGTATCGAAGTCGTCTACGACATGGAGCTAAATTGGAATTTATTTGACTCTAGAATATTTTCGGTTTCATATAAAGGGGAGTGGTTAAACCTATTCACGAAGTACTAAATTCCTATTGTTAGTTAAACCTATTAGGGAAGTGATAAATTTATGTTGATTTCCATCTGAAAATTTAATTGATTGAATTTGAATTAACTAAATTTAGATCGACATTTAAATTTGACCATTAAATTGATAATTAAATTTGTTAGTTAAATTTGATCGTATAATTGATAATAGGAATTGATAGTAAATCTGATAGTTAAATTTGTAGCATTAGATGTAACTTTTAAACTGATAGTTAAATTGACAATTAACCTGATATTTAATTGGATGTTGATAAGTAAAATTTCATATCGCATTTAAACATCCGACATTGATAGCCATTGACGGTTGTGGTATGGATGAATTGGTTGCTTGGATGTTGGTTGATATTGCAATGGATGATCTTTGCGATTGGCTGTTATGTGTTTAGTAATCTCAACGTACCCATATTATCACCCTGTTATTGTCACTACTGATATGATTGACGTATGTACATTTGATTTTGATATGAATCTGGGACTATCTATTTGACTTGTGATTTATTGGCTGCATTGCCGACTACTTTGGCTGGGTGGTGATTGTTGTGATTATATCGCCGTTCGGTGAAATTTGAAGATTTTTGATAAACTGGAATTTAGTTTCTGAAAATAACTTGAAATTCATTTACAAAATTTAAATTCTAATTTTAATAATAATATATATTTTTCCTAAAGTGTGACGACCCACATTAAGAAATGTTTAAATCGACAAATCCACATATGTCTAACTCAAACATCTGAAATATATACAATCAATGGGGTTAATTAAGAAAAGAAGAAAATAAACACAGAATCTCGCAGTGGAATGACAAAATATAATAATCAAATAAACAGTTCATGAAGGTGTTTGTACTATATATTTGATTATAATTTTACAATATCTATCATAGTTTATATACAACAGAACAATAGAATAATGCAACAGAACAAACAATGTGGTGAAATAATACTAGTAATAATAATATACCAAATCTTTGTCCTCGTCCTCTAGAAAATACGATCTTTTATGTGCTGAAAACTCAGGGCTTACCCGAGCGTAATGAAAAGACAAAACACTCGAGTTAGGACTAAAACATGCTTATGTGAGTGAAATCAATATCACATATAATTGTAGTGTAATATAATCAGAGATGTTTACAGGGTTTTACATCTCCTATCCAGTGTATAACATGCATGCAATAACTCAAAAGACGCTAACGGATTTTCCATCTCTTGAATATCCATCAAATTATCTATATATAGTAGAATACGCTATATATGTAATGTCTAATCAGTAAAATAAATATTTTTTCTTGCGTTAAGACTTTACATTAATCCATTTTAACGCGTTTTTAAACATTGTCATACAGTTTGCATATAACGCCTTAGTAGCACGTCGGGGGATACGGATGCACTGTGATACGACGACACTAAACCAAACTCTTAATGGTCTCGTATAAGGATAAAAGTACGAAAAGACACGTGAGACAATGCCCAAGGTAGGATAGTACCAGTTCGAGTTACAGGGCTGGTGGTAACGCATTGTAGCCACGATCGCCTACTGCATCCATCCATCTCATACCGAGTCAAAGGGAGGTTATCCCAAATCAAGGTGCACCAACCGAAACCAACATCAAAAGTAATAGTATGGACAAAGTCTAAGAAGAAAATCAAAGAACAAATATCCGCTAGGGGTAGCTAGCCCACTTGGCCCTGTCAAGCCGTCCAGTTTTAGTCATTTCAAATTAGAACAAGTGCCGGGGTCTATCCATCGTCATTCTCTTTCTTCAAATGAAGAAAATGTACACCAAATCCAACCACTTCACTCTGGAGTCTCCTCCGTTTGCACAGTTGTTAAAGTGGTTCCAATATTGACAAAGAGTATGCCAATAAGAGTCCTCTGTCTCTTTAACAACCAGCGTCGTTTTACACACCGGTCGGTACTTTTACATTTCAAAATCGATTTATACTTGATATCAAAATATCATATTCGCTTCAAACATCATTCCATTTTGAAATATCATATTTAATTCAAAATGTCATATTCAGTTCGATATGTCATTTTCACATCAAAATTCAAATCGAATTATAATTTAGGTCATAACTTCATCTTAACCCGATTTGCATTTAAATCCACGATTTAAATATAAACATTCCAACCTTAAACCGTTTGAACTTTTAGAAAATAGTTTGTATAGTTTTAAATAGTTAAAAAGTAAAAATAGTTTAATATAATATAGTTTGAGTATTGAAAATGGTTTATATTGTAAAATAGCTTGGAAAATCAAAATAATTTGAATATTTTAAAAGATAGATTTTCAATAGTTTATATTAAAATAATTTATTTGAAAACAGTTTCACAGTCGAACTGGATCAATTCCAAATCTTTCAATTCAAATCATCTTCAATCTCAATTTAATTCAAATGGAATCAATTTCGATTTCAATTCAAATCAATTACAATTTCTACTTTAATCCAAATCAATTTCGATTTCGATTTCAATTCGAATTAATTTCGATTTTGATTTTCATTAATTTGATTCGAATGGTTTGAGTTTCAATTCAACACTCAATTTTAAACCATTTCAGTTTGTATAAAGTTTAAGTCCAAATTCAGAATATCGATTTAAATCACTTAAATCAAATTAAAATTCAATATTCAATATAAGGTTCAAATCGTTAAAATAATTCCATTTCGAGCTCAAATTTTGAAATATCCATTTATACCACTTTTACTTAGATAAATTCGAAGTTCGAATAAAGTTCAAATCTTTTAAACAAATCAATTTTTATAATTCAAATAATGTTTCAACATTTCAAAAATCGAATTCAGAATCAATTCAATCTTTATAAATTCGATTTTATTCCTTTATACCAAAATCATTTAAATAAATTCAAATTCAGTAATTTAGAACTATTTATTTTAACCGATCTGGTGTCTATATATAATTTTCTATCCTATGGCCAGGTGATCTTTATTTTAATTTTAATTTTAGGGATGGATATATATCATTTCAATCCAAAATAAATGTCATGGGTATATCATTTCAACCTATTTCTTAATTTATTCGAAATAATTTAAGTTATAGTTTTGTGTACTATCAATAATATACAGGGTGATAACATGACATATAAAATAAGTAAACATCCGATCATCCAAAATATCAACCAATAAGCATCTGTCACAATCAACATCCAAATAGTCAATATAACACAATATTAACTGGTTATCAATGATCGAGAGTTTAACTAGCAATTTAATTCCAAATTCACTTTAACTATCAATTCGAATTTCTGACAGTCAATTCATATGTCAATTTAAATGTCAATTAAATTTCCAAACAATAGTCAATAAATTTAAATTAACTCATGATATCAATTTAACGAACACTAGAAATATTTAGTATTTCATGAGCATTTTAAAACACTCACCTTTATTTCAAATTTAAATTTTTTTAGCTTCAAATAAATTCCAATCCAACTCCATATCGTAGCCTCCATGGATATGAATTCAACGCGACTTGTTTCGCCCGTATCAGACCTCGTATGAAAATGTTACAAAATTTATTAGCATAATGATATATAAAACTTAAATTAATTCAGTAAAAATAATTCACAGTTAAACACCGTTACCCCTCTAATCTTTCTTCCTTCGAACAATCCCAACCAAACGCAAACCCAATCATGGACCAAAACCCTCGAGACGTGTGCAAACCCAGGCCACCGAGCTACGATCAGCCATTGCCATGACAACCACCACCTCCCTGCACACTGTCGCCCTAAGTGTGGCCATCTCCACCATTGCCATCTTCATGAAAATTAAGAAAAATCAACGTGCATACAGACCCAAACTCTAGCGAATCCACAAGCTCCCATCTTGATCCAAATGTTGGATATGTAGAGCTCGATGAGATCTACACTTTTCATGTTGAAGCCGAGTTGAGATTGCGAGCGAATTGGGAGAAATCGAGAGGAGAACAATGAACGATTTCGGCCATTGATGTATTTTAGAGAAAGCAGCTGATATTTTAGATGGTAGGGTTTGCGGAAACCAGAACGTAATGGCCTCTTATATAAATCTCTGACCCAATCTATCCATGAAAATTCCAAACTACCAACGGAGCATGTTGTAACAACCCAGAATTTAACTCGTAATAATTAATTTGTTAATTAATTAAATAATAAAATAACTTTGTGAGATTATAAGAATCAAGCCACGAAAGTTGCACCATTGTGTTTGTGGTAATTTTCTGGTCAATGTTCATATATAGAACGTCTAAATCCAAGTTAATTTGAGCAAAGAATGAAATAATTAAAGAAACGAAATATATATATATATATATATAGGCAGGTTGACCAGCCGGTCGACCTAGGCACCAAGGCAGTCAATCGCCCGGTCGACCGGCATCTCTAATTTGAAATGAACGAATTTTATTTCGTTTGAACGTTCCAGAGCCCTTACCCGACATGTTTTGCATCGCTTAAACCGATCTGGTCCCTTCATTTCTGCATTCGATGGCCCTTGTTCAGCCTTTACCGTGGTTTCATCCTATTCAATCTCCAAACCCGACCATCCGAGATCCACTTCCACACCTATAAATAGACCCCTAGACCAAACATTTTTTCTCATTCTAGGTTTTCTCCAATTGGGTTCATCTTTCTAGAAAGGACCCTAAACGGAATAAATTTTCCAAAGGAGAAAATCGTTATAAATTAAACTATTTTATAACTCCAAGTGGATTCGAGAAGACCAAAGGAAAAGCTTAGGACTGGAGGTGAGTGATTGTAATTATTTTAAGATTTCTTTAAGTAATTTAAAATAATTGGGTTTCCAATAGTTGTAGTCTTACAACGATTTTTGAAATAGCCTTTTTAGTAGTTTATGTACAGGTTTTAGAATTATTTTCGGTCTATTTCCTTTCAACTATTCTTTTCAGTAATTTTGGTTTATTTCTGTTAAGCATTGTTTTTTTATCGATTTACAGTTTACAGTATTTAAGTTTATTTACTGTTATTTAATCTTTTTCTACGCTTTGGATTTTTGTTGCAAGTGTCTATTCTCTTCATCCCCCTTTTTCTTCAAGTATGTATTAGAATAAATTAAACGCGAATATGGATTATATAAGTAAGAATATTGAATAAATAAAATCAGATGTAAATTATAAAGACTATAATAAATAATGGAATTGGGCTGAAATCACGCCTAATAATAATTAAAATTAGACTACTTAAAGATAATTAGCATAGTTATAACTTGGAATTATAACTAAATAGAGTAAAAGATGAAAGAAGCTTAATTTAAAATTAGCACAGTTGCGAAATGAAATTTATGCGATTGAGCAAAGTGATTTGATCAGATATTGCATATGGATAGTCCATGTGCATCATACGTGCTTTAATATGTATTCATACCATGTTTTGTTGACTTATAAAGGGTTAAGGTGACGACTCTCTGATTTGTTATGAGGTAGCATGACCAATTGTCTAAGTAATAACCTGAGGCTGTTGAGCATAAGGTATGCTTAGTAGGTTGTTTATCATCCTTATGCGATGTGAAGGTTTTTGAACCTAATCAAACCGTGAGCTTTGTTTGCTAATGATTGTGATAATTGAGTATCAATGGGTGATTGTCTCTTTGGTTGCTCGTGTTGGTATTTCGAGGACAAATATTCTAAGTAAGGGAGAACGTAACAACCCGAAATTTCAGATACTTCGTATTTAAATATTTTAAATATCTAAATTATTTTAATATTCGAATCTTGGATCAAATGTTATTAAAATGATTTAATGGGGTTTTAACCTCCTTTCAGATCATAAGTAATGATGGTAAACTTGTTATGGAAAAATTATTAGAAAAATATACTCTTCGAAGAAACTCGATAATGTGACCAAAAATCGATTTATCGGTAAATGGCTTTTCGATCGATAAAAATTGTTCGAATTCTTCTGTTCTTATTTAATGATCAAATGAACACACTAGATACAAATTAACACACACATCTTCATTGAGTTTGGAAGGTTATAGAATGTTCTAATAGATAAGAGATATTATCATGGTGAGAGTATAATGGTAATTAGCATAAAAGAGAAGTGACATAAAGGTGCATGTGAGATTGAGGCTTCTTTGTGACCTTCAATGGAAGGTAGAAGGTAGTAATGGCCCCTTAGACAAGTCTATAAAGAGAGGGCATACCCTTAGTATTATCCCAAATTCTAAAAAACAAATCCAAGCTTTTCTAGTGGCATCTTTTTTTCTTCCTCTCTTATGTTTTAAAATGAAAAGGTTGCAAATCAACTCCAGATCATTTCAAAATTTTCCATAAGGCTTAGTATAATATTAGAAAACCTTCCACTATGCCAAAAGTTAAATAAGCAAAGCCAAACCCCTACAATCTATGAAGGCCGTGAGCTATAGGGGTGTTTGGAGGGAGGAAACAAGTGTTAAAGGCAAGAAAAGGAGGAAGCAAAGGTATTGCAAGGAAGGGGTTAGCCTTGGTTAGCATGGACTTGGTTGTTTGAGAGGTTAAAGGTGAGTTAACACCTCACTTTGAATGAAAATATAACACATACATATGTTGTGTTGATTGTATTTATGTTGATTGAATTGTTGTTAGCTTAAGTTAAAACATTGATTTGGATTCTTACTTTAAAAGTAAGTGAAATATGTGATCCATGTTTATGAACTTGAATAAACTTGAAATGGACTTGTAAGACTTGAGACAAGACCTTGGAATAAAGCACATAGGTTGTAGTTAAACATAGGTTGAATATGACTAAGATTTAGAAGTGCACTTATAGTGATAATCGCTAGATGTAGTTGTGAATTGCCATGTTTTTGGGGATTGTTATTGAACTTTGTATAGAGATCCTTAGTGCTTTCCTGCCATTTTTATAATTTCTTCTATATATATGTGTGTGCGTTTATGTCCATTAAAAGTCTAAATAGTAAAAATTTAAGTAACATTTCAAAAAGTATCCAAAACTGCTCTTGTGCAAAATTGCCCTATTTAGCCTTGGTTTTGCAATTTAAAAGGTTTGAAAAGATATTTAAATTTAAGTATTTTATTTCAGTCTTTCTACAAGTGTTTACTAACTCATATTAGAGTATTTCAAAGGTGGTTTAAGATATTTAAGACTTTTTAAGAATTAGTTGTGAACATTTAAAGAAGAGATATTTTTTGAAAACATGATGTTTTCAAGTTTTGAGGAAAATTGTAAAGTTGTTATTTTCAAGTAATATCTCGGATAAATGTTTTAAAACTTATGACAAGTATTTTCAAGTATATAAAAGTGTTTTCAAAAAGGGGTTAAGAATTGCTTATTGACTAAATGGTTAATTATTTGATTACTAATTTGAAAAGTAATTAACTATGCTTAACACTAAAAGCTGATGAAGTAAGGCTTATCTACTTGTGAGAGTTAAGATTGATGTTAAGTAAGGATAGAAAAATAGAGCTCTAACCTACCAGGCTTCCCTCCTAACCGAGGAATAATAAGTTGGAAAATGTCGAAAAACATGTTAATTGCGATGATTTCTTCTTGTTTATGGAAATCATTAATACTACACTTAACACTAAAAGCCGACGAGGTAGACTTATCCATTTGAGAGATTTAGGAATGCAGTGTCTAGCAAAGGCTTGATGCAACCTGTGCTCAAACTTACATGGATTCACTCTTAGGTGAGGAATAGTTAAGTTGGAATATTGAAAATGAGTTAAGCATACGAATCGTGGTTTGTGTAAATAATTGTTTTGACTAGATAATCAATTAGTTGATTATCAAACTTGACCTAATATTGACTTAAGAAGTTATCGAAAGGCTTCGCGATTTTTACCAATAAGAACCCTTGAGAAGGAATACTGGTATGAAACTTCTCTAGGTTTCACTTACTTTTGAAAGAACATTAATTGAATTTATTGAAAATTCATCAAATTAGTTTAAAGAGACCAGGATCAGTAAGTGTTATCAAATACCACTTCAAAACTAGTATACAAGTTCTATGTTTTGGAAGGGGTTGTAAAGCAAAATGTTATAGAGTTAAACTGTCAATCCTAATGTTAAGTCCAAGGGAGAGGTTAGCATTAACATTTCAAATGATTCTATCGTACGGGGCTGTCTATCTTTAGGAGTATTCTTAGAGAGATGACAACATTAGCATTCATCGAAGGACTTATGTGGAGAACCTATATGGAGGTTCAAGATGCTCAAATTAATGTAGTGATTCATGATCTATTCAAGATGTAAGAATCCATTTGTGGATTCATTTTCTGTTCAAGTGATGAAGAATCGAATGAGAGATGCCGAACATAGCCTCGACATTGGAAATGACTAAAACCAGAGATAGGATACATAGCCAAAGATAACGTAGCATTTTAGCAACCCCAAGGTTGTAGACAACTCCTTCTAGTATTACTTACGGACATGCATGCTGGAGCGATGCATTCGAAACCACGATTGTATGGGTATGGGCCAGTTATGCATTTCTTGCAGTACATTCCCTAGAGATGTAGGTTGCTTGGAAAGATATCTTTGATCCTTGTGTAGGAGTATGGATTCGGCTCGATCCTAGAAGATCTTCATGGAAAATCCACAATGCAAACGCATCTTAGACATGTTGATTGTACACCTATTATTGTTAGGGCGTTCACAATAGCTATTTGATATAATTGATGTGCTACACTCTAGACCTTATCTATCATATCACTATATGTTAAAATTGATGAATGGTTGGTTTTTTTAGGGGAAAACAGTTATGGGAATCCATACGATATCAATGGTTACCATTATTTGTTTCATATTTCTTGAGTTTCTCAGGCTGGTTTACTAGCCTGATCTGAGTGTTATTTCTTATAATGCTCGGGTTAGCCCCGTGTATGTTTCCATATTTAACTACGGACGCTTTGGAGCTTATGGAGAAGAGCTGGATGATTACCTTCCATAGTATTCTTATTTCCGTTGCACTATAGTTTTGTATATATCAGCATTATGTGGATAGACAGATATGTCTATCAAGGCTAATGATAATACTTAGGTTTTAGTAACTTCGATATCTTTGTATTTAGAGTAACCCTTTGTACTCTTCCTTTGATATTATATATTGCCGTTCCGTAGTGAGATTCTAATATTGTGTTCTTCTTTTCCTTTTCTATTCTTTTTCTTTTTTTACCCTAACTTTTTGTCTTTTTAGCACTTAGGTGTTCGGCACACGAGTACTATGGATATATTAATGTCGACATTCAAGAGCTGAAAAATTGGGTCGTTAAAATAAGTTTCGTAAATAAAAACTAAATCATTTTTATACATATATAAAGGAAATTCAAAAATTATTTATGAACATCTGTTCCATTGCGTTAAACAATTGTTGTTTCAAGAAAAATCAACTTTGCAGCGAAGGAATTTCTTTTAAAAATTATAAGTAGTAAAATGGATTTGGATACAATCCAAAGATAAATTAAATTACGAGGGATAAAATTAACCAAGCCTAAATGGACACAATACATTAGAATGTCTAATAAGAAATCTTTCACATTAAATAGAAACTATGATTTTCTTATCGATGTCGAGAATATATTTTCCTTAGTTGTCAAAAGTTATTACAAATATCGACTTCGCCATATGGCACGACGCACAAATGCTGAATGGATTCTAAGTACATTATCGAAATATGATTTTGATAGTAGTACCCGAATGGATATGATCTATTGGAAACAAATGTAACCTCGAGAAAAAGGCCAATGAAGTTGGAATATATTAAACAACCTTTATAAGATTAACAATGTAAGTTTCATTTATTGGAATTAACGTTACAGATTCATCATTCAACATGCTTAAGTTTATTCAAATTTTACTCGCTAAATTATTGCCTGGTATGACTTTGAGTTTTATTACATTTATGCTAAAATGGTAAATCCTAAATAATGATTTAGAATAGATTATTTACACATAACAATTAAAGTGTCTCAAAATCAATCGGAGCGATACTGATATTATGGGATTTAGATATGATCCAAGAGCTGATACGAAAGTATCATTCAATAATTATCAAATTTTAACGGGTATTTTGGCAGAAATATAAAATGGTTTGATTTTCAATAAAAAAAAGCATAAGAAACATGGGTCTGTAAAAAAGAACATAAATAGGTATTTAGATATTCCTAAACTATAAATAAATAACATATTGACGATTGTTAACAATGTACCCATGTTAAAATCAGTTATAGTTGCATATTTAATTCTCAATATAGAATTTGAAAAAAATCTTTTATAATCGGTAAAAAAGATGTTGGAAATGTCCCAAACGCTATACACTGATGCCATATTAAAATGTTTAATATGGAGCATGTAAGATGGTTTCCTCATGCATCAGCAATAGGAATGATCATACATGCTAGATTGTCTACAATATTATATTATGTCTAGGTATTGTACATAAAGCAAGTATGAAATTCAATTATATCACTTAATTATAGTTATGGGTATTTTAGAGCATTTGTGAAGTGTTGGAGGATTTTTTACAAATAGTGAACTCCTTATGAGGGAGTGCCCAGACACAAATTTCATAAGTGACATCGAGCATGGTATGTCAATCCTAAAACCATGTTCAGTATTAAGTTGAAAAGAATTTAAGTTGCAAATGTTCCAAATAATAAGTAGTGGTCGATTTGATCAAAAGGCTAACACATCGCCTTGAATAACGTCACAATAGTAGCAACATATATAAGTATACAAATTTATAACTGAGTTAGAAGTTGAGAATCCCTCAACATTTTATTATAATAATAATGTCGTGATGCAGTTCGTGAAAGTACCTAGAGCTCATTAGAAGTTGAGAAACATATTTCGAAATGTTCCACATGATAAAGGCAGTTTAATAGCGTCGACAAGAGTTAATCGATGGAGTAAATAATTAAGACAATACAACATAACCATTCGCTAAGGCACTAGCTTGATTGGTTTTAAGAAGACCAATCGAAGGGATGGAAATGAGATTCCATAATTGACCCTAAGTGCAAGTATGAGATTGATAAAATTAGGGGTATTCCCTAAGAGCATTTACGTAATTTGTTACATATATCTAATTCGATAACCAATTTTTTCATAGTAAAAGTGTAACACCATATAAAATCAACCACAAATAAATAAATTAGATAAATTAAATTCTATAAGACAGGGATAGAAATGGAAATTTTGTAAAGTCAAAATTTGACCACATAGTTGTTTCATTGCATACCTGGTGATTTTCCTATCAATTTCCATCTATCATGTGTTGAAAATGGAGCTTAAATCAAGAAGTTATGGACGTTCGAAGTTTTGGATTTAAATTAATTTAAATAGAATTCAAATTTAAATAAAAAATTAATTCTCAAATTTGAAATTCAAAAGTCAATAGTAATTATACTTGGGGTTTAAGTAAACATTAAAATTAATGTAAACTTTAAATGACAATTAAGGAAGAAAATAAATTAACAATGGCAAAAAGTTAAGCGTTCCCAAAACAAGGGAGCGGTCAAACCCTTGACCACGACCGATCGACCGATAGCGATCAACTAATAGGAGGTGATGGTCGATCGCTACTTGTATGTGGAGGGTAGTGTTTTGGTTAAAATTGTACACGGTTATATTATTTATAACCGACCTTCAAACGACG
Source organism: Allium cepa (assembly GCA_030765085.1). Lineage (NCBI taxonomy): Eukaryota > Viridiplantae > Streptophyta > Magnoliopsida > Asparagales > Amaryllidaceae > Allium > Allium cepa. Next base: position 418,381,495 of record CM060932.1, read on the forward strand.
GTTCTGGTGTGTTCCAACTACTATAAATAAGACCTTGGTCCCCTCACTTTTAATCACATAATATTTTAGAAACATCAGCGAAGCCCTATCAGTTCGTCTCTTCATAAATTTAGAAAACTCCATTAGGGTTTCCGGTAAGAAATCCTATATATCTAGTTTTGTTTATGGTTTATTTTCTCAACCTCTTCTCCTATAAACCTCTAATTTTTTTAATCTAACGTATATACAAATCCCTTGATGTATATATTAAAAATAAGAGATTAAAAAGGGTTTATTAGGGGCATGTCAAATCCAAGAGAAGGCAAAGCTAAGGACCTCTATGAGTGAAAATCATAGGTATTCTATTTTAGTAACTGAATAGTATAGTTTGGATTTGATATATGGCTTGGGGAGTTTTGGAATACGAAAATATCATATTAGAAATCCCCAAAATTCCTCCAAAGCGAAATGTCAATTCTTTGATTGGAATCTTAATTGTTTTTTATTAAAATAATGGAGTTTGTGTAGATTTTGCAGTTTATGTGTTTACCGTCTATTCCACTTCTTATTCTTTTTCTTTGGATCTGATTAGAGGATTTGATCAAGAAATGACGTGTAAGGTACAAATTCTTATTCGTAGTTTGCATTGCCTATTTCTATAAACTGAATAGAAATTCCCTTGTCTAATTTCATTTATAAAAGAGTTGAAAAGAGCGTAGAATTAATTAAATTGTAAATTTCCATTATTATTCTTTTATTCCATTACTCTAATATAAAATAAGTTGGATTCTAGGTACTAATCTATTGATTTGATTATGGAATATTGGATTTATGGCAAAAATGAGACTTATATAACATTAGAATATTTGACATTTGAAATCTAGTTTTGGGCATAATCTCCACACGCATAGAAATTATATATATAAACTAGCGTGAATAACGTACAATTGTAACATATTAATTGCATAGTAAATTAGGTTAATAATTGTCATATATATCCCTTTTAGGAAAGTAATTAATTAGGTGAAATAAGAAGGATTTCTTATGAGGCCGAAATAATGAATAGGGTAAGGTGTGTGATAATACACTTAGAAAGTGGTGAAATATAACTAAGTTATAAGGATGTAAAGTTAGTCAAAAGCACACTGAAGTCTATCCAGCTAATCTAGCTACCAGCAGTGTGACTTTGGGGCTGATATGAGGCATCGCCTATAATAAGTAACTATGGATGATGCAAGGTTAGTCCCAATTCTATATGGTAAATCTGCCTAGTTAATCTTGCTACCAGTACCTACTAATAGTTGGAATAATGTGAGACATCTCTGTAGGGTACGGGTCATAATACGAAGAACATGCTTCGTATTTTAAAGGTATTAAGCGATTGTTTATGGGCCCGCCTCTTTCCCTTATATGAAGTGTTAGATGGTCGGGGTTGGGCTTAGGTACGGTTGAGGATATCTCGAAACGTCCGCTTCAATGGAAGTATTAAGCGTTCGAAAAGATTTCTATGCAATGTCAGATCGATGGATACTTATGTGGAGTCCGCCTTGGGAATATGTATTAAATGATAGGGGCCTTCCTCAATTGAGGTCTTAAATGGTTAGAGTCTGCCTATTTCTGTTAAAAGGTATTAAGTGGCTTGGTATTTATCTCTCGCATTGGTAGCTATTAATAACGATAGTTAGGGGTTATTGATTATGGAAGGACTTGCTTCAGGGATTGAAGGTATTAAGTGATTGTTTAGGCCCCCTTCTTTCCCTTATATGAAGTATTAAATGGTCTTGAATGTAGTTTAGATGCAAAAGACATATCCTTATTTAAATTATATTGCCCAAGTAATGATATAGAAAGGCTTGAGATTTTCTATTTACTAGAAAATTGTTGTTCTTACTCCCTCCTCATTACAACATAGGTTAGAGAAGGAGACGATTATCAAGATGGAGATGGAGATGAGAGGACCTTGTGGCGACAACGTATTTTTGCTATTTTTTGATGTACCCATTCAAAGTTAAAAATGTATTTTTGAACATGATTATGTAACAATTATTGTTGACATTATTGTTTTGTGACATTTGGAATTTGAAATAAAATTGGTAATGTTTATGCTATTATATTGTACACTTCCGCTATGAGTCCTGAATGAATAAATAGATAGCTATGTATTGTTTTTCTACCAGCTTACTGCCGACTTTGGAATGGATTTCAATTTCGATAGGCCTGGTCCGGGTCAGGATTTAGGCCAGTTTTGGGGCAGGTTGTTACAAAAGGTATTTGATTTCTATTATATACTTCGTTATATAGCGATATATTTAATTAAATAATTAATTTAAGGTATTACAATTGGAAAATTCTGAAATAATATGTTTTGTGATCGTAGTAACAAAATTTTATAATCATGAGAAATTTATCACTTTGTAATAACACACTATTTTAAATGTTCTTGGTCAAGATGTTTCGAGAATGAATATTGGTACATTCGTTGAGACCGGTATGTAATGCTCTTTAAATGTTGGATAGAGATTATGTATTGATAGTTATTAGATAACTATGGAATGACTCATTCAAGAGTTTCCTGTTGGTTAATAAAACCTAAGTCAAGTAGGAAATCTTGAGTGATGATGTGACGACCGCCCATGACTCCTGCACTAAACAAGGAAATAGTGCGTTGTAAAGTGTGTCAGGCAGCCATGGATGATCATCAAGGTAAGGTAAAAACAGCGGAGTCTATCGTATTACTCACAGTGCATGGGTAAAATACAGTAGAATATATATATATATATATATATATATATATATAGTGAAGCTCCACAAAACGTAATCTCGTCAAATAAGCCTCATAGTAGTTTGATACAAAAATCTGAATAGTCAATACATCAAGCCTCACTATATATCACTCAGAGAATATACAAGCAGCGGAACATCCAGTACATATAGTAAGAAAATAATATGCAAGCCTCCACCTCGTCTTCGTCATCAGCATCGTTGGTCACTAAGAACAGCACCTGTCACCTGATACCTAGTCTGCCCATCCCAAAATGGATGAACAGCCCAAGGTAATAAGAGTTGAGCATAAAACCTTGAGTCAGACAACAGTCTTAGTGAGCAGTAAATTAACTAACAACATACCAAAAGAGCATAAAGGTAAAAGGAATAGGAACATAACCCTCCCACTCCACCTCTTTCTACAGTGATAGCACCCAGACACACTAAGCAGAAGTAAACATAGCAAATCAGACATTTAAAGTAAAGCAATTACCACTCGAGTCAAGGTCGATGTTTTCCAAGCACAAAACCCAAGGCCTAAACCAAGATCAGATAAGCACCCGGAAAACATCGCCCTTGAGACCGAATGACCATACAACCAAAACATCCAAACATCCATGACTTTGGCTATCACTGTTATCATTGCTTCGATACCATCGTTAATTGAATGACCGGCACATTCTTTTAGCCGTCCGTCAAGGGCTAATGGTAACCCCGGTTCAAGACAAAACTCCACACGTCGTCGCAGCCCGTGCCTAGGACTATCGAATCTGTCCAGAGTACTCGACCACCAACTGTAGTCTTTTGGGACTATCGAATCAGCCCAGCGTACTCTTGCTTTGAGTCTGCTAGAACCTTCAATAACGATGAAATCTCAGCCTTCTAGTCATCCTCCTCGACGACTATTCTCATACTAGCTCAAGCGCCTCTCGAGCCAACCATTATCCACAAACTCGAACTATCCCTCGAGTTATCAACATGCTTGGAATGATCCCGTCTGGATTGTACCAAGACTGCTTCACATCGTGCCTTGCTTTATTTCATCATAGCAAAGTCCCATCTCAACATCATCATCAAATCTGTCCATATGAGCTTTATCATCCGCCACATATGCCATGAGCAGCTTTTTCCTATTCAAGAGCCTTTCCCTTAGCTTTTGAATCATCTTAGACCAACTTGTCCAAATCCAACCACCAATCAACTAATTTATAACAATCAATCAAATCAATCATTAATCCAAGTAATTAAGCATTCAAACATGATCTAAAAGCAATTATAACTAAAATGGCAATCTTGTAAATAAAGGGTCCAAATCTAACAAGCATGAATCATAAGTATTATCTTTACAACTTGATGGATGAACTTGCATAGGTTAACATGATAACAATGGATGCCAAATCTTCATGAACAATGGATCTACACTTATGTTTAAGAAAATGCATGGAAATCACTATTTTAACACAAAATCAAACCACCAATCCAATATGCTCCCTTGGGACCGTGTGAGAGATAACCACCACTCACCGAATTACCTAAACACCTCAAAAGCAACACACTTCAGATCTGGACAGTGAAGGATCTAGCTTGATCCGCCAAAATTCCGCTTCAAACGATGAAATCTCTCTTCAATGGATGGTGATCTTCAATCTAAGCTCTTGGATCTTCGATTTGATCTTCAATTTGGATGGAAGGAAGCACTAGATTAAAGAAGAGATAAGAAGTGAAGAAGTGTAGTACTCGAGCTCTCAAAATGGCAGAACTTCGTCTCTTCAAAATCCGGATCCCAAAAATGAAGCTAACCCGTGTATTTATAGGCTGAAAAACCCCTTAGGTCGTTCACGACCTAAAAATCCAAGACCTACGACCTAACGGTTTCCCCGACCTACCACCTAACGACTCGAGCCTATGCGCGACTTAAAACACGACCTAACTGTTCAAGCCATCACACAACCTAACACAAACACGACCTAACACATGCGCGACCTAACATATACGCGTCCTAACGCATACGCGACCTAACTCCTTAAGCCTTCACGCTACTCAACAACGTACACGGTCTAAAACGTGCACGACCTTACAGAGATACGACCTATCAACTCGAGCATTTGTGCGACCTAACACTCAAGCCTCTACGCGACTCAACGACCTAACACAAACACGACCTAACATAAAAGCCGCGTTTCTTCCTAAGTCGTCTGGACGACCTAACGACCTAGGACTCAACGGCTTAGCGACTTATCAAAGGTCGCGACCTAACTACTACAGAGACCTAACACCTTATCTCGTCCACGATCTAACTACACAGATTCTAACTTAGGTCGTTTACGACCTAACTAGAACGACCCAAGCCATCATCCCCTAGGTCGCTAACTACCTTAGATCATTAGCTCGCTTAACCGGCCTATCTTCCTTAAGTCCTTAAGTCGCTCTACAGTCCTATTCTCCTTAGGCCGTTAACCCGCTTATGCCGTTAACTCCTAGGTCGTTACCGCTAGATCCTAGGTCGCTAACTCCTAAACTGCTAATTCTATTAAGTCGCTCACCTCCTTAAGCCGCTCACCTATTCTTAAGTCGTTAACCCTTAAGTCGCTCGCTTATGCTGCTAACTTCCTTAAGTCACAAACTCCTTAGGTCGCTCCCATCTCTTGAGTTGCTCATCCGACCTAAACTACTGCACGTCCTAAGCTAATGCACGACTTAAGCTGCCGGTCGACTTAAACTCTGGACGACTTAACAACACTAACGACCTAATAACAACGGTTTTACGATCTTTCGATACATAAAATACGGGTCGTTACATTCTCTCCCCCTTAGGAATTTCGCCCCTGAAATTCCAAACAAGCAAGAACCAAAAAAACTATTCTACATGTCTACCATCCATAGCAACCAACAAACCATGCATCCAATTACTAGCCTACCATGCAGAATTCTAAGACTAGAACAAGTTACAATGTCATGAGATGACACGACACCTTATGGTCATACCTCGAAGAGTTCAGGATAAGCTGCCTTTATCCTCTCTTCCACCTCCCATGTACAGTCGTTAACATCATCACTCCATTGTATCTTGAGCAACCTAACTACCTTCCTCCTAAGCTGTTTCGTGTCAGTTTCCACAACACGAAGCGGCTTACAAGGTCTCTTATCAACTGGATTAACCTCAAAATCTTCACAGCTATCAGCAGAAACCACTGTATTTGAGTCGTGCACATACTTCCGTAGATACGATACATGAAAAACATTGTGCACACCCGACATCTTTTCTGGTAACTCCAATTTATAGGCGAGCTTTCCAATTCGCTCGATGATCGGGAATGGTCCAACAAATCTCGGAGTTAATTTCCCTTTCCTCCCGAATCGAATAACATTCTTCAGTGCAGAAATCCTTACAAAAACCATATCACCTACGTCGAACTCCAAATCCTTACGACGCTTATCGGCATAACTTTTCTGACGGTTTTGGGCTGCCTTCATTCGTTGCCGAATGATCTTTATGCAATCCGAAGTCTGTTGAATCATTTCTGGCCCAAGTACCAACTTTTCTCCCGTTTCCAACCAACATGTCGGAGAGTTACACAGTCTTCCATACAATGCTTCATACGGCGCCATACCAATGCTTGACTGGTAGCTGTTATTATATGAAAATTCCACCAAATGAAGATGATCTTCCCACGATCCTCCGAAATCCAAAACACATGCTCTGAGGAGATCTTTCAAAACTCGATTGACTCTCTCGATCTGACCATCTGTTTAGGGGTGATAAGCTGTACTCAAACACAACTCGGTTCCCAAAGCTTCCTGGAAGCTCTTCCAAAATCCACTAGTGAACAATGGGTCTCGATCGCTCATTATACTTTTCGAAATACCATGGAATCGAACTATCCACTTAACATACAGCTCAGCCAACTTCGATGCAGTCCTAGTTGATCGAACAGGAATAAATCTTGCACTCTTAGTCAAACGATCTATGATGACCCAAATCCCTTCATTTCCCGCTCTTGTTCTAGGTAACCCATCGATAAAATCCATCGATATTTGCTCCCACTTCCATGTAGGAACTTCTAATGGCTGAAGCAATCCACTGGGCTTCTTATGCTCGGCCTTTACCAACTGGCACTTCATACACTTGGAAATAAAATTTCCAACATCCTTCTTCATACCTTCCCAGTAATAGGTTCTTTTCATATCCCGATACATCTTATTTCCACCTGGATGAATTGTCAGCTTCGAGTGATGACTCTCCTTTAGAACTTCATCTCTCAATCCATCTATATCAGGAACAACTAGTCGTCCTTGCTTCCGAATCCAACCCTCTCGATCGACCTCGAATCCTTTATCCTTCTCTGGGTCCAACCCAGATTCCAAATCACGGATAATCTTGACAAGCTTATCATCTCGCTTTTGGCTCTTGCCAATTCTTTCCACAAGAGTAGGTCTTATCGATAAGTTTGCCAACATTTCAGGTTCCAATTCACATCTGGGCCTGAAGTCAAATCCAGCTAAATGCTCGAGACTCTTCCATTCTAAAAACATGGCTCCCAATCCTGCCTCTCTTCGACTTAACGCATATGCCACTGCGTTACCCTTTCCCGGAGTATAGGCTATACCAAAATCATATGATGCCAAAAAATCTAGCCATCGTTGCTGTCGAAGATTCAAATCCTTTTGGGAGAAAAGATACTTCAATGACTTATGATCTGTAAACAACTCGAATCAAACTCCCAATAGGTAATGTCTCCACATCTTCTGAGCAAATACAATCGCCGCTAACTCCAAATCATGAGTCTAGATAATTCCTTTCATGCGGCTTCAGTTGTCGACTTGCATATGCAACAACTTTACCCTTCTGCATCAGCACTGCTCCAAGTCCAGTACCACATGCATCGGTGTAAACCACCATCTCATCATTTCCACTTGGAATAGTCAAAACAGGAGCACTTGTTAGTCGCTCTTTCAGGATTCTGAAAGCTTGCTCACACTTAGCATCCCATCTGTATACTTGGTTCTTTTTCGTCAATCCTGTTAATGGTGCAGCTACCTTGGAAAAGTCTTTGATAAATCGACGATAGTATCCTGCTAATCCAATAAAACTTCTCACATCAGATGCATTCTTAGGTCTAACCTAATCCTGGATTGCTGCCACCTTGGCGGGATCAACCGCTATTCCATTTCCAGAGATAATATGGCCTAAGAACCTCACTTCCCTTTTCCAGAGGTGACACTTCGAAAACTTAGCCTTCAGCTGATGTTTCCGCAAGGTCTCCAAAACAATACGCAAGTGCGTCTTGTGCTCTTCTTCAGTTCTGGAATAAATCAAAATGTCATCTACGAATACTAGTACGAACTTGTTCAACTGATCCCTGAACACTCTATTCATAAGATCCACAAAATATGCTGGTGCATTGGTCAATCCAAACGGCATTACCAGCCACTCAAAGAAACCAAACGGTGTCCTGAAAGCAGTCTTCGACACACTATCCTTTGCCACTCTTAATTGGTGAAATCCCTTTGCCAAATCCATCTGAGAAAACACCTTGGCTTCGTGAAGCTGATCAAACAAGTCATCTATTCTCGGCAACGGATACTTGTTCTTCTTAGTCACTTTATTCAGCCCATGATAATCCACACACAACCTTAACGATCCATCCGTTTTGGTTGCAAACACAACTGGTGCACCCCATTCGGACACACTCCGCTGAATGAATCCTTTCTGTAAAAGATCATCAACTTGCACCTTCAACTCTTGCTGTTCCCTAGGCGCCATCCGCCTAAGAGGCATCACAACAGGCCTGGCTCCTTCAACTAGATTGATGCGAAACTCGATCTCTCTATGCGGCGGTAACCCTTTGACCTCATCAAAGACATCCTCAAATCCATTTACGATTGGCACCGATGACAGTCCATCCCGTGGAACAACCAGCGAATACATGAAGCTCATGAAGACGCCTTCCTCATGCTTACATCGTATCACAACCTTTCGCCCTTCCACATTATCGACTGTCACCTCCAGCCTTTTACAATCAACCTTTGCCGCGTACTTCGTAAGCCAGTCCATACCTAAAATAATTCCAAACCCCGCAAAGTTTAGAGCAAAACAATCACAAACAAAAGAGCAATCATGATTCGATACAACCAGACCACGGCATATCATACACAAACAAGACGAACCCCCAACTTGATTAGTCACAACCAATGGTCTACCAACAATATCCGGTTCCAAACCCAACTGGCCTACAAGTTCATTACAAACAAAAGAATGCGACGACCCAGTATCGAACAACACTCTAACTGGAACACCACAAATAGAAAGAGTACCTTGTACCACCACACTCTTTCCTTTCTCTTCCGTAGTAGGGGCTTAATGATGGCACAACCCCCAAAGCATAAGCTTGTACAACCTGCCTGTCCTTCCTCGGTTCTGGACAATTCTTCTTGATATGGCCCGGCTTGTCACAGTTGTGGCACTTTACCGGCACCTTTGGATTCTTGCAATCTTTGGAGAAATGGCCCTTCTGCTGACAATTGTAGCAGGTCACTTCGCCCTTCGGCTTCTTCTGGCCATCCTTAACCTTCTACTGCTGCTGCTTCCTCTTCTTGTTTCCACCTTGCTGTGGTTTAGACTCCTCCTTGGTCACAACAACAACAGATTCTTCTTTAGGAAATAGATTCTCGTGCCTGAGAGCTTTCTCCACAAGCTTCTCAAATGGGTCGTCCAGATGATCCACCAACTGCCTTTCTAGATAAATGTTCAAGCCTGTCACAAACTTCTCATTCTTCTGATATGGAGATTCAATATACGACCGAGCTTACTTGGACACGGCTTCAAACTCAGAAACATACTCAAGAACTGGTCTTCCACCTTGCTTGAGCTCCACAAACTTCTTGAACAGAATAGATTTCTGAGCTGTAGAAATGAACTTAGCTTCAAATCTGGCTTGGAATTGCACCCAAGTAATTTATTCCTCCGGAGTATCAATGGTGATAGAGTTCCACCAATCAGAAGCTCTTCCCTGAAGCTGTCTTGATGCGAGCTTCCTTTTGGTTACATCCTCAATTCCCAAGTCACCAAAGATTCTTCTACAAGCATCTATCCACCTCTGGACTTCAATGGTTGACTCTGTTCCCAAGAAAACATTTCCTCCAAGAGCAGTATAGTCTTTACACAACTTAGCAAAATCCACCGGTCTTGGAGCTTGAACTTGAACTCCAACATCTACGGATGGCCCCGGAGCTGGCATCCTCCTCGTGATCGAAGTCATTATAGCCTCGAACATAGCAGCATAATCAGTAGCCCCCTCAGCAGCACGGCCTTCCCTAGCAGCTGGTCTCCCTCTTCGACTCATTCTTAATTTCTATAAAAAAAAATGATTAGTGCACCTTGAGAAACAACTGCATAAAAGGTTCAAATCCTTCTAAGCCACTATATTATATATAGTAATCATCCATCAAAATACAATTACATCTCTCATACGTAGTTATGTCAGTGAGCGTTGGCTAAAATCGATTAACCAAAGCTCTGATACCAAATGTGACGATCGCCCACGACTCCTGTACTAAACAAGGAAATAGTGCGCTGTAAAGTGTGCCAGGCAGCCATGGATGATCATCAAGGCAAGGTAAAAACAGCGGAGTCTATCGTATTACTCACAGTGCATTGGTAAAATACAATAGAATATATATATATATATATATATATATATATATATATAGTGAATCTCCACAAAACAGAATCTCGTCAAATAAGCCTCATAGTAGTTTGATACAAAAATATGAATAGTCAATACATCAAGCCTCATTACGTATCACTCGAAGAATATACAAGCAGCGGAACATCCAGTACATATAGTAAGAAAATAATATGCAAGCCTCCAGCTCGTCTTCGTCATCAGCATCGTTGGTCACTAAGAACAGCACCTGTCACCTGCCACCTAGTCTGCCCATCCCAAAATGGATGAACAGCCCAAAGTAATAAGAGTTGAGCATCAAACCTTGAGTCAGACAACAGTCTTAGTGAGCAGTAAATTAACTAACAACATACCAAAAGAGTAAAAAGGTAAAAGGAATAGGAACCTAACCCTCCCACTCCACCTCTTTCTACAGTGATAGCACCCAGACACACTAAGCAGAAGTAAACATATCAAATCAGACATTTAAAGTAAAGCAATTATCACTCGAGTCAAGGTCGATGTTTTCCAAGTACAAACCCCCAAGGCCTAAACCAAGATCAGATAAGCACCCGGAAAACATCGCCCTTGAGACCGAATGACAATACAACCAAAACATCCAAACATCCATGACTTTGGCTATCACTATTATCATTGCTTCGATACCATCGTTAATTGAATGACCGGCACATTCTTTTAGGCGTCCGTCAAGGGCTAATGGTAACCCCGGTTCTAGACAAAACTCCACACGTCGTCACAGCCCGTGCCTAGGACTATCGAATCTGCCCAGAGTACTCGACTACCAACTGTAGTCTTTTGGGACTATCGAATCTGCCCAGCGTACTCTTGCTTTGAGTCTACTAGAACCTTCAATAACGATGAAATCTCAGCCTTCTAGTCATCCTCCTCGACGACTATTCTCATACTAGCTCAAGCGCCTCTCGAGCCAACCATTATCCACAAACTCGAACCATCCCTCGAGTTATCAACATGCTTGGAATGATCCCGTCTGGATTGTACCAAGACTGCTTCACATCATGCCTTGCTTTATTTCATCATAGCAAAGTCCCATCTCAACATCATCATCAAATCTGTCCATATGAGCTTTATCATCCGCCACATATGCCATGAGCAGCTTTTTCCTATTCAAGAGCCTTTCCCTTAGCTTTTGAATCATCTTCGACCAACTTGTCCAAATCCAACCACTAATCAACTAATTTATAACAATCAATCAAATCAATCATTAATCCAAGTAATTAAGCATTCAAACATGATCTAAAAGCAATTATAACTAAAATGGCAATCTTGTAAATAAAGGGTCCAAATCTAACAAGCATGAATCATAAGTATTATCTTTACAACTTGATGGATGAACTTGCATAGGTTAACATGTATAACAATGGATGCCAAATCTTAATGAACAATGGATCTACACTTATGTTTAAGAAAATGCATGGAAATCACTATTTTAACACAAAATCAAACCATCAATCCAATATGCTCCCTTGGGTCCATGTGAGAGATAACCACCACTCACCGAATCACCTAAACACCTCAAAAGCAACACACTTCAGATCTAGACAGCGAAGGATCTAGCTTGATCCGCCAAAATTCCACTTCAAACGATGAAATCTCTCTTCAATGGATGGAGACCTTCAATCTAAGCTCTTGGATCTTCGATTTGATCTTCAATTTGGATGGTAGGAAGCACTAGATTAAAGGAGAGATAAGAAGTGAAGAAGTGTAGTACTCGAGCTCTCAAAATGGCATAACTTCATCGCTTCAAAATCCGGATCCCAAAAATGAAGCTAACCCGTGTATTTATAGGCTGAAAAACCACTTAGATCGTTCACTCTTAAGTCGTTCACGACCTAAAAATCCCAGACCTACGACCTAACGGTTCCCCCGACCTACGACCTAACGACTCGAGCCTATGCGCGACTTAAAACACGACCTAACGGTTCAAGCCATCACGCAACCTAACACAAACACGACCTAACACATGCGCGACCTAACATATACGCGTCCTAACGCATACGCGACCTAACTCCTTAAGCCTTCACGCTACTCAACAACGTACACGGTCTAAAACGTGCACGACCTAACAGAGATACGACCTATCAACTCGAGCATTTGTGCGACCTAACACTCAAGCCTCTACGCGACTCAACGACCTAATACAAACACGACCTAACATACAAGCTGCATTTCTTCCTAAGTCGTCTGGACGACCTAACGACCTAACACTCAACAACTTAGCGACTCATCAAAGGTCGCAACCTAACTACTACAGAGACCTAACACCTTATCTCGTCCACGACCTAACTACACAGATTCTAACTTAGGTCGTTTACGACCTAACTAGAACGACCCAAGCCATCATCCCCTAGGTCGCTAACTACCTTAGATCGTTAGCTCGCTTAACCGACCTACCTTCCTTATGTCCTTAAGTCGCTCCACAGTCCTATTCTCCTTAGGCCGTTAACCCGCTTATTCCGTTAACTCCTAGGTCGTTACCGCTAGATCCTAGGTCCCTAACTCCTAAACTGCAAATTCTATTAAGCCGCTCACCTCCTTAAGTCGCTCACCTATTCTTAAGTCGTTAACTCTTAAGTCGCTCGCTTATGCTGCTAACTTCCTTAAGTCGCAAACTCCTTAGGTCGCTCCCATCTCTTGAGTCGCTCATCCGACCTAAACTACTGCACGACCTAAGCTAATGCACGACTTAAGCTACTGGTCGACTTAAACTCTGGACGACTTAACAACACTAACGACCTAATAACAACGGTTTTACGATCTTTCGATACGTAAAATACGGGTCGTTACAGATGATATTACACAGTTCTCTTGACTTGAGAATACTATTGAACATCACTATGGACACTACACTTTGGTTATAGATAAATATCGTGGCATGGTGTCCATAAACCACCATAGTTGGTTTTGTGTTGAAGGAGGGGAAGTAAAATACTATTCAGTAGAGAATTCATCTGCTCGGTTATATGAGGTTAGTATCACTGTCAACTGTAGTGAACTCAATGTCAAGATTTCTTGCTATAGTAGTATGGTTAATAATGAATGTTTTTGTTAAATCAAGGACTTTTTTTATGGACGAGCTAATTTGGATGGACAATATTGGAATTTTGATCAAAACTATATTCCATAAGCCCTAAAGTGATATAGCATTGATGAAGAGAATTGGTGTACTAAACCGCTTGAATTTGTAAAAACGAATTTTACCGATGAGAATTATAAGCAACGAATTAATTCAAATTATCACACGCTGGCAAAGGTGATGTGTGAATACTAGTATTTAAATTATTTAAATATTAATCGATGGTTGAATTCACACCTATGAGTCACACAGCAGAATTTATTCAGCCTTCGACATACCACTTGATTTAATTAATTTATAATAGTTATAAATTAATTAATATTTACGAAGATTAATTATTATTGTATTTATTGTGTTGAGTGTGTTTAGTAAAATGCAGCTGCCTCTAGAATTGTTCGGGATGCTATTATTAATTTATTGGTTGCCTATATAAAAGTTGTATATGTTCGTATAGGTATACGATGCCAATAAAGATTCAAATTGGATTTAAATTAAATAAATTTCTATATGGATTGATGGGATTTTTGTTCCATTAAGCACTCTTATATGACTGACCATTGAGAGGGACAAAATGAGATTTATTATGTTTGAATTGGTAAGAGAGATATAAGGATATATTTGTTCCTTGATCTCACTGTATATTTAAACCATAGTCTCCACTTTCATTTGATTCTTAATCTCCCCTTCCTCTATCATGGCCACTTATACCATCTTCCTCTCTCTCCCTCTCTCCATTTTCCCACTTCAAACACATCCTATTAAGTAAATACTATTAACCATGTGGTTTTATGCCTATCTCTTCAAAGAAGGGTGCGGATCTAAGAAATCAGGGAGGCTATCTAGATCTAGGTGTGAATTAGAGGCAAAGTTCCTTAGGTAATTTTTTTTCTAATTTTGTACAATGATCTTAATATATTGTACCTTATTTATCACCTTGCATTTCCATGTCATTGCTTATTATACTATATCTACTCAATGTTTGACATCAATCCTTTTATAGTTCATCGTTTATTGTACTATGTTATTATAATTTAAAAACAAGTTTTTCCTGTTAAACAATGTACATTTTGTTTTCATCCAAAATATTAAAAGAAAGCAATTTTTGGGTTTAAAATGTTTAAAACGCACAAACACACACAAGCATGTATTATGTTAATTTTTATAAACTGTGACACCCACCTCTATATTCACATTAGCCAATGACACTACGGGGTAATGCCGTCGACTAGCACAAAGAATAAGGTTATTGAGGAGCGACCATCTGTGTAATTGCTTTGTGCGAGTACCATATGTCAGATAGTATGTCATATATTTCATTTAAAGAGGGAATCTAACATAAAAAATACAAACTCAAAGCTACTACACAGTGGCTATGTGGCCTTCGAAAATAAATATAAAATAAGCATAACATAAATCAGTCACAGATATTCATATCACTAAGGCAGAAGTAGATATGAATATAACACATACAAGTGAACATCAAAGTAGTGGTCATAGAAGATCCACTACATTACAAAAGAATAGGTACAAGTGCTAGACAAAAGAATATGTATACATCAAGGAGTCTCTATCTCGAATGTATAAAAACAAAAACTACTAAGCTAAAGTAGATAGCCAAAAGTCAAAAGCTAGTACCTATTAAGAAGTCAAGTGGAAGCACCTGAAACACCTCTGTCCGACCCGAGTATTATTTAAGAACAAAAATAATAAACGGATCAGTCTAACTATAAATATCATATAAGATGAGATAGGATAAGAGATATGAAAAATATATATGATAACAACAAAAATCATACTGTATCTCAAATTTTCACATACACCAAAAAGAATGTAATATTCTGTATTTTTATTCATCAAACCAAAAATATTGATAGAGCTTATCAATGCATATCATTAAAATTGGTGAAACACAAATTCTAGAAATCTTTAATTAGAAATCCAGAAAACACAAAGGGGGAGGCCTATTACGAACAGGAGCATGAAAACTCACCAACACGTGTGTCACAAATGGGATGCTATCCCATGGGTCGCTAACCCAAAGATCCAGTGCAACTGACATAGTACAACGGTATGCCCGAGGAACCTGAAACACAAATAGGCCGAAACAACGATGTAGTACAACAGTATGCCGATGAACCGAACTCCATAAAAAGACCATAGGTCGCTAGCAATTGACGGGCCAAGTGAGGTCATTCCTCCGATCGGGCACACTCCATCGATACTATATTCTGACTTTTGATTTATTTGGTGGCCACCCACGATTTTTCCCGAGAGTGTGTTTCGAGTTGGGCGGTAGTTGCAGCTATGCATTACCAAAAGTCCGAAAGTGTAATTCGTATATCTACATTGGCATTGCCTAGTTGTGTCGTGTCACCTACCCTAGCACGCCTTCTACGAGTTTGTTTTATGTCGTACTTATGGGGTATCCTCTAGCGACCCCAGTTTACGGGGAGTTACGGTACTGTATAGACTATTGACATTATAAAATGTGTTAAAGGGGAAAATGTAATGTCTTAAAGCTATTTTAATACATTTACTTTGCTGTAGACATATTATAATAGCGTACTGTATTACTTAGTAGATAGTTTAACGGATCCTTAGGAGATGTGAATCCCGAGCATCTCTTGAGTTACTGCACTCACGTTAGACACTAGATAGGAGATGTCAAACCCTATAAACATCTCTGATGCTGTTCCATTCATATTTATTTACCGTTGATTTAACTTGCATAAGCTCTTTTAGTTCCGACTCAAGTGTTTTGACTTTTCAATTCGCTCGGGTCAGCCTGAGCATTTTAGGATTTGAATACCTTATTTCTGGAGGACGAAGACGAAGATTTGTACTACTATTATATACTATATTCATTACACTACATTCATATTGTTCCGTTGCATTATTTATTATTCTCTGCTATGTGTAAATCTGATTCTGTGTTGTATAAATATAATCAAATGTTTTGTAAACAGCTTCATGAACTGTTATTTGATTATTATATTTTGTCATTCCGTTGCAAAATTCTGTTTTGTTTTTCTTTCTTTCTCTGTTTTTTCTTATTCTCCCCAATAACAATCCGCCCTTCTGTATAGTTTGTGTCCGACATGTGTGGTTTATCGTCGATTTAAACTATCCAAAAAGGCGGGATGTTACAGTTGGTACCCAGGTTTAGCGAAAACCTTAGCTTTGTGTGGTCTGACTCTTCATTAATAGGTTAGTAATACCCTAAAATGAGTCGTTGAGTGTATATATATGAGAGAGCGTATTTGCTAGTGTTATAAAAGGTTTTTATATTGTGTTAATTTGTTCCGTTTTGTATTTATAAATTCTGGTTGGTGCATAGGATGCTATGACATCAATAGGGATTTCTAAACATTTAATAGGACAGACGACACAATATTGTTTTGAAATATAGGTAAACGAAATAATTTTGCCTGTTGTATATTTTTATATACAAAATAATGATTTATAAGTGATATATTTGGTTGTAATATATTTGTTGTTAGATAGTGAAATTTATAAATATTGGGTGGAAAATATGATTTGAAAATAAAATGAATGAAAATTTGAAATTATAACTTAACTTCCGGGGTTTTGAAAAAATTTCTTTCGAATGATTTTGGAATATAATAATAATATTATTTAGAAGTATTTTATGATATAAATATTTCAATATAATTTGAAAGAATTGTTTTAAAGAAAATTTTGGAATGAAATAAGTTTTGTACTCCCCTCTCTATCGCTGAAAAATAATTTCGGTGATGAGTGCATGCATCATCGACATTCATTTTCTAGTTTTGAAGTGGGAAGGCCACTGCAGTAGTTTTACTGCAGATTTATTTTGATAAACAAATATAAATTTTAGGTTGTTCTAAAATATAATGGATATATAAGTCGTAAGTATATACATTTATCTATTATTTTCAAAATGATTTGAAATGGAACCCGGTATTTAGTTCTTAAGTTTATGTTAATTAATAGTTTCAATTATTGTGGTAAAATGGAATGTTACTAATTAATAATTGGAACCTCTGAATGAAATTAAACGCTTGGTTATAAATAAGATTACAAGAAAGTTGAAATTTGTAACCTATAAAACAAAGGATATGATTATTGTAACAATCCATAATTTTAATAAATATTTTTAATTCAATTTAATTGAAGACTTTGATTTTTAAATCATTTAATTTGAATTTTTGGAATTTTCCAATGTAAATTTGGATATTTGTGTACAATTTAATTTCCAAATACAATAAAATAAATATTTTTCTAAAATTTTTATATTTTGGTCAATTGTGGTCAAACTTTGACTTTCAGTTGAAAAACATAAATTTGAGTTTTTAATTTCTAATCTTTTTCTTTGGAAATATATTTGATTTTGATGTTCATGCTTCTTTTCGTTTCGTAAAATTCTGTTTTATACTTTTAAAATTTGATAAATTTCAGCGTTTTACACGTGATTATTTTCAGCATTTTTCTATTTATTTTCTATTCTATATTTTTCTACTTCATTTCTACTTTATATTTTATTATCTATTTTCTTTTTTGTTTGGACATTCTAATGTCATTTTTGGCTTGGAAATTCTCAACTTAATTACTTTCTTGCCATTCAAAACTTCTCAATCACTTCCTTAATTCACGTACAAAATATTCTCAAAACATTTCCTTCCTCATTTGCCTCTTCTGATTAAAAGAATATTTACAGTAAGTTTTTTTCTCATGGCTTCATCTTCTGTTTTCTTTTTCTCTTTTCATTTGTTTTTATCTATTTTGCAAGCTCGGCCACCACCTCCTATAGCCGACCACATCTCCTTATCCACCACCTATGCTGGGCCTCCACTACCTCATCATCTCCACCAACTATGCCATGAAACCCTAGATCCAAAAAGCCATCACCAAAAGTTGCTTGAAACCCTAGCCAAGCCTCTACATCACCAAACCCCTCTTTGCTTGCCTCGGCCACACCCTAGTTCCTCCACCCTACGCCTTGCCTTGACCAATACTTCATCTCCAAGCCTATCTAGATAATGGCCAGATCATATCCATACCATGAACCCATAGGTCGAACCTATAGAGCCATAGGTCAAACCAAAATATCACCATATCCTTACCTATTACCTTCTACATGAGTTTGGTTGCCACCCCTTCACCTACCATAGCCTAGCCGTGCCTCTTACTTTCCTTGTTTAAGCACATATGTCTCTGATCTAGTCATGGCCGAGCCATGTTGATGGTGATCTAGCCTATTTGAAAGTGGCCAAGCCACTTGTCTTGGTTGAGCCGTACTTTGCCTCACTTTGATTCATGTTTTGTACATTGTTTGATTTAAAATCTTGTGTTGAATTTTATACTTATGTATGTTTATATTTATTTGTTTACAAGATCTGAATCTTGGCTCTCCATCCACTCAAATCTAAGTCGTGCTTTGTCGTGCCTTTCGAAGTTTATTCGTATGTCTTGAATTGTTAACTCCAGCTTTAGAAGGTGAGTTTATCACTCTCGACCTTCGTACTTATATAATTGTGAAACGATGACAAGTGGATATGTAGTAATTGATATGCTATGTTGATAAGTTCAAATATGCTTGTGATATGATTATGATGTTAAAAATCTACTTATAAACCTGTTACATCATCTGATATGTTTTATTATGCTATAATGTTTATTTTATTTTCTGTTTCTCACACTGCAAGTTCCCTATAGAATAGAATCACTATGGGTTGAGATGATACATACCCGAATGGACATTAGAATAAGGAAAAATCGTTATAAGTAAAAATGATAGGCTCAAGCGATTTTTATTTATTTTATTTGACTTTGGCTTGCGGGTTTGAAATGATAGAACCTGGATTTTTATTTTAAATTATGGATTGAAATGATACATATCCGTATCACTTGACCTAGGTTGGAAAATTATATACAGATCCATGGTTAATTTTAAATATTTTCTGAAAATTATTAAGTACTTTTGAAATTTAAAATATGAAACTTTAACTTAAATTGGATTTAAATGATTTAAATAAATGTTTCTATAAGTTAAATGTATAAGTAAATAAATGGTTTAAAAATGTAATTTAAATACGACTTAACTTGAAAATTGAAATTTAGTTTCAAAATGGAAAATTTTAGGCTTAACTTAGTAAAAAGAATATTTTATTTATGAAATGGGAAATTAAAAATAAAGTATTAAGTCATTTGTTAAGATAAAAAGTTAAGTAAAATAATGTACATTTGACTTAGTAAATGAATTATAGTTTAATTTGGATAATTATTTATAAAATTTATTTTATTTGACCATAAGTTAAATGATAACCAAATAAATATTTTTGGAAAGTGAGATATGTTTTATAAGTCAAAAATGGTGAAAATTTGAAATTATAATGTCTTTGAAATGTTATAATAAACCATAGTTTTGTATTGGCGACATTTTCAAAATGTTGTGGTTTTAAGGTAGCATTTTTAAAGTGCTGCAGTTTCTAAAATTGAACTGTTTTGAAGTACTAATACATCTGCATTAGCATTTTTAAAGTGCTGTAGTTTCTGAAATTGAACTGTTTTGAAATACTAATATATTTACAGTAGCATTTTTAAAGTGCTGTAGTTTCTGAAATTGAACTATTTTGAAATACTAATATATCTATAGTAGCATTTTTAAAGTGTTGTAGTTTCTGAAATTGAACTGTTTTTGAAATACTAATATGTTTACAGTAACATTTTTAAAGTGCTGCAGTTTCTAAAATTGAACTGTTTTGAAATACTAATATATCTACTGTAACACTTTATAAGTGCCGCTGTTTCTAAAAATACATTGTTTTGAAATTGTTATAATTGAATGAATGAACTTAGAAAATGCTATAATTCTGGAAATTGAATATTTGATTTGAAAGGATAGTGAATTCATATTTAAATGGTTTAAATAAATTATTTTGATTTGGAATATAAATCGTTTTTTAAATCTACAACCACGGGTTATAATAACGGTCGGTTGTTAAAGAGACCTAGATCGAATATGGGCATACTCTCTGTTGATACCGAAAACCACTTTAACAACCGTGTATGCGGTGGAGATTCCAGAATGACGTAGGATGGTGGCGACGTTCTATTGAGGTATGTACATGGACCCGACTCCCGTGATTTGGCATAAGGTGGCAAAAATAGGAGCAATCGATGGGCTAATGAGGCCGCTCCTCTTATCGGACACACTTCTTCGTATGTCATTCTATTACTTTGTGATTGATTGGTGCACACCTTTGATTTTTGGGAGTGTGGCTTGAGGTGGGCGGTAGTAGCTGCTACACGTTACCACTGGTCCGGAAATGCAATTGGTATATCTACCCTGGCATTGCGTAGTTGTGTCGTGTCACCTACCCTAGCATGCCTTGTACGATTTTGTTTTGCACCATACCTATGGAGTGCCCTTTGACGACCCCCAGTACGGGGGAAATTATGCTACTGTATAGACTATGGGAATATATAAAATGTGTTACGAGGGATATTGGGTAACTCCTTAACATTATTTTCAATTATACTATACTTTGCTTTAGGCACTATCATAATAGCGTATATTACTACATAGTACATAGTTTAACGGATCCTTAGAGGATGGGCAGTCCCAAGCATCCTTTAAGTTACTTGTACATTTATTTTAAAGTTCACTTGAGCTTGTTTACATTGTATAAGTATGTATGTCCTGACTCGAGTGTTTTGTGTTTTTCTTTACGCTCGGGTCAGCCTGAGTATCAGCTTGGATTTCACCTTCTGGAGCTAGGATTTGCTGGAGACTATCTATCTAGTTGTTATCTATTTCCATTCAGTATTTTCTATTCATCTTATGTACTTGTGAACGTTTATGTATTTGGGACTTTCGTTGTATTTACTTTCAGATTATGGTATTTTGTACTTGTTTTGAGACTGTCTTTGAGACCGTATTTGTAATAGCTTCATGAACTGCTATTGTTATTTTATTTCCGCTGCGAGTTATTCTTATTTATCTGTGTCTATGATTCTATGATTGGTTTTATTTGCTCTAATTATATTGCAATCAATTATTTTGAATTATTCAAGTCTGACATGCATGGTTTTATTGTCGATTTGAATGGTCGAAAATAGCGGGTCGTTACATTTGGCATCAGAGCTTAGGTTTTAGGCAGACCTTAGCCTGCGGAGCAAAAACTTATTAGAGATAGGGTAGAAATACCCTACAATGAGTGAAATCAATCTTAGAATCCTTTCTTTGTGAGAGAACATATCTTAAAGTATAAAATGATTTTTCAAATGATTTTCAAAGGATTTCAAAAGTGTTTTGATATAAAAACTTTTCTTGTTTTTCAAATTCCTTAACTCCTTTCTTTTCTTATCCACCTTGTTAGTTTTTTATGTGTTTAGGATATTCATTCAAGTTGAATCTTATCTTATTTAATCTTGTCTTTGTTTCTCAATTACCTCTGTCCTAAAATTCATTCTTGATTTTTCAGGATGAGTCATAGGAATGCTAGAGGTAGGGGACGTGGTGTTGCCCCAGCTCCTGAACCTACTGCACCAGTCAGCTTCACTAAACTCTGTAAGGAATACACTAAACTTGGTGGAACCAAGTTTACCGGATCTGAGATCACTATTGAGGCTCAGCAGTGGTTGAAGGATTTGGAGAGGATTTTCTTCGGTCTTGAGATCACTAATGCCCAGCAGCGTCAATTGGCAACTTGGCAGTTGAAGGGAGCAGCCTTGGATTGGTGGGAGTCTGTCACAGCCCACACTGCTGAGGCTGAGGTGTCAACTTCTATTTGTTTTGAATTCGGCTTTTTCTCTCTTTGAAGTCTGTTTTATGTTTATTTATCATGCTTTAGGGATGCTTTTGTTGCGAAATGGATGCCCGAGGCAGGGAAGTCTCAGTTGTATCGGGAATTCATGGATCTGAAACAGGGTGATATGTCTTTTGCTGAGTATGAGAGGAAGTTCAATGAACTTTCCAAGTTTGGCCCTAATCTGACTGACACTCCTCTCAAGAAGAATGAGAAGTTCATTGTTGGTGCCCGTCCGGAGTATTATGATCGTCTCATCGCCCATGTGCATAGCCCTTTCACCAGTTTGATGGATATGGCCATTAGATATGAGAATCCTACTTCTAAGGATCCTCCAGCTGCTCATTCTGCTTCATCTCAGTCTTTTTCTGGTAATCCTAAGAAGAGAAAGCCCAACTTTCACCATCAGAAGAATAAATCGGAACAAGACTCCAGGCTTGGGATCTTCTTCATCTCAGAGGCAGTCGATCGACCTATCTTCCATTACTTGTTTCAGATGTAATCAGAAGGGACACTATGCTAATAGCTGTCCTACTTTGGTTGGTGCTGCTATTCCCTCAGCTCAGTTGACCAGGCGAGATCTCTGTCACATTTGTCTACGGTCTGGCCATTTCAAGAACAATTGCCCCACTCAGTAGAAAGGCAAGTCATCTGGGATTTTTTACTGTTACCTCTGCATCTTCACCAGCTCCACCTCCAGCACTTGTACCAGCTCCTGCTCCTAGCGATAACCAAGGTACACTTCAGGGCACTTTTTCTCTGTTTTATTTTCCTGTTCGTGTTCTCTTTGATACTGGAGCTTCGCGTAGCTTTATCTCTATGGATCTTTGTAATAAATTTGAGCATCTTCTATCTCTCGAGTTGGCTCCTAAGCCTTTGTGTGTTTCAAATCCTATTGGTGGTTATGTGAACCTTAGTAGGATTTGTAGAAATGTGAAACTCTTCCATTCTGGTTATCGATTTTCTGGTGATTTCAATATTCTGGGTTTTGATGCTTTTGATCTATTGCTTGGAGGTGATTGGCTGAAGAGGCATGATGCCGTTATCTCTTGTAAAACCAGAACTTTTTTATCTTGTTGGTGACAAAGGTGATTCTTTGGTGATTCAGTGTTGCTTGCCTCAGGATTATTCCCATAGTTTTATTTATTCTCTTGACTCTTCTTCGGATGATCTTGATTCTACTCCTGTGGTTAGACGATATCCCGATGTATTTGATGAAGCCACTTCTTTACCTCCTAAGCGGGAAATTGATTTCCGTATTGATCTTATTCCTGGAGCTCGACTTGTAGTTTTTCCTCCCAGAAGGATGGCACCCCATGAGAAGGTTGAGTTGAGGAAGCAAATTGAGGACTTGTTCTCCAAGGGTCTGATCAGACCTAGCCATTCAGAATAGGGAGCAGTAGTGGTTTTTCTCACTAAGTCCGATGGTTCTTTGAGGATGTGTGTTGATTATAGGGATCTGAACAAGCTCACTATGAGGAATAGATATCCTATGCCTCGCATCAATGATATGTTTGATCACCTCCATGGAGCTACTGTTTTCTCTCAGCTTGATCTTGCCACATGTTTTCACCAGCTCAGAGTTGCTGAGAAAAGTATTCCCAAGACTGCTTTCCATACTGAGAAGGTTTCTATGAATGGTTAGTTATGCTTTTTGGTTCGATTAACTCCCCTGCCTTCTTTGTTGATTTGATGAATCGTGTTTTTCGTGATGTGCTTAACAAATTTGTTCTAGTCTTTGTTGATGATATTCTTGTGTTCTCTAAGTCTAAGGAAGAGCCTAAATCCCATTTGAGCTTTCTTTTGGGAACTCTTAGAAGTCATCAGTTGAAAGCTAAATTCTCAAAATGCCATTTTTGGAAGGATGAAGTCTGATTTCTTGGGCATATTGTTTCTAGTAATGGAGTTTCTACTGATCCAGTCAAGATCGCTGCGATCAATGTAAGTCTTTCCTTTCTTCTCTTTCTTTAATTTAATCATTCTATCTTTTCTATGGTCCTTATTTCTCCCTATTCGGTTGTAAGATTGGAAAACCCCGAGGACTCCATCTGATATTCGCAGTTTTCTGGGCCTTGCCGGTTATTATCGGAGATTCATTGAGAATTTTGTTTGGATTTCTACACCTCTCACTGCTTTAACTCGAAAGAATGCTATGTTTATATGGGGTGATAAGTGTAAAGTTACATTCAATGAGTTGAAGCGTAAGCTTACTTCCGCACCAGTGCTTATCGTTCCGAATGGAAATGAGGGAATAACGGTATACACTGATGCTTGTCGTGAGGGTTTGGGAGCTGTTCTGATGCAAGATAGGAAGGTGATTTCTTATGCTAGTCGCCAGTTGAAGACCCATAAGGCCAATTATGAAGCTCATGATTTGGAATTGCTTGATGTAGTCTTTGCTTTGAAGCTTTGGATGCATTATCTTTTGGGTGCTAAGTTTGACCTCTTTACTGACCATCAATCCTTAAAGTATATCTTCACCTAGAAGGATTTGAATCAGCGTCGTGTTAGGTGGCTAGGGTTCCTTGCTTCTTATGATCTTGACATTAGCTATACCCCTGGGAAGGCTAATATTATGGTAGATGCTTTGAGTAGGAATAAGGCCATGTTGTGTCAGCTTGTTGTTTCTTCTTCTCCTCTTTTGGATCGTATCATTGCTAAGCAGGATAAGGATGAGATGCTTAGGAATATGAAGGAGAGTATTCATAGCAGAGTTGGTGGTAGTAGTCCTGATGGCAGTGGATTCCAGATCGATGATAGAGGTATTTTGAGGATTAATAGTCAGATTTGTGTCCCGAATGTTAATGGATTGAGGCAAAAGTTACTTCGGGAAATCATCGGTCCAGACTTTCTGTTCATCCTAGTGTGACGAAGATGTATCAGGATACGAAGAAGCTTTATTGGTGGAGAGGTAGGAGGTGAGACATCTCTATCTTTGTTAGTAGGTGTGCAACTTGTCAACAAGTCAAGGCCATCAGAAGACCCCTGGTTTGTTACAGGCCCTTGAGATTCCTAATTAGAAATAGGAAAAGGTTTCCATGGATTTTATTGATGGTTTACCAAGGACTAGGAGGGGTAACGGAATTATTTGGGTTATTGTCGATAAATTGACCAAATCAGCTCATTTCATTCCGGTCAAATCTTCCTGTTCTGCTTCTAGTCTAGCGGAGATCTATATGAAGGAGATTGTTCGTCTCAATGGTGTTCCTATCAGCAATGTTTGTGATCGAGATCCTATCTTCACCAATCAGTTTTGGAAAGCTTTTCAATAATATTTGGGTACTCGTTTGAATCTGAGCACTTCTTACCATCTGTAGACCGACGGTCAAATGGAAAGAATGAATCAGATTCTCGAGGATCTTCTTCGTGCTTGTGTTCTTGATTATGGAGGATCTTGGGAAGATCATCTCCATCTTGTTGAATTCACCTATAAGAACAGTTATCAGGTATATTTTCCATCTTCTATTTCAATCTTATCTTAATTTTTTATCTATCTCATTTCATCTTTGAATTCAGGCTAGTATTGAAATGTCTCTGTTTGCTGCTCTTTACGAAAGACCATGCAGATCTCCATCCTGCTGGATTGAATCCGGTAATCGTTTGGTCCTTGGTCCCGATATGATTTCGGAGGCTTCTAAAAAGGTTGAGGAGATTAAGAGGAAGATGAGGATTGCTCAAGATGGGCAGAAGAAGTATGCTGATTGGCGTAGGAGGAGTTTAGAGTTTTCTATTAGTGATCTGGTTTTCCATAAGGTCTCTCCCTTAAGGAATGTGATTCGGTTTGGTCGTAGAGGGAAGCTTGCTCCTAGGTTTGTTGGTCCTGTCCATATCTCGGAGAGGATTGGGTCTTTGGCGTATCGTCTGGATTTGCCTGAGAAGTTTGATGGAGTGCATAATGTATTCCATGTTTCGCATCTTCGTCGATATCTGCATGATCCGTCTTTGATTGTCCAGCCTTCTACTCTCGAGAGTTTAGATATTGAGCTTAATCTGACTGTCAAGAGGAAGCCACTTCATATTGTCGATAGAGGTATGAAGTAGCTAAGAAGGAAATCTGTCAACCTGGTCAAAGTGCAGTGGAGTACGGAGGATCGGAATTGTACCTGGGAGACGGAGGAAAGCATGTGTGCTTCGAATTCGGAATTGTTTGTTTCAGGTACTATTTTCTTTCTATCTTGTCTTTCCTTGTTTTCGTGTCTCGTTTCTTTCCGAGGACGAAAAGTTTTGAGTGGGGGAGAGTGTAACAAACCATACTTTTAATAAATATTTTTAATTCAATTTAACTGAAGATTTTGATTTTTAAATCATTTAAATTTGAAATTTTGGAATTTTCCAATGTAAATTTGGATTTTTGTGTACAATTTAATTTCCAAATACAATAAAATAAATATTTTCTGAAAATTTTATATTTTGGTCAACTGTGGTCAAACTTGGACTTTAAGTTGAAAATTTAAGTTTGAATTTTTAATTTCTAATCTTTTTCTTTGGAACTGTATTTGATTCTGATGTTCGTGCTGCTTTTCGTTTCGTAATAATCTGTTCTATACTTTTAAAATTTGATAAATTTCAGTGTTTTACACGCGATTATTTTCAGCATTTTTCTGTTTATTTTCTATTCTATATTTTTCGACTTCATTTCCACTCTATATTTTATTTTCTATTTTCTACTTTCTATTTTGTTTGGACTTTTAATGTGATTTTTATTTGACTTTTGGCATGGAAATTCAAAAAGACTTAAGTTCTTTTCTTGGAAATGAAGTAAAGTCCTTCCCTTTCCTAGCCGTTCAAAGCAATTAGCTTCTTGTCGTTCAAAACTTCTCAATCACCTCCTTAATTCACGTACAAAACATTTCCTTCCTCATTTGCCTCTTCTGACTAAAAGAATATTTACAGTAAGTTTTTTTTTCTCATGGCTTCATCTTCTCTTTTCTTTTTCTCTTTTCATATTTTTTCTATTTGCAAGCTCGGCCACCACCTTCTATAGCCAACCACATCTCTACATCCACCACCTATGCTCGGCCTTCACTACCTCATCATCTCCACCAACTATGCCATGAAACCACAGATCCAAAAACCCATCACCAAAAGTTGCTTGAAACCCTAGCCGAGCCTCTACATCACCAAACCCCTCTTTGCTTGCCTCGTCCACACCCTAGTTCCTCCACCCTATGCCTTACCTTGACCAATACTTCATCTCCAAGCATATCTAGATGATGACCAGATCAGATCCACACCATGAACCCATAAGCCGAACCCATAGAGCCATAGGTCGAACCCAAATATTACCATATCCTTACCTATATTTCCTTCTACATGAGTTTGTATGCCACCCCTTCGCCTACCATAGCCTAGTCGTGCTTCTTACTTGCCTTGGCCGAGAACATGCGTCTCTGATCTAGTCATGGCCGACCATGTTGATGGTGATCTAGCCTATTTGAAAGTGGTCGAGCCACTTGTCTCGGTTGAGCCATACTTTGCCTCACTTTGATTTATATTTTGTACATTGTTTGATTTAAAATCTTGTGTTGAATTTTATATTTATGTATGTTTATATTTATTTGTTATAAGATCTGAATCTTGGCTCTCCATCCACTCAAATCTAAGTCGTGCTTTGTCGTGCTTTCTGAAGTTTATTCGTATGTCTTGAATTGTTAACTCCATCTTTAGAAGGTGAATTTATCACTCTCGACCTTCGTACTTATATAATTGTGAAACGATGACAAGTGGATATGTAGTAATTGATATGCTATGTTGATAAGTTCATATATGCATGTGATATGATTATGATGTCAAAAATCTGCTTATAAACCTGTTACATCATCCGATATGTTATATTATGTTATTCCGTTAATTAAACTTTCTGTTTCTCACACTGCAAGTTCCCTGTAGAATAGAATCACTATGGATTGGAATGATACATACCCGAAAGGACATTAGAATAAGGAAAAATCGTTATGAGTTGAAATGATAGGCTCAAGCGATTTTTATTTATTTTATCCGACTTGGGATTGCGGGTTTGAAATGATAGAACCTGGATTTTTATTTTAAACTACGGATTGAAATGATACATATCCGTATCACTTGACCTAGGTTAGCAAATTATATACTGACCCGTGGTTAATTTTATATATTTTCTGAAAATTATTAAGTATTTTTGAAATTTAAAATATGAAATTTAACTTAAATTGGATTTAAATGATTTAAATAAATGTCATAGTGATTTTCTATAAGTTAAATGTATAAGTAAATAAATGGTTTAAATATGTAATTTAAATATGACTTAACTTGAAAATTGAAATTTAGTTTCAAAATGGAAATTTTTAGGCTTAACTTAGTAAAAAGAATATTTTATTTATGAAATGGGAAATTTTAAATAAAGTATTAAGTCATTAGTTAAGATAAAAAGTTAAGTAAAATAATGTACATTTGACTTAATAAATGAATTATAGTTTAATTTGGATAATTATTTATGAAAATTTATTGTACTTAACCATAAGTTAAATGATATCCAAATAAATATTTTTGGAAAGTGAGATATGTTTTATAAGTTAAAAATGGTGAAAATTGAAATTATAATGTCTCTGAAATGTTATAATAAACCATAGTTTTGTATTGGCAGCATTTTCAAAATGCTGTGGTTTTAAGGTAGCATTTTTAAAGTGCTGCAGTTTCTGAATTTAAACTGTTTTGAAATACTAATATATCTACAGTAGCATTTTTAAAGTGTTGCAGTTTCTGAAATTGAACTGTTTTGAAATACTAATATATTTACAGTAGCATTTTTAAAGTGCTGCAGTTTCTGAAATTGAACTGTTTTTGAAATACTAATATATTTATAGTAGCATTTTTAAAGTGTTGCACTTTCTAAAATTGAACTGTTTTGGAAATTCTAATATATCTACTGTAACACTTTATATGTGCCGCTGTTTCTAAAAAATACAATGTTTTGAAATTGTTATAATTGAATGGATGAACTTAGACAACGCTACAATTTTGGAAATTGAATATTTGATTTGAAAGGATAACGACTTCATATTTAAATGGTTTAAATGAGTTATTTTGATTTGGAATATAAACCATTTTTGAAATTTATAACCATGGGTTATAATAACGGTTGGTTGTTAAAGAGACCCGGATAGGATATGGGCATACTCTCTGTCGATACCGAAAAACACTTTAACAACCGTGTACGCGGTGGAGATTCCAATATGAACTAGGAAGGTAGCGACGTTCTATTGAGGTATGTATGTGGATCCGACTCCCGTGAGTTGGCATAAGGTGGCTAAAACAGGAGCAATCGTTGGGCTAATGAGGTCGCTCCTGTTATCGGACACACTTCTTCATATGTCATTCTATTACTTTGTGATTGATTGGTGCGCACTTTTGATTTTTGAGGGTGTGGCTCGAGGTGGACGGTAGTAGCTGCTACGCGTTACCACCGGTCCGGAAGTGCAATTGGTATATCTACTCTGGCATTGCCTAGTTGTGCTGTGTCACCTACCCTATCATGCCTTGTACGATTTTGTTTTGTACCATACCTATGGAGTGCCTTCTGACGACGTCCAGTACGGGGGAGATTACAGTACTGTATAGACTATGTGAATATATAAAATATGTTAAGGGGGATATTGGGTAACTCCTTAATGCTATTTTCAATTTCATTATACTTTACTTTAGACACTATTATAATAACATATATTACTACATAGTAAATAGTTTAACGGATCCTTTGAGGATGGGTGGTCCCAAGCATCCTTTAAGTTACTTGTGCATTTATTTTAAAGTTCACTTGAGTTGGTTTACATTGTATAAGTATGTATGTCCTGACTCGAGTATCTTATGTTTTGCTTTACGCTCGGGTCAGCCTGAGTATCGTTTGGATTTCATCCTCTAGAGCTAGGATTTGCTGATGACTATCTATCTGTTGTTATCTATTTCCATTCAGTATTTTCTATTTAGCTTATGTGCTAGTGAACATTTATGCATTTGGGATTTCTGTTGTATTTACTTTCAGACTATGGTATTTTGTACTTGTTTTGAGACCGTGTTTCAGACTATATTTGTAGCAGCTTCATGAACTATTATTATTATTTTATTTCCGCTGTGAGTTATTCTGATTTATCTGTGTCTGTGATTCTGTGATTGGTTTTATTTGCTCCAAATTGTATTACGATCTACTGTTTTGAATTATTTAAGTCTGACATGTGTGGTTTTATTGTCGATTTGAATGGTCCAAAATAGTGGGTCGTTACAATTATTGAACATTAAATTAATTAAAAGAAATGAGATAAACTTGTATAACTTTCAATTGCGTTCTTAAAGCATATATATATATATATATATATATATACACAACTTACCAAACACTAAAAGTTATAATGTTTAATTAGAAAATGTAATAGGATATTATACAAGTAAAACTTGAAGTAATGAAAGTATTCAATGAATTTCTTTAATAAACAAGACTTTGATGTTGTAGTTGTTATCAACTTAAGTATAATTGAAATGCGACTAATTAAATATAATAGAAAGGTAAGTATTACAAGTAAATGATTATAAACTTAAGTAAATGAATTGAAATGCTAAGCAATTGAATGGAACATGAATACTATTAATAAATAAATGTAAATAAAAGAAATTAAGTGATGAATAAATGAATGTAACACACTAAAAAGAAATTGACGTGATATGAAAAAATGAAAATAAATTTTTGTACGTAATAAATGGAAATAAATGAAATAAATACCGAATGAATGAACGGGAATAAAATTTTGTAATAAATAAATGTAAAATTAAAGAAAGCAATCACTGAATGAATGAAAAAAATGAACAACAAATCTTGTGAAAAGAAATTAATAAGAATAAACTTAAATAATGTTAGAATCTGTTGTTTGTTTGGTTTATAGATTGTTTGGGTAAAGATACTTTTAATTGTTTGAATGTATGGATCATCGATTGAGTTTTATCTAAGACTGTTGAGTGTATGGTATACTTAGTAGTTATTTATCATTCTATGTGATTAAAAGTGTCTTAACCCGAACAAATTATTGGTTTTTGTTGATATGGATGGATAACTGATTTGTATTGATTTCATATGATGATTGTATGTTGCGGTTGCAAGTGATTGTTGTTTCATAATGATTTAATTGTTAGTGGTTGTAACAACTTTAAATATTTCATTTTATGTAATTATTAACTCTTTTTAGATTACATAAGTGAAATGCAGGTTACAGAAGCAATTTCTAATGCTTTTGGTTTCATAATTAAGCGTTTGTTTGCCCGACAAATAGGTACGTTTTCGGATTACGGTTTTCTAGCGATATTATTTTATTTTCCCACTGTTGGGACATATTATTTTGGAAAATATATGTTATATATTGTTTTATTGATATTATAATTTCTTCCAGACTTCTCCATACAAAGAAGACTGTGCCAAAAAAATTCATGAATTTTGGACTTAGATTTTTTTTTGAAATATTTCCAAATTTTTGTTAGCTTGAAAATAAAAGATTTAATTGTTTATAAATTTATATATTTTTTTAAATTATTTTATTTTGTAAATTTATTGTTTATGAATTTAAAATTTTGAATAAGATATATTGATTACTTCTTCTTTTCCCTTCTTTTTCCTTTTTGAGGACGAAAAGTTTTGAGTGGGGGAGAGTGTGACGTCGCAAGAATTTTTGACTATTTAAATTATTAAATTAATGAGTTTTTGTAATTTAATATAGAAAGAAATAAAAACTTTGTAATTTAATAATGAAATGAATGCTAAAATGAAATGCAACAACGTTAATTAAAACAAATAATTGACAATTTGAATGAAATCACAATTAATTGAAATATTGTAAATTGTTATACTTGGTTATAAATTGATAAGAAAACAAATGCAAAGATTAAATTAATGAATGAAATTGCATGAAATAAATGACCATTGAATAAAATTTGGGTTATATAAGAATTGTAACATTAGTTTGTGAATAATGAATTCATAAGTGTGATTAAAAGTAATAATAACGATTGTTGTAAGTTACATATTTATTTGGTCTATTTAATTGAAATGGAAAATAAATTAAAATTAAACGAACTTTAGTGTTATATTAATGAGAATTAATGCAATAACTGAAAGTGAGAATGTAATAAAATAAATTTAAATGTAAATTTATTCATAAAGTAATAATTGATTGAGTATAAAGATTGAAACCAAATAAAAAATAATTTGTTGGAATTTAATTTAATTAATAGAATTAATGGCAGTTGTAAATCAAACACTGTAAATTTTGAAATAGTCAATAATGAATTGATATAGAGATTTGTTTTTGAGGATCATAAATTACTAAGTGATTTAAGGTGATAGAAATTGTGAATTATAAAATTTGAATTGAAAATTTATTTTTTTTATTTAATATTAATTTATTTAATTAATGTGAAAATAGCCGTTTTGGCCACTGATTCGAATTTCGATTAAACCAGTTTCATCGAATCCGTAACAGTGAATTTTTGTACGATTTCAAGTTTTGTAGCAATCGGACATTGTTTGATCGTACGGGCTCGAAACGCCTAGAAATCAACTTAATTGAAATCAATTTAAAATAAGCTGATTTTATCATAACTTCTTCATATCATGGAATTAGGACTTGAAACCTATTCCATTAAGTATAAAATATTTGAAAACATCTATTTTGATATACGGGTTGACCCATTTTCGTTCCGGAGTCGAAACAGGTTTTTCGGGTCGTTTATCGTTCAACTTTCCAAACCAATTGAGCCCATTCATTTCTATTTTGTTCTGCCTATATATATATATATATCGTTATAAACCCTAGGTCATTATTTCTGATTTTAGCACATACAATTCCACTTTCTCCTCTTCATTCCAATGGCAGACAAACCCTAATTCCGATTTGCAATTTCAAATCAAATTCAAATCCTAGGCCGAGTGCTTTCAATAACTACGGTTACATCTTGCCTTTGACGTCTCAGTTCGCCTAAAATCGACGATGAACTAGCCGATTTCGTTCTCAACCTGGGGAATGGCGGCGGCATCTTGGAGGACCGATCGGAGGTATGTGGTGCGGCTATGCACGACATTCGATGTGATGTACTCTGATCGTGCTCAACGTGCCTCGGGTTGTCAACGTTTTTGAGTGTATTGTGGCGGCGCTTTTCAGTTCGTAGATGAGGCTAGGGTTTTAAATGGTTGGAGATGAATCTTTGCAGGGTGACGTTGCCTGGTATGGGTGGTCAGTGAAATTTTGTTTTATTTAATTTGAATTTGAATTTTAATTGTTCCAATTTATGTAACTTTCACATACGAGGTCCGTTTATCGTGCCAATTCTTGCGCTGGGATCATATCGAAATTCCGAACATTTTAGCGTTAGTTTGGACGAATTCTGAGACTGTTTGAATTTGGGCCCTAAATTGGATTTGAATTCGATTTAAATTCATAGGTGAGTGTTTTAACCCACTCACAACTTCTAAAATTACTTATGTTTGTTAAATTAAATTTATGATGTGATTAGAAATTTATTTATGACTGTTTGATATATTTTGAATTGTCATCTCAATTAATTTGAATTTATTTGAATTAAATCGTTATTTAATTTATTATTGAATATTAACTACAAGTAAATACCTGTTATTGATTATCAGTTCTATATTGAAATTTATTGATTGTGGTGGATATTAATTGTTGATATTGGTTGAATGGATGTTGTATTTCATATCGTTATAAACTGCAAGTTCGTTATTGATTTTTTTTATTAAATTCGGGATTGGCGCTTGAAATGATATATAACCGCAAATATTACATTACAGATTGTAATGATAAATATCCATATCACTTGACCCTAGGGTAGAGGATTATATACGGACACTGGATTGGTCAAATTAAATGATTTTAAAATCCTTAATTTTTTGAATGTAATTTAATGTATTTTGAAGAAAAATTTGATATATATATATATATATATATATATATATATAAATTGAGGTATTATTGGGAAATCAAGTTTTGTGTTGAAATGCGAATTGGTTTAAAGGAATTGTTTTAAGAAATTTAATTGAAAGTTAAAGTTAAATCTTTAAGTATAACGAAATTCTATCAGAATTAAGCTATTGAATTGGTTTGAAATATAACTTTGAAATATTTTGAAATTGGAGTAATTCGAATGGTTATTTGAACATGGATTGAAATTGAGGTGAAATTCAATAGTTTACTGAAACTTAAAAATTGAAGATTTGGAATTGGGTTCTATTGAGAAATTGAAATGGTCTGATTTTGTTGAAATTAAATAAATAGTTTTAAATTGACATAAATTCCAAATTCATGTTTTCATATATAATCTATTTTAAATTGTATTATTTCTATAGATTTTTATATTTATAAACTACTTTGACCTATATTAACTATATTAAATCAATTTAACCTATTTTAAAACCATTTAATTTATTATAAAACTAATTAAACCATTTTAACTTATGTTAAATCTAATTAATCTATTTTAAAGCTATTTAACCTATTTCAATTTTATTTAATCTATTTTAAATCTATTTAACTATTTTAAATCTATATTAACTATTTATAACTATTTAAGACTATTTTCTTCTAAATTCCAAACTAAGAAAAATAGATGGGTTATATTCAAATTCTCAATTTTAAAGTGAATATGGTTAATGATGTTATAATCTAAGTTGGGATTTAAATGTTAACTAATAGGATATGATGATTTTTAAGCAAGGATTGAACCTATGTTGGAAATATGATTTTGGCAGAAATTATGATTTTTGGAAACGATATGATTTGAAAGTGAATATGATTTGAAGATGAATATAATTTCGAAAGTGATGGTTTTGAGAATATGATATTTTGATATAAATTGCGAATTGACTTTTGAAATATAAGCGAACCATCCGATGTGTAATATGCGATTGGTTGTTAAAGTGATGGGGATCGGATATTGTCTTAGTCTATACCAATGCCGAAAACCACTTTGACAACTGTGTACGCGGTGGAGATTCCAGAATAAAGTGGGATGGTGACGACAATCCTATATGAGGTACATACGTGGACCCGACTCCCGTGAGTTGGCATAAGGTGGCTAAAACATGAGCAATTGACGGGCCAAGTGAGGTCATTCCTCCGATCGGGCACACTCTATCGATACTGTATTCTGACTTTTGATTTATTTGGTGGCCACCCACGATTTTTCTCGGGAGTGCGTTTCGAGATGGGCGGTAGTTGCGGCTATGCGTTACCAACAATCCGGAAGTGTAATTGGTATATCTACCCTGGCATTGCCTAGTTATGTCGTGTCACCTACCCTAGCGCCTTCTACAAGTTTGTTTTATGTCATACCTACGAGGTATCCTCTCGCAGCCCCAGTTTACGGGGAGTTACGGTACTGTATAGACTATTGACATTATAAAATGTGTTAAGGGGGAAAATGTAATGCCTTAACGCTATTTTAATACCTTTACTTTACTGTGGACTTATTATAATAGAGTATTGTATTACATAGTAGATAGTTTAGCGGATCCTTAGGAGATGTGAATCCCGAGCATCTCTTGAGTTGCTACACTCACGTTAGAGACTGGATAGGAGATGTCAAACTCCGTAAACATCTTTGACGTCGTTCCACTCATATTTATTTACCGTTGATTTAACTTACATAAGATCTTTTAGCTCTAACTTGAGTGTTTTATCTTCCCAATTCGCTCAGGTCAGCCTGAGCATTTCTGGATTTGATGACCTTATTTTCGAAGGACGAAGACGAAGCTTTGTACTACTATTATATACATATTTATTCCACTACATTCATACTGTTCCGCTGCATTATTTATTATTCTCTGGTATTTGTAACTCTAATTCTTTGTTGTATAAGTATAATCAAATGTTTTATAAACAGCTTCATGAACTGTTATTTGATTATTATATTTTGTCATTCTGCTGCAAGATTCTGTTTTGCTTTTCTTTCTTTCTCCACTTTTTCTTATTCACCCCAATAACAATCCGCTTTTCTATATGGTTTGATTCTGACATGTGTGGTTTATTGTCGATTTAAATTGTCCAAAAAGCAGAATGCTACAGTTGGTATCAGATCCTAGGTTTAGCGAAAACCTTAACTTTGTGGGGTCTGACTCTTTACTAATCGGGTAGTAATACCCTATAATGAGTCATTGAGTGTGTAGATATATACATAAGAGAGCGTATTCGTTAGTGTTATATAAGTTTTTTATATAATTTGTTCCGTTTTGTATTTATAAATTCTGGTTGGTACACTGGACGCTATGACATCGATTGGGATTTCTAAACACTTAATGTGAAAGACCGATACAATATTGTTTTGAAATATAGGTAAATGAAATAATTTTACCTATTGTATATTTTTATATACAAAATAATGATTTATAATGATATATTTGGTTGTAATATATTTGTTGTTAGATAGTGAAATTTATAAATATTGGGTGGAAAATAAGATTTGAAAGTAAAATGAATGAAAATTTGAAATTAGAACTTAAGTTCCGGGGTTTTGAAAAATTTCATTCAAATGATTTTCGAATATAACAATAATATTACTTAGAAGTATTTTATGATATAAATATTTCAATATAATTTGAAAGAATTATTTTGAAGAAAATTTTGGAATGAAATAAGTTTTGTACTCCCCTATCTGTCGTTGAAAAATAATTTTGGTGATGAGTGCACACATCATCGACATTCATTTTCGAGTTTCTAAGTGGGAAGGCGACTGTAGTAGTTTTACTGCAGATTTATATTGATAAACAAATATAAATTTTAAATTGTTCTAAAATATAATTGGATATATAAGTTGTAAGTATATACATTTATCTATTAATTTTAAAATGATATGAAATGGAACCCGGTATTTAGTTCTTAAGTTTTTGTTAATTAATAGTTTCAATTATTGTAGTAAAATGGAATGTAACTAATTAATAATTGGAACCTCTAAATGAAATTACAATAAAGTAGAAATTTGTAACCTATAAAACAAAGGATATGATTATTGAACATTAAATTAATTAAAAGAAATGAGAAAAATTTGTATAACTTTCAATTGCATTCTTAAAGCATACACACACACACACACATATATATAACTTACCAAATATTAAACGTTGTAATGTTTAATAAGAAAATGTAATAGGATATTATACAAGTAAAACTTAAAGTAATGAAAGTATTCAATGAAATTCTTTAATAAATAAGAATTTGATGTTGTTGTTGTTACAAACTTAAGTATAATTGAAATGCTACTAATAGAATATAATAGAAAGGTAAGTATTATAAATAAATGATTATAAACTTAAGTAAATGAATTGAAATGCTAAGCAATTGAATGGAACATGAATACTATTAATAATAAAAGTAAATAAATGAAATTAAGTGATGAATGAATGAATGTAACACACTAAAAAGAAATTGACGTGATATGAATAAATGGAAATAAATTTTAGTAAGTAATAAATGGAAATAAATGAAATAAATACCGAATGAATGAATGGGAATAAAATTTCGTAAGAAATAAATGTAAAATTAAAGAAAGTAATCAATGAATGAATGAAAAAAATGAACAACAAATCTTGTGAAAAGAAATTAATAAGAATAAACATAAATATTGTTAAAATCTGTTGTTTGTTTGGTTTATAGATTGTTTAGGTGAAGATACTTTTAATTGTTTGAATGTATAGATAATCTATTGAGTTTTATCTAAGACTGTTGAGTGTATGGTATACTTAGTAGTTATTTGTCATTCTATGTGATTAAAAGTGTCTTAACCTGAACAAATTATTGGTTTTGGTTGATATGGATGGATAATTGATTTGCATTGATTTCATATGATGATTGTATGATGTGGTTGCAAGTGATTGTTATTTTATATTGATTTGTTTGTTAGTGGTTGAAAAAACTTTAAATATTTCATTTTATGTAATTATTAACTATTTCTAGATTATATAAGTGAATTACAGGTTATGGAAGCAATTGCTACTGCTTTTGATTTCATAATTAAGCATTTGTTTACCCGACAAATAGGTACGTTTTCGGATTATGGTTTTCTAATGATATTATATTATTTGCCCTCTGTTGGGACATATTATTTTGGAAAATATATGTTATATATTGTTTTATTGATATTATAATTTCTTCCAGACCTCTCCGTATAAACGAGACCGCCGAAATTTTTCATGAATTTTGGACTTAGAAATTTTTCTGAAATGTTTCCAAATTTTTGTTAACTTGAAATCAAAAGATATAATTTTTTATGAATTTATATATTTTGTTTAAATTATTTTATTTTGTAAATTTATTGTTTATAAATTTAATATTTTGAATAAGATATATTGACTACTTAACTCCTTCTTTTCCCTTCTTTTTCCTTTTCGATGACGAAAAGTTTTGAGTGGGCGAGAGTGTAACAACCCGTAAATTTTTGACAATTTAAACTGTAAAATTATGAGTTTTGGTAATTTAATATGGAAAGAAATAAAAACTTTGTAATTTAATAATGAAATGAATGTTGAAATGAAATGTAACAATGGTAATTAAAACTAATAATTAACAATTTGAATGAAATTACAATTAATTGAAATATTGTAAATTGTTATACTTGGTTATAAATTGATAAGAAAACAAATGCAAACATTAAATTAATAAATAGAATAGCATGAAATAAATGACCATTGAATAAAATTTGGGTTATATAAGAATTGTAACATTTTTTTGTAAATAATGAATTCATAAGTGTGATTAAAGTTATAGTAACGATTGTTGTAAGTTACCTGTTTATTTGGTCTATTTAATTGAGATGGGAAATAAATTAAAATTAAATGAACTTTAATGTTATATTAATGGGAATTATTGCAATAACTGAAAGTGTGAATGTAATAAAATAAATAGTAATGTAAAATTATTCATCAAGTAATAATTCATTGAGTATAAAGATTGAAACCAAATAAAAATAATTTACTGGAATTTAATTTTAATTATTAGAATTAATTGCAGTTGAAATCAAATACTGTAAATTTTTAAATACTCAATAATGAATTGATATAGAGACTTTTTTAGAGGACTATAAATTACTAAGTGATTTAAGGTGATAGAAACTGTGAATTATAAATTTTGAATTGGAATTTTGATTTTTTTTATTTAATATTAATTTGTTTAACTAAAAGGAAAATAGCCATTTTGGCTACTTACTCGGATTTCGATAAAACCAGTCTCATCAGATCCGTAACGGTGAATTTTTGTAGGATTTCAAGTTTCCTAGCGTTTGGACTTGTTTTTGATCGTATGGGCTCGAAATGCCAAGAAATCAACTTAATTGAAATCAATTTGAAATAAGCTGATTTTATCATAACTTCTCCATACGATGGAATTAGGAATTGAAACCTGTTCCACTGAGTTTAAAATGTTTGAAAACATCTATTTTGATATATGGTTGACCCATTTTCGATCCGGAGTCGAAATGGGCTTTTCGGGTCATTTATCATTCAACTTTCTAAACCAATTGAGCCCATTCATTTCTATTTTGTTCTGCGCATATATATATATATATATATATATATATATATATATATATATCGTTATAAACCGTAGATCATTTCTTATTTCTAATTTCAGCACAGACAATTCCATTTTCTCATCTTCATTCCAATGGCAGACAAACCCTAATTCCCAATTGCAATTTCAACTCAAATTCAAATCCAAAAAAATTCAGACTCCTCAAACTATATCGATCTGAAGCTCTTAACAAGCACATCTCAGATCTATAATTTGTTTTCCAATTTAAACCACAATTTGTCCTGAAATTGAAGAGCAATTCTCGGCTATCAAAACGTGGGATTCGTTTTAGCGGTGGATCTTCCACGATTTGTCGATCGGGAAGTTTAGGCGCGTGGAGGAGGCCGAGTGCTTTCAATCAGTATGGTTACATCTTGCCTTTGACTTCTCGATTCGCCTAAAATTGACGATGAACTGGCCGATTTTATTCTCGGCCTGGGGAATGGCGGCGACATCTTGGAGGACCGGTCGGAGGTATGTGGTGTGGCGATGCATGGCGTTCGAGGTGATGTACTCTGATCGTGGTCAACGTGCCTTGGGTGGTCGGCATTTTTTTACTGTATTGTGGCGGCGCAGTTCAGTTCGTAGAGGTGGCTAGGGTTTCAAACAGTTAGAGATGAATCTTTGCAGGGTGACGTGGCCTAGAATGGGTGGTTAGCGAAATTTTGTTTTATTTAATTTAAATTTGAATTTCAATTGTTTTAATTCTCATAACTTTCACATACGAGGTCCGTTTCTCACGCGACTTCTTGCGGGATCGTATCGAAATTCAGAGCATTTTGGCGCTGGTTTGGATGAATTCTGAGACTGTTTGAATTTGGATCCAAAATTGGATTTAAATTCAAAGGTGAGTGTTTTAACCCACTCACAACGTCTAAAATTTATCATGTTTGTTAAATTAAACTTATAATGTGATTAGAAATTTATTTATGACTATTTGGTTTATTTTGAATCGTCATCTCAGTTAACTTGAATTTATTTGAATTAAATTTTTATTTAATTTGTTATTGAATATTAACTGCTAGTAAATACATGTTATCGATTATCAGTTCTATATTGATGTTCATTGATTGTGGTGGACGTTGATTGTTGATATTGGTCGAGTGGATGTTGTATTTTATATCGTTATAAACTACAAGTTCGTTATGGATTTTTTTATTTAATTCGGGATTGCGATTTGAAATTATTTATAACCATAAAATATTAAATTGTAGATTGAAACGATAAATATCTGTATCACTTGACCCTAGGGTAAAGAATTATATACGGACACCGGATTGGTTAAATTAAATGATTTTAAGATCCTTAATTTTTTGAATGTAATTTAATGATATTTTAAAGTAAAATTTGATTTATATAAATTGAAGTATTATTGGGAAATCAAGTTTTGTGTTGAAATGCGAATAGGTTTAAAGGAATTGTTTTAAGAAATTTAATTGAAAGTTAAAGTTAAATCTTTAAGTATAACGAAATTCTATTAGAATTAAGCTATTAAATTGGTTTGAAATATAAATTTGAAATATTTTGAAATTGGAGTAATTCGAATGGTTATTTGAACATGGATTGCAATTGAGATGAAATTCAATAGTTTATTGAAACTTAAAAATTGAAGATTTGGAATTGGGTTCTATTGAGAAATTAAAATGGTCTGATTTTGTTGAAATGAAATAAATTGTTTTAAATTAATATAAATTCCAAGTTCATGTTTTCAAATATAAATAGTTTTAAATTATATTATTTTTGTAGAATTTCAAATATATAAACTATTTTAACCTATATTAACTATATTAAATCAATTTAACCCATTTTAAAACCATTTAATTTATTTTAAAACTAATTAAACCATTTTAACTTATATTAAATCTAATTAATCTAGCCATGTTAAAGCTATTTAATCTATTTTAATTTTATTTAATCCATTTTAAATCTATTTAACTATTTTTAATCTATATTAACTATTTATAACTATTTAAGACTATTTTCTTCTAAATTCCAAATTAAGTAAAATGGATGGGTTATATTCAAATTCTCGATTTTAAAGCGAATATGGTTAATGATGTTATAACCTAAGTTGGGATTTAAATGTTAACTTATAGGATATGATGATTTTGAAGTTAGGATTGAACCTATTTCGAAAATATGATTTTGGAAGAAATTACATTTTTTGGAAACGATATGATTTGAAAGTGAATATGATTTGAAGGTGAATATAATTTCGAAAGTGATGGTTTTTAGAATATGATATTCCGATATAAATTGTGAATTGACTTTTGAAATATAAAAGAACCATCCGGTGTGTAATAAGCGATTGGTTGTTAAAGAGACCAGGATCGGATATTGTTATAGTCTTTGCCAATACCGAAAACCACTTTGACAACTGTGTACGCGGTGGAGATTCCAGAATGAAGCAGGATGGTGGCGACGATCCTAATGAGTTATATATATAGACCCGACTCCCGTGAGTTGGCATAAGGTGGCTAAAACATGAGCAATTGAAGGGCCAAGTGATGTAATTCCTTCGATCGGGCGCACTCCACCGATGCTGTATTCTGACCTTTTATATATTTGGTGGCCATCCACGATTTTTCTCAAGAGTGTGTTTCGAGTTGGGCGGTAGTTGCGGCTATGCGTTACAAACATACCGGAAGTGTAATTGGTATATCTACCCTGGCATTGCCTAGTTGTGCCGTGTTACCTACCCTAGCACCCCTTCTACGAGTTTGTTTTATGTCGTACCTATGGGGTATCCTTTGGCGGCCCTAGTTTATGGAGGTTACGGCACTGTATAGACTATTGATATTATAAAATGTGTTAAGGGAGAAAATGTAATGCCTTAATGCTATTTTAATACATTTACTTTACTGTAGACATATTATAATAGCGTATTGTATTACATAGTAGATAGTTTAATGGATCCTTAGGAGATGTGAATCCCAAGCATCCCTTGAGTTACTGCACTCACGTTAGACACTGGATAGGAGATATCAAACCCCATAAACATCTCTGACACCGTTCCACTTATATTTATTTACCGTTGATTTAACTTACATAAGATCTTTTAGTTCTGACTCGAGTGTTTTGTCTTTTCAATTCGCTCGGGTCAACCTGAGCATTTCAGGATTTGAAGACCTTATTTCTGAAAGACGAAGACGAAGATTTGTACTACTATTATATACTATGTTTATTCCACTACATTCATACTGTTCCGCTGCATTATTTATTATGCTCTGGTTTGTGTAACTCTGATTCTTTGTTGTATACGAATAATCAAATGTTTTGTAATCAGCTTCATGAATTGTTATTTGATTATTATATTTTGTCATTCCGTTGCAAGATTCTATTTTGTTTTTCTTTCTTTCTCTGCTTTTTCTTATTCACTCCAATAACAATCCGCCCTTCTATATTGTTTGAGTCCTACTTGTGTGGTTTATCGTCAATTTAAACTGTCCAAAAAGGCGGGATGTTACATTTGCATCAGATCCCAGGTTTAGCGAAAACCTTAACTTTGTGAGGTCTGACTCTTTATTAATAGGGTAGTAATACCCTAGAATGAATTGTTGAGTGTATATATATGAAAGAGCGCATTTTTTAGTGTTATAAAAGGTTTTTATATTTTGTTAATTTGTTCTGTTTTGTATTTATAAATTCTGATTGGTGCATAGGACGCTATGACATCGATAAGGATTTCTAAACATTTAATAGGACAGACCGACACAATATTGTTTTAAAATATAGGTAAATGAAATAATTTTGCCTATTGTATATTTTTATATACAAAATAATGATTTATAAATGATATATTTGGTTGTAGTATATTTGTTGTTAGATTGTGAAATTTATAAATATTGGGTGGAAAATAAGATTTGAAAATAAAATATTGCTTTTATCGTGTTGAACTTTTAGAGCATGCTTCTCGACTTCTAATGAGCTCTAGTTTCATTCGTGATGTATCATAGCATTTT
This sequence comes from Allium cepa, assembly GCA_030765085.1. Taxonomy (NCBI): domain Eukaryota; kingdom Viridiplantae; phylum Streptophyta; class Magnoliopsida; order Asparagales; family Amaryllidaceae; genus Allium; species Allium cepa. The sequence goes on from CM060932.1 coordinate 418,425,355, forward strand.
TATCATATAACAACGTCATGAGACTCTCAACATTTGGAACCACCCATAGCTCAATTATAAAATTGTACATTTATTTATACTTCTTTTATTGTAGTGCTATTTAGGGCAATGTATTTAGCTTTTGGTTTAATAGCCACTACTCATTATTTGAAACATTTCCAACTTAAAGTTCTTAACTTAAGCTCGAACATGAATTCATGGTCGACATACTATACTCAGTATCACTTATGAAGTTTGAGTCCATGCACTCCTTTATGAGGAGCTCGTTATTTCTATAAACAATTCTTTAGTATTTCGCAAATACTCAAGAACACCCTAAGCTATCATTGAGTTATCTTAATTTTTATTTAACACTTTCTCTTGTATCAAATACATAAGAAAACCCTGATATTGTAGACAATATAACATGTATGATAATTCCTTTTGCTAATGCATTAGGATTCCATCTTACATGCTTCATATTAAACATTTTAATACAATGTCTATATATATCGTTTTAGGGAAATCCTAACATTCTTTTATACTAATTATAAAATATATAAATCTCAAATCCAATATCGGGAATTAAACAACTAAACTGAAATGATTTTAGCGCAAGTACATCGTTAACAATCATAAATTTGTTTTTTACTTATAGTTTTGAAATATTTTAGCACCTTTGTAGTGCTTTCTTAGAAACACGCACTTCCTCTGCATTTTGACCTAAATTCAAACTGTTTTATTTTTTGGTTAAAATATTTGCTCAACTCTGATGCTTGTTAAATGTTACTTTCATATCAATTCTTGGATCCTATCCAATAACCTACAAACTTAAAGTCACTCCTACTGACTTTGAGATACTTTGGTTATTAAGCGCTAATAACTTATTCTAAATCATTTTCAGAATTTCTGTTTCGACATACATAAACCAAAAGTCAAAATCATATCGAGCGATAATTTTGCGAGTAAAATATGAATTTACTTAAGCACATTATATGACGAGTTTGTTATGCTAATTTCAACAATTAAATTTATGGTGTTATTCTATCAACATAGCTTTCCATATTCCAACTACATTGGTCTTCTACTCGAAGACACTTTTGCGGACGGTGGATCATATCCATTCAGGTACAACTATCAAAATAATATTTTGACAATGAACCTGGAATCCACTCTATATTTGTGCACCATGCCATATGACAAAGTCAGTAATCTTAATGGCTTTTAACAATGGAGAAAATTATTTTCTTAATATCGATAAGAAAACCATAGTTTCTATTTAAAATGCGAGAGTTTTTATTAGACATTCTAATTAGTTGTATCCATTTAGGCTTGTTCAATTTCATTTCATCCTTTGTAATCAGTTTTATCTTTGGAATTATTCAAATCCACTTTATTACCAATAATTTCTAAAATAAATTCCTTCGCTATGAAGTTGATGTTTCTTGAAATAAATTACTTCTTAATGTAGTGGAATAGGTATTCATAAATATTTTGTGAGGTTCTTATATATATGTATGTATGAAATTGATTCAAGGGGCCCAGGATCAAGAGAAAGGGGATCATTGGGAATAGTCCCCAATTGGATGCACGCTTCAGCAAGTTGAGGATAACAATATGATGACCCTTATCAAATAATAAATGCTAAACAGAATTTTATCCCCAAATCAAAATGAAGCCCAAAAGGTATGATATCAAGCTTCGTACAACTCCTTCTTTGATGTCACATTCTACAAGAGAGGGTACTCTACTCCATATCTTAGATGCGTTTCCAAAGAGGAGGGGATACAAGTCATGGGAGAAGTATATAAAAGGAAATGTAGGGATCATTCAAGAAGATAAAAAATAGAGAAGAAAATACCGAGGAAAGGTTAATACTGCCCCACAACACTCCAAGTTGTGAAAGATTTTGCGAGAAAATGTGAAAAAGCCAAAGATTCACGAGCATCCTTAGACAACCATCCTACGAGCTGGCCCATGGCTCTTCGATATATGGGGCATAGACATGATAGGTCCACTTCCTATGTCAAAGGGAGGAATGAAGTAACCAATAGTGGCGATAGATTACTTCACCAAATGAGTTGAGGCGGAGCCTGTGGCTACAATAACCGCAAAGAAGATAGTGACCTTTGTGTAAGAAACATAATTACTAGGTTCAGAATCCCCCATAAGATAACCTCTGACAATGTGACCCAGTTTTAAAGCAAAGAATTCATGGAACTCTTTGAGAATATTCCCATAATCAAATTTTTTTCCTCCTTTGTCGTGCACCCATAAGAAAATAGGAAAGTCGAAGCCACAAACAAGATTATCAAGAAATTACATAAGAAATGCTGTAGAAAGCAAAAGGGAAGTGGGTATACGAGTTATTCTTGGTACTATGGTCCTGTTGAACTTCGACAAGGTCTCCAACTGGACATACGCCCTTCTCCTTAACCTATGGATATGAGGACATGCTCACCATTGAAGTAGAAGTCCCATCGCCCGAAAGAATCTCTTACACGATAGAGAAAACTAGAAAGTGAAAGAAAATGCACCCGACCTCATTCAAGAGAGAAAAGACGAGGCAGCAGTAGTATCTACCACATACCGACATAGAATGGCATGAAAATATAATCAAGATTAAGGGAAAGAAACTTTTGCAAGGGGGATTTAGTACCACGAAGGGTAATGGCCAACACAAAAGACCCAGAAGATGGACCATTAGGACCCAATTAGAAAGGCCCATTAGTCACAGCAGAAGTTCTAGCAAACAGAGCTTACCGATTATCAAAGCCTGATGGCAACTTATTTCCAAGAATATGGTATTCAAAGCAAATTAGGCCTTATTTTGTATGATTTATAGTACCGATGCAATAAACATTGTAACTGTTATGAAAAGTAATAGTAAATGAACTCGATGTAGGGATATTTGACGGCTCGAACTAGTATTAAAATCTCTCCTTGTTAATATCTTTGACATAGCTAAATAATCGAACTTTATGTATGGATATTTAACGACACGAACCGGTATAAAAAAATTTCTATGTTAACTTTTTTAGGAAAGTAATATTGGACTAGGGATATTAGATGGTGCAAACCAGCTATCAAAACGAAGCTGTATAAAATGTAGCCCGGCTTTCTCAGCCAAACTAGTTATAGGGCTATTAGATTGTGTGAACCGGTATAAAATCCCTCTATGTTAATTCTATTAACATAGTCACATTGGATGTAAGGATTTAGATGGCTTGAATCGATCACAAAAACCATGTGCGTGAATTAAGATGGTCGTAAATACGCGACCTGACTTCACCGTCAAATATCAGTATGCCCTTAAATATCAAGGAAGACCGTGCCAGGCGCATAGATGTGAGCCTACCTCCAAACAAGGGGGTAGATCACATCAAGCATGCAACAAAATACGCTTGTCAAAATCTCAGTTCAGGATTAATGAACTGCCCAAGGAGTTAATCCAGAAAATGACAAGGAAAAACAACATATGGAATGTTAGAAACATTTTAAAACTCACTAGGTAAACATCAGAAATAAAATCTATTTAGTTTACTTTATTTTGCCTATACTCACTAAAGATGAATGCATGATTATGTGTTCTACACATCTGCACCTACTTCACAAAAAAAACACCATGAAGCACCTCGCCATCTTTAAATGGTTGCTGCAGATCACTCAGCTTTAACTTAGTGACTACAGCCCCTTCAAATAATTTAATGATTAAAATAATAATTGATGACTCAACACATCTTTTTCCTATTTAAGTCCCTTATAAGCCTTTTATTAGCAAGAGAAAGACAAATATTCTTTTCCCTTAAGGACATGGTAGAAGTTGTTGCCACAACCTTAAATTCAAGCACACTTGCACCACGAGGGCAATGAATGACGGGGGTAAAAGGAATTTTAGATTGAAGAGCTTCAGTAAACTCCTATGAAAGTCTATGGAAGGCGACAAAATTATAAAATTTAAAAGCTTGATTTAAAGAAAATTGAAATGCACCATGTTAAAATCAAAATGGGAGCATGTATCATTAACTACAACATCAAATGATAAATTCAACAGAACCTTATATACGGACCTTAATATGAATGCTAGCCGCATAATCGAAATAAAAAGGAAACTCGTGAAACATCAATCAATTAATAGAAAAGATAATAAGTGCAGTGATTGAGATGGATTTACCTAGAAAATGAAGAGAGTGATGTGACAACGATTTAGAGAATTGGCCAATTAGAGAATGGCAAGTGTGCAAAAGCATCAAACGAAAAATGGCTATCAAGACTTTATCCCTTTAGTGAAAGGAAAGAAAGGAGTAGATGGAAGTGACATGATGCGAAGGCCAATGAAGACAAGTCTATACCAATATACGATCGTCATAAACTTGGAGGGCAAGTGTAACACCCGTATTTCCCAAATCTTGGTAAAGGCAATATGACGTAAGCACCCAGATCAAAATGGGATGCTACCATTATAAAAGATGGACTACAATTGCGAAGGAAAAAAATGAAGCAAAGCCAAGAAAATGTTGCACACAAAAATTGTAAGAAAATAATGAAGATTCACAATGCATCGATCCCTTTTATCCTAGTGTTACATTATAATACTGAGCCAAAAACAAGCACGGTCACAATGTGCAATAAACAATCTATAACTATAATGCACGAAATTGTAGTGTAACCAAAATCCCGAATGAAATAAAATGATAATGATGTGCTGCGACAGAAGAAGTTGTATAAATGGTGTCAAAGCATAACAGCGTCAAAGCATAACATACTCACTTACAAAAGCCGCACATGATCAATGACATACTGCACACATGAACCAATATATATGGAGAGTAGAACTATATTAACAATCAGGCATTGAAGGGAAATAGGAATGCACTTCCCCTTTTTGACACTAGAAATGACACAACACACAGCCATCAGAGGCGCACCGCCATTAGGACAAGTTAATAAAGAGACACACCCTTATCGAAACACAAGCACATAGAGAAGGACTGCGCTGCACTCATAGGGCAGAATAAACCCCAATATCATTTCCAGAACTTGTACATGGCTAATATCTCTAAGAATAGGTCTACACTGCACAAATTGGGGCATGCCTAAGCAGTACCGTGTAGAGCCAAAAGCAGTCCAACGACTGTACATAAGGCCACTAAAATAGTGCACCAACACCGATCCACGCTCATGATTAAATCGCAAAGATATAAGTCTCCCTCATCAATAACCCGGGCAGTCCATCGTTCAAAGCAGCTCAGCACAGAATAGCATGAAGAGATTTCCTTCACAAATAGTGGTGCAGTTCACCCCAAAGAAAAAATGGACAGCAGCTTGTCGTACTCACAAAAAAATTAATGCTTGGGTTATTCACGCTTCGAAGAGGGGGAATTCAAGGCCCATTCAAATATGGAACCTCCCGCCTTAAATTCAAACATTCTCGCTTCAAATTCAGATTTCCCACCAAAACTGAAAAATCAACTGCATAAATCATGATTCCCGCCAATAACACGTCAGCGATTCATGTACATCAAATAAACAACATAGATGAATGACACATGGCATGATCCAAGGGTGGAAATCGAAACAGGAGAAGAAGGAACATAGTAATCCATGTGCATCTTTATACTATAAATAGAAAACGCACTATAGCAAGAAGGGGATCTTTCGTAATATAAAATTTTAAGATTCCTAAAGTAAAATCATTGTACTCTCTGCCATTGAAATCCGTACCAAAGAATATAAAGAAGAAAGCGATATTTTCCTCATGGATATAGGATTTTTTAATATCTGAACCACGTAAAATTCGTGTGTCTTTTAGTTTTCTACATTTTAGTTTATTCTCATCTAGCTCTCAATATCAGATTTTGTTCAGTCTTAACTTAAATTTAAGTACTAGTTCAATATGACATTTTAACAAACAGTTATGGTGTACCTAAATGTAAGCTTCTAGTGGATACCTAAAGGCTAACTTAATACTATTTAAAAAAATTGTTTTTAAATCCCCAAGGTAATTATTACTAAAGTTACTCCACATTCATTTGGGTGTGGTTAGACAAAAATTCTCACCAACATAAACCATAATGCAAAATCATGTATTCAATATGACTGTTTACAATAAGGATCTCCATTGAATTGTTCGACTTTTTTGAAATGGAAAGTGAATGTACAGGAGTGAATTTAACTTAGGTACGGTTAGGACGAAGAGAGTGAATGATTACCTTTGCTTCATAAAGGGACATCCGAAATAAGAATTGTATAAAATACAAAAAGATACATAATATGGATTTATAAATGTGATTTCTATTCAAATTGTATTATAATATAGGAAATTATTTTCTATAGAAGTTATCTCTTTGGGTTTTGGAAATTTGATCAAAAAGTCTCTTTAAGTCTGTAGAGGTTATCTCTTCAAAATGATGCATATAAATGGATCCACTTACTTCATTAGATTCATAGTAAATTATCATAGAAATGAACATGTGTATTTGATACACAAGCAGTGTATTTATGATAAGTTCATTGAATATAAAATGGAAGTAGAAAACCATAAGATGCAAAGAAAATAAATATTTCATTTGATCAAATAGGTGAGTGTATTTGGAATGGATTCCAAATGTACATAAAGTGAATAAGGTTCTATCTCAAAAGTCACCCCTCCCAATGATAAATAATGATGTATCGATATGGAGTAATAGAACTTTGTTGGACAAAGTATAGTTGATGATGAGTGAAGTTGAGTTGAATTCTTTCTGTAAGGGGACGTGCTTAAGAGTAAGTACATAGGTTAAAATTTTCATCTAAAACAATGTTTAAAAAAACATATAAGATAAAATTTGATGAAACACCCCGACGTTTCCTTGGTCAAGGAGTTGATAGGTTGTGTGAGTCGAGAAACTAAATATAATATTTGTTCGCGATGAATTTGTGCGAACCACTTCAAATGAGTTTAGAACCAATCAATGCTAATTGACCAATTTATATTATGAACACATCTTTCATAAATTTAAAATCAAATCAGTTTTATACATATAAATATATAGGCAAATCATAAAATGTTATGGATATCTATTCTGTTGCACTGAGAAATAACTATTGTTTCAAGAAGCACCAACGTCATGATGAAGGAATTTCTTATAGAAATATTAGCATCGTAACAACATGCATATTTAATAATTGGATATTTAAATAATTAGTTTAAATATCGAATCATTAATTAATTGAAGGCCTAAAAAGTGATTTTTTGCATTGGGGAGAATTAAAAGTGAAGACTAGTTCTGTTGAGTCCGGATCTACATCGCGAAACAAAATAAGTACAAATATCACTATATTCGGAGTTATGGTATTTTTACTATTTACATAGTGTCATATGTATTTTATCAAAATATATACGTAGTCGGGTCCAATGGGATCTCAACTAATGGCCTATGTTTCTGGTGTGAGGACTTCATTATTAAACATGAGGTTGAAGAATTTTTGGAATCGAGTGATCCGATGGCCAAAATGACCTCGAAATGCGTGAATTTTCATCTCGGAGCGCCGTTTTGGATGACGATGAAATGTATTCTATTGGGACTAGAAAAATGAGGCGATATGCGTTGGATAGTTTCATGATGATCCAACGTATGGTATGATTGTACAAGCTCAAAACGTGTGGCTATTTATTTAAGAAATTTCATTGTATACAATATATATTTATATATGTATGCACGTATGTATATGTGTGTGTATATATTTTTCCATACAGTCATGATATTTTATCTCCTCACTTTTCCTTCTCCAACTCTTCGCTCAAGCTTAGTGCCTCCTTCGAATTTAATCAAGAGTTACAGACAACGATAGATGTTAGCATTGGATTTGCTGAACTCATGAGGAGGAGGGCATCAAATCTATGGGGTCGTTAGTGTGTGTGACAGTGCCCCGCCGATATCCACCTGTGAAGCCACTGCCTAGGGTTGAACGTCATCAGAATTAGAGGGGTTTTTTGATGAAACAACATGTGTTATTGTGTTCCCCTTGGCGATGTGCATCTTTCTCCACATCAGCAACATCTTCGGCAATGAATTGGGGTTCATGTGTAACGACCTAGAATTTTGGTTGTTTGCTTTGGATGTTTAATTTATTTTTAAATGTTGAATATGAATATTAATTGATTTTGGATACGGGAATTTTGGATAAGTAAGCGAAATGGTTTAAAATTTTCAAATATATCTATTAAATAGATTGGTTGAATAGTGAATTTAATATTTGAAATTGGGTAAATATGTGAATCTGGAGTTAAATGTGAATGGAAATGGTTTCTAAGTTGATTTAAACTCTATTCTAATTAGAGTGATGATAATGGACTCTTGAATGGAATTAAAAGTCAATGAATTAAAATTATATATATATACATATATATATATATACATATATACATATATGTGTGTGTACGTATGTATGTATATTTAATAGTGAAATTTAATATTCAAAATAGTGTAAATAATTGAATTTTCATCTCATATGAATTAGAATGGTTTCAAATATCGTTATAAATTATACTTGAATAATAATTGAGCTAGTAAGCTTTTAAAATTGGAATTTCAAGTAATTTTGTCGATCTTGAAAATTGCTCGATTTAATCGACGCGTTAAAATAGCCTTCCATGGCATAGTCTCAGATTTCAAAAAAACCAGTTCCATTGGATCTGTAATACCGTATTATTATCGGATTTCAAATTTCATAGCGAATGGATTTACTGCTTGGTCGTATCGGATAGAGACGCGTTGAATTAAATTTCAAAAATTAAATATTTTAGTTCGATTCGAAAAGCTATCTTCCACGTACGATCGAAATAGGCCCCGAACTTGTTCCATTGTGTTTAGAATAGGGGTAAACATTATAAACGCCAGGCGGCATGCTTTGTTTGAAGTTCGTCCGGAAAAATATGTGAATGATGAAAATAATATTAAAATAATATAGCCACGTACATATATACACGTGCAACTATGCCCTAAACCTAAACAGTTCCCGCAGCCGACTCCACCATTTTAATGGTCAAAATCATTCAAACCTTTCCTCCCTCCGATCCTCTCATCCATCCAATATTATCAAAATCTTTCTAAACGAATATTGTAGAGCTCATCGAGAAGAGCAAATCCAACGATGGATTTTTGTTATCATCGTCGTTTGGAAGCCACATCCGGCCGCGTTTGCTCGATAGTCATGGGCGATTTTCAAGACATATGTAGAGCCGAGTGCCTCGTGCTTATGGTCGAAGGTGGAGCTCGGCTAGGGCTTCAGGCCGGTGGTCTCTGATCGACTTCTAGTTGAGTATCGCGGTCACGGGGATTGATGAAAGAAGACGACGTGGTTGGTTTTCTTTGTATGTAGGTTGTCTAAAAGGATCGCAAACGAGAAGATGAAGGGGAAATGTAGGAGCATTGGATCTTTGATGAACCTTCCATAATAGATTAGGTGATTAAAAATAAAAGTAAAATGTAAATTTATTATATTACGAATCTTATAAAGTGTATATCTTTGTCACACGAGGTCGAAATTGGACGAACAAACGGCGATGGAATCATGGCGACGATCACTAGGTTCTAGAACCGATTTGGAAATGATTGGCGCTAACTAAAATTTTAGGTTAAATTGAACGTCGTTCGATGTGATTTAAACCTGAAACTCAAGGTGAGTGTTTTGTAACGCTCACAAGTACTAGAATATTTTTATGCAATTTAAATTTGAAATTATGAAGCGATATAAATTTATTGATCGTTATTTGATAAATTTAATTGTCAACTAAATTATCATTCAAATTAATGGTTAAAAATTAAAATTGACAGTTAAATTTGAAATTATAATTTTTTTACTAGTAAAATACCTGATATTAATAAATGTAAAATTGTTGTGAATTATTTTGGCTCTTTGGATGATTGATTGTGATGGATGCCAATCGATTGATATTTGCACGATTGGATGTTTATTTATTTTGATATATCCTGTTACCACTAGGTAAATTATTTACATTATATAAAACTATAAATTGAATTATTTCGAATAAATTAAGAAATAGGATGAAATGATATATACCTATGACATAGTGATTTGGATTGAAATGATATATATCTATCACTGAAATTAAATTGAAATAACTATTCACTAGGCCATAGGATAGGAAATTATATACGGACGTCAGATTGGTTAAATTAAAAGATTTTGATTTGAAATTACTTATAGAATTTATGGAATTCGAATTATTTTTGAACTTGAGCTCGAAATGTGAAATTTAAAGTTGATAACACGAATGTTTAAATTATTGAAGTTGAAATTTTTCAAGTTAAAATCAAAATGTGATTTGAAATTCGAAAATTGTTTTGTTTTAAAAGATTGGACTTTTATTCGAACTTTGAATATTGCAAAGTAAAAGTGATATAAAACGATATTTCAAAATTGAGCTCTAAACTGAATTATATTTGAGAATTTGGATTTTAAATTGGATATTGATTTAAATGTTTAGAATCGATATATTGAAAATTGAACTAGGAGTTGATATAACTCGAAATGGTTTAAATTTGGAATTGAAATTATTTTCGAATTGACATTGAAATTAATTTGAAATTGTAATTGAAATATATTTATAATTAGAATTGATTTGAATGAGGAAATTTGGAATTGAATCGGTTTGACTTCTATAGTATTTTCAAATGAATTAGTTTAGTATAAATGGTTTAAAATCTATACTCTTTAAATATTCAAATTATTTTGATTTTCCAAACTATTTTACTATATAAACCATTTTTAATACTCAAGCTATTTTCTATTAAACTATTTCAAAACTATTTAAATTATTTTCTAAAAATTCAAAACTGGTCAAAGTGGTGGAATGTTTATATTTAAATCATGGATTTAAATACGAATTGGGCTAAAATGAAGTTATGACCCAAATTGAAATTTGGAACAATTTTGGAATCAAAATCGAGATATTAAGGCCAAAATGATATTGAAATGAAATGGTGTATTTTCGGTAAATATGATGATTTTGAAATGGATTTGATTTTGAAGTGATTATGATATTTTGATATCAAGTATGAACTGTTTTCGCAATGTAAAAGTACCAACCAGTGTGTAAAACTACGTTTGGTTGTTAAAGAGACTGGGGCCGAATATGGGCATGCTCTCTGTTGATACCGAAACCACTTTAACAACTGTGTACGTGGAGTGACGGTCCAGCATGAAGTGGTTGGATTTGATGTATGTTTTATGGATTTGAAGAAAGAGAAGGATGATGGATTGGCTTGACAAGTGTGTCAATTTGACGGTACCGGTCAAGCAGTCTAGTTATCTCGAGCGACACATTTCTTCGTATTACCATCTTTTTATTATGACTGATTGGTGTGCACCCTCGGATTTTTGGAGTATTGGATGCGGTGGAGAATCATGGCTGTAATGCGTTACCACCAGCCAGGAAGGGTAAACCGGTAGTATCCTACCTTAAGCATTGTTTCACGTGCCTTGTCGTACATTTATCCCCATGTCCCATACGATTTTGGTTCAGTGTTGTCATATCACAGCACATCCCTACTACCGATGTGCTACTGGTGGCGTCAAATGCAAAATTTACCACATGCTTAAAAACGTGTTAAGAGGGATCGATGTAAAGCATTAACGCTATGAAAAATATTTATTTTACTGAGTATACATTATATATGTAGTGTATTCTACTATATATAAATATTTTAATGGATCCTTAAGAGAGGGAAAATCCTGTAACATTTTTGGAGTTATTGCACGCACGTTATACACTGGATGGGAGATGTGAAATCCCGTAAACATCTTTGACGCTATTCCACTCATGTTATGCGATATTGATTTGACTCACATAAGGGTATTTTAGTCTTGACTCGAGTGTTTTATCTTTTCACTACGCTCGGGTAAGCCTTGAGTTTTCAACTTATTGAAGATTTATTCTAGAGGACAAAGACGAAGATTTGGTATATTATTACTATTACTATTCCCAGCATCATGCTGTTCTATTGCATTATTTATTTGTGTAACGGACGGAATAATTATATCAAATCTGAGCACATGATCATTATACTGTGTCTAATGCTTACAATCATTAGAGTACATAATCATTATAGCAAATCTGGACAGTTCAATACACATCCCTAAAGAATCATCAAGCCTTACTTATAAATTTTCCAAAAATTTATCTCAAATATCTTTATAAGATATTACTTTCAGTTCCTCAATATCTAAAAATAGTTTTCTAATTCTTTTTTTATTTTCATAGAACATTTCCAACCCTTTCCAATACTTCGAATATTTTTCGCACTTCATTTGATATTCAACACTTGGAAAATATTCCTCTTATTTCCTTTTTTTCTTTCTTAAAAATCATTTACAACTTTATTTGTAAGTTTCCCAACTCGTTTCACACGAATTCTATAAATTTCGGAATTCCTTAATTAATACCCTTAGTATTTTCAAAACCAATTATACTTGCTTATAAACATGATCCCTTTGTACTTCTCTATTGAATTCTATTTTCGTCCTTCGAAGTTCACTTTTATTTAACTTCTTTGGAAATTTTCTTACTTTTCTTCCCAATTCCATCTAAGAATTTCTTATAAATCATATCCACTAAATAACCCATTCTCACGCTTCTAAGAAGGTTTATAAATAAATTTAAAACATTTCAAAACTATATATATAAGTATTTTAAAGAAAATAATAATAATTTATTTTTAAGACATATTTAAATAATTATTTAAAATATTGAAACACCTTTTATCACTTTCCAGAGCAGATTTAAAAGTTAGTATTCTATTTAAAATAAATATCAAGTATTTAGAAATTCATTTCTGAAGTATTCAATACTAACTAACTTTAAAATTTCATAGTTTAATAAACAAAAGTTTCCTTTTAGGAAATTTAAAACTTAAATTATTTAAAAACTTATTTTCAAGTCCGGATAACCAAATTTCCAGTCCATAACCCCTCTTGATTTCCATCGCATTCTTTCATTCCGGTCTCCTTAATCGTTTTCATTTCAAAAATAGTACCTACTATTTTCCTCACCCTATTTCCATATTCCCATATAAATTCTTCCCGTAAATTTATATTTCAAATTTATCATCTAATATTACTTCCCTTTTATTTATAACTCCATTTATAATTTTTTATTACTTTTTTTGAGTCCTACAGAAAATAATCTCATTTATAAAACTCCATTTTATAAATTCAGTTCCTTCAAAAATTCATTTATTTTTGCCTATCTATTTTCCATATTGATTTCAACCCTTTTTCTCGGATGTCATTTTTAAATCCAGTCTTTGAAAATCCCTTTATATAATTTATTTTAAACTCTCCATTTAAAATATTTTCCCGCATTATTTAATGTGATCAAAATTTCACCTTTTCTTATCTAAACTAGCCTCTTTAAAATAATCTAAATTCCGCTATACAAATTTTTATATTAAAATTCTCTTTTTAATTCCTTAGAATTTAAAATAATATCTATGGTATTTAATATTTCCACAATTAATTTCTATGCCATCATATCATTTAAAATTTTACAATATACAATAATCCAACATTTATATAAATATGAAGACTACTAATATATTTGAGGAATCCAGTTGGATCCCTCCAACCTGTTCTCCACATCCATAGATGTTGGACAACAATAAAAATACGAATCCTTTTTACAAGGGGATATTGCGGTACATAGGGTCATCCGCTATTATGCGGGGCGTATATGGTCTCATCCGCTATAGTACGAGGGAATATCACTCAAAATTCTAAAATATATACTACTATATATATTATATTATTCAGCAGATAATTATAAATTCACCAACCAATTAAACATCCAAATTTTTTTAAATTTAAACAGTTAAATTTAAACGGGGTAATCCAAATGAGTAAGAAATTCTCTCCTTTATTATTTTTCAAATTTTCTGACCGATCCCATTTTTAATTCCAACTTGTATACTTCTCGTCTACGAATACAAACTCGTTTTAATTCATTTATTTTGGACCTCGAATGTAAATTTTTATTTAAATTAATTAGCTATCCAAATTCAAACTTTTTAATTAAATAATTAAATATATAATTAAGCCTAAATCAAAATTATACCTCCATTGTTGCGGCCAGCCTTCATCCCATTGCTAGCACGCTCTGCTACCCCGCCAATCAAGCCGCACGTGAGAATAAGCTCGCGAAACCAACCGCCTCATCGTAGAAATCGAAATCCTAATTCCATCGAACATTCTAGGCGCCGCAAATCCTTCCAACGAACCCAGCCAGAACATCGACCTCTTTATTTCCTCACATGCACCATCGCAGCCTCGTTCGCATCGCGAACCCCAAACCTAGTGCCTTTGACAGTTGCCTCGTACTCGCGCCTTCGCCCACTCGTGCGTGTGACCCATGCCCAACCACCTACCCTAAAATCGACCACACCCTTATGAAAATCGCCACCAAAATCGACGCTACTCGCATCCTTAGCTCGAATCTCCCATCAGGTCGCGACCATCGCCCTTATTTTCGATTTGATTAAAACCCGCATGCCCTTTTATTGTATATATTCAGACGATTTATCAATTTGAAATTTGATTTTGGAAGAGAGGAGGGACAATTGATTTTGATGGTCTGTAGAATGAAATGAGGGAGGGAAAAGACTCAATTTCATTTATCTCCTTTTTTTTCTTGAGAGAAACAGATTTGATTTCGTTTTGATAGATGAGAAGGGAAAAGGCTTGATTTAAATGTGAAAGGTGCCTTGTAAAGGATGGTGGCGTATTAGAGAAGGAAAACAGTTGACTGGTCAATATATATTTGTGTGTGTGTGTATATATATATTCAAATCGTCTCGATTTACATAACTCAAAATCTTGAACCCCTATCAAGGCGTGCCGCTAGATGTTCATAATGTTATACCTCTATTCCGGATGCAATGGAAAAGGTTTCGAGTCCTAATTCGATCGTATGGAGAAGATATCTTTTTGAACCCAATTATTATATTAAAATTTCGATATTATTTCCAGCGCGTTAATATCCTGTACATCCAAACCATAACTCCAAATACTATGAAATTTGAAATCCAATAATAATACTATATTACCTATTCAATGAAACTAGTTTCATCGAATTCCAAGACCATGCCCCGGAAGGTTGTTTTTAAATGTCAAATTAAACGATAAATTTTCTAAACCGAACAAATCACTTTTAAATTCAATTTTAAATTTTTTATTAACTTCCTTATCATTAGTACAAATTTTATAAGCCTTTAAATTATTTTTATCAAGCTTAAAACTCGAGATGCAATAGTTTAACCAATATTCAATTATTAAATTCAATAATTAAATTATCCAATAAATTGCTATATTTTAAATTCTGAATTTACCTTATAAATAACCCAATTTTTTCATATTCAAAATCAATTTGTAATTCAAATTCAATATTAAAAAAATTTAAATATTCACACTTGAGCAACGAAAAATCTGAGTCGTTGCAGTTTGTCCCTGATGTATATATAACTCTGATAAATGTTGTATAAATAATAATCAAATGTATAATATAAACAGCTTCATAAACTATTTACTTGATTATTATATTTTTCATCCGTTGCGAGATTCTATGTTTGGTTCTTCTTTTTTTCGATTTTTCTTAATTAACCCCATTGATTATCTATGTTCTGGATTGTTTGAGTTGCACATATGTGGATTATTATCAATTTAAACCTTCCAAAATGTGGGTCATCACAGCTGGTATTAGAGCTTTGGTTTAGTGACAACCTTAGCTTTGTGGGGTTTGACTCATTAGAGATAGGGCAGTAATACCATAGAATGAATCTATTGAGTGTATATAGATGAAAGAGCGTACTTCCTAGTGTTATAAAATGTTTTATACTATGTTTACTTATCCGTTGAGTTGTTTATGAATTCTGGTCGGTGCGCGGGATGTTGTGTTATCGATAGGGTTTTCTAACACTTAAATGTGGCAAGTCAACATAATATTATTTTAAATTAGGGTAAACGAAATAATTTTACCTAAATTATAATTATTATAAGTATAATGATAATTTTTAATGAATGTTAGTTGTTAGGCGATGATAATACTTAATTATCATCGATTATTGGATGAATTAAAATAAAACGAATACTTTGTGAATTTTATTTCACGAAGTGTTCAATAATTAAATTGAGTTGAAATCTAATTACAATAAAAATGGTTTAAAATAACAAAGTTGTGAATTAATGAAATTTTTGGTGATAAGATAATGGAATTTGTATAGGTATATTTATAATATGGTTTTTTAATAGAAAGAATTTAAAAATCGAGAATTTTTGAATTTAAAACCGATTGCTTTCAAATTTATTTGCAAAGCCTTCAAAAATTAATAATATTATTATTTGAAAGGGTTTTGACTAGCAAAATATTTTGAAAAGATTTTGAAAGAGAAAAAGTATTGAACTCGCTTTGGTTGCTGGGAAATAGTTCGAAAGATGATTACGGCATTGTCGATATTTATTTTCGAGTTTCTAAGTGAGAATTTTTTTTTGAACGGCAAGGAGGGTTGCATGGACCCTATCCATTTTTATTAAACACACATACACAAAAACAAAACAAAGCAGGCCAAACAGCACCCACAAACACAGGGAAACAACATGGAAAAAGAAAGAATACAAAAAAGACAAACAAGCAAGAACACAAGAACAAATCATCGACACCCTAATCCATTGTATCATAAGATGAATGATGAGAAGACTTCTCCCTCACCCTAGCTGTAATAACACTGATCAAGGCAGTAGCAGACTTCCTATTATTGTCAAATACCCTTGCTTTTCTCTCAGCCCAAATTATAGTCACATAAACTTTCAACATTAACAAATGCCAAAAGGTTGTAGTGTTCCTCCACCTTGTCTTCCTGAACAACCTGTTCCATTCAGCATCCCCATGTAGAATAGGATCATTGTAACCAGCACTAGAGAGACATGCTTTCCAAATTTTTGCAGTAACCCCACAACCAAAAAACAGGTGGGCAGTATCTTCAACAACAACATTGCAGAAAACACATCTCAAGTCCACTGTAAAACCTCTACTACATAATTTAACTTTGGTCATCAAGGCATTTCTGAGAGTCTTTCATAAAAAGAAATTGAGGCTATGTGACGTTAAGCTATTCCATACTCTTGTATGCCATCTAAAAACTGGGTTACCTGCATCTCCAATTAAGGCTTTGTAAATGCAAGCAATGGAATGCCTTTCATGTTTCGCAGCCCAAACATAACCAATTCCAACAGAGGGTAACTTGTAGCGTTTGACAGACTCCCATAGAAGATTAATGCTAGGGTTGGAAGTGTAAGGCAACACAATCGCACCATCTACACAGTAATCATAAGCACTTGCATTCATAGGTATGCCAGTTTGAATTTTCTGCTCATAAGAAAGCAAGTCATACAATATAACTCCTCTACTTACCCAAGGATCAAACCAGAACTTTGCATCACAACCAGGGCTAATTAACAGCTAGACATGGGGAAGTAAAATGCCCCTTAGATTAAGGATGGCTCTCCACGCCCAGCCACACAGAGGAGAAGGAACCATATGCCGGAAGTGTTTATTGCCAAGGTGATGTTTCCTTGCCCACTTGACCCATAGGTTAGGTCTGTCATTGATCAGATTATCAAAGTGCTTAGAAAAGGCAGCTTGATTCCAAATTGGCAAACACTTGAAACCCAACCCACCATATTTAAGTGGTTTTTCCAATTTGGCATAAGCAATAGGAATAAGTTTGGTTGAATACATATCTCCGGTCCATAGAAAGTGATTCATTGCTTTCCTGATTCTCAATAAAAGTGCAGATGGCAGGATAAAACATCTGCTCCAATACACAGTCATGGCTTGTATAATAGATTTAATGATAGTGGATCTACCAGCTTGTGATATCTTATTGCTAGCCCACCTCTTCATAGCCTCAGTTATTCTTTCAAAAAGAGGTAAACAAGCAGTGGATCCAATTTTCCTAGAGGACAAGGGAATGCCCAAGTGCATGGTACCATCAGGGAGGTTGGGTAATTGACTTCCTTGATAAATGGAATGCTTGTCAATATCATTAAGACCAGCCACCAAGAGGTATGACTTACTGCTATTGACCTGAAGTCCAGTGCAATTCTCAAAGGTGGTTAGGATGCCTTTGAAACAGTTAATAGTTGAGACAGTTGGCTTCATGAATAGAATCACATCATCAGCAAAGAGCAGCGAAGTAATGTTAGGATTCCTGCATTTGGGATGCAACTCAAATTTATTTAGTCTGACTTTCTTGTTAATAAGTTGTGTAAAAAATTCCATGACAATTATAAACAAATAGGAAGACATAGGATCTCCCTGCCTTATACCCCTTTTACTTCTGAAATATCCAACAGTGCCCCCATTGTAACACAAGGAGTAAGATACAGTGGATATACAAGTATATATCCAACTAACAAAATGGCAAGGAAAACCCATTAAACTCATAATACCAGTCAAAGCTTCCCAACACACAGTGTCATAAGCTCTTCTGATGTCAAGCTTCATCATTACTACCAAAAGGAATATATTTTCGATTAAAACAAGTTTTCTTGTGAAAGGTATTCTAAGCATGATTTGATAAATATATAAAAACAATTTTGAACTTATAAATTAAACTAGTATAAATGAAAATAAGTTTATAAATGTTAGCGCCAAAATTGGTCACTAATATCCAAATCCAAGTGAAAGTACCAAACAACAATCACAGTTCACGGGTAGGATGTATGTAGAGGATATTTAATATGAAGAATAACAGAAATTAAAATGAAAGCGGTAAAGACACGGAATTTATAGTGGTTCGGCTAACTCTGGCCTACGTCCACTCCAGTAATTTCTTTTTTATTGCTGTAACAATCGGTTACAGTTACAAAGTGATAGGTTAGCCTTAGCCTTAGGGGATAGAAAGTTAGAGAGCAGGAGAGAGAATCAGGATCCCTTTTCTGAACCCCCACATGTTGTATTTATAGGCAAATCCTGAGTTGTTGGGCCTTTGCGTGATTCAGGCCCACCAAGTTTATGGCCGGTCCACATATGCCGAGCCATCAATGCCGACCCGTTCCATGCCGAATGAAGCGTCTGGAGGAAGAATGCCGAACGAAGTCTGATAGAATAATGTCGGTCGAGGCATTTGAGTGATGCATGCCGATCGATGCTGGCGTGAGGTGTGCCGAGCGCACTTTAATGCTAAGTTCAAATGCCGAGTGGAAGATGCCGAGTGAAAGAATGCCGGACATACTTCAATGCCGAGTACAAATGCCGAGTGGAGGATGCCGAGTGAAGGAATGCCGGACGTACTTTAATGCCGAGTACAAATGCCGAGTGGAGGAATGCCGGACGTACTTCAATGCCGAATGATTGCCAATGCCGAACCATATTTCCTAGACCCAAACCATATTTGATTCATCTTTATCCAATCATATTTCCATCTCCTAAGCATGTTGCGTCATCCATCCATCCAGTCGAATGGATCCATCGTACACCAGCCTTGGCGAACGTGCAACCGGTTATGTTAATCCCGCATGTCCATGGCCTGGTAAAAAGGCGGGTTAACACTTGCCCCCCAAAACATGCCTTGCTATTGGAAGGTGTGTTTTGAATAGCCTCAAATCTGATATCCAAAGTCCACACCCTTTTTGTAACCATATCATCAAATCCACGACCTCTCCGGGCTTAATCTTGATTTTGTAGAACTCGGCGGGTCGTGTTATCCTATTCCATCCTTGACTTTTCCATCACAGGCTTGTATGTTGTCCGGCCTCAACTCTCCGGTCAAAGACTTTGATATTCACCGACCTCAGCAAACCGGCTAAGGATTTTGATATTCTCCGGCCTCGACTCTCCGGTCAAGGACTTTTTATATTCTCCGGCCTCGACTCTCTGGTCAAGGACTTTTTATATTCTCCGGCCTCAACTCTCCGGTCAAGGACTTTTTATATTCTCCGGCCTCGACTCTCCGGTCAATAATTTTTATATTCTCCAGCCTCGGTCAAGGACTTTTTATATTCTCCGGCCTCAACTCTCCGGTCAAGGACTTTTTATATTCTGCCCGAGTCCATTTCTTCGCTCTTCGGCGAAGGGACTCGTAACTTGTGACCATTGCCCGTCTCTCCGGTCGGGGCAGTAATTATAAAACCTGAACTGTTTATTACATTGATCCAAAACCAAATATAAAACCAGAAATCTGTATCAAAAATCAAACATCCAAACCAGAATGGGAAACCAAGAAAAAACCAACCAAATCGGGAGTTCAATCCAAACTCCAAAACCATACCAAAGAAAAGTAAATGTCCGAAATACGAAAGAGAGAACCAAAGTTTGCAGAAAACTAGAAAGAAAGCAGAATTTCATAGACTCAAGTAGTACGGTTTTCAGTTATCTAGAGCACGCCTAGGGACCGTCCTCAATCCCGTACGTGTGTAAGTGACCTAGCCGTATTACTTTGAGTTCTATTATTTATTCAAAACCATGAAACTGTTTAGTTGATAGTAAACCAGCGTTGACCAGACCCAATGCCGCCATTGCTAGAGGTAGGTGGTGGCTGCTCTTGCTCCCCTGCCGTAGTTCGATTCCTGACATATTGCTATAGGTGACCATTCCTTACATGCTCCTCAATGATATCCCTCAAATGCCTACAGTCGTTTGTGTTGTGCCCATCCAGCTCATGGAATAGGCAATGCTTTCCCGATGTCCGTTCGTATTCTGAAGGCTCTCTCTTTGCTGGCCTTCGGTATTGGAGCCGCCCTCGAGTGTCCAAGTAAATCCTTTCTAGAGTCTCAGTTAAATCTGTGTAAGAAGAAAACTTTGACTCCCTCCGAGGTTTCTTCGAAGTGCCACCATTTCCATTCGTTTTCCTTTTTCCTTTATCATCTTTACTTAGATCCTCCCTGGATGGACCTCCACCCCTCACTGCATAAGCTTCAGCCTCTCTCCCTACTCTCTCAGCCTGCGCATCCTCCTGTCTCAAGAACCTTTCCGCCTCATGATAGAACTCCCCGAGATCCCTCGATGGGTCCCGTTCCAATGATATTTTGAAATCCGAGTTATCCGCGATTCCCGAGATGGCTGCCATCAAAACCATTGATGGATCGGGTCGATCCACTGAGGCTACCACTGCGCTGAATCTGGTTAAGAAGTCCCTGAGCGATTCCCCTTTCCATTGTTTCATAGATGTCAGAATCATCACGTTCTTGGGTCTAACTATGTGGACCCGAAACTGTCTCATAAACCTCTCAATTAGCTCCGTCCATGTGCTGATAGAACCATTCTCCAGCTGTCTAAACCACATAGCTGCGATATCTGTCAAATACAATGGGAAGCATCGAGCCATGACCACATCCGATGCCCCCAGTACCTCCATATGCCTTATGTATTTCGTCAGATGAACCGTTGGATCCGCCTTCCCATTATACATTTCCAAATTTGGTAGCTTAAATTCGGGTGGGTTCCTAGCTTGCCTGATAGTAGGAGTAAAGGGACTCCTATTTACATCCTCCAAGTCTCTATTTACCAATCCACCTCTCATAGCCCGTCTAACCATCTCCGCTAGTCTGTCGTTGCCCCCAAGATGTAATCCTTGTCCATCGCCTCTGGTCTGCCCTCCGAGTTTATGAGGGAATTCTGGCACATACTCCTCATCTCGCACTCCTGCACTCCTGTTGGTGTCGGGTTGCACAACATCGTCTGGTATCCCTCCATGGGTTGGTCCAACATTTCCTGGTGGTATGCCCCCAAGTCTAGATCCATCTGGATTGATAGCTGTTTGCTGATTGGGGGTTGCCCCCTGCCGAGCTATTCCCTCTGCTTGCTGGTTGAGTGCTTCTGATCCAGCACCACGGATCTGAGCTCCTGCATTTTCTGTTTGTGCAAATTGTCTGAGAAGAGTCTGCATCGTCTCCTCTTGTCTTTTCATCATCGCCTCCATTTCCTCTCTAGTGATGTAAATGGATGCTCCACCTGCTCCATCTCCAGAGGAAGCCTCTTGACTTCCCTCCTGATTGCTCCTTTCCATTACTTGTTTCCTTGCTGATGGTCTAACCATTGCTCTTTTAAATCCAAGTTTCTAACTCCAAAATTCCTGAGTTCAACTCTCAGTGAAAGCACCAAAATGTTAGCGTCAAAATTGGTCACTAACACCCAAATCCAAGTGAAAGTACCAAACAACAATCACAGTTCACGGGTAGGATGTATGTAGAGGATATTTAATATGAAGAATAACAGAAATTAAAATGAAAGCGGTAAAGACACGGAATTTATAGTGGTTCGGCTAACTCTGGCCTACGTCCACTCCAGTAATTTCTTTTTTATTGCTGTAACAATCGATTACAATTACAAAGTGATAGGCTAGCCTTAGCCTTAGGGGATAGAAAGTTAGAGAGCGGGAGAGAGAATCAGGATCCCTTTTCTGAACCCCCCACATGCTGTATTTATAGGCAAATCCTGAGTTGTTGGGCCTTTGCGTGATTCAGGCCCACCGAGTTTATGGCCGGTCCACATATGCCGAGCCATGTAATGTCGAGCCATCAATGCCGACGTGTAATCATTAAGTAATCATTAACATGCCTTAATCCCCCATTAAGTGTACATGAAGCCATTAAGTCCAAAAGCATGTGCATTAGCCTTTAATTTGTACATTAAGGTAGGTGGGTAGGTGGGGTCCTCCATGATCTTCACTTTGAATTATTTCCATCTTCATTCCTTTATATCCTTTGTGCATGCATATTTCTTCATGAAACCACTCCTATTTGAGACCATTTTCCTACAAAAATATATATAAATTTCCAGTCAATTTTTCTCAAAGAAATATATGCACTTAAATGACCGTTTTGCCCCTATATGAAGATGAATATGTGAAAATTTGGAATTAATATGAATTTTGGTTAAAACAAGTTAAAATACCCAATATGATCATTTATTTAATTTAAATAGAATAAATATGGTGGTAAAAATATGCACATTTATGTGCACATCACCGTTCCATGCCGAACGAAGCGTCTGGAGGAAGAATGCCGAACGAAGTCTGATAGAATAATGTCGGTCGAGGCATTTGAGTGATGCATGCCGATCGATGCTGGGGTGAGGTGTGCCGAGCGCACTTTAATGCTGAGTTCAAATGCCGAGTGGAAGAATTCCGGACGTACTTCAATGCCTAGTACAAATGCCGAGTGGAGGATGCCGAGTGAAGGAATGCCGGACGTACTTTAATGCCGAGTACAAATGCCGAGTGGAGGAATGCCGGACGTACTTCAATGCCGAATGATTGCCAATGCCGAATGATTGCCAATGCCGAACCATATTTCCTAGACCCAAACCATAGTTGATTCATCTTTATCCAATCATATTTCCATCTCCTAAGCACGTTGCATCATCCATCCATCCAGTCGACTGGATCCATCGTACACCAGCCTTGGCGAACGTGCAACCGGTTATGTTAATCCCGCATGTCCATGGCCTGGTAAAAAGGCGGGTTAACAATAACTTACAGATTTGAATTGAAAAGTAAAATTAAATTGTAATTTTTTTTGAATATTTTGATTGAGCAAATAAAAGAAATTTAAATTTGAGAAACGAGATAAGAAAGGAAAAAAAGAAATTAAAAAAAATTAACTTAAGAAATGTTAAATTAATTGAGTTAGTGAGATTAAGTAAATAAATATAGTTTAACTCATGAAAGCTTAAATAAAATGAATAGGATTAATTTGTATAATACTCAATTACATTCTAAAGCACTAAAATAACTTACCGTAAATGTTTAAGAAGTTAAAATGTTATGAGAATATATAATGGTATATTATACAAGTAAATCAATACTTAAGTAGTTGAAATGTTTATAAATGAAATTTAAGTTGTTGTAATAAATGTTATATACTTAATTAGTGTATTATGAAATAATTAATGACTAAATTGAACAAGTAAATGGAACTTAAGAAATTAGATAGATGAATGTAATAACATCTTGTAAGTTGTTTATAGAATTAAATGCCAATTGCGAAGAATGTTGTAAAATAAATTATAACTTTTGAGAAAATATGAACTTGAACAAGTTGGAATGAAAAGAAATGAACCTTTATAAAGTAGTGATAAACTATGGAAATGATAAATCAAAGTTTCTTGAATAATTTAGTAATAAATGAAAATTTGTGAAGTTAAATGTAAAGGAAAATTATGGATGTTACAATTGAAGAGATTGTGAAATACAGGTAAGTCTTGCAACTCACAGAATTGATAAATATAAGTAAACAAAATTAGTAAACATCGAAGATATGAAAAGGAAATCTAAAATGAGATATGAAATTTGATTTAACTTAAGGAAAGTTAATGAAAATGAAAAAACAAAATCCGTGAAGGGACTAAATTAATAAAATGATTCAAATAAAATAGAATTTGATTCAAAATGAAAATGAACTTAAGTTGTAAAGTTAAACTGAGTGTAATAACTTTAATCATTGAATGTAAGAGAAATTTCATTTAGATAAATGTAAATAAGTGAATATGAATCAATTTGAAATTGAATAAAATTGAATATACATTGATTGGAAATGCATGATTGAATGTTGAACCTTGTACTTGTTTACGCATTCAAAACATACGTGTTATAATATGTTTGTTTTACAAAGACTTTTGTTTAAGTTCGTTAAAGGAATGGAATGTTATAAGATTTCATGGTTATGAACTTATATGCTTCATTTGGGTAAGTATGGGTACAGGGAGCTGTTTTGATAGATTTTGGATGCAAAATTGCATATAATCAAGCGAACTCGCTTAATAACGCTAATACAAGATGCGCTGAAGCATTAAAAGCGAAAATGAAATAAATATTGATAGATATTGTGGGTCGATGTATGTTATATTTATCATATTTGTGGTATTTTAAAAGCCCCTCGTATAGAGGAGACTCTGTCAAAAGATTTCGGAAATTTAAGGTGTTAAAAAATTTTGGGAAATTTTTGTTAACTAAATTTGATTTGAAATTATAGCTTGAAATAATGAAATTTGATAAATAAATAGGTATTAGTGGATTTGGTTGAGTCTGAAAGACTTAGGAAATGATAATAACAAAATTTTGATCAAATGGATTTTGAAAAGCAATGGGTTTGGAGCATTTTTACTACCCAGCAATTTCGGGGACGAAATTCTTTTAAGGGGAGGATTGTAACGACCCGGAATTTTGGTCTTTTGTTTTGGATGTTCAATTTATTTTTAAATGTTGAATTTGAAATATTAATTGATTTTGGCTATGGAAATTTTGGATAAGTTTGTGAGATGGTTTCAAATTTTCAAATATATCTATTAAACGGATTTGGTGAATAGTAAATTTAATATTTGAAATTAGGTAAACATGTGAATCTGGAGTTAAATGTGAATGGAAATGGTTTCTAAGTTGATTTAAACTCTATTCGGATTAGAGTGATGATAGTGGACTTTTGAATGGAATTAAAAGTCAATAAATTAAAATTTAATATATATATATATATTTAATAGTAAAATTTAATTGAAATAGTATAAATAATTGAATTTGCGATTTAATGTGAATCGAAATGGTTTCAAATATTGATATAAACTCTATTTGAATTATAACTGAGTTAGTAAGCTTTTAAAATTGGAATTTCAAGTTATTTTATTAATTTTAAAATTTTTTTGATTTAATCGACGCGTTTAAAATAGCCTTTCGAAGCATAGTTTTGGATTTTGACAAAACCAGTTCCATTAGATCCGTAATAGTATATTATTATTGGATTCCAAAATTCGTAGCGAATGAAGTTACCGTTTGGTCGTACGGGATAATAACACGTTGAATTAAATATCAAAAATTAAATATTTTAATTCGATTCAAAAATCTATCTTCCACATACGATCGAATTAGGCCCCGAAACTTGTTCCATTGTGTTTAAAATAGGGGTAAAACATTATAATTGTTAGGCGGTTAGCTTCATTTGAAGTTCGCCCAAAAAAATAAGTGAATGGTGAAATAATACTAAAATAATATAGTCACGTGTATGTATACATATATACGCGTGTAACTATGCCCTAACCCTAAACAGTTCACGCAACCGACTACACCATTTTAATTGCTGAAATCGTTCAAACCTTTCCTTCCTCCGGTCTCCTCATCCATCCAATATTATCAAAGTCTTTCTAAACGAATATTGTAGAGCTCATCGAGACGAGCAAATCCAACAGTGGATTTTTGTTATCATCATCGTTTGGAGGCTAGATATGGCTGCATTTCCTCGACAGCCATGGGCTTTTTTCGAGACATACATGGGGTCGAGTGCCTTGTGCCTATGGTTGAAGGTGGAGCTCGGCTAGGACTTTAGGCTGGTGGTCTCTGATCGACTTTCGGTCGAGTATGGTCGTCACGGGGATTGATGGAAAAAGGCGACGTGAGGGGTTTTCTTTGTACATAGGTTGGAAGGAGCGCAAATGAGAAGTTAAAAGTGAAAGCCAGGAGCGTTGGATCTTTGATGACGGCCCAGAATAGATTAGGTTACCAAAAATAAAAGTAAAATGCGTATTTACTATATTATAAATTGCATATCTTTGTCATACGAGGTCGAAATTGGACGAAACAAACGGCGATGAAATCGTGGTGACGAGCACTACATTCTAGAACTGATTTGGATACGATTGGAGTTAACTAAAATTTTAGGTTAAATTGAACGCCGTTCGATTTGATTTAAAATTGAAACTCAAGGTGAGTGTTTTATAAAGCTCACAAGTACTAGAATATTTTTATGCAAGTCAAATTTGAAATCATGAAGTGATATAAATTTATTGATCGTTGTTTAATAAATTTAATTGTCATTAGAATTAACGGTTAAAAATTAAAATTGACTGTTAAATTTGAAATTGGAATTTAATTGCCAATAAAATACCCGATATTAATGACAGTGAAAATTATTGTGAATTATTTTCACTATTTGGATGATTGATTGTGATGGAGGCCAATTGGTTTATATTTGGATGACAAGATGTTTAATTATTTTGATATATCATGTTATCACCCGGTAAATTATTTACAGTATATAAAACTAAATATTGAATTATTTCGAAAAATTAAGAAATAGGTTGAAATGACATTAACTATGACACGGTGATGTGGATTGAAATGATATATATCCATCCCTGAATATAAATCGGAATAACTATTCATTTGGCCATAGGATAGAAAATTATATACGGACGTCGGATTGGATAAATTAAATGATTTTAAGATTTTGATTCTAAATTATTTTAATTGATTTTGATTTTTAAGAAATAAAATCGAATTTATAGAAATTGAATTGTTTTCGAACTTGGGATCAAAATGTAAAATTTATAGTTGATAACGGGAATGTTTGAATAATTGAAGTTGAAATTTTTTAAGTTAAAATCGAAATGTGATTTGAAATTCGAAAATTGTTTATTTTTAAAAGATTGGACTTTTATTCGAACTTCGAATATTGCCTAGTAAAAGTGACATAAAACGATATTTCAGAATTGAGCTTGGAATTGAATTATATTTGTGAATTCGAATTTTAAATTGGATACTAAATGTAAATTTGATTTAAATGTTTTGAATCGACATTTTGAAAATTGAACTAGGAGTTGATATAAGTAGAAGTGGTTTAAATTTGGAATTGAAATTAGTTTGGAACTGAAATTGAAATTATTTGGGATTGTAATTGAAATTTATTTGTAATTGGAATTGATTTGAATTGGGAAATTTAGAATTGAACCGGTTTGACTTCGAAACTATTTTCAAATAAATTAGTAAGTATAAATGGTTTAAAATCTATATTCTTTAAATATTCAAATTATTTTGATTTTCCAAACTATTTTACTATATAAACCATTTTTAGTACTCTATCTATTTTCTATTTAAATGTTTAACTATTTCAAAATAATTTAAACTATTTTCTAAAAATTCAAAACTAGTCTAATGGGTGGAATGTTCATATTTAAATCATGGATTTAAATATGAATTGGGTTAAAATGATGTTATAACACAAATTGAAATTCGAAACAATTTTGGAATCAAAATCGAGATATTAAGGCGAAAATGATTTTGAAATGAAATGGTATATTTTGAGTAAATATGATGATTTCGAAATGGATTTGATTTTGATGCGAATATTATATTTTGATATCAAGTATGATCTATTTTCGAAATGTAAAAGAACCAACTAGTGTGTAAAACGACGTTTAGTTTTTAAAGAGATCGGGGATGGATATGGGCATACTCTTTGTCGATACCCGAACCACTTTAACAATTGTGTACGTGGACTGACGGTCCAAAACGAAGTGGTTGGATTTGACGTACGCTTGCTGGATTTGAAGAAAGAGAACGATGATGGATTAGCTTAACACATGTGTCAATTTGAAATGACTAAAACAGGAGCCGTATCGGTCAAGCGGGCTAGCTACCCCGAGCAAACACACTTCTTCATATTACCATCTTTTACATGTGATTGATTGATGCGCACCCCCTTATTTTGGGAGTGTTGGATGCGGTGGGCGATCATAGCTATGATGCGTTACCACCAGCCGAGAAGGGTAAACCGGTAGTATCCTACCTTAGGCATTGCCTCACGTGCCTTGTCATACTTTAACCCCTATACGAGACCCATACAATTTTTTTTAATGTTGTCGTATCACAACGCATCCCTGACTACCGACGTGCTGCTGGTGGTGTCAAATGCAAACCGTACGACAATGCTTAAAAACGCATTAAAGGGGATCAATGTAAACCTTAACACTAAGAAAATTATTTATTTTACTGACTAGACATTATGTATGTAGCGTATTCTACCATACATAAATATTTTGACGGGTCCTTAAGAGATGGAAAATCCTGTAACATCTTTGAGTTATTGCAAGCACGTTATACATTGGATAAGAGATGTGAAATCCCGTCAACATCTATGACACTATTGCACTCATGTTATGCAATATTGATTTGACCAACATAAGGATATTTTAGTCTTGACTCGAGTGTTCTGTCTTTTTATTACGTTCGTGTCAGCACTGAGTTTTCGACTAATTGAGGATTTATTCTGGAGGACGAAGATGAAGTTTTGGTATATTATTAGTATTATTATTCCCTGCATCATGCTGTTCTACTGCATTATTTATTTATCCCTGATGTATATATAGCTCGGATAAATGTTGTATAAATTATAATCAAATGTATAATATAAACAGCTTCATGAACTGTTTATTTGATTATTATATTTTGTCATTCTGCTGTGAGATTCCGTGTTTGTTTCTTCTTCTTTTCTCATTTTTGTTAATTAATCCCATTGATTATCTATTTTCCGGATTGTTTAAGTTGGACTTGTATGGATTATTGTCAATTTAAACCATCCAAAATGTACGTCATCACATCATGACATAACTGGCCGAATTGGGGATGTGATAGGTCATGAATTGGAAGAGGGGGTTGGATCTTACCATTTGTCATTTCATGGTGTATGGAAGGAGAATTGGGGAAGGAAGTGAGATTTCTATGGGTTACGCACATTTTCTTATGTGCAGGTTTGTAGAAGAAGAACGATTAAGGGTTGATGAGGTAATTAGTTAATGAATCATTTTAATTAATCTCATTTCGTATTTAATTCATATCTCTTGCATACGAGGTCCAATCGAGACTCGATTTTTGCCATTACACTCATATTGAGATTATCTACAACCTGCTATAGGTTTGGACTAGATTCAGACACTTGAGAAATTATGGATCGGGTGAGCGGAATTATAACTCTAAATTTATATTTTAGTATAACCCATGTAATTATATATACTGAAATACATTACCTAGAAGAGATAGATATATATAGATAATTATTCCCCTATTTGATTTGATTGGTTAGAATTAATGTTCACGGTAATTGATTAAGATCCAGTATATATAAATATTAGGTTCTATTTGTATTGAGTAGACTTAGATATATTTGATATTAATTTTTAACATGGGTATGAAATAATTAATATCAAATTAGTTATTATATTAGTGGTAGAAATATTATTATATATTTTGCTACTAATAAGAAGTTAAAAGTATGACCTTTAAAAATTGTTATAAGGCTAAAATAATTATTTAGAAAGGTCAAACTTATATTAAAATAGCTTAGAAGTTTATCTAGCCTTGGTATTGGTTTATTATAGTATAATTCAATAATTAACTAACTAGTGAGATTTTCAATAGCTGATTTGAAAAGTTAGGAATTACAAAGGAAACATTGTGTTGTTTGGTAGGATTTGATTAAGGTCATAAAATCCTGAATATTGTTATAACATGATTTATTAACTTTAGACCCTAAGAAATAACTTAAGATATACATGTATATATGTTTATATTTAATTTATATTTATATATGTATTTATGTATTATGTACATGAGCTGTATAATATTTTGAGGCCTTATTAATAGCTAAACTTAATTTAATAGAATAACTAAGTAATATTAAGCTACAGTAGGATTGATAGACGAGTGTATTTTTTTTATAAAATAACTTTAATACATCTATAAAATAATACGAAGAAGGTAGAATTGTTAGATTGGTTACTTAAGTAAAACACATTTTGTTGAATTGTTTATACGATTGTATGTGTGAATTGTTGTTAATATTAAGATGATAGATTTGTTACTTTAGTTGCGTATTGCCTTTTTGTATGCAAATGTGCATGATACATTTATTAGTTCCATATAGATGGACTGGTTATATATATATATATATATATATATATATATATATATATATATATATACCTACATGTAGTTTATGTGATTTATATACGTCTAAATGTGTAAATATAGTTTTAGTATGTCTGACATGGGGCAACTGGGAGATGAACGGAATATTTTATATATATTTATTGATAAGCGGTTTAAAGCGTTTATATATAATTTCAGTATGTCCGATTTAGAGCTACCAATTGGTGCATGGAAAATTTTGTGTAGATTTATCGATACGTAATTTTAATGTATGTATATTTCGGTATGCCCGACTTGGGGCTATCGAATAGTCAACCAAATATATCATATAGATGTATAAATATGTGATTCAAGTGATATATATACGTTAGTTTGGGAGATTTATATATATATATATATAGGTTTGGTATGCCTAACTTAGGGTAATCGAGTACTACAATGCACTTCAAGAACGAATCACGATCCATATGGGGACGACAATAATTCAGTGTTGTGTATACGAGTAGAAACGGTGTACGTGAGGTTCAACATTTACATATGGTTCGAGTAAGTCTATGTAAACTATCAAAAGGAAAGGACTATAGTGAGGAAATCCATTGTACCACTGTGATAACACTGCATTTTAAGATTGGATATTTAAATAATCAAATTTAAATATTTAACGTTAATTATTTAAATGTCCAATTTTTTTACATACAGTCGAATTAGGACTCAAAACCACTTCTATTGTGTTAGGATTGACATTGCAAATTAAAATGAGTTTAAATATTGCTATATTTGGAGTCATTATATTTTTACGTCTACGTATTGTTATACGCATTTATAGAAAATGTGTGCATATTTGGGTCAAGTGGGATCTCGACTTATGGGTTGTGTTTTTGCGATGAGGATTTCTTTATGAGATGTGTAGTTGTAATTTTTGAAATTGAGCGATTCAATGGCCAAAACAACCTCGAAACACATGAAATTATAATCCAGGGGCACAATCTCGGATACAAATGAAATTTATACCATCAGGACTTCAAAAATAAAGAGATGTGCATTGATGATTTCGAGATGATCAGGTGAACCGTGTTATCGTACGAGGTCAAAACGAGTGGTGTTTTATTTGAGAAATTAAATGAAATATTTATTTTGGATATAAATGTCCCCTCACACTTATTTTATTTTAGTAGGCTCACATTTCTTCTCTTCTTTTATTTTTATAGGATCTAAATTTTTTGATATCGGGTTTGTTCCTGTCCCAAGAGTTGTGGTCCATGAGATATATTGAGATCGGATCCTTTAAACTCAACGTAAATGAGCTTTGAATCTATGGTAGTTACGGCATGTGCAGCGATGTTTGAGGGGATCATCATTTGAAGCCGCCGCCTAAGGTTGAATTTCATTGGAGTTAGAGTGGGTTTTGGGCGAAGCGAATTGCACCAACATGTTTCTCTTGGAGACGCACACCCTTCTACATCATCGAATGGAGCTCTAACCCCCCATTGTGAAACGCGACATCGTAAAGCCATGTGGGGATTAGTAGGTTGGAGTTTGAACTAAGGGACTGAACTATGGGTGTTTGTGTGCTTTGTGGAGTGCACGCGAGGAGGAGTGTGTTGGTGAAGACAGTTCATTAAATCGTGAAGTGTAGAGGAAGAAATTGAAGGGGGAAGTGATGCATGATGGGTGTATGCGTACAAATGTGCACATGCATATTTTATGGAAGAAGGGGAGAGATTTGATTAAGGTAATTAATTTAAGTTAATTATTTTAGTTAATACCATTTCGTATGTAAGTCATATTCATATAAGGTTTAATTGAGACGCGGTCACCGTCATTACACTCGTAGTGATATTATCTATGGTATAATAGAGGTTTGGTCTGGTTCCAAACACTTGAGAAATTACAGTTTAGGTGAGCGGAATTGTAACTTCGAATTTTTGTTACATTATAAATCCCCGTAATGAAATGTATGTATGTATATATATACATATACAAAAAGATACTACGTGGAAGAGGTAGAACAATAATATATATATATATATAGGAAATTATTCCTATGTTTTATTGGATTGGTATGAGTAGATATTCGAAACAATTGATTAAGACCCTATATATATAAATATTGTGTGTTATTTGTATTGAACAGAGTTAGATGGTGTTGGTATTAATTTATAACATGGTTATAAATTAATTAAACTCTAATATGTAGTTATATTGGTGATGGGAAATATTATTTTATAATTTATTATAGATATGTGGGATAATTGATTAATATCACGTATATAAATATTGTGTTCTATACGTATTAAATAGTATTAGATGGAGTTGATACTAGCTTATAATGTAGATATAAATTAATTAAACTCTAATTTGTAGTCATATTAGTAAAAGAAATATTATTATATATTTTACTACTATTCGAAAGTTAAAAGTATGACATTCAGAATAATCTATAAGTCTAAAATAATGATTTAGGATAGTTAAACTTCCAATTAAATAGCTTTGAAGTTTATCTGACCTTTATATTGGTTGAAATTAGTTATCTCTTCTCCCCACCAACATATCTAGAATCTACGTTAAAAATACAATAAAGTTTTCAATTCTCTTCACATTTTAAACATCCTTGGTTGGTTACTATGGATAAAAGCTACTATATATTGCTTAAATCATACAGCTTTGTAACATATTATTGTGCTCTTTTATGCTCAATTCAGGTATTAACGCTATATTTAATTTACTTTTAAAAGGAGTTATTTTGTGCATATGAATTATTGTGTATTATCATTCTCTTGGTTCTTCGATTCATCATTTGTTTTGTTGTTTATATGTCATACGGTGATTGTTGTTTCATTGATAAGATAATTTTCCTTTTATAAAAATCATACTTTGTTAACATGTTTGATCACCTGGTTTATAAACTAGAAAAAATACACACACTAAATAACTCTCATTGCACATAATTGATATCATGTGTTATTACACAAAATTGAATACTTTTAGTTCCTTAAGAAGTTTGAAAATAATAACATACAGTAATTAATTTTATATGGTATATTATGTTTTTTTTCCTGTAATAAGCATCGAGCCACCTTCACAACTCAAATATTGTTTACTTGCAGTCTATCAAAGATAAAATGAATAGCCTATTTTCAAAATGGTGATTATTATCAATTAAGTTTGTTTTTTTCCTTTTATTCCTCCCCATTTTATTTACTAAAATGGTATATTGCTAAAATTCTTAAAATATCAGTTAGATTTCGATGACATTCTTCCTTAAGCTATTATTTCCATACTAACATGTAGTATATGTTTTCACACTGATATGCCTAAACTAATTTGTTTTCCATTATCTAAAATATATTTGGAGAATAAAACTTCCAATGTTTATTGATTATGCATCTACTGCTTACATCATTATATATAAAAATTAAAAGCTTAATTTCCAAATGTTGGTTATTAGGAGACAAACTTTCTTAGTTTTCTTCATGTAGATGATTATGTATTAACCATTATATGGTAGTAACTAAATTGCCTTTCTTAAATTTAAACTAATACAGTAGCAACAATAACATAATGAAGTTATGGTAGCAATTGTTTATGTATAACTATGGTAGTCAAACTTTTGGTATTTATTATAGTCACTATTTATGCATTGACACTTATGCCATAGAAAACTGTGGATAATATCTACTTTATGTATCTTTCCATGTATGAAGAGACTAGAAGACTCTTTATGGTTTTTTGCACAGTCTTAGAAAACATGTTGTTATAAATCATGGTAGAGATGATTTATGCGGTATAGAAATTGTATGCTTTTGCTTTACATCAAATATTTTGTAAGGAAAACAGCAGATTAAGAACGAATGTAAAATGATCTATTCCTTACTTCTTAGTTGTGTTTACCTTTTGAATATTGATATTGTAACTTAAATTATTATCCTTCCCTCATTCATTTTCAATTTGGTGCTTGATCATCATCATAACTTCGACATTATATGCCACAGTCTTTTCCATATTTCTTAAATAACATTGATGTTATGCAAATTTTGGTATTCCTCATGGCAACTTCATCACATTATTCTATGTACGCCTTTTAAATCAAGTTGTATGCAAAGCACAGGTTCAAACTAGTATATATAATTATAAATGGATGGTTTTGGCAATTTATATATTAGTTTGATTTGCTTGATTTGGGGCAATCGGGTACTGTGAGATGCTTAAAGAACAAACCACATTCCATACGGGGACAACTGTACTTCGATGTTGCGTATATGTATGGGAAGGGTATACATAAGGTTTAACGTTTACATATGCTTTCGGTATGTTGTAAACAACCGGAAGGAAAGGATGTTGGTGAGGGAATCCATAGTACCATAAGATGACATGACTTGCAGACGTGGTCTTAGTGCAGGGGTGGAGAGATATTGGGATGGCAATCTAGAGTAGGTCATAAACTGTTTTATAGTATGACTGGATGGTGCAACAGGACCTACATGCCAACTTCTTTCGAGGTGTTAGTTTTAAGGGCATAAGTTAGTTGTGGCTCTCGATAGGTCTCTTTAGTAGCTAATGGCAATTCGGCCGAAGTATCGGTTATAGATATTTGTATTTCAATTTTGGGTATGGAGATGCTATGTCGGTAGCATGTTATATCATTGTATTTGTTTTTCATTTTAGATGCTTCAATAGGGATTGGAAGATCTATGGCATTGTTGTTTTTGAAGTGTAGTATTACTCCTTCACTCTTATTTTTCATTTTTAGTAGCATGGCTCATTAGAGTATGTACTATTTTAATAAGAGAACCACTATCATATATCATCCTAACTTTTTGGTGTGTGGATAAAATAGGGCAATCTATGATTAGCATTACCTATTGATATTTGCTTACATTTATTAAACATATATAGGTTGCATGTATGTACGATACTTAGAAATATTTCCCCACACACTAGGTTTTATGTCTAATCCATGTTTTGTCTCAGTTTGTTTAGGTCATGAGAACTCTTGGATATTCGATTAAATATTTTGTTGTTTAATAGTCGGGTGTTGCTAGGGATAAACATGACAGCTGGAGCTTTCTGCAGTTGTGAAGTTGATATATTGGATAGGTGTACTCATTTGTTGATGTTGTAGATGGCAGGAAGACTATTTTGTATATGAGTCTTACGGTGATAGATAATATATTCAAAACTCCATATAAATGGAATTGATGTATTATATATTTCCATATTGATATTTATTTATTGATTGCTTCTACTAATGCAGTACCTCATATATTGGTTATCTTATTCTATTCATGTATATTCAGTATATCATATGTTATCCTTCCGCTGTGAGACTATATCGATATGCCTTGGTATGATATTTAGTTTTAAATTTACCCTGAGGGACTGTTTTTTGTGGTTTTCAGAAGTCATACATTGTCGTTCAATGTTGATTCTGGGTATTACAAAAGGTGGATCATCACACTTGGTATCAAAGCTTAGGGTCAACATTCAGGGCCTAGTAGACCAATTTGAGTTAAGCAACATGGCATATGGAGATACATTAAGAGAGCATACTTGTATTTTTCCACTATGTAATATTGCATACACCATTTGTCTCTTGAAATTTAGTATGTTCATTCGCTAGTGGCTAAGGTGTCTTTGTGTAGGGCAATCTGTATGAGCTACCGAGTACACGAGTGACTACGGATATGCAATCTGAGATGCCTGATTAATTCAAAGACTATTTGGATACCATGTAGGTTGTTCCACTATCTGCAAATATTCCAGTAGCTACATTAGGTGTTGGAGGTGGTGTAGCCCTTGTGGTGTAGCGGTAGAAGAGGTTAATGAGTAGGCCATGACTTGGATTGATTCTAGACATTGCACTGAGTTGTGATTTATTTCTGAGATCGAAAGGGACATGCAACTTGAGCGCTTTGTCATTTGCAGCATGGTAGCTTGTCAGTGAAGGAGGATGTTAGCCATATTAATCTTTGGCTAAATTCAAAGTGGAGATAGTTATTACTCCTTTGAAGTAGGCAAGGAAGCTTTCCTAACATCTTAATGCTTGGATTTGGGATTTATTACTTAGTCATCTCCTTGTTTGGGCCGCCTTAGAGAACCTCTTAGGGATGGCTCTCCATTATGAAAGCACCTATGAGGTACTACTAGAAGTAGCAAAGGCTAGGAGGGAATGCTTCAATTGTGATTAGCTTAGTAACTTAAAGAAGAATCATTTGTATATAGGGAACCTTAGCTATTAAGCTAAGGTATAGTGATTGAGAACACTGCTATTCGAACTTGATGCATGAGTTTCGAGTAAAGTGGGGTTCTCCGATGTAGTGTGATTTGGATTCTATATCCAAGTAGGATCTAGTGGTTGCTCAGAAATGAGTAGGGACCAATCATATGACTTCTACATTTTGCATTGATTCATTCACGGTAGAAGTGTTTAACCTTGAGTTAGCACACCTTAAGTGATGGGATTAATCATATGAACCACATTAGTGTTTTATAAGGATTAGTCCATTCACGTATCATGTAATATCCCGAAATTTTTGACAATATCAATTTAGTAATCTGTATTAAAAATTAAATTGATATGGATAATTCTGTTAATAATAATTCAAATTGATTTAATAATTTTCCTTTAATAAATATTTAATTGGTAGAATTTATCTTTTAAAGATAATAAATTGGTTTCTATTTATAATATAAATATATATAGTTTATATTGTAAATAGATTAGCTTTGTTTTAAATTTAATAAATAAAACATATTTTTCTAATTCCAATATTTTTAGTAATTTGAGAATTTGTTTTTATTTAATATAAAGCTTTTCAAAATTATTAAATAAATAATCTTGGTTTAAATTTAATAAATGAATCTTGATTTCAAATTCTAATGTATATATTAATAATTTGGAAATTATGATTTAATTTAATAATAAGTTTTTCAAAGCTATTTAATAAATAAGTATATGATTTTTAAATTGTTAAGAAAGATGTTTAAATATTTAGATGATTTTGACTTAAGTTTTAAATTTAAATGAATTAACAAAAAGGTTTGTTTTGTTTTCTTTTTAAAATATAGCTTAATAACATAAGTAATTTATTAATAAAGAAATGATTTCTTGTATAATTATTTTAATTTGATATGAGTCATTTCTAAAAACAATATTAATAATGTATTGTTTTACAATTAGATTTTGAATAAAAATAGCATTTGTTATTTCAAATTTAATTTGTATATATAACTTGATTTTTAAATATCAGATTTTTGAATTTGATTTAAATTTTGAATATAAAGTTTTAAAATCTAAAGTATAGATTTTTAATTATTTTGATTTTTATATGCATGAGCTTTTATTTATAAGTATAATTTGTTTTTATTTCTTTTAAAAATTTATATACATGTAACATACTAATTAACTAATTTATTTGGCATAATTTATATATTAACAGGTAAACTAAATACAAATTAATTTATAAAGACATGTGTTGATTTCTTAAGATTCATATAACATATGTTAAAGATAAACTTTCAAATGTGACAAATGTTGAAATGTTTTACAAGTGGCCTCTTTGAATTGTTTTTCTTTTATTTTATAAAATCAGAAAATTTGCCTATATAAGAATACATTTTTCACTCTTATTTTATTTTTCTCATTTTTCTAATCAAAGAAAACTTCAACTTGTTCATTTCTCAAAATCCTGAAAATGAATTTCCAGTAAACATCTTCAAAAACCAAAATCAGTTTACTAACAAAAGAATCCAGAAACCATGTTCAAATAAAATCAGTATTCTCCTCATAAAACAATCAGCAAGTTCTCTTCAAACAAATCTTCAAACTCAAAATTTAACTCCTCATTATCAAATCTTAAAGCCTGCAAACAGTTTTAAAATAAAGCAAAACGCAATTTTCTTTTCAATCTGGAAATCTTTGGAGTGTCTGCAAGTTTTTAAAACATGCTTTTATAGAAGCATGTCAGTTTTTAAAGGAGATTCAAAGTATCAAAAGTCAGTAATCATCTTCAAAAAGCAAACCTGCATTTTTATAAAATCTGGAAAATGGGTTCTGCAAACAAACCTGCATTTTCAAAGCACTCAAGTTTTAAGGGGCAATGCAGTTTCAAAATTTTCAAAGACTGTCTTCAGCAAATTCAAAAGCATTTCAAAATGGAAGTTCTATCTTTTTCAAATTCAGGTGAGTAACTTTTTAAATCTAAAGTTTAAAAATGGGTTGCATGCTAGTATACTAAAGTGAATGAGTATTGCTTGTGTCTATAAGTAAATGTTTGATGTGAAAATGTATTTGTGTATGCTGTTTTAATTGCTCTGTTCTTTTTGTTTTCCAGGCACAAATTTTTATTTAAATCCTTATCTTTAATTAATTTCTGATAGAATGCAATTTATAAATCAAGGTTGTTTGATTTATCTTAGGTTAATCTTTAAAAAAATTAGGTAAGTCAAAAAAGGAAGCTGGTTGCCTCTGGAAATATTGAAATATCACTACATGTTGATACAAACCAAAAATTCAAGCTGTGTAAATTATAAATCCAGTATTATAAAACGAAAACATCAACTGAAACATAATTTTTAACATTAGAATCAAGATTTTTAGAATTAAGTTGAAGGAGCAGTTAAGAGATGAACTGAAATATGAACTATTTGGTTTCTCTGGTGATCTATATATTTTGAGGACTTAGGTTTCTTCATGATGATGGAGGAGAGTTAGGAGTGGATGGGAAAAATAGTTGTTGGTGATGGAAATCATTGTGGAAGTTGCAGTGGTGAGAAATTTTCTGGAACCCTAGTTTTTAACTAGGAATGATGAAGCGATCACCGCGGTTCATCGAGTTGATCGAGTTCAACTAGCATTGAGTGATGGATGTTTGGAAGTAGAAGAAGGTTTGGCCGGAGTGGCAACATCTCCGATGGTCGGGATTGGGATGGCAAGGCGATATCAGGATTTGGGTTTGTGTAGTTCTGTAGTTCCAGGTTTGAGTGAGTTATCTCGAATTCGAGGTTAAGTGTACGATCTGATGATCGAGTTGGGGTGATGAAGTGTTTTTGGATGTGAGACGATCCTCTCTGGTGATCGGAGGTGACTGCGGGCGTCGTGCATGTGCACAGAGCCTGCTTTCCGATGAAGTTTTGTTGAGGTGTTAGTTTTGTGCTCGAGTAGATTTGTGAGTTGCTCGAAGCAGTGGGGTGGTTTGCTCGGGGAGTTTGAGCATTGAACTCGAGGAATTTTCGGATGTCTCGAGTTGGTTTTAACCAAAACCTGTACTGTTGTTTAATTTTTTTTTAAACCTGAAGTTTTTAAATGTAAAGAAAAGTTTAAAACTAGTTTAAATTCAAGTTTGAAATTTAAGAATTCAAGTATAAATTTAAAATCTCAGTTTTAAAATAAAAATTAAAACTAAAAGAAAGTTTAAACGTGAAATTGTTAACTACTTTTAAAAATGGTTAAGTAACTTAAATTTATAAAAATATATATGAAGTTTTAAAGAAAGGGTGTGTAAGTTTTGAAGATAAGTTAAATCTGGAAATAAAAGATTTAAATATGAATTTCAGTTTGAAATTAAAAGGATTTTTAAAATTTGAAAGATTTAAACAACTTTGTATGTTAAGTCTAAATTTAAATTATTTGAACTTAAAAATGAATTTGGTGTAAACTCTTATAAATTTTCTTTTATAAGACAAGTACTTCTTTGCCATGTAATTTAAAAGGGTTTTTGAATTGTTTAAATTTGTTATGTTGAATTATATTAATTTTAAATCTTATATTTGAAATAAATTTTAAAGTAAGTTCAAAAGTAAATTTGTTTTCAAATAAATTTGTTAATGACAATTTAGTCATAATTAAGAAATGTTTTTATCTTAAAATTAAATTAAGATTTAAAGATTTGAAATTAATTTAATCAATGAGGTAATTATCGAATAATTAATTAATTTAATTAATTAATGATTAGGGATTAATAAATACTTGATTAAGGATTAATCTATTTATAATTAAAGATCATTAATTAGATTATTAATTAATGATTAAAGATTTATTAATTAAGCAATTAAGTTATAATCAAGGTTAATTAATTAAATAATTAAGGATTAATTAAGTTACAATTAACACTTAATTAATTAAATAATTTGAGGTTAATTAATGGATAATTAAAGATAAATTAATTTGTAATTAAAAATGGTTAATCTAAGTTAATTACTTAATGAAAGTAATTAAAGAATGGTTAATGAAGGTCATTAACTTGAGATTATTTAATTATTAATTAATGTGATTAATTTTAATAATTAATTAGATTAATTAATTTAATGATAATCATTTGTGAATTGTTTAAGTGTAGTTACTTAGTAAAGTAATTAAGGGTAATTACTGAATGATTTGATGATAATTACTTAATGTAATTAATAGATTGGAATTACGTAGTGAAGTAATTGATTAGTAATTGCTGAATGTAATTAATTGAAGATGTTTTAAGAATGGAAGTAATTTGAGTATAATTACTTTGTAATTAATAAAAGGATTAATAAAGGATAATTAATTAAGGAATGAATAATTTATTTTAATGAAGTAATTAAGGATAGTTAATTACTAAATGTGATTAATCTAGAATGATTAATAATTGTGGTTAATTACTTAAGGAAATTATTTTAAATAAAGTAATTAATTAAAATGTAATTAGGAATCATTAAAATTAATGATGTAATTAAGAATTAATTAATTAAGATTAATTAATGATAAGTGATTAAAGGTAATTAATTAATGTAATTAATTAAGGATTAATGAAATTAATTATAATTAATTAATTTATGAAGTAATTAAAGGTTAATTATTGTAAGTGGTTAAGAATGATTAATTTGAGAAATTAATTAAGGATAATTACTTGCATGTAATTAAGGATAATTAATCAAGGGTGATTAATTAAGGTGATTAATTTGAATGCTTAATTAATTGAATTGTAATTAATTAATGGTTAGATAAGCAAGATTTATATTGACGAAGTAATTAATTTAATTTATTTGAAATTAATTAAAGATGAAGTAATTAATTTAATTCACTTTAAATTAATTAGAGATGGAAGTAATTAATTTAATTCATTTTAAATTAATTATAGTTTGATGAAGTAAATCATTGCTTATGTATGAATGGATGATGTTAATTACTTGAATGGTTGTGATCTCAGAAATGAGATAAGCAATGTTGTGTGGTATGAATGCTTTGGTTGCATTGTGATGATAATATAGATTATCTGTTTGATGATAGTATGAATTATCTGTTTATAATGATAATGTGGATTATCTATTTATTATGATAATGTTGATTATCTATGGTGATTTGTGAGTTATCTATCTGTGTGTATATAGATAATTGAATTTTTTTAAACTTTAAACGTTTTGTATTTCGATGAGACCGGGATCGGGTTTCCATATTTGGATATCCAAAAACCACATTGATCCAAATTAACGATAGGTCGTGAATCTCTAGTAAAGATGAAGATTCAGAGTGCAAGGGTTATCATCGTTAACTCTGAGGGTGATTCCAAAATGAGTGTAACAAGATAATACCTTCGGTTTCGTTCGAACCCGGAACGAACTTGTATGGATTGAATGCTTTTAGAACATCGTCAGGTGGACGACGAGCATTCTAAGTGATGTGTTCTATAAAGGTAATCGTAGACTCAAGCCTCATCAACTGGGAATGGCTAAAATAGGGGAGGTGTAGTAAGGTTAAGTCGGTCATGCCCAAGTAGGACGAGATCTTCCTCTATCTAGAGGTCCCTTTTTATTCGGCTGTGTGGACGGTTGTGAGCTCCAAATATCGGGGTTGTCTTGTTCGGGACTTTCCAGTAAGGGACGGTTCCGGCCTTGTGTTGAAGGGGATTGGGAGTGATCCTCGGTACGTTGATCTAGGCCACGTACTGTGACGGACGGTACCCCCGTAGCCCTGCCATTGTATGGAATCCAAAATCCAATAAGTGCCATACGTATTAGTTGTGCCCAACTATGTTGGAACGTGAGATGTAAGCATTTCAGCTATTTCTGTATTTTACTTGAAAACCCTAGACAGTATTATAATATCACTGGATTTCCTATCAAATGTTTTGGTTAGCGTAAGGTAAAAACTTTTCCATGTTCATGTGTGGGAAGTCTTACGTGATACCTTTCTTTTCAAAAGGTTTTCAAAAGTTAAGAAACTTTAACCTGTTACTCACACCAGACCCATGTCTGACCCGGAGTTTATCTTCTGTTTTCTTAAACTCTTGGGTACTCAAATTTTTACAAGTAGCCAAGGGATTCAGGTTAGCTTTGACAAATTCTGGAGGAGCAATGGAGCAGGCGACTTCTGCGTGTAGATATACAGTATTCCGCTGTGTTGGTTTCTCTGAGTAGTTTCCTTGAATTGTATTGAGTTGTATAACTAGACAGGTGTTTATAACTGTTTAGTATGTGTTGTAAAATCTGTGTAACTCTGATAATGGTTGTAAACTATGTAATATTTATGTTATTAATATAATTTATTCGTTCCTCTGTTAAGATCTGTGTTGTTTCTTCTTTCTTTTCTCTTTTCTATCCCTTTCTTTCTTCAAGATGATGCGATTTTCTATGGTGAGAAAGTCGGGTCGTCTCTTTTGGTATCAGAGTATTTGGTTGAGAGAATACCTAGGCTCTGGAGTGGTGTCTATCTTGAGAGAACGTATTTGTAATTATAAATATAAATATATATATTATTTTCTACCTATCTATTGGGTTGCCTGTTTAGGTTTACCAAAATAAGTTATAAGGGTAGATATGGCAGTGGTGTGTATCACGACTACCATTGGTTGGAGTTTGAATATTTGAGGTTGGATGTGTATCTGTCGAGACTGTAGACCTAATACCGTCTCGAGTGAGTTTTGCAGTGATGTTCGGATTTCATCGATCTCCGAAGGAAACCTGTTAAGGTTCGGAGTTTATTTTAGAAGTTGGATGAGTAGAGTTTGGATCTGTTAGTTGGCAGAAGCGAGTGATGGTATCTTGATAGCTCATGAAATAGTAGTTGCGTGATGAGATGCAGTGACTATGGATGTTTCCAAAGATATTACTTTGGAACAAGTTTAAGGAAGTGAGTCTGCTTCGATGTTGTGGCTGAGTTCAGCATAGTGTTTCTGTTTGGTTTGAGGTCCGAGTTTCTCGAAGAGCTTTGGATTAGGAGATCTATGGTAGTAGTGCAGCTCGAAGTGTTCTGTGCCGGCAGGAGATCTTCTGGCTTAGTAGTTTTTATGAAGGTGGAGTTAAGAAGCAGCGGAGTGGATTCGTTTCTTCGATGGATTGACTGGATAAGTGTAAGTTGTTCTGTTTGGTAAAGGGAGAACAGTTTTCCTTGGATTTAGTATGAGTTGGTCGCAAAAGTGACTTGTGATAGCTGAGTGTTCTCTTGGGTTATCAGAGTTTTTCCGGATGTCTTCAGTGAAGTCAAAGGTTTGTTTGCATCTAGAGATTGAATTTCCTTATCGACTGGGATTCCAGGAGTGCTAGCGGTGGTTCAGCTTAGTAGAAGGATGATTCTTAGAGATTGAGTTGGTGAAGCAGCTCAGGGTTTTGGAGGAACTTCTGAGTTTTCTTATGGATCAGATGAACCATATTCCTAAGATGTGTTGTCCAGTTTGTGCTCGTGTTCCTCATCAGCATTCTCTTCTACTTCGGATCAGAGTTGAGCAGTGGAAGCAGTTTGGGAGTGCATCTGCTTTTCTTTTCCGGATAGGAGAAGTGAGTCTAGTCTTCTGATATTTGAAGAGTAGAGTTGGTGATCATGATCTTGGTTGATCTTGAGGAGATCATTTTGTTGGGTTGATTGGTTTTGTTTGTTTCTAAAGGCATCAGCGAAGGTTGAGCTGATCAGTAAGGTTGTAGGCAGGCCCAGGATCGGCTGGAGATTTTTGTGGATTAGAGACGAGGGAATTTGGATTCTAAAGTCAGAGATTCGATTTTGGATAAGTTTTCTCCGATCGAAAGAGAGCTATAAGATTGGGTAAGGCTGGGAAGCTAGCTCTGAAGTATTTTGGATCTTTTCTGTAAGAATAAGTGATTGGTCTACAGGATTGAATTTCTAGTTTGGATAACTGGGATTCGAT
Organism: Allium cepa; assembly: GCA_030765085.1. Lineage (NCBI taxonomy): Eukaryota > Viridiplantae > Streptophyta > Magnoliopsida > Asparagales > Amaryllidaceae > Allium > Allium cepa. The sequence continues at coordinate 418,470,182 of CM060932.1, forward strand.
GAGTTTCACGTATCTCTGAGGGAATACGTGTTTGATCTATCTTTGGTTGTGGAACCAGCAGTTCGGGAGTTTTGGTTGTTGAGTTAGACTCGTCTATAAGTCTGATATCCTATCGAGTTTTGTAGATATGGATGAATAGGAGTTTTTTAGCTTAGTAGTTTTGATTGTTTCGATTCTGTAGAGCGAGTTTCCTGGTATTTACACTTGGGAAACTCGAGAAAATTCTATCCAGAATTTTTGTCTGGATAGTTAGATTTGCTTGATTGGATGAATTGGTTGCTATGATTGTTAGCATATGTTTGATATATGCTTGTGTTTTAAAATTAAATCTTTAATGAGATTATTAAATTACCTTTGTTTTAAATTTCGGGGACGAAATTCTTTTAAAGGGGAAGGATTGTAATATCCTGGAATTTTTGGCAATATCAATTTAATAATCTGTATTAAAAATTAAATTGATATTGATAATTCTGTTAATAATAATTCAAATTGATTTAATAATTTTCCTTTAATAAATATTTAATTAGTAGAATTTATCTTTTAAAAATAATAAATTGGTTTCTATTTATAATATAAATATATATAGTTTATATTGTAAATATATTAGCTTTGTTTTAAATTTAATAAATAAAACATATTTTTCTAATTCCAATATTTTTAGTAATTTGAGAATTTGTTTTTATTTAATATAAAGCTTTTCAAAATTATTAAATAAATAATCTTTGTTTAAATTTAATAAATGAATCTTGATTTCAAATTCTAATGTATATATTAATAATTTGGAAATTATGGTTTAATTTAATATTAAGTTTTTCAAAGCTATTTAATAAATAAGTATATGATTTTTAAATTGTTAAGAAAGATATTCAAATATTTAAGATGATTTTGACTTAAGTTTTAAATTTAAATGAATTAACAAAAAGGTTTGTTTTGTTTTCTTTTTAAAATATAGCTTAATAACATAAGTAATTTATTAATAAAGAAATAATTTCTTTTATAATTATTTTAATTTGATAATGAGCCATTTCTAAAAACAATATTAATAATGTATTTTTTTACAATTAGACTTTGAATAAAAATAGCATTTGTTATTTCAAATTTAATTTGTATATATAACTTGATTTTTAAATATTAGATTTTTGAATTTGATTTAAATTTTGAATATAAAGTTTTAAAATCCAAAGTATAGATTTTTAATTATTTTGATTTTTATATGCATGAGCTTTTATTTATAAGTATAATTTGTTTTTATTTCTTTTAAAAATTTATATACATGTAAAATACTAATTAACTAATTTATTAGGCATAATTTATATATTAACATGTAAATTAAATACAAATTACTTTATAAAGACATGTGTCGATTTCTTAAGATTCATATAACAAATGTTAAAAGATAAACTTTCAAATGTGACAAATGTTGAAATGTTTTACAAGTGGCCTCTTTAATTTTTTTTTTTTTTTTATAAAATTAGAAAATTTGCCCATATAAGAATACATTTTTCACTCTTATTTTCTTTTTCTCATTTTTCTAATCAAAGAAAACTTCAACTTGTTCATTTCTCAAAATCCTGAAAATGAATTTCCAGTAAACATCTTCAAAACCAAAATCAGTTTACTAACAAAAGAATCCAGAAACCATGTTAAAATAAAATCAGTAATTCCCCTCATAAAACAATCAGTAAGTTCTCTTCAAACAAATCTTCAAAATCAAAATTTAAATCCTCATTATCAAATCTTGAAGCCTGCAAACAGTTTTAAAATAAAGCAAAAAGCAAATTTTTTTTAATCTGGAAATCTTTGGAGTGTCTGCAAGTTTTTAAAACATGCTTTTAAAGAAGCATGTCAGTTTTTAAAGGAGATTCAAAGTATCAAAAGTCAGTAATCATCTTCAAAAAGCAAACCTGCATTTTTATAAAATCTAGAAAATGGGTTCTGCAAACAAACCTGCATTTTCAAAGCACTCAAGTTTTAAGGGGCAATGCAGTTTCAAAGTTTTCGAAGACTGTCTTCAGCAAATTCAAAAGCATTTCAAAATGGAAGTTCTGTCTTTTTCAAATTCAGGTGAGTAACTTTTTAAATCTAAAGTTTAAAAATGGGTTGCATGCGGGTATACTGAAGTAAATGAGTATTGCTTGTGTCTATAAGTAAATGTTTGATGTGAAAATGTATTTGTGTATGCTGTTTTAATTGCTCTGTTCTGTTTTGTTTTCCAAGCATAATTTTTTTATTTAAATCCTTATCTTTAATTAATTTCTGATAGAATGCAATTTATAAATCAAGGTTGTTTGATTTATCTTAGGTTAATCTTTAAAAAATTTAGGTAAGTCAAAAAAGGAAGCTGGTTGCCTCTAGAAATATTGAATTATCACAGCATGTTGATACAAACCAAAAATTCAAGCTGTGTAAATTATAAATCTAGTATTATAAAACGAAAGCATCAACTGAAACATGATTTTTAACATTAGAATCAAGATTTTTAGAATTAAGTTGAAGGTGCAGTTAAGAGATGAACTGAATATGAACTATTTGGTTTCTCTGGTGATCTATGTATTTTGAGGACTTGGGTTTCTTCATGATGATGGAGGAGAGTTAGGAGTGGATGGGAAAAATAGTTGTTGGTGATGGAAATCATTGTGGAAGTTGCAGTGGTGAGAAATTTTCTGGAAAACCCTAGTTTTTAACTAGGAATGATGAAGCGATCACCGTGGTTCATCGAGTTGATTGAGTTCAACTAGCTTTTGAGTGATGGATGTTTGGAAGTAGAAGAGGTTTGGCCGGAGTGGCAACATCTCCGATGGTCGGGATTGGGATGGTGAGGCGATTTCAAGATTTGGGTTTGTGTAGTTCTGCAGTTCTAGGTTTAGGTGAGTTATCTCAAATTCGAATTCGAGGTTAAGTGTACGATCTGATGATCGAGTTGGGGTGATAAAGTGTTTTTGGATGTGGGACGATCATCTCTGGTGATCGAAGGTGACTGAGGGCGTCGTGCGTATGCACAGAGCCTGTTTCCTGATGAAGTTTTGTTGAGGTGTTAGTTTTGTGATCGAGTAGATTTGGGAGTTGCTCGAAGGAGTAGGGTGGTTTGCTCGGGGAGTTTGAGCATTGAACTAGAGGTAATTTTGGGGTGTCTCGGGTTTAAGGGTTGTTACAGGTTTTAACCAAAACCTGTACTGTTGTTTAAATATTTTTTAAACCGGAATTTTTAAATGTAAATAAAAGTTTAAACCTAGTTTAATTCAAGTTTGAAATTTTAGAATTCAAGTTTAAATTTAAAATCTCAGTTTTAAAATAAAAATAAAAATAAAGTTTAAACTTGAAATTGTTAACTACTTTTAAAAATGGTTAAGTAGCTCAAATTTATAATAAAAATATATATGAAGTTTTAAAGAAAGGGTGTGTAAGTTTTGAAGATAAGTTAAATCTGGAAATAAAAGATTTAAATATGAATTTCAGTTCGAAATTAAAAGGAGTTTTAAAATTTGAAAGATTTAAACAACTTTGTATGTTAAGTGTGAATTTAAATTATTTGAACTTAAAAATGAATTTGGTGTAAACTCTTATAAATTTTCTTTTATAAGACAGGTACTTCTTTGCCATATAATTTAAAAGGGTTTTTGAATTGTTTAAATTTGTTATGTTAAATTATATTTATTTTAAATCTTATATTTGAAATAAATTTTAAAGTAAGTTCAAAAGTATATTTGTTTTCAAATAAATTTGTTAAGGACAATTTAGTCATAATTAAGAAATGTTTTTATCTTAAAATTAAATTAAGATTTAAAGATTTGAAATTAATTTAATCAATGAGGTGATTATGGAATAATTAATTAATTTAATTAATTAATGATTAGGGATTAATAAATACTTGATTAAGGATTAATCTATTTATAATTAAAGATTATTAATTAGATTATTAATTAATGATTATAGATTTATTAATTAAGCAATTAAGTTATAATCAAGATTAATTATTTAAATAATTAAGGATTAATTATGTTATAATTAACACTTAATTAATTAAATAATTTGAGGTTAATTAAAGGATAATTAAAGATAAATTAATTTGTAATTAACAATGGTTAATCTAAGTTAATTACTTAATGAAAGTAATTAAAGAATGGTTAATGAAGGTCATTAACTTGAGATTATTTGATATTTAATTAATGTGATTAATTTTAATAATTAATTAGATTAATTAATTTAATGATAATCATTTGTGAATTGTTTAAGTGTAGTTACTTAGTAAAGTAATTAAGGGTAATTACTGAATGATTTGATGATAATTACTTAATGTAATTAATAGATTGGAATTACGTAGTGAAGTAATTGATTAGTAATTGCTGAATGTAATTAATTGAAGATGTTTTAAGAATGGAAGTAATTTGAGTATAATTACTTTGTAATTAATAAAAGGATTAATAAAGGATAATTAATTAAGGAATGAATAATTTATTTTAATGAAGTAATTAAGGATAGTTAATTACTAAATGTGATTAATCTAGAATGATTAATAATTGTGGTTAATTACTTAAGGAAATTATTTTAAATAAAGTAATTAATTAAAATGTAATTAGGAATCATTAAAATTAATGATGTAATTAAGAATTAATTAATTAAGATTAATTAATGATAAGTGATTAAAGGTAATTAATTAATGTAATGAATTAAGGATTAATGAAATTAATTATAATTAATTAATTTATGAAGTAATTAAAGGTTAATTATTGTAAGTGGTTAAGAATGATTAATTTGAGAAATTAATTAAGGATAATTACTTGCATGTAATTAAGGATAATTAATCAAGGGTGATTAATTAAGGTGATTAATTTGAATGCTTAATTACTTGAAGATGCTTTAAGAATGGAAGTAATTTGAGTATAATTACTTTGTAATTAATCAAGGGATTAAGGATAATTAATTAAGGAATAATTTATTTATTTTAATGAAGTAATTAAGGATAGTTAATTACTGAATGTGATTAATTTAGAATGATTAATAATTGAAGATGCTTTAAGAATGGAAGTAATTTGAGTATAATTACTTTGTAATTAATCAAGGGATTAATTAAGGATAATTAATTAAGGAATAATTTATTTATTTTAATGAAGTAATTAAGGATAGTTAATTACTGAATGTGATTAATTTAGAATGATTAATAATTGAAGATGCTTTAAGAATAGAAGTAATTTGAGTATAATTACTTTGTAATTAATCAAGGGATTAATTAAGGATAATTAATTAAGGAATAATTTATTTATTTTAATGAAGTAATTAAGGATAGTTAATTACTGAATGTGATTAATTTAGAATGATTAATAATTGAAGATGCTTTAAGAATGGAAGTAATTTGAGTATAATTACTTTGTAATTAATCAAGGGATTAATTAAGGATAATTCATTAAGGAATAATTTATTTATTTTAATGAAGTAATTAAGGATAGTTAATTACTGAATGTGATTAATTTAGAATGATTAATAATTATGGATAATTAAGGATAGTTAATTACTGAATGTGATTAATTTAGAATGATTAATAATTGTGGTTAATTACTTAAGGAAATTATTTTAAATAAACTAATTAATTAAAATGTAATTAGGAATAATTAAAATTAATGATGTAATTAAGAATTAATTAATTAAGATAAATTAATGATAAGCGATTAAAGGTAATTAATTAATGTAATCAATTAAGGATTAATGAAATTAATTATAATTAATTATTTTATGAAGTAATTAAAGGTTAATTACTCTAAGTGGTTAAGAATGATTAATTTGAAAAATTAATTAAGGATAATTACTTGCATGTAATTAAGGATAATTAATCTAGGGTGATTAATTAAGGTGATTAATTTGAATGCTTAATTAATTGACTTGTAATTAAATAATGGTTAGATATGAAAGATTTATATTGATGAAGTAATTAATTTAATTTATTTTAAATTAATTCAAGATGAAGTAATTAATTTAATTCACTTTAAATTAATTAGAGATGGAAGTAATTAATTTAATTCATTTTAACGTAATTATAGTTTGATGAAGTAAATCATTGCTTATGTATGAATGGATGATGTTGATTACTTGAATGGTTGTGATCTCAGAAATGAGATAAGCAATGCTGTGTGGTATGAATGCTTTGGTTGCATTGTGATGATAATATAAATTATCTGTTTTGATGATAGTATGGATTATCTGTTTATAATGATAATGTGCATTATCTGTTTATTATGATAATGTTGATTATCTATTGTGATTTGTGAGTTATCTACTGTGTGTATATAGATAATTGAATTGTTTTAAACTTTAAAACAACTTGGCCTTAAAAGACACGTTTTGGATTTCGATGAGACCGGGATCGGGTTTCCATATTTGGATATCCGAAAACCACATCGATCCAAATTAACGATGGGTCGTGAATCTCAAGTGAAGATGAAGATTCAGAGTGCAAGGGTTATCGTCGTTATCTCTGAGGGTGATTCCAAAATGAGTGTAACGAGATAATGCCTTCGTTTTCATTCGAACCCAGAATGAACTTGTATGGATTGAATGCTTTCAGAACATCGTCAGGTGGACGATAAGTGATGTGTTCTATAAAGGTAATCGTAGCCTCAAGCCTCATCAACCGGGAATGGCTAAAACAAGGGAGGTGCAGCAAGGTTAAGTGGGTCATGCCCAAGTAGGACGAGATTTTCCCCGTCTAGAGGTCCTTTTTTATTCGGCTATGTGGACGGTTGTGAGCTCCAACTGTCGAGGTTGTCTTGTTCGAGACTATCCAGTAAGGGATGGTTCCGGCCTTATGTTGCAGGGGATTGGGAGTGATCCTCGGTACGTTGATCTAGGCCACGTACTTTGACGAGCGGTACCCCGGTAGCCCTGCCATTGTATGGAATCCAAAATCCAATAAGTGTCGTACGTATTAGTTGTGCCCAACTATGTTGGAACGTGAGATGTAAGCATTCCAGCTATTTCTGGATTTTACTTGAAAACCCTAGACACTATTAAAATGTTTTGGTTAGCGTAAGGTAAAAACTTTTCCATGTTTATGTGTGGAAAGTCTTACGTGATACCTTTCTTTTCAAAAGATTTTCAAAAGTTAAGCAACTTTAACCTGTTACTCATACCAGACCCATGTCTGACCCATAGTTTATCTTCTGTTTTATTAAACTCTTGGGTACTCAAATTTTTACGAGTAGCCAAGGGATTCAGGTTAGCTTTGGAGAATTCTGTAGGAGCAATGGAGTAGAAGGCTTGTGCATGTAGATATATAGTATTCCGCTGTGTTGGTTTCTCTGAGTAGTTTCCTTGTATTGTATTGAGTTGTATAACTAGACAGGTGTTTATAACTGTCTAGTATGTGTTGTAAAATCTGTGTAACTCTGATAATGGTTGTAAACTATGTAATATTTATGTTATTAATATAATTTATTTGTTCCGCTGTTAAGATTCTGTGTTGTTTCTTCTTTCTTTTCTTTCTTTTCTCTTTTCTATCCCTCTCTTTCTTCAAGATAATGCGATTTTCTGTGGTGAGAAAGTCAGAACGTCTCTTATCAGTTCTTAGTCATTGGTTTAGCATGGTGTTTCTAAGTGATTTGCATCAGTTAGACAAGGGTTTTCACTCGATTCTTAATGGAAAGCGCTTGAGTCGAATTCTTAGGGTAACCTTGAGATTTTTGAAGAATGATTATAGTCGTGTGAGGAAATTTTGCCGGTCGAACAATAAACCAAATCTGAATACACCTATAAGGAATGGATGACCCTAGTTTAATAAAAAAAACTTATAATCGATCCAAGGATTGGATCCGGCATCATGTATTATTTTGGACGATCTTTTTTCGTTTTAAAATATTAAATATAGTATAGTGAAGATAGTTTGTGATAGTTTGGGAAAGGACTTCTCGACTAGTTTTGTGATGATTGAAATAGTCTTTTAAATGACATTTTGATATTGCCTAGGCGAGTGTCACAGTATGCTTAGTATATTGTCCTTATTATCATTGTGCAGTTGAGGTGAGTTTGAACCAGAGCAAGCCTAAGCATTTGTTGATTGTCATTTAATAATGATTTAATCAGTAATGTTTTCTCCTTTGGGGAATGAGTTCTATTCGAAAGGAAAGGAAATTTGAGACTTAGATTGCTAGGATTATTCGAGCGTTTTGAGGATTGGTGATCCAACATATCATATAAGTTTTCCTTTTAAAAGCCGGAGATGTGATAGTCTTTCACATATTATATTCATGAATGGGAGTTGCACCAATTTATTATTTAGGTCATCTTGGATGCCGAACGGACTTATGGGAATTTACAACTTGGCATGCATGCTATGACTATTATTGGTTACTATACGTGTTGTTATAGACTCCAACTAAGTGATTGGTTATTTAAATGGCAATCATTGTTAATTGATTTTTATTGTTTATTGATTACTTGTTATCGCTTGATTATTTATTTTTGTTGATTGATTTTTGTTGGTTATTGATTGTAACGACCCGTATATTTCTATGTTTAAAATTTGTTAATTTAATAAGATTTTGGTAATTAAATCTAGAATAAATAAAATTTTGAAATTTGTTAATGAATTCATAGCGGGAATGAAATGTAAGAATGTTAATGCAAGTTAATGACTAATTTAGTGCAATCCCAATTAATTGAAACAAATGTAGGGTTATAATTGATTGTAGATAGGAAATTTGGAAATAAATTCAAAGTTATATTAATTGATGAAATAAAACGCAATAAACTATATTTTTATAAAATCAATGTTAGATAGGCAATTATAATGTTTGTTGTTGACAATAAAGTATGAATGTGATTAAATTTGGCAAATAGTGATAATTATTAAGCGTTTACCCATTTATTAAATTTATTGAATTAGATATAAATCCATTGCAATTAAACGTAATTAAAAACTATGTTAATATGAATTTAGTTGATGACTGTAAAAAGATTAGGGTAATTGGTTATATACTAATGTTAAATTTATCCATAAGATGATGATTGATTGAATAAAGAGATTGAATACAAATTGTATTAATTTAATTGAAATTAAAAATACAATTTATTTGAATTAACTTAAATTGAAGGTAAACACTATAAATTTTGCAATAAATCCTTATTTGATTAATATGGAAATTTTGGTTAATGAATTAGAAGTTTATTTGTAATCAGAAATGATAGAAATGGTAAATAATTAAATTTGGATTGAAAAAGTGATTAATTAATTTAATATTAAATTATTTAATTAACCTGAAAAATAGCCATTTTGGCCACGGTCTCGGTTTCGACGAATCCAGTTTCATCGGATCCATAACGGTGAATTATTTTAAAATTTCAAGTTTCGTAACGATCGGACTTATCGTGTGATCGTATGGGCTCGAAACGCCTAGAAAATCAATTTGAAATAACTTGGTTTTAGCATAACTTCTTCGTACGATGGAATTTGGACTTGAAACCTGTTCCATTGCATTTAAAATATTTAAAAACATCTGTTTTGAAGTATGGGTTGACTCATTTTCGTTCCAGAATCGAAATGGGCTTTTCGGGTCAATTATCGTTCAAAACCCAAATTCGATCGAGCTCATATGTTCTATTTTGTTCTGCCTATATATATCCATTTATAAACCCTAGCAGCCTTTCTATTACTCATTTCTGTATGTACAAAAAATTTTGTTGCTCCTCTTTCTCAATGGCAGACAAACCATAAAATTCACGATCCATTTCCAATTCAATTGCAAATCAAAACAAAATCAGAAATTTCAAACTCCTCAATATATATCGAATTATATATGGATTCGAAGCTCTCAAAGAGCGCAAGTTAAATACATGATTCGTTTTTCAATCTGTATTATTGTGTTTCCAGAATTAGCTAGTTTATTTTAGGCCGTTCATCCCTCGACGATGAACTTCGTCTGATCAAGGATTCAACGACTGGGTTGGGTGGAGAGTCGAACGCGCGTTGCATCTATGTGGTTTGTCTGGTGATTCGATGGTCAGATCGTCACCAAAAATTCAAATTAGGGCTCGTGTTCTACGGCGGTGGTGGCATGTTTCTGGAGGGGCGATGATGATCGGGCGAGCGTAGAAGCTCGGTGACGTCGAGGTGGTAGGCGTGCACGATCAAGGCCTGGGGTGAGGCGATTAGGGTCGACGTGTGGCTAGGGCTTCGGTGAGCCTGGAAACGATCGCATGATTGTTCGAACGAGATGGGTGTTTCAAAGATGCTTACGTGGAGCTATACGATTGGTAGGGTTTTTTTTTGTTTTATTTTATTTGAATTTCTATTTCCGTATGTTCTAAGGTACATAACATTTACGTACGAGGTCCGTTTTACGCGCGGTTTGATCCGCTGGGATCGTATCAGAATTTCATACATTTTGACGCTGGTATGGACAAACTCTGAGACCGTTTAAATTTGGATTTAAATTGGATTTAAATTCAAAAGGTGAGTGTTTTAACCCACTCACAACTTCTAGAATTTTTTATGTTTGTTAAATTGATTTATGATGTGATTAGAAATTTATTTATGACTGCTTGGCATATTTTGAATCATCATCTCAGTTTATTTGAATTTATTTTGATAAAATAGTTATTTAATTTATTATTGAATATAAAATGCCAGTTAAATACCTATTATTTATTATCAATTCTATATTGATGTTATTGATTGAATTGGATGATGATTGTGATAAATGTTTGATGATTAATATTGGATGAATGGATGTTGTATTTTATATAGTTATAAACTGCAAGTTGTTATGGATTTTTATTTCATTAAGGATTGCAGTTTGAAATGATATATAACCGTATTTATATTTTAAATCACGGATTAAAATGATAAATATCTGTATCACTTGACCATAGGATAGAAAATTATATACAGACATTGTGGTCTATATTTAAAAATATTTTGAATTTATTTCTATGGTTTTGTAAAGATATATATGATTTTAGATAAATATTGATTTTAGATATTATATAAATGTTATTTTATCCCTGATTTTAAGCTATGTATAATTTATTTTAATATAGAATAAGCTTAATAATAAGTTTGATTTTTATTGAAGATAATATGGTTAAGTATTTAAATTATATTTTAATATAGATTTTATAATGTTTTAAATAAATTAAGGTTGGAAGATAAATTTGAAACTGAATTTATTTACGAATTAAACTCAGATAAGTTCGATGTGAAATTTATTAAATTCGAAATTTATTTGAAATTGAGTTTAATGTAGAAATTTATTTAATTAAACCGATTTGGAACTTATGGAATTTGAGATTTATAAAGGATATGATTTATAACTTGATTATGGGTTTAGGTGAATTAAATAAATATTTTCGGTATAAATAAATTGAAGGAAACATTTAATTATTTGTAACTTGGGTTTTATTTAAATGATGATGGGTTTATTAAGTAAATGTTTCAAAACTAAATAATAGAAAATTGAATTATATATATATATATATGAAATTATCAAACTTAGTTTTGAATTGTTGAATACTCAAAGTTTGACATATATTGAATTTGAAATGGTTTATTATAGGGATCAAATCTGTTTTGAAATCGATATAATTTGGAATAGTTTAATTGGAAACTGAATTGAATTGGAATTTATGATTTGGGATTTGGTTAAATTTAAAATTTTGAAATTTGAGTTGTTTTGGAATTGATTTGTGGAATTGAAGAAACTATTTTATTATATGTTACCCGGCATCTTGGCCCGGCTACAAAATGACAGTTGAAGATATTATCGTTAGCACTGGACAAGATTCCGACCAAGAAGAGCCTGAAAATATATAGGTTTGATGCAGTCGACATGTTTTGGAATTTAGGTACGGTTTGGCAAGAATGGACCAACCAGCTTGAGATCGCCCTAAATGGGCCAAGTCACCTCGGCCTTGAGCCCGTGCAGAAAGTCCAGCCTATCTTCATCTATAAATAAAGGGGCAGGAGCGTAGTGAAAAGGGACCTTTCCCGGAAACACTGGGGAGACTCTGCCATTTTTTATACTCTCCTCTTTTTAATTCAAACTGGAGTTCAAGTGATTGATTTACGGATTGTAACTGTATTCAAGTAATTGAGAAACCAATAAAGCTTAAACTCAAAGTGGACGTAGGCAATTACGCCGAACCACTCTAAATCTGGTGTTCTCGTTTTTGTTGTTCTTTTTGCATTGAATTACATTATTCTTCTGTTCTAATTTACTCTCTTCATAAATCTCTCTACATAACTCTACTCAAGGGTGTTAGTGAACAATTTTGGTGTTAACATTTTGGTGCTTTCACTGAGAATTGAATTCTCAGCTTGATTGGATCTCATCATCTACTAGTGGATTTCCATATTCGCGAGATAGATCCAGTTGTTTACTAGAAAACTTCACATTCTACTCAGATTTGAAAAAAATCTAAAGGAAGCAGATAGTCGTAAGTTAATCAAGTGTTTGTGTTCATGTGAAAGAATTGGATTCACTGATGTACGCAAGATCTAGGGATTGGACGTTGAAGTTTGCACTCAAGTTGAATGAAGGCCGACCCTCCTCCGAAGGCAATTCAGCCGATCGCTCCCTCGAAAAGGTGTATGCCGAGCCGCTCCCATTCAAGGCCGAACGCTCATCCAGGACAATCCATACCTCTATGCCGAGCGACATCGGAATGTCGATCCATACCTCTATGCTGAGCAACATCAGAATGCCGACCCACACCTCTGTAATGCCGAACGGTATTGTAACAACCCAATATTTTTGACCTTATTTTATTTGAATTTATTTCATTTTGAAAATGTTTTAGAACTTATTTACTTAAATTTTGTTTTAAATTATTTTTATAGTAAAGTAGAAATTTTTCTAGAATTTATGGTAATTTATTTGAAATTTTCAGGTTCTGTTTCCTATTTTAAACAATTTCTTCAATTCTTTTGCTATTTTCTCTGAATTTAATTATTTATTTTACTTTGAAAATGTTTTAAAAATCATTTTTATTTCAAATTTTGTCTTATAATATTTTTAAAATGAAGTAATGATTTTCCATAGATATTGGTAATTTTCTTGTAACTTTTATGTCCTGTTTGCTATTTTTAAACAATTTCTTTATTCCTTTTTCTATTTTTCCTCAATTTAATTATTTATTTTGTTTTGGAAATGATAAATAAATTATTTTATTTCAAATTTTCACTTCATAATATTTTGTAAAATGAAGTGGATATTTTTCCAAGACTAGTGGTGATTTATTTGTAATTTCTGGACAATGTTTTGTATTTTTAAGTAATTTCTTTCATTCTTTTTATATATTATTTAAAATTAATTATTTATTTTCTTATATTTTTACTTAGTTTCGGTTTTTAAAGTATATTTCTGAGTTATTTTGTTTATATAATATTTAAAAAGAAAAGGAAATGCTAAAGGTTTAAAAAGTTACAAAACTTAAGGCTTTTCACCTTCAAAACTCTTCATTTTCACAACTCCTCATTTGTGTGCATTTTTGGCCGTACACTATTTTTCATAGCCGTGTATTTTCATTATCTTTCACGTGAAAAATATCTCAGCTCCTCATTTCTCATGGCTTCAACAAATATTGGTAATGGCCTCCATCACTTTTTCTACCTTTCTTCTTATTTTCTTTAAATTTTTGCCTTGTTTCTCTTCTTGTTTGGATCGACCTTCCCATTGTTCCACGACCACGACCACCCTAAATCTCTTCCATGCCTTCACAACCATCTACCCCACCATCCATGACCTTGGCCGAACCCACCTTGATGGCCAAACCCTTCAAATTGCAACCTAAATGCCTAAAAACAATGTTGTTGACCACTACTTGCCATACCACTTCATCCACACCCTAATTACCACCATAGCCGCCACCGCCACCTCTGACCTGACCACCACACACCCCTCTAACCTCTATCCAGTCATGGTGCACCCACAGGACGAGCACACTTCCCATGGCCGACCCCTTTAGCCAACCAAAACTCCACCTTTTGCCCAAAATTCCCTTCAACTTCTCATGTACAAAACTCCACCTTGTTCATGCCTTGAACCCGACCCATGCCAGCCCAAACCTGAGCCAAAACTTGACCAAATCTGAACCAAACCATACCCTAGGCCATGAAAAAAGTTTGAGGAAGCAAGGCAAAAATTTTGGTAATTCATTTCTCTTTTATTTCAAAGTTATTGCATTTTAAAGTTGTATTGAATCGTGTTATTTTGATTGTTTGTTTTGGGTTGTACACAAGAGTTGTAGCTTGGATTTGATCTCCACTCAAGTCCGTAATCGTGTCATCGTGCTTTTTTTTCTGTTGTGCCTTTGGTTTTGAAATCTTCAGCAATTAAAGGTGAGTAAACCTCACACGATAATTATACTTATGCAGTTGTAAAACAACAACAACTGAATGTGTAGAAAATATTTATGTGATTATAACTGCCATGTGATTTATATATATGATGTTAAACATGTTAAATTGCATATCATCTCACCTGTTACATGTCATATCACCTGTTATTGTTGTATATTGTTAAACTGTTCATTTATATCTGTTTATCAAACTGCAAGTTCCCTGTAGATTAGGTTCACAATGGGTTGAAATGATACATACCCGAACGGACTTTAGAATAAGGAAAAATCGTTATGGGCTGAAATGATAGGCCTGAACGATTTTTAAATTATTTATTTTGACTTGGGATTGCGGGTTTTGAAATAATAGAACCCGGATTTTTATTTGTAAACTGCGGATTGAATTGATATATATCTGTATCTCTTAACCTAGGCTAGAAAACTATATATAAGCTCGTGGTTATTTTTATAAATTTTTTGGAAATTTTTAAGTATTAAAAGTGTATATATACGAAAATTTGAGTTAAATTGGATTTTAAATTATTAAATATAGAAATTCAAAATTTTCTATAAGTTAAAATGTTGAAAGAAATGAATAGTTGCATTGAATTTTGAAATATAACTTAAGTGGAAATTGGAATCTTGTTAAATAAAATTTAGTTATATAAATAAAAATTGGAAATTAAAAGTTTATTTGAGGAGGAAATTTAAGTGTTAAGTTGTTTATTTAAAATGTGAAGAATTGGAAAATTTACACTTGAATTTATTAAAGGAATTTGTTGAAATTTGATTTAAGAATAAGGAATTTATTATGATAAAAATAATATGTTTAAATGATATGTAATGAACTTTTTAATGTTAAATTATGATTTTTAGAATGTTTAAAAAGTTTAAAATGAAGTTTATTATTTGCTGGAAATACACTAAAAATCTGGAATTCACTTTTAATAGCATTCAGAAATGCTATAGTTTCTGAGTTGAACTAAAATCGAGTAAAAAAGAGCTATTACAACATTTCTGAAATGCTGTAGTTGCTGTAGTTGAACTTAGAAGCTAAAATTTAACTCAGATCTGGAAATACACTAACTTATAAGTTGTAGTTGAACTAAAATTTAAATAAAACTGAGTTTTAACAGCAGTTTTTAAGTGCTGTCTTTGCTGAATTAAAATGTTTTCAAGTGTAACTTATAACAGTTTTTTTCTAAATGCTGCGAAAGGCTAAAATTTTAATAATTGTGGGTTTTGACTTAGTAAACGAACTCCGAATGACTTGAAACTTGGAAATTTGAATACTTGACTTGAATGAATAATAGCTTCACTTTTAAATGATTTAAATGAATGAAATAAATTGAAAAATGAATCATTTAAAGGATGATTTGAATTGAACTAAATGAATGTTATCTTTGAACTGTTAAAAGGTATTTAAGTTTGATATTTGAATTTGAATTTAAATAATGATTTAAAAGAGAAGTTTTGAAAGGATATGATAATTTGATATATCGAAATGGTTTGGAAATGATTTAATCTTTATGTTGATAAAGAATTGGGTTTTGAAATGATATTTTATATTGAAGAATAAAGTATTATTTTTAAAAGTTATAACCACGGGTTATAATAACGATTGGTTGGCAAAGAGACCGGGATTGGATATGGACATACTCTCTTTCGATACCGAAAACCACTTTGACAACCGTGTACGCGGTGGAGATTACAGAATGAAGTAGGATGGTGACGACATTCTTATGGTATGTTACGTGGACCCAACTCCCATGAGTTGGCATAAGGTGGCTAAAACAGGAGCGATCTCGGGCCAAAAGGGGTACCTCCTCTGGTCGGATGCATTTCTTCGATACCATTCTATTACTTTGTGATTGTTTGGTGGCCACCCTCCGATTTTGGGAATGTGTTCCGAGGTGGGCATATGTGGCTGCTGCGTTACCATCAGCCCGTGTGCGTAATTGGTATACCTACCATGGCATTGCCTTGTGTGCTGTGTCACCTACCATATCGAGCCTTTACTACGAGTTTCTATTTGTTTCGTACCTATGCAGTATCCACTAGTACAAAACAGATCAGCTGCTTCGCCTCATTTGTGTCGGTTGTCCATAAAACCGACACAAATAGTGTAATTTGTGTCGGTTGTTCATTAACAACCGAAACTATTGACTTATGGGGTAAGAAGAAAATGTTAAAAATGTAATTTGCATCTGTTGTTCTTAAGAAACCGACACAATTGAAGGGAAGCAATAGATCTATTTGTATCGGTTGTTTGAACAACCGACACAACTAAATACAATAGCATCGGTTGTCCAAAAACCGACACAATAGGCACAGTACTTTCCCCCCAAATCCATTTCAGCCACCCCCCTCTTTTCCCACGTACGCTAAATTTTAGAGGTAAAATTTGCGTACCCGTCCCGTCTTATCTTCTTTTCTTCTTCATTAGTTTATTCCTTTTCTCTCTACCCGTGAACGCTAAAATTGAATTTTATTCCTTCTCTTCCCCCATTGTACTGCCGTTCTCTCTACCCGCCGATTGTCGAAGACTTCTGATAGTTCATCTCAATTAGTGCAAACTTGGTAGGATCTGAATAAGTAGGAGTTTAGAAAAAAGGTTGAAAATCGTTACTGCTCAATAGTTCATCCTGCGTGATTCTTCGGTAAGTGAATATTTTATTTTATCAGTATATATGATAAATAGATTAAGTTTGAGTAATACGATTTCATATTCAGCCTTTGCCTATAGAATCTTTACTCTGGTTGCTAGTTACAATTTTTCACTGTGGTCATGGTGAATGATGAATATAGTTTAAATTGATTGATTTACTGCCTTTGTAGAAGTTGAATCCAGCTTGAGATCGTAGACAGAGACTAAGGTTCCATGCATTTACAACTTATAAGCTATCATGTATGTATCTGCATTTTTTTAATTTTGACTAAGTCATATTCTCGATAATAATCAAAAGCAACATATTGACGTAAATTAAAATCTAAACATAAATCAATATTTTACCATGAAATGGCAACAAATTGGAAGCTTGAAACATATTCGGTGTCGTAGAAAAAGCCCTAGCGAATGCGGAAGAAAAATCTATCATTGATAGATGTTCGTATCGGGTTGAAGGTTGGCATTGGCTGGTAGAAGGACGAGCTGGCCAAAGTCGTGAGGTTGTCGGATGCAGATTGCAGTTAGGAGGAGATCGACTGGATCGTAAAATTATGCTTTTTTTTGTTTTGCAACCGTGGGAAATAGAAAGAGGTTGGTGTTTAGTTGTAAATGTATGTGGTAAGGTTTGTCCATATGTCGTCATTAAGCCGTTTGAAATTTCCAACGACTTTCTAATGGCACATAGACTTCGTTTACAGTTACAACTACACCCCAACGGCATATTGACGCCTCGCAAAATATCATCGGCATGTTGTGAGAAAATGAAGGTTGCAAAAATCATCATTTTCCAGTAGTGTTTGAAAGATTAAATTCATTTCTTATCTTTTAGATCTATGTATTCCTCTTAATCAGTTTGTGAAATCGGGTGTGGCTTTAGCAACTCTCTAAACTTCTTCTATGGAGCGCTAATATCAAATATAAGGCTTATGTCAATTTGAAAAACCAAACCAAATCTTCTCTTTCAATCAACAACTATGGATTCAGGTATGGCTTTTGCTAATTTACTTACCTTTTTGTGATTTTTTTTGCTCAATCAAATCAATATGGATCATATATTCAAATATAGGATTCATGATTAATCAATCCTTAAATATATTGAAATCCTAACACAATCATGAAGTGATGACTCGGATAATCTCTCTACGTGCCAATACTTCTATGGCAAAGATTAGCGGTCTTCTATAATTTGTTGTTATTTTCTTATATTCTCGTGTAATTTTTATCAGTTCCATTTCTAATAATCATGGGAACTAGAAAATCAAAAGTGATCTTTCAAGCTTTAGCAGTTGTGTGATGCTCACTGCATATGCTACTTTTTTTTTAGTTAAGTTGTCAACGTAATCATGAATACAATCCCATTGATAAGATAGGTATGCATAAACTTTTAACCTCAATAGTTATACATTCATATGTAGATGGTTTTCTACTTTTTTCTAGATATGAAAAAATTTGAAATAGTTGCACCAGAAATAGTCTGGGACTAGCAGGGCCAGTAGTAATGATCTTTTATTAACTCTCCATAAAACAAAAGAAAATTTTGTCCAGAAATTTGACCCAGCTAAAATCACAAGCTACTTTGAACAGGTATACTTAATAGTTGGTATCGTTGCTAGTTTTATCTCGGCATTCTTTTGATTATCAGCAGGATTGTTTTGGATAATTGTATTTATTTACTTATTTGAAAACATATCTTACTTTTTGATTAAGTGTCAGTATATAGAGTGACGATTCTGTGGTAAACTTAATGGAATTGTAAGAAGGAGCACAAATGAAGATGAAACTGGCTCTAATGAAGGAAGTGCCAGAGATAATACAACATAAAGTAATTCTATTGCTTGTAGTTTTAATAATTTGGGCGTCTGCATTATCATAGTATGTTTTTAACGCTATAAAGCTAGTCTAGCAATTAAAATACTCTTCAGAAACATGTTCTCTTTCCAACTTAAATTGCATGTAGTAGTATTTCTCTTGACGATTGCTTCTAGATACAATAAAACAATGTTTTCATAACCCGACCGTGAAACAAACCGTAAGGACTTATGATTCAATATTTCGAATGTCCGACTGGTCGAATTATCAAGAAAATCATATGTAGTTTTATTGGAATTTAAAACACATAAATGCATTACACACTAAAATAAAATAGTGAAAATTCAAATACATTTTCACTGCCAAAACACTTAAAAGAGCCTTAGTTCTAACTTGCCTAAATTCACACAAATACATTTCCACTGTCAAACCACTTACAAGAGCTCGTAACCCAACACGACAATAATATATAAAAACATAAAAGTAACATAAAAATTAGCATTGACGTCTAAACTATATTAGTTAACTAATTAACTGAACATCTCACTTTATTGGTATATAATAAAATACTAATGTTATATATGACATAGGTTGATTTGTGAGCGCTCAGTCTCTCCAATAATGAGGTTAATACTTTGTACAACTTGCTCATTCCATAATCCACTAAAACATGATCCTTGTGCATGAGGTAGAAGATGAAGATTGACGTGAGGTGAATGGATGTATGTCGTCAATTCAGGATAAGTGGATGTCTGAACTTTCAAAAGTTGGCTATAACTACAGTATGTCTGAGAGATCTGATCTTAAATGAAATTCTACGAACTTACCACTGGTTTTAGTAGCAATCTAAAATAACTCTTTAAAATGTTCATTTTACTTCAGAGTTAATAATCATGATTTGTGTGCAAAGAAAGATGTCATGGATCCAAATTAAAGAGGCATCCTTTTGTTTCCTTGTTCGATTTATTCAGAATTTAGGTTAAGAAAAACAGTTAAACTCACTCTCCTCTTGGATTGTGTTTATTTAACTTGTTCGTTGTTGAGTGCTGATGCATTTTTTTCCGCTGGAGTTTGATAAACCAAATAATTCTAAGAACTCTTTGACATGTTTATTAGGCTACTAGCAACAGGCGTTCTTCATCCTGTAGCACATTTAAACTCTACTGGAGGTTTCTTTAAGTACATGATTCAGTGTAATTATTATTATATTTAAATGAAGGCTGAACGTCTTGTGTCAGTAGTGTTCTTCTTCAAGATTAGTTAGAACTAACTGCTCTTTTATATCAAATACTAATTTATCTACTAGTTTGGTTCTGTGTGTTAAATTTCTTTTCAGAGTAGACAGTATTTTCAATCTCTGTATTTAGAAAACTGTATCTGAAACTTTAGGCCTGCTGGCTTATAAGTGGGAAAAAGTGATAAAGATAATAAATATGTTGGAATATATATACGTCAATAAGGATAATGACTTGTAATGTAATACGAATATGTTGTTTTCATGGTTTATAAGCAGTTCAAATATTGCATGGTAATTGTTAGCTCTAAACTGTTTCTTCACCAGTTCTTTTCTTACAATATTTTTGGTGACTGGAGGTGAATTTGTATGCCTCTTAACAGTATGATGTGTCCTATTTCCCTGTAGATGAATCCATATGTAAAATATTTATCAAATACCAAAGCCTAATTGTGTCACATAAATTCTGAACATAATTCTGAACATAAACCCGAGCATAATTCTGAACATACTTTTTAAACTCTGTACAGACTTTTTATTCAGTTTTAACTGAACTATGGATAGAATTCGTAAGAATTTTATATAGTTCCTAAGATATTGTATCAAGGGAAAAAAGATTAAACTCCTTTGAAGAAATAATTTGTTTTTGAATATGTGTGCCAAAATTCTACATTTCAATAAGGCAAATTCTATTTATACACAAAAATTACCTAACATACACCGTTTTTTTGCTAAGAAAATCTGTTGCAAAATTACCCTTCTTCTTCATTGCATTTTTATTCATTTCCTTATAACCCATCAAATTAAAACATGAAAATTGACCGTATTTGATCAAATCTATACATTTTTTATGAAGAAGTTAATAAATATTTGAAAATGAAACCTAAAATATCATTTAAGACAACTTTTACAACCTGCTGCTTTAATTTAAAAGTACCTTTCTCCAAAATAGAATTTTAGTTTATTGAAATTGAGAACTTTTTTTTTGCTTATGCAGACATAAGAAACACTTATGGTTTTTTTTTGCTTATGCAGTGCGTCTCTAGCAATTTCACATGGATCGTAATTGGATGTATAACGTGAAACGTAGTGATGATGAGTTCTTGAACAAAATGGAAGGATTCATCAAGTGTGCATTGAATGATCAATTAACAAGAAGATAAGAAACAATTTTTTGCCCTTGTAGACGTTGCCAGAATAAGAGGAGATTTCGTAACATAGATCAAATCAGGGATCACATAATTCGGTATGGGTTCAAGCAAAATTATACACAGTGGATAAGGCATGGTGAAAGCACACTTAGTACACCTAGTTCTAGTAATCATTACACTGATGAGAATGACCAGGAAGATACCGTGAATAATGAGGTAAATGATGAGACTGATGAGATCGACAATGTTAATGAGATGTTTGATGATGTTCAAGAACATTTGATGGAAGAGCCAAAATTGTACGAAAAAATATTACTTGATGCTGAGAAGCCTTTGTATTCTGGTTGTGCTAAGTTTACAATATTGTCTACTGTGCTCAAGCTTTTCAATTTAAAAGCAAAACACGGGTGGAGTGATATAAGTTTTACATCATTGTTGGAACTTTTGAAAGACATGCTACCGAAAGGTAACGAGCTTCCTACTTCTAATTACGAGGCAAAGAAAATTATGTGTCCAATTGGCATAGGATACAAAAAGATACATGCATGTCCAAATGATTGTATATTGTATCGAAATGAATATGAGAGCTTGCATGAGTGTCCTAAGTGTGGATTATCCCGTTACAAGTCGCGAGAAAATGTTCATAACGACCCAGATAAGAAATGTCCTCCAGCAAAGGTTTTATGGTATTTGCCCATTATACCAAGGTTTAAACGTTTATTTGCAAATAAAGAAAATGCAAAAAACTTAAGATGGCATGCAGACGTGAGGAAGGATGACGGATTACTAAGGCATCCAGCCGATTCTCCGCAGTGGAGAAATATCGATACCATGTATTCTAGTTTCGGCGAAGAAATAAGAAATCTCAGACTTGGTCTTTGCACAGATGGCATAAATCCATTTGGCAATCTTAGCAGTCAACATAGTACTTGGCCGGTTCTTTTGGTGATTTACAATCTTCCACCTTACTTGAGTATGAAACGCAAGTACATTATGTTGTCTCTTATGATTTCGGGACCACGACAACCAGGAAATGACATCGATGTTTATCTAGCTCCTCTTATTGATGATCTAAAACTTTTGTGGGATAAAGGTGTGCACGTATTTGATGCATATAGTAGAAGTGAATTTACATTACGCGCCATGCTTTTTTGTACCATAAATGATTTTCCCGCATATGGTAACTTGTCTGGATATAGTACAAAAGGTGCTAGAGCATGCCCAATTTGTCAAGACGACATGGTTGTTGAGCGCTTGCATTTTTGCAAGAAAAATGTGTATATGCATCATCGTAGATTTCTCCCTCTCAATCATCCTTATCGTAAAAAGAAGAAACCTTTCAATGGGGAGATAGAAAGCGGAGTTGCTCGTTTGCCATTAACAGGAAATGATGTATATGAACGAATCAAGGATATTGAAAATGTATTTGGCAAAGCCTTTCCTCTTCAAGAAGGCACGTGGAAGAAAAAATCTATATTTTGGGAACTTCCATATTGGAAATATTTACAAGTTAGGCATTGTCTAGATGTAATGCATATAGAAAAAAATGTTTGTGACAGTATCATTGGAACACTCTTGAATATACCCGGTAAGACAAAAGATGGTGAGAAAGCTAGACAAGATATGTTGAAAATGGGTATTCGAAAGGAGTTAACACCAGTGGAGAAAGGTAAACGTATCTATTTGCCTCCTGCATGTTATACATTGTCCAAAAAAGAGAAAACTAGTTTATGCGAGTGTCTTCGTGGTGTCAAGGTTCCATCAGGTTATTCTTCGAACATTAGCAGTCGTGTATCAATGAAGGATTTGAAATTGACGGGCATGAAGTCTCATGACTGTCATGTGTTGATGTAACATTTGTTGCCTGTTGCTATTCGAGGTATATTGCCTAAACATGTTAGGCATGTTATTACAAAGCTTTGTATTTTTTTTAATGCAATTTGTAGTAAGGTGATTGATCCTGATATGTTGGATGATCAACAAGCCGATGTTATTGTTACCTTGTGTCAATTTGAGATGTATTTTCCCCTTCATTTTTTGATGTTATGGTGCATTTGGTTGTACATTTGGTAAGAGAAGTCAAGATTTGCGGTCCTGTTTTTATGAGGTATATGTATCCGTTCGAAATGCACATGGGAACTTTAAAAAGAAAAACAAAGAATAGATATAGACCTGAAGCTAGTATCGTAGAAGGTACTGTAGCCGAGGAAGTTATTGAATTTGTCACTCAATACCTAACTGACGTTGAACCTATTGGACTTTGCAAGTCTCGACATGAAGGGCGACTTGACGGTCAAGGCATAATTGGGTTTAAATTGACGTCAATTGGTGATGATATATTTCACAAAGCTCACCTACTTGTTTTAGAGCACCTTAGTGAGGTTCATTCTTACTTGGAAGAGCACATGACAATTCTAAAGTCTCAAAATCCTTCAAAGAACGAAAGATGGTTGACAAATGAACATAACCGCTCATTCGTCATATGGTTTAAAGATAGGGTAATGTCTCAATTGTCTCAAACAAATCATAATGTTTCCGATATAATAAAATGGTTGGCATATGGGCCTAAATTTCAAGTTAGCTCTTATGAAGTATACGCTATTAATGGGTATGTCTTTCATACGAAGCGTCAGGATGAAAAGAGCAAAATGCAAAATAGTGGAGTAAGTGTCGTAGCATCTTCAAGAGAATTTGCTAGTGCTAAAGATAACAAACCAATAAATGCGACAATGTCATATTACGGAGTAATTGAGAATATTTGGGAACTTGAATATAGGGACTTCACGATTCCTCTATTTCAATGTAAATGGGCCGATAACCATCGTGCTGTACAAGTGGATGAACATGGATTCACACTTGTTGACTTTGATCGAGTGAGTCATGATAACGATCCACTCATCTTGGCATCTCAAGTGAAACAAGTTTTTTATGTCACCGACCCAGCTGATCATAAGTGGTCTGTTGTCCTTTCTGGAAAAAGACGCATTGTTGGGATCGACGACGTGGTAGATGAAGAAGAGTATAATCAGTTTGACGAGAATCCACTTTTTTCCATTGGCGTAAGTCTATCAGAGGAAGAAGTTGATTTAAATGCAAATTATGCACGTACTGATCACGATGAAGGGGTTTGGATAGCGGGGTAATTTTTTAACCTTCTAATACTGTCACCATTTAATTTGTTCATATGTGTACATTTATTTGGAATGTGTATATCAGCTGATTCTGATTCAGATATCAGGGAGGTATGCAAGTATTTTGGAATATAATCATATCTATATCGTCTAATGCTATATTATGCATAACCTTTTGAGATGTTGTTCTGATGCTAATTTTTAATTATCATTTATCAATCTATTTATAAAAGTCCTGTGCAGCGGTGCTATAAAATTAGATATAGGAAGCGTAGACATATAGTTTGTGCAATTCTATTTTTGCAAATGGATAAGTCATAAACAAAATATCTATGCTTTGGGTTGTCTATGTAATGCTTGAACCTGAATTACTCACCTTCATGACAATAGCTAGCTTCCCATGTCCGATTGATGATGTTACATGTTGTAGTCTAATAATTATATAGGAAGCTCTAGGGTTGGAGTTGTGTTATAGCTTGCTAGGACCACGATTGTAGCTGAACAAAAAAATCATAAATACACTCAAAAACGTAGATTTGTGATATAAGGCCCTAGCTAAAATATAATTTGGGCCATAGAAAAAAATAATTTTGGGAATGAAGCCCATATTCATAATTAAATTCCCTCCCCGTCTCTGGTCTCTTGTTTGTCATAGGTCAATAGTCAGATATTCTCATTGCATGTACTCCACATTCATCGTAATTTTCTTTTCTCTGTACTCATTACATTTACATTTAATTTATTTAATTCCAACGAAGTTTATGTTTTGTAAATATAGGCTGCCTTGAGATTTTTTTCATCTTGATGACCATATAATTTTCTACATTTGGATGTTTGTGTGTGTATGGATTACGTATATTAAGGAGGTATGCATAACCTTTTGAGATATCAAGGAGGTATTATTATACTAATTCCAACAAGACCTCATTGTTTTAGGGATAGCTAGTCCAGCAAGATCTCTTGCCTTACCCTCAACCCTGTATTGCTACATGGATGATATATATCAAACTGTTATTCCCATCACACTATAACATTAATTTTGAACTGAACACTTTTCATTTATATATAATGTAAAGCGACACTCGATGAATAAGTGCATTTATTGGTTTGTGTTAGTGTTTGTCTGTCTGAAAGGATGTTATGTATGGAAGGATGTTATGTTGTAGATGAGCACAGTCTGTCTGAAATGTAACAGTGGTATGGTGGGGTAGTTAGTGTCAATGTGCAAGTGAGTGGAAGTAGTGGTGAGGCACTGTGCAGAGACTATGTCAGCAGTAAGGTGGAGAGAAAGAAACTTATTTGTATTTGAACTGAAGCAATGACAGTTTCGATTTGAACTTGAGAATTACAGGGGTAGTAGCGATATCAGTTTAGGTGAATTTCTGAAACTCTTAGTGGTCAGAGATGAGATGGAGGAGTGGCTAATCTATTGATGGTTTTGGTTATGTGCTGTTATATGGCTATAGTATGATAGAAGTAAGTTGTGAAGATGGCAAACATAAGCGATTGAGGTTGCTGTGTGTATGTTGACAGAGCAACACTGAAGTTTGTATGTAATGTAAAGAGGTTGAGGAAGCAGTTGGTTTGTGGTGACTGGTGGCTGTAGATCGAGGTTGCTGTGTTCACTCAGAGTCTGTTAACGTGGAGTAGTTTTGAAGGTGATGAAATAGTTTGCAATGGTGATAGGTAGTGATGTGAAGGAGCAGGAGTTTAGGCTCTTGCAATGTTTTGTGACAGTGGTGGTTTTGTGTTTGATGTTGTATGGTTTTGTGACAGTGGTGGTTGAAGAATGTTATGAACAAAAGAAAGGTGCACAATATCAGTCAGTGGCTGGGGGAATTGTGTATGATTTTTTTTAAATATATGCAAATGCAAACGAACAAAACACTATAAAACAATAACACAGAAACAAAATGGAAACAAAAATCAAACAACAAACACAGCACATTTTTTTTAATGTAAACAAACATACAAAATACACACATAATAAAATCAAACAAACTAATTCGAAGAATATAAAATTAAAATTAAGATTATTCCCCGGCAATGACGCCAAAAAATTGTTCATGACGGAAATTCTATTGGTTAGAACACCTTCGAACGAATTTATAATAAAAGCTAATTAAAAAAGAAAAAACTATTCTACTTGCATAAAATAAAAGATCTACACTACTAGCATGAAATGAAATAAACAAGAAAAATGAAGAGCACGTATTGAAATCGCATAAAAAAATTACATAAAAGAAACGGCTATGTAGACATGAAAATTTATTGGCCGAATGAACTAGTTATGTGTAGCTTTCTCAGATATGTGCATTTATTGGCCGGTTGCTTGCTCTGAAATTTAAGCAACCATGTATGTTTTGCTTAAGTGGTTAAATCATGAGCTTATAGAATGCATGTAAAATATACATGGTGATATTTAAGTTATTATTCGTTTGTTGAAATATTTTATAACTTTCGGGTGCACATCTGTGATATAGGAATAATGGAAATGCAACTATATGAACACGCTGAAGAGCAAAACACTTCTACTACCGCTTCAGAACCGTCATCTAAGAGGAGGCAAAGAGGTCCAACAACCGGAAAGAAATACAGAACATCCGAGCCAAAGTTCATTGAGTGGTGTGATAATGGCAAACCTACTGGAAAATGGGTGAAATCTTTTAAGGCGTACGTAGGCGATACAGCTAGATCTAGAATTGATATCAATATCAAGAATTGGGCTAGCGTTAGTCAAGGGCTTAAGGATACCATCTGGGAAGACATTAAGGTATTATAAATTCATTTGTTCGCTTATTAAATTGTCAGTTGAATCCTTTGTGTTTGGAGTCATGAACCGCTTTCATTGTTTATCAAATTCATTTTTGCTGCTTTGACGTTGTTTATTTTTTATTTCTTATTACCTCAGACCGAGTATGACATCGACGAAAAAATGAAAAATAATGTGTTAAAAAATGTTTATGGAGCATGGAAGGGTTTCAAAACAAAATTGGTTAGTGGTTGGATTACGAAGACTAGAGAGCTTCCAGCAAACCATAAAGAGCCATACGAATGTTATGATGGGGTTACAAAAACACAATGGGAAACATTTAAGAAGTATTGTGAAATCGAGGAGTTTAAGGTATGCTTTTTTTATGCCATATTTACAAGTCACATGCTATTTCTTTCATTTTACAACTCACTGGCTTGGTCAGAGCAATTGAATATTTCACAAAATGAAACGTGCAGTTTCATATAACAAAAATGAAAACTGCTCTTTAGCTTTATGATATTTAGCTCTCTACTTCTTTACACTCTCTAAAATTAACATTTCATAGTTTACAATCAGCTAGTTATTTTCCAAATTGTGTATGTAACATTTCATAGTTTACGATTAGAAAGTGGATATCATGTCCTCATGTGGAATAGAGATTGATTAGTTTAACAATCTGTAATCAATGGGCGTGCACGTATAAAATTGACTATAACCAGTTTTGCTACTCATATATACACGGATAACATAAAATTTAAACCTATGAAGAACTGGTTAAACAAAATTCATATAAATGTTTTGTAACTAAATACCCCTCGATAGTTAATCAAGATTCATATTCAAAACATTAAAAATTATACGACTGTGGTAACTCTACGAATTAAATAAAGTGGGGTAATGTAGGAGGAATAACAAAAATAAAGTGGAATGATGTATTAAAGATTGTGACAGTTAATTGAAACCAGTGATATAGAAATTTTTTTTGTTGAATGTGTCAGTTTGTGACAGTTAATTGAAAACAGTGGGGTAATGAAGTGTAGCAATGTGATATGGTGGGTCGATGCAACGGAAATGTGGGTATTTGTTGCACAGAGCAGTCTCTGGTGAAGTAGCAGATGTAGAGGGGAACTGTTTTGGAGTGTAGGCAGTGATATGTTGTTTGGTCTTGTGATTGGAGTAGGTGATGATATATTGACAGCAAGTGGAAATGATGAAGGCAACAGGTAGGCAAGTAGAGATGGTGATGAAGTGGATTGAGAAGGGGGAAGTTTGAATATGCAGTGCTGTCGATTGTAGCAAGCCGTGGGGGAGCAATGTATACAATGGGGAAGAGAGGAAACAGTGTGGATATGGTCTGACAGTGGGAGTTTGGTTTGCAACATCGTTTTTGGTTGTGGTGCGCTTGATTTATTCAAAAACTTCACAATATTTACATATAGATGGTTGATAATCATATGTTATTGGCATATTTCTATTTCCACATTTGAGCAGAAATTTATGTCTAATCTGTATGTTGTTTATGTTGAATATGTATAGTGCAGTTACAGAATCCAGTTTTGTTTATTTCTTACACACATTATAAATGATCACTATAAATATACAAATTCATTTTTGTACCATCAGTGTAATTTTGTGGGAGATTCAAATTGTAGCATTAAATATTTGTAGTAGAAATACGTGGGTTCAGATTTTAAAATTTGCAACTTGCATTTTTGTTCTTAATAATTCAATACTGTCCTATTCCTAATATGTTTTCATTTTTTTTATTGTAACCTTCACATACCACTGATGTTTGCATTGTACTAATTACATGAATATAATTGTGCATTTCTGGTTACAATGCACTTTATAAGAGAGCAATATTATAATAGTTTGTGATGGCTACTTCTTCCAAATATGGTCATAAAAGTTGACCGCCTGTTTCTTCCAAATATGCAAGTGGTACTCCATGAGCACTAAAAGACATCATGACCTGACAGCATGTTCTAAATATGTTTAGTAGTTAGTATTAGTCTTCATTGATCATGTCCTGCGATGAAAATAGCTTCATGGCTCTGTATCTCTATTTTGATTATCATTCAAATATGCTAAATTGCAACATTCACCCGGACACATCTTCCACTATTATAAACAAGGTAGATTAAAGTTAAGTATGATATAACAATTTACTTCTTGAGGGTTCCAAATTGATGTAGTTCCTTTTCGATTAAATTTGCCACTAGCAGAGAATGTATGAGTGAAGTGTGAAGTAAATGGTATGACAGGTTGAAAGTCAGTAAGGTTGAAGTGGAATGGTTGTGTTTGCTTGAAGTAGCAGTAGCAGGGTAGAAAGTGGAGTTTGGGTGAATGAAATGAACGTGTTTGCACTGTTGAGTGGTGGTGAGAAGTTGCTGTTGTTGGTGTGTGGTCAGAAGTACTTGTGGTGAGGAGTTTTGCAAGGGATGTCAGTGGTTAAGGCAAGTAGAAGAATGATGTAGGCAGTTACAATGAAACGATGGTGTGATGATCGTCCGGGCAGAGGTAGCGAAGTGATGTCTGGTGGTTCAGGCAGACGATAGAGGTTGGTATGCTCGAACTACAGCAGTTGAACTTGAGGCAACAATCTTTTAGCGGGTTGGTTTCAAAAATGTAACAGTAACACAGAAATGAAAACAGAGAGCAAATGAAAACAGATGTAACAGAGTTTTGAATTTTGTTTTGCTTTGTAACAATGTTCTGGATATTGTAATAGAAAACAGAAATGCAATAAACAATGTATGATGCATGTTACCTGAATATTCATCCTCCCTACGTGACTAAATTGACATCATAATATTTGTATACATAGAGAAATAGTACAAACATTTGTGCAAATTGCAACTGTTCTGTGGCTTGTGCTATTCTGTTTTTCTGAATTTTGCAATGTCATAAAACGGCAAATAAGTGAGAAGGCTAGGAAGAGTCAGGCATGCAATGAGCATCCTCACTATTTAGGACAAGCTGGATATGCAGAGAAGAAGGCTAAATGGATAATTGAAGGCCATAGTTCCTCGACCATATTGCCAGGTGGACCTGTTTTGGATCGGAGTATTGATTGGATTTTGGCACGATCAAAAAAAGGAGCCAATGGAAATTATGTCATCCCTAATGAGAAAACTAAGATGGTTGCAGATAAAATGGTACGACTAGTTTCCATGTGTTTTATCGCTTTTCATGTTTTAAACTGAAAATACACACGACCCAACATTCTTTATTATTAGATAAAATATGACACGTAATATGATATCATTTCAGCAAACGTGTGGTGCTAACATTTCAGTAAAAAGCATGATACTATAGCACTATTTTAATTTTTTAATCTTCATATGATAGTGAAAAGCATGTCACCTTATGTTTTAGCTTTTTTTTGTTGACAGAATGATTGGAGAGGAAAAGCCGTTGAAGGGTCATGGGTTCCAGATAGGTATGATGATGTCTTGAGTCGTGGTCTTGAAAAAAAAGAGCATCGAGGTCGAGTTAGAGGGATTGGTGGGACGGTTGGTATAAAAAACGTATTTGGGGATGTAGAGAAAAGGAAAGGTCGAAGTGGTGTAATATCAGCTGCTCAGCTGCATGTTATCACTTAGGAAATAGAGGCTAAAGTGAGCCAAAAATTGAGACAAGAGATGAGTACAATGGTTCAAGAGCAGATTGCAAACATTTTGAACACGATGAATTTGCCCAAGGAGGTGGAGATCAGCACACCATTAACTGATCATCGTAGTAGTTGTCAATAATGCACCCGAGCAAATTACAATATGCAAACAAAACTCAAGAGACGGATCCCTTTGCAGACTTGCAGGTAAACAATTCATAGTTGAATTTATAAACGTATACGATTTTATGTATTTGACAAGTGCTAAGTGAAAAATGTTGGTTTTGTACTTTGCCATTCTAGAAACCGATTAAATGTCGTTTGGCCGTGAATATGGACTCCAAAAATGTTGTAGTGGGTCATGGCATGGTACATCCCGCTTTAAGGTCCGGAGATCAATGTCATAATCAACAAATCTTGGTCGATCATGTAAAAGTTGGAATTGATGTACTGGAGTCTAGTCATGATGGAACCTCACTTCCTGTTCCAACTAAACATCACAACACGATAGGAGAAGCGGTTGGGAGTTTTATTCAATGGCCTAAAAGCCTTGTGCTTTTAAGAGATAATGATACGGTAATGAATGCATTTTTCTTCCTTAATTTAGCTTGCTAAACTCCTCTATTTCATATTAGAACATATTAAAGAAGTAAAATTTCTTCATGCTAGAACCTATTATAGATAATTTAGCTATTTATAAACTTATCGGAAAGTAGTTAACATATGAAGTTGAATTCTTAGCATTCGTCTATTCTTTTAACAACATCATTTCAAACATCTACTTAAAATTTTAAATTAGGTGCCTACATCTCAACCAAACAAGGATTTGTTTGAAAATAGTAATGACAAGGTCGTGAATACAATGTCAGATGAGTCTGCAAAACGCAAATCAATCGTGGATGAAGAGATTCTCAAAACTTTAACGAGCGAGTGCAGATATTTCCACGACCTAATACTTCAAATGTTATCCAATGATAGTGCCATCAATGCAATTCAAGTGAATAAGGATTTATTCACATACGATGAGGACTTTGAAATTCACATCACGATGGACGACATTATCGAATTCCTTAGTATGACATGGTTGAATGCATCATGGTTGCAACTTTACATCATGTGAGTATTTTTTCCTTAGCAATTTTTTTATATATAACCATCTTAGTTTTTTGATGAATAGTCAATTTTTAAAAAACTAATAATATATGTTTAAATTTGTTTAGGTGGTTAAATCATATGTGCAATGATCTCAAAGTGGAGACCATTGGGTTTATGTGTCCCAAAAAGCTTTCCCAAGTGCGAAAACATCCAGATGTGACAAATACATATTTGTCGAACACATGGAAAGCATTGCAATCTAAAAGCTTACTTTTAGCCCCACAGTACGAAGGGTATGAACATTAAACTTTTAGTAACTAGTTTACAAATTTGATGCCAATTTTAACTAACTATAAATCTTGTAACGCAGGAAACATTGTATACTGCTTGTTTTCCGTGTAGAAATGAATGAGATTTATGTTTTTGATCCTCAGGCCGAACGCAAACATAAACTTGAAATTAAACCGCAAGTGAGCACGTAAGTTGTATATATTTGCTCTCTTATATGAAGTTAGTATATGTGGTAAAATTAAAAATTTATACATGAAATTAGTGTATGTAAATGCGGGTGCCGGAGTAGTTATTATTTAACATTTTATTGCATGTGTAGGGCCTTCAAAATTTACAAGGCATTCGGTGGCAAGTCTCGAGGAAGTACCTTGAAATGGAAGCATGTTAAGGTGATTTGATTTTCAAACAAAAAATAAAATAAAATAGATACTATGTATTGTTTGGCATATGAATTCATTTTAAACTAACTATTAAGTTATCTTGTAATATTGCTGTAGTGTCCTCAACAATTAGGAGCAACTGATTGTGTATATTATGTGATGAGGTATATGCATGACATAGTGAAAAACCACAATCAAAGCATCGATTTACAAAAGGTACTACTTTAGTTTTCTTCCATCATATTATACATTAGCTACATTATAGGTACATTTCGATCATATCATTGCTGCAATGCTAGTTAGAAGAAATCAAATGCCAAGTCTTTATTTACTGTTCAGTTCATGTATTTGAAGGAAAAAAATAAACCGAGAAAATGTGTAGTGATGCACCAAGTCGTTGTTTTAGTTTGACCCATAATATTAGAAGTTAAACTTATAAATCCAGCTGATTCAAAGAAGTGAACTATTTTAAAGTGAGGGAGCATTAACGCTTCTAGATTCCAAACTTTCAGCCATACAGTGAACAGTTATTATTGCTAATAAAAATGAAAGCAATTTTTTTCTTTTTTGTTTTAAAACAAATGATTTACACGTGGAAAAGAAAATGAAAATGAAAATAAACTCCAGCAGAAAGCAAAGCTATGGAAAGAAGTGTCTGATGTTGTGTTTTGTAGTTTGTGTAGAAGAGGGATGGAAGGTGAACAGTGGTCGGTAGGCGATTTTGATTGTGATGGAGATGGTTCGGGTTTGTGAAGTGAGGTTGAATTAGTGGGTTCGCGGTTGTGGGTTGTAGGAGGTGGGTGATGATGGAAATTGAAGTTGAGGTGATAGTTGTTTGAAGTTGATGGTGTTGCTTGATGACGAAGGAGGCAGGTAATCGGAGGCAGTGGGAGGGAGTGGTGATGTTTGCTGTGAGTGGTTTGGTTTTGGTTTGGGTTGTGGGTTGGAAGTGGTTGAAGATTTGGTCACGTGGTCGTGGTGACGGGTTTCTGGTCATGATTGAGGGAGGTGAGTTATTCCAGGCAGTTTGGGGAAGTTGAGGTGTTGAAGTGTGCAGTTTTGGTTGGATGAAGAGGGAGATGAAATGTAACTGAGAATGGTGAACAAAGAAAGGCACAAATGAGGAAGTACAACAATCAAATGCCTCAATTGCCTGTAGCAGTGAACTCAAATGATGGACAGTGAGAATGTAGCAGGTTGATAGTTGCAATTGTAGTTGTCGAAGAGGAAGTAGGGAGAAGGCATAAAAAAGATAAGTGTTGGAAGAATTTAGATTCAGGTGCAATAAGGGATTCAACTACCAACTGGTCTCTCTATTGGTAGTAAGATGTATAATAATTAACCACTGATTTCAGGAACATGAATAAATCTGGATAACGTATTGAAAACCACAACTATACTAAGGTTACAAGAATGTGAATAATGGATTTAAGATTCAACATAAAAAATCAATCAAGAGAGCGATGAGCTTCTTCGTTGTGATGGAAGAACAAATCAGGATCGATATCATCAAATGGAGGTTCGATCATAGAAATTCCAAGGTTAGATGGTCCTTCAGCTGGCTGTTGATTTCCATCATCTGAATCAGAATCAGAATCTGAATCAATATGGATATGTTGGAGAGTTAAAAGGGAGATTGAAGATGGATTAACAATATGGATTCGGGGAAGGGGCCTGCCGACCTTGCCAACCAACACCAGCATGCATGACAACGTCTGTAGGAGTCCAGAACCTTCCATGCAGACGCAAATGATCCTCATCTCCATACTGCTCCTGTACTTATAGAGAAAGCCTTCCATCCTTCCACCATTTGCTCTCTCTCTATCTTCGCCCTTGGCATTGAAAGGAGTGAAGGTATTGAATTCTTAGAAGATTTGTTTAAACATTTTGATGAGATTAATTCGGTGAATA
This sequence comes from Allium cepa, assembly GCA_030765085.1. Lineage (NCBI taxonomy): Eukaryota > Viridiplantae > Streptophyta > Magnoliopsida > Asparagales > Amaryllidaceae > Allium > Allium cepa. The sequence continues at coordinate 418,504,542 of CM060932.1, forward strand.
TTGGTCAAAACTATAAAAAGAAATTTGGAGACCATGACTGTCATGATGTTCGAGTAGATGACAATCATCCAAATTCTGCGTTGAATGGTCGAAATGTTAAGGTTAGTTTTAGTGATTCTGTTTTGGCTTCGGATAGGGTTGGTCTCTCTATTGGTAGTAATCCAGTTACTGTTATGAACGATGAGGATTTGAGAAGTTTGACAGATGAGGAAGCTTCAGATATTCTTGTTAATGTAAGCATGGAAGTGTTGAAAGTGAATTTTTTTGATCCTCTGTTATATTATCTTGTTATAATGCAATATAATTCAAATAATCAGCCTATGGAAACTGGTAGTACATGTTTAATTCAAGATATGTTGTTAACTCAAGGAGTGATTCTGGTGTTGCCAATTGGTTTCAAAAGTTGGATGAAGACTTTATACACAATCTCTATAGAATTGTAGTGGTTGGTTGCGGTTGTGGGTTGTAGGAGGTTGGTTGCTGTTGATTTGAGGAGTATGGAGTGTGTTTGTTTGAGTGAAGGTCAGGATGGTTGGTTATGCAGTGATGCAGGAGGTGAATATGTGGCGCTTGGTTTTGATGATGGTTGAATGTAGTTTTTAGGTTGTGAATGGCAGAGGAGTTAGTTGTTGGCTTCTTCCTTGATAAGCCACTGGTCGCCTGCTTTTTGTTGTTCAAATCTCTGCATTTTTCTCATTGTTACCAGTTGCAAAATATTGCCATTCTAATACCATAGAACCGACCGACATGCCAACTCTATTATGAAAATGGAAGCAACCCATCAACATATCAGGCTCTTGACACATTAAAAATGCAGTAAACATGAAGTTAAATAATTAGTTCAGACGGGGTAAAGATGATGCATTTAAAGCCTTTACAACACGAGCTGCACAAAATAAAAAGCATAATTCATCAAAAAGGAAACCAAATCGAACACAGAGTCATGACACAGCTAAATTGACAATTCTAGATAATAACACTACTTCCCCAAGTCAAAAAGTTGCTATTTACGGTAGAACCATCAGTCCCAGCCAGTTGCAATTATGGGTCCAGTAGGAATATCATAGCTCTGATGATTGTAATAAGACCCCGATGCACCACCTTCATTGTTTCCATATGAGTTAGACCTGTAGTTGTTAATTTTTACGATAATCAAACCCACCAAATCTACTACCACCACCAGATCTTCGATTCTTGCTACCACCACTCTTGCCACTACCACCACTGTTGCCATAAATCTGAAGTGGTTGAGGTCAAGAAAGGTGATAATGAGTCAAGTAAGGTAGAGAGAGGGAAGTTTAAAGTTATAAATAAGCAGAAGTGGCAGAAAATTGCTGGAAACAAGAACAAAGTGATATCTCTAAAACAATTAAGCATGGAAAAGTGGTGGAATGTAATATGATAGCTGCTACTTCCAATGGAGGGAGGTTGGGTTACTGGTTGTTTGGGTATGGGAAGATTATGTTTTTTAGAGATGGTTGGGTTACTGGTAGTTTTATTGAGGTTGGTGGTTATTGACTTGTAGATGGGTATAGGAACAGGTAGCGGTTTTGGTTTGTAGGCATTGATCGAAGTGGATGGAGATCGTGTTTTAGGTTGCAATTTTAGATGGTTTCTGAGTGAAGTAGTTTCTTGGGTTTGGGATTGTAGAAGGGGGTTGTTCAAGCTCAACGTAAATGGCATAACAAAAACTAACAATATAGAATGTTTTTTTAACAGCACTAAATGGAACAAAATGGAAATGTAACAAAAGCAGCAAATATGTAGCAAAAAAAATGAAAATGAATTTTTTTTTAATTGTGTATGTTTTTTTCATATATAATAAAATATGCAAATGCAAATGCAAAAACAAACAAGAAACACAAACAAACAACAAAATACACACGAAAATCAAACAAACAAACACACAACAAAATACACACGAAAATCAAACAAACAAAATAAATTTCCTTGTAGCTATCATTTAATTTGTTTCCAATATTCAGCTTATGCATGGTTCAACCTGTGTTTGAATTACATTCCCTCAGATTGATCTTTTATATATATTGCAGAGTATTCCTGACTTAATTATTGTCTTTTGTATAACAATTCTCTTAATTGCAGGACTTTGTACGAGACGGTTCTTATAACCAACAAGAGATAGACGAGGTTCGAGAGAATTTAGCTAGTTATATCATGTATAATTGGATGTAGTTGGTTGTGTACGCCGATCTTTTGTAACGTATGTTGGTATTTTGTTATGTACGTTATGTTTGTGATAGATTATATTCTATTTTAGTCTGTAAACATGAATTATGTTGATGGATAATATAATTATATTTTTTGTTCAATCAGTTCATAGTAACGTTGGTTTATAAAAAATTAAAATTCAATTTCATACTGTTTCTATAATCTTAAACGGTAATAATATTTTTTTTGCTTCAGATATTACTTGTGTCGGTTGTTACTTCAAAGGGAACCGATACAACTTTATATCAATTGTGTCGGTTGAAAAAACAAACGTAACGGACACAAATATCAATCATTTGTGTCGGTTGTTATTAAAGAACCGACACAAAACTATGAACAGTTGTGTCGGTTTTTCTAAAAGGACCGACACAATAAACGGCGGTGTGCTTCACTATACAAGCTGATTTGTGTCGGTCCTCTTAGAAAGACCGACACACCTGTTCATAGTTTTGTGTCGGCTCTTTAATAACAACCGACACAAATGATTGATATTTGTGTCGGTCGTACAACCGACACAACAGAAAAATGTCTTTTGTGTCGTCTTCATATGAGTCGGTTGTAAAACCGACACAACAGGGGTTACACAACCGACACAAATGACCAGTTTTGTACTAGTGATCTTCTCATAGTCTCCCGATCAGGAGATATGCAGGTACTGTATAGAATATTGGCATTATTTGTGTTAAGGTGGAAAATGTAAAGCTTTAACGCTATTTAAATGTATGTTTATTTTACTGTTAGACATTATTATAATAGCGCAATATACTATATAGTAAATAGTTTAACGGATCCTTAGAGGATGGACGGTCCCAAGCATCTTCTAAGTTATTTGTACCTTTCCTACAGTTCACTTGAGTTGGTTTACTTGGGATAAGTATATATGTCCTGACTCGAGTGTTTGTGTTTTATTTACGCTCGGGGCAGCTTGAGTTTATTCACAGATTTGGATTTCCACTCTCAGGAGGTCTGGAATCCCTGGAGATTTATCAGCCTATCTAGTTATCTATATTTCAGTTCTGTTGTTCTGGTGTCATCTTTGTATTAGTCGACTTCTTTGTATTTGGGATTTGATGTCGTATTTACTTTCAGACCGATATTATGTATTTGGTTTTTGAGACTTTGTGATAGTAGCTTCATGAACTACTAGGGTATTTATTTTTCCGCTGCGAGATATTTTGATGTTCAGTGTCTATGATTCTGTGATTTGATTTTTCATTTGCTCCGAATTTTTATTTCAATTTTTTATTCTGTACTATTCTAGTCTGACATGTGTGGATTATTGTCGATTTGAATAGTGGAAAATAATGAGTCATTACAGTTGGTATCAGAGCTTTGGTTTTTAGGCAAACCTTAGCCCGTGGAGCAAAAACTCATTAGAGATAGGGCAGAAATACCCAAGAATGAGTGAAATCAACTTCAGAATCATTTCTTTGTGAGAGAACGTATTTTCAAAGTATAAAATGATTTTAAAATGATTTTCTAAGGATTTTTCAAAGATTATTTTGATATAAAAAATTTCTTGTTTTAAAAGCAATTTTTTTCTAAACTTCTTTCCGTTTATCTTGTCTTGTCTTGTCTTATTTTATCTTATCTCTACCTTTGTCCTAATATTCATTCTTAAATTTTCAGGATGAATCATAGAAATGCTAGAGGTCAGGGTCATGGTGCTGCCCCAGTTCCAGCCCCAGCTCCTGTCCGTTTCACTGTTCTTTGCAAAGAATTTACTCAGCTTGGAGGAACCAAGTTCACTGGTTCCGAGTATATCATTGAGGCTCAGCAATGGCTGAGGAGTATCTAGAGGATATTTACTGGTCTTAAGATTACTGATGCCCAAAAGCGTCATCTAGCCGCATGGCAGCTGCAGGAGGCTGCCCAAGATTGGTGGGAGTCGGTTACGGCTAACACCATTGAGGCTGATCTTACTTGGGAACAGTTCAGGTATCTTCTTGTGTTTCTTTGATTCTATTTTTCTATCTTTTCGTGCCTTTTTTTAAGCTTAATTATCATTCTTTTTAGGGAGGCTTTTGTTGCTAAGTGGATGCCCGAAGCCGGGAAATCCCAGCTTTATAGGGAGTTCATGGACCTCAAGCAAGGAAGCATGTCTTTTTCAGAGTACGAGAGGAAGTTTAACGAACTTTCTAAGTTCGGACCTGGCCTGATGACACTCCTCTGAAGAAGAATGAGAAGTTTATTGCTGGTGCTCGTCTTGAGTACTATAGTCGGCTCATTTCTCATGTTCATGGCACTTTTATCCAGCTTATGGATATGGCTCTTCGTTATGAGAACCCAACTTCTAAGGGTCCTACTTCAGTTGGTGCTCCTTCATCTCAGACTTCTTCTGCAAATTCTAGGAAGAGAAAGCCCAGTTTCCAACAGAAGAATAAGAATTGGCTTAAGAATCTTGGTTTGGGATCTTCATCATCTGCTCCATCTAGAGGCAGCCAGTTGACCTTTCTTCCATCACCTACTTCAAATGTGACCAGAAGGGACACTATGCGAATAGTTGTCCTACTATTGTTGGTACTTCCATTCCTCCCCCCGCTCAGCCAGCTAGGCATAATCTTTGCCACATCTGTCTCCAGCCTGACCATTTCAGGAAAGATTGCCCTACCCAACAGAGGGGTAAGCCTTTTGGTATATTTGTTGTCACCTCCGCCTCTTCTCCAGCACCTGCTCCTCCAGCTCCTAGTGATGACCAAGGTACTCTCCAGGGTTCTTTCTCTTTATTTCAACATCATGTTTGTGTGCTTTTTGATACTGGTGCATCCCACGGTTTTATATCTGTTGATTTGTGTGATAAGTTTGAGCATCTACTTTCTCCTGAGTATGTTTCTGAACCCTTATGTGTTTCAAATCCAATTGGGGTCCTGCAAACCTTAATAGGATTTGTAAAAAAGTGAAGCTTCTTTATTCTGATCATCGTTTCAGTGGTGATTTCTATGTTTTGGGCTCCGATGCTTTTGATTCGTTGCTTGGTAGTGATTGGCTTGGTAGGCATGATGCTCATATCTCTTGTAAAGCCCGATCTGTTTATCTTAAGGATGATCTGGGTAATTCCTTTGTTATTCAGTGTCGCATGCCTCAGGATTTTGCTGGCGGTTTTATTTATTCTCTGGATTCTACTCCTGATGATCTTCATTCGACCCATGTGGTCAAACTCTTTCTTGATGTTTTTGGTGAAGTCATTGCTCAGCTTCCTAAGCGGGAGATAGATTTCCGCATTGATCTTATTCCTGTGCTCGACCTATTGTTCTTCCTCCTAGAAGAATGGCACCCCGCGAGAAGGTTGTGTTAGCAAAGCAAATTGAGGACTTGTTCTCCAAAGGTCTGATCAGACCTAGCCATTCAGAATGGGGAGCAGCGGTGGTTTTCGTCACCAAGTCTGATGGTCTTTGAGGATGTGCGTTGATTATAGGGAGCTGAACAAGCTTACTATGAAAAAAAGATATCCAATGCCTCACATCAATGATATGTTTGATCAGCTTTATGGTGCTACTTGGTTCTCTCAGATTGATCTTGCTACAGGTTTTCACCAGCTCAGAGTTCCTGAGGAAAGAGTTCCCAAGACTGCTTTCCAGACTGAGAATGGGTTCTTTGAATGGTTAGTCATGCCTTTTGGTTTGACTAGTGCGCCTGCTTTCTTTGTTGATTTGATGAATCGTGTTTTTCATGATGTTTTTAATAAATTTGTTCTAGTCTTTGTTGATGATATCCTTGTCTTTTCTAAGACCAAGGCAGAGCATGAGTCACACTTGAAATCTGTTCTAGAGATTCTTAGAAGCCATCAATTGAAGGCTAAATTTTCTAAATGCCATTTCTGGAAGAATGAAGTCAGATTCCTTGGATATATTGTTTCTGGTAATGGAGTTTCTGTTGATCCAGCCAAGATCGCTGCGATCAATGTAAGTCTTTTCTCTTTTCTTCATCATTTAATTTTTCTATCTTTTCTGTTGTCTTATTTTTCCCTATTTCTATTACAGGATTGGGAAATTCCTAAGACTCCTTCTGATATTCATAGTTTTCTGGGCCTTGCCGGTTACTATCGGAGATTCATTGAGAATTTTGCTCGGATTGCTGCACCACTCACTGCTTTGACTCGTAAGAATGCAAAGTTTATCTGGGATAAGAGGTTTGAAGCTGCATTCGCTGAGTTAAAGAGCAAGCTAACTTCCGCACCAGTTCTTACCGTTCCAAGAGGAAGTGAAGGATTGACGGTATATACTGATGCTTGTCGTGAGGGATTGGGTGCTGTTCTCATGCAGGATGGTAAGGTCATAGCCTATGCCAGCCGTCAGTTGAAAACCCATGAAGCTAATTATACTGCCCATGATTTAGAGTTGCTTGCTATTGTCTTTGCTTTGAAGCTTTGGAGGCATCATCTGCTTGGAACCAAGTTTGAGCTTTTCACCGGTCATCAGTCTTTGAGATATATCTTCACCCAGAAGGATTTGAATCAGAGGCAAGTTTATTGGCTTGAGTTTCTGGCTTCTTATGACCTTGATATTAGCTATACCCTCGGTAATGCTAATGTTGTGGTCGATGCTCTGAGTCGAAAGTAGGCTTTGTTATGTCAGCTTGTTGTTTCTTCTCCTCTTCTGGATCGTATCAAGGCTAAGCAGGATGAGGATAGGATGCTTAGGCTTATTAAGGAGAGTGTTCGGAGCAAGGTTGGTGGTAGTAGTGGAGCTCAGATTGATGATATTGGTGTTTTGAGGATTAATAGTAGGATTTGTGTTCCAAATGTAGATGGGTTGAGGCAGGAGTTGCTTCGAGAGAATCATCGATCCAGACTTTCTATTCATCCTGGTATATCGAAGATGTATCAGGATATGAAGAGGCTTTATTAGTGGTGAGGGATGAAGCAGGATGTCTCTATCTTTGTTAGTCGGTGTACGACTTGTCAGCAAGTCAAGGCTGATCATCAGGAGACCCCTGGTTCGTTGCAGCCCCTAGATATTCCCAACTGGAAGCGGGAATAGGTTTCTATGGACTTCATTGATGGATTGCAGAGGTCCAGGAAGGGCAATGAGAGTATCTGGGTTATTGTGGATAGGCTGACCAAATCTGCTCATTTTATTCCGGTCAAGTCTACCCGTTCTGCTTCTAGCTTGTCTGAGATCTACATGAGGGAGATTGTTCGTTTCCATGGTGTTCCTCTCAGTATTGTTTGTGATTGTGATCCTATCTTACCAGCCAATTCTGGAAAGCTTTTCAGGAACCTTTGGGTACTCATCTGAATCTGAGAACTGCTTACCATCCGCAGACCAACGGTCAAACGGAAAGAGTGAATCAGATACTCGAAGATCTTCTTCATGCTTGTGTGCTTGATTATGGTGGATCTTGGGAAGATCATTTGCATCTTGTCGAATTCACCTATAATAATAGTTATCAGGTATAATCTTATTTTCTGTTTTAAGCTTATCTTAATCATTTATCTATCTCTTTCTATCTTTGAATTCAGGCCAGTATCAAGACGTCTCCATTTGCTGCTTTATATGGACGACCTTGTTGATCTCCATCTTGCTGGATTGAATCAGGTAACCGTCCAGTTCTTGGTCCTGATATGATTCTAGAAGCTTCTGAGAGAGTTGAGGAGATTAAGAGAAGGTTGAGGGTTGCTCAGGATAGGCAGAAGAAGTATGTTGATAGGCGAAGGCGGAAGTTTGAGTTTGCTGTTGGCGATATGGTTTTCCTTAAGGTCTCTCCCTTAAGGAATGTCATTCGTTTTGGTCGTAGAGGGAAGCTTTCTCCTAGATTCATTGGTCCTTTCCACATTGTGGAAAGAGTCGGTTCCTTAGCTTATCGTTTGAAGTTACCCGAGAAGCTTTCTGGAGTGCATGATGTATTCCACGTCTCACATCTTCACCGGTACCTCCATGACCCATCTTTGTTTGTTCAGCCTTCTACTCTTGACAGCTTGGATATTGAGCCTAATCTAACTGTTGAAAGGAAGCCACTTCATATTGTTGACAGAGGTACGAAGCAACTAAGAAGGAAATCTGTTGGTCTGGTCAAAGTATAGTGGAGTACGGATGATCATGATTGTACTTGGGAGACAGAGGAGAGCATTCGTGCTTCAAATCCGGAATTGTTTATTCCAGGTACTATTTTGTTTTTATATCTTGTTTTTCTTATTTCCTTGTTTCCATTCTTTTCGAGGACGAAAAGGTTTGAGTGGGGGAGAGTGTAACAACCCAATATTTTTAACCTTATTTTATTTGAATTTATTTCATTCTGAAAATGTTTTAGAACTTATTTACTTAAATTTTGTTTTAAATTATTTTTATAGCGAAGTAGAATTTTTTCTAGAATTTATGGTAATTTATTTGAAATTTTCAGGTTCTGTTTCATATTTTAAACAATTTCTTCAATTCTTTTGATATTTTCTATGAAGTTAATTATTTATTTTACTTTGAAAATGTTTTAAAAATCATTTTTATTTCAAATTTTGTCTTGTAATATTTTTAAAATGAAGTAAATAATTTTCCAAAGCCATTGGTAATTTTCTTGTAATTTTTATGTCATGTTTGCTATTTTTAAACAATTTCTTTATTCCTTTTTCTATTTTTCACCAATTTAATTATTTATTTTATTTTGGAAATGATAAATAAATTATTTTATTTCAAAGTTTCACTTCATAATATTTTTAAAATGAAGTGGACATTTTTCCAAGACTAGTAGTGATTTATTTGTAATTTTTGGACACTATTTTGTATTTTTAAGTAATTTCTTTCATTCTTTTTATATATTCTTTAAAATTAATTATTTATTTTCTTATATTTTTACTTAGTTTCGGTTTGTAAAGTATATTTCTGAGTTATTTTGTTTATATAAAATTTAAAAAGAAAAGGAAGTGCCAAAGGTTTAAAAAGTTACAAAACTTAAGGCTTTTCACCTTCAAAACTCTTCATTTTTCACAACTCTTCATTTATGTAGATTTTTGGCCGTACACTATTTTTCTTAGCCGTCTATTTTCATTATCTTTCACGTGAAAAATATTTCAGCTCCTTATTTCTCACGGCTTCAACAAATATTGGTAATGGCCTCCATCACTTTTTCTACTTTTCTTCTTATTTTCTTTAATTTTTTGCCTTGTTTCTCTTCTTGTTTGGATCGGCCTTACCATTGTTCCACGACCACCACCACCCTAGATCTCTTCCATGCCTTTACCACCATCTACCGCACCAGCCTTGACCTCGGGCGAACCCACCTTGATGGCCAAACCCTTCATTTGCAACCTAAATGCCTAAAAACAATGTTGTTGACCACTACTTGCCATACCACTCCATCCACCACCCTAATTACCACCATAGCCACCACCACCATCTCTGACCTGAACACCACACACCCCTCCAACCTCTTTCCAGTCATGGTGCACCCACAGGTTGAGCACACTTTCCATGGCTGAGCCCTTTAGCCAACCAAAACTCCACCTTTTGCCTAAAATTCCCTTCAACTTCTCATGTAGAAAACTCCACCTTGTTCATGCCTTGAACCCGACCCATGCCAGCCCAAACCTGAGCCAAAACTTGACCAAATCTGAACCAAACCATACCCTAGGCCGTGACAAAAGTTTGAGGAAGCAAGGCAAAAAATTTGGCAATTAATTTCTCTTTTATTTCAAAGTTATTGCATTTTAAAGTTGTATTGAATTGTGTTGCTTTGATTGTTTGTTTTGGGTTGTACACAAGAGTTGCAGCTTGGATTCGCTCTCCACTCAAGTCCGTAATCGTGTCATCATGCTTTGTTCTGTTGTGCCTTTGGTTTTGAAATCTTCATCAATTAGAGGTGAGTAAAGCTCACACGACAATTATACTCGTGCAGTTGTAAAACAACAACAACTGAATGTGTAGAAAATATTTATGATGTTATAACTGCCATGTGATTTATATATATGATGTTAAACATGTTAAATTGCATATCATCTCACCGTTACATGTCATATCACCTGTTACTGTTGTATATTGTTAAACTGTTCATTTATATCTGTTTATCACACTGCAAGTTCCTTGTAGATTAGGTTCACAATGGGTTGAAATGATACATAGCCGAACGGACTTTAGAATAAGGAAAAATCATTATGGGCTGAAATGATAGGCCTAAACGGTTTTTAAATTATTTATTTTGACTTGGGATTGTGGGTTTGAAATGATAAAACCCGGATTTTTATTTGTAAACTGCAGATTGAAATGATATATGTCTGTATCACTTGACCTAGGCTAGAAAACTATATATAGGCCCGTAGTATTTTTATAAATTTTCTGGAAATTTTTAAGTAATTTTAAAAGTGTATATATATGAAAACTTGATTTAAATTGGATTTTAAATTATTAAATATAGAAACTCGGAATTTTCTATAAGTTAAAATGTAGAAAAAAATGAATAGTTGCATTGAGTTTTGAAATATAACTTAAGTGGAAATTGGAATTTTGTTAAATAAAATTTAGTTATATAAATAAAAACTGGAAATTAAAAATTTATTTGAAAAAAAAATGGAGGAAAATTTAAGTGTTATGTTGTTTATTTAAAATGTGAAGAATTGGAAAATTTACACTTGAATTTATTAAAGGAATTTGTTGAAATTTGATTTAATAATAAGGAATTTATTATGATAAAAATAATATGTTTAAATGATATGTAATGAACATTTTTAATGTTAACTTATGATTTTTAGAATGTTTAAATATATTAAAATGAAGTTTATTATTTGCTGAAAATACACTAAAATCTGGAATTCACTTTTAATAGCATTCAGAAATGCTATAATTTCTAAATTGAACTAAAATTGAGAAAAAAAGAGCTATTACAACATTTCTGAAATGCTGTAGTTGCTGTAGTTGAACTGATAAGCTAAAATTTAACTCAGATCTATTATAGCATTTCTGTAAATGCTGTAGTGGTCTGCTGTCATTGCAGAAATGAATAAAACCCTTGTTTTGAAACCTGAGCTATTACAGCATTTCTGGAAATGCTGTCTTTGCTGTTTTGAACTAAAATTTGACTAAAACTGAGTTTTAACAGCAGTTTTTAAGTGCCGTATTTGCTGAATTAAAATGTTTTCAAGTGTAACTTATAACAGTTTTTTTCTAAATGCTATTAAAGGCTGAAATTTTAAAAATTATGGGTTTTGACTTAGTAAACGAACTCCGAATGACTTGAAACTTGAAAATTAGAATACTTGACTTGAAAGAATAATAACTTCACTTTTAAATGATTTAAATGAATGAAATAAATTGAAAAATGAATCATTTAAAGGATGATTTGAATTGAACTAAATAAATGTTATCTTTGAACTGTAAAAAGGTATTTAAGTTTGATATTTGAATTTGAATTTAAATAATGATTTAATAGAGAAGTTTTGAAAGGATATGATAATTTGATATATCGAAATGATTTGGAAATGATATAATCTTTATGTTGATAAACAATTGGGTTTTGAAATGATATTTTATATTGAAGAATAAAATATTATTTTTAAAAGTTATAACCACGGGTTATAATAACGATTGGTTGGCAAAGAGACCGGGATCGGATATGGACATACTCTCTGTCGATACCGAAAACCACTTTGACAACTGTGTACGCGGTGGAGATTGCAGATTGAAGTAGGATGGCGGCGACGTTCTTATGGTATGTTACGTGGATCCAACTCCCGTGAGTTGGCATAAGGTGGCTAAAACAAGAGCGATATCGGGCCAAAAGAGGTACCTCCTCTGGTCGGACGCATTTCTTCGGTACCATTCTATTACTTCGTGATTGTTTGGTGGCCACCCTCCGATTTTAGGAATGTGTTCCGAGGTGGGCGTATGTGGCTGCTACATTACCGCCAGCCCGTGTGCGTAATTGGTATGTCTACACTGGCATTGCCTTGTGTGCCGTGTCACCTACCATATCGAGCCTTTACTACGAGTTTCTATTTGTGTCGTACCTATGCAGTATCTTCTCATCGTCTCCCGATCAGGAGATATGTAGGTACTGTATAGACTATTGGCATTATTTGTGTTAAGGTGGAAAATGTAAAGCCTTAACGCTATTTAAAAGTATGTTTATTTTAGTGTTAGACATTATTATAATAGCGCAATATACTATATAGTAAATAGTTTAACGGATCCTTAGAGGATGGGCGGTCCAAAGCATCTTCTAAGTTATTTGTACCTTTGCTATAGTTCACTTGAGTTGGTTTACATGGGATAAGTGTATATGTCCTGACTCGAGTGTTTGTGTTTTATTTACGCTCGGGCCAGCCTGAGTTTATTCACAAATTTGGATTTCCACTCTCTAGAGGTCTGGAATCACTGGAGATTTATCAGCCTATCTAGCTATCTATATTTCAGTTATGTTGTTCTGTTGTCCGCTTTGTATTAGTGGATTTCTTTGTATTTGGGATTTAATGTCGTATTTACTTTCAGACAGATATTATGTATTTTGTATTTGGTTTTTGAGACTTTGTGATAGTAGCTTCATGAATTACTATGGTATTTATTTTTCCGTTGCGAGATATTCTGATGTTCCGTGTCTGTGATTTTGTGATTTGATTTTTCATTTGCTTCGAATTTTTATTTCAATCTGTTATTTTGTACTATTCATGTCCGGCATGTGTGGATTATTGTCGATTTGAATAGTGGAAAATAATGGGTCGTTACAGGTATTATATGCCGAACGACTCGGCTGTGTGGAACAAGAATGAATGCTGAACATCTTTGGAATGCCGAACGGTATTGTATGCCGAACGACTCGGTTGTGCCGAACAAGAATGGATGCCGAACACCTCTGTAATGCCGAACGGTATTGTATGCCGAACAACTCGGTTGTGCCGAACAAGAATGGATGCCGAACATGTCTGGAATGCCGAACGGTATTGTATGCCGAACGACTCGGTTGTGCCGAACAAGAATGGATGCCGAACACCTCTGTAATGTCGAACGGTATTGTATGCCGAACGACTCGGTTGTGCCGAACAAGAATGGATGTCGAACACCTCTGGAATGCCGAACGGTATTGTATGCCGAACGACTCGGTTGTGCAGAACAAGAATGAATGCCGAACACCTCTGAAATGCCGAACGGCATTGTATGCCGAACGACTCGGTTGTGCCGAACAAGAATGGATGTCGAACGCCTCGGTAATGCCGAACGGTATTGTATGTCAAACGACTCGGTTGTGCCGAACAAGAATACATGTCGAACACCTCTATAATGCCGAACGGTATTATATGCCGAACGACTCGGTTGTGCCAAACAAGAATAAATGTCGAACACCTTTGGAATGTCGAACGACCTTGTATGCTGAACGACATCCACACCAATCTGCATTCCTAAGCCGAGCGGCATCCATGCCGATCCAAAATTAAGTTACACTGGTCCCTTATACGACCCTTATTTTAAAAAAATCGGGTACGACCCAAATATTTTTGGGTACGAACCCTAGCCCTAGCGCAATGCCTCCAGATAGTGAATTCAAAACTCAATAAAGTAACATTAAATCCACTTACCTTACATCCCATGATCGACCAGGGCATAGACGATCTAGTGACAGCTTTTGAACGACAATAAGAGAACGGACAAACAACCACTACTCAAACGATACTCTCAAAGGGATATCATACTGATCACCCTTGAGGACAATCGACCTCCATATATATTTTGGCAGCTAGTTAGCTGGAGAGACTCCTATGACCATGGATCGTTTCTATGACAAAAATGAATCTAAACCAAAGTGTGATGGAGTGGAACAGACTAAGAAAAATAACAATGAAGGCCCGTTGGCTAAGGATGCACCATCTCAGTAGCCAAAACAAGACCTCAAAATTCAGCTCATATGCTCTTTGAAAGATTCAATTAACAACCTCTACTTGAAGACTCACGACTCGGAGTGGTACTGGAAACCAGCCTCGAGAGAGTACACCAAAGTCTAAAGAAAATCAGAGGAATGTTGTATATTCCCAGATGCTCACTGATCCTAACACGGGCGATTACAAACACCTCCAAGGTGTGATCCAAAAGCCGATCTGGAAAGGAAAGCTTCAATAGTATGTACAAGTCCTGTAGAATGGTGGGCAACGAACATCCGATGCCTATTAATAAAGGGATATGATTATCAATTGGACTGCTGACGGCTGACATCCCTTTGAAAGGAGCCAGGGCCAAAGTCGAATAGCAAGCACACGATGCTGCTTCACTTATCAATGAGATTTATCCTAATCTTCTTTGAATAATTTCCAAATCTATTTCTATTTTAATTGTTTTATGAACTACGAATAACTTGAACTAAACTACTTTCAAAACGATGTAGGTGACCAGGTACTCAGATTTGGTCGCTAACCAATCCATGCAGACCATGATCGGACGTGTGAAGTTACATCTTGACGAGCATAATTCAATCGCTCATCATCAATCATGTGCCTTTAATTTGAGGCCAAGAACTAGAGATTGAAAAGCTCATCACGATAAGAGCCCAAATACAAAGTCAACATGACTGACCATCCATTCATTGACCTTGGAATGAGTATGGCCCGATCGTCCACTCAAATCAAGTCATAGAACAAAGTCCGACAAAATACAGATGCCCCTCTTAAAGCTCAGTGACGTCGGGATCTGTCTAGAGTGGACGTGATTTGATCGTCTATACATCAAATCCTACCTTGAACACAAAAGGTTATTCGAAAGCCCGACATGGAGTAGTTGTGATGGACTACCTACTCGTCAACCATCACTCTGAATACATGGAAACGACTGCACCTTAAAACATATGCAACTTACTGTGTCTACTCAATAATCCATTATTCTTGGTTTCTAGAAAGAGATACGAAAATATTGTGTGAGATTTGACTATCTAACCCAACATGGATGTGATCCAACCATCTGTCATATACCTCCTTCCATGTCTTGATTAGAAGAGCTATAATCACCAAGCGAACGAGAATTGACCGTCCATTCTTCAAGTTTCATCCTTCATGTTGGGGGCAGAGTCCCATTCCATGAGCAAACGTGGTCCGATCATTCATTCGACAGCATTAGACTCAATACGATAAATGAAATACAACTTAAATGGGTGGAAATACGACTACTCTCGACTTCAATCTCCAAGTCCCTTGAGTGCGGACTGGAGTAATCTAAGTCCCCAGAGTGCGGACTAGAGTATAAATGACTTAAATCTCCAAGTCCCCTGAGTGCGGACTGATGTACTCTCAGTCCCCAAAGTGCAGACTAGAGTATAAACGACTCAAAATCTCCAAGTCCCCGGAGTGCGGCCTGGAGTACTTTGAGTCCCCAGAGCGCAGACTATAGTATAAACGATCAAAATCTCCAAGTCCCCGGAGTGCGGACTGGAGTACTCTGAGTCCCCAGAGTGCGGACTAGAGTATAAACGACTTAAATCTCCAAGTCCCCGGAGTGCGGACTGGAGTACTCTGAGTACCCAAAGTGCGGACCAGAGTATAAACGACTTAAAATATCCAAGTCCCCTGAGTATGGACTGGAGTACTCTGAGTCCCCAGAGTGCGGACCAGAGTATAAACGACTCAAAATCTTCAAGTCCCCTGAGTGCGGACTGGAGTACTCTCAGTCCTTAGAGTGCGGACTAGAGTATAAATGACTTAATCCCCAAGTCCCCTGAGTGTGGACTGGAGTACTCTCAGTCCCCAGAGTGCGGACTAGAGTATAAACGAATCAAAATCTCCAAGTCCCGGGAGTGCGGACTGGAGTACTATCAGTCCCCAGAGTGCGGACTAGAGTATAAACGACTCAAAATCTCCAAGTCCCCGGAGTGCGGACTGGAGTACTCTGATTCCCCAGAGTGCAGACCAGAGTATAAACGACCAAAATCTCCAAGTCCCCGAAGTGCGGACGGGAGTACTCTGAGTCCCCAGAGTGCAGACCAGATTATAAACGACTCAAAATTTTCAAGTCCCCGGAGTGCGGATTGGAGTACTCTGAGTCCCCAGAGTGCGGACCAGAGTATAAACGACTCAAAATATCCAAGTCCCCTAAGTGCAGACTGGAGTACTATGAGTCCCCAGAGTGCGGACCAGAGTATAAACGACTCAAAATCTCCAAGTCCTCTGAGCGCGGACTGGAGTACTCTAAGTTCCCATAGTGCGCACTAGAGTATAAACGACTTAAATCTTCAAGTCCCTTGAGTGCGAACTGGAGTACTCTCAGTCCCCAGAGTGGGGACTAGAGTATAAACGACTTAAATCTCCAAGTCCCCTGAGTGCGGACTGGAGTACTCTCAGTCCCCAGAGCGCGGACTAGAGTATAAACGACTTAAGTCTCCAAGTCCCCTGAGTGCGGACTAGAGTATAAACGACTTAAATCTTCAAGTCCCCTGAGTGCGGACTGGAGTTCTCTCAGTCCCCAGAGTGCAGACTAGGGTATAAACGACTTAAATCTCCAAGTCACCTGAGTGCGGACTAGAGTATAAACGACTTAAATCTCCAAGTCCCCTGAGTGCGGACTGGAGTACTCTCAGTCCCCAAAGTGCGGACTAGAGTATAAATGACTTAAATCTCCAAGTCCCCTGAGTGCGGACTGGAATACTCTCAGTCCCTAGAGTGCGGGCTAGAGTATAAACGACTTAAATCTCCAAGTCCCCTGAGCGCGGACTGGAGTACTCTCAGTCCCTAGAGTGCGGACTAGAGTATAAACGGCTTAAAAACCTCTACGTTCCCTGAGTGCGGACTAAAGTACTCTCAGTCCCGGGAATGCGGACCAGAGCATAAACGAATTGACGAAAATCTCTGCATCCCGAACTGTGGACTAAAGTATAAACCGTTCGACAAATCTCTAAGTCCCCAGAGCATGGACCGAAGGATGAACACAAATTGGCGTGAGTCGAACGAGGGGAGAATAACGCTAAGTCACCAAAATGCAGAGTGGTGTATGAACATCGACAAATAGATGAGTGGATTCCGACCATTCTCTATTCCGCAAACTTTGGCCGAAAATCGACAGGAGGATTATTAACTCACTAAGGATGGAGCTCGACAATCCAACTAGTGGCCTGGCTAAATCAATGCTAGGAGCAGGGGTACAAATCACTAAAAGCTGAACACGACAGCTTACTATAGTTCTAGCTTGGCGTTCTTTATAACCTAAGGCAACAACTACATGGAGGACCCAATATAGAACTAATCGAAACGGCATCCAAAGCTACGAGCAACCGACTATATCATACCTCATATTGAGGGTCAATACCGATCCGCACTAAGCACATACAAATGTGACTGGGATGTTCCATGAAAAACTATAACCTCCAATGTGTGGAAAGGAGAGTTAACCATGAAGATTTTGTCAAAAATTATCCAGCACCCTCCTTCGATCCACTAGGAGGAGTATGAAACTGGATGGGCATGACCCGACTGCATTTGTAGCCAACTTTACCTCGAGATCTGATTACAGAACATGAACCAAAGTGGACGTGGATGACCGTCCAGTATTCGAATTACGCCCTAAAACTAATGAGGCATCGAAGTATTTCTCTTGGAATGAAAAACCATGATCAAATCGAAGATAGGCGAGACCCCGTCTCCCATCGACTGACCTGATCCCCGATCCAACGGGAAAGAGAGTAATGTTTAAGTGGGGATGGCTGACCTTCCTACTTATTGGTATATATGCCCCAGACTTGGGGGCATGAGCTAGAAGCAACATGAATGTGAACCGACTATTCATCGATCAGCTCTATGTTTTTGAAGTTTAGGTGGCAATATAAACATAGCTAGGACGAGACTCAACCATCCATGCAGAACATTTATCAACCCAAGACTGGAAGAAGATGCGTGGACATCCAAAGACTGCTGCGATAGCTCAATATTGAAACTTATATATAATGTTTACAACTACTCAAGGCTACGACTGAAAGAATGCCTGGGGATAGAATCATTAAATCGACACCTAAGCTAGTGGGCAACTAACTATCTCTCCAACCTGAGGCATGCGGATCATGAATGTTGCACGAATGTGGAAGATGGAACCCCTGCAAAACAACAACGCATGATGACAAACGATATAGTGTTCAGAAGTCGAGATGCAGACAAGGTGGACAGCTCCGTCCGCATCCAAAACAATGACAATTGGCAAGTAGTGCCCGAGCCCTGGCTCGGGCAGCATTCTTGGATCTATAGAGACATAGATCCGAGAGATGATGATGGGGGGCTTAGGGAAACGAATGCAGCACCGGCTGAGCTGACGATTGACATACTAGTCAGCCGGGATGACCCGTCACGAGTCCTTAAGATTGGATCGCAACTTGACCCATTATTGGCCGAAGATCTTACCGATTTCCTCGAGCGAACCTAGACGTTTTCGCTTGGACACATTCTGATATGTGTGGGATTTATCCCGCTATTACGAGTCATATGTTGAACATAGACCTGAAATACGTCCCTGTAAAACCAAAAAGGAGAGGCATGGACCCGGAGAGGTCTGCTGCTCTCAGAGAGGAGGTGGACAAACTCAAAGCCAATGGGTTCGTCCACGATGCCCTCTACCCTGAATGGGTTTCTAACCCTGCGCTTATGAGGAAAGCAAATGGAATGTGGAGAACTTGTGTTGATTACTCTGATCTTAATAAAGCATGCCCGAAGGATAGTTTCCCTTTACCTAGAATCGACCAGCTTGTCGACTCTACGGCCGGAGATGAATTATTGTCTTTTATGGATGCATATTCGGGATACAATCACATCCCGATGCACATTCCAGACCAAGAACACACAAATTTTGTCACAGATGTGGGGCTATATTACTATGAAGTAATGCCTTTTGGATTGAAAAACACAGGAGCAGCTTATCAGCGTCTGGTGAATCGAATGTTTAAAGATCAGATTGGTAGAACGATGGAAGTCTATGTGGATGACATGCTCGTGAAGTCACGACAGTCAAGTGACCACATCTGAGACCAAGCGGAGATGTTTGATATACTCAGGCATTATGGAAAGAAAACCAACCCTTTGAAGTGTTCATTTGGCATAGCGTCGGGAAAGTTTTTGGGTTTCATTGCGAATGCGCGGGGAATCGAAGCTAACCCGGAGAAGATTCAAGCTACCCGAGACATACAAGTGCCCAGAGCTATAAAGCAGGTACAAAGCTTGAATGGAAAGGTGGCTGCACTGAGTCAATTCATATCCAGAGCTATAGACAAGTGTATTCCTTTCTTCGATGTGATAAAGAAAGGAAAGAGGAATTTCGAGTGGACATCCAATTGTGAGGAAGCATTCTGAGCTCTGGTAAGGCATTTGGAAAGTCCCCCGGTGCCATCAAAACCAATAGACCACGAAATTTTGTATGTGTACTTGGCAGTATCTCAGCATGCTATCAGTATGGCTTTAGTTTGTGAAGAGGACCGAATTCAAAAGCCAGTTTATTATGTTAATAAACGTCTGACGGAGGCAGAAAGAAATCATCCCAAGATCGAGAAATTAGCCAATTGCTTGGTGATTGCATCACGCAAGCTTCGCACATATTTTTAGGCACACTCAATCAGTGTTTACACTGATCAACCCTTGCGACAGGTACTCCAATGACCGGAAACTTCTAGAATGATGTTAAAATGGAATATCGAGTTGAGTCAGTTCGATATTACCTACCTGCCACGAAGGGCCGTACAGGGGAAAACATTAGCAGACTTCATTGCTGAATTCACTGTGTCAGACAACTCAAACGGCCACAATGTCATACCTCCCGTTTGATGGAAGATGTACACCGATGGGGCATCTAACGACCGTTGTTCGGGGCTGGCATAGTTCTTGTGACTCCTGAAAACTGATTAGTTTGTTATGCTTTGAAGCTTGAATTCCCAGCAACAAATAACAAAGCCAAGTATGAAGCATTGACCGTTGGCTTGAGACTTATCAAAGAACTGGGAGTAAAATCGGTTGAAATCCATTGTGACTCGCAACTGGTTGTGTACCAAGTGCGGGGAGACTATCAAGCAAAGGGACAGAGACTTGCCCCGTATCTTGCACGGGTTCAGGAGCTGCTAGCAAATCTGGAATATTATGATATCTCGCATGTCCCGCGTGAGCAAAACAGAGCAGCCGATTCGTTGGCAAAATTTTCAAGCACTGGTGATGCGCAGCAGATGGGATTGTTTCCCGTTGAAACCTTACATGTTCCGAGCATAAATATGATGGAGGTAGATTTCATGTTAGAAACAGAAATCGAGAAGGAATCATGGATGACCCCATTCAAGAAGTACTTGTTACACGGGGTCATGCCCGAAAAAAGGAGCAAAAGATGACAAGTCAATCGTAAGGCTTCGCGTTATGTAATGCAAGCTATGGTAATGTATCAGAGGGGATTCTCGACCCCCTTACTCCGGTGCATTGCCCATGATGAGATAGAACAAGTCCTAAAGGAAGTACATGAAGGAAAGTGTGGTGACCATACTAGGGGGGAGACGTTAGCAAAGAAAATCCTCCATTATGGATACTATTGGCCGACTGTAAATCGGGATGCCGCACAATATGTGAGGAGATGTGACAAATGTCAGAAATATACAACAGTCCCGAGAGCTCCGTCGACGGAACTCACACAAATGGTTAGTCCCTGGCCGTTTACAATGTGGGGGATTGACATAGTCGGTTCCTTACCCATATCCAAAGGTGGTGCGAAATACGCGATAATTGCAGTCGATTACTTTACTAAATGGGCAGAAGCAGAGCCTTTGGCCATTATCACCACCAAAAAGGTCATTAATTTCATTGTACGAAATATTATATGCCGTTTTGGCCTTCCACAAAATATCATTATAGACAATGGAACTCAATTCGAAAGCAAGGAGTTCAAAAAATTTTGCAAAAAAATTGGCATTGAGAAAAAGTTTGCAGTAGTTTCTCATTAAAAAGCCAATGGACAAGTGGAAGCCGTGAACAAAATAATCAAATCCATATTGAAAAAGAATTTGGAAAAGGCTAGAGGCAAGTGGGTGGATGAACTTCCAACAACATTATAGGGTTATAAAACTACCCATAAGTCCATGACTGACCATACTCCATTCGCCCTTGCTTACTGCTCTGGGGTCGTCATGCATGTAAAGCTTGAAGTCCCCTCTCATCAAGTGGCTGATCACAACCCTTATTTCACAAAAAATATAATACAAACAAGGAATCGTAATTGAATTGCAATTAAACTAGATGGAATTGGCGGTGACTTATGAGCATATAAAACACATCCGACAACCAATGGCAAGAACATGTACCCGAACATGCATGTGTACATCCAAAGAAAGTTTGACTTCTTGAAATCAACAGGGAATTAAATTCTCACTTAAGGTTATTAAGAAAAGACAAGATTAAATAGCCGAAGCTTATTGGCCCTGTAGAACCAGACACGGATGGCCACTTATGAACTACAACCCTGGATTTATAATGTTAGGAATTGACCAAGCGTCATGACGACCAAAGAAGGTTACGAACCTTGGGAGGATAAAATTTAGGAATAATGACTATTCAGGAAACATGATGGATTTGTTTCTGTAAACAAGGAAGACTCACTGATTCAAAGCGTGTCGTGTTGCTTCACACGACACACTTAGGGGGCCAAGTCTTACCCGACATCTTGGCCCGGTTACAAAATGACAGTTGAAGATATTATCGTTAGCACTGGACAAGATTCCGACCAAGAAGAGCCTGAAAATATACAGGTTTGATGCAGTCGACATGTTTTGGCATTTAGGTACGGTTTGGCAAGAATGGACCAACCAGCTTGAGATCGCCCTATATGGGCCAAGTCACCTCGGCCTTAAGACCGTGCAGAAAGTCTAGCCTATCTTCATCTATAAATAGAGGGGCAGGGGCGCAGTGAAAAGGGACCTTTCCCGAAAACACTGGGGAGACTCTGCCATTTTTTATACTCTCCTCTTTTTAATTCAAACTGGTGTTCAAATGATTGATTTACGGATTGTATCTGTATTCAAGTAATTGAGAAACCAATAAAGATTAAACTCAAAGTGTACGTAGGCAATTACGCCGAACCACTATAAATATGGTGTTCTCGTTTTTGTTGTTCTTTTTGCATTGAATTACACTATTCTTCTGTTCTAATTTACTCTCTTCATTAATCTCTCTACATAACTCTACTCAAGGGTGTTAGTGACCAATTTTGGTGCTAAAATTATACAAAGTGTTTTGATATTTAAACCATTTAATTGGTGGAAGTTATGCTTCAAAGTTATGAGTTTCAAAGTATTATGATTAGAAAGTGTTATACTTTAAGTGTTTCGATTTCGAAGTGTTATAACTTTGAAAGTGCTATAATTTTGGAAAAAGGATATATTTGAAATAAAAATGATGTTATATTGATTTGGATTTTTATAAAATGATATTATATTGATTTGGTTTTTGGAATGGAAATGATATCATATTTATATGGTTTTGAAATGGTAATGATATTTCGGTTTAACGTATAAATTATTTTGAAATGACAGCGGTGTTATAATAACGTTGGGTTGTTAAAGAGATAGGGATCGGATATGGGCATACTCTCTGTCGATACCAAAACCACTTTAACAACCGTGTACGTGGTGGAGATTTCAGAATGAAGTAGGATGGTGGTGACGTTCCTCTGAGGCATATACGTGGACCCGACTCCCGTGAGTTGGCATAAGGTGGCTAAAATAGGAGCGATCGACGGGATAAGAAGGTGGCACCTTTATCGGACACACTCCTTCGATACCATTATATTACTTTGTGATTAATTAGGGCCCCTTTTGATTTTTGGGTTGTGGCTCGAGGTGGGCGGTAGAAGTTGCTACGCGTTACCACCGGTCCGGAAGCGTAATTGGTATATCTACCCTGGCATTGCCTAGTTGTGTCGTGTCACCTACCCTAGTGCACCTTGTACGAGTTTGGTTTTCTCCCATAGCCCGTGGAGTATCCTATGGTATCTTCCCGATCAGGAGGGGTCATGATACTGGATGGACTATTACGTGTTAGGATGGAAAATGTAAAGCCTTAACGCTATTTAAAAGTAAGTTTATTTTACTATAGACATTATTATAATAGCGTATATTGTTGCATAGTAGATAGTTTAAAAGATCCTTAGGAAATGTGAATCCCAAGCATCTCTTAAGGTACTGCACTCACGTTAGACACTGGATAGGAGATGTCAAATCCTGTAAACATCTCTGATGTCGTTCCACTCATATTATTTACCATTGATTTAACTTACATAAGATCTTTTAGTTCTGATTCGAGTGTTTTGTCTTTTCAATTCGCTCGGGCATTTTTCAATTATTCAACCATTTCATTTTACCAAGTTCAACGTTAGCCAGATTAGTCAACATTTATATGTTTCGATGCAACAACAAGATGCCTGACCTTTTTAGGATTTGAAGACTTTAATGCTGGAGGACGAAGACGAAGACTGTATTATTATTTATTATATCATTCCACTACATTCATACTGTCCGCTGCATTGTTATTTATTATTCTCTGGTATGTGTAACTCTGATTCTATATTGTATTAGTATAATCAAATGTTTTGTAAACAGCTTCATGAACTGTTATTTGATTATTATATTTTGTCGTTCCGCTGTAAGATTCTGTTTCTTTTTTTCTTTCTCTGAATTTTCTTATCCACCCCAATAACAGTCCGCCCTTCTGTATAGTTTGAGTCTCACATGTATGGTTTATCGTCGATTTAAAGCGTGAAAAAAGGCGGGATGTTACATTTGGTATCGGAGCTTTGGTTTAGCGATAAACCTTAGCTTTGTGGGGGTCTGACTCTTTATTAATAGGGTAGTGATACCTTATGATGAGTCGCTGAGTGTATATACATGAGAGAACGTATTTGTTAGTGTTATAAAAAGGTTTTAATATTGTGTTAATTTGTTCCGTTTTGTATTTATAAATTCTGGTTGGTGCATAGGACGCTATGACATCAATAGGGATTTCTAAACTCTTAATAGGACAGACCGACACAATATTTGTTTTGAATATAGGTAAATGAAATTATTTTGTCTATTATATTTTCTGTATATAAAGTAATTTTTTTTATAAAGATTATATTTGGTTGTAATATATTTATTGGTAGGCAGTGAAATTTATAAATATTGGTTGTAAAATAAAATTTACAAACAAAAATAAAGTAAAATTGGAGATTTAGAACCTAAGTTCCGGGGTTTTTGAAAATTTCTTTCGAACGATTTTGGAATATAATAATAATATTATTAGAAGTATTTTTCAATATAAATAGTTCAGCATAATTTGAAAGAACTGTTTTAAAGAAATTTTGGAAAGAAATAAGTTCTGTACTCCCCTCTCTGTCGCTGGAAAATAATTTCGGTGATGAGTGCACGCATCATCGACATTCATTTTCGAGTCTCGAAGTGGGAAGGCCATTATAGTAGTTTTACTACAGAATTATTTTGATAAACAAATATAAATTTTAAATTGTTTTAAATATAATCGGATATATAAATTGTAAGTGTATACATCTATCTATTATTTTAAAATGATTTGAAATTAAACCCGGTATTTAGTTCTTAAGTTTTTGTTAATTAATAGTTTTAATTAGTGTAGTGAAATGGAATTTAGCTAATAATTGAAACCCCTAAACACAAGCATTGAACATTAAATTAATTTAAAGAAATGAGATAAACTTGTATAAATTTCAATTGCATTCTTAAAAAAAGCATATATATAACTTACCAAAAGATTTAAAAGCTAAAATGTTTAATAAGAAAATGTAATGGAACCTTATACAAGTAAAACTTGAAGTTATGAAGGTATTCAATAAAATTCTTTAATAAATAAGAATTTGATGTTATAGTTTTTATAAACCTAAGGTATAATTGAAATGTTACTATAATAAAGTGAGATAGAAAGGTAAGTATTGAGAGTACATAATTATAAACTTAAGGTAATAAATTGATATGCTAAGAAATTTAAATTTGAACATGAATTCTATTAGTAAATGAACGTAAATAAATGAGATTAAGTAATGAATAATGTAATGCAATAAAAAGAAATTGACATGATATGAATTAACGAAAATGAATTTTTGTAAGTAATAAATGAAAATAAATGAAATAAACACTGAATGAATGAAGAAAAAGGGGATAAACAACAAACGTGTGAAAGGAAATATATAAGAACAAACTTAAATGATGTCATAATCTGTTGTTTGTTTGGTTTATGAATTGTTTGGGAAATGACACTTCTAATTGTTTGGATGCATGAATAATCAATTGAGTTTTATCTAAGACTGTTGAGTAAATGGTATACTTAATAGTTTCTTTGTCAGTTTATACGATTCGAAGTGTCTAAAACCCAAACAAAACCATTTGTTTTGCTTACTTGGATGATTGATTATATTGATTTTATGTGATTGTATATTGTGGTTGCAAGTGATTGCTGTTTTATATGGATTTGTTTGTTAATGGTTGAAACAACGTTAAATATTTCATTATATATAATTATTAACTCTGTAGGAATTATATAAGTGAAATACAGGTTAAGGAAGCAATTGCTACTGCTTTTGGTTTCGTAAGTAAGCGTTATTTGTCCGACAAATAGGTATATTTTTGGATTACGGTTTTATAGCGTTATTATATTGTTTTTCCCGTTGTTGGGATATATTATTTTGAGATAGATATTGTGATATATATTGTTATATTTGATATTATATTTTCTCCCGAGCCTCTCCGTACAAAGGAAACTCTACCAAAATTTTCCGTAAATTTTGGACTTAGAAAAAATTTGAAAATGTTTTCCAAACTTTATTAATTTGAGTATAAAAAGATTTAATGGTTATAAATTGGTATATTTTATTTAAATTAATTAATATCGTAAATTTATTTGTTAATAAAGTTAATATTTTTGAATAAGATGTATTGTTTTCTTAATTCTTTCTTTCTCCTTCTTTTTCCTTTTCGGGGACGAAAAGTTTTGAGTGGGGGAGAGTGTAACGACCCGTAATTTTCAATGTTTAAAATTTGTTAATTTAATAAGATTTTGGTAATTAAATCTGGAATAAATAAAAATTTGAAATTTGTTAATGAATTCATAACGGAAATGAAATGTAAGAATGTTAGTGCAAGTTAATGACTAATTTAGTGCAATCCCAATTAATTGAAATAATTGTAGGGTTATAATTGATTGTAGATAGGAAATTTGGAAATAAATTCAAAGTTATATTAATTGATGAAATAAAACGCAATAAACTGTATTTAGATAAAATAAATGTTAGATAGGCAATTCTAATGTTTGTTATTGATAATAAAGTATGAATGGGATTAAATTTGGCAAATAGTGATAATTATTAAGTGTTTACCATTTATTTAATTTATTGAATTAGATATAAATCCATTGCAATTAAACGTAATTAAAAACTACGTTAATATGAATTTAGTTGATGACTGTAAAAAGATTAGGGCAATTGGTTATATACTAATGTTAAATTTATCCATAAGATGATGATTGATTGAATAAAGAGATTGAATATAAATTGTATTAATTTAATTGAAATTAAAAATATATTTATTTGAATTTACTTAAATTGAAGGTAAACACTATAAATTTAGCAATAAATCCTTATTTGATTAATATGGAAATTTTGGTTAATGAATTAGAAGTTTATTTGTAATCGGAAATGATAGAACTGGTAAATAATTAAATTTGAATTGAAGAAGTGATTAATTAATTTAATATTAAATTATTTAATTAACCTGAAAAATAGCCATTTTGGCCACGAACTCATATTTCGATGAAACTAGTTTCACCGGATCCGTAACGGTGAATTATTATAAGATTTCAAGTTTCGTAACGATCGGACTTGTCGTCTGATCGTACAGGCTCGAAACGCCTAGAAAATCAATTTAATGGAAATCAATTGAAATCTATTTGAAATAACTTGATTTTAGCATAACTTCTTTATAGGATGGAATTTGGACTTGAAATCTGTTCCATTGCATTTAAAATATTTAAAAACATCTATTTTGATATATGGGTTGACATTTTTCATTCCGGAATCGAAACGGGCTTTTCGGGTCAATTAATCGTTCAAAACCCAAATTCGATCGAGCCCATTTGTTCTATTTTGTTTTGCTATATATATCCAGTTATAAACCCTAGTAGCCTTTCTATTTCTCATTTCTGTGCATATAAAAATTTCTGTTGCTCCTCTTTCTCAATGGCAGACAAACCCTAAAATTCACGATCAATTTCCAATTCAATTGCAAATCAAAACCAAATCAAAAATTTCAAAATCCTCAATATATATCGAATTATATATGGATTTGAAGCTCTCGATGAGCGGAAGTCAAATATATGATTCATTTTTCAATCTCGGTTGCTATGTTGCCGAAATTAGCTAGTTTATTTTTGGCCGTTCATCGCTCGACGATGAACTTCGTCTGGTCGAGGATTCAACGACAGGGTTGGGTGGAGAGTCAAACGCGCATTGCATCTATATGGTTTGTCTGGTAATTTGACGGTCAGATCGTCACCAAAAATTCAAATTAGGGCTTTTGTTTTATGGCGGCGGTGGCGTGTTTCTAGAGGGGCGATGGTGATCAGGCGAGCGCAGAAGGTCGGTGACGTCGACGTGGTAGGCGTGCACGAACGAGGCCTGGGGTGAGGCGATCAGGGTCGACGTGCGGCTAGGGTTTCGGTGAGCCTGGAAATGATTGTGTGATTGTTTGAATGAGATGGGTGTTCCAGAGATGCTTACGTGGCACAGTACGATTGGTTGGGTTTTCTTTGTTTCATTTTATTTGAATTTCTGTTTTCGTATGTTCTAACATACATAACAATTACATACGAGGTCCGTTTTACGTGCGGTTTGATCTTCTGGGATCATATCAGAATTTTAGATATTTTCACGCTAGTTACGACAAACACTGTGATTGTTTGAAATTTGGGTTTAAATTAGATTTAAATTCAATTTAAATTCAAAAGGTGAGTGTTTTAACCCACTCACAACTTTTAGAATTTCTTATGTTTGTTAAATTGATTTATAATGTGATTAGAAATTTATTTATGACTGTTTGGCATATTTTGAATCATTTGGATAAAATAGTTATTTAATTTATTATTGAATATAAAGTGCCAATTAAATACCTGTTTCTTATTATCTGTTCTATATTGATGTTATTGATTGAATTGGATGATGATTGTGATAAATGTTTGATGATTGATATAGGATGAATGGATGTTGTATTTTATATTGTTATAAACTTCAAGTTGTTATGGATTTTTATTTCATTCGGGATTGCAGTTTGAAATGACATATAACCGTATTTAAATTTTAAATTACGGATTGAAATGATAAATATCAATATCACTTGACCATAAGACAGAAAATTACATACATACACCGTGGTCTATATATAAAAATATTTTGAAATGATTTCTACGGTTTTGTACAGAAATATATGGTTCTAGATAAATATTGATTTTAGATATTATATAAATGTTATTTTATATTTGATTTTAAGCTATGTATAATTTTTTTTAATATAGAATAAGCTTAATAATAAGTTTGATTTTTATTGAAGATAATATGGTTAATTATTTAAATTATATTTTAATATAGAGTTTATAATATTTCAAATAAATTAAGGTTGGAAGATAAATTTGAAATTGAATTTATTTACGAATTAGACTCAAATAAGTTTGATGTGAAATTTATTAAATTCGAAATTTATTTGAAACTGAGTTTAATGTAGTAATTTATTTAATTAAACCGATTTGGAACTTATGGAATTTGAGATTTGTAAAGGATATGATTTATAACTTCATATTGGATTAAGGTGAATTAAATAAATATTTCCAGTATAAATAAATTGAAGAAAACATTTAGTTATTTGTAACTTAGGTTTTATTTAAATGATGATGGATTTATTAAGTAAATGTTTCAAAACTAAATAATATAAAATTGAATTTGATATATATATATATATATATATATATGAAATTATCAAACTTAGTTTTGAAATTGTTGAATACTTAAAGTTTGAAATATATTGAAGTTGAAATGGTTTATTCTGGGGATCAAATCTGTTTTGAAATCGATATAATTTGGAATAGTTTAATTGGAAACTGAATTGAATTGGAATTTATGATTTAGGATTTGGTTAAATTTAAAATTTTGAAATTCGAGTTGTTTTGGAATTTATTTGTGGAATTGAAGAAACTATTTTATTACACAAAGTATTTTGATATTTAAACCATTTAAGTGGTGGAAGTTATGCTTCAAAGTTATGAGTTTCAAAGTATTATGATTTGAAAGTGTTATACTTTAAGTGTTTTGATTTCGAAGTGTTATAACTTTGAAAGTGCTATGATTTTGGAAAAAGGATATATTTGAAATAAAAATGATATGATATTGATTTGATTTTTTATTAAATGATATCATATTGATTTGGTTTTTGAAATGGAAATAATATCATATTTATATGGTTTCGAAATGGCAATGATATTTCGGTTTAAAGTATAAATTAATTTGGAATGACCGTAGTGTTATAATAACGTTGGGTTGTTAAAGAGACCGAGATCAGATATGGGCATACTCTCCGTCGATACCGAAAACCATTTTAACAACCATGTACACGGTGGAGATTCCGAAATGAAGTAGGATGGTGGCGACGTTCCTCTGAGGTATATACATGGACCTGACTCCCGTGAGTTGGCATAAGGTGGCTATAACAGGAGCGATCGACGGGCTAAGAAGGTAGCACCTTTTATCGGACACACTCCTTCGATAACATTCTATTACTTTGTGATTGATTAGGGGCCCTTTTTTTTAGGGGTGTTGCTCGAGGTAGGTGGTAGTAGCCGCTACGCGTTGCCACCGGTCCAGAAGCGTCATTGGTATATCTACTCTGGCATTGCCTAGTTGTGCCGTGTCACCTACTCTAATGCACCTTGTACGAGTTTGGTTTTCTCCCGTAGCCCATAGAGTATCCTCTGGTGGCTTCCCGATCAGGAGGGGCCATGATGCTGGATGGACTACTGGGACTATTACGTGTTAAGGTGGAAAATGTAAAGCCTTAACGCTATTTAAAAGTAAGTTTATTTTACTATAGATATTATTATAATAGCGTATATTATTGCATAGTAGATAGTTTAACAGATCCTTAGGAGATGTGAATCCCGAGCATCTCTTTTGTTACTGCACTCACGTCAGACGCTGGATAGGAGATGTCAAATCTCGTAAACATCTCTGACGTCGTTCCACTCATATTATTTACCATTGATTTAACTTACATAATATCTTTTAGTTCTGACTCGAGTGTTTTGTCTTTTCAATTCGCTCGGGTCAGCCTGAGCATTTTAGGATTTGAAGATCTTATTTTTAGAGGACGAAGACGAAGATTGTATTATTATTTATTATATATTCCACTGCATTCATACTATCCGCTACATTATTTATTATTATCTGGTATGTGTAACTCTGGTTCTATATTGTATTAGTACAATCAAATGTTTTGTTAGCCGCTTCATGAACTGTTATTTGATTATTATATTTTGTCGTTCCTTTGTAAGATTCTGTTTTGTTTTTTTCTTTCTTTGATTTTTCTTATCCACCCCAATAACAATCCGCCCTTCTGTATGGTTTGAGTCTGACATGTGTGGTTTATTGTCAATTTAAAGCGTACAAAAAGGCGGGATGTTACATTGATGGCTCATTATTACTTGTTTTTTCTATCATATAATTTTAGTTTTACTTTTCTGTGGAAGGAATGAATGAGGTATTTCATGAATTTTGCTCGTATAAGTGTGAAATTCTAGTGTGTCATTGTTATGAGCTGCCTAGAGAAAGTTGATGTGAACCAGATATGGCTTTAGACCTCGAAGGCCTATTTATATTTTTGAGAATAGGGCTATATGGCTTCAGGCCAATGGGGTTAAGCTTGTCCGTGTTCAATGGCACCCTGTGTTGGTATGTCTCCATTTACTTAAGATAATTTTAAGTTAGTTTTTTGATTGTTTGTAATTACATATGAAAGCATAGTGTAGGGCTTGCTTTGTTTTTGGTTGTAGTTTACAAGTGTGCTTGTTGTTTTCAATGGTAATATGATTATCAGAGATGCATGTTGCGTAGTTTGTTATAACAAGTCTATTTAAAATGCTTGTTGCATTAGAGATGTATGTTGTATAGTTTGTTATAACAAGTTTATTAAGATGTCCATTGCATTAGATATGCTTGTCCAATTAAATGTGTTTGTAGTGTAGTTTGTTGTAACATATTTATTTGAGATGTTTGTTGCATGGTTTGATATAACATATTTATTTGAGTTAATTGCGATATATGATTTAGCATGCTTATATTCATAATATAACGCTGCAATTGTATATAATTCTCCTTGATGATTACATGATTAGATGCATGGAAGTAATTATGTGTTATTGGGATGCTTATTTGCTTATCTTCACATCTAAATGGCATGCTTTTGTTGTAAAATAGGTACATAAGATCTGTAGTGTAGATAGTATGGATATATACGCTTATATGTCCTTAGAAATGAGATGCCTCATATTATGGGATGACTCAGATATAAGATGTTTGTATGTTGTTTTGGATCTTTTTTAAGGCTAGCCGCCCAATGGAGGTGCGGTCAAGTTTTTCCATAACGAATGGGCTTTAGAATCTTAAGGTTTGGTAGATTTATCCATGCTTTGGATGTTCATGTAACGCTAACCACATAAGGGAAAATTGCTGAAATTTATAGAAGTAGATGTTTTAAAATATTGCCAGTCGGGTTACATTATCATATTCATAGGAATTTTAGGGACAAAATTCTTTCAAGGAGGGGAGAATATAACAATCTGCTTTTAATGATTGGATATTTAAATAATTAATGTAAATATTAAATCGTTAATTAATTGAAGGTCCAAACTCTAGTTTTTCGCATACGCCAAAGTTAGGACTCGAGACCACTTCTGTTGATTTGGGAACAACGTTGCGAATAAAAGTTAGTATAAATATCACTATATTTGGAGTCATGATATTTTTTCAATTTACGTATTGCCATACATATTTTATAAAATTACATGCATAGTTGGGTCCAGTGGGATATCGACTTATGGCTTGTGTTTTTGGTATGAGGGCTTCATTATGAGGCGTACGGTTGAAGAATTTTTGAAATCGGGCGAACCAATAGCCAAATTGACATCGAAATACATGACATTATCATCTTAGAGCACTGTATCAGATAGTAATGAAATTTATACTAATCAGGACCCAAAAATGTGAGATATGCCACGACGAGTTTCGAGGCGATCGGATGTACCATGTGATGGTACGAGCTCAAAATACATGGCGATTTATTTGAGAAATCAAATAATATACATACATATCTATGTATATATATATATATATATTATATATCCAAACATAAGATATTTCAACAGCCTCTCTTTTCTTCCTTTCCTTTTATTTTTATTGGATCCAAAGTTTTGAATATAGTGTTTGCTCCTATCCCGAGAGCTACAGTCCATGAGAGACGTTGAGACCAGATCCATTGAACTCATTGTGAGGAGAGCTTCGAATCTATGGTGATTTCGGCATGTGCGATGAATCTTAAAGGGGTTGTTATTGTGAAGCCGCCACCTAGGTTTGAACTTCGTTGGATTACAGAGGGTTTTGGGCAAAATGAACTAAACCAACGTGTTTCTCTTGGTGGTGCGCACCCCTCTGCATAATCAAATGGAGCTCTAATCCCCTCTTGTGAAACATGAAACTGTAAAGCCACGCGGGGATTAGTAGGTTGGATTTTGACCTAAAGGCTTGCACCAGTTTTTCTTTGCATTGCGGAGTGCACATGACGTCGAGTACGTTGGCGAAGATCGTTCATGGAAACGTGAAGTGGAGACGTAGAATCGAAGAGGGAAGTGATGCATGAATGGTTACATGCGTGCAAATGAGCATATGCATATTTTGGGGAAGAAGAGGGAGAGATTTTATTAAGGTAATTATTTTAATTAAGTTTGTTTCATATTTAATTTGTATCATTTGCACATGAGGTCCAATCGAGATGCGATATTCGCCATTACACTCGTAGTGACATTATCTACGATATAGTAGAGGTTTGGACTGGATCTACACAATTGAGAAATTATAGTTCAGGTGAGAGGAATTATAGCTTTGAATTTATAATGCAGTATAAATACCTGTAGCGAGATAAATATTGAAAAATATTACTTGGAAGTGGCAGAATAATAGATGCATAGTAAATTATTTCCTTATTTGATTAGATCGGTTTGAGTAGATATTTGGGATAATTTATTAAGATTATATATGTTTAAAAATTGCATGCTATGCTATTTGTATTAAATAGAGATAGATTGAGTCAATATTAATTCATAACATGGTTATATATTATTCAAGTCTAATTTGTAGTTATATTGGTGATGGAAAATATTATTATATACTTTATTCAGGATAATTGATAAATATCTCATATATAAAAACGTTGTGTTTTATTCATATTGAACATTGTTAAATGGAGTTGTTATTAATCTTTAACATGGATATAAATTAATTAAACTCTAATTTGTAGACATATTAGTAATAGAAATATTATTATGATTTTATCACTAATTGGAGGTTAAAAGTATGATCTCGAAAATAGGCTATAAGGCTAAAACAATGATTTAGGCTGGTCACATTTATATTAAACTAGCTTTGAAGTTTATCTGGCCTTAATATGGTTTATTATAGTGTAAACCAATAATTGACTAACTAGTTAATTTCAATAACGGTGATTTGAGAAACTAGAAATTGCAAAGATGTATTGTATTATTTAACCATGTTTAATTAAGGTTATAACAACCTGAATTTTGTTATAACATGATTTATTAACTTTACACCCTAAGAAAAGGCTTGTGATACACACACACACACATATATCTACGTATATATGTATGTATGTATACATATATACATATACATACATACACAAATGCATATAATATATATATATCTATGTATGTATGTATGTATTATACATATAAGCTGCATAATATTTTGAGGCCTTATTAATGGTTAAATTTAACTTTAATAGAAGGGTTAAGTGATATAAAGCTATAACAGGATTGATGGGCGAGAGTATTATTTTACAAAATAAATTTGAGACTTGTATAAAATAATACAAAGAAGATATAATTGTTAGACTGGTTACTTAAGTAAGATGCAATTTGTTGAACTATTTATATGATTATATGCGTGAATCGTTATTGATATTGATATGATATATTTGTTACTTTGGTTGTGTATTGCATTTGTGTATGAAAATGTACATGATATGTGTTTATTAGCTCCATATACATTGACTGGTTATATATATATATATATATATATATATATATATATATATATGAATAAATATAACTTTATATAGTGGATGTGATTTGTATATGTCTATACGTATAAATATAGTTCTGATATGTCCGACTTGGGACTACTGGGAGATGCATGGAATATTATATATGTATGTATGTATGCGTATGTATATGTATATATATTGATATGCAGTTTAATGCATTTATATATAGTTTCTGAAATGATCCGTAAATTTATCACTTTGAAAAGTAATATTTATTTTTAAATATTCAAATATAAGATTTTTTAACACAAATTATATTATTTTGAACAATAATTAATGATGGTATACTTGTTTTAAAATTATATTTAGAGATATAGATAATTGGGATTTCCGCTAGAAAAGCGAAGAAAGTCAATTTTCAGTAAAATTGAGATTTTCTCAATATTAGATGATATGAAATTGGATACATACGCTTGTTTCTCAATCTAAGCAAGAATATGTAATAAAATTATTTATTTTATTTTTGGGAATAAAATGACTTTATGACATTATCAATGATGTCATCATTCTTAAATAATTGATTTTGGAATCTAAATTGAGCTTAGTGATTTAATAATTGTTTTAAAATCAAATAAGGCCCTTTTAGTTATAAAATAATAATAGAAATGTCATTTCTAAATTTAGATATATATATATATATATATATATATATATTCACTAAGAAGTAAAAATGTGATAAGAAATCTGATTCCGGATTCGTAACGGTTTTGACAAGAGGAAGTTGTGCAACGTTATGTGTTACGTCATGATATCGATTAAAGGAAATATAAGCTAATAACGATATTGATTAAGGGAAATATAAGCTAATGATGACATATATCTTAATCCACATTCTCATCCAACTGCTTGCCTTAAGAGATATGGAAAGTGATGGAGATGATGTAAGGAGGGGGGTGTGGAAAGCACGGCTGAACCATGGAGGGGAAGTGGTGGTGTTGAAGTGGAAAGTGGTGATGTAATTTGTAATGGTGTTATTCCACACATTTTTGCCTATAAATACAAGGCATACCTCCTCGTTTTATTCACTCTTCCATTCCTTTTTCTAAGCTTCATATTCCTCTTTATTAATGGCTTCTATGTCCTCATAAATTGTTCCACAGCCGTAGTGAACCTCTACTGAAAATACACTTCCAAATATATAAAGAAATCGCCTTAGTTTGAAATTAAAGTAAGTGATCGCCTCCTCTTCTTTATCCTTGCTTGGCCAAACTCATCAAGAGCCACCACCACCTCTCCACCTTCTATAATATAAGGCCGACAAGGGTCCTAGGGCAGGATTCATAAGCTTCGGCGTGGTGATAGCGGAGCTATAGTCAATTTTAGTACATCCAGAGATAAATGATTGTGAGAATTATTCTGCTAGTTTATTTTATTAAACTATATGATGATATGATATGTTTTTCTATGCTTTTCATCATGTTTTGGATGCGATAATATGTTTGCTTGGTTATGGAAATAATTCACGGTAAATATACATCGAATTTACACAAAGAAAACTCTTTCTCTCATGAATTATAAAAGTGTTACAGAATAGTTACATCTCTTTAAAACATGAATAAAAATGATTTAAAATTGTTTTATAAACATTAAAATTCATTTCCGAAAAGTTTTAAAAAGGTATGAAATTAGAGTCAAAATAGGCACATCACGTAACGGTAGTACACGATTTCGCGCCATAAAAGTTTAATCAATGTGTAGATGGAATATAGCTGTATTATTCAAAATAAGAATCTTCCAAACTCTTATAGCTATATTTTCCAAATGAAGGAGAAAATTCAAGATTTCATTTTGTAAAATTTGAGATATGTCTAAATTAATTTTTTTTAAAATTAACACGTTTTGGCAGTTTGTAAAATATGGATTTCAACTCTTAAAAAAAGATATTTTTAAATCTTTAAAAATATGGAATAAATTCTAAAAATATGTTAAAATATTTTAAAAGAGTTTTAAATGGAAAAATTGGACATATAAAAGGTTTAAATGAGATTTGTGATAGAAGCCCTTAAAAGTACTATTCGTCGGCAATTCAACAAAGAAATTTGAAAATTTCTGAAATAAGATTTAAACTTGGGTTTTCTTCCTGAATACTTTATAAATGTTTTTCAAATAATAAATCAAGTATTTTAAAGGATTTAGAGTTGATCAAATAACTTCATCGCCTTATGGGTGATAGAGAGATTGTTGCTAGGCTTGGGTTTGAAAAACCAGTTTCATGCTCTCTCTAAATATGCAGACTGGCCTAACGGAGGGGATAGTAAATTTGATTTACTCGGACAGCATCTTCCTAAGATAAAAGAAAAGGAGATTTGGAGTTTTCCAAAGGTTAAACCAGATTTTAAAATAATAAGATGTTAGGTGATATAGGTAACATTTTGGGTAAATTCTGTATTAAATTCCGAGGAGGAAACTTATACTATTCGTGTGAATTTAAAAGTTAATTTCACAGTTATTCGATGAATAGTACAGGTTGAATATGGAAATTATTATTGAGTAACTAGTATAATTTCTATGGATCTTTTTTTCTCAATAATGTTTTCCTATGTAATTAAAGAGAAATGATTTGGTATTTCTAAAATTAAAAGGAGGTTTAATAATCCCTTATATGTTAAAAAATAGAAAATGGTTTAAAGACATATATCTCTAAGAAGATATTTTACTTGGATAAAAGATATTGCTTAACTGAATAATAATCACCAACATACTTGCCATCTTTTATCGATAATTTGTTCGGAGAAACTGGGATCGAATTTGGATGATTCTTATTTGAAAACCACTTCGAAGCAATACATGCATTCGAAAGTGAAGACATGTTAAAGACAATGATTTTAAAGAAGAAGATCTTCATAATATAGGACTGCTTGCCACTAACCTCTGAGTAATTCCCATATCATATATATGATGGCAGTGGTATCTTCATTCTAAAATCTTTGATGCAAGGGCTGCTCGCTACTAATCCTAGGGGTGATTCCCAAGCAAGACGTGGTGGGAAGAGTGCCATCGGTTTGTCCTCTTCCTTGACAACTTGTATGGACGAGTGTTTGACATTTCATTTCCAAGACCACATACATTGATTTTTACAAACGTACATCTTTTTTGGTGGTGTAGGAGGTAACCCCTCTTACACTTAACAACCTTCCTAAGACGTATGAACTCGGGGTTGTACTTTTGTGGAAATCAATAGTGTTGTTAGAAAGAGGAATGTGGCATTCAAAGTGGGATTTGTTTTGTAAAAGATAACACCTTACCTTAAGCCTCATACCCGAAAATGGATAAAGTAGGGTTTGTTGCAAGGCTATGTGGTTTGCATCCATTACGGTATGGTCATCACCTTTCTAGATTACCCTCTATATATTAGGTTTGTTGTGTATGCTGAGGCCACGGGTAGGTTGAGAACAACCGAGGTGATGTAATATTCAGTACTATTCAAGAATATTGTGTTGGTTACTAGAAAGGGGTTGTTGGTCTTTCCAGAGGTAAAGGATCATCTGTGGGTCCTTGGTAGATTCCTTTAGAAATTTACTATACGGAAGGTAGTCACTTATCTTGTCATTTTATGAAATCCATCCTCTAATAAGTGCCTTCAAACTTAGTTGTCTACCTATTACGCTAGAATTTAACTAATGTAATAATTTCAGTTATGATTAATATAAATTTGTAATCTAGACACTATTATAATATCATTGGATTTTACCTAGCGATGTTTTGGTTATCATAAGGTAAAATCCATCTGTGTTTATGTGAACTATGGTCTTATGAGATACCCTTTGTTTTCATAAATATCTGTGTTTTGAGTTTTCTTACACCAGTCCCATAACTGACACGGAGTTTATTTTCTTAAACTCTGATGCCCTATTTTTTCGAGAAACTAAGTAGTTGAGGTCTAGCTTGGAATATTTTGGAAGAGCTTGGAGCTGGAGCTGGAGTTTTCTTTATAGATGGCAATCCATTTCCACTTCCACTGCATTTGTTTTCTTTTTGTATTCAACATTAGTAAGGATAGAGATTTATAACTGTCCAGGCTGAGAATGGGATAGACTCTGATGTATGTATTTGAAATTTCAGCTGTAAGGATTATATTGAAATAATATATGTTATTCCATTCGTATAAGATTATGTTCTGTTTTTCTTTTTCTTTTTATCGTTGATCAATTTATCTTCCTGGCACTTAGATATTCGCCACGTGAATGCCATGATCTATTAGGGTCAATTTCTAAAGGTCGAAAAGGTGGGTCATCATAGTTGGTATCAGAACTCAGGTTGAGCAAACACCTGAGCCTGATTAGGGTAAAGTCTCGCCAGAGATAGAGTTAGTAATAACGTAGGATGAGTAACTCATTAGAGATAGGGTAAGTGACACTGTAGAATGAGCTGAGAGTATTATATAAGAATGTGTATATGTGTAAATGGTATTTGTGTTAAAAATATAGTAAATAAAATAATTTTACCCAGGGTTATATTTTGAATATAAAGAATATCTTTGGGAGAAATAGTTATTTATGTTGTTAAGTTATAAATTGGATACTTATTTAAAATCGGGTTAATTAAATCCAAGTATGAATATCTTATGATTAGAATTCCCCAATTTGACTAAGAGATGTTTAATAATATTGCTGAAAAGAATAAGAATATCAAATAACAAGGGATTTAAATAAAACCTAATAAGTTGGATAATGTTTATAAAATAAGGTTTTAGAATATTAATCTAAAAGGTTTTTGAAAAAGAGTTTTTGAAAGATTTTGAAAGGTGATAATAATAATGTTTACGAAATATTTTTGCAAATATTTCAAAAGATTTTTTTAAAGAAATAAAACATTTGGATGTAGATATCATGGGAGGAGATCTAAGTTAGAAAACTATCTTTTATAATTGGTTGAACAAGGGTCTCGATTTGTTTTGTGATATTCTATATAATCTTCTAAGTATTGATAAAGTATTGGTTTGGGGAAGCAGTTCTTCTGTGCTTAGAAAATTATTCTCTTTATCATTATGCAGTCAAAACAGATTTATGTTATGATAAACCTAAATTAATAATTGGTAAAGAGCTGGTTAAAATGTTAATAATATGACATTGGATTGGCTTAGGATAATTAAAATGCTTAGTATCTATCTTTGAGTGTTAATTGTTTTAGAAGCCTTCTAGCTACAAGGAAAGTTATTCCAAGGGGGAATCCTTAAGGGCCAACTAGGGCAAAACAGATGATCTGATAATTCTTTATAGTGACGAAGAGGAACCTAAAAGATGGCGCTTAGCAATAGTGAGGAAGAGCTTAATCAGTATACTTGTCTAGATGTGGATGGTTATATTATGGATGAGATACTTATACAACCAGAAACTCCGAAGCTTGTTACAATATCCATTGATGAAGAAACAACCTAGGCATCAGACGACGTAGAGATAGTCATAATGTTAGAACCCGCGGAGTTGCACAAAGAATCCTCAGATGGAATATGGACAACAAATCCAGAAAGTAGTAAAGATAATAGTAGTAAAGATAATAACATATGATGCATGGATGGATGAAATATCGAATGAAGGAGATAACAGTAATAAAGATAATAACATTATTTAGGGGATTGGTGAGAATGATAATGTAATTTGGGAAGAACAATCGCTAGTTTTAAGCATCAATTAGGATGATTTGGAAGAGTTTAAGGAAGATTTTGTGAATCCTTAGGAGGAGGAAGGTCAAGGTCTAGAGGAGTTGGCTGAGGGAGACGTTTTACCAGAAATTCCGACTGGATTGGATCATGTTCCATGGGTCCCTCAGGGAAAACATTGGCAACCAATGGGATGGAATTTAGTTCATTTGAATGAGGATGGGAATGAAGCAGATGATAAGCTGGAAAGTGAAGATGAAGACAATATAGGGAATATTATGTATATGAGTTTAGGAATTTAGATGGACCATCAGCATCAGAATCGAAAGGACAGCCTGGTATTGTGATGAGATTTGAAAATTAATCGATAGCTATCTAACATAGTATTTTAAGTAGTAGTGTATGGTGGTTTAAGTATGTTTGTAATATGGTTGTGTATTTCTGATATGTGTAATACTTAAGTATGGTTTGGATGACTTATATAAGATAAGGATTGCTTATGTAAGATATTAAGGCTTGTATAATATAAATATAGTCTTTTGTTATGACTTCTCTCATCTGTAGTTACATAAATCACTTAAGAAAATTTATAAGAATTCTTGATAAAAGAAAAAAAAAATTAAAAGGAGAGTTTTCATTGTAAGATAAAATTATAACTTCATGAAATATTTAAGAACTTAAACCAAAATTTTGCAAAATATTTTCGCAGAAATTTTAGAAAGGATAAAGAGCACATACATCGTACATGGATCAATTCATCGCACGATTTGGTCTAAGATTCAGATAGAGAACTTTGATGTCCGAAAATAATATATCACTCGATGCTCAATGTGGAACATTAATGAGGGTTTGTAGTTGAATACTCATGTTTTCTTTATCATAGTTGAAAGCTATGCAAAGAAATTGAAAGTATCCAAGCCTGATCAGAGCCCACATTGGATAATTGGAGAATCAATACTAGTTCAGAAGTAAATTGGTATATTCAAATTAAGATTGAATCAGATATACCATACTGATAATCTATGTGCATA
This sequence comes from Allium cepa, assembly GCA_030765085.1. Lineage (NCBI taxonomy): Eukaryota > Viridiplantae > Streptophyta > Magnoliopsida > Asparagales > Amaryllidaceae > Allium > Allium cepa. The sequence continues at coordinate 418,545,729 of CM060932.1, forward strand.
GGATGGGTTTGGAAAAAAAATTGGGTAAGTATTACCAGGTTTTGGGTTTGGTAAAATTTCGGGGACAAATTCTTTTAAGGGATGAAGTATATAATTAACAACCAGTAAATCTATCACATTGAAAAGTAATATTTATTTTTAAATATTCAAATATAAGATTTTTTACACAAATTAAAATATTTTGAACAATAATTATTGATGGTAAACTTGTTTCAAAATTATATTTACAAATATAGATATTTGGGATTTTTGTCAGAAAAGCGACGAAAATCAGTTTTCGGTAAAATTAATATTTTCTCATAATTAGATGATAAGAAATTGGATATATACAATTATTTCTCCATTTAAGCAATAATATGTCATTATTTTATTTTTGGAAGTAAAATGCCTTTATGACATCATCAAGGATGTCATCACTTTTATATATTTTCTGGAATTTTAAATTAAGTTTAAATGCTCAAATAATTGTTTTAAAATGATAATAATTCATTTTATCTAGTTATAAAAAAAATAAACCATTTATAATAGTTTTATAAAGATATATACTTGTAAATATATAAAAATTGATAATGCTTTGGCATATGATATTCGTACCATAAGATATTTGTATGGTCTTTGTACCATAAGATATTTGTTTACATATTTTTGCCTACAAATACGAGGCATACCTTCTCATTTTATTTACATTTCCATTCCATTTTCTAAGCTTTTGCTTCCTCTTCATTAATGGCTTCCATGTCCTCATAAATTATTCCATAGTCGTAGCGAAGCTCTATTGAAAATACACTTTCAGATATAGAAAGATATCACTTTAGTTTGAAATTAAAGTAAGCTATCACCTTCTCTTCTTTCTTTTTGTTTGGTCGAACTCATCAAGGGCTACCACTACCTCTCTACCTTCTCTTGTAAAAGGCCGAGCACATCCAAGGATCCTAAGGTAGGATTCATAAGCTTTGGTGCGGTAATAGCGAAACTACAGTCAATTTCGTAATGCTAAGAGAAGGATAGCTATATATGTGAGAATTACTCCACTAGTTTATTTTATTGAACTATATGATGATATGATATGTTTTGCAATGCTTGTTTTTCATATTTGATCATCATGTTTTGGATGCGATAATATATTTGCTTGGTTGTAGAAACAATTCACGATAAATACACATCGAATTTACAAGAAGAAATCACTTTCTTTTATGAATTATAAAAGAGTTATGGCATAGTTAAACCTCTTTAAACAAGAAAAAAAAATTGTTTAAAATGTTTTATGAATGTTTTATAAACATTAAAACTCATTTCGGCTAAATATTGAAAAGATATGAAATTATAGTCAAAATAGGCGCGTCGCGTAACGGTACTTCGTGATTTCGCACCGTAAAAGTTAAACCAATGTGTAGAGTGGAATATTGCTCAAAATTGTTCGAAATTAGAATTTTTCGGACTCTTATAACATTAGTTTCCAAATAAAGGAGAAAAATCAAGATTTCATTTTGCAAAATTTGAGTTATGTCCAAATCAAGTTTTTAACATCATTGTTTTTGGCAGTCGTAAAATATGGATTTCAACTCTTAAAAATAGATATTTTTTAAATCTTTAAAAATGTGAGATAATTCCAGAAATATGTTAAAATACTTTGAAAGAGTTTTAAATGGAAAAATTGGATATATAAAAGATTTATATTGGATTTCTGATATGAAGCCCTTAAAAGCACTATTCATCGATAAATTAACAAAGGAATTTGGAAAATTTTAAAATAAGATTTAAACATAGGTTTTCTTCCCGGATCATTTCGAAATGTTTTTCAAAAAAATAAATCAAGTGTTTAAAGGGTTTATAATTGATCAAATAACTTGACCGCCTTATGGATGACAAAGAAATAGTCTCTAGGTATAGTTTGGAAAACTAGATTCCTGCTCTCCCTAGCTATCCGGACAGGCCCAACAGAGGGGATAGTAGATTTGATTTACTCGGACCGCATATTTCTAAGATAAAAGAAAATAAGATTTGGAGTTTTCCAAAGGTTAAACTAGATTTTATAATAATAATAATAAGATGTTTGGTGATATATGTAACATTCTGGGTAATTTCTATATCAAATTCCAAGGAGGGAACTCGTATTATCGGTGTGAGTTTAAAAGGTAATTTCACCGTTATTTGACGAATAGTATGGGTTGAATATGGAAATCAGTATTGAGTATAATTAGTATACTTTCCATGGATCCCTTTTTACTCAATAATGTTTTCCTATGTAATTAAAAAGAATTAATTTGGTATTTCCAAAATTAAAAAGAGGTTTAATAATCCCTTATATGCTGAAAAAAGAATATGGTTTAAAGACATATATCTATAAGAAAATATTTTACGATAAAAGATAATGGTTAATTAAATAATAATCACCCACATACTTGACATCTTTTATCGAAAATTGGTTTGGAGAAATTAGGATCGGATTTAGGTGATTCCTATCCAAAAACCACTTCGAACTAATATATGCATTCGAATGTGAAGACATGTTGAAGATAACGATTTTAAAGATGGAGATCTTCATAATGTAGGGCTGCTTGCTACTAACCTTTGGGGTGATTCCCATATTATATATATGGTAGCAGTAGTGCCTTTATTCTGAAAATCTTCGACTGGCAAGGACTACTTACTACTAATCCTAGGGGAGATTCCCTAACAAGATGTAGTAGACGAAGTTCCTTTGGTTTGTCCTACTCTTGAACAAATTGAATGGAGAATGTCTGACACTACATTTTTACGGCCACGTATTTCCAAGGCCACGTACAATGATTTTTAGAAATGTACATCTGTTGGTGGTTTAGAAGGTAATCTTTCTTACACTTAACACCCTTCCCCGAGACATATGAACTTGGTGGTTGTACTTTTATGGAAATTAACAGTGTGTTATTAGAAATCGCAATGTGGCATTCAAAGTGGGATTTTTCTTTTTAAATGTAATACATTACCTGAGGCCTCACACCCGAAAATGGCTAAAACTGGATAGCCGCAAGGCTATGTGTGTCGCACCCATTAGAGTATGGCCATCACCTTTTTAGATTACCTTTTATTTATCGGGTTTGTTATGATATTGTGGCCATTGATAGGTCAGGAATGACCGAGGTGAAGTCATATTCGGTACTATTCAGGATCATTGTGTTGGTCACCTGAATAGAGCAGGTCGGTCTTGCCAACTACAGCATATCGTCTATGGGTCCTCAGGACATTCCTCTAGAGATGTACTATACGAAAGGCAGTCCCTTACCTTGTCATTTTATGGAATCAATTTTCAAATAAGTGACTGGAATTTAATTAATGTAATAATTTTGGCTATGATTAATAAGTATTTGTAATCTAGACACTACTATAGTATCGCTGGATTTTACTAGCAATGTTTTGGTTATCATAAGGTAAAACACGTCCATGTTTATATGTGACGTGGTCATATGAGGTACCTTCTATTTTTAGAAATATTCATGTTTTGAGTTTTCTCATGCCAGTCTCACGACTGACCTAGAGTTTATTTTCTTTCCCCTTAAACTCTAGATGCCCTATTTTTTCGAATAGCCAAGTAGTTGAGGTCTAGCTTGGAACATTTTGGTGGAGCTTGGAGCAGGAGCTGGAGTTTCCTTTATAGATGGTTATCCATTTCCATTTTTGCTGCAAATATTATATATTGAAATAATATATGTTATTTCATTTTGTAAGATTTGTTCTGTCTTTATTTCTCCTTTTACCTTGATCAATCTGTCTTCTCGACACTTGGATATTTGGCACGTGAATACCGTGCATGTATTAGTGCCAATTTTCGAGGGTCGAAAAGGTAGGTCATCATAGTTGGTAGGCGAAAATCATACTGATAATCTGTGTGCATAGCATGGGTTTTTGTTTAGAATTTTTTTTGGGTAAGTATTACAGGGTTTCGGATTTGGTAAAATTTCAAGGATGAAATTCTTTTAAGGAGGGAGTATGTAACGACCGGTAAATTTATCACTTTAAAAGATAATATTCATTTTTAAATATTCAAATATAATATTTTTTACACAAATTATAATGCTTTGAACAATAATTAATGATAGTAAACTTGTTTTAATATTATATTTACAAATATAAATATTTGGGATTTCCTTAGAAAAGCGCCCAAAATTAGTTTTCGGAAAAATTGAGATTTTCTCAACATTAGCTGATATGAAATTGGATACACACACTTATTTCTCCATTTAAGCAAGAATGTATAATAAAAATTATTTATTTTATTTTTGGAAATAAAATGTCTTTATAACATTGTCAAGGATGTCATTATTAATAAATAATTGATTTTTGAATTTAAATTGAGTTTAAATGATTTGATAACTTTTTAAAATCAAATAAAGCCTTTTTAATAATTAAATAATAATAGAAATATCATTTTTAAATTATATACATATGTACATATTATATATTAACTAAGAAGTAAAAATGTGATCAGAAATGTGATTCTGGATTCATAACTAATTGACAAGAGGAAGTTGTGCAACGTTATATGTTATATATGACATACATATGCACATAGACATATATATCCATCCATGTACATATACGTACACATTAGTATTACATTTACATCACAAAATTACTAACGGTAAACTAAACAAAATATCACAATATTGATTAAAGAAAATCTAAGCTAATGATGACATATCTCCACCTTAGTCCACATTCTCTTCTAAGTGCATGTCTTAAGAGATAAGGGAAGTGATGGAGATCATGTAAGAGGGTTGGGAGAGAACGGCCAAACCATGGAGGGGGAGTGGTGGTGTTGAGGTGGAAAGTGGTGATGTGATTTGTAATGATGTTGTTTTGGATATTTTACGCATTTTATCCTACAAATACAAGGCATACCTCCTTATATTTATTCGTACATCCATTCCATTTTCTAAGCTTCTTCTTCCTCTTCATTAGCAGCTTCTGTATCCACATAAATTATTCCATAGTTGTAGCGAAGCTCTGTTGAAAATACACTTTCAAATATAGAAATGCCTTAGTTTGAAATTAAAGTAAACGATCACCTTATCTTCTTTCTACTTGTTTGGCCGAACTCATCACGAGCAACCACTACCTCTATACCCTCTCTAGTACAAATACGAAAACACCCAAGGGTCCCAGGGCAGTATTCATAAGCTTCGGTGCAGTGGTAGCGGAGCTATAGTCAATTTTAGTACATCTAGAGACAAATGAATGTGAGAATTACTCTACTGGTTTATTTTATTAAACTATATTGTAACATCCCATAAATTTTCGATGTTAAATTTTTTGTTATTTTAATAATATTTTATGAGTTAATATTGAAAGAAATAAAATATTGCAATTTTATAATGGAATGATAACTAAATTTAGACTGAAACAATGTTAATACAAGTCAATTGTCAACAATCTAAATGAAACTCCAATTCATTTTATTTAAGCATGATACGTTTGGTTATAAAACTAAATATAAGTAACAAATGTAAATATTTAGTTATTGTACAAAATAGATTGTCAATGGTAATTTAATAAGATCAGTATTGTGTAAGGAATGATAATATGGGTGGTATTAATGGTTACACTGATTTATAGTGGGATGTAAAAGGTAATAAATTTATGTATAATTTGGGTAATAAAATAAGTTTATTTATGGAGTTAGATTGGTTATATTATCTTAGGCTATAAACCAAATAGAAGAGAACAAGCGTAAATCTTAAGGGTATACTAACAATTATTATATATTAACTAATTTATTGGTCAATCAATTTATTTGAAATAAAGTCCTCTTGAATGTTAAGTAATTTTAATACTTTTATGGAGGAAACGTTACTTAATGATTTTTAATTTTAGTAACGGAAGAGTGAATGAGAATTTACAGAGAACATAAATTATTTATAAGTAAAAAGGAGTATATTGAAAAAAATTATGATAATTGGATAATGCAGTGTTATTGGAAATTAATTAGTGTTATATATGGGATTTATACCTGGGTGGGCAAGTAGTAAACTTATAAATGAAAGAAAGTGAATAGGTGACCCTTTATTTAGGTTATTTATTCATTTAGTATGTTAAATAAAAATTTGGGAATCATATCTCAATTAAGGGAAATTAAGTTGTACGTTAATTTGAAATAAAATCTATTAAATATTACATTTATAGGGAATGTAGTACGAATGGTTAGGGATTATCAAATTTGGTAAAAAGGGATTGGACTTAGGAAACTTTGTTAATTGAGTTCAAAACCTTTATTAATACGCGTAATTGACAAGATTCACATTTTAAAAAAAATAACCGTTGATACAAATCTAAGATGTATATAGAAGTATTAATGTAGTGAAAGACAAACAAATATTAACTATATTATTTGTGTAATTAATGGATAGGAATACCAAAGGCTAATTGTAGTAAGGAATATAAGTGGTAGAATAATAAAAATTTATGATTTTACTTTTGTTAACATATGTTAAGAGATATGTTTATGATCTTAATTTGAACTTCTACTAATATCACGTATTGCAGTAAGATAAAAAAATGATAACATTCGTCAGGTGTATTTAATGACATTGTTTGAATGTAATTAATAACTGTGATTATAATAAATGCTAATAAAGAATAAGAATGAATAAGTTTAGTAAAAGAGTAAGCATTCATTTAGTAAAAATGTTAGGCAACTGAAAGATTGATTGTAGAGATGAGAAACTATTATTTAGTAAGAAATATATATAATTACTGTTTGTAGCGAATAGTGTATTAATATGTTTAAATTACTATTAGATAGGAAATAATTGTTAAATTTCTTATTACATTCATTTAGTCCATTTTGAAACTTGATCAACTGAAATTAATATAATTGAAAATTTCCAATTAATAGGAGAGAGAATACTAAATTAATAGGTGTAAATAAAAGCAGCATATGTTTTGTGAAAATATAGGGAAAGTTTGATTTAATAAAAAGAAAATTTTACATCAAATAAAATGAATGTTTCATCTTTGAATGTACGTTTAGTTTCATTAAAATAAGAAGAGAAAGATTGATTTTAAAGAAAGAAATGTATGTTTATTTGAACTGTGTTTTAGCTTACAGACTGATTAAAAGAATAGGAAAATAATCTATTTATTACGCTTGTGTATAAACAATAAATTTATAAACGTGTTTAAATAAATAATTGTTCTATTTCTTCATCCATTTTACTTGTCTTTTTTAAAATCTAACTTTGTAAGTAACTGCAATTTTGTATGTAACTGCAATTAATGTAATTCAAATGTTTCAATTAAAAAAAAGGAAACGTTGATTGCAATAAATAGATTTAATAAAAGAAACACACGTTTTGTGTTAAACAAAAAGGGTGTTTTAATGGAAATAAAAGATCATTTTGAGAAAACAAAATTGAACGTTCTCATTTTTAAGGTAAGTATAAATATTTTATTATGCGTAGATAAAAACCTAAATGCGTACAAAATTCTACTTTCGTTTGCAAACTTTTCCATTCCTACGTACATTCCCTTATCTATTATTAATGCCTGAAGCTTTAATAATAAAACGTGACATTTATTTTTGTCCCTCCACATTCATTTCCTAATTATAAATAACCTACATCTTATTTCTTCTTCTACATTTTGTTTCTCCTAACACCTCATATTCAAAAGCTCTTATTCTTGCAACTCCAAAAGCATTCTTTTATAAAAATGATTTTTTTTTCATTTTTTCGTACCGGAGAAGAACGAGGTCATGTAGAATGCTAAAGCTTTTGATGACACGACTATTTAATATGGGTTAGTTTTATTTTAATTTTATTTTTGTTTTCAAACGATTTAAATCGAATAACTTTCACATACGAACTCCGTTTCATGCGTGATTTTTGTGTTAGGATCGTATTGAAATTCCGGACATTCTAACGATGGTTTGGACGGATTTGGAGACTGTCAAATTTTTGGGTTTAAATCGGATTTAAATTCGATTTAAATTCAAAAGGTGAATGTTTTAACCCACTTACAACTTCTAAAATTTCTTATGTTTGTTAAATTGATTTAAGATATGAGTAGAAATTTATTTATGACTATTTGGCATGTTTTATTCATCATCTCAGTTACATCGCATTTATTTAATTTAACTGTTAATTAATTTTATTTTTGCATATAAACTGACAGTTAAAATTTATTTATTTGCATGTATACTACTAGTTAAACAGTTATTAAATTTATTATTGAATATAAACTGTTAGTTAATACTTGTTATTTATTACCTGTTATATTTTATATGCTCTATATTGATGTTTGTTTAAATTGGATGATGATTTGTAATAAATGGTTGATGATTGATATTTGGATGAATGGATGTTTATTTATATTAACTACAAGTTGTTATGCATTTCATTTCATTCGGGATTGCGGTTTGAAATGATATACAACCTCATTTTATTATTAAATTGCGGATTGAAATGATAAATATCTGTATCATTTGAATATAGGATAGAAAATTATATACCGGCCCCGCGGTATATATATATATATAATTATTTTTGAAAGGATTTTTGGTTTTGGATAGGATACGGTTTAATAAATATTAATTTTTGATCTTATATAAAATCTTATTTTATGTACATATATAGTTAAATTATTGAATTTAAGCTGTGTATAAATTTGTTAAATAAATAAATAAGATGAATAATGGATTTGATTATTTTATATTATATGCTTAAGTACATGTTAAGATATTGAGAATATATAGAGTTTTAAATGATTTAAATCAATTAATATTGGGAGTTAAATTGAAAATTTATTTGGAATCGAGCTTAATTAAGAATTTAACTTCATAAGTTGATGTAGAATTTATTAACTTGGAATTTTAAAAAAGGTATGATATTTATAACTGAATTTTATTTCAAGATGAATTAAATGAATATTTCTAGTATAAATAAATTAAAGGAATTTATTTTTTTTAGTTAACAGTAATTTGAGTTTTACTTAAATGATTACGGGTTTATTATGCAAATATTTCAAACTAAATAATAGGACTTTAAATTGTTGAATAGAAATTTCCAACCTTAGTTCCAATTGTTTAATATTCAAAGTTTGAAATATATTGAAACTGAAGTGGTTATTGAAACTTAAAGCGATTTTGAAATTTATGGATTTTGACTTAATTTTAAATGAAATAAATTGTAAGTCGCAGAAATTGTTTTATTTCATAAAGAAATTTTAAATGAAAACTATTTTATTTTATATACCGTTTGAATATCCAAACCATCCGAGTTTTAGAAGTTATGGTTTTAAAGCTATGAATTTTCGAAGTATTATGGTTTGAAAGTTATAATTCAAATGTTTGGTTTCCAATTATTACAAATTTTGAAGCAATATGATTTTGGAAAAGAAATATATTTGAAATACAATGATATTATATTAATTTGGGGTTTATAAAAATAATATCAAATGAGTTTGTTTTGGAATGGAAAGGATATCGTATTTATACCGTTTTGAAATAGATATTTATTCTGGTTTTGAAAGTAAAATTATTTTTAAATGACCGCGGTGTTATAATAACGTTTGGTTGTTAAAGAGGACGGGATCGGAAGTTGTCATACTCTTTGGCAACTCCGAAAACCACTTTAACAACCATGTACGCGGTGGAGATTCCGAAATGAAGTAGGATGGTGGTGGCGTTTCCTTTGAGGTAAATACGCAGACCCGACTCCCGTGAGTTGGCATAAGATGGCTAAAACAGGAGCGATTCTCGGGCCAAGGGGGTTAGCGCCCTTTATCGGACACATCCCTTCGATACTATACTTTGACTTTGGATTGATTTGGTGGCCCCCTTTATTTATTTTTTTGATTTTGGGGGTGTTTTCTCGAGGTGGGCGGTAGCTGCGGCTATGCGTCACCACCAGTCCGGATAGCAATTGGTATATCTACCCTGGCATTGCCTAGTTGTGCCGTGTCACCTACCCTAGCGCGCCTTATACGATTTTAGTTTTGTACCATACCTATGGAGTGCCCTCTAACGACGCCCAGTACGGGGGAGATTACGGTACTGTATAGACTATGGGAATATATAACCGTGTTAAGGTGGAAAATGTAAAGCCTTAACGCTATTTTAAAGTAAGTTTATTTTACAATTAGACACTATTATAATAGCGCAATATACTACATAGTAAATAGTTTAACGGATCCTTAGGAGATGTAAATCCCGAGCATCTCTTGAGTTACTGCACTCATATTTATTTCTCTTAATTTAACTTACATAAGATCTTTTAGTTCTGACTCGAGTGTTTTTGTGTCGTTTCAAATTCGCTCGGGTCAGTCCGAGCGTTTCAGGATTTGAAGTCTTTATTCAAGAGGACGAAGACGAAGAATTCATTATTATTATTATATATTATATGGTTCCACTACACACTGTTCCGCTGCATTGTTATTGATATGTGTAACTCTGATATGTATTATATAAATAGTTTTGTAAACAGATTTATAAACTGTATATTTGATTATTATATTTTATCCTTCCGCTGTGAGATTCTGTTTTGTTTTTATTTCTTTTTTTCTCTTATTTACCCCATAACAATCCGCCCTTTTGTATGTTTTAAGTCTTATGTGTGTGGTTTATCGTCGATTTAAAACATGTGAAAAGGCGGGATGTTACATCTGGTATCAGAGCTTTGCTTTAGCGATAAACCTTTGCTTTGTGGGATTTGACTCTTTACTAATAGGGTAGTAATACCCTATGGGAGTCGCTGAGTGTATATATACGAGAGAGCGTATTTGTTAGTGTTATAAAAAGGTTTTAATATTGTGTTAATCGGTTCCATTTTGTATTTATAAATTCTGGTTGGTGCATGGGACGCTATGACATCAATAGGGATTTCTAAACACTTAATAGGACAGACCGGCATAATATTTGTTTTTAATATAGGTGAATGAAATAATTTTTCCTATTATATTTTCTATATAAAATAAAAAATTTCAAATGATATCTGTATTTGGCTGCAATAGATTGGTTGTTAGGTAATAAAGTGTATAAATAATAATAGAAATAAGATTGAAAAATAAAATAAATGAAATTTGGGAAATTTAGAACTTAAGATCCGGGGTTTTGAAATTTCTTTCGAATAAATTTTGGAATATAATAATATTGTTTATAAGTACTTTCTGGTATAAATATTTATTATAATTTGGAAGAATTGTTTTAAAGAAGATTTTTGGAAAAATAAGTTTTGTACTTTCCTCTCTGTCGTTGGAAAATAATTTCGGTGATGGCGGCCGCATCATCGACTTTCATTTTCGAGTTTCGAAGGGGGAAGGCCACTATAGTTGTTCTACTGCAGATTCATTTTTGAAAAATATATAAATTTTGAATTGTTTTAAATATAATTAGAGATATATAAGTTGTAAGAATATATTTATCTATTGTTTTAAAATAAATTGAAAATTTAAACCGGTATTAAATTCTTAAATTTCCATTAATTAATTGTTTCAATTATTGTAGTGAAATGAAAGGTAAGTAATTAATAATTAAAACCTCTAATTTAGGTAAGAGATTTAAGGCTAAGTTATAAAGGAAATAAAAAGGAAGTTGAAATTGTAACTTATAAGGAAAAGGTAAAAATTTATTGAACAATGAATTAATTAAAAGAAATGAGAAAACTTGTATAACTTTCAATTACATTCTTTAAAAGCATATATATAACTTACCAAATATTAAAAGTTGAAATGTTAATAAGAAAATGTAATAGATATTGTACAAGTAATAAATTTGAGGTAATGAAAGTAATTAATGAAATTCCTTAATAAATAGGAATTTGATGTTGCAATATTATAATCTTAAGTGTAATTGAAAAGACTACTAATTGAAATAGAAAGGTAGGTAATATAAATCGAAGAAAATAAATAAAATTAAGTAGTATATATGGAAGATAATAAACTTAAGTAAAGGATTGAAGCTATTTATTAATAAAATAAGAAGAAAAGATGAATGCAGTAAATATATAAGTGTAGACTTAAATTAATGTATTAATGTGCTAAGAAATTGATTTGCACGTGAATACTATAAACAAATGAAGTTATGCAATATGAAATGAAAAGAGAAAAATGAATTATATATAAGTATAAGTGCAAACAAGTGTAATAAACACTAAATTAATGAACGGAGATAAAAGTTGTAAGAAATAAATGTAAAGTAATAAATGAAATTTATAAGAATGAGCTTGATTTATTATTTGGAATTGTTGCTTGTTTGGTTTATGGTTGTTTGGGGTAAGATACTTTAAATTTGGATTTGGATGAATGAATAATCTATTTAGTTTTATCTAAGGCTGCTGAGTAAATGATGCGCTAGTAGTTAATTCTTCATTCCGTGCAATTTAAAAGTTTTGAAGCCGAATAACTATTTGTTAGTTTGATTGAATGGTTGTTTTGTATTGTGTATGCTGTTTGTTGAAATTGATGGTTGTTGTATTAATTTGTTGTTAGTGATTGAAACCACCTAAATATTTCATTTTTTATAAATTGTTAACCCTTTGGATTATATAAGTAAAATGCAGGTTATGGAAGCAATTGCTACTGCTTTTGGTTCCATAAAATAAGCGTTATTGCCCAACAAATAGGTACGTTTTCGGATTACGGGTTTTAGCGTTATTATTTTGTTTTTTTCCTGTGTTGGGATATATATTATTTTGAAAATATATTATATATATTGTTATAATTAATATTTTATTTTTCTTCTGAGCCTCTCCGTACAAAGGAGACTCTGCCGAAAATTTTGGACTTAGAATTTTTTTCTTCCAAACATTAATAATTTAAATATAAAAGATTAAATAGTTATAAATTATGATATCTTATTTAAAGTAATTAATTTTGTAAATTTAATTGTTTATAAAGTTAATGTTTTGATAAGATGTATTGTTTTTATTTCTTCTTTTTCCCTTTTTTTTCCATTTCGGGGACGAAAAGTTTTGAGTGGGGGAGAGTGTAACGACCCATAAATTTTTGATGTTAAATTTTTTGTGATTTTAATAATATTTTATGTGTTAATATTGAAAGAAATAAAATATTGCAATTTTATAATGAAATGATAACTAAATTTAGACTGAAACAATGTTAATACAAGTCAATTGTCAACAATCTAAATGAAACTCCAATTCATTTTATTTAAGCATGATATGTTTGGTTATAAAACTAAATATAAGTAACAAATGTAAACATTTAGTTATTGTACAAAATAGATAGTCAATGGTAATTAAACAAGATCAGTATTGTGTAAGGAATGATAATATGGGTGGTATTAATGGTTACACTGATTTATAGTGGGATGTAAAAGGTAATAAATTTATGTATAATTTGGGTAATAAAATAAGTTTATTTATGGAGTTAGATTGGTTATATTATCTTAGGCTATAAACCAAATAGAAGAGAACAAGCGTAAATCTTAAGGGTATACTAACAATTATTATATATTACCTAATTTACTGGTCAATCAATTTATTTGAAATAAAGTCCTCTTGAATGTTAAGTAATTTTAATACTGTTATGGAGGAAACGTTACTTAATGATTTTTAATTTTATTAACGGAAGAGCGAATGAGAATTTACAGAGAACATAAATTATTTATAAGTAAAAAAGGAGTATATATTGAAAAATTTTATGATAATTGGATAATGCAGTGTTATTGGAAATTAATTAGTGTTATATATGGGATTTATACCTGGGTGGGCAAGTAGTAAATTATAAATGAAAGAAAGTGAGTAGGTGACCCTTTATTTAGGTTATTTATTCATTTAGTATGTTAAATAAAAATTTCGGAATCAGATCTCAATTAAGGGAAATTAAGTTGTACGTTAATTTGAAATAAAATCTATTAAATATTACATTTATAGGGAATGTAGTACAGATGGTTAGGGATTGTCAAATTTGGTAAAAAGGGATTGGAGTTAGGAAACTTTGTTAATTGAGTTTAAAACCTTAATTAATACGCGTAATTGACAAGATTCACATTTTAAAAAAATAACCGTTCATACAAATCTAAGATGTATATAGAAGTATTAATGTAGTGAAAGACAAACAAATATTAACTATGCTATTTATGTAATTAATGGATAGGAATACCAAAGGCTAATTGTAGTAAGAAATATAAGTGGTAGAATAATAAAAATTTATGATTTTATTTTTGTTAACATATGTTAAGAGATATGTTTATGATCTTAATTTGAACTTCTACTAATATCACGTATTGCAGTAAGATAAAAAAATGATAACATTCGTCAGGTGTATTTAATGACATTGTTTGAATGTAATTAATAACTGTGATTATAATAAATGCTAATAAAGAATAAGAATGAATAAGTTTAGTAAAAGAGTAAGCATTCATTTAGTAAAAATGTTAGGCAACTGAAAGGTTGATTCTAGAGATGAGAAACTATTATTTAGTAAGAAATATATATAATTACTGTTTGTAGCGAATAGTGTATTAATATGTTTAAATTATTATTAGATAGGAAATAATTGTTATATTTCTCATTACATTCATTTAGTCCATTTTGAAACTTAATTAACTGAAATTAATGTAATTGAAAATTTCCAATTAATAGGAGAGAGAATACTAATTGTAAATTAATAGGTGTAAATAAAAGCAGCATATGTTTTGTGAAAATATAGGGAAAGTTTGATTTAATAAAAAGAAAATTTTACATCAAATAAAATGAATGTTTCATCTTTGAATGTACGTTTAGTTTCATTAAAATAAGAATAAAAGGATTGATTTTAAAGAAAGAAATATATGTTTATTTGGACTATGTTTTAGCTTACAGACTTATTAAAAGAATAGGAAAATAATCTATTTATTACGCTTGTGTATAAACAATAAATTTATAAACGTTTTTAAATAAATAATTGTTCTATTTCTTTATCCATTTTACTTGTCTATTTTAAAATCTAACTTTGTAAGTAACTGCAATTTTGTAAGTAACTGCAATTAATGTAATTCAAATGTTTCAATTAAAAAGAAAGGAATCGTTGATTGCAATTAATAGATTTAATAAAAGAAACACACGTTTTGTGTTAAACAAAAAGGGTGTTTTAATGGAAATAAAAGATCATTTTGAGAAAACAAAATTGAACGTTCTCATTTTTAAGGTAAGTATAAATATTTTATTATGCGCAGATAAAAACCTAAATGCGTACAAAATTCTACTTTCGTTTGCAAACTTTTCCATTCCTACGTACATTCCCTTATCTATTATTAATGCCTGAAGCTTTAATAATAAAACGTGACATTTATTTTTGTCCCTCCACATTCATTTCCTAATTATAAATAACCTACATTTTATTTCTTCTTCTACATTTTGTTTCTCCTAACACCTCATATTCAAAAGCTCTTATTCTTGCAACTCCAAAAGCATTCTTTTATCAAAATGATTTTTTTTCATTTTTTTCGTACTGGAGAAGAACGAGGTCCTGTAGCATGCTAAAGCTTTTGATGACGTGGCTACTTAATATGGGTTAGTTTTATTTTAATTTTATTTTTGTTTTCAAACGATTTAAATCGAATAACTTCCACACACGAACTCCGTTTCACGCGCGATTTTTGTGTTAGGATCCTATTGAAATTCCGGACATTCTGACGCTGGTTTGGATGGATTTGGAGACTGTCAAATTTTTGGGTTTAAATCGGATTTAAATTCGATTTAAATTCAAAAGGTGAGTGTTATAACCCACTCACAACTTCTAAAATTTCTTATGTTTGTTAAATTGATTTAAGATATGAGTAGAAATTTATTTATGATTGTTTGGCATGTTTTATTCATCATCTCAGTTACATCGCATTTATTTAATTTAACTGTTAATTAATTTTATTTTTGCATATAAATTAACAGTTAAAATTTATTTATTTGCATATAAACTGCTAGTTAAACAGTTATTAAATTTATTATTGAATATAAACTGTTAGTTAATACTTGTTATTTATTACCTATTATATATTTTATATGCTCTATATTGATGTTTGTTTAAATTGGATGATGATTTGTAACAAATGGTTGATGATTGATATTTGGATGAATGGATGTTTATTTATATTAACTACAAGTTGTTATGCATTTCATTTCATTCGGGATTGCGGTTTGAAATGATATACAATCGCATTTTATTATTAAATTGCAGATTGAAATGATGAATATCCGTATCACTTGACCATAGGATAGAAAATTGTATACAGGCAATGCGGTATATATATATAAAATTATTTTGAAAGGATTTTTGGTTTTGAATAGGATACAGTTTAATAAATATTAATTTTTGATCTTATATAAAGTCTTATTTTATGTACATATATAGTTAAATTATTGAATTTAAGTTGTGTATACATTTGTTAAATAAAATAAATAAGACGAATAATGGACTTTGATTATTTTATATTATATGGTTAAGTACATGTTAAGATATTGAGTTTGCTCCTCCGTAATTGCGACTGGCGATTTGGAAATTGCGTTTGCTCCTCCGTAACCCCCCTTCCTTCATTTGCAGTTCGCCGCCCCTTTCCCCTTTCTCTCTCCTCTGTCTTTCCCTTCGCCCTTCTTTCTTTTCTCGCTTTTTGTTCCTGCTATCGCGTTCAACTATTATGTCTTCAGATCTGCCTAGTGGATCTTGTGCGGTTGTGGGCGCTGCTCCTTCGAATTGCGTAGATGCTTTGCCTCTTGCTGAGTGTGTTTCCTCTATGCAAACGACTGGATTATTGTCCGACAACCCTTCTTTGGTTTCGAATACACCATCATTGCTCGGCCCAATTCCTTATACGGGTAAGTCCTCCTTATCAGCGTTCTTAGCTGCTTCTCCCTCATCGGCTTGGACGTCTTTGAAGGTGCGTCTTCCGGAACTGTCTGGGTTGGAAGAAAGTGTTGTGTCACCTGTTGGTCTTGACTGTAAATTGGATAAAGTGGTGGCAATGGCTGATGTAAATGATAATGAATCATGCCAAACGTTGGTGTCTTCTGTTTGTGTGGTTGATGCTGGTAACAGTATTGTTACTGGATCGGGAGGTAATGCTAATACTGGGGCTATATTCGGTGGCACATCAACTGTTCGATGTTTTGACAATGTCAGTGTTCCCAAGCCTGTGGTTTCTCATGAACTGCATGTCCCTCCGCTGTCTCGGCCTGCTACTAGTTGGTCTTCTTTGTTTACCAAGCTACCATGTAACGCTGGTATTCACTCACCACGTCGTTTTGAAGTAGTTGAGAATGAGGGATTGATGGTTCCTCCGTTGGAAGTGATTGAGGCCGGAGTGACTTTTTGGAAAGACCATTTGGTTGGTTTCTTTCTTGATTCAAATCCTCCCTATCATGTAGTCAAGTCGAGGTGCAATATGGTTTGGAAGCCTAGAGGTGGTTTGTCAGTCCATTATGATAATGAAATGTTCTTTTTTAAATTTGCGCGTAGTGATGAAAGGCAACGAATTTTGGAAGCTGATCCTCTACTTATTGATGGTAAACCTTTCATAATCACAACGTGGAGTCCTTCTGTGGATCGTGCGAAGGAACA
The DNA here is from genome assembly GCA_030765085.1 of Allium cepa. Taxonomy (NCBI): domain Eukaryota; kingdom Viridiplantae; phylum Streptophyta; class Magnoliopsida; order Asparagales; family Amaryllidaceae; genus Allium; species Allium cepa. The sequence goes on from CM060932.1 coordinate 418,563,249, forward strand.
AGTTTTGTCTATTCCTGTCTGGGCCCATTTTTCTCATATTCCTTCTGTTCTCCAGCCTCTTATCGGGATTGACTGGCTAGCTGGCCTGGTTGGTAAGGTAATATGTTATGATACTAATACTGTGGCTAGAAAGAAGCTTGTTTATGCCAAAGCTCTTATTGAGATCACTCCTGACAAACCTTTGCCTATGGTATTAAAGGTCAAGCTTGATGAGAGCCATGTTGCTGAAGTCAGAGTTCGCTATAGTTGGAAACCTGAGATTTGTGATTCTTGTCAGTCCTTTGGTCATTGTGCTGTATCCTGTCCTGGTCTTGTTGTCCCCTTTTCTGGCCGGACGCCTCTTCCTCGTCCTCCTGTTCGTATGTGGGTTAGGAAGATTGCTGTTTCTCCTGATCATTTATCTGTTGCGCCTCTAGCTCCTGATATTGTCCCTCCTATTGTGGATCCACCTGCTGCCTTGTTGGATTGTGTTGCTCCTTCCGGGTCTGTGACGTTTTCACTTCCAGCCTCTGATTCCCCTCCTTCTTCCCTGGAGGTGGATCCTTCTGCTTCCGCTTCTGATATCATTTCCTGGTTCTCGGATGAGCGTGCTTGGGTTCACTCTCCCTCTGATATGAGATATTCTCCTGAGAGGGACGTTTTCTATGCCTTTATTAGTGATTCTGGTGACGAGAGTAGATATCTTTTGTATCATATTGTGGGTGAAGGTTTGTGCCTCATTACGGATGGTGAGTTAGGGGAGGAGAACAAAAGTAAGTTTTATGATGTCACTTGGGATAGGAAATTTCTTTACTCGCCTGGTTCAGTTGGTTATGATCCTTTGTTGGCAACTCTTTTCGCTAGGTATTCGCATGTTATTGGACCTTCGGCGGTTGATGGACGACATTATTCTTCCTCTCCCGAGGAAGACTAGTTTATGCTGTATTAGTAGTTTAGGCTTTTTTGTCTAACTCCTGCTCTTTAATTTATTTTCTTTTCTATCCTTCTTAGTTGCTCTGTGCATGTGCAGAGCACCTGTTCTCCCATTTTTTATATACAGTGGCACGGCCCACTCTAAAGCCGGCTAGCTTTGCTAAAAAAAAAAAAAAAGATATTGAGAATATGTAGAGTTTTAAATGATTTAAATCAATTAATATTGGGAGTTAAATTGAAAATTTATTTGAAATCGAGCTTAATTAAGAATTTAACTTCATAAGTTGATGTAGAATTTATTAACTTGGAATTTTAAAAAAGGTATGATATTTATAACTGAATTTTATTTCAAGATGAATTAAATGAATATTTGTAGTATAAATAAATTGAAGGAATTTATTTTTTAGTTAAAAGTAATTTGAGTTTTACTTAAATGATTACGGGTTTATTATGCAAATATTTCAAACTAAATAATAGGACTTTAAATTGTTGAATAGAAATTTCCAACCTTAGTTCCAATTGTTTAATATTCAAAGTTTGAAATATATTGAAACTGAAGTGGTTATTGAAACTTAAAGCGATTTTGAAATTAATGGATTTTGACTTAATTTTAAATGAAATAAATTGTAAGTCGCGGAAATTATTTTATTTTATAAAGAAATTTTAAATGAAAACTATTTTATTTTATATACCGTTTGAATATCCAAACCATCCAAGTTTTAGAAGTTATGGTTTTAAAGCTATGAATTTTCGAAGTATTATGGTTTGAAAGTTATAATTCAAATGTTTGGTTTCCAATTATTATAAATTTTAAAGCAATATGATTTTGGAAAAGAAATATATTTGAAATAAAATGATATTATATTAATTTGGGGTTTATAAAAATAATATCAAATGAGTTTGTTTTGGAATGGAAAGGATATCGTATTTATACGGCTTTGAAATAGATATTTTATTCTGGTTTTGAAAGTAAAATTATTTTCAAATGACCGCGGTGTTATAATAACGTTTGGTTGTTAAAGAGACCGGGATCGGAAGTTGTCATACTCTCTGGCAACTCCGAAAACCACTTTAACAACCGTGTACGCGGTGGAGATTCCAGACTGAATTAGGATGGTGGCGGCGTTTCCTTTGAGGTAAATACGTGGACCCGACTCCCGTGAGTTGGCATAAGGTGGCTAAAACAGGAGCGATTCTCGGGCCAAGGGGGTTAGCGCCCTTTATCGGACACATCCCTTCGATACTATACTCTGACTTTGGATTGATTCGGTGGCCACCTTTATTTATTTTTTTGATTTTGGGGGTGTTTGTTCGAGGTGGGCAGTAGCTGCGGCTATGCGTTACCACCAATCCGGATAGCAATTGGTATATCTACCCTGGCATTGCCTAGTTATACCGTGTCACCTACCCTAGCGCGCCTTATACGATTTTGGTTTTGTACCATACCTATGGAGTGCCCTCTGACGATGCCCAGTACGGGGGAGATTACGGTACTGTATAGACCATGGGAATATATAACCGTGTTAAGGTGGAAAATGTAAAGCCTTAACGCTATTTTAAAGTAAGTTTATTTTACACTTAGACACTATTATAATAGCGCAATATACTACATAGTAAGTAGTTTAACGGATCCTTAGGAGATGTAAATCCCGAGCATCTCTTGAGTTACTGCACTCATATGTATTTCTATTAATTTAACTTACATAAGATCTTTTAGTTCTGACTCGAGTGTTTTTGTGTCTTTTCAAATTCGCTTGGGTCAGTCCGAGCGTTTCAGGATTTGAAGACTTTATTCTGGAGGACGAAGACGAAGATTTCATTATTATTATATATTATATGGTTCTACTACACACTGTTCCGCTGCATTGTTATTGGTATGTGTAACTCTGATATGTATTATATAAATAGTTTTGTAAACAGATTTATAAACTGTATATTTGATTATTATATTTTATCCTTCCGCTGTGAGATTCTGTTTTGTTTTTTTTCTTTTTTTTTCTTATTTACCCCATAACAATCCTTCCTTTTGTATGTTTTAAGTCTGATGTGTGTGGTTTATCGTCGATTTAAAACGTGTGAAAAGGCGCGATGTTACATATATGATGATATGATATGTTTTGCTATGCTTGTTTTCCATGTTTAATTATCATGTTTTTTATGTTTGCGTGGTTATGGAAATAATTCATGGCAAATAAACGTCAAATTTACACAAAGAAAACACTTTCTCTTACAAATTATAAAAGTGTTACGACATTGTTAAACTTCTTTAAAATGTGAATATAAATAGTTTAAAATAGTTTATAAATGTTTTATGAACGTTAAAACTTATTTTGTCTAAGTTTTGAAAAGATACGAAATTAGAGACAGAATAGGCGCATCGTGTAACGGTAGTTAGCGATTTCACACTATGAAAGTTGATTAATGTGCAGAGTGGAATATAACTCAGTATTATTCGAAATAAGAATTTTCTGGACTTCTATAACTATATTTTCCAAATGAATGACAAAAATCAAGGTTTCATTGTACAAAATTTGATATATGTTCAAACCAAGTTTATAAAATCGTCACATTTTGACAGTTCATAAAATATGGATTTCAACTCTTAAAAATAGATATTTTTAAATCTTTAAAAAGATGAGAAAATTCTAGAAATATGTTAAAATATTTTAAAAGAGTTTTAAATGGAAAAATTGGACATTTAAATAATTTAAATGGGATTTGTAATACGAAGCCCTTAAAAGCACTATTTACCGGCAATTCAACAAAGGTTGGAAATTTCTAGAATAAGATTTAAACTTAGGTTTTCGTCCTGAATCCTTTGGAAATGTATTTCAAATAATAAATCAAGTACTTTAAATGCTTTATAATTGATCAACAGAGAGATAGTCTCTGGGCTTGGATTTGGAAAACCAGTTTCCTGCTCTCCCTAGCAATCCGGATTGGCCCGACGGAGGGAATAGTAAATTTGATTTACTCGGACCACGTCTTGCTAAGATAAAAGAAAAGGAGATTGGGGTTTTCAAAGGTTAAACCGGATTTTGAAATAATAAGATGTTTGGTGATATATGTAACGTTCTGGTTAAATTATGTATAAAATTCGGACGAGGGAACTCATACTATCTTTGTGAATTAAGAGGAGATTTCACCGTTATTCAATAAATAGTACAGGTTGAATACGGAAATTAGAATCAAGTATTATAGTATAATTTCTTTGGATTCGTTTTTACACAATAATGTTTTCCTATGTAATTAAAGAGAAATGATTTGGTATCTCCAATATTAAAAAGAGGTTTACTAATCCCGTATGTGCTAAAAAAAGAAAAGTTGTTTAAAGACATATATCTCTAAGAAGATATTTTACTTGGATATAAGATATTACTTAGTTGAATAATTATCACTCACATACTTGACATCTTTTATCGATAATTGTTTTGGAGAAACCAGGATCGGATTTGGGTGATTCCTATCCAAAAATCACTTCGAACCAATATATGCATTCGATAGTGAAGATATGTTGAAGATAATGATTTTGAAGATGGAGATCTTCACAATGTAGGGATGGTTGCGATTAACTTCTGGGGTAGTTCCCATATCATACATAAGGTGCCAATGGTGTCTTCATTTTGAAATCTTTGATGCAAGGACTGCTCGCTACTAATCTTAGGGGTGATTCCCAAACAAAATGTAGTAGGAGGAGTGCCTTTAGTTTGTCTTGTTCTTAGACAACTTGTATGTACGAGAGTCTGACATTGCATTTCTAAGACAACGTACATTGATTTTTTAGTAAAGTACATCTATTTGGTGGTGTAAGAGGTAAGCCCTCTTAAACTTTAGAGTATGATCATCACCGTTCTAGCTTACCTCCATATATCGTATTCGCTGTATGTGTTGTGGCTATGGATACGTCGAGAACGACCATGGTGATGTCATATTCGGTACTATTCAGGATCACTGTGTTAGTCACCTAAAAGGAGTAGGCCGGTCTTTCCATATGTAGAGGATCATCTGTGTGTCCTTGGTACATTCCTCTAAAGATGTCCGTAGGGAAGGTAGTCTCCGACCTTGTCATTGTATGGAATTCATTATTCAATAAGTGCCTTCAGACTTAGTTGTATACCTATTATGCTGGAATTTAATTAATGTAACAACTTAAACTATGATTAATATGTATTTATAATCTGGACACTATTATTATATCACTGGATTTAACGTAGCAATGTTTTGGTAATCATAAGGTAAAACCAATCCATGTTTATGTACGGCATGGTCTTATGAGTTACCCTTTGTTTTCATAAATATCCATGTTTGTATTCAGCATTAGTAAGGGGAGGGATTTATAACTGTCTAAGCGTAGATTAGGATAGACTCTGATGTATGTATTTAAAATTTCCACTGTAAAGATTATATATTGAAATAATATATGTTATTCCATTCATGTAAGATTATGTTCTGTCTTTTTTTTCTTTTTACGCTTGATCAATCCGTCTTTTCAACACTTGTATATTTGGCACATGAATATTGTGAATATATTAGTGTCAATTTCTGAGGGTCAAAAGGTGGATTGTCACAGTTTCAGTATGTCCGACATGGGGCTACCAATTGGTGCATGAAATATATTAGGAGGATTTATTGATACGAAATTTAAGCATACGTGTGGTTCGTATGCCCAAATTGGGGTTACCAAATAGTGGATGAAATGTATCATACAGATATATATGTATGGTTCATATGATATGTGTGTGTGTGTGTTTGTGTGTCTATGTATGTATGTGTGTATGCTGGTTTGGGCTATTTGTATATATTGGTTAAATATTCCTGACTTGGGGCAACCGGGTAGAACAAGGCACCAAGAACGAATCATGATGCACAATGGGACGATAATACTTCAGTGTTGTGTATATGTGAGGAAAGGGTGTATATGGGGTTTATTATTTACATACGGTTCAGGTATGTTAGTGTAGACAATCGGAAGGAATAAACGATAGTAATGGAATCCATTCTACCATTGAGACAACATGACCTACAGACTTGGTCCCGATGTAGGGGCGGAGAGAGATTGGGCGGAGAGAGATTGGGACGCCGGTTTAAAGTAGGTCATATATTCTTCTGTTGTATGATTGGGTGCTGCGATAGGACCTATAGGCCAATATCTTTTGAGGTGTTGGTTATCAGGAGAGTCCACAAGTTAGTTGTGGATATCGATAAGTCTCCTTAGTAGCAAATGGCAATTTGACACAGGTATCGGTTATATAATTTTGTTTTTCGGTTTTAAGTATGGTGATGCTATGTTAGTCGTATTATTATATAATTATATTTGTTTTGCATTTATGATGATTCGGTAGGGATCGAGAGATCTATGAAATTGTTGCTTATAAAGTGTAGTATTACCCTACACTCGTATTTCATATTCAGTAGCATGGTTTGTGTATGGTATGTACCATTGTAATAAGAGCTTGTGATAACCGACACCGCAGTGGGCCTGAATTTTCGCTAATCGAAAACCTATGTCCACCAACGTACTGACCGTTGGTTTGATATCCTGCAAATAAATAAATAAATGCATATCAGTGCACATCGATATATCTCACATTGGAATAGTAAAATATAATAAATCATATGGTGTTGACCAAGACTGACATTTTCAATAATTAGTGTCTGTTCATTGTCGAGAATGCGTAAGGAAACCTCTCCTTCCACTGTTCCCACCCTGCACTAGTACAATTCCCTCTAAAACTATCACTTTCCAGTGACTGGTAAATTATACACTTTATACATAACACTAGTTTATACTAATTTCCTTCCATCACATGTTATGTCATTTGTTTTACTTAGTCTTCTCGACTCTATATATGCATACGATGCACCCCATCTACCTAAAGTAGACCTTCATTACATACATATATATATATAAGTACTAGAGTCCCCCTTTAGACCAAGATATTATCCCCATAAGTATCCATAACCCAGCACCCCGTCAGGATCCATCAACGACATAGCATCACGTCCTCATCGTTGTGCATACCAAGGAACTCCTGTAATGCCTAATAACAACGTTGCAATAATTTAGTCGTATTCTATCTCGCACTAGGGATTCACTTACTTGTTTGCTGCATATTATGGACTCAACTCCACGGATTACAGAGGACTTGGCTTATTGGACCGCGCCACTCGTTTTGAAAGGCCTCAGTTAATGGTAATCTAGCCTTGCCTCCCAACAAACAACCGCGGTGGCGCATGAATTAAACGTGACACACTATTAGGCGGTGTAACCCGTTTAAGTGTAACCCTCATCTTTCCACTAACAACTCAGGATCGATGACGTTCTCGACCTATGTGCAGGTCCTACTCCCTAATTTGGTACAAACACACTAACATAGCAACAAGCCTTGCTCACTATCCCATTTAGGATGCCTAATGCAATCAAGGAAATACCCATACTAAAATGTTGAAACAGGTCCTATTATGGTATTCCTCTACCTATACGTAAGCGTATATAATTCCACGGGTAGTATAACGCATACACAATTGGAGGTTGCCTTTGCAGTGGCAGACTTCTGTTGTGTAACACTACTGACCTCATATATATATATATATATATATATATATATGTTCATACTTACTTAATTATTACATCTTTATTGTTCAACGGTTCATAATACTTCTTTTCTTTTTCATGTGTTTACTTATCCTTTTAATATTAATTTAATGTCATTTACCGCTTTCATTAAAAGATATGGATATCTTTTCCTGTTTACTTTCCTTTCTCGTTTATTAAATTTTTATTTTTATTTCTCTTTAACTCTTACCGCCCTCCCTTGTTTAGTGGATTTTCCGTACCCATATATCATATATGCTTCTTGCCTTTGTTGATTTTATTACTCGCTTATCTTGTTATCGTTTACTATTTGGTTTCCATCTTATCTCTATTGCATATATTTATATATATATTAATTTATCATTTAACTATTATTATTATCATACCTCCAATTGTTTGATTCATATTTAGGGATTTCTGCATTTTAATACATTAGAATTATATCTTCCTCAAAAGGAAAGGCTAACACCGTAAATCTCTATATCTTATCCAAAAAGGGAATTTGTTTTACGTTTGGAATTACAAGGAATTATATTTTATCATTATTAAAAATAAACAACATAAAATACGATAAAATATCCCTATTTCGTACATCTCTTTCTTTTAGGCGCATTCCTTGTTATTTCAAACAGTACACTTTTATTTATAAATCTGAACTTGATAATCTATAGAATTGACTTTGAAACACCCTATATTTCATTGGATTAAAATACTATCTTAATCTCGATAATTTATTGCGACAACTCTAACTTACATTTTACTTGCATAGGATATTTAAATCTACAAATATGAAAATACCACAAAATTTATAAATTTGAGAAACTACTACTACCCAATACTTCCTAGGTTCTCATACATGTAATATTAAAATTAAGTTAACAATTATAGAATATGTAGGCAGGATTTATAAATTCATACACGTAAACAATTTTAGCCTACAACTCCAAGTTTACTTTTAGGCATACAGGAATAGATTTACAATGATATCAATCCAATATCACAAAAAAAAATTCACTCACCTTTTTAGCTTTACAAATCTCTAGATCTAATCCATGTTATTCCAGTTTGACTCCCCTTATTCTCAATTTTTGAGCATACATATGCTACAATCATACATATTTCTATCACAAATCTAAATCAAAGATGAGATTTAGATTTAATTTAGATTTTAGATCCAGATTTAAAATTTACCTTAGTTTTGAAGGTTTGATTCGACCAAATTCTTCTCCTCAATTATTTTCCCACTTGGATATATGTATATAACTAGAAGTATTTTTAGAATTAAAAATATCATTGGAGAATAGAAAATGGCAGGGCTTCGTCGTCGCTCCAGAAAATATGAGAAGAAAGTGAGGATCGGGTCCGTATTTATAGGGGGTTCGAATCAATATCAGCCGTCAGATTCTTTTATTTTAAATCCTGGTTGTTTTGCCACGTCAAAACCTCAGAATTGATAAGTCAACATATCGACCCCACCCCTCCCAATATTAGGGGTTGAACGGTTGCTTTGTATTTGGTTAACTAGTCACATCATTTAATTTGGTTGAATTACTTGCATTCGCACCTGACCGAGATAATTTATTTCTACGTCAACTTTTCGTAAATTGTAAGCAATAGTTAACGTTAATTTATTTTCATTAATTATATTTTATTTCCTTAACTAGACATATAACATTTTCGATTTAAAAACTTTAATAACTTTTTTTGAACCCCGATTGGAAAATTTTATATATGAAAATTGATAAGAAAATGGCCAAGAACCCAACAGTGCAAGTTTTGTTGCTAAATTCCAATGTTTGTGAAAATTCTATTTTCGGCGTTATTACTTATTAATTAAATTTTTTTTAATCAATTATTGTAAAAATCATGGGGTGTTACGTTCTCTCCCTTAAATGAATTTCATCCCCAAAATTCCTCAGGGGTCGAATCATGTAACATAACGGGCAACCATTCTAAACTAACCAAACAATTTGTGTGCAACCAATTTTGCAATTAGTAGTGTACAAGGGTATGGTTACCACAATACATATGATATGTATGTAGAATAATTCTAACCGGCGCCACCTTATATGAATGCATTCTTTTAAAAATATTTTGAAAATATGGTGCAAACAATCTATATATATCGGCGGTTCTATATGTACGCAAATTTTGAAAAATCAAAAACTTTGTTTTACGTCCAAATTTTCCTGCACTTCTATGAATAGAAGTATAGTTCAATCAATTTTGCACCCAATCCCTACCATCCAAAATCCTAGTATACCATTGCTAACATCTAAATTTTAGAAAATCTAGCTTTCTAAACCTATCTTCTTTATGTCGGAAATGTTTTAGATGGAGGATTCCATATTTTTCTCCTTTTCCTGTATACCCAACTTCACATTGTACCTTATAATCTTCTCTTATGACCAGATCTTTCTTTCTAACTTTTCCAACTTTTCGCTTCCTATTATGGACGCAGCTCCACGGACAATAGAGGACTCGGCTCCTCAGACTACCCCACTCGTTTTGAAAGACCTCATTAAGTTATCTAGACTTGCCTCCTAATAAACAAACTAACAAACAACTATGGCGGTGCATAACCTAAATATGACCTACACTAGTAGGAGGTGTAGCCTGAATAGGTATAACTCTCATCTTTATCGTTTAGGACCGATGACATTCTCCACCTATGTACAACTCCTAATCTCTATTACGGTACCAAACACACTAACATAGCACTGAGCTTTGCTCATCTTCCCATTTAGATTGCCTAATGCAATCAAGGCACTATCCTTACTAAAATGTTGAAGCGGATCCTACTAGGGTATTCCTTCAGTTATACGCAAGCGTATAAAATTCCACGGTTCTACAGTTGGATATGTCTTACATTAGTATAATGTATACACAACCGTCGGTAACCCCTTGTGGTGAGCAAACTTCTATTGTGCAACACTATTGACCTCGCATTCCAACCCATTTTAATGACTATGCCATTCTTATCTATCTAAGTTATTAGCTAAATCTACACCCTTTATAAATGCCTACTTGAGGCTACGTATATACATTCATACATATTTAACTATTACGCCTCTAATGTTCAATGGTTTATAATATTTCTTGACTTTTTCATGAGTTTACATCTTATCCTTTTAATATTAATTTAATGTCATTTACCGCTTTCATTGAAAGATCTAAACATCCTTTTCTGTTTACTTTCCTTTCTCATTATTGAATTTGTATTTCTATTTCTCTTTAACTCTTGTCACCCTCCCTTATTTAGTGATTTTCCATACCCGTATATATAATATGCTTCTTGCCTTTATGCATTTGATTACCTGTCTGCCTTGTTATCATTTATTATTTGGTTTCAATCTTGTCTCTATTGCATATATATATATATATATATATATTAACATTTAAGCATTATAATTATCACAACTTCAATCCTTTAATTCATATTTAGAGATTTCTGCATCTTAATGCATTGGAATTATATCTCCCTCAAAAGGAAAGATTAACACTTTAAACCTCTATACCTTATGCAGAAAGAGAATTTATGTTACATTTGGAATTATAAGGAACTATATTTTGTAGTTATTGAAATAGACAATATAAAATACAGTAAAATATCCTTATTTTATACATCTCTTTCTTTTAGGCATACTCCTTGCTAGTTTAAATGATAAACTTTTATTTATGAATCTGAACTTGATAATCTATAGAAATTTACATTGCAAGACCCTACACCCTAATGAATTAAAATACTACCTAAATCCCCAATATTTATTATGATAACTCTAATTAACATTTTGCTTGAGGACATTTAAATCTACAAATTTGGAACAACTACAAAATTTATAAATTTTAGGGACACTACGATTGAATACTTACCAGATTCTCATACATGCAATACTAAAAGTAAGTTATCTGTCACAAACATGTAGGTAGGATTTATAAATTCACTATACATATACAATTTTAGCCTACAACTCCAAGATTACATTTAGGCATATAGGAATAGATTTACAACGATATAAATCCAATATTATATAAAAATATATATAATTCTTCATTCACCTTTTTAGCTTTCCAAATCTCTAGATCTAATCCCTATTATTCTTGTTTGACTCCCCTTATTCTCCTTATGTGAATATACATATACCAAAAGCATATATATATCTATCAGATATCCACATCAAAGTAGAGATTTGGATTTAATTTAGAGTTTAGTTCGAGATTTATAATTTATCTTAGCTTTAACGATTTGATTCGACCCTAATCTTCTCCTCAATTATTCTTTGTTATTTTCCACTTGTACATAGGTATGTAACTATAAATATTTTTAGAATTAAGAATTTTAGTGAGGAATAGAAAATGGCATAGCTCCATCGTCACTCCAGAAAATATGAGAAGAAAGTAAGGGGTTGGGTCCATGTTTATAGGGGTCCGAATCAATACTAGCCGTTAGATTTGTCAACTTACAAATTAACCGTCGCCCCCTATTGGTCGAACGCTAACGGTCTACCGGTCAATATTAGGGGTAGACCGGTTACTTTATATTTGGTTAAATAATTATGCAATTTAATTTTCTTGAGTTGTTTCCTTTTGCATCAAACCGGGATAATTTATTTTTGCGTTAACTTTTCTTAAACCTAAGCAACAATTTACGTTAATTATATTTTATTTCCTTAATCATATATATAATTATTTTTAATCCCAAAACTTCAAATGTTAACAACTTGTTCGTTTAAATCCCAATCAGAAAACTTATATATGAAAATTGATCGGAAAATCAACACGAACCCAATTGTGCAAGTTTCATAGTTAAATTCTGACGTTTGTGAAAAAATCCATTTTCGATGTTATTAATTATTAATTAATTTATTTTTTAATTCAATTGTCATAAAAATTATGGGTGTTACAGAGAACCCCTATTATTAACCATCCTGACTTGTTGGTGTATGGATACAGTAGGATGATGTATGATTAGTATTTCCCATTGATCCTTGCTTTTGTTTATTAGATGTATATTGGTTGAATGTATGTAACATAGTTAGAGATAGTACCCCGCACATCAGGTTTTTTGTCTAGCCCATGTTTTGTCTTTGTCCGTTTATGCCATGTCAACTCTCACGTACTTGATTGAGTAGTTTAGGAGTCAGTTCTTTTGGGGATTAACTTACTAGACAGTTGAAGCATTTTGGAGGCGTGGAGTCGAGATATTGGATATGTATACTTGTTGTCGATGTAATATATAGCAAGCATGCTATTTTGTACATGAGATTTATGATATCAGATATTGTATTCAGAACTCTATATGAATGGAGTTGATATATTCTAACTTTCTGTATTGATATTTATTTATCGGTTGCTTCTGCTAGTGCAAGTATCTTGTATATTAGCTATCCTATTATTGTAACGGCCCAAAAAATTTAATTTGTCAAATTTGAATATTTAATTTATTTAAATATTCAAATTTGGTTCAAATGTAATTTAACAAAATCAATTTTTTAATAAAACGACTTGATTTTTAATTTATATTTTTAAATAAATTTGTAGGGTTTTTGTATCGACGCATAAAATTTTCGATAATTAATTTTTGTAAATTAACAAGTTTAATGATTTAATATTGGAAGAAATAAAAATTTGTGATTTATTTATGACAATAATAACTAGAATGAAGTGTTACAATATTAATCTAAATTAATTATTAACAATTTGAATGAAATTCCAATCAAATTGAAATGACTAAAATGTTATACTTGGCTATAAATTGAATACAAGAAAACAAACGTAAATATCAAATTAATTAATAAAATAGTACATAGTTAATGGCACTTGAATATAATTAGTGTTATGTGAGAAATTGTAACATTTGTTGTAAATAATAACCTTATAAGTGTGATTAAAAGTTAATGGTAACAATTATTATATGTTACCCATTTATTTAACCTATTAAATTAAATTGGAAATCAACTGCAATTATAATTCCCTTAATTAGTGCAGTTAGTGTAAATTAAATTGATCATTGTAGAATATTAATTCAATAAGATGTAACCAACGTAAATTTTAATCATATTATGACTACTAATTTGAGTAAAAAGAATGGAAATCAAGTTGATCAATTTATTGGGATTTATATTATAATAAATGGATATATTGTATTTAAATGTTACACTTATATGAGTTAAGTCAATAACTGAAAATTGTGAATGTAATAAAATGAATAGAAATATTAATTTTTATTCATAAGGTAATAATTGACTAAATAATATAATGAAACAAAGATAAATAAATTAATTTGGATTTTAAATTATAATTAATGTGTAAAGTTGACAAAATTCAATATAATGGAAATATAGTAGTTAATACAAACAAAAGATGGAAATTTGAGAATATTAATGTAATGAAATATAAACAAATATTAACTATGTCTATAGAATAATAATTGATAGAGTATAAAGATTGAAATCAAATAAAATTAATTTATTGGAATTAATTATAAATAATTGTATTTAATTACAATTGAAATTAAACAATATAATTGGTAAAATCATTAACTTTAAGTTGGTATCTATATTTGTTTTAATTTGTGGTAAATGTCCAAGTAATCTAAATAACAGAAATTGTAAATTAATAAATTTGAATTGAAAGGTGGTTTAATTAATTTAATATTAATTTATTTAATTAACGTGAAAGTAGCCATTTTGGCCACTGACTCGGATTTCGACAAAACTAGTTTCATTGAATCCGTAACGGTGAATTATTATAGGATTTCATGTTTCATAGCGATCGGACTTATCGTTTGATCATACGGGCTCGAAACGCCTAGAAATCAATTTAATTAAAATCAATTTGAAATAAGCTGATTTTAAGTTAACTTCTCCATATGAAGGAATTAGGACTTGAAAGCTGTTTCATTGAGTTTAAAATTATTGAAAACATCTATTTTGATATATGGGATGACCCATTTTCATTACACAGGTAGAACGGGATTTTGGCGGTTTATCTTTCAACTTCCAAATCAAATTTTGTCCATTCATTCTATTTTTCAGCTTTGTCTATAAATAGCCCATCATAAACCCTAGCTACTTCTTATTGTCATTTGTTTGTATGTGCAATTTTCTTTGACTTCTTTTTCTCAATGGTTGACAAACCAAATAAATTCCGAATTCAATCGCAAATCAAATCCAAAATTCAAACTCCTCAAACTATATCAAATTATATATCAATTTGAAGCTCTCGACGAGCATATTCTACTACAATGATTTGTTTCTCGATTCGGATAGCGTTTGGCCAGAAATTTGCCATTTGGCACTAGCCGTTCATATTTGGGTTGTGGATTCGACGGTGGATCTGGGACGAGTGTTCGATCGGGAAGTATGGGTGTATAGAGGAGGTCGAGGGCTTTTGATCCTTGCAGTTGCATCATCTTAAAGTCAACCAGATTTGCCAGAAATTGGCTTTGAAGCCACCCGTTTGGGTTCGGCTGGAGGCTAGAGGACGATGACGCGTTTGTCGTGGTGGGGTCGGAAGCGGCAGCTCGGCACAGGGGAGTTGGTGGCATGCTCCGATCAAGGTTACGTAGCTCTGAGTTTTGGCATTGGGGCGGTGTTTATGGCGGCTGTGGACATGTAAAGCGATGTCGATACGGTTAGGGTTAAGGAAGTTTGGTAATTTACATCTTTTCCCCTGAATATTTTTTTATTTAAATTTAAACTTTGAACGATCTAACTTCAATAACTTTTACATACGAGGTTCGTTTCATGCGCGGTTTGTTCTGTTGCAATGTATTAAAATTTCTAACATTTTGACCGTGGTTTGGACGATTCTGAGACTGTTGAATTTTGGGCCTTTATTTGAATTTCAAATTGATTGAAATTCAAAGGTAAGTGTTTTGATCACTCACAACTTCTAAAATTTCTTACGTTTGTTAAATTAAGTTTATGATATGATTAAGAATTTATTTATTACTGTTTGGTATATTTAAATCGTCATTTCAGTTAATTTGTATTTATTTGAATTAAATAGCCATTTAATTTATTATTGAATTTAAACTGCCAGTTAAATACCTGTTATTGATAATTAGTTAATTGTTGATATCTATAGGTTGAATTGCATGATAATTATGATGGATGTTTTGATTGTTGATATTGGATGATTGGATGGTGCGTTCAAATTATAAATCGTATCACTCTGCAAGTTCCCTATGGGTTGAAATGATATATACCGAACGATCTATAGATTAAGGAAAAATCATTATGGGTTGAAATGATAGACTTGAGCGATTTTATATTAATTCGGGATTGCGGTTTGAAATGATATCTAATCGGAAATTTTTAAATTGCGGATTGAAATGGTAAATATCTGTATCACTTGACCCTAATTATATACGGACACCGGATTGATTAAATTAAATGATTTTAAATCCTTAATTTTTGAATCCTATTAAATGACATTTTGAAATAAAATTTGAATTTATATAAATTGAATTTTTATCGAAATTCAAGTTTTATATTAAAATTGGAATTGGTTAAAGAAATTGTTAAAAGAATTTAATTGAAAATTTGAAAGTTAAATTTGGAATATAAGTGAAATTTATCACAATTGAGCTATTTGAATTGTCTGAAATATAGCTTTGTAATGTATTGAAATTGGAATCATTTAAATTGGTATTTCAAACACAGATTGAAGTCAATATAAAATTTAATAATTTTATTGAGAGCTTGAATTGAAAGATTTGAATTGGGTTTTGCGATTTGAAAATGTGAAATGCTCCAAATATGTTGAATAAAATAAATAGTTAAATTTATATAAATTCCAAATTCATAATTAATATAAACTATTTTAAAAGTATACTATTTAAAAATTTCTAATTATTAAGATTTCAAAATTATTAAACTATTTTAACTTATATTAACTATATAAATTATTTTCCCATATTTTAAACCAATTTAATTTATTTTAAACTAATTTAACCATTTAATTTAAATCTAATTGATATATTTTAAAGCTATTTAATCTATTTTAATTGTATTTAAACTATTTTAAATCCATTCAACTATCTTAAATCAAGTTAAAACTATTTTTAATCTATTTTAAATTATTTTAGAGTATTTCAACTACCTATAACTACTTAAAACTATTTATAATTATCTAAACTATCTTTCTAAATTTCAAGTTGAATAAAATAGATGTGTTTATATTTTAAATCCTCTATTTTAAGTGAATATGGTTACATGATATTATAACCTAAGTTGGGATTTAAATTACATATTTGATTTAAATATGAAGTTTTGAAATGAGGGTTTTAAACTATTTTGAAATATGATTTTTAAAAGTGAATATAATTTCGAAAGTGATATGGTTTGAATTGAATATGATATTTTGATATCAATTATGAATTGATTTTGGAAATTTAAAAGAACCATCCAGTTTGAAATAAGCATTTGGTTGTTAAAGTAACCGGGATCGGATATAGATATACTCTCTACCAATATCAAAAACCACTTTAACAACTGTGTACATGGTGGAGATTCCAGAAATGAAGTAGGATGGTTCGGCGAATGATTTCTATATAACGTATGGCATGACCCTGACTCCCATGAGTCAGCTTAGACGTGACTAAAACATGACCTATACCTGGGCCAAGTGAGGTCATTCCTCCGATCGGACATGCTTTTTTGATACCATATTATGACATTTGTGATGATTTGGTGGCCACCCCTCGATTTTGATTATGGGAGTGTGTTCTGAGGTGGGCGGTAGTAGCTGCTATGCCTTACCACCAGCCCAGTTCTACAATTGGTAAATCTACTATGGCATTGCCTGGAATGTCGTGTTCACATGCCCTAGAGCACCTTCTATGAGTTTGTTTTGTACCATAGCTATGTGATGTCCTCTGGGTAAACCACCGGTTTGGTGGAGCATTCGGCATTGTATAGACTACGGGAATATTTAAATGTGTTAAGGGGGATATGGATAACGCCTTAACGCTATTTTAATACTTTACTTTATTGTAGAAACTATTATAATAGCATATTGTACTACATAGTAGATAGTTTAATGGATCCTTAGGAGATGGGAATCCCGAACATCTCTTAAGTTATAGCACTCACGTTTGATACTAGATAGGGGATGTCAAACCCCATAAACATCTCTAACGCCGTCACACTCATATTTACCGTTGATTTAACTTACATAATGTTTGTACCAGAATTGGGCACAACACTCTTCGAAGTCTTTTGAAGAGATAATAAATGAAGAATATGAATTGAAAATGAGGATTATCTAACAAAAACTCCAAATAACAGTAAAATAAAGACAAAGGCAAGCGATTTATAGTGGTTCGGCTCGTTGCCTATGTCCACTGTGAAGTTTTAGCAATTTTATTGATTCTCTTTCAACGTTTACAAGCGATTACAGCAAGCAATAGCAAGTTACAACTGAAAATTCAAACTCAACAGCAAGTATATGATGTAGGATGGTGAAGATCTCAATCCGGCAGAGTCTGGGCGCTTGAGAGTCGAAAGATCCTTTTTCTGTTGGCTCTGGGGATCTATTTATAGGCGTAGGTTGCTAATATTTCGCTGAAAACTCGGGAGACCACTTCTGGCATGTGACGGGGCCCACACGCCCAGCCTCAGGAAATTTGGGCCCACTTTGGCATCGATTCGAACTCCATTCGAATCGATCAAGTATTCATCTAATTGAGGTGAAATTTGGTGTGGACATTCTTCGACATGAATGCAAGCTTCTGTGAAAATTCCGTGGCATTTGGATCAGTGGATTGAGAGATATGATGGATTCGAGATGGGATCCATTGCGTGGCTGTTTGGTTCGAAACCATCCATTCGAATCGATGGTTTCGAATCGATGGTGGCACGCGCCTTCGTGGTGACGTGGAGCGCAAACTTCGAACCGATCCGGTCTTCACTCCGAGTTGACCGCTTCGACTCCATGTATCTCGGCGCATTCGAATCGATGGATGACACGTCATCGTGGCTAGTTGACCCAGTGGATTCGAACGAAGCTTCACAGATGGGTTCGAACAAGGCTCCAATAATGGGTTCGAACAACTGATGCTTGGTGGATTCGAACAAGGATTCTTTGATGGATATGAGCTTTGCAACTTCTCCATGGACATGAGGCCCACCGACACGAACTAGATGGGTTCGAAGTTGATGGAGTCGAACCGAGGCACTCCGATGGGTTCGAGGTCCATCGATTCGAAGGTGATCGGTTCGAATGGTGTTTGGTGATGGGTTCGAAGACACCTACCATGATGGATTCGAAACCAGTGTTTTTGCCTTCAAGTTGAATCGATCATAACTTGAGCGTATGAACTTGGATTGACTTGAAATTTGAGATGATGACTTCTATGATCTTTCTTGTCATGTACTATCAATTGTAGCTCAATCTGGGCTCGGACAAAATTCAATGATATCCATAGCGAAACGAAGTATGACCAATCTTTGAGATGAACCGATTCGGAAATTTGAGATGAGACAACGCTTGATGGTTGTTTTGAAAAATCCCTTCGTATCGATCCTCTCCTGAACCGATATAGAAGATTGAAGGAATTGAATTTGTATTACATGAATGTAATATTTCGAACCGATGGGTATGAGCACTAATGGATTCGAGATAAACATTCATATGGATGGAGTACGCTTATATTATGATGGGTACGAGACCGACATTCGAACCGATGGCTTGGATGAGGATGAATCACCCATTCGAACCGATGAGAAAGGGTGGATACGAAACCGTCGTTTGTATCGATAGGGAATGATGGGTACGAAATCTCTGTTCGTATCGGTAGGTTGTGGATGGAGTTGTGGGTTTGTTGATGTGAACAGGGGTTTCGAAGTAATGTGCTCACTATTTGTTTCGCATCGATGCGACTCGATATTTTGCCGTGTGCTTCGTATCGATGAAATATGAGGTTAGCTTCGAACCCACAAGGCATCAGGTTAATGGTCTCGAATGGAGATTTCGAACCGATCCACGCTTTGACTGGTTGCGACCGGTCAAATTTACCGGAAGGGGAATCATCTCGGTTGCTCTCAAGGCTTCATATAAATAGCAGTGGGGTTTCACTTTTTTTCACTTTTTACTTTTTCACTCTTGCCTTGCTTTTACTGTGTTCTGCCTCGTTTCGAAGTTTTAGAGAAGAAAACACTGTGTCACGTCACCGAATCAATTAAGATTCAAGTCTTCAATTGCTCGAATCCATCATTCAAACTAGGTAATTAGCCTCGAATCCAAACGGCAAAGCCATTTTGGAACCTACCTTTTCCTTCATTGATTGGCCACTCTGGTGATTGGTAAAACCAGATCTGGTTTGGGAGAGCGTCGAATCGATTCGTGGACTCGAGTTCGAATCGATTATGGCGGCGTCATTTTTCCTTGGACTTCGCATCGATCCCTGGAATGACTTTATGGGGGTGATGCAGTTCGCACCGATTGACTATCTTTGATGGGTCCATTCAAATCGTTGGTTTCAAATCCATCAGCTATCGTTTCGAAGCTCTTGACTTTACATGATACGGAAGGTATCGATTCGAACATGGTCGATGTTAAGTTGAAGGCTTCCTTATCGGTTCGAACCAGTTAACCAAGGATCGATTCGAAGTCATCCTTCAATGATTGATTCGAATATGACACCTGATCATCGATTCGAAGCGCGCCTTTCTGCATCGATTCGAAGTGATGTTGGGATGGGTTCGAATGAGCTCCCTGTGATCGGTTCGAACCCTCTATGATGGATACCAAAGTTTGACATTTTCTAAGCATAATTCCGACGAACTTCATCCTTGCATATCTGGACTTGATAATTAAATTGCATACTTGACCACCTTTCGAAGCTCGTCGATGGAACCATAACAACTTCTATCCAAATCAAATTCCATCATACAAACGGTTTAGTGATGACGGTCAGCGATGACGGTCATTATAACTGGGGAAATTATCTTTGTCGTTTGCATATTTCCTTTAACTTTGTGACACTTATTCAAGTAATGCATGGCACTGTACAACATACATTCATACACTTTACACTGGGGAAATGCACGGGTCCTTTGTCGTCCAATGATGGTTTCTCATGAGTTAGCTAGTTATGGAACCTTCAAGTTCACAGCAGTAGGGGATTCAAAGTACAGTTACCCCGAGACTAGAGGTTCCAGATATTGAACCTGAGATCATCGGTCCAGCTCCGGACGAACTTCCCAATGCGTCTTTCATTGCCAATCCGTCGGATTCCGTTCAATCCAATATTTCTGAAGATATGTTGGGGAGAATATGCTTGAGGCACGGCTTGTCAATGGATGACGTGTTATTGTCGGGGCTGAATGATAGACCACACAACCCGACGGAGGGATATACAACATTTAATCGCCACGCGTACGCGGCTGGGACGCTTCCTCCGTTCAACGAGTACATAAGGGAAGTGTTGTCTTTTTTGAGGATCGCTCCATCTCAACTACACCAGAACGGATATGCTTCCGTGAATAGTTTATTCGTCGTCTTCATGGAGTACCTTCATAGACCACCGATCCCGACCGAGATCAGATATCTATTTAATTTCAAAACTCGAGGTGATTACCCTTCCTTCACATTTCTGGAAGCGGTGAGGAACTGCCAAGTGGTCACTGGGTCCTGGACCAGGTTGAGTTATTACAGGACGGAATGGTTCTATGTCAGGTGTCCTCCGGGGTTTGCCCGGCGATGGTTGTTCAGACGTGAGTGTAGCTGAGTTATCAAGTAATTACTAAGGCAATTGCGGTCAAAGTGAAACTTATATTTTTTTTCTTTTTACAGCAACGATTCAGCGACCTGAAGGTGAACGATTTAAGGAGGTAGTAAGAATACTCTGGGGAGTCCCGGGCGAAGATAGGGATATCGAGCTGCTCTTGACGGATAGGAATCTCCGGACTTACGGGTTGATTGAACGAGGGCAGAGCATACAGTTTGACGGGGCACTAAGGACTGTCTCGAAAAAATGAGTCCAGCACAAGAAGCCCAAAGTTATTATAGCCGAGGAGGCTGATTCTGAAAGAACCCATACCGATGATGAGCATCTGACGAGCCTATGGATGTAGTTCAGGATGTCGTGGAGAAGAGAAAAGGCAAGGCAGCCGTCGTCACGTCAACTGAGAAGGGGAGATGGAAATCGGTTGTCACGGCCCGATCCTCTCCCGGAGTTAGAATTTCGGAGATGTCTCCTCCGAGAACTGAAAATCTTTATGAAGGGCTCGCCGATATTCCAATTCCGGACGATGTGTCCCTGCAGCATGATGCCGGATTGGAAGAACTTTCAGAAACTTTAGTTTTGAGCGAGTCTTTTCCCACTGGTGTGGCAGACACATCCGGTTGGTCGGGGGGTTGCACATTCATACATATTTCACAACATTGCATAACCTTTGACTATAAACTACATGTTTTGAAAGGTGATTAATTCTACTTTATTTTGCTCTGCAGATACTATGTCTAGGCGAGGTTCGATGTTAGGGAGTCTCCGACAGGCCCGCAAGTCTTCATATTATGATTCGCGCAGACGAGAAGGGGACAGAGACTACGACCAGAGACGCTCTGGGTACTCTGGTCAAGAAAGATATGATACAGACAGAGGTTATAAGCGTCGATCTCGATCGCGTACTCCTCCTCCTCCCAGAGATCCCATATAACCTCCTGCTCATATCTCTCGCCCTTCTGAATCTTCACATTACATGTCGGCCTCTCAATCTTCTAGGCATGAATCCCTCTATTCTAGGAGCGCAACAATAACTACTGCCGTTACAGAACAGCCCCCCGTGGAAATTTCAGGGGAAGGAGCAATCAAGCTTGCTCAGTTAAAGAAAGATTTTCCAAACATCTGCTTCGACAACTATATCTTTCCTCCACATTTAAAGAAGATCCCGGAGGAAGCTGAGCAGCTGGTACATGACTACGTACACGATTTTTATGCTCAGTACAAAGCGTGGTCGAAAGCGGCTGACAAAGCGTCGGCATTGGCCTTTGAGCTTGGGGCCACCATCGAGAGGTTGCAGGCTAAGTTAGGTCAAAAGAGCCGTATCATTGAGGTGCTAAACACTGAAGCAGAATCCTCTTGGAAATCTGAAATGGAGGCTATCAAAAAAGCCGACGAAGTCCAAGCAACGATGGATAGGATGAAATGTGAGCATTATGCCACGGTAGAAGATATGGGCCATCGAAACACCATGGTCACTGCCGAAAGGGACGCAGCACTGAAGGAGCTAAATGAGCTTAAGTCCAAATTTTCCGAAATCGCCAAGGATAGGGATGATGCGAACAACGCAACCCAGGAGGCATGTGAACAAGCCGTGATGCTTCGGACTGAACGGGATGCGGCCGTAGCCAAGGTCCAGGCGGTTGAGACGGAAGTTGAGGAGAAAGTTCAACAAGTGGAGGCCAGGCTGGAAGCCGATATTGAAGATATGCTCATCACTTACAATGCTAATGTGTTGAGACACGGAAATTTAGCCTGGCTTCAGGATTACCCGGTACACCTCCGTAGCGCTTGGGGTCGATTGGTTGAGGAGGAAGAGGAAGCACGTCCGGGTGAATCGGTCGACCGATTCGAACTTGAAAACCGGCTGCTGACAGACAATGAGAAAAAGGTCCTTTATGACGCTATTATTGCTCATGAGAAGGAGATGATTGGTGGCCGATCTCTGGAGGTTGGAGAGGGATCAGGTGTTGAGCACAACTCTTCTGTTACCGAAATCACCGCTCCACCTTCGTTAGTGCCTGTATCTGTGGTCGGTTCACAATCTGTTCCTGCTTATGACCCAGAACAGCCGCGGTTATCTCCCATTCGGGAGCACATCTCTGAGGCCGTCCAACCGTCAACGAGTCAAACTGAGGAAGGTACTTTGAACATATCTCAAGTGTGCTTCTATTAAAGCGTTTGTTTTGAAGAGATTGCTTATATCTTCTTCTCTTCTTTGCTCAGTAACCGAAATTACTCCAGCGTCTTCGGCTCAGGAGTCTATTCAAGGGAAAAAAGCCATCACCACTGAAACGACTGTCGTGACGACGGCAGTGTCTACTGAGATGGCGCAGGGGAGATCCTTATCTCTTGACGAACAAATGGTGAGTGAGCTGCTTGGCCAACAGGGTGACTCTTTTACAGACTTTTCATTTATCATTAGTGGTCTTCCGTCGACCTCCAGTTTTGTGACGCAGACCACGGCCGCCCCCAGCCAGGCCCAATCAGCTCGAGACGAGGAAATCTTGGCCGAGATCAACGTCTAAATAGAGGCTGCGGGGCAAAGTGGTAGTATCGGTGGCAGCACGGCGGCGCATAGCCCAGCACCTTTAAGGGTAATATCATCCGGCGACGTTATCACACCTTCAGTCGCGGACCCAGTCCCTCCTACTCCTCCGGTGGAAAGCCTTCATGTAGATTCGAGCTCTGAGGAGTACGTTGACATTATGCCCCCAGCCGAAGAGCGGTCACCGGAGAGGAGACCCTCCAAACGAAGGATTTCTGTTCCTAGTGATTCCGACGGCGAACCACTGATAAGAAGGTCGAAAAAGAAGAAATAGATCGGTCCCTCAAGCAGATTTTTGGTAGATGGGAACTTGTTTTCGTTCGCTTTTTTTTTGTTAGTAGGCCGTGTATAGATGCAGGTTCAGCCCCTGCTAGTGGGGATTCTTTTTTTTGAAGAACTTTTTTGCATGTAAGTTCTTGTCTCTAGTTGGTTGAAATAAAATTCAGTTTCTTTGTTCCAATTCTCGTTTCTTTTGCGCTTAAGTGTTTGTAGTGTTTTGTTTTCAGTCCAGTGTACTTGTGGTGTTTTTTACCGTCAAGTAGAGTTCGTTTTATTTGCCAAGTCTGAGGATCTTGGTCGCAAGTTGTGATCGACGAATAAGTTGTACTTCGGACATTGTATCACTTTGGTAAGTGATTAACACTTAGCTTTCTTCCCCCCTAGTCTCAGGGAATAACATTTGTATTTCGGTAGTTGATCGCATTTATTGCAAATCTTTAGCATATGTCCCCATTCTGGGGACTTAGGAAAATTTAAGATCGATAAAAGTGTTTGTAACACGGTTCGCTCTCCGGGAACGAGTTATTGAATATTTATACTCCAATTCACACTCTGGGAAGTTGGAGTTCGTTCGCACTCCGGGAACGAGTTATTGAATGTTTATACTCCAATTCACACTCTGGGAAGTTGGAGTCCGTTCGCACTCCGGGAACGAGTTATTGAATGTTTATACTCCAATTCACACTCTGGGAAGTTGGAGTCCGTTCGCACTCCGGGAACGAGTTATTGAATGTTTATACTCCAATTCACACTTTGGGAAGTTGGAGTCCGTTCGCACTCCGGGAACGAGTTATTGAATATTTATACTCCAATTCACACTCTGGGAAGTTGGAGCTAGTGTTTACACTCTAGTCCGTGCTCCGGGGACTTAGTTATTTCAATGCTTATACTCCAGTTCGCACTCTGCGAATCTGGAGTTAGTGTGAGGATTGTCATGTATCAATCCTTTTAAATATTAACGTGGTGACATGCCCCCGAGCTTGGGCTTCACATAGCGAGTGACCGGTCGTATCGCAGTCACTCCCTACTTGAATTAAATCCCACCGTATGATGGAACTTAGCTCTTCGTGCATTGTGATGTTTTGCGGCGTATTCGATAAATCACAGCTCTGGCTTGAAGAGATAGAATTTTATTGTTGAAATAAGAAAATATGGCGAAGTCAGCTGCCTTATTACAAGTTCAAGTTTCAAAATGCGAAAATAAAATTCAAAGGAAATAACGGGCTAAAACCAATAAATCCTGTCATGTATAGTAGCGACGGAGACTCTCGCTATTTCAGGCTCTCGGCAGAGTTAGACCATCAACGGTCGATAACTTGAATGTGCCATCTCCGAGCTTTTGTGAAATCACATACGGTCCTTCCCAATTTGGCTTCATGTGAGAAGGAACTGGATAAATTCTTTCGAGTACAAGGTCGCCAAGTTCGAAGGTCCGCGGTCGGACCTTGGCATTGTACATTCGGGCGACTCGACTCCGATATGCGGCTGCCCTTAAATCAGCCTCTTCGCGTCTCTCATCGAGCAGATCCAGGGATGCGACAAGTAGTATAGCATTCGTTTTTGGATCATAATATGTCACACGATGAGAATGAACTTCCATTTCGACCGGAATAACGGCTTCAGAGCCATAAGATAGAGAAAATGGAGTGTGGCCGGTTGCAGTTTTGTGAGTCGTTCAATAAGCCCATAAGGCCATAGGAAGTTCATCAACCCACTTTCCCCCGGCCTTTTCCAGTCGTTTCTTCAAAATAGATTTGATGACCTTATTAACGGCTTCGACTTGGCCATTCGTTTGTGGGTGTGCAACAGCGGAGAATTTCTTATGGATATGAAATCGCAGACAGAAATTCTTGAATTCAGCGCTGTCAAATTGGGCTCTGTTATCGGTGATAATAGTATGCGGGAGTCCGAACCGACAGATGATATTGCGTACTACAAAGTTGATAACTTTCTTCGTCGTGATTGTTGCAAGAGGTTCGGCTTCCGCCCATTTTGTGAAGTAATCGACTGCGACGATGGCATACTTCGCGCCACCTTTGGCCAAAGGCAATGTACCAATTATATCAATCCCCCATATTGCAAATGGCCATGGACTGACCATTTGGGTTATCTAAGTAGGCGGGGCTCTAGGAATCCGAGCGTGTTTTTGGCATTTATCACATTTTTTGGCATAGTCCATGGCATCGCGATTTACGGTAGGCCAATAACATTCATATCGGAGTATTTTCTTGGCAAGTGCTTGTCCCCCAGTGTGATCGCCACATTCTCCTTCGTGCACATCGTGTAACACTCGTTTGATTTCGTCGTGTGCGATACACCGGAGAAGAGGAATGGAATATCCCCTTCGATACATAACTCCATTCTGAACGACGAATCGCGAAGCTTTTCGAAGAATTTGTCTTCTCTCACTTCGACGCTCGGGTAGTATGCCATGCTCAATGTAATTTCGGTAGGGGGTCATCCATGACTCCTTCCTGGTAGTAGCCTCAAATGTGTAACCAGTTTCCATCTGACCAATGCTCGAAGAAGATAGAGTTTCAACGGGAACGAGCCCCAACTGTTGAGCTTCGCCCGTACTTGCTAACTTTGCCAATGAGTCGGCCTTCTGATTATGTTCCTGGGGAATGTAGAAAATGGCATGATAATCAAACTGATCGAGAACCTCTTGGACTCGAGTTAGGTAAGCAGCTAATCTTCGA
This sequence comes from Allium cepa, assembly GCA_030765085.1. Classification (NCBI taxonomy): domain Eukaryota; kingdom Viridiplantae; phylum Streptophyta; class Magnoliopsida; order Asparagales; family Amaryllidaceae; genus Allium; species Allium cepa. The sequence continues at coordinate 418,590,014 of CM060932.1, forward strand.
TCCTTAGCCTGATATTCCCCCCGGACCTGACATATGATTAGTTGGGAGTCACAGTAAATTTCTACCGCGATAATTTTCAGATCGCGGGCCAGCTTTAGACCAGCAAGTAGAGCTTCGTATTCGGCTTCATTATTGGTTGCACGGAACTCAAACCTTAGGGCATAACATATAGATCGACCCTCGGGGGTTTCAAGTATTACCCCAGCGCCGGAGCACCGATCGTTGGATGCACCGTCAGTGTGTAGCCTCCAGATATACTCAGGAGATTTGCTGGTCTCAGGTAAGTCTTCAGGGACAGTGAACTCGGCTATAAAATCTGCTAGGACTTGACCGTGAATAGCTCTCCTTGGAGTGTAAGTAATATCGAATTGACTCAGTTCGATGTTCCATTTGAGTAATCTACCAGACGTCTCAGGCCGCGTGAGGACCTGTCGCAACGGCTGATCGGTGTATATAGTAATGGGATGAGCCTGAAATCATGGACGGAGCTTCCTCGAGGCAATGACTAGGCAGTAGGCTAATTTCTCAAGCTTCAGGTAGTTTCTCTCAGCTCCGGTGAGTCGCTTGCTAACATAGTAGACCGGTTTCTGCACTCAATCTTCTTCCCAAACAAGGGCGGCACTGATCGCGTTTTCTGATACCGCCAAGTAAAGATACAACTGCTCGTGGTTGATCGGCTTTGAAAGAATCGGCGGTGTGGAAAGATGTTGGACCAATGACTTGAATGCGTCTTCGCACTCCGAGGTCCATTCGAAGTTCTGCTTCCCTTTTCGGATCAAATCGAAGAATGGGATGCATTTATCAGTGGACTTTGAAATGAACCTACTCATTGCCGCCACCTTTCCATTGAGACTCTGGACTTGCTTTATGGTTCTCGGGGTTTGTAAATTTCTGATGGCCCAGATCTTTTCGGGGTTGGCTTCTATTCCTCTGGCGTTGACGATGAACCCAAGGAATTTTCCGGATGCGACTCCAAAATGACACTTAAGCGGGTTGAGCTTCATCCCGTATCTTCGAAGGGTATTGATCATCGAATTCAAGTCTTTAACGTGATCAGTAGAGTATCGTGATTTCACCAACATGTCGTCCACATAAACCTCCATTGTTTTTCCGATCTGGTCAGCGAACATCTGGTCAACCAATCGTTGGTAAGTTGCTCCGGCATTTTCCAATCCGAAGTGCATGACATTGTAGCAGTATAGTCCTAGATCGGTTATGAAGCTCGTATGCTCTTGGTCGGGCACATGCATGGGTATTTGGTTATAGCCAGAGTAAGCATCCATGAATGATAGCAATTCGTGTCCGGCTGTTGAATCCACAAGTTGATCAATTCGGGGGAGCGGAAAGCTGTCTTTCGGACAAGCTTTATTTAAGTCAGAATAATCAATACACGTCCTCCATTTTCCATTTGGTTTTCGGACAAGCATAGGGTTGGATACCCACTCCGGGTATAAAGCATCTCTAATGAACCCATTTGATTTCAATTTATCGACCTCTTCTTTCAGGGCGACAGATCTCTCTGGATCCATACCGCGCCTTTTTTGCTTGACTGGGACAAACCGCGGGTCAATATTTAGGGTGTGGCTCGCGATGCCCGGCGAGATCCCACACATATCAGAATGCGTCCAAGCAAATACGTCCAGATTTTCTTGGAGAAATTCGACCAATTCCCGTTGTGCTCGCAGGCTCAACTGAGACTCAATTTTCAACATCCTTGAACCATCGTTATCACTGATCGGAACGTCAATTGTTAATTCAGCTAGGGAAGCCTGAATTTCTCTAGGTTCATCTTTATTTTCATTGTCCCTGGGGTCTAGATCTTTCTGGAATTGGTCGTGATGCCCGGGCCGAGGCCCAGGCGTTAATTGTCAATTGTCGGTGAAACGGACGCAGAGAGATTCCTCTACGCCCTTTCCTTTTTCTTTTCGCTGCACCTCTCGCAGCTCCGCAACATAGCAAGCTCTCCCCGCAGCTTGATCTCCTTGTACAACCCCTATCCCACGATCATTAGGGAACTTAAGGGTCAAACACCATGGGGCAATAGCAGCCTTAAATTCAGCAAGGGCCGATCGGCCCAAGAAAGCATTATACGGAGAAGGAATATCTAAGACAACAAATTGCAACATCCGAACTCTTCGACATTCTCCCACTCCCAACTCCACTGGCAACTCAACCATTCCGGTTGGTATCGTCGCACTTCCGTTGAAGCCGTGGACTCGTGATTGACAAGGTTTTAAGTCCTTAGCTTCCATCTTCATTAAATCATATGCTCTTTTAAACAGTATGTTTACAGAACTCCCACTGTCTACCAAGATCCTCTTCATCCAAGCAGGACCAACTTGAGCGAATATAACCAGTGGGTCGATTGTGGGGGCTTCGACCCTATCGGCATCTCGACTTCTAAACACGATATCGTCGGTCATCGTCTTCTGTTGTTTAGCCGGAGCCCCGTCTTCAGAATTGCTACAACACTCGAAGTCTGCATGCCTGATCGAATTGGCATATGACTCCATTTCCCTCCAGCTTCTGTCTGCCGGATGGGGACCACCACTAATTGTATTGATAACCAACCTCCTGCCCGTACGAGCGGGTTCACCCTGCCTTTCCTGATTCTGCGTACGATTTTGATTGGATGGGCCCGCCCTACCAGACTGCGGCGCCCGAACAAACTGATCCAACTTTCTCTCTCTAATCAACATTTCAATGAGGTCTTGCAAATGCCTACACTCATTAGTGTTATGTCCATAACTTTCATGAAACCTACAGAATTTTCCTGTTTGAATCTACCTCTCCGACGAAGGCTTCGGAGCAGGCTTCTTGTATTGCATAGTGTTACAAGTCTGTAGGTATATGTTTTCCAGCGACGTGTTAAGTGGTGTATAACTGTCAAACATTGCGGCCCTACGTCTCGGACCACGATTCTGGTCTTGTTCTTGCTCTGGTTATCACCGTTCCTCGGTTGTTGAGCCTGTTTATTTTGAATATTCAACTGGACTTTTCCTGAACTTTCGCCAGACTATTTAACCGCAACATTACTCTGAATCCCTTCACTTCTGGGCCTTGCATCGTCTTGCTTCCTAGACTGTTTCGCATCCTCTCGCCTCAAGAATTGAGCGGATTTGGAATAGAAAAGGTCCAACGATGCGGGAGGTTTTCCAGCCAACCAATTTCCGAACTCAAAATCAGGGTCGATTCCTTTAGTCAAAGCAATTAAGATAGAATTATCATTGGGGTTGGTGATCTCTGCGCATGCAGCATTGAACCTCTCCAAATATCGTCTAAGTGTCTCTCCGGGAGCTTGAGTAACACTTGATAAGGTATTAACATCTTTAGGTCTGGCAATATGCATACGAAACTGCTCAACAAATTTGGTAGCTAACTGATCAAATGAAGAAATAGATCGCGGTGGTAGTCGTGTAAACCACATTGTCGCAATTCCCCCTAAGGAAATGGGGAAACTACGGCATTTTACTGCGTCATCAGCTCTCGCAGCAGTCATTGACCATTAGTATTTCAAAATATGTTGATTTGGGTCGGAATTCCCTTCATACATGGGCAGGGTTGGCATCCTGAATCGCCGAGGAGGTTCAGCATATAATATGTCATCGGTGAACGGAGTATGACTTCGGGAGATTCCCCAATCGTCATTTGTTAAGCCCTGACTCTCGCGAATCATTTGGCGTAACATGGCTGAGAGGTCTGGCGTTGCTACATTCTAAGGGTGGTGAGCCAAAGTGTGGTCGGGTTCAACAGTGCGAGATGGGACCGGACGCTGTCGACGATCCGTGTCTCGCCTCCTTGGCACAATGTCTTCCGGGACATATGGTTCTGGTGCTCGTTCCTGCTAATGGTAATTCTGGTTGGAGTGATTTTGAGTATCAACTCCTATGTCAACCGCAGTGGTGGCGGCATGGTTATCCGCGGTGTGTTGCGGAACTGCGCCCCCTCGAGATGAGGGCCCTGTATGAAAACTAGCGGATGAGCCGACTCTTATTTGTCCCACGGTCAGTGCTGGCTGGTGGTCAACGACCTGTGCATAATTTCCCTCTAGCCTAGGACGGGTGGATCTATGATTGTAGTCGGATGAAGCAGAACTCTCCGTGGAGGAACGAGACGCATGATCCCTCCTGGATCTTCTACGCCCTTGGCGATCTAGTTGGTTGGCTAACTCAGTGTTGACGCGCAACTGCTCGGCTAGCTGTTGCCGACTTTGAGTTAGTTCTTGGAGCAACGTCTGTAACTCTTGCCTGGTGACCGGACCTGATGGGTCGGAATGCCCGGTATCATCTTGGTTAGGTGGAGGTAGTTGCGCAGGATTTTGTCTATCCCGACCTTCTTGACCGGCGGCAGATGTGGTTCTTGTGCTAACCATTTTAGATAGTGAACTCCTTCCCTAGACTTTGGCAAATCTGAATAGAACGGAAGGAATGTGAAACTGAAATCTAGATCTCTCCCTTAGATTTATGCAATCCGGTATCGGCGACAGATCCAAGGAGCAGGAGAAAACTGGGTTCTCTCGGTGAAAGCACCAAAGTGTTTGTACCAAAATTGGGCACAACACTCTTTGGAAGTCTTTTGAAGAGATAATAAATAAAGAATATGAATTGAAAATGAAGATTATCTAACAAAAACTCCAAATAACAGTAAAATAAAGACAAAGGCAAGCGATTTATAGTGGTTCGGCTCGTTGCCTACGTCCACTATGAAGTTTTAGCAATTTTATTGATTCTCTTTCCACGTTTACAAGTGATTACAGCAAGCAACAGCAAGTTACAACTGAAAACTCGAACCCAACAGCAAGTATATGATGTAGGATGATGAAGATCTCAATCCGGCAGAGTCTGGGCGCTTGAGAGTCGAAAGATCCTTTTTTCTGTTGGCTCTGGGGCTCTATTTATAGGCGTAGGTTGCTGATATTTCGCTCAAAACACGGGAGACCACTTCTGGCACGTGAGGGGGCCCACACGCCCAGCCTCAGGAAATTTGGGCCCACTTTGGCATCGATTCGAACTCCATTCGAATCGATCAAGAATTCATCCAATCAAGGTGAAATTTGGTGTGGACATTCTTCGACATGAATGCAAGCTTCTGTGAAAATTCCGTGGCATTTGGATCAGTGGATTGGGAGATATGATGGATTCGAGATAGGATCCATTGCGTGGCTGTTTGGTTTGAAACCATCCATTCGAATCGATGGTTTCGAATCGATGGTGGCACGCGCCTTCGTGGTGACGTGGAGCGCAAACTTTGAACCGATCCGGTCTTCACTCCGAGTTGACCGCTTCGACTCCATGTATCTCGGCGCATTCGAACCGATGGATGACACGTCATCGTGGCTAGTTGACCCAGTAGATTCGAACGAAGCTTCACAGATGGGTTCGAACAAGGCTCCAATAAAGGGTTCGAACAACTGATGCTTGGTGGATTCGAACAAGGATTCTTTGATGGATACGAGCTTTGCAACTTCTCCATGGACATGAGGCCCACCGACACGAACTAGATGGGTTCGAAGTTGATGGAGTCGAACCGAGGCACTCCAATGGGTTCGAGGTCCATCGATTCGAAGGTGATCGGTTCGAATGGTGTTTGGTGATGGGTTCGAAGACACCTACCATGATGGATTCGAAACCAGTGTTTTTGCCTTCAAGTTGAATCGATCATAACTTGAGCGTATGAACTCGGATTGACTCAAAATTTGAGATGACGACTTCTATGATCTTTCTTGTCATGTCCTATCAATTGTAGCTCAACCTGGGCTCGGACAAAATTCAGTGATATCCATAGCGAAATGAAGTATGACCAATCTTTGAGACGAACCGTTCTCCGTTTTCGATCGATCTTTTGGTATCGCGGCTTTGCCAAAAAGCGGGATAACACATAATATCTTTTAGTTTTGACTCGAATGTTTTGTCTTTTCAATTCGCTCGAGTCAGCCTGAGCATTTCAGGGTTGAAGACCTTATTTTTGGAGGACGAAGGCAAAGATTTGTATTATTATTATTTATTTATTTATCCCGCTGCATCATGTTGTTCCGCTTCATTTATTTAGTTGTTTCTATTTTTGTAACTCTGATGTTTGTGCTGTAAAGAATAATAAAATGTATTTATAAAATAGCTTCATGAACTTTTATTTGATTATTATATTTTGTCATTCCACTACGAGATTCTGTATTTGTTTTATTTATTTCTATTTTTCTTATTCACCCCATAATGATCTGCCCTTTTGAATGGTTTGAGTCTGACTTGTGTGTCTGTTAAAACGTCCAAAAAGGCAGGTAGTTACAGTTTTTCCATATTTTTAATTTGGAAAATATTTAAATTATCATTGATGTATTTTATAACAAACTAAAATAAGGCATAAGGCCTAGTGTAACAAATTGAAATGAATATATAAACTAATTACTCTCTCGCAATATCATGATTCTTTTGATCCACTCATGTGCTTCCTCATCACCATTCAATATTTACAAGCATCTTTGGAAACTAATATCGATATATAGTATTTAATCTCCTTTAGGTTGTAATCACCCAACTAGATGCAACATTACCAATATCTTGTAACTTTAATAAAATTATGATCAACGCGCTCATAAAGATCATTTCCTCTTGGGGAACTTGACGATCTAAGTATGTTCCTTCTACCGTTTTATGAATGATGGTGCATAATGTATTCTTTGAATACATTTTGTTTTGAAAATAAACAAAAAATAGTATTATCGGATTGAAGAACTGAATAAAGATCTCAACATGTAATACCCCATATATTCAATAGTTACTTTCAAAAGGGTATATAAGTCATTTTAATTAACAATGCTAAAATGTAATTTTAAAAATAGTAAAATTTTACAATAGAAGTTTGGATAATGAATAGATCGAATTTTCCCAATCGATTATGACTATAAGAATGTCAAAATCGGAGATTATATGAAGGAGATGTGAATGTTTTTAATCATGGGTTCTTAGCGTGCTGAATCAGGTTGATGATCCAATAATATAAATTTGAATTCTAAACATTCATTCCCTCCAACTATAAAATCCTAAGAAACAACATACATATCCCTTTATACAGAACTCTACTTCCTCCCGTAACCTATTTCTACAAAGGATTCTAAGTCTTGCATCTCTCTCATCTCTTAACCATTATATGTAAATCGTATATTAAAATGATAGGCAACATGAGGACTACGTGGGTACCTATCTCAAGTTAAATTGAGCGGATTTCTAGATTGGCTAATACTATTAGTGAAGGATTTGGTGAATTTCCATCAAAAATTGGGGCTTTGAACGTTATTCGGTGAGTGAAATATGTTTCTTATATATAATACAGTTTACTCATATTTCATGCTTTTTTGCCTAAATCTATAGAGAATTTCGAATTAAATGATGGTTATTTATTGTAAATATATATATATTTTTTTTTTTTGAAAATTGGTTAATTGAAATTGTAAATATATATATATATATATATATATATATAATTAATGGGAAGGTAAATGATCTATATAAATGTAGCACTCAAAGTATAATACAAAATAAACGGTTTTGGATATGTAAATACTGATATTGAAGTTTGAATAAGGGGATTTGATATATGAATAACGTAATAAACATATTGGATTTCAATGATATTTTAGTTATACAAAGATTAAAAATGATAGTATATACCTCAAGAAAAAAATTTAATAAAGGAAATAGAAATATATATCGATTATTAATGTTAGTCTATATTATAAGTAATGCTTGATAATGGGAATGATACTATAACTTGAAGCGATGATTAAATGTCTATAAAATGACGTATAGTCGAGTACAAATCGAAGATTACAAGGTTAAAACTGGGACTAAGAAGCAAAAAATAAATTAGAACCAAAAATATATAAAACATACTGCTATGCTCGATTAACACAACTACTAGTCTATTAGTGACCTTTTCACATGTTGATGGTTGACAATCGCCTAGGCCAGAATGAACTTGGATCCAAACAAAGACAAATTAAATGGGGCAAGCACGTCGATTTGAGATTGTATGCTATATTTAGACTATTTCTGAGGGTACTAGACTTATATGACTTTGATACGATGAGATATATATACTATTTGATGTATGGATATTCATGTGTGTACTCGACGATTGTATCGAATTATTATTTTTGGTGACTTTGTGATATGGGAAATAGTTTTTCCCTTAGTATTAAAGGGGATATTTGTTCTAAGGAAATGGTTGTTCCCTTGATATCATAGGAAATAGCTGTTTCAATGAGATGGTTATTTCCTCAATGATATAGGAAATAGTTGTTTCAACGAAATGGTTGTTCCTTATTAATGTGGAAACTGTTGTTCCTTTTGGTCATACTTATAATTGCATATATAGTATAGTTGACTGTGACATGACTTAGTTAAGCAGTTAAGCAGTCAACCAGACATGTTATGTTGGATTGACTCTGTAGATGCAGATGAACAGTTTAAAAGATGTTTACATATGTGTTAGACAATAACGATGTTATATTAGTGTTTTTTGTAGTAAATAGAATATATTTGTTTCACTCACTTAGACATATGTTTAACCCCTCTCTATATTTTTCTTTGGATCTATCATCAATAGATTGATGGAGTGTGGAGTTAGGCTGGTGTAACCGATGTTGAAGCTACAAATGATAGAGATGATACTTATGTATATATCATATATATATATATATATATATATATATATATATATATTGACATCTGAAAATTAGTGTGATAAAATATATGACTGTGGTTTGGTTTGAACTTACAGATATTGTATCTTATAAATATTGTCCATGAATTCTAAATCGAATGGTTAGAGTCTATTTATCCGATCACCACGGGCCGTGAATTTCCCAAAGTTGTGAAAGGATTTCTCTATGTAGTACAGTCTGATGACCCACTATTTCTAACATCTAAAATTATTGACAAACACCATCAAAGTATGTCGGCACACCAATCTCAGATTAAAAACATTAGACCGTTGGTTATGTAAATTAAATTCTAATAATTATGGGAAAAAAGAGGAAAACCTTAGAGTGGAATTTAAATAAATATATACACATCTCAACAATATAAACATCATATAAGACCCAATACATCAAATGGAATCTACACTTTTCAATACATTAATCATCAATAAATCTATAAAGAGTGTATATACTGTATAAACAGATATATCAAATTACAATCTGTGATTCTGACCTATATCCAGACCTTTGCTCCCTCCATCACTTCAGCTTGCAAACTTTACAAATGCACGGAAGGAAAAAATGTTAAACCATGTTTTAGACAGCGTCTAACCTTACACACTTTGACCATAATGAAACCCTTGGTTGTTACATAGGAAAAGACTACATATGTACCTTTCGGGATCAAGTCCACATAGTTCTATTTTCTTCTTTTCACCTGCATCAAATACTTGTTATCACATAACATTTCATCCATATCAACCATGCAACTAATGCAAGCAATAAAAATATCATAATCAATCTTTATAAATATAGGGTAACAATAATAATAGCAACATAGCTATCAAACATCACACGAATCCAACAATTGGTAAAGCCAACCCCAAACAACAAATAAACCCACCACAATGGATGTACTCAATATGTACTGATCAACCATTATTAGTAATGCATCATCAATGCAAGTATAAATAAAATAAACATGTACAAATTTATGAACACAATACCAACCTCATTAAATATATATTAACTATCCAACACTAGTAATAGAAGCATAAATGTTATCCAAACAACCAAATCCATAATTAACTAGTCATCATTTGGTAGAAATAAAGGTATAATATCGCACAATAGTCCTAATGCGGTTCCATCATAATACAACAAATATGTGATAATTTCAGTCAATAATTAAACAAATTTATTACAACCATCCAAGGTATTTACACCTATTATTTCCTCTTATGTATAATTTTTTATTAATGTTTATTATATAAACATATTTATTTATTCTATCTCCAAATAATAATTGTAACGACCCATCTTTCCGAACCCAGAAGTCGACACTAATGCATCCACGGTATTGACATGCCGAAAAACTAAGTGCTGGAGAGACAGATTGTTAGGGGAAAGAAAGGAGATAGAAGACAGAAGAACTAGGAACAAACACATCAATATAAGCAGTTGGCATATATAAGTCCAAATAAAATGACAAGAGGATGGTGATTTATCCTTCTAAATAGATATCCAAACAATTCAATCGATTTATAGTAGAACGGAAATTTATTCTGATTAACACATGTCCACACGATCAAATCACTTACACTATAATAAAATGGTGTTTTTTCTGCTAACGGATGTTATTTAATTGTCCTAATCATATGGGTTACTTAAGGGTCTGAACAAGAGATCCTTTGATATGGAATCAATTTACTTTGAAAAAGAAAATTGATTAAAACACATTCTACTTAGTTTAAAATCATCTTTAAAAAGTAAAAATATATTCAATTAGCTTAAACCATAACTAAATCTTAATTAATCCAATTTAAATCAAGATAAAATCATAATTAATCCGTAGTTAGGCTTAATGAACTTGGTTAAGTACTAATTAACTTCCTAATGCAACTTGGTTAAGGTTAAACCAAATTGTTTTAAGAGTTAGACCCTAATTAATTAAATAACCCATTGATTAAATAATTAATTAATTAACCATTACTCTTTATTAAATAATTATAAATCACTTAATTACTTCTTAACCCCATTAATCACTAATTAAAACTTTATAAATCAATTAATAGTCATTAACTTAACTTAAGTGACGATTAACCTCTAATCACCTTCTTAATTACCAATTAGGTGCTAATTACCTTTTAATTAACTAATTTATTTATTTTTTTATTATATTACAACTTAATTACTTTTCAATATTACTAATTAAGTTTGAAAAACTAAGTAAAGCTAATTTTAAGTTAAAACAAATTTGAAATAGAAATTCAAACCTTTGCCGAACTACATCCACAACGATTGTCGCTACGAATGCAGTTTGCTCTAACCCACCTTTAAGCGAAGCCACCTTACTAAAACCATACCATTTCATTATTGAAACATACCTTAGTAAATTTTCACACTTTAAGCCTAGTTATGCAAACGTTAACCAAAATCTAAACTTTAAACTCTTGAAACGAGTTTGATTTCAAATCTGACCTCAAATCCTTCGCGGCTACATACAAAGTTTCAACTTTGTTTTCAACTCATCATGACTATAGTCAAGTTCATCATCATCAACCATTTTTATTCACACATCACATTCATATAGCAAACTGTATACATATTCCAATATATATACACATTACTAACTTTGCAATAACACATCCATTCTAGTGCTAACACTAACCTATATATTCACACTTATCATCACATTTCAAACATGCCAAGATCCAACATATATATAACATACATATAGCTAAGGATCAATACAACATATAAAGGAAAGTTCTTTCCAAAAGATTAGGAATTTACTCACCGAAAGCCATCCAAACTCTCGCTAAATTAGAGTATGAAATAGCACTTCCATTCCTAAGCAACAAGATGGAGTCTTGAACCTTGAATGCACTAGGTAGGCTCGGCTTTAAAGGGAAGAGGAACCGAGACTTGTTTTGGTAAGGTAGAAGGACTTCGGATAAACATCAAATTCTCAATAATAAACTTGAAAATAGGTCAAGTTGCAACTGATTTTTGGGCTACCTACTCATGGAGATCCAAAAAGGATTCAAAGAAAAGTTATTGGAATTTCTTTTCTCTATCATTTCATAAAAAAGAATCACTCAATTTTGATTTTTGTGAAGAAGATATGATCAAAATAAGAAGGGTAATTTTCAGACTTGAAATTCTAGTGAAAAATTACTTTGCAAAGATTGGGTATTTTGACATAGCTATGTTAAAATTATGAAAAAGTGGTTAACTAGAATGTTGTAGCCATTAAAATTTCACATAGTTTAAAGAAAAGAAAAACTCTGTTTGATTTTGAAATGAGGAAGAAAAAGTTGGTGGAAAGAGGAGAAAAAATGGAGAAACATATAGGCAATTTATAGGCAAGATTTCACATCTAATCACTTTGTCAAGTGACGTCACAAATCTTTTACAATATATATATATATATATATAATTATTTTTAATAACATTACTCTTTTATATGTATATATATAATTTTGATTATTAATTAACTAAGATATGACAAAAGATAATTGTGGTTAATGATTAACAAATCTAAGATGTGACAATAGTTAATATATATATATACAGGAAATTATTGTCAAGGACAAAATTTCACAGCTTTTTAGCCTCAAGGACGGACCTTCAATATTTTATATTGAAGGACAACTTTCTGTAGGTATCAGTTTTTAGTTATTAATAGCAGTTTTTAGGTATCAGTTTGTAGTTATCGGTAGCAGCTTTTAGGTATCAGTTTTAGCTCGGTGGCAGTTTTGTTGTCCTTATGAATAATTTTGGAAAATGTTTGTCCTTATGAATAATTTTTAAAAGAATGTTTGTCCTTGTGGTAAAAATATTGAGGTCGTGTCCTTGAGGCAAAAAATATACAAATCTTTGTCCTTTAAATTAATTCCCCCTATATATATATTTATATAAAATGTTTATTATTTTTAAAACTATGTCTTGTCAAATCACTTACTAATCCAAATTAAAATAAGATAATTTATTTCTACGTGTATTATTATCTGGTTAATTAACTCTTATAGATATGTACATATAGTGTAATAGACGAACAACAGTCCCGATAATTTTTCGATGTCGTAAGGTCGAAATTTCAGAAAATGTTCTTCAGTCGCATTTTCTGTTTTTCTACGAACTATTTAGTTTCATAAACAAATTTTGAGAATGATTTTACCATTGTTATTAATTAATTAAAATGAGTTTATTTTCAATATAAACCTATATATTGAATATTTAAAATTAATTAAATATTCATTAATCAAAGTAGTGAAATTCTGGGTCGTTACAATAATAATTCCTCAAAAATGATAATATACTTCAAAAATAATTCTTTATGCATTTATTACTTCAAATATCTTAAATATCATAATTTAGTCAAAAATATTATTAGTTAAATTACTTTTCAATACAATTGTATTATTATTTAATGTCAACATAATATATACTCAGATGACCTTAATATTTTCCAAAACCAATTTATTACCATCTATCTTAAAAATAAAAATATTTTATTCTAAACCTCAAAACTTATTTTTATTGCTATTGGTATAATAAATATTAATCTAAAATACTTTTGAAAATATATCTTCACTGTTGTTATTATCATTCCAAAAATATCCTTTAGTTTATTATCCAAGCAATGATTACAATAATATTTTCTTCCAGAAACTTCATAAAATTAATTATATTGCCATTTACTCAAAATAATTCAATGTACAAAGGTCATATAATTATATATGAAATCCCATTTTATTTTATAAAGAATAGTAAACTCCCCAATTTCAATTTAGAAAAATTTATGTCGTTGTTATTTATAGGTTTCACTCAGAATCTGTAATTATTCTTATTTCATTTATTTACCAGCTTTCCCAAAATTTCACAATTTTACCTATTTATTTTAAATAATCATTTTCTATTTTAAATCAAAAATCAATTAAAGTTAAACATTCGTTCATCATCCAATAACATAGCAATAGCAATAAACAATCCATCAAGGAACAACATATCCAAAATATCGTAATAGCCAAAAAATTATCATTAAAACATAACATATTAATAAATATGAATTTCATCAAAGGATGTCTATTTAGTATTTATAAAACTCAATCAATAAAAAGCAATTAATCATAATAATATGCTTTTGCAAATAGCACCAAAATATAGCAAACCAAAATCTGAATCATCCAGAGTATTGCCATGAGTACAATGGAACAAATCTCTCATGAAACGAAGTTCTTATGCAAGAATTATGGAGATAAGAAAACCGAAGTTTACTTTGCAAATGTTAGTATTATAGGGACTTAATTACAATTTTTTCTTCTTTTATAGTAACGCTCATCACCCCACGTCGCTACTTCTCCAACATTGACTACTTAACACTGTTACCTCAGCCCGCATTACTGTTGATGGATACCTTCCCCCACACTTGCATCGCGAGATGCCACAACTCTGACATGTTCTAATGTGATGCGATAGCCTTGAGTAGTTAATCTAGGATAATATGGTTGATATATCGTTAATATACCTCATATTTCTTCTTAATTGATATATTTTCAAAATATCATTACCAATACATCGCATGACATATGCTGATATATCACTCTGATATTTAGTTAAAAGTTCCAGATATTTTCAATGAATATTATTTTTTATTATAAGTGTTGAAGAAAATAAACTTACATATAAATATCTTTACATTCTTTATGTTTGTTTTTAGTATATGATGAATGATAATACGTAGATCATAATAGAAACCCAATTGAAAAAAAAATCAATTTAGCCGTATTTTTTTCGATCTTCTTCATTAGTCTTTTAATAGAGATAACTCAATTTACACCATTATTTCATATGTTTTTTTTATGAACCTTACCACTAAAAACAAGATCCTATAATAGCTAATTCTCCTTTTAGTTCTTTTCTTTGTTCGATGTTTCCAACTGGTAAGTAATCTTATGAAAATTATTGCTTCTAGTTATAAACCTGCACAAAGAACTAAAATTTGAAGAGCATAAAATCTGTATATTCGAATTATCGGTAAAGAATGGGTTAGAAGCAGTAATGTTCGGTAGTTGAAGTAAAATGAAAACAAAGAAACTGTGAATATGGAAAAAAAATAAAGATGATTGGATGACTTAAGAAATAAAGAATATAGTATAACAATGAAGAAAATAATAAAGATGCACAATACACAAATTTTCTTGTTTTTATTAGCATATTTTATGGCTTGTATGTAATAGAATATCCCAATATATAGATTGTAATTTATAAACTACATGCAATCAGTCTTTAATACTAATATAGAAATATGGATCCAAATATTTAAAACCTTAACATCATTATTAAATTATAACATAGAACAATATTTTTTATAACATGTTATAGACGTGTCCGATATTTTACCTATATTATCATGATATTTTGGTATATCTCATATCAGCATTTAACCAGTACATAACCGATACTGATACGACTACTTGCAACTGCCCAACTAAGACCGTCGCCACCGTGAATTTCAACCTTCTTCGACCAAATTCCAACACCTTATGCCATAGGGCCTTATCTACCTTTAATCGAAAGATCTAACCATGCCTTATCCAATTTTTCCAATCCTTCCGTCCAATTTGCCTCAATCAAAAACTCCTAATTAGATTTAGGATTTTTCTGCCTCTTTGGCTTTGACCATTATCTTTGGTTTACTGGAGCACTTTTACGACAAATGACCACTTACTGGTTATTCGCATCGTCGACATGATCGACTTGATATTAATTCGACAGGTATTGGGAATTTTTGAATTTGAAACATATCTTGATTAGAGATAATTATCTGTCATTAGAAAGTGATTAGGGAATTTTAAGATTTGGATAGAAAAAGGAGATGAAGTTGACGGTTATGGTTCGTGACTTCATTTAAATCGTCGTTAAGTTGAGTTAAGGCCATGTATATGGTTTGGCATGAAACAGCTATATACATCGTTTCTTTGGCATAAATCCTATCTCCCAATCCGTAACACCAAGTGCAACAAATTTTTAGTTGAAATAGATCAACTTAGAAACACGTATGTAATATTTAGAAATAAGATACCAAATTCACCTTTTAATTAAAAAAATCCATTTTTGATTAATTGTATATTAACAATGTTAAATTTGCTGGGCATTAAGTTCTCCCCCTTAAAAAACTCATGGCTCTGCAATTCCCTAAATACAACCATCATTCAATTCAATAAAGCATCATCATGGGCTTAATCACAAAATATGAGAGTATAACGATCATAAACTATCTTTTGTGCAGCACATAACTACTACACAACTCAATCAATCGTGACACGATAAAAATTCATTTACAAAAATGAATGCAATTCTCTATGCATACATATTATAGTAAAACATACATTCCCATAACCATGTAATCAAAACTATAGTATGTAAAAATAACAATCCGTTAACAAAGGGTGAAATAATC
The DNA here is from genome assembly GCA_030765085.1 of Allium cepa. Taxonomy (NCBI): domain Eukaryota; kingdom Viridiplantae; phylum Streptophyta; class Magnoliopsida; order Asparagales; family Amaryllidaceae; genus Allium; species Allium cepa. The sequence goes on from CM060932.1 coordinate 418,606,177, forward strand.
ACAATCATATATCAACCCTATTCACAATTCATATCATGCCTCTCAACAATCTAAACATAATTGCCCATAATAAAGGTTCACGATAAACTCTTGTTGGTCCAAACATGTACATATAAACAAATATATGCAAATCAATGATTAGCATAGTTCATTAAAATGAAGTGCACACTCAGTATAATGCGATACGATAACCATACTAACTTACCAATAAATAAAACATATGTGTTAATCCATATGCTGAATACACTTCCACTATAATATATATATATATATATATATATATCATCAAAACTATCAACGAACTTCCTTATGGTCTTATTCTTAAAATAATCGGTGTACCATTTCAGCATACACTCTCCAAGATAATACATATACCCACTCATAGTTACGTCCTCCAAAAAATATGTGTCTAGTCGTGGCTACATCATCAAAATAATATGTATCTAATCATGGCTACCTCCTCAAAATAATATGTGCCTAATAATGGCTACATCCTCAGTATAAACTAGTCATCAACTCATACTATAGTTATGTCAATCCTTAATGTCAAAACTCATTCAATCGGTCAAGAAAATTATACCAATTAATTCGGTCTTGTACCAAGCACTCTCACATATATGATAACTCATATGACCACATCATAGGTCAAAGACCATCATCTGTGTCATTTGAATAAGTGCTCGAATCCTTGCCACTTTCGATAGCCAAGAACCATACCTACATTTCAATAAGGTCCAAAGTGTATGGATCAATATCAACGATCCATGATCACATGTCAACAAATCCAGATGTGTATCCTAACATATCTACCTCTTTACGAGAAATCATCAAAACCTTCGAGTTATTAGCGATCCTTCAGTGCATGTCCTAACAATAGAACACGTCATACATTTCACTTTACAAATTCACATCATCGAACTTGCCTCCTCAGACCGTTAAAAAAAATCTTATCATCAAGTCATCAAAACTTGACATTTCTGGTCACCTCATAAAAATCCCTTAGTTTGCATCCACATCAGACCCCATTTTGTTCCAACCTTCAGATCACACGAGAGTTCCAAAATCCTCTTATATTGATTCCTTCATTCGATGGTAGGGAGACTCAACCTACCAAAGAGAGATCTACCATTAATCACTAGCAATAAAGGTTCAATTCAAAACATTTGCCAAAGTATTTTCATTTTCAAATCAAAGCTCCCATGTTCTTTTCAAATCAAAACTTATTTTTCTTCAAAATGCAATTTTTTTCCTTCTATAATTCAACGTAAAATGATTCAAAATGCTACTTTAGAAAATTTTAAACCATTTTCAAATAAAAAATGTCTTTGTCAAAATTAAAATTATGGAAACTAGTACTCGCTCATATAAAAATAGGTTGTATGTATTTATAAAAACTCCAAATTTTAGTAAAGATGCAACAAACCTATCACCCATCATTTTGATTCCTCAGTGGTACTTATCAATTCTTTATCCATAAAAATTTCCCAGACGCTATTACTCGTATTCAAGGAACATCATCACATCTATTAGTCAATCCAAATATCTAATCTTCCTTAGCTTTGAAAACTACTTCATCCCACGGTGACTAAAGCAAAAATGACATTTAATAACTCCTAGTTTCTCCAAGGTAAACCTTATCCAAAGCGAAAATTGAATAACTACCTCATTATAAAATTATCATACATAAAATCTAATATAACCTAGCATAAAAGTGAAACAACCAAAAGAAAGAAAGCAAATAAGCAAACAACAAAACAAGTAAAACAAGGTTGGGAAAAATAAGCAACAAACAACGATATAATGCATACGAATTAATTAATTCAAACAAGCATGACATAAACTAATAATCAAACAGTCAGTGTATTTTTTTCCTAATTATAACTAATAACTAGCTAGCAAGAAATATATCACTAAGAAATAATTTAATCAAATTAAGTAAATAAAAGAAAAAGGTCACTATCCCATACATTAAAATAGGCATTCCCTAAATTATATCCTAAGACTTTTCATGGAAGGGAATAACTAGACATCTCTATAACTCATTAAAGAAAATCACACATAACATTCATAAAGGTAACATCGTCATAATGGGTGTTGAGCAAACTCATAACCTATCTCACCCAGTTGTGCCACACCCCCATGACACATAGTCAAGTCTTAAAGTTCTCAAGCAAGGTCTTTCAAATAAAATATCTTTTTAGTAAAATACCTTTTCAACAAAAACCTCCAAGTTTTGATTTCAAATTAGATATTTTTCTTTCTTTTCAGTCATTTGCTTCCAAATCAAAGCATTCTCATCTTCATAAAATATTTTCTCTAAGTATTTTAAAACTAATTTTTTTATTATAAATCCTTTCTCGATAATATTTTTTCAAGCATATTCTCCATAAAAAAATTTCAAATTAGGTATTCCTACAACCAAAATCCATTACCTGAAAAAAAATTCCTTTCAAAACATTATTAATCAAAGAATACCCTTTAAATAAAAGTTCTTATAACCAAGATCAACTTTCAAACAAAAAGTATTCCGACCCAAGATATTCTTTGAACAAATATTCTTTCTCAAACGAAAATGTTTTCGGTATATGTTACTCAAAAAGATATTTTTAAGTAAAAATATGTTTAGAAAATACTCTTACATATTTAATCATCTTTTTGTCAAAATAGCTTTTCTGGAAAACACCTTCAAAATAAATCTTCCTCGATTCATATAACATTTATTATAAGGAATATTTCAGTATAGTATTCCACTTTTTTCAAATAAGGGTTCCTACTAAATATTCCCCAACATGGCACTCTTAACAGAACATTTTAAATCCTGATAATTTTATAAAAATAGTTTCCCATAAAACAACTTTTAAATAGATACTCTACAAATATAATAGCGTTTTTTAAAAAATTCTTCAAAAATACATTTCTTTATAATAAAAAATCCACGACGAAACATTTTGAAAGAAGCACTATAATGAGGTATAATACCTTTCCCATTAAATATAGAGTCACAAGTAAGACTGACTTCAAAATTGCATTGTAAAGAGACCCACCAATTGATCTCGTGGAGTTTTACCATGAAGCTGAAAATTATCTGCATCAAGAGGATGGTGAGGCTGATGATGTTGATATTAATGATGTGGATGGCGAAGGACTACTCGAAGTAGGATGTGGAAAATACAAAGTGAAATGAAAAAATAACAACAACTTCAGGGAACCAAACGGCAAAGGAGGGAGTCGAAATTCTCTTCTTACACCGATCTAGTTAGACCCCGGAGAGGATATAACTAGATATTAGGGGGAAAATCCCCTATCGGAGACCAGCTGAGAGTCAATCTACAGATAAGGAGATGAGGACTGGAAATTTTTGAATTTTCCATGGGATGGACGGACATGAGACAAATGAATGCAAACACCTTCGCGAGTCGATAAAAGAACTAGTTCGGAGCAGCCGGCTATAACAGTATGTAAGGAACCAAACTACGATGGTACAACCCGAGCAGACACCATCTGTAGAGAATGCATTGAGACATGGCCAGGGATTTGGGTCGAGGATTGTGATCCCATGATCGTGATGGACGGGAGTCGGGTTCGATTCCTATGATTTGCCTTTTGTTTTTAATAATTAAGACAATAATAATATTGGACCAAATAATAATATTGGACCATTTACACATCTATGGGATCTCGATTGGTCTCTAGGAACACTTTGAGTTAGATGTTTGAAATGAATAGATAAAATAATAATAACCTCAGACCATTTATACGTGTACGAGATCTCGATCGGTCTCTAGGCATGCTCCGAGTTAGACGTCTGAGACGAATAATTATGACCTTTTCTTGCTTGTTTGCTTTGATTTGAATATTCGATCGCTTGAAAAATCCATTTGAATGTGATGATTAATATTAATCATGGTAGTCCCACTCGGAGAGACGGGACGGTGACCGGAAGGTGCAAGTTCCCTTATCAAAGAGCATGTGGATGGACTTGTACGAATAGTAAGTCCCATCATCAAAGGGTGAGAAGATGAGCATGCTTGGTCATTGAGTCTCCTCATTGGAGAGCAAGAAGATCGAGCTCAGTAAGGATCCAAGAGATCAAACCCTAGATTGGGTGATAAAAGATCTAAAGAGATCGAATCTTAGATTGGATGATAAACGATCTAGAGAGATCAAACCTTAGATTGGTAGGATGATAAACAATCCAGAGAGATTGAATCCTAGATTAGATGATAAATGTTCCGAAGAGATCAAATCCTAGACTGGATGTAAACGACCTGGAGAGATCGGACCCTAAATTGGGTGACAAACGATGCAGAAATAGCAAACCCTGGCACAGATGCTGATGTGATACAAGTATTTGAGAGCCTTGGAATCGGAGTAAGATGGATAAATCCTGGGTGAAAACGAGATGATTTTGATACTCAAAATTATACCTCCAGATAAGAGATAGACTTATCATGATTTGTGGCTGACACTTAACCAATGACAGGATTCCAAAGCTATAATAGGTCTAGGACAAACTTTGGACTGTAAGAGAATCTGAAGGAACCAGACGTTCACCAAGACCGAGATCAATGGATAGCCGTAGAGCTCAACTTTTGAAGATTGACTACTGCTGAAACTTATTTTTGAGAAAAACACACCTTAAATTCAAAAAGCATACTTTGGAAGGCAAGAGTTAACCTGCTTTTTGACCAAGCAAATTTCAACTAGACTTAAAAGGCCAAAATGAAGACGAGATGATTCACGAACTTGAAAACACGATCATAAGGACTAGAGAGTGGAGTTGAAGAAGTTTCACTAGAAAATAAGCTAAGTACACAACTCGATACTGAGAGGTTTCTTCACTTCTTTTAGCCGCATGAATTCCATGTACTTTATACACTAGTTCAACCTTTCAGGATAAAGTGCGTTTCTCAGAGTTTTGATGAGCAATATCAAGGATTGATGGGAAGAAAGCAAAGAAAGCATAACAAGATATGCAATATCAAGTTGATCATTGGAAAGAACTCAATCTTCAAGGAAAAGAGCTTGGAAAACATCGAATTGGAGATAGGAGATCATGGCAATGGAAAATTGAGGATTTTGCAAATAAGTAAACCACTTGGCGTCGAGAAGTTTTATGACCAATTCAACTGATGTGCTCAGTGATGACTTCTTTGACCGATCTATGGACTTCAGTGCTAGTGGGCTTCTAAACCTATACATATGTTTCTCTATAAATACCAACCCTACAACAACAAAAGAAAAGGCTCTTCATCTGATTCAAACTCTTCTGCTTCTTCACTCTTATCTCCTTCCTCAATTGTACTCTAGAAACTCCATTATAAATCTGAGATCCGCTAGATTGTGGTCAGATCTGATAAAACTAGTAGTAATTTGGAGAGGAAACAACTAATAACAAAGATTAAAGCGCATGTAGGCCAGAGAATTTGCTGGACCACTATAAAAATTCTTGTGTCTCCTTTACTTTTCTATTGTTTTTGCTTGTTTGATTTGAATCTCTTCATTTTGGTGCTTTGATCTGATATTTAGGTATTGGTGCCATTTTTGATGTCAACGGATGCCAAGGGTGATGACACATTATTTCGAGCATCTAAAATGGTGAAAAACTCCATTAAAATATGCCTTAACACTAATCTCAATTAAAAAATAGCGGATCTTTGGTTATGGAAATTAAAATCTAAAATCAAAATGGGTGAAAAAATAAAACCTCATAGTGTAATTTAAACAAAACTATACATATCTCAATAATATAAACATCACACAAAACTTAATACATCAAATAGCATTTACACTTTTTAATGCATTAATCACATTAAATATGTAAAGAATGTGCATATTATTCAAGAGAAATATACCGAGTCACGGTCTGCGAATTTGACTTATATCAAAATCTTTGCTCGCACTCCAGCCGTAAACTTCATAAATACATGGAAGAAAAAATGTTCAACTATGTTTGAACTACACCCAAACCTAGACACACCAACCACAAGGGAACCATGAGCTATTGCATAGGAAAAGATTGCATTCATACCCATTTAAAATCAAGTTATCATAGTTCTATTTTCTGCTCTTCAACTGCGTCAAATATTAGTTAGGACATAATATAACCAAAGAAACCATGCAACCAATGCAAGTAGAAAACACCATTTCTACCAAGCTATCATAATCACTCACATAAATATTGAGTAATAATAAAAGCAGAGACACAACCATTAAACATCACACAGATTCAACCATACTCAATGGAAACATCAAACATTAAATAAACTAACCACAACGAATATTCTCATATATGTACTAATCATCCACTATTAGTAAAACTTCATCAACGCAAGTATAAGTCAAACCAATGTGCATTAATTACTTCATTTTAGTAATGCAATGCCGGTCTCAATCAAATGTGCACTAACCAATCAACATCAGCAACACAAATATCAATGTCATCCAAACAACAAAAAACCATAATTAACTACCCACATTCGGTAGTATTAATGGTGTAATATCACATCCTAATGTGATTCAAACATGATACAACAAGCATATGAGATAATTTCAGTCAATAGCTAGCCACGTATATCACAACCATCCAAAATAATGTATTTATGCCTACTATTTCCACTTATGTATAAAATCAATTTAGCACTATTTATTATAAAATCGCTTTTATTTATTATATCTCAAAACAATAATAATTCTCCTAAAAAGGTAATATATTAAAAAAATCATTTATTATAGACTTATTGCTTCAAATACCTCAAAACATCGTAATTTAGTCAAGAATAGTATCATCAAATCTTTTCAAAACAATAATCTCATTATTTTACTTCAAAATAGTGAATGCTCAAAGCACTTTAATATTTTCAAAACCAGTTTATTACAATTTATCTCAAAAATAACGATATTCTATTTTAAACTCACAACTCATTTTTACTGCTATTAGTCTCAGTAGCAATAATTTAACCCAAAATACTTTTGAAAACATATCTTCACTATTATTATTATCGCTCCAAAAGTATCTTTTTTTACTTAAACAACAACGATAATAATTTCTTCCAAAAACTTCATAAATTAATTATATTATCGTTTAATCAAAACAATACAATAAAAAACCATATTATTATTCACAAAATCGCACTTTATTTATAAATAATAGTAAACTTCTTAATTTCAATATAAATAGATTTACTGTTTCATTTATGGATTTTTCAAAATTGATAAATAATAACCTTATTAAATTTCAGTGGAATTAGTTAAATCATTATTATTTACAAATATCACGCAAAATATGTAAATAATCTTATTTTCATTTCTTTATCGGTCTTTTTAAAAAATTAACAATTTTACCTATTTTATTTTAGTTAATCAAAAATTAAATATAATTAAACACATGCAATAAAACAGCAACTAATAATAGACGATCTAATCAATGCACAACGTCTCCAAAATATCATAATAGCTAAATGATTATCAATAGGATATAACATATATTAACAAATAAAAAAATTCAATCATGCATAATTTGATATTTTTAAAACTCAGTTAATTATAATTAGTTAATTATACCAATGTGCTTTTGCAAATGCTCCAAAATTAGTAAACCACATGACAAGTCGTCTAGAATATTGCCACGAGTCCAATAGAACAAACCATGCATGAAACAGAGTCTGGTTGATATGGAGACTAGAAAATCGAAGGTTTAATTTGCACATATTAATTTTACAGAGAATTAGATACAATTTTTACCTTCTTCTACGGTATTACTCATCACCAAACCTCACCCCTTCTCCAACTTTGACCACCTAACATCGCCGCTTCAGACCACATTACCATCAACGGTTACCTCCTCCATGCTCGCTTTGCCATGTTTTAAGGCTCCGATATGGTCCAACTACCCTACTAAGACTACTACTGCAGTGAATTTTCGGTACCCAGTTTTGCGTCGCGCCATTATAGGGCCTCCAACCGCCTTCAATTGAAAGCTCTAACCACACCCTATGAAATTTTACCAATCTCATCGTCATGTTTTTTCTCAATAAAAAACCCCTTAGTTAGATCTAGGATTCTGCCTCCTCTCTAGCTTTGACCGTGATTTCTGGTTGACTTATGCATTTTTAAGACAAATGACCACTTGTTATTATTCTCCTTGTTGAGACACTCGATTAATATATAATTCAATGGTTATTAGGCCTATTTAAATTTGAAACATAGTTTGATTAGAGATAATCATCTATCATTAGCAAGTGATTTGGAATTTCCAGATTTGGATAGAAAAAAGGAGATGAAATTGACGGCTAATGTCCGTAACTTCATTTAAATATTTTTTAATCAAGGTTATGGGTTGTGTCCAATTTTACTCGAAACAACTACGTACGTCATTTATAACTTGCAAAACTCTTATGTCCTAAACCGTAACCTCAATTTTAACAGATTTATAGTCGAAACTAACCGCTCATAAATACCTATGCAATGGTTATCAATATGATACTCAATTCATCCTTGAATAAAAAGTTCATTTTTAATTAATTTAATATTAATAACATCAAATTATCAAGTCGTTACATAAACCCTATATTGAAACTAGACCTTATGCAGAGACACGGGCATCGTAAGCTCATGTGAGAAGATCTTCAATCTATTAGGCTTACATGATATTGTAAGAAGGTAGCTAGCTTCCTTGTATTCCCAAGGAGAAGCAGCAAACTAGTGATAGATTGTTACTTCAGAAGTTGGCGAGGAGGATGTTATATGGGTAGATTTCAAAAGGAAGTTTGAGATTAAGTTTTTATCGGTGGCTAAGAAGGGTTTTTCAAAGAAATTTATTCATTTAGATTAAGGAGAGTTATTGGATGGAGAATAGGAACCATTCTAATGAGCTCGCAAGGTTTGGATTCAATTTGATTAATAACCCAGTTAAGAAGGTGATGAAATTTGCAAAATAATTGAATTCCCCACTAGGGTGTTAGCAATCAACCAGATTGCCTATGCTGCACAATCAAAGGTTTAGTAGAAGCAGCTCTGTTTAATTTGATCAACGAAGAGATGGCTAGGAGAAAGCCAAAGAAAGAGGTCGATCAACAACAAGGGAAGCCTAAAGGGAATGGACCTTAAGGAGGATAGGATGGGAAGAGGTGATCACTTGGAGGTGATTCCATATGATGAACCGTATAAAAAGAGACAGTAAGGTGAATATTTTGAAGACTAAGTGCTATAATTCTAAGTGGTTGGGACATATGAAGAGGGAATGTCCAACTTTACTGAAGGAAGGACAAGTTGTCAAGGCCTATGCATCAGATGTTATTCAAAGTGCCAATATTTTAATGTGGAAATTTGGTTGAAGGGCTACTATTTGAAGGTCAATAAGTTTTAAGGACAACACTTTTGAATAATTAGTTTTAAGGACAATTTATAGCATAATGATAAATTCATTTATCTTTTTAAGTTATACAGGAAAATGATAAATCCTTTTATCATTATTTCTGTATAATTGAAAATGATAAATTCTTTTATCTTTTTCCTGTAAAATGTCCTTAAAACTAATTTTTCGGAAGTAATGTCCTTAAAATTTATTGTCCTGCACAAATAAACCATTGAAGTGAAAATCCCCTATTTTAATATTATCTACTCAGGAGGAAGGAGAGTAGATCGTGATAGAAGGTGAGTTATTAATTTTGGATATCAAGTGCTATGGTAGATAATTTAGACTTTAAACATCACATAGTGCATGAATCATTCACTACTAATATGCTAGAGTAGGAATAAGTTATACATGGTATGGAATCCTTCAGTGATATATATGTACTAAGTTTTTAGGGATATGGATTGATTTTGGAATGGACTGGATGAGTCGTTATGGGATGATATTGGAAGCTGATAGGAGTGTGGCTTTGATGAGTAATGGACAGGGTATGATCTTGTTATATGTCATAATCCCGATGATCTCGTGATGATGAGTAATTATCTATCTTATACTGTGGGTATTCCATATTCCATTGCAGAAGATTCCAATTTTCCTCCCTAAATAAATAAGATTCACTAGGCTTGCTGACATGCAACTTTAGCATATGACTCTAGAAGAGAGTTAAGGTTCGATAGGCAAAACATTTGGGTTACGGGCTAAAGTTATACAAGAATGATATATTGTTAGAGAGAAGCAAGTCCAAAATAATTTGTCAAAATGTCGTAGAGAAGAGATGTTAAAAAAACAACAAAACATTTGGGTTAAGGGCCAAAGTTATACTAGAATGATATATTCAGAGTTTTGAAAGTATAGTTGAAGTAGAGTTTTACACAGAAAGCTGGATAATAGAAAAGACGACGATGATATTTGAATTTTGGTTGATTGGAACTTATTAACCAATAAATTGAAAATCTTTTTAGATTTGTTGGAGATTCAATTTAGAGGGTCTAGAGTTTTTAATGTGATAGGGTCTCGGTGATCCAATGGAATTTCAATGTAGTACAACTACGTGTTCGGTCCATAGTTTAAAATTTTGGAGTTGTTGCTATTCGTATCCTTTCATATTGTATCATTGCGATAATGATCGATGATGGAGATGAATAACATTTAGATGATTTGTTGTCTGACATTGCCGATAAAGGTAAACGACATGGTTGGTTTGTGGATGTGTGTCGTTGATATGAGTTTTCATTTAGAGTTGCACTGCCCATATTTATTTTGGCTTAGGAGGTTATAGAATTCCAGGTAAGTAAATTATCGTATCACCGAACACGTTTTGTAGTGATAGTTATAAGGTGTTGGTACTTGAGTTATTGTTGCGACTATCAATATGTTGTTTGAATTTGGATTATGCTAGTGTAGGATTTACCCAAACTGAGAACATTGTACCGTTTGGATGTGGCATTAGTTCGACATCATGTTCACTATGCTCGGACATCATTCCTTCTCAATGTTCACAAATGGAAGTTTGGAGCATTATGTGATTCAGTTTTTAACATTATAGTTGTTGGATTGATATCGCGAGACACCACATGATATTGAGTTGTCTCGGCCATAATTCTTGAGGAGTAAGGTGATGAGGAGCTATGTTGGGGAAAAGGAAATTAGTGCATTATTACGAAGGGAAGTATTGGAGTTCGATTTATGTTTGTATATAAAATATTCCTACCTAAGTTGGTGCAAGGATTATATAAGCATGAGTTATCGAGGTTATGTAACGAAGTATTTCATGTTGTAAGGATAGAGATGATTTGAAAGATTAAGGAAAAGATATTTTGGTTTGCATGCACTAGATGCAGAGTTAATTTTCAGGGAAAATGAGATTTGGTGATTTAGATATAACTGGTGAAAAGATTAGATAGATTCTTTTCAATCAACCTTTGGATTAAAAAGGTACTATCCACTCAAGGATGCATTTATGGAGAAGCAACTTAAGTGTACATTGTTTAGGTTGCATATCCGAAGCACATGAACAATGTACGACATAGTCAATCACTCGGACACTATCACAATTTTAGGATAGGATTACACTTGTATTTAATATTATAGTTTTCTATGCTCGAGTGCTTGAATAATATAGGTTTCTTTTGTTTCAATTTTTGCTTTCTTGTTTGTATGTTCATAGAATAAAACTTGTAAATATCTTGTAGATTGAGAGCTTGATACTTCGATATCATAATTATTTGGATTTGAATGGAGTTACATCACAAGTGAAAGGATAGCAATTAAGTTGGGTTGACGTTATGGTGAGAAGTTATACTATGTTCATTTAGTTAAGACCATCTGATTTTGATGTTCTTAAATGAAGTAGGAAATTGTCTAGTGACTTAATTAATTAGTTCGCTAGGGTAAGACCGTATTTGTTTTTGAGTTGCCTTTCCGTAGCATTTAGAAGATGATGAAAAGGATTCTACTAGGATGATCCAAGTGTTATGTATGGCCATTTAGGTGTTGTGTGAGGTTGCAATTCAATTGGAAGTACTTTTGTGCTGAGGCAGCTAGTTATTGTGCATTTTGGCATAAGTTTGTTCGAGTTAGTAGGACGAATCGCATAGTTTGTAGGGTGCACATACATTTGTGGTTGGTAATTTAGAATGGGTGTATACTAGTAATAGAGTTTATCAAGTTACACTGGGAAGAATAATCCGACCTAGAGTACTTGGAAAGTGGAGGAGGAAATTTGATCTTTTCGTTACTATTCTTTTTTGGAATGTTTTTCCATTTTCTTGTTTGTTTGTGTAGTAGGTTTATTTAGGTATGGTCAAATTGATGTTATATACATAATTGGTTGATTTTTTTATTTTATATGGCATGAATTATGTTTGCTGATCTAAAAGTATTTGGCGCGCCTTGATTATTGGTTTTTGCATTTACTTTATGGTTCTTTGAATTGAATGATTGTTGCATACATCTAGAACTTATATGCTCACACAATGGTACTTATATACGTACATGATATGTCATGTCATTTAATTTATATATGAGGGCTCAACAAATAGATTCTTGCATTTAGTGTAATAATCATATGCCATAATCATCATACATGTGTGTGTATGATGTTATGTGCTATTTAAGGTTAACCAAGTATACATATGTACAACTATAGGTCTTCTATGTGTTCTCTAAGATATATGTGTGGTTGTTTGGATGATTAATTATGCATGTCGTGCGTGTGATATGTGATACATGAAAGTGTGAGTTGCATTTTCTGTACTTGGGAATTTTGAGGATGAAATTCTTTTTAACGAAGGGAGAATGTAACACCCATAAATTTCGATAATTATTTTGTTAAAGGATGCTTGGTAAATTTAATTAATAGGGGTGAAAAAATAATTTTACAAACAACAGAATTTGATAATGGGAGTTGCGTCGTCGCATATATCGGAATTTTCCAATCAATTTTAATTATAAGAACATTAAAATCGAAGATCCTATGAAGAAGATGTGAATATTTTTAGATGTGGGTTCTTCGCGAGTTGAATTAGGTAGAAGATCCAAATTTAAATTTGATGACTAAATAGTCGTTCCCTCCAATTATAAAAGCATGAGAAACAATGTGCGTATCCATTTTTAAAAACTTCTTCTTCCTCCTCTCGTAATACCTTTATAAAGAGATTTTCAAAAACCTATATTTTTCTCATCTCCTTATTGTTTTAGCAAATCTTATTTCAAAACGACGAGCAAGTTGATGATTATGCCTGGATATTGATTCCAAGTAGAATTGAGAATATTTCTAAACCAGCTAATTCTAGACAGTGGAGGAATCGGTGAATTTCCATCATAAATGGGAACTATGATTGTTGTTTGATGAGTGAAATCTATCTCTTTTATGTATAATACAATTATACTTGTATTTCATGGTATTTGTTCTAAATCTAGGGTAAATTTTGGAAATAAATGATACTTATTTATTGATTAATATATATATGTGTGTGTGTGTATGTACGTATGTATGTGTGTGTGTGTACGTATGTATAATTAATGGAAAAGTAAATGGATCTGTACAAGTGAAGTATTCAAAGTATAGTATAAAATAAATGATTCTAGATATGCAAACGATGATACTGAAGCTTGAATAAAGGAACCTGTTACATGCATAATGAAATAAAATGAATAGTATTTCAACCATGATAATTTTAGACATACAAAGACTAAAAACGATAGTATATTAGTTAAGATAAAGCATTAATAATAGAATTCGTAATATATATTGATGGTTAATGTTAATCTATTATATAAGTGATGGTTGATAAATGATATTATAACTTGACATGATGATTAAATGACTATAAAATGATGAACAACCGGTTAATAATCGAAGAGTATAATACCAAAAGTAGACTACTATTGTGCTTGACCAACACAGCCACCGGTCAATCCTTGGTCCACCAGTCTACCAAAAACCTTTTCATTGATTGACCATTGACCGAGCCAGAATGATCCTAGACCTAGGTAGGGCCAAATTAAATGGGGCAAGGGCATCGAGTTGAGACCGTACATTATCTTTGTACTATTTCAAAGCGTACTAGACATATATGACTTTGATATGACGATATGTATATATTATTGGATGTATGAATGTTCATGTGTATATTCGAGGATCGTGTCGAATGATTATTTATGGTGCATTTGCAATGTAGGAAATAGTTGTTCCTTTAGTATTATAGGAAATGGTTATTCCGAGGAAATGGTTGTTCCTTTAGTATTACAATACACACTTGTTTTAGAGAAATGGTTGTTCCTACAATGATAGAAGAAATAGTTGTTTTGGGGAAATGGTTATTCCATCAGTAATGTGGAAGTTGTTGCTCCTTTTGGTTGTGTTTATGATTATATATATAGTATACTTGAATGTGACATAACCTTAGTTAAGTAGCCAACCAGACATATTATGTTGGTCTAACTCCATGGACGCATGTGACGTGGATTAAAGTAGGTTTGCATATGTGTTAGACAATAACGATGATATACAAGTATTATTGTAGTTTATCTAGAATAAAATTTTTCCATTAACTCGGTTGTATATCTGACCCCACTCCATATTTTATTTATATCTATTATTAATAGGTTAATGAAGTATGGAGTCGTGCCGATTTAAGTGCTGACGTACAAGGTGCGGATGATGGAGACGTTACTTATGTGTATATTTTATATATTGACATCTCACTATTAACGTGATAATGTGTGGATTGTTGGATTTGTATTGTACGTATATATGAGTATGATTTCGTTTGAATATATGAATATCGTATATTATATACATCGTTACTTTCAATGTGAGTACTGAATCGTGTAGTTAGGATATTACTCTATTTATCTTATCTTTAACCCTACTGATCCGTTATTTTTTGTTTTCGTGGTTTGAATGTCGAATTAGATGTTAATTTAGAGGGCTGAAAATGGTAGGCTATTACAAAGCATCACATTAAATTATTCATTGTCATCTTTCGATTGGAATGACCGGGATGGTTGAAAGGACTAGGAGGTCCTGTGATCATTCCAATCTGATAGAAGGGGTTCATAATACCAAACATTGAAAAAAGTGAGATTCGATCCACTTGTTTGATAAAAATAATTTCAAGGCTCCCCTGCTAAAGGCATTCTGAATCTCCATAGCTTGAGTATAGATAATTACATGTTTACCAATGACCAAAGTTCTAAATATTGCATTTAGTTGCTCCATTTCAAGTGCCTATGTATGTAAAGACCCGGAATTTCACTTCTTTGATTTGCAAATGTTTAATTAATTTTAAATATTCAATATATGAATTTTATAATGAAAATAAAACTTGTTCAAAGGATAAATAATAATGGTGAAATATTTTTCAAATTTAGTTTACAAAACTATATTGTTCGATGAAAAATAGAAAATGTGATCGGAATTCGTTTTTCGTATTTCGATTTTTCATCGGCTAAAAGTTTTCAAGAATGATGTAATCTCTTTGGTATAATAATACACATTCAAATATCGATAAGTTAGGGTTATATGGTGGGTATATGTGTGTATTAAGGTATGTGTGTATGTGTATGTATATCTAAGTATATCAAGTTAAAATAAAATAAAATATAAAATGATATCTTAGGAAACATATGTAGACATCAAGTACAAGAAGGTACAAAACATGTTGGCATTGATGGGAAAGGATGGTGTGATTCTTTGGGGGCTAGTGTGGGTGTGAGGTGAAGGCTAGCTGAGGTGGCAATAAGGTAATGGAGGGAATAAGGTAAGGGTAGATAGGTAATTTCCATTTTCTTTTATTTAATATAAATAGCCTTCCATTTCCATAGTATTTCCTCTTCTTTCTTCGGCCATATCTTCCTCATTTCCGATTCGAATGGAGATTTTATTTTTTTCAAACCATGTAAAATTTCAGTGGCTACAATTTTTATGCAGATTGATTTTTCAAATTTTGATCCAGCTATGTCAAAAACTTGTTTATTTGCAAAGTATTTTTGGACTCAAAGATCCAAGTCCAAAAATGGTCCTTCTTATTTCAACCATATCTTCTTCGTAAAAAATAAAAATTGAGTGTTTCTTTTTAAAATTATAGAGAAAAGAATTTATTAAAAATTTCCTTTTGACCACCTTTCCAAAAATTGAGAAATACGTGTCCAAAAATCGAAGGGAAGTTGTCCTATTTTCGGGTTGATTTTGTGGTTTTCCTAGCTTTCGGAGTTCCAAAATGTATCAAGTTTTCAAAGGATTTTTGGTAAGTATATTCTTTAACTTTTGAGAAATTTTTACCTTTATATGTATTTAATATTGGATGGTAAAATAAGTTGGTTATTTGGTAGGAATATTACATGGTTTGAATATATGTATATGCTGATAGTTGTGGATTAGATATTGACTTATGAATCGAAAGCTAAAGCATTGTGTTTCATTATAAAGATGTGATTTTTGAGTTTATTCTATGATGATGATATGTTTATGGATGTTTAGGAAATTTTATGTGATATCATGCTAAGGAAGTGGGTGAAGTGACTACTGTGTACCTAGTTATCACTTAGGATCGTGCAATATGGAATTATACTAACTAGTGCGGAAATAAATTAAGATACTATAGCAATGTAAATAAGTAAAAACAAAACAAGCACACTAGGAATTTTTATACTGGTTCGAACTTTCCGTTCTACGTCCAGTCCCAGACTCCTTCTGGAATTTCACTAACAACAATCCTCACTTAACCCGGAGGAAAACAGGTTTACAACACCTGAACAACAGAACAGGATTTTGATGCCTCAACAGCAGAAGAGGACTTCACTTGCCTGAACCGCAGAACCGCACTTCAACTTATACATAAGATATTTGACACATTGTGTTCTCAATAACACGAATTTGTCTCTTGATAGTACAATCTTGCTATAATCTTCTCCTTTTGATATGTGTGTGTGTGTGTGTGTGTGAATAATATGGAAATAAATGAATTATTTTGAATAAATTTGAATGCACAAAAGTGTTAGAATCAGAGTAGTATAAGAATAGAAAGAGTTAGATCGATTAGGGTTAATAAAACAAATGATTCTAACTTGTTTATATAGAGTATAAAGAGGTGTAATCATTCTTGAATAGTTATCATGAAAGAGTATGGACATATCTATTAATAAAAGGTTGTATCTCTTCATGGAAGAGAAGTGTCTATTCAAAAATATAGCCGTTGTAGGAATTCAGACGTCTGAAAATAATAATTCATACTTCTGAAATTGGTAACGTGCAAATCAGAAAGGAAATAGGTCATTTTTGACCAGATTCAAACGTCTGAAATTTCCAATTCAAACATCTGAATATTGTCTGAAATTTCAATTTTGATTACAGATTCAGACGTCTGAAATAGTGAATTCAGACGTCTGAATTTGACTAGTAACAAAAAATTACCATTGGTTAGAGCCCTTGCCTTTTGAACTACTGACCCGGGTTC
Organism: Allium cepa; assembly: GCA_030765085.1. Lineage (NCBI taxonomy): Eukaryota > Viridiplantae > Streptophyta > Magnoliopsida > Asparagales > Amaryllidaceae > Allium > Allium cepa. The sequence goes on from CM060932.1 coordinate 418,623,553, forward strand.
GAGTCCCGCTCCATGCAACTTTTGAAAACTTGATTTTTCATTTAAAATATGAATGTATTTGTGTGTACGCCATTTGGAGAAGATTTTAACATTTGTAAACTCTAGACACGACACTTTATGACTAATAAATTTTTGTTTGTCACCTTCGTCATGTCTCTATCGTGTGTATCTCTTCTTGTATCTCCATATACATACATTTGTACTGTGTATCTTCATTTTGAACGTATTTGATTATTTCTTTTTGATGCTCGTGTACCTGCAAATTAGCTTAGAGATTCTTTGACATAATTGTATAGTTGTTGCCATTAAAATCCAATAATTGAGGTTCTAACATTCTTCCCCTTTTTGATGATGACAATTATACAATTTTAAAAATATATTCATTATATAACAAAAAAATATGTTTAAACCTCCCCCTAAGTATAACATCTCCCCCTAAGTATAATATCTGCCTCAATTAATATGCATATGAATTTCTCCCCCTTTGTCATTATCAAAAAGAATGAGGGAATATAATAAATATAGTGAGATAAACTCAATATTAATTATGGAGAAAAACAAAATAGAGTTTACCATATTTGCTGAAGTCCATATTTCATTGCAAGCACGTAATTCTATTAAACGTATGGATCATTCTTTAAAATTCCAAAATCTATCCTTTTCCTTTTGTTTCTCCGAGTACCTGCAATAAATAATAATCATTTTTGGTACCCACTTACTATGTTAGGGTCCGGGGGGTTAGGTCTTTGGAAACCATACCCATTTGGGTGTGGTTGAACCTTTATAAATATAATTTTCATTATTAACTACCATATCAAAATAATCATTAATGTACTTTCTCTATTTTTCCAATTAACAGGAACCCAAATACTTAGATAATTTTTATTCATATTTCCATTCAATGATTTTGTACTTCTAGAGAAATTATAAACATTATTGGTCGTATCAGTATTTGAATTTCTATAGAAGTTGGATTTAGACTTTACTCGAAATTTAGTACAAGCACTATCGTTTTTACCATACATGAAAGCATATCTAGTGCTATTTCTACGATCAATTTTATTATATCCTAAACCACTTTTATCATTGTGAGCTTTTGAATTCTTAATATAACCAAATTTCTTTTTACTTGAAGCAGGTTGGGAATTTTCAATAATCCTGGATAAGTTTTCTCTGCCTTTATTAAAATTGGAAACATTTTTAGTAATGTCATCAAGTTTAGTTTTGAGACTAGTGTTATCTAACTCAACAATTTTAATTTTTTTTTTAACTCATGATTCTCAGAAGCTAGAGCATTATTCTTTTCCTTTCGAGTTTCTATTTCTTGACTTAGTAGAGCGAGTTGAGAATTGTCTGAATCTTGAATTTTCTCAAGTTCTTCTTCTAGTGTTCTCTTCTCGTCTTTAAGCATATCTCTTTCGAATTATGCTTTCTTCTGATTTTCCAGAGCTTGCTTATATTTTATTTTGAGACTTTTTAAAGTGTCTAGAAGTTCTGAATTATCATATCATCAAAAGTTAGATCACTAACCTCATTATCTTTTTCCATGAAGCATTTGTTTGTTTGCTCCTTTGATTTTTCTTTATTGCTATTCCTCTTCTTATTGCCTTGACTAGATCTCTTTGTAGCCATTTATTCTAGGATGTTGTTACGATCTCTAGAACCACAGGCTCTGATACCAATTGAAAGTGACTACTGTGTAGCTAGTTATCACTTAGGATCGTGCAATATTGAATTATACTAACTAGTGCGAAAATAACCTAAGATACTATAGCAATGTAAATAAGTAAAAATAAAACAAGCACACCAGGAATTTTTATACTGGTTCGGACTTCTCATTCTACGTCCAGTCCCAGACTCCTTCTGGAATTTCACTAACAACAATCCTCACTTAACCCGGAGGAAGAGGTTTACAACACCTGAACAACAGAACAGGATTTCGATGCCTCAAAAGCCGAAGAGGACTTCACTTGCCTGAACCGCTGAACAGGACTTCAACTTATACAGAAGATATTTGACACATTATGTTCTCAATAACACGAATTTGTCTCTTGATAGTACAATCTTCCTATAATCTTCTCCTTTTGATATATATATGTGTGTGTGTGTGTGTGTGTGTGTGTGTGTGTGAATAATATGGAAATAAATGAATTATTTTGAATAAATTTGAATGCACAAAAGTGTTAGAATCAGAGTAGTATAAGAATAGAAAGAGTTAGATCGATTAGGGTTAATAAAACAAATGATTCTAACTTGTTTATATAGAGTATAAAGAGGTGTAATCATTCGTGAATAGTTATCATGAAAGAGTATGGACATATCTATTAATAAAAGGTTTTATCTCTTCATGGAAGAGAAGTGTCTATTCAAAAATATAGCCGTTGTAGGAATTCAGACGTCTGAAAATAATAATTCATACTTCTGAAATTGGTAACGTGCAAACCAGAAAGGAAATAGGTCATTTTTGACCAGATTCAAACGTCTGAAATTTCCAATTCAGACGTCTGAATATTGTCTGAAATTTCAATTTTGATTGCAGATTCAGACGTCTGAAATGGTCAATTCAGACGTCTGAATTTGATTAGTGACAAAAAATTACCATAGCTCAAATGGTTAGAGCACTTGCCTTCTAAACTAGTGACCCGGGTTCGAGTCCTGCTCCATGCAATTTTTGAAAACTTGATTTTTCATTTAAAATATGAATGTATATGTGTGTATACCATTTGGAGAAGATTTTAATATTTGTAAACTCTAGACACGACACTTTATGACTAATAAAATTTTGTTTGTCACATTCGTCTTATCTCTATCGTGTATATCTCTTCTTGTATCTCCATATACATACTTTTGTACTGCGTATCTTCATTTTGAACGTATTTGATTATTTCCTTTTGATTCTCATGTACCTGCGAATTGCTTAGAGGTTCTTTGACATAATTGTATAGTTGTTGTCATTAAAATCCAATGATTGAGGTTCTAACAGTGGGCACTTAATTATGGTACTCACGATTGGATCTCTTTGTGGAAAAACTAGTGTTTACTTTAAAGAAAATTGAAAATCATTTCAAAGTTTTCAACTTTGTTTTCTTATGCAAACTCTTATGCTATGTTTATGATAAGTTGATAAGTATTTAAGTATTGAGGTTTCAATGAGGAAAGTCAAAAAAAATTCAAGTTATGGTGTCACTACTACAAAACAGGTCATTTGCATCGGTTGTTTACCCCCCTTTAACATCAGTTCAACAACCGATGCATACGCAACCGATGCAACAGGCTTAACACTTTTGCATCAGTTTTGAAACCGATGCAAAAAAGTCCTTTTTGCATCGGTTGTTACTAACAACTGATGCAAAATATCATGGTTGGTTGCTTGGACACAGCCCCCATGTTGCATCGGTTGTAATGAAAACCAATGCAACAAAGGAACTTGTTGCATCGGTTTTTTATAACAATCGATGCAAACTAATCCCTCTATTGCATCAGCTGTTTATACCTGATGCAAAAAAGCCATTCTCAGAAACCATTATTACAGTACTCAAATAGACTATATATATATATTATTGATTATAACAAACAATTATTGCATGCAATATTACAATCATTCAAAATTAAATTTGAAGGCAAATACAAACTGAATAACATAATACCAAAATAAACATCGCAAGTTCATACAACCACTTTCAACAAATTCATATCACTGCATATACCCAATACATTTCATTGTCTCTGCCAATACCATCCTCTATCAGAACAGCAACTTCATCCACCAATCATCAGCTGATTACAAGGCACGCCATCACCATCAATATCCATTCTACATCATCAGTTCCACAACCCACTGTCAACACTTCATCACTTCAATTCAAAACCCACTGTCAACACTTCAATTCTGCCTGCCTTTTACACTTTCAACACCTGCAACACATTTCACCAGAGAACAACAATCCAACATTGCCTGCAACTTCAGCCACCACATCAACCATCTCCACACATCTCTGTCACTAGCAACTACAAGCTTCAACCATACAGTCATTACTACCACTCCACAACAGCATCTTCATTCATCTACCATTTGCCACAACCTGATCACCACAAAACAACATCATCCACTATTCACTACCCACAGTTCAACCATCATTGGCGAACCATCCCTCATATATCACTGCTATTCACTGCAAATACCCCAGTTCATCCATCTTTTCCACCTCTACAAAACACACTGCAACATTCACTACAATTACTTATAACTTCACTACATCTTCAGTTTCCAGTTCCACAACCTTCATTTTCACTAATACTTCATCCCACTGTCTACCAAGCACATCTTCACATTTTCATCGATACTTCATTTTCACTAATACCGCATCTTCACATTTCAAACAACGGTATCTATCAACCATTTACGTGCCTCGCTTCTTCCTGAACCACTTCGACCATATTCACCATACCTTGTACATCACTCTACCCTACTGTCAATACTGCCACTGCAGCTTCACCTGAACCATTGCCTTCCACCATCTGCTGCCACCCTGCTCAAACCCTGTCAGACCATCCACTTGCCTACACAACATATCACTCCTCCACAAACAATCCACCACCATCAGTTACAAACAGCCATTCATCAAACATTTCACACTGCAGATTTCACTGCACATACCTGATCACCATAAACCCCTACACAACAGCCTTGTCCGATCAACTCCTACTGCTCCAAATTGCATACAACCACTATCTCAAACAAACCACAACATCATCACCCTGCCTGTCACATTAGTTCCCTGCCTTCCATTGTTGCATTCCTTCAATATCAGAAAAATAATTTATTATATAAATCAGAAAGTAGGTTAACAAACAAACTAGAATTAGTTGACAACCAAAACAATAATGTCCACAGATAATACGGGTTTGTACAGCTATCTATCTAATAACAAATTAGTAGAATGTAGCCCAAAATATTATCTCATGTGTTATATATTAACTTCTAAGAAGATAATACGGGTTTCCAGGTGATACCTTACTGCAAATGAACACACATCCACTTTTGTGTCATACTCTTCATTTCAGGGAACTTTTAGAGAAAAATACCTGCCTGTAAGATGTGAAAAATATATCAGAAAGACATTATTTTTTATTCTAAAATGTGAAACAAAGCCACTCAACCATGACAACTATTGAACTAGAAATTAAATGATTTATAAAATATTGCACTGTTCAAAATAGCAGTTGGATATATAACAACTATTGCACTATTCAATAAAACAATTTACTCTAATAGGCATCCTTGAAATAAGTTTACGTATTAATAATCTGGAAATGTATCTGCTAATTAAAATTATCTCTGCATATTGATTTTACTTGTCTACTATAAACAGGTTTAGTTGAAGGATTTTGCAAGCTAGGCTGGAGCTGGAAAACATGAACGAATAAAAGCTTTGCAAGAGAAATGTGTTTTTTTTGCAAACTGAAACAGATCCAACACTGTCAACCTTCAGCCATCAGAGAAACCACTGCATTCATCACAATATCATCACATTTTCCACCCACCTTGCAACTCCTGTGCATTTCACACCTGACATTGCTTTACTGTTACGTTGCTTCACACCACATTGCTGTGTGCACTGCCCCCATTCTCTATTCCTAACAGCATCACCGTCCTACCCTGAGACTACTACACAAACATCAAAACGGCCTCTTCACGCAAGCTACTAACATCACATCTACTACACAACAACCACTTAAACAACCAATCGCTGCTTGCTGTTAAACCCACCTCTTGAATCACCAACTACCTTCAAAATCGTAACATAACCCCTCCGACCATCTTCAACAAAGAACACTGCTGCTGCTCCACTCTTCAAAACCATCAAACCATTCTACAAACGCTACACACTTAACCTACAAACAAACTTCACCATACACACTGTCTTCCCACTTCTATCGTCACATTACTGTCACTCTAACTCTCACTGCCTTCAACCACCATCCCCTCCTATCTGATAATCACAACCTCAACAGTGCCAATACCTTAACAGTCATATTGTTTCGACTACACAACAGTACATCGCCATTTCTACCACTACACTAGCTTCCACCCAGCATACACCCAAACCTTGCAAACAACCCACTACATTAGCTTCCTGTTGCAAACCAGTTCTTACATTAGCTTCGACATCTTCTGCAAATCTACTACAAACAACTTGCAGCAACACTATACCATCCTACAACACATCAACCATCAGTTCTCAGGGTGCTGACAGAGGCAAATGCAACGGATTTTTCAGTGCTAGCAGTGGCTGATCAGTTATGTACGTTTGATGGTATGCAAGGAGTTATTGCAGGGTAGTTGTGGCAAGTATTGGCAATAGATGAACTTGTAGTGGTTTAGTTGGATGAACTGTCGATTGTTGTCTAGATTTGGGTTTGCTGGTTTGTGAGTAGTGAATGTAATGAGCGGCAGAGGTGATAAAGGTTGAGCTCAGTAGCAGTGAGGGTTTGGTGATGGTCTGTTGTGACAAGGAGAGTGGGAAGGCAGTGATTGGATGGTACAATGTACAGAAATGATGTTTGGGTGGTTGACTGGAAGATGCACAATCGAACAGTCAGGTGATGTTGTGAAATGCAAGATCTTAATGGGTTCAATGTTTGATATGGTGATGATGTAAGTAGTGGTTTTGGGGACCAGCAGTAAGTGGTTCTGACAGCCACTAAGGATGGTGGTTAGGTGAAGTTGCTATGTTGTATCAGTTGAATGATGGATAAGTTTACAAGTCTGGAAGGTGAGGGTGACTGTTGTTGACTGGTGCACAGATATGCTTGAATGTGCACATTCCAACCACTGACCTCAGCAACATACCACTGTTTGCTTGCTCGCTCTCCACTGTCAGTCCAAACACCACAACATCAATCTTTGGCAGCCACCTCATCTCCAAACACTCAATAACCACAACACAGAACTTCAGAACATTCCTGCTATACTTCAACGCGTCGTTAAACTAATTTATACTTTCAATATTCTTAGCATGCAATGTTAAGTGGCTTTGTTTAGGAGGAGACGATATGCAACATATACCTGAAGAATCATCTGTTGAGTTGAAAACAATTGCAATGTCAACTAGAGTATATTTGATCAAAAAGGAAAATGTGTTTACCTCCCAAATGGGTGTCACCATTTGTAGACAGAACTTCAAAGACTCCATTATCAATGGTCAAAACACTAACATCAAATGTCCCACCACCAAGGTCGAAGACAAGTATGTTTTTCTCACCACCCTTCTTATCAAGACCATAAGTGATAGCTGCTGCAGTTGGCTCATTGATTATCCTAGCAACGTTCAAGCGAGCAATAACCCTGACATCCTTAGTTGCTTGCCTTTGAGCATCATTGAAGTATGTTAAAACCCGTATATAAAACTTAATCAATATATTTCAGTAAAGATCACATACAGATACACACACATTATTATTCACAAAAAACATCATATTTTACCTGGAATGGTAACAACAGCATCCTTGATTTTCTTGCCAAGGAATGCTTCAGCTGTTTCTTTCATCTTGGTTAAGATCATGGCACTGATTTCCTTAGGACAGAAAACCTTGGTTTCGCCATCCTTCATCTTCACTTGGATGTAAGGTTTCCCATCCTTGTTCACTGTCTTGTATGGTACAAGTTTCATATCTCTCTGAACCTCCTTGTCCTCAAACCTATATATCACAAACATCAGATTTGACATTACAGATCTTAGGCTAGTAACATGAGAGAAAAATCAGATTGAACATATGTTACATTTGAATAAGTAACTAAACATTAAAAAACAAACTCACTTCCTTCCAATAAGCCTCTTGACATCAAAAATGGTTCTTTCAGCGTTGGCAGCTGCTTGATTCTTTGCAGCCTCACCAATGAGTCTTTCACTATCGGTGAAAGCAACCCATGAAGGAGTGATACAGTTACCTTGGTCGTTAGCTATAATCTCAACATGACCATTCTTGTACACCCCAACACATGAATAGGTGGTTCCAAGATCAATACCAATGACTGTACCTTACTTTGTAGCTTCTTCTTTGGCGATTGCAAAAGCAAACCCTGCACAGAAAATTTTATATTTAGGTTTTGTTTGCTTGTTGATTAATGGTTCCCAAAAAAAACTTTAGAAAACTCCATATGAAAACCAATTTACATGTAATTAATACAAATCTGTTAAAAATAATACCAAAATAGAAGATTATTATCAAAAAAAGGCATGTACATAAGTTAACCAATTTCATAACAACTAGCATACCCCCAATACATGATGTGCGTGCACATGCACATGCATACATGGAAGATGTTCAGTGTTTATCAATTAAGTAACATATGGATATAATTGTTTATAATGCTTAAGTGTGATTGAATGAACATATGCATGTCTGTGTAATTCCCTATATGAATATTCATGGATTTGGTTTGATATACATAACACAGGAGGTTTGGGTTATTATACATCACACATTAAAAATCTCATGTGGAATAATTAAAATCTATAACTTCGTAAAAAATACTTTTAACTATTGCTACTTGACTTATTTTAAGTGGACTTACAAATATTATTTTTTTAAAGAGAAGGCTATATGCATATCATGGCAGTAGCGAACGAAACAAAGAGAAGGCAACTGACTTTGGGCGTGACTCAATTCACGGAAACAAATTTTGGCATCAGGGACGAAATAATTCAAGCAAAAATGCTTGAGTGGGTGGCCATTTTCCAAGGCGAAGTACATGTACAGGACGTGCAAATTAAACAATATAGGATGTCCAATAAGTAAGGCTGAGACCATTACTTCTTTTAGTTCATCAATGGGCAAGTTGGAATAAAAAACGGTATAAATTAGTGATGTCCTCTGGCTAGAATTGAAGTTTCTCGAAGACCCATGAGATGAGAGAAATAGGTAAGAGAAAAATGGAAAAAAATTTATTTCAACATAAATCGTTAACACAACCATTAAAAAAACATTAGAAAAAAACATTTTTACTGCACGCAATGTTCAGGTTAGCAGACCAATTTCTTTATTATACCCTGATAAAGCAGATAGACGGTTTATCATCCACATTTGGCAACATTGATTAAGGTAAAGTAAGGAACGAACACATGTACAAATCAATATATATGATCGAGTAATGGTAATTGAAAAATCACGCTAGCATAAACCATCATCACTACATGATACTGCCTTCCAATTCAGACTGTATGCTCTATGTCATATTTGAGAAAACACGAAGCTACAATCGCTCTTTAGTATTGACTTTCACTGTCAGTGATGATAGTGGCATGAAAAAAATGAAAAATTCCATGTTTAACATTAAAACAACAACCCAAAGACTGATGACTTAACCTTCTAGCAGCAAGCAAACCAGGAGAAGCACAATTTCAATATGAATTGATCGAGTAAAGTCGAATTCAAATTATAATTGTACAACTTTTTTTTAGAAAATTTAATAAACTGGCTACTTTTTAATTTTGTTCTACAATTCAATGATGCTAGCACCAACATCGTAAAACACAATTGGTTAGTGATACTTCCTTCAAACACACATTGTCTGTATCCTATCATATTTGGGAACAAGGGAAGCAACACATGATCATTGGTGATAACATACAAAGCTAGTGATGCCAATGGAACGGTAAGGTAATGAGACACACCTAGTTTGTTAAGACAAATCAATTAAATTAATTGCGATCTAAGTCTGTACTAAAAGTCAAGAATGGTAGCAATAGTAGTAAAACTGTTTCATAGGACTCTCGCATGACTAACAACAATTAGTTGGGTGTTCGAATGTCCCAACCAACATTAGCAGGGTTGAAGAAGTGCAAAATCACAAACAGTTATGTTCTATAAATAAGATGACGAAACAATCAGAAATTGTGGACATCAATTGGTTAACACAAATACACGATAGTAACTTTGGAGACAGATTACAGTAAGAATTCACCCAGAAACCATATTCACAAATTTAGAGATATATTTGTGAGAAATTAATCACCTTAAATTCTTAATTAAATAGCAGCGCTAAATAATTGCATCACCACCGGACGCCTAGCCTAGCCCGCCATCACCTGAATGCAGCCTCCACCAACGCCCACACCTTCGGCCACGCAGCTCGACGTCCGCCATAGCACTACTCTAATCTGCGATGGCTCCAATAGCTTTAGGTTTGAATGAATTTGCAATTTGAGATTTACCAGTTTCTTGCTTTGGTGAATTTGTTAACCCACTCTTTTAGTTGTCGTCCTTTGTTTAAACAACGAGGAGAAGATTTTCTTTTCTCTTTTAGTTGCTGTCCTTTTTTTTCCTTTTAGTTGCCGTCCTTTGTTTAACTTTGGAGCCAATTTTTCATTATTTCCCACCTAAATTTCATATCTTTGCCATCAACATGTAGTTGCATCGGTTGACTTTAAAACCGATGCGACTAAAACTATTTGCATCAGTTCTATCTTAATAACTGATGCAAATTTTATTTTTTACTACCTATTGCTTTCCACGTACCAATTGCATCAGTTATTAAGATAGAACTGATGCAAATAGTTCTATTTGCATTAGTTTTTACTTCAACCGATGCAAATGAGGCGAAGCAATATGCACTTTTTGTACTAGTGTGTCCATAGCAATAGTCGCTATGGATGCAATTTCGTTAAAAATAGGATTTTTCTTCCAAATTTAAGTTATCATACTTGAAATTGTTTTGTAAATGTTTTATAAACTTAATAATGATGTTTAAAAAAAATTAATTAAGGTTTTATTAATTAACAATTAATTAATTATTATTATTTTGATAATTAATAATTAGTTAAGTATTAAACTAGGTTTGTTAATTCTAATTAATTAGAGATTAGCTAATAATTAATAATCTTTTAAAGGTAAGATTAAATTTTAATTAATTATTAATTAAGTAAGATTAATTTTAATTAATTATGAATTAAGAATATGATTTATTTGTAATTAATTATTAATTAAATATAAGGTCATTTATTTATTTAAACAAGTGTTTAATTATTTTTAATTATAAATTAATTAAGATAATTTGAAATAAATTATTTATTTAAGGTTTAATTTATTATTTAAGTTTTAATTAAAGATTATTTTATTAATTAATTAAAGTTAATTAATATTTAATTATTAGTGAAGGTTTAATTTATTATTTAACAACTAATAAAGGATTAATTAAAATTTAATTGATTATTTAATAATAAATCATTGTTTATTATTTATTTAAAGTTTTAGTTATTTCTTATATACTTAATTAAATTAATTTAAGATTTAATTAAGTTTAATTATAATTTAAATAAAGATTTAACTTATAATTAATTATTTAAAAAAGAATTTAAGTTTTGAATCCTTTATTTTCCTAAGAATCAAACTTTTTTAAAAGATCTTCTTTCCAAAGATGTCTTTGCACACAAGGGATTCAAGTGTAGATACCATTAAGTAGTCAAACAACTGTGAATGAATTATAATGTTGATTGATCGAACTGTTTGGACATCTGCTAGCAGAATAAATCTTTATCCTGCTATAATGTAATGGTCGTTTATGTGTACATGTGTTAGTAGAATAAATCCCATTTTTGTTATAAATTAATTGAATTGTTTGGACATCTATTTAGCAAAACCAATCACCATCCTTCTATTATGTTATTTGAACATGTTTATACTGATTAGTTCATATTAACATATTATTTCCTGATTTGGACATAAAGTATATTTACATATATGTTGACTTATGTAAATAAATTATTGAGTGATTCGAAAGTAAAACTGAAATTAAATGGTAACTTAAATTAGTACCATTGGGTTTACTAAGCCACCTTTTGAATTTATGAAGTATGGTTTTGAATTAACTTCAATTCTTTAATCGATTTGGTGTTTTAAAGTTTATAAATGATTTTCACATTATATAATTATTTTATAAAGGTATTCATAAATAATAACTTATTTTAATAAAGGGTTTTAGTAAATAAAAAGGACTTGTTTAAAGTGATTTAAAATGAGATTTTTTAATGTTCAAGATATTTTATAAAGGAAATTTTATAAAGTGTTTTGTACATGGAAAGAGATTTTATAAATCATTTTCGAGATTTTACAATAAAGTTTTAATCTAGTCTGAAGATTTGTAAGGAGGTTTGAAATATGAAGTGAACTTATAAAACAATTTTTGTAAGGGATAAGTGAATTGGTTTTATAAAGTGAATTGGTTTTATAAAGTGAATGGGTTTTATAAAGCGAATGGGTTTTATAGCAAGCGACGTTTTCGAAAAGAGAATTTCTTGGCCATTTAATATGGAATTTGAGAAGAGGGAATTTTTTCGAATGTTTTTGGTAAATTCTTATATTTTTGAGATAAGTAAATATGTTTTCCAAATATGTACATTCCATATGGAATTAAATCAATGTTTGGATGTTTGTTTATTTGATAGTTAAATAACTAACTATCAAGCCTAGACGAAAACTTAACTTTGAAAATATCTATGAGAAACACGAAAATTATATGGTACAGTTACCGTCGGTGGTGCTATACTATACGTATAAATTCATTTCATTCTTCAAGGATAAATGATAAGAAAATCCATCCACTAACGGTTAGGTGGTGATCTCTGCTCTTATCTTTGTTGTTTATTTCCTAAATAACTAGGGTTGAGTTTACCAGAAATTATCCGAAGTTGTTTCAAAGGGACTGGGATCAGATATGTTATCCAAAAACCACTTCGATCCAACTCAAGCGTTTCGACTTGAAGACATTTTAAAGAATATGGAATCAAAGACAGAGCTTTGAAGTGCAAGGTCTATTTATTGTTAATCCTGGAAGGGATTCCTCTAAAAGGATGTAATAAAAGTAGTGTCTTCGGTTTCGTTCAGACTCGAAATGAACTTGTATGGATGAATGCTGATAATGCATTTCTGCTTGGAGAGCAGTGATAGCATTCCAACAGATTTTGCTAAGAGAAAAGGTAAAAGCATTGCCTCATGCCTCACAACCCGGGAAATGGCTAAAATATGGTAAATGCAACAGGGCTATGTAGGTAGCTCCCATTAGGGTGTGTCATCACCTTTCTAGATTATCATATAATGGATTTGGTTGTGCATGAGAGATCATGATAAAGGTTAGGAACAACCGGGATGATGACATATTCCATACTATCCAAGTTCAGGGGTAGGCTGGTTCTATGTTGGTAGGGGTGGACCAAGTTCAAGGTCTGACTCCAGGTACATTTTATATAAAGGTGTACTGTACGGAAGGTAGTCCCTTTCCATTGTTGCAAGCCATTCTCTAATAATCGTCGTGCGGACTTGATTGTATACCTATTATGCTGGAATTTAATAATGTAACAATTTCGGCTATGATTAATATGTATTTGTATTCTGGACATTATCATAATAGCATTGGATTTTCTGTAAAAATGTTTTGGTAATCGTAAGGTAAAAACCTGTCCGTGTTTATGTGCGGTGTGGTCTTACGAGATACCTTTGATTTTGAAGGTGTATTACAAGTTATAATAAAGTTCCTTATGATTTGAGTTTCTCACGCTGGTTTTACTAGACTGACCTCAGTGTTGTTTTCCTATAATGCTTGGGTCAGCTTAAGTATATTTTTCAGATTTAGCGGGATTCTTCAAAGCTTTCAAGTGACGAGCTCGATTCTCCCATACGTATTTATGTATCTTATATTCTTTCATTGTTCTGTTTTGTTCTTGTCTGTATTTATCATCAATTGTATGGATAGGATATTATAACTATCCAAGCTGATAAAGGTTAGTGTACTTTGATGTAGTGCATAATAAAGATGATTTCTTTTTGTAAAGACTTATTCATATTATATATTACTCGTAAGGTTTTGTGAGATTCGATTCCGTCTTTTCTTTCGTTCGCCTCAAATGACATGTCTTTCGGATGCCTAAATAATCAGTACATGAATACCGAGGATGTATTAAGTGTCGTCTTTAGGTGTAAAAAAGGCAGGATGATACAACATGGTATCAGAGCTTAGGTTGAGCGGACACTTAGGCTTTGGTGGGGTTAACTCATTTGAGATAGGGTAAGTGAGACCCTAGAATGAGTATGAGTGTATATATTGAGTGCATATTTGTTAGTGCTATAAAATGTTTTATGTTGTGTTGATTTATCGATTGAGTGGTTTATGAATTCTGTCGAGATGTGGGGCACCACGGTTTCGATAGGGGTTTCTAAACAATTAAACTAGGCAAGTCGACATAGTATCATTTTCAAATTTGGTAAATGAAATAATTTTATCTAGGATATATTTTATATATAAAGAATGATTTTCAAAATTAGTATGGTATGGTATAGTTATTTGATTAAGTTGTTAGGAGTTGATAATATTTTATTATTATCATTTAGGAACTTTTAGTCATGCTCGTCCAGTTTGAGCATTGACTATTATTAGTGTATATAGGTAGCTTCCCTTTTTAAGTTATGTGCTGGGTAGATAGAAATTGGAAAAAACTTTGAAAAGAACAACTTGTGAATTAAGTTTCAGAATTTGACTATAAGGCATTCGATCTTAATGTTGGGGTAAAAAAATTGATTTAATAAAGGATGTTACTAAAAGCTACAATATTTGAAATAAATATTTGAAAAATATTTTATAAAAATTGATTTATAAAAATGGATTTATAGGAATGAGTCTTGGATTAAAAAGAATTTAAGTTGGAAACTTAAGGACTAAAATCATGGGACTTTTGAAAAATGGTTTCAAAGGATTGGAAAAATAATAATAGTATTATTTAAAAATATTTTTGGTTCATGTATAAGATTTTGTGAATGAAAATATTAAGTAAGAAGTGTTTCTTTGGATTGGTTAGGGGTAATGAGTCTCGACTTGTTTTGTGATAATCGGAATAATCTTCTAAGTGACGATCAGATGTTTGCCTAGGTGAACTTTGTAGTGCGCTTAGTAAATTATTCTCTTTATCATTGTACAATCGAAACAATTTCAAACCTGAACGAACCCAAAGCAAGCGGCTGATAAATGTCTTGTTGGAAAATGTAAAGTACTATTTGAGAAATGGGATTTTGAAATGAAACAAATATTTTTAAGTCAACTAGTTCGAGTGGCTCGAAAATAACATAAAATTGGAGAAGGGATGTGTTCGGATTGTAAACACTTCTCTTGAGTATTTCCCTTATTAGTAAGGGTGTGTTGTATTGTTTGGTAGTACCCACTTCCTTAGTATCATTTTGGAGTTACTCGAGGCTATATGTATATATTATCTATGATTATAGAAGTTCCATTTCAAAATGTTTTTGAATAAATCTCGGTATTTGGATCTTGAGTTTCATAGGGAAATAAATGCAAAATGGAATATTTGAATCAAATAATTGTATATGCTCTTTGGATGTAGTGGAGTATTATAAAAGTTGAACCTAAATCAATATATGAGATGTTTTCATAAATATTTTAGTTGAATAGAATTGGCATTAGAGAGAACCAATTAAGTAAGTGAGCATGTTGGACGTAGATCATTTCTCCTTCCATATAGTTATGATCTAATATTTGAGTACATGGCTTGAGGTGATTCACACTATTCCAAATAAGGATCTATTACTCGATTTTTGACGGTGAGCACTTAATGAGGATCTATGGTATGGGACCAGTGTTTTCTATCATAGTAACAACTATGTAACGAGAACAGAGGTTCCTAATCAGGGAGCCTGATAGGAGTCCGCACTAGAAAATTGAGTGAGCGATACTACTTCGAAAGTGAAGTTATGATTCGAGTAGTGAACGAATCATATTACTGTATATGAATGATCTATGTACATCATACCAACAGATGTATAATATGAAGTGTTTTTGGGGTTAGTTTAAGGTGTAATTTCGGGAATAAAATTCTTTTAAGCGGGGAAGAGTGTAACGATCCGGAATTTCACTACTTTGATTTGCAAATGTTTAATTAATTTTAAATAATCAATATATAGATTTTATATTGAAAATATAACTACTTTAAGGATAAATAATAATGGTTAAATACTTTTCAAGTTTAGTTTACAAAAATATATTGTTCAGTGAAAAATAGAAAATGTGACCGGATTTCGTTTTTCGAATTTTCTATATTTCGTCGGTTAAATTTTTTTGAAAATGTTGTAATCTCTTTGGTATAGTTATACACATTAAAATATAGATAAGTTAGGGTTATATGGTGTGTATATATGTGTATAAGGGTATGTGTGTATGTATATGCATATTTAGGTATAGAAAATTTTAAAATAATAAAATATAAAATGATACCTTAGAAAACATATGCAGACATCATGTACAAGAAGGTACAAAACATGTTGGCTTTGATCGCAAAGAATGGTGTGATGCTTTCGGGGCTAGTGTGGGTGTGAGGTGAAGGCTAGGTGAGGTGGCAATAAGGTAGTGGAAGGTATAAGTCAAGGATAGATAGGTAATTTCCTTTTTCTTTTGTTTATAAATAGCCTTCCATTTCCTCAATCTTTCCTCCTCTTTCGTCGGCCAAATCTTCCTCATTCCAATTCGAATGGAGATTTTCTTTTCTTCAAACCATGTCAAATTTCAGTGGCTACAACTTTTATATAGATCACTTTTTCAAATTTTGGGTCCAGTTATATCAAAATATCGTTTATTTGCAATTTCGGACTCAAAGATCCCAGTTCGAAAATGGTCCTTCTTATTTCGACCATATCTTCTTCAAAATAATTGAAATTGAGTGTTTCTTTTATTCAATTTGTAGAGAAAATATTTTCCTAAAACTTTTCTTTTGACCACTTTTCCAAAGTTCAAGAATTACATGTCTAAAAATCGAGGGGAAGTTGACCTATTTTCGAGTGGATTTTGTGGTTTTACAAGCTTTTCGAATTTCAAAATGTATCAATCTTTCAAAGGATTTTTGGTTCGTAAATTCTTTAACTTTTGGGAAAGTTTTACCTTTATATATATTTAATATTGGATTGTGAAATAAGTTGGTTGTTTGGTTGAAATATTGTATGGTTTGAATATATGTATATGATGTTAGTTGTAGTTTAGATATTGACTTGTGAATCGAAAGATAAAGCGTTGTGTTTCATTATAAAGATGTGATTTTTGGGTTTTTTCTATGATGGTGATATGTTTATTGATGTTTAGACATGTGTATGTGATGTCATGCTAAGGAAGTGGATACTTTGATATGGTATCGACGATTGGATTTCTTTGTTGAAAAACTAGTGTTCAGTTTAAAAAAAATCGAAAATCATTTCAAAGTTTTCAACTTTATTTTTTTATGCAAACTCTTATGCTATGTTTATGTTAAGTTGGTAAGTGTTTAAGTGTTGAGGTTTCAAAGAGTAAAGTCAAAACATTTTCAAGTTATGATGTCCATAGCGATAGTCGCTATGCATGTAGTTTCGATAAAAATCTGATTTTTTTTTTTTTTCAAATTTAAGTTATCATACTTGATATTGTTTTGCAAATGTTTTATAAACTTAATAATGATGTTTGAAAAAAATTAATTAAGGTTTTATTAATTAATAATTAATTAAATTTTTTTTGATAATTAATAATTAATTAACTATTAAACAGTGTTTGTAGGTTCTAATTAATTAGGAATTAGCTACTAATTAATTATCTTTTAAAGTAAGATTAAACTATAGTTAAGATTAATTAATATTAATTTTAATTAATCACGAGTTAAGTATATGATTTATTTCTAATTAATTATTAATTATTGGTCATTTATTTATTTATTTAATCAAGTGTTAATTATTTTTAGTTATAAATTAATTAAGATAATTTGAAATAAATTATTTATTTAAGGTTCAATTTATTATTTAAGTTTTAATTAAAGATTGTTTGATTGATTAATTAAGATTAATTAATATTTAATTATTAATGAAGGTTTAAATTATTTTTTAATAATTAATAAATAATTAAGATTTAATTATTTATTCAATAATAAATTATTTTTTACTATTTATTTAAGTTTTAATTATTTCTTATATACTTAATAAAATTAAGTTAAGATTTAATTAAGTTTAGTTATGATTTAAATATGTAATTAACTTATAATAAATTATTTTAAAAAGAATTTTAAGTTTTAAATCCTTTATTTTCTAAAGAATCATACTATTTTTCAAAGAACTTCTTTCCAAAGATGGCTTTAAACACAGGGGATTCAAGTGTATATACTATTAAGTAGTCAAATAACTACGAATGATTTATAATGTTGATTGATTGAATTGTTTGGACACCTAATATCAGAATATATCCTCGTTCCTCTATAATGTAATGGTCGTTTGTGTGGATATATGTTAGTAGAATAAATCCTCATTCTATTATAAATTGATTGAATTCTTTAGACATCTATTTAGCAGGACCAATCACCATCCTACTATTATGTTATTTGGACATGTTATATTGATTAGTATGCATTAACATGTTATTTCCTGATTTGGATATGAAGTATATTTACATATATGTTGACTTATGTAAATAAATTATTGAGTGACTTGAAAGTGAAATTGAAATTAAATGGTAATTTAAATTAGTACCATTGGATTATTAAGCTCTTTTTGAATTTATGAAGTATGATTTTGAATTAACTTTAATTCTTTGATCAGTTTGGGGTTTTAAAGTTTATAAATGATTTTCACGTTACATAATTATTTTATAAAGGTATTTACAAAATACTAACTTGTTTTAATAAAGGGTTTTACTAAATAAAATGATTTTATTTAAAGTGATTTAAAATGAGATTTTGTTTTTTAGTTGAGAGAAATGAGTGATCCTCACAAGGAGGAGAGCACTCATCTAATTTTATTCTACACTATAAAGGAGCTGCCAACAAGCCTGGCAGATAGCTGAAACCCCGTACAAATAAGGCAAAATAAAATAAGAAAACCCGCCCAAAAACCTATATAACTAATGTCCAAAATAAAGTGCAAAAGATACAATCAAAAACAAAAATTCAAATCATCTATATCAGCAGTAACCCATTAATCCAATACCAACACCTGTAGCTGCTAAGAAAAAACTGAACAGAGACTGTGAACAAGAAAACACACACGTGTGTATATATATAACAAAGGATACAAGTATATAAATATTTATCATATATATATATATATATATGCAAAACAAACTACAATTCCTAGTAAGAGATAAGTTATATATAATGTGCCTGGATATTTAGAAACTGATACTTGTCAATTAAAGAATATTGTAATAGACTTACAAATAAAACCATTAAACAAGTATTATATATGAACCATGCATGCTTAAACAAATTGTATTATAGAAGTAGAAAACTACCACAAACAAGTATAAATCACAAACTATAATTCCATTAACTAAATTTGAGTTAGAACAGTCGCAACAAATAGTATAGCTCCTATAGCAAAAGTGTTATATAATTCAATATAATAACTGATACTGTCTATTAAAGGCTTGATAATATAAACTGGTATTGTCTATTGCGCATATGATACTGTCTATATCTCCTAAAGGCCTGCAAACCATCATAATAAAAAAACAAACTATATCTAATGCGTATGAAAGTTTAAAAACTGATAATGTTTATTAAAGAGTACTGTAAATCATAAATGAATCAACAATATAAACTATAGATCTGCATACCATAAATGGATCAAAACAGAATAAGCAAAAAGCTAACTCATTTTGAGTTTACATAGTCACAGCAACTAATATATCCCTATAGCAAAAGCATTACATACTTCAATGTTATAGACTAAAGAACTGCAAACTAAGAATGGATCAAAAGAGAATAAAAACCATAAAAAAATAAAAAAAAATACATATGAACTATGCGAAACTTATAATAAACAAGAAGACAACTATCACAAACTAGTATGAAACAGACACCATAATTCCACTAACTTAATTTGAGTTTGAACAGTCACGACAAACAAAAGATTTCTTACAGTATTAGCATTATATAATTCAATATCAGGAAAAAAAAATACCCGATAATCCATAAATGAATCAAAATAGAATAAATCAATCGGCGAAGATGATAGGTAATACTAATAGCATACAAAGAAAACAAAGAATAGTTGAATAACATCATGTGACGGACCGCAAATCCGTATCCTTTGAATCGACAATAATCTACACATGTCCGACCCAAAAAGCATAGACTAACGGAAAGTCGGGAGAAAGAAAAGAAGAGAGAAGAAGAGAAGAGAAGAAAGAGAGAAGATAGAACCAAACCAAAAATACAGAATCTCATATCGCAGCGAAAAACATATAATATAATCAATGATCTTTACAAAACAGAAACTGTATATAAATACATCAATCAATAGTTATTAGCCTGAACGGTTATAATAACCTGTCCTTACAACCACCGATAATGTACAACAACTAAGCACAGCGGGTAATCAAAACAGATACGTGTATACGAAAATGAAGATCTCCAGCTCTCCTGTTAAAGCATCAATAGCACCAAATCTAAACCTGTAAATATACTTGGTCTGACCCGAGTATTGAAAGGGAAGAACGTCCGGATCAGTCTGGTAAACCAGTGTGAGAAACACGCTCAACTGAATTTATTAAATTACCAAACTTTTCTTTTATCAAAACAAAATATCTCGTAAGACACGCCCACACATAAACACAGACATGTTTTGTCCTTACGATAGTTAAAACATTTCATATCCAATCCTCTTATATTATACTAGTGTCTATTGCACAAATAATATTCAAAATAGCCGAAATTGTTACCATTTTTAAATTCCATCATACTAGGCTCTACAAATAAAATGGCAGGTACGTAGTGGAGTTTGGATTTCCATACAAATGACTAGGTGAAGGGACTACCTTCCGATGGGTACACCTTTAGATGGATGTCCCGAGGCACATAACATCTGCCCTCTACCAACACAAGCCCTGCCCACCTCTATAACTAGATGGTACCGAATATGTCATCCTACGGTCGTTACCGACCTTTACCGAGGGCCCTCTAAGCATACAAACCACAATAATCAGATAAACCACATCATAGCGTGTAAAGATATATCTAGAAGAGGATGATCATATCCTACTTGGAAATGACCCACTTAGCCCTGCTGCATCTAACCCTGTTTTGGTCATTTCCGGGTTGATGAGGCCTGAGGTAATGATTACCTTTCACAAATCACAATCACATCAATTTGAATGCCACATATCCATTTCCGTTGACTACTAATTGCCTTCCATTAAAATACAACCTTTAAGCTCATACGTTTCAAGGAGAGTCTTAAGCTAAGAGAAGTTGCCTTCTCCATCACCACTGATGTACGTTTTAATATACGTAATCTTTAGAAATGCAATGTCAGACAAACATACATACAAGTTGTCCAGGAAAAGGACAAACCGAAAGTACTTTCCTACCACATCCTGTCGGAAAATCCTAGGATTAGTAGCAAATAGTCCTTACATTGGATATTTCATAATGAAGAGACAACTGCTACTATATGTATATTGGGACTTTAACCCCAAACGATCAACAAGCAGTCCCCCACTATGAGAATCCTAAATATCAATATCATCACAAACTGCATAATCGAATGCATATACGCTGATCCGAAGTGGTTTTCAGATAAATCTGATCTCGGTCGCTTTGCACCAACAACGCAAAAGCATTTCTCAACCTCATAGAGAAACTGTCTCATAGACTTATCACGTCTCCAACTTTCAACTTGCTATCCTTCGGCCAAGAAGGAAGCTCAATAGATTGGAGTAATACTCCACAGTATATGAATCAACATCCTCAATACAAACGATAATCAGACCTATACAGAAGGCTACGTACTAAGTGTACGATTAAATAGTTCCCACATCAAGTCGAGGAACTAAAATGACCAAATTTGATAGTCGGTTATTTAACTATCAAAGCAAACAAACAAATATTTAGCACTAAGCAATCACTAGGCCCTATTAATTAATTTTATTAATTAAATCACTTGCCAAATATTCACTTCAAATTATCTTTAGAAAGATATAATTCCAACCCATTTCGATATTTCAACATTGGAAAATTTTCCAAATACTCATTTAATAATAAGTATTTCACAAATCAATTTATTTTCAACACTTAGAAAATATTACATATACTTAAATAACGATTAATTGTATATTTTATTCTTTTAAGGAAAACATTCTCTTAAACACATTTATTGGGTCAAATGAATGTTGCGTAAAACATCGTTATGACAGCCCAAAATCACTAGTATAGGGATTATAAAATTAGATAGATATATAAATCCTATATACTATAAAAAACATTTCCTTTCGAAAATCATTTACTATAACAACAGTGTTATAGTCCATCATTTCCTTACTCTCGAAATGTCTATTTCAACAATGGATATTGAAATCTATGTATTCCATACTTAACACGTTTTTAAACAT
The DNA here is from genome assembly GCA_030765085.1 of Allium cepa. Classification (NCBI taxonomy): domain Eukaryota; kingdom Viridiplantae; phylum Streptophyta; class Magnoliopsida; order Asparagales; family Amaryllidaceae; genus Allium; species Allium cepa. The sequence goes on from CM060932.1 coordinate 418,645,949, forward strand.
CTTCAGACCAATTAACTCCATTTAAAATATCGCTTCCTAAAATATCCATTTAATTTTAAAATATTATTCACAGTCCAAAATCGTGAGTATAATTTCTTATCCAAATCCAAAACTTCCACCCATTTAATCAAAGGAGTATCCACTGTCCAAAATTGGAATATACCTCCTTTACCAAATTCATTACTAATACACATTTATTAAAGATAATCCACTGTCCAAAATCGTGGATATAATTCATTTACCAAATTCATTGCTTCTATATATTCATTAAAGGATTGTCCACTGTCAAAAATCGTGGATATATCTCCTTTAATAAACCTCTATATTTAACTTATCCAATTCAATTGGTTTCGGAATTGTAAAACAATGTTTATAAATTCTGTTTATATTTTAATAAAAACTTCCACTTATAAAATTCTTTTATTAACCGATTCCATTTAAATCTCGTTTATATGCCAAAATCCGAATTATAAGTTAATTACTTATAAATCTCTTTACTTTCAAAATCATTCTTTTTATAACTTCACATCTTCATAAATCTTATTTACTTATAAAATCCATTTATTTTGATTTATAAAATATCCATTTTATAAATCTTATATACATACCATTTATAATAATTCAAAAATCTCGATTTAAATAAACTTATTCTTTTAATAATTGCAAATCGTTATTAAAACTTATATAACTCCAATAATCATACTTAAGTATATTTCACAAAAATCATAATTTTTATAACATAAAAATTATAACTATTTATTTATTTAAAATAAATTCATTTCTTTAACACTTCGAAATTAATAAAACATACGAATTTAAAATCACTTTTAAAATCCTTTTAAATTTGAAAATCATCACTTCAACGTTTAAATTATCAAAACTAGGCCTAATGTTGCAACAGCACTAAATATATTGATACACATCAATCACAACATCCAAACATCATATATCATATGATAACAGCATATATCACAATATCTGTAAATAAAACCAATACTGAAGAGGAATCCAGTTGGATCCCTCCAACCTGTCACCTGCAACAAATATACATATTATAATATGTGTACAATGACCACTTCGAGGTAGAAGCGCGTACAAAGGGTCATCCGCTTATACACAGGAACGTATAGGGTCTAATCTGCTCTAATATGTAGGAATATATCCAAATACCAATCAATATATATATATAATATATCATATCTCGTCCAAACAATCATCAATCAGCATAAATAAATTTATTCTCACTTATATAAAAATATCAGCGAGTCAGAAAGAGTGAGTTGTACTCACATTGATTCCAATAGCAATTGCAATTTTCTATTTCGAATAAAATTAAACAGCCACCCAAAATATACACTAGCTCCAATCAACTCCAAACTAGCTCTAAAATGTAGTGTCTGTCAATACGGACCCAACGCAACTTGTTTCGTCAAAAATGAACCTTGTATAAAGAAGTTATGGTATTTTAAAATTTGCATAAATTATTATATAAATTAATTTCAAATTTTATTTTATTTTTTTAAACCTAGATCAATCTGAGCCGTTCGATTTTGTTGCTTCTCATCATGGCCGATCGTTGCTTTCATCTTCCTCCCGTGTTCCAGTTTCCAAACGAAACCCATTGCCATTCGAAACCCTTGATAGCCACGCCTTCCTCGATCGTCTACACGACGATTAACGACCACCACAAGATGCGCCTCCACGCCGTGCACCACCAAGCCAAATGCGGGGGAGCTCGGTTGCTTCTTGGCTTTGAAAAACATGGTTGAATGTGGAACGTTCATTGCCATTTTACCACCTATCCACCGCGTAATACCTGATCATGACCGTTGATATCCTAGATCTCCTTGTCCTCTACAAATCTCTAGTTGAAGTCTCGGCCTAAAAGTCGATGGATGGATAGATAATGAAGGAGGAAGCATGCGAATTTCTGGCCATAGGAACGTGGGGGCGGCTTGCCCTAGATGCGAAAAGGTTTTTTGAAAATAAAAGAAAATGAGGCCTTTTATAGAAAATTCTCGTGATACTATTCACCCGAAAATTTTTCGAACTCGAAACGAAGCGTGCTGCCTGGCGTTTATAATGTTTTACCCCTATTCCATACACAATGGAATATATACCAAGAGCCAATTCGTTCATATTTGGAAGATAGGTTTTCGAATCGACTATTTAAATTTAAAATTCACTTGAATAGATTTCTACGCGTTTTTGCATGCCCCGGACAAACCGTATATCCGATTGACACAAAATTTGAAATCCTGCCATGATATAACATTACGAATCCAATGAAAATGGTTTTGTCGAAATCCAATATTGTATGAAAAATAGCTATTTTACTCGTTAATTAAATATTAAAATATTCAATTTCTGTAATTTAACTTTAATTTCAATTTCAAAAGTTCTCTAACATCATTTTAATTCAAGTAGAATTTAATTCAACTTTATAAATCATTTTCGTTCATATATAATTCAAAACTAATTATTTCAGCAATTTCAAATATTAAACTAACAATTAAATTATCCAATTAAAATCACTATATTTCAAATATAAATTATCCAGCTTATAAAATTAACTTATGAATATTTAAAAACAATTAAATATACAAATTTCAAATGGCAGAAATTCTGGGTCGTTACACGTCTCCATCGTAGAACCCGGTAAGCATGTCACCTGAGTTACAGAAAAGTGTTAATTAAAACAATGATTGGCAAATAACTCTATGCACTGTCTGCTATTCTATTATTTAACAGAAGCTAAAAACCCAAAAATTCACTACTCCATAGAGCATACTCAAGAACCACAAAACATAATCATACTTCCATGCATGAAATAAATAAAGACCTGCAAAATTTATCTTAACACTTCAAAAAGAAAACAATTTATCTTAAAGACTACAATTTTCACATATTTGATCCTTGAAATATGGAATAAATCGTCAAAAAACATAGCTTTAAAAATTAATGTTAGAATTAGATTTAGCAATTATTAGCTTTTATCAGAAAAATAAAAAACAGCCATAGAAACTTAAGTTAATTAAAAGTTAATAAAATCTAACTCTTATAAAGTTTGAACTGATATCTTAAACATGTCAACTAACCATAAGTTAAATATTTATACAACATGCTAAAAACAAAAAGGTATTAAAAGGAACACCTCCATCAAATTTTTAGAAATAATATCATATATTTATATACCATATGCTAAAAACTAAAAAGTGTGATGCTTAAAAGATAAAATATACGTGTATTTTTTTTTTTTTGAAATGATACTTAGATACAATATGTCATTGGGACAGCAAATCACAAATCATGTGTCAATAAATGTTCGAATCACGGTACGCAAGTTTCGAACTTGTGACCTCTCGCACCAAAGTTGAATCACTTAACCATTATGACAATGGTGCTTGTGAATATATACATGTATTATATAATATAATAAACAAGACATATGAAATAAAATGAAGAGAAAAAATTAAACAAAACTAATATTCTAATAAGGATAAAGTATTATAAGTATTCCTAGAATGAATATCAGGCTTATATTATTATTATTAGAGAAAATTGAATTCCTAAATGTATATATGAAATTTTGTTTTTTCTAAGAAACACCTCAAAATTTAAATTTTTATTTAATTTATAACTAGGATTTGAAATCTAATGTAAATTAAACATAGAAATAACATATATTAAGTGATCTAAGCTTAAATTAGCATTATTAAAATACGTCGATTTCTATCAAACTAAATATATCAACAAATAATAGTGAAAATGGTATCTAGGAAAAATCTATTCAAACCCTTATAAAGAAATCTGATATTATTCCAATATACCTCACTTGATATATAAGTAAAATTTATATTAAAATTGAATAATTTAAAGTTTTTACAAGAATATATGAAGTGTATTTACATTTAAAACATAAATGCGACATATCCTCCTTTTGATTATTACAAAAATAACAATTTTTATCATTAAATATATTTTTCTTTTTTAATAGTTCACTAGTATTTAGCTTTTTCTGTAAATTTAACCACATATGCACCTTGGCTTTAGGTGGAGCATTAGTTTTCCAAATGTATTTAAAAAAATTCATTTTAATTCCAGAAAAATTAATAAACTTGTAAAAAAATTAGATGTGTATTTCTTACTACTATCCCAACACCAAGTTATAATATCTTTATCATTATCAATATTACATATTCTAATTTAGCACACAACAGTGCAAACTGAACAAAAGTATTGCCAGTTAATGTACGATTAAAATTAAAATCCTAAGGAAAAGTTAAATCAGGTCCATAAATATCATAAATTAGAACATATTTAAAGTTACATATATCATATAATTCTTCAAATTCCAATTTAAGAAGAATACTCGATAACCAACAATCATGCCAAAACGAGGTATTATTACCAGAATGCACAATATTATTAATTCCTAGTTTATAAATATTAAGATATAAATTACTGATTTCCAAAAATGAGATATATTATTAGTGTTACTTATACATACATGGGACAAGTTGAAGGTACCTCCATACCATTGGTTCGGTATTAGTTCTTTCCATAAGTGGGTTACACTATTATCACTAAATTTCCAAATCCATTTGCCTAAAAGTGAAAATATTTAAATTATGCAAGTTTATAATCCATAGACCTCCTTCATTTTTAGATTCACGAAACATTTCCCATTTTAAGGGACATTTAGTGTTACTATTTAGATTATCACCACTCCATAAAAAATCTCTTCTCAATTTATCAAATTTATCTATCATCCAATTAGGAAAACAATAAAACGACATCCAATAAATGGGTAATACAGATAAAAACGAATTAATAAGAACAATTTTACCCGCTCTCAATAAGAATTTACCATTCCAATTGGATAATCTTTTATTAATTTTATCAATAATGGTATTCCAGTCATCAAGTTTAATTTTTACGACCTAATTTAGAAACCAAAATATTCAAGGAAATTTCATTGTATTACAATTTAAAGTGAGTGTGATTTGATTTTCAAAATTATCTATATCATTTAAACTAAAACTGAACTTTTATCAAAATTAATCTTTAACCCTAAAAGAAGTTCAAAATACTATGTAAAATAAATTTAAGTGCAATAATTTGTTTAGGTAAATGAGACGTGAAAATCATGGTATCATCTGAAAATTGTAAAACAAAAAGACTAATACTAGTAATATCATTGCCAATATAGTCTAATATTTTATTATTGGTAGCTAATTTAATGATTCTGGAAAAAATATCAGCAGCTAAGTTAAATAATAATGGCGAAAGAGGATCCCCTTGCCTAATTCCCCGTTTAGATTAAATTTTATCACATAGTATTCCATTAACCATAATACTAGAGTTACCCATGTAAAGCAATGACATAATCCAATTAATCCATCTATTACCAAATTCCCTAGCTATTAATACCTCTTTAAGAAAAATCCCATCAATAGAATTAAATGTTTTAGCAAAATTCAGTTTCAAAAGAGTACAGGTGATATTATCTTTGCAACAGTAATTAATATATTCATGGACTACTACTATACCATCTATGATATTCCTACCTTTTATGAAGGCAGTTTGAGTGTTGTCAATTAATGCATTCATTTTAGTATTTAATCTGTTAGCTAGAACCTTAGATATAATTTTAAAAGAACAATTCAATAAAGAAATTGGCCGAAAATCTTTTAGTTGATTGGCATCTAATTTTTTATGTAATAAGATTACATTTACGCAATTAAATCTCCCTAGCTATAAGGAACCTTCATAAAATTCATTAAACATTTTAGTTAAATCTTCTTTAAGTGCATTCCAAAAATTCTCATAAAATATTATAGCAAAACGTCCGGTCCAGGTGCTTTATCATTAGGCATATCTTTTATAGCGTTAATAAATTCTTCCTCCTTAAAAGGATCGCCTAAGCCTACTAAGTCTACTCTAGAGTCATCTTTGTAAAGCATATCCCAATCGGCTTTAATCCTCTGTCTATTTTTTATGCTAAAAATATCTCTAAAATAATTAGTAAATTCCTTATAAGTTATACTTGTTCAAAAATCTATACATCATTAATAAGAATAGAATTAATGGAATTGCTACGTTTTCTACTATTAGTTGTTTTATGAAAAAATTTAGTATTCATATCTCCTTCATTCATCTATTGAATTCTAGATCTTTTTTTCCACATTATTTTTTCTTGAATAATAATTTTATTTAATTCTTCTTTTAAATTATAAAGAACATTTTTTTCTGAAATATTTAAATTTCTTATTTCTTCAATTTTATTTAATTTTAGAATATTGTTCATTAGCTTATCCTTTTGATTCTAATGTTACCAAAAACCTCTATATTCCATTTTTTAAGAAATGATCTTAAATCTTAAAGTTTTCTAACTCAAACCTTAGCAATATTACCAGGAAATTTGAAATTGTAATTATTCATAGAAAGCCATTTATTAACCACTAAATCCTTAAAGCTATTTTCCAATAACCACATTTTTTTTCAAATCTAAAATGAGATTAAAGAAAATTTGTAAGGAGATTTTTTAATTAAAGGTATTTTATAAAGAAATTGAAATTGTAAATGAGATTTTGTAAAGTCAAAAATATTTTATAAAGAAAATTTTATAAAGAATTTTATACATGGAAAGAGATTTTATAAATCATTTAAGAGATTTTATAAAGAAGTTTAAATCTAGTTTGAAGATTTGTAAGGAGGCTTGAAATATGAATTGAATTTATAAAAAGAATTTTTATAAGGGATAAGTGAATGAGTTTTATAAAGTGAATGGGTTTTATAGCAAGTGATATTTTTGAAAAGAGAATTTCTTGACCATTTAATATGGAATTTGAGAAGAGGGAATTTTCCAAATGTTTTTGGTAAATGCTTATATTTTTGAATAAGTAAAAATGTTTTCCAAGTATAAAAGGAACGTATAAGGGTTTTCGGAATAGTGTTTTTAAATGATCTTTTGATTAAGTTTTACAAAATGTTTTAATTAATGAAAGATTAATTAATAAGGGCTTGGTACAGCCCATATGGAATTAAATCAATGTTTGAATGTTTGTTTATTTGAGAGTTAAATAGCCAACTATCAAACCTAGACCAAAACTTAACTTCGGAAATATCTAGGAGAAACACGAAAATTACATGTACAGTTATCGTCGGTGGTGCTCACTTTACATATAAATTCGTTTCGTTCTATAGGATAAATGATAAGGAATATGTCCACTAACGGTTAGGAGGTGATCTCCGCTCTTATCTTTGTTTGTTTATTTCCTAAAGAACCGAGGTTGATTTTACCGGAAACTATCGTAAGTTGTTTTGAAGAGACCGAGATCGGATATGTTATCCGAAAACCACTTCGATCTAACTCAAGTGTTTCGACCTGAAGACATCTTGAAGAATATAGAATCAAAGATAGAGCTTTGAAGTTCAAGGGCTATTTTCTATTAATCCCAGAAGGGATTCCCCCAAAGGAATGTATTAGAAGTAGTGCATTAGATTTCATTCAGATTCAGAACGAACTTGTGTGGATGAATGCTGATATTGCATTTCTACCTGGAGGGCAGCTTTAGCATTCCAAGATGGCTTGCTAAGAGAAAAGGTAAAAGCATTACCTCAAACCTCACAACCCGGAAAATGGCTAAAACAGGGTAGATGCAGCAGGGCTATGTCGGTCGCTCCCATTAGGGTGTGTCGTCACCTTTCTAGAATATCATATTATGGATTTAATTGTGCATGAGAGACCTCGATAAAGGTTCGGAACAACGGGGGTGATGACAAATTCGGTACTATCCATGTTCAAGGGTAGGCTGATTCTGTGTTGGCAGGGGTGGACCAAGTTCAGTGTTTGACCCTAGTAACATTTTATCTAAAGGTACTCTGTATGGAAGGTAGTCTCTTGCCTTTCCATTGTTGGAATCCATTCTCTAATAAGCGTCGTGCGGACTTGATTGTGTACCTATTACGCCGGAATTTAAGAATGTAACAATTTCGGCTATGATTAATATGCATTTGTATTCTAGACATTATCCTAATATCAATGGATTTCCATAAAAATGTTTTAATCATCGTAACGTAAAACCTGTCCGTGTTTATGTGCGACATGGTCTTATGAGATACCTTTGATTTTAAAGGTGTTTTACAAGTTATAATAAAGTTCCTTGTGCTTTGAGTTTCTCACACTGGTTTTACCAAACTGACTCCGACGTTGTTTTCCTATAATGCTCAGGGTCAGTGTGACGCCTCACCTCTATACCCACACTGCCAAGGACACTACGGGGTAATGCCGTAAACTAGCATGGAGAATAAGGCTGTTGAGGAGCGACCATCCGTGTAATTACTTTGTGCAAGTAATGATATACCAGATAAAAATATAACTTGCATTCAAAGGGGGAATCCGACATGCCGATACAAACTCAAAGCTACTACACAGTGGCTATAATATCTTCGGAAACAAATATAGAAATAAGCATACCATAAATCAGTCACAGAAGTTCATATCTCAAAGGCGGAAACAGATACGAATATTACACATGAAAGTGTATATCAGAGTAGTGGTCAAACAAGATCCACAATTTCACAAAAGAATAGTTACAAGTGCTACACAAAAGAATAAGTATACATCAATGAGTCTATATCTCAAATGTATACAACCAAAAACTACTAATCTAAGTAGTTAGCCAAAACTCAGAATAATAATCCCAGATGAGAAGTCAAGCAAAAGCACCTGTAATATCTCGGTCTGACCCGAGTATTATTTAATAAGAAAATAATAAACGGGTCAATCTAACTATAAATATCAGATGAAATGATATAGAATAAGAGATATGATAAAAATGTATAATAACCATAATGCCATACTGTGATAAGTATGTAATTGAAAATCAACTATAGAGTAATCAATATCACAAGAATCTTCTCAAAGATCAAAAGAATGTCATACTCGTTATTTTTATTCATCAAACCATAAATATTGACAATTATATCAATGCCAATCACAAAAGTTAATGACACACAAATTCACCAATGCACAAATAATGATAAAGCTTGTCAATGTAAATCATGAAAATTGGTGAAACACAAATTCTAGAAGTCAATCAATAGAAATCCAGAAATCACAAAAAAGGGGAAAGAGGCCTGTCACTAGAACAGGAGCATAAAAACTCACCAACACATGTATCTCAAAACGAAAAGCTATTACATGGTTGCTAACCATTAATTTTGAGCCGAGGCTCCACTAAAACGGCCTAAAGACCATGAGCCGAAGCTCCACTAAAACCGCCCGAAGACCATGGGTCGCTACCCCACCAAGCCTAAGCTCCACTAAAAACGGGGTTTAGTCTTCCTCGCAGACAAAGAGACATCGCACATTGCTAGTCTAAATCACAAAATGATCATCATTGATCGATAAGTGTAAATTACACTAAGCTAGTAAATAAATGAGTTTAGCTTCATGTCCCAAACCACTAGCTTAACTTAATTATTTACGAACAAATTGTAGACTTCCACTCGAGGTTAAGTGTAAATTACACTAAGCTAGTAAATATATGAGTTTAGCTTCATGTCCCATAACCACTAGCTTAACTTAAATATTTACGAACAGATTGTAGATTTCCACTCGAAAATTGTCACAAGAGATTCAATCGAACAAGTCCAAGAATTAACCGACGAAGTAAACACAAGCGTTTCATACCATTTGTTTTACTAAGCCGTTTAATTAGATTTCTCATACGAATGAGGTAAAGGTTTGTATATGCTAGTAGATTGGAAAACGGTTTAAGAAACGAGCTTTGTAATAAAATAGTGTTGAAATCATTTTGATGAAAGAATTTTGATATTTACTACTAGTATTGAAAACCTTTATATTTTGAAGTGACAAATCACAAAAATGATTGTAGGAACAATCAATCACTAAAATTCACATTCGAAGACGTGAATAAAAATCCAAAGAAATCGATACCGAATCCATCAAAGTGGAAATACCCAAAAATTCCAAAAATAGAAGTTATCAAAGTCGAAAAAGGTGATAACAACTAATCGGAGAAGAAGAATCGATTAAAGATTGGAAAAGCAAAGCAAAATGAGCATAAATAGGCAAAACAGGAAAACAGGAGCAGGTCGGTCGACTGAACTCTCTGAGTCGGTCGGCCAAAAATAGTCCAGAAAGGTTTCGGCTACAGCCTCGGTCGACCGACTCAGAGAGTTCGATCGGCCAAACCCCAAATCCTGCATTTTCTACCCTATTTAATAGAAGTGCAAATTAACTCAATTTGCAACCGGTCGAGCACGGATGCTAGGGGATTACGCCCATTGGGTACCCGGTCCTATTGGCTCCTCGATGCATCACCAAAAACATGTTCAAACATCAAAGTTAGGATTTTAAAGATTTGAACCCAAAACACTAAAAATTGGAATATTCACAAAACCAATCCAAATCAAAATCAAATGCACATGAATAAGTGTTAGGAATTCATACCTAACAATCAAAGATAGTTATAGACAAAGATGTGAGATAAAAATCTCACTTTTTCACAAAATCAATGAAGGAGAAGCTTGAAAGCAAAGGAAGAATCAGCCACACTTCAACACAACCCAAATGAGCTTGAACCTAAGCTCAAAAGAAGAACATTCCCAAAGTTAGGCTTAGGAATTTCTGAAAATTAAAAGGAGAATGAGTTGGAGAAGAAGAAGATGATGCTTACCAATAGCTTCTCTTTGGATTTGGAGTTAGATGTTGGATTTGCTAATGGAACAAGGGTTTTGAAATTTTAATTTCCTATTCCACTCTCCATTTTCATTGAAGCTTGAATGTTAGAAATTAGAAATGAAGTAATGAAGAGGAGAGGGTTGGGACTGAGCTAATAAGTAGGGTAAATGGGCTCAACCCAAACCAAAGCCCTAAGTGAAAAAGTGGCAAAATTCCACTAACTCCAAACATATCAAAGTTTATACTCAAAAAGATCGCAAACGTCATTTTGAACTCAATGGGAGTGGTCTCGAGTCCTAATTCGACCGTTTGCAAAAAGTAGCTTTTCGGACTAAATCCGACTAAAGATGAAATATTTAAATACTCAATCGTAAAATATGCGTGTTGTTACAGAATCCCCTCCTTAAAGAAATTACATCCTCGCAATATTTAGGAAGAAAATATAAAGTAACAACCATAAAAGCATATTCAACACAAAAGAAATTGGAAATAAAAAGTTCACCTCAAAGAGCACGAGAAAGTAAGTCCGGATGTGTTCGCTCGATGAATTCTCTAGATTACCAAGAGCAATCCTTAGGATTTGAGGACCATCGAACTTTCATAAGAGGAACATCTTTATTCCAAAGGCGTTTGACTTCCGAAGCAATAATACGAATAGAACGTTGCTCATAAGTTAAATTAGGCGAAACTTCAATTTCCTCAATAACACCAGGCTCAAGAATAAAAATCGGAATCCCAAAGGCATTTCCGTAGTCGAAAGACGTGGAAAACGTCATGAGTAGCAGAAAATTGAGCCGGTAATGAAAGGCGATAAGCCACGGAACCAATACGTTCGGTGATGGGAAATGGACCAATATATCGAGGTGCTAATTTTCCCGATCGACTGAAACGCACAACACCCTTCATAGGTGAAACACGAGTAAATACAAAATCTCCCACAGAAAATTCCAATTTCCTTCTTCGATTATCGGCATAGGATTTTTGTCTACTTTGGGCTACTTTCATCCTATGACGAATAAGGTCAATCTTTTCTGTGGAATCACGAATAAAATCTGGACCTAAAACCAGCTTCTCACCGGCCTCAAGCCAACAAGAAGGAGATCGGCATGGCCTTCCATAGAGTGCCTCAAAAGGTGTCATACCAATACTAGATTGGAAGCTATTATTATAGGAAAACTCAACAAGAGAAATATGATCTTCCCAACTTCCACCAAAATCAAGAACACATGCACGAAGAAGATCTTCAAGAGTTTGATTCACACGCTTGGTTTGTCCATCGGACTGAGGATGATAAGCGGTGCTAAAATTAAGCTTCGTTCCCAAAGCTTTTTGAAGCTCTTCCAAAATCCACTAGTAAACAATGGATCACGATCACTAATAATAGAAGTAGGAACTCCATGTAATTTAATAATTTCTTTAATAAAAAGTTTGGCCAAGAGAGGAACGGTTCGATTGGACCGAACGGGAATAAAATGGGCGGATTTAGTATGTCTATCAACTATCACCCGTAGGCTATCACGACCCGAACGAGAACGGGGAAGGCCGTCAACAAAGTCCATGGAAATTTGATCCCACTTCCAAATTGGAATGTCCAAAGGATGCATTAACCCACCGGGACTTTGATGTTCGGCCTTAATGAATTCGCAAGTCATGCAACACTTAACAAAGTTAGCAATATCAGATTTCATCCCTTCCCAATAATAAAGTCGCCTCATATCCGCGTACATTTTACTACTACCGGGATGAATGGTAAATTAAGAACGATGAGAATCTTCTAAAATATCTTTACGAAGATTACTAATATCTGGCACGATAAGTCTACTAAATTTTCGAATACCGCCACAAGAATCAATATCTAAGTCTTTCAAACCTTCAATATCAATTTTATCCCTACAACTTTGGCTAAGAAGAGCCAATTCGGGATCTAGCTTTTAAGCTTCAAGGATGCGGTCTAAAAGATATGGATGAGCCTCAAGGCTATATAAAACAAGATATGAACATAAATTGGATCCACGATCTCGAATCTCACAAGTGGATAAAGTCTCGAGATCATTCCATTCGGATATTATCATGGAAACAACCGCTTGTTGCTTACGACAAAGTACATTGGTAACTCGATTCCCCTTTCCAGGAGTATAAAGAATATCAAGATCATATGATGCAAGGAACTCGAGCCAACGTTGTTGACGCAAATTAAGCTCCTTTTGAGAAAATAAATACTTCAAAGATTTATGATCGGTATAGAGAACAAATTTCTCTTCCAAAAATAATGATATCAAATTTCTAAAAGCGAAAACAATAGCCGCGAGCACTAGATCATGAGTGGTATACGTAGTCTCGATAGGCTTTAATTGTATAGAAGCATAAATGATAGAACATTCTCTTTCACAAGAGAACGACACTCAAACCAATACAACTAGCATCGGTAGAAACGGTGAAATCTTGGTTCCCCTCGGGAATCACAAGAATAGGAGTATCGGGAAAAGAGTTCTTTTAATTGATCCACTTTCCCGAAAAGCTAAAACTTCCAAAAATTATAATTAACTTTATGTAATCATCTTTCTAGAAAAATTTACATTTTACAAGTCAATTTATTGTGTCTGACTGTCTCATCAAAGCGATTAGGAAATTCATATCAATAACGTTGACTAAGCGCATCGACCAGAATTCTTAAAGCACTTAATGGGCAATACAATCACCAAATCATCTATTATATGAAAAAATGTCTCTTAAAAGGTTTTAAGAATATTCTTTGCTCGTTTAAGAACAAAATCCAACTATACTTATAAATAAATCTTATGAAAAAGATTTGTAAAATTTTTAAATTGCTATTTTCATCCAAAACCAATAAATACAAGAATGGTCTCATCGAAATATTCATAGAATGCTCGGTTTATAAAATGGATGAAATAAGCTGGACAAGCTGAATGACATAAGAATCAAACGAGTGCGGAATGCGGTAAGTGGAATGCTAACTTCCGTAACTTGTAACTAATGAAAATCGGTGGCAAGGTCGAGCTGAAAGGACCTTAACACCACTCAATAGATTGCTTAGGTGATAATCCTAAGACAAACTCAAAATTACCGGAAAATTCCACAAACTACCCGAATGAGAAAAATAACACTTTCCTCATCTTGTGGGTTTGAAGAATAAAAATGATGCCATCAAGTTGGAATCGGAATCACAAAGAAAAAATACAAATCTGTTTAACAGATTAAGAATGTCGAAGATGAATAGTCCACTCGGGACATGGAATATAGCTTCATAAAAATCAAGCCAATCCTTTCACAAAAATCGATTTCCGAAACCTAAGTAATGCATAACATGCAAATCGGCTCGGAAAGAAAAAATCATATAAAGTAATCTCGACATCAAAGCAAATAAAATTGAGCATTGCGGATCGACCGACCGGATTCGAAATTCTCAAAGAAATCATCAAGCCCAAAATGTTTTAAAGAAAAAGAATCAACAAGTTCTTTTGATATAAAATAGTGAGATGAACCCATATCGACAAGAACTCGAAAGGATAATCACAAAACAAATGAAATCAAGGATTGAATGAGTAATACCTTGACTAAGAAAAGAGTTGCTAGGAGCTTGCACAACATTCATCTCTCCTTTCCTCTTGCTTAGAAGTTTGGGGCAAGAAGATAAAAGATGACCCGGATTCTTGCAATAGCGACAAGTAGAGGGTTTTGGACACTTAATTACAAAGTGTTCCTTAGAATTGCAATTGTAGCATCCTCCACGATTAGGGATTGGAGTCTTTGCTACAGAAGTTTCCTGCTTCCCTTTCTTGTTGGGATTAGGGCTTTTGAACTTAATATGTCTTTTCTTGGAAATCCCAATATCACTATCACCTCCGTTACCAACCTCTTCATGTCGAAGAGTAATATCCACAAGTTGATTGAAAGGAACTTCAAGTTTCAGAGGTAAAACCATTTCGAGGTTCTTACTCAAAGCACAGATAAACATATGATTCTTTATAAGATCCAAAAGTTGTTAGGCAGACGTGAATACGCCATCCAGAGAAGGACTACTGGATTGACCAGCGCTAGGACTGCCAGAAATAACCATCTCTTCTTCTTTAAGAAAGAAAGAAAGAAAGAAGAAAAAGGTTATTCTCAAAATGAATATCAAACAATCATGATTGATAAAACAAGGCAACAAGGCACTATGAAAGAAATTAGGATAGAACGGGTCCTAAAACTCGGATAAATCCTAAGGCACGACTCCTAAGAAGAACTTAGGACGATGATCCTTGTTAAATTATTCTACATTGTTCCGAAGTTTGGCTCTGATACCAAGCTGTGACGCCCCACCTCTATGCCCACGCTGGCCAAGGACACTACGGGGTAATGCCGTCAATTAGCGTGGAGAATAAGGCTGTTGAGGAGCGACCATCCGTGTAATTGCTTTGTGCGAGTACCGATATGCCAGATAAAAATATAACTTGCATTCAAAGGGGGAATCCGACATGCCGATACAAACTCAAAGCTACTACACAGTGGCTGTAATATCTTCGGAAACAAATATAGAAATAAGCATAACATAAATCAGTCACAGAAGTTCATATCTCAAAGGCGGAAACAGATATGAATATTACACATGAAAGTGTATATCAGAGTAGCAGTCAAACAAGATCCACAATTTCACAAAAGAATAGTTACAAGTGCTACACAAAAGAATAAGTATACATCAATGAATCTATATCTCAAATGTATACAACCAAAAACTACCAATCTAAGTAGTTAGCCAAAAGTCAGGATAATAATCCCAGATGAGAAGTCAAGCAGAAGCACCCGTAATATCTCGGTCTGACCCGAGTATTATTTAATAAGAAAATAATAAACAGATCAGTCTAACTATAAATATCAGATGAAATGATATAGAATAAGAGATATGACAAAAACGTATAATAACCATAATGTCATACTGTGATAAGTATGTAATTGAAAATCAACTATAGAGTAATCAATATCACAAGAATCTTCTCAAAGATCAAAAGAATGTCATACTCGTTATTTTTATTCACCAAACCATAAATATTAACAATTATATCAATGCCAATCACAAAACTTAATGACACACAAATTCACCAATGCACAAATAACGATAAAGCTTATCAATGTAAATCACGAAAATTGGTGAAACACAAATTCTAGAAATCAATCAATAGAAATCCAGAAATCAAAAAAAAAGGGGAAAGAGGCCTGTCACTAGAACGGGAGTATGAAAACTCACCAACACGTGTATCACAAAACGGAAAGCTATTCCATGGTTGCTAACCATTAATTTTGAGACGAGGCTCCACTAAAACGGCCCGAAGACCATGAGCCGAAGCTCCACTAAAACGGCCCGAAGCCAATGAGCCGAAGCTCCACTAAAACGGCCCCAAGACCATGGGTCGCTACCCCACCAAGCCGAAGCTCCACTAAAAACGGGGTTTAGTCTCCCTCGCAGACAAAGAGACATCGCACATTGCTAGTCTAAATCACAAAATGATCATCATTGATCGATAAGTGTAAATTACATTAAGCTAGTAAATAAATGAGTTTAGCTTCATGTCCCATAACCACTAGCTTAACTTAATTATTTACGAACAAATTGTAGACTTCCACTCGAGGTTAAGTGTAAATTCCACTCTCCATTTTCATTGAAGCTTGAATGTTAGAAATTAAAAATGAAGTAATGAAGAGAAGAGGGTTGGGACTGAGCTAATAAGTGGGGTAAATGGGCTCAACCCAAATCAAAGCCCTAAGTGAAAAAGTGGCAAAATTCCAACTAACTCCAAACATATCAAAGTTTATACTCAAAAAGATCGCAAACGTCATTTTGAACTCAATAGGGGTGGTCTCGAGTCCTAATTCAACCGTTTGCAAAAAGTAGCTTTTCGGACTAAATCCAACTAACGATGAAATATTTAAATAAAATATTTAAATACTCAATCGTAAAATATGCGGGTTGTTACAGTCAGTCCGAGCATATTTTCTAGATTTAGTTGAATTCTTTGGAGTTTTCAGGTGATGAGCTGGCGTCTCACCGACATATTCGCATACCTTATATTCTTCCGTTGTTTTGTTTTGTTCTTGTCTGTATTTGTCAGCAATTGTAAAAACGGATTGTTATAACTGTCCAAGCTGATAATATGTTGGTGTACTCTGATGTTGTATATAATAAAGATGATTTCTTTTTGTAAAGACTTATTCATATTATATATTACTCGTCACGTTTTGTGAGATTGTACTATGTTTTTTGTTTCTTTCACCTCAAATGACCTGTTTTTCGAACGTTTAAATGATCGGCGCATAAATACCGAGGATGTATTAAGTGCCGTCTTTAGGTGTACGAATGGCAGGTCGTTACAACGTAAGTTTTATTTCGACACTATAATACCATTGTCCTATAAATTTAAGTAATATTCAAATGCTTGTTTGTACTAGTGGTTATCTCAAATATACTAAATTTTCAAATACCATAGTTCGATATTCCCACCATTCGTCATCACTAGCAACAATGTTTTCTACAACATTTCAATCAATTCCATTTTTGCTTTTCAACGTTTGCCATCTCATTAAGTCCTTTCGATTTTGATCGTGCTTATTCTTTGCTTGTGTAACATCCAACATCATACGTGTTTTTGAATTAAATCTCTCTACGATGTGTGAATATATCCTAGGCTTTTAAACTAATAGTAAATTTGTCATTCGTAATCATACAGAAAATATGGTGGACAACTTAAAAGTTGAAAAAAGATCCAACTCTTACAGTATTCACGGCTATAGTTGTATAAAATTACTATCGAAAAGCAAGAGAGTTTAGTTGTTTGAGTTTGTAAAAATTGGTTGGCAAGAATGTAATTTATTGGTGCAAAAAATATTTATGTTCACGTAACTTATTTTGGACATTGTTAAAAAGACTCCAATTTTAAATTAGGAATGTATTTTTAAAAAAAATATTTTTTAAATTGTTATAAGCGGTACCAAAAAATTTAGACCTCCTCGACAAAATCAAATACAATTTTTTCTTTACTCTCATTATGCGACTTTTTCGGTAGAATGCCACTATTTTATGATACGTTTTCAATCAAACCCCTTTGAATATAGTTTTTAGTGTACCATCCATTGTTTTTCTTTTCAACTTTCGATAGTGTTGCCAAATTTTCTTTGAACGAGGATAAAATAATAAGTCACTTAAATTGGTTTGATTTATCATGTTCATTGGATGACAATTTTATTTTAAGACGCGGTTCTCCTGAAATTATACCCTCCATAACAAAATTGGAGTCCATTTTAACGATCTTTCTTATTTTACATCAGGTATAAACATTACGTCATAAAAAAAGCTCAAATTTTAAGCGAGAACACACACCAATTTGAAATGTTGATGTATGTCCTACGTTGTTCGTAAAATGAGTTACATGCGATGCACAAAACTCTAACTGCTAAAAGCTAGAGCATTTGAAATGTCCTAGAATGCACCTTTAAGAGCTTTTTCTGTTTTAATGGTATATTGTGCAATCATAATGGACAACGATGATGTTAGTGTGAATACTTATAAAATTTTGTGTGAGTTTTAAATAAAAGTTTTGCAAGAAAAATGTTGAAACTTTTGGACACTATAATGTTTGATTTTGGGTTGAAGGGGAGGCCGGAAGTAATAAGACACCTGTTTATGTGCCACCGCTAGCATCCGACAGATAGTGTCGAACTTGGTTAGGTTGAGCCCAAATTATTTTTCTGAACGGTAATTGAATAACTAAATCAGTCCTTTTAATCCAGTGGAGAGCACAAAACGTTCAAATTTTGAACAACGTTTTTTCAACATGGATAGATGTATAAGATGAGAATACAACAATCAATTTTGGTCGGTAGACGCCTTCGTATGGCAGCCGCGATTTCTCGAAAATTGACGCATCCTTAAGCACATCTCTTCCAACCTATATTAAATTTGCCCAGAATTCAAATCCACTCAAGTTCCCAAAATATTGTTTTTTCTCGATTTTTTTATTTTACAAATTTTGTATTGGATTTGTAATACCATGGGTTACAAACTCATTACTCTCACTTTAGCACGATTGGACATATAGTCTGGATCTACATTGATGTGCGACTATAGTTGATCATAAAGATTAACTTCTAGGGTTCCGTTGCATCTTGGAGATGATTTGTCATAAGTCAATGCACTAATTAGTTTAGTTAAACGGTGGGGAAGAAAAATGATATCTTGAAAGGAAAAAAAAAAACGTTATCGAACGAGTCTTAAAATGAACTCCATTCACTTAGGTACCTTTTTATGTTGATCTGGCAGTTGAAGTTGACGTCCACGTCTGATGCATCTGACCAGTTGGATGTGGACCCCGCTAGTTTGTCCATTTCAACTTAACCGTTGAAGGGAAGCCGTTCGCGTACAAGACGTCGGACGCGTCGAACGTGAATCGGACGCGAAGGTTTTCCCTCCAACGGTCATATTTCCTAACTACTCTTATATAAACCCCCTCCTCTGTCACTCTCCTCACACACTTTCATTCTACAAGTTCATTAATCTCAGCGTTCGTCGTAGTAACACCGTATTTTGGTTATTTTATTTCTGTATCTATTCGTTTCGTTTCTTTTCTTTTTTTGTTTTTCTGATTTTTTTTGACATATTTTGTCTCAGAAATTGTCGAACAAAATGTACTAAGAAATTCCCGCCGTAGTCCAAGAATTTGATCTGCTCATGCAAATTCTGCATTTTTACGACTAGATGCCAAGCTTATCAAGCTGTCGTTCAATCCAAAAAAGAAATCCATAAAAAGATAATGGCAGAACTGAACGAGATTTTAATGAGTGTTCTGAACCAAGAACCGTTCACTGTCGAATAAGTTACGGCCAAATACCATGCGCTGAAGAAGAAATGTACGGTTTGGCGCAATTTGAAAAATAAAACAAGCGCAGGATAGGATAATGTTCGAGGAACGACTAGTGAAAGCGGACGTTGGTAAAACGGGCAACTAATTTATTTTTATTTTTAATTTTAGGAGTTTGGCAGCTCGGTTTTGAAGTATAGAAGACAGCCTATAGAGAATTTGAACGAACTCGAATATATTTTTCGTAACAGTATTGCAACAGGTGCCGATGCTTTCACTCCTGGCACTACCGAAGGTTTCAACGTTCAACAGTCACCCCGTTCTTCTCCTAAAGAAGACATCACACACACGTATTTTGACCGAACATGGCGAACAGAAGGTTTTCAAGCCCCACTTGAAGACATCAACACGCAACAATCGTTTCAACAACCTATACAAACGCGTGGCGTAGGTTCCTTTTTCAAGTTTCGATCAAGCAGAAGAAGACAGACGGAAAACGAGTAAAAAATGGATGCACTTATTGATATGATGTATGAAAAACATAAAAACTAGAAATATCATCGGACACAGATAGTCCATCCTCTAATCCATCCACTAATACTAGTAGCTCTCCTTATGCTAATGCAAGCCCATAGTCCACTACCTCAGGTTCGGATTTAAAGGCTACAATTGAGCGTGTGAAGAAATTTGAAGATTTCAACTTTCTAAAACAATTTCACTACTTCAAATCAAGGACAACAAAGATACGCTCACATTTTTGGAAGACGACGAAGCTCGAGAATGGTTGCGGTACGAGATCGACAAATGCAATAATACAATCAGATACCAACAGTATATGATGTCTATGCCACCATCTGCTTTTCCAGCTACATTTCCACCTACAATTCCACCAAATTTTCCACTTACCTTTCCACCGACATATCCACCGAAATACCAAACACAGTAGTTTGTATTTGTAGATTCTGCTTTGTATTTAATATTTTATATTCTGCATTTTGAATTCTGAACTATGTATTCGGTATTATGTTTTGTATTTGGTATATATCTATTTTACTAAAAAATAATTAACACAAATAAATAATAATATAACTAATAATTTTGCTTCTTTCATGTTGCCTCTTTCGTAAAAAGAACATATTCTCCTTTCGCGAACTTGCCCCTTTTCCAGTCCCTTTTGTTTGTCCATTTCGTTTAAAACAAACGCAACCTTAATTCCACAATTATTGCCTTTGTCACGTATTAAGAGTTACCACCAATAGATAATGCTTGTGCACATGTTTTCCATAAAAGCACCCCAGTAGAGAAATGGGTAAGTGCTATAATTAATATTTTCTTGCACGGATACACGTTGAATCATTTACTATCTCGATAATGCATTAAATTATCCGACATTAATAATGCCGAATAAACCTGTGTGGACATAATTTCTACGCATATGATAAACAATTAAATCTGACCACATAACTTAACCAACATTAACAATGGCGGATAACTCAACTACTGTCAAAGTGATCCTAGCAGTCACTAGTGAGCGCAGAATAGGGTTCACTAAGCCCTCGGGTGAGGGTCAGTCACTCACTATGTGCTGTAGTGGATGTTTAAGGTTTCCACAATGAACCGATTTAAACTCTAAAACATTGTCGCGAGAACTGTACATGGTATTAATTTATTAATGGATTTTTTTTTTATACCTGAATTTGTATTTGATGATATCATTTTTGTGGCAGCATAATATTTTTTTGAACTCCAACATCTTCTTCTTTTAGAATAAAACAATTGGAGCGAGTAGAGAAATAATAACATCCATTGAAAGTGCTAAAGAGAAAGATATAACTGATTTGAGGACGAACTACCGCTCATCTTCACCGCTATTAACTGGAAATCAAACTGTGAATCATGAATCAATCAGGTTTAATAAGGCACCAAAAATATTATCACTCATGTCCATGACAAATTGGCGAAAGCAGTAGAAATCGAGATGAGCCCCATCAGTATATACAACGAAGAATCAATCAACGTCTCAACAATCAAACAGGTCAGGGGTGATGAGAGAAAAAGAAGACGAGAGGTCACTTGAAGTATGGAAGCCGCAATGATTTGAGGAAGTCGGGTTACGAGAAAATGGAGTAGGAAGCAGAAGCGGATAGGGTTAAGGATCCGTTTGTTTAAAATGTACAAACTCTGAAGTATGAAGTTTGAATGCCGAAGTGTGAACGTTGGACGCTGAATAATCACTTGTTTGTTCACGTTAATATTCAAAACAAAAGACAACATTCAATATTCAGAAGAAAACAACGTAGGAAGTTCTGATCTATATAAACAAACTTTGATTAAGACCTTATTACAAACAAATGCAACCCAAAACGACAGACATGCTGATATATCAGCATGCTTATGATGGAAATCAAACATATATATAGCAAATTGAAATTGTTTTTCGCAGTATTGTCAAAGAAAAGAACATCAAACTTGATTAAGTGTAGAGCAAGAGTAGAGAGAATATACACAGGCTGGTACTTTATTTTCCATGTGATGGCATTCAATAATACATCATCATTGGATTTCAACTAATTAGCCAAAATGAGCACAACAGAATCTTCCCCTACTTTCAACCGTTCTATATGTTCCAAATGATTCCAAGCATAAAATCTTATGTCTTATTTCAATCCTGACAGTTTACAGAAATAGTAGAAAATTACAAGTAGCTTTAGGAAAATTAATATACTATTGTAAATGGAACTTCTGCACTGCAAAATGCCTGAAGAACATAAAATACTAATCCACTAACTGTGCATTATAATTTCCAACCTGGTTGTCACCCAATTGGGAGAAGAGTTAATAAACAGACAAAAAGTGCAAACAACTTGTGGCTTTTAAGTGAATCAACAACTTCTGCTACCTTTTTTTTTTAGAAATTTAATTTATCTCACTGCAAGAATTGCATGTGGATTCCAGTGCATCTCTTGCACGATCAGAATTAATATTCATCACATCATGTGTACAATTACAGTAATATCAAATATCTTGCATTGGACATAGGAGATCTGAAAGTTATGTGGACAAGAGATAACAAATTAGTTTATATTAAAAAGACTTTAAAATGTACATACAATTCTACTAGTTGATTCAAATTTTGTTAGTTCCTAGCTTAGCAAACTAAAATCAAACGGTAAAGAGCTAAAATAGTAAATACTCAAACAACACATCACAAATGATTTACCCAATTTCGATATGTTTGATCTACTACTACAACTTGACAACTATTTTATTACTTTAGATTAATAAATGAGAGATTAAAATATGATGGTGTGTAAAGAAGATCAAACTAATAAATCGAGCCGAAAGACCCAAAATATATAAAGCTTGAGGATACATTGATTAACCAACATGATACTTTCTAAAATTATTATTATTAATATTTCGTCATCTATTGAATTGAACAACAAATGAAAAGAGATTTTTCTTTTTTCGGGAAAATCTCTGATCAACGATAGAAAAAGGTCCATTTTGCATCATATCTAACGGATTCCTTGGTTCGGACCGAAAAAGTAATGTCACTCGATTATTATCAAACTGACTGCAATCCTTTTCTGTCCGTGAGGATCCCGCCAGAGCGCCTTCTACTTCTAATAGGCCACGAACTAGATCAGAAGCATTCTCAACGAATCCATAAGAAGTGATCCTATTTTTTTCACCGGATCCGGGTCCGGGTGAAAAAATTTCATTGAAATTTAAATAAAGAACAAATAAAGAAACAACTTTGCTGACAATTAGATATTTTTGTCTGGTCGAAAGAGTCCTTATAATATTCTGGTCTTGTATCGGTTTTGATATGTTTGCATACAAACAGAACTAGGGAGGATAGACTCATTACATTAAAAAAAAGATATGAAAGTGCCCATAAAATAAAAAATTGAGCGTGAGAGCCAAATGAATTGGTCTAATTTTGTTTTAGAAAATAAGTAAGAAAAAAACCTTTCAATCACATAAATATAATTTGATCCATACTTTTGAGATATGTTATATATTGAATAATTTTGCTTATGTCACGTAAATAAGTGTTATAACCAAATTTTTCAGTATTCGAACGGTCTTAAACGAGCGAACTGGATTACAAACTGATAAAGGAATGAATTCAGAAGCTTGAAAACTACCAAGAATGACAAGATGAAGGAACTCGATAATTTTTTGGCTAACTATTAAATATGCAAGACCTCTCGTCGAAAACATCTTGTCGAAGACCTCTCGTCGAAAATCCAAAACTCGAAGACTGAGCAAGTATGAAAAAATATCGAGAAAGCAAGCAGAAAAAAAACCTCTCGGCATCAACCAAAACCAGTTGGTACCGAGAGTTTTTATCGATGCATGGGCTCCAAAGTTCACTTCTGGATGCTTGGGCTTGGATCTGGACCTGATATTTTGTGCAAACCTGGTTCTACTAGACGATTTCCCTATAAATAGTAAGCTACCTCCAACTTGAAGGGGATTTCTTTTGGAGACTTTTGGGCACTTGATTTCTCTTCTATCCTCCTTTTTCTCACATACTCTAAACTCTCTCAAGTCCGAGATCTACAAGATTGTGGTCGGATTTGAGTTATAATTATTGTATTTCAGAGAGAATCAATAATAAAGATTAAAGTGGACGTATGTCGGAATATTTGCCGAATAAATATAAAAAATTATGTGTTTTTTATTGCTTTTACATTTATTTCATTATCTATACGTTTTTTGTGCTTTCAATTGCTTATGGGGTGTTTAAGCCAATTTTGATGCAAATATTTTTGGCACTTTCATTGAGAAAGAGCTAACCTAAAACTTGAATATGAAGTTTGAAGAAGGTGAAAAGACCTAACATTAGATCTATGATTGAATGAAGTCAATCAGAGCATGAGGGCAGTCAGAAGTGTCCTTAAGTTTTAATCAATCCATATACATGACCAGAGAGAAGATGGAGAAAAAAATAAAAGAGATGCAAGATGGAATAAGGGCTCGATAACAGTAAATGCTAGATGAATTTTTCAAAAGGACGGATAAACAAGAAACAACCGAAGCAGCTGGAATTCAAAATCCAATGACAAAAACCAATTCGGGAGTATTTGAAGTTAGAGCGGAGCAAACTACAATCAAGCCCCCATGAACAAAAAAGATCGGTACCGAGATGAATTTACTTAAGGGCACGGTTGATTGGATATAGGATGAGCTCTAGTGCCCGAAACGGGTGGTGCTGTAGCTAGAGAGGCAGATCGAAATGCGAATGCACAACTGCAGGGTTGGAACCAGAAGCTCACAGTAGGAACAGGTGGCAGAATGAAATTATGGATCGAAGACTTTCATTGGATGATAACCCCATATCGGGATGGAGTGGAGTCAGGTTCGATTCCCTTACCTTTCCTTTTGTTTTAAATAAATGATGCAATATTACCATCAGACTGCTTACACATGCAGAGATCCTGATCGGTCCCTATGCACGCTCTAAATTGGAAGTCTGAAGGAGGTCATGGATATGATTAGATGTTTTGATGTTTGCTAGATGCTACGAATTAGGCTTCATGAGTGATGACTGACACCGATTAGGAAACACCAATGAAGATTGTTGACCCTCTGAAATTGATTAGGATTTTATAAACCATTTAAAAGTGATGGCTGATGTTGATTGAACATGGTAGTCCAGTACGGAGAGACGAGGCGATGGCCATAAGGTGTACGTTCCCTTACCGAAGAGCGAGTGGATGACTTGTACAAGAAAGTAAATCCCCTTACGGAAGAGTAAGCGGATGGACTTGCTTGGACGTTGAGTCATCTTGCCAAAGAGTGAGCGGATTGGACTTAGCAAGGATACAATGAAATCGAACCATATATTCGATATTAAACGATCCGGAGAGATCGAAACCTATACTGGATGTTAAACGATCCGTAGATGTCGAATCGTAGGTTGGATATTAAACGATCCGCAGATATCGAACCGTATATTGGATATTAGACGATCCGGAAAGATCGGACCATGGAATGGACGTTGACTTGACCTTAAGATTTGAACATCTTGTAATTAGACTAAAATAGATAAATCTTGGACGAACACCGGACGATCTTGATATACGCTATGATAACTCCAAATAAAAATGGACTGACTATGATTTACGACTAATGCTTAAACAAGGACTAAAGTCCTTAGATATGACGGTCTGCAATGACCATGAATTTGCTGGAGAATCCAAAGGAACCGGATGATTCACCCCACTTAAATCAATGGATAGTTGGAAAGTTTGACTGCTGAAAGTCGACTACTGTAGAAACTTGTTCTTAAGCAAAACAAACCTTACATTCATAAGGCGTACTTTAGAGGGCATGTATTATAATCAAATTTTCCTCAATCTTCAAAGGGACTTAAACGAGCGAATTGGACTACAAGCTGAAGAAGGAATGGATTCAAAAGCTTGAAAACTATCAAAAATGCCAAAATGAAGGAACTTAACAAATTTTGGCTAAGTATTAAATATGCAAAACCTCTCGTCGAAAAACTCTCGTCGAAGATCTCATGTTGAAGACCTCTCGTTGGAAACCTCTCATCAAAAACCTTTCGTCGAAAATCCAAAACTTAAAGACTGAGCAAGTGTGAAGAAAAATCAAGAAAACAAGTTGGAAAAACTCTCGACATCAACCAAAACCAGTTCGTACCGAGTGCTTTTTATCGATGTATGGGCCTCGAAGTTCACTTTTGGATACTTGAAATTGGATCTAGACCTAATATCATATGGACACCCGGTTCTACTAAACGATTTCCCTATAAATAGCAAGCTACCTGCAACCTAGAGGGGACTTCTTCTTTTGATATTTTTGGACACTTGATTTCTTTTCTATCTTCTTCATTCCCAAATACTTTAAGCACTCTCAAATCCGGGATCTACTATACCGTGGTCAAATTTGAGTTATAATCATTGTATTTCAGAGAAAATCAATTAATAACAAAGATTAAAGTGGACATAGGCTGTAGTATTTGCCGAACCACAATAAAAATTATGTCTTTTAAACTGTTTTTATGTTTATTTCATTAGATCTATACATTTTTGGTGTTTTCAATTGCTTATGGTTTGTTTGTGCCATTTTTGGTGCAAACAATAAAGATCTGTTTGTTTGAAACATTAAAATGTTGAATTCTAAATTGTGAATGTTGATCGTTATTTTTCAATGCTGAAAAGTTGTCTGTTCATATTTCAACTCTATTTTGTTTTATTTTTAAATAAACGAACCTTTATTATTTTATTATTTTTGCCAATAAGAAATTACTGTTTTTATCCAATTTAATTGAACAGAAAGCAGAGTAATGAAACTCTAAAAGCCTTTTATTTACAACTTCCTTTGCCTTTCATATATCTATACAATCTTTACATATATCTTCTTAGAGATTTTTTTCTTTTTGTTTTTTCCTTTTCAAAATTCGTTTTATTTTGTATCTTAATATTTTTGTCTACTTTATTTTTGAACTCCAAAAATTGTCTTCTATGTTTTCAAAATATGAAGCGAAACCGAAAAGATTTTAATAACATCTTTTGATTGTCTTACTATCACAATATAATTTTGACACAACCTAGTAGTTTTTACTTTTTATACATATTCTTTAATAAATCAAATCAGGAAAATTGGTTTATGCCATCTTACTCATAATAAAAAAAATCAAAAATAAACATTTTTCATATTATTTTCCTTATATTTAGTTTTATTATTTCTATAAAATTCACTTTTTTCTAATATAATTTTCTTCATTTTGGGAAAGAAAATCAATCCCAAATTTCACGACAAATTCAGCTGTTAAAAAAATGTGACATAGTTAAAAAATAATCTTCTAAAATATTTATAATTAATATTTCTTATACTTCAGACTAGAGTTGTTACTTCGCTTTCTTTATTTTATAAGCTATAAAATTAGGGATAAAATGGAAAAAAGAAAGAAAATGACATACACTATTAGTGCCTAAAGATTTGGTTTTGATGACAACAACTTAAGAAAATCATATAAAATATGAATACTAATGTTCTATTAATGTATATAGTATATAGTGCAGGATATTAGACGTGTGTTGATATAAGAAGACTGTGCAATATCAAGTAAAGATTGAAAAGTTAAAAATGTTGATATAGAGATTCAAGAATGAAGACTCATGAATATTCAAGAGTTTAAGATTTCAAGATATTCCAGATAATTTATAGAATCTAGAATATTTGTTGAAATTCTGATAGCACTTGATCTCTCTTTCATCTCTCTCTCTCATTTTCTAAAACTAATTATAACCATACTTTGCCGATTTTCAACCACAATCAAACTCCATTGCCATTAATTTGACTCTATCATTTGCTCTCTGATTTCTATCATCTCTCCCACTCCAATCAGATCTATGTGTTATTCAAGGATTATAGGATCATTTGTAATCAAGATTGAAGTTTCAAGTTTGTAAACCTCTATAAATCAAATCGATATACTTGTGGTTGTGATTGTAGCCCTTGAAATCAATTAGATGTGCTTAGCAGCCCGTAAATCTAGTAGTTGTGCATGTAGCTCAGAAATCAAGCGACTCTACCTAGAGGTTGGGATTATGGAGGGTGTGTCTCGTAGCCTTAAAATCGAGATTGTATTTGCATTTACTAGTTGAAAAGAAATACGTACAAGGAATTGTATGGGACTGGATGTAGGGTAATTCCGAACCAATATAAAATTCTGGTGTGTTCTTTCCATTTATTGCATTTACTGTTTATCTGTGTTTTGATTTTGTGATTGTTAATCTTATTATTCTAAGTATAATTTTAAAAGATTTCAAAATGATTCATATAAATAACAAAACACTATTCACCCCCTCCCATCTAGTGTTAATTTAGCCTTAAGATGCCTATCCGCAATCTTACATTTGGTATCAGAGCATTGGTTTTCGAAGTATTCATAAAACGATTTTTGAAAAGTTTCAACGGCATTCCTTAATGATATTTTTAACACTATTTTTGAAAGGATAATTTGTAAAATTATCATTACAATGTTTTATAGATTTGCATCTATTCATTATGAAAAGTCACGTTATCTTTGAAAAGGAATAAATTGTAGGAACAGATGTGTTACATGGCTTTTGATGGACAAACATCTGATAATCGGACACTACAGATCAAAAAGGATAAATGGATATTGGATAGTGGTTGTTCAAGACACATGACTGGAAATCCAGAGATTTTGAAAGATATAGTTTACAAAGATGGAGGATTGATCAAGTTTGGTGATAATTCTAAAGGATATGTGATTGGCATCGACAATGTTGGTGATTCTAAAACTCCTACTATTTCCAATGTTTTGTTAGTTAGGAATTTAAAACATAATCTATTAAGTATTAATCAGTTGTGTGATAAAGGTTTTTAAATTAAATTTGTAAAAGATAAATGTCATATTGAAGATAATGAGTCAAAAATTATCTTTGATAGGAAACAAAACATTTATATATTAAGTATGGAAATCTCAAATGATAACTAATGTCTTTTAGCTGAAACAGTGACCCTTGGATTTGGTATAAAAGATTTGGCTATTTGAATTTCAAACTTATCTCTAAAATTGCTAAAAATGATTTAGATAGAGGTCTTCCCAAAATGAACTTCAAAGTTAATAATCTATGCGATGCGTGTCAATTAGGTAAACTTAGAAAAAGTTCATTTAAATCAAAAGATATGATTTCTACTTCTCATCCCCTTGAACTTCTTCGCTTAGATATTTTTGGTCCTTTTCCAACAAAATCTATAAATTATAGTAGATATGTATTTATAGTCGTAGATGACTATTCTAGGTTTACGTGGACGATTTTCTTAAAACATAAAAGTGATGCTATTGAAATGTTTAAGATCTTTGTTTAACAAACTCAAAATCAAATATCCAGAAAAATTAAAACTATTTGAAGTGATCATGTTGGAGAATTCAAAAATGAAAATTTTGAGAATTTCTGTAATAAGAAAGGTATAACCCATAATTTTTCATTTCCAAGAACAACACAACAAAATGGAATAATAGAACGTAAAAATAGAATGATTCAAGATTGCGCTAGAACCATGCTAAATGATAGTAATTTACCTAAGAATTTTTAGGCCGAGGCAATTGATACTGCATGTTATATACTAAACAGAATTTTAATAAGACCATTAATAAGAAAACTCCTTATAAACTATTTTATAATAAGAAACCTAAAGTATCATATTTTAGAGTTTTTGGTAGTAAATGTTTTATTTTAAATACTAAAGATAAGTTAGATAAATTTGATACTAAATCAGATAAAGGAATTTTTACTGGATATTCAAATAGAAGTATAGCTTATAGAGTTTTTAATAGTAGAATTAATACTATTGAAGAGGCACTATATGTCTCAATTGATGAAAATTTCAAAATTCATAATCAAAATATTGATGAAGAAGAAAAAATTAATAATGAAATTAAAAGTAATGAGAACACTAAAACTTATAATAATAATGAAAATTTATATCCAAATAAAAGAACTAGATACTTAAGAGATCATCCTATAGAAAATATATTTGGTAATATTGAATCTGTTGTTAAAACTAAAAATCAATTAAACAAAATTTTCCAATGTATGTCGACATGCACTACCACTATACGTCGACATATAACGGCAAAATATTTGTTTGAATTTTCCCCATAAAATTTAGTTTGGTGGTTGTATAAACACCAAATTCGACTTTCTTCTTCATTTTTTGCCTTTTCGCTGTTCTTAACTTCTGAAATAAATAAATCTATAGCATCCACTTCAAATACAAACCATAATTCAACATTTTCCTACCATTCTCCTACCTCCGAACCCTTCCAAAACACTAATATGGCAAAAGCTATTAAATTGGATGAAGATATGAAGAATGTTCTGGAGATGTTGACTGAAATTCAAGTCGTACAACTTCGTATATCAAAGGAACAAGAGAAATAAAGTAGGATTCTACGTAATCTTCAGAAATATCTATTGGATAACCCTACAAATCCAATAATTATTGAAAATGATTCCACAAATTTAGCTATTCATAATCCTCTTCAAAGCAACGAAGAAGAAGAGGAAGAAGAAGAAAAAGAGGAAGACAAAGAAGAAGAGAAGGAACAATATGTGGAGGAGGATGAAGAGGTTCAATGCCTTGGGAAAGTTTGTTACGACTGAGATAGAAATCTCATCGAAAAAAGGAAAACTTTTGTCTTCTTTATCCTCATTTTCTCATTCATAAGTCTCATATCATTAAGAATTCTCGTTAGAATATGAATTCTTCTTCGTTTAATTTAAGAATAGTGTGTATTTTAACTTTAATTTGACATTATTGTGTGTATGAATTGAGTGGTGTGTGTATGAATTGAGTGGTCTGTAAATATGACAACAGAATGAATATATAGTATAGTTTGGTTACTATCAATAATTTGCGCTTCACTTATCATTTTTTATATATCATTCTTGTCATTTTGCATTTTATGATCATATCACTTACCATTTCTATATATATTTATATCATTATGAGTATATAGTGTTTACTTAAAAGGGAGTTAGAATTAGTATTAAGAGTTAGGGTTAGAATTTTAGTTATAGTTAGTTATCTTGATTGATGTCGAAGGGGGAGAAATATATAAAATACTAGGCATAACTTAAGGGGGAGTTTTATATGGCATAGATTAAGGTGGAGTTATATTATATTTTATATAAAAAGTTATCATCATCAAAAAGGAGGAGGTTATTAGTACCTAAGGATTTGGTTTTGATGACAACAACTTTAGGAAATCATATAAAATGTAAATACTATTGTTTTATCCAGGTATATAATGCAGCATATTAGATAGGTGTTGATATAAGAAGACTATACGGCATCAAGTAAAGATTGAAGAGTTAAAGATGTTGACATAGAGACTCATGAGTCACTCATGAGTATCCAAGAGTCAAGATTCCAACATATTCTAGGTAAGTTATAGAGTCTAAAATATTTGTTAAAATTCTGATAGCACTTGATCTCTCTATCATCAATCTCTCTCATTTTCCAAAACAAATTATAACCATACCCTATCGAATTTCAACCATAATTAAACTACAATGTCATTATTTTGATTCTCTATCATTTGCGATTTGGTTTCTATAATCTCTCTCACTTCAATCAAAATCTAAGTGCTATTCAAGGATTGTAGGTTCACTTGTAATCAAGATTGAAGTTCCGAGTTTGTAAATTGCTATAAAATCAAACCGATATAATTATGGGTGTGATGATTGTAGCCTATGAAATCAATTGGGTGTGTTTAGTAGCCCGTAAATCTAGTGGATGTGCTTGTAGCCTGGAAATCAAGTGGCTCTACGTAGAGGTCGAGATTTTGGAGAGTATGTCTCGTAGCCTTGAAATCGAGATTGTATTTGCATTTACTAGTTGAAAAGAAATCTGTACAAGGAATTGTACGAGACTGGATGTAGGGTAACTCCGAACCAGTGTAAAATCCTGGTGTGATCTTTCCTTTTACTGAATTTTTGTTTATATATGTTTTGATTCTATGATTGTTAATCTCATTATTCTAAGTATAGTTTCAAAAGATTTCAAAAGATTCATATGAATAACAAACCATTTCACTCCCCTCTAGTATTAATTTAGCCTTAAGATCCTTATTCTGCAATCTTACATATACTGTATTTGAAACTTACTACTCTATTTTCAAAATTGGTTTACATTATATTTAAAATGGACTTGAAGTACATTCAGAATTAGCGTGCATTATTAAAATTCACTTACATCGTAGTCAAAATTGATTTGCTTTGTATCTAATTCAAGATTTAAGCTTCCGGCTAGAACCCTGAAATTCCGGCCATTTCAGTTCAATTCCAGCTGGAGCCCAGAAGAAATAAAATTCTATTTTGGCTAATTAGTAAACATAGATCATTTTTTAATGCAATTACGAAAATTAGTAAAAAGAGACTCTTGGAGTCAAAATTTGCCGCCACCACCCAGTTATGTGATAGCACGAATATCTGGTCATAGATCTCAGATAGTATCAAACGTAGAGGATATAATATGAAGAACAAACAAATTATAAATGAAAGCAGGTAAAAAGAGACAAAATTTATAGTGGTTCGGCTTAACTCCGGCCTACGTCAACTCCAGAATAATCATTTTTATTATAATGTAGTTTGTTTATAATTACAATCCGAAATCCAAGAATAAAATTAGCAAAGTGTAGCCTAGGTTGAAGATAAAAGAAGAAGAAAAAAGATCTTTTTTCGACACCATACTGCTGTATTTATAGGGGAAGACGTGCACAGATCGGGCTAAAATTTCGACAGAAGAACTTCTAGGCCATAACAAGCCAATCAAGAATTTTCAAGCCCATTGGGGGTCACAACAGGGATCGATACCGACTTTATTTTGGTGTCCACATGGAGTGCGATCCCTCTGAGTGGTTCCCCATGATGTTAGCGATTTGCACTCCAAATTTCGTGCTATTATGATTTATGGTATGTGAGATATCGTGATTTTCGTAAAGTGGTTGTTGCATGTATTCTGATTTCAATCGGTCCCTTTGAAGGGATATGGACCGATCCCTCCAAAGTATCTCATTTGATGTGCGATCCTTATGTGGTATTCCAGATGTTGTAGAAAGCTTAGCCTCCAAGTTGCATGCCAATTGGATTAGTAGAAATTAAGTCATTGATCAATCTTTGCTTTGATACGAGTTGTCCTCTATTTTTAACTGATCTCTACTGAGGGAAGAGGGCCGATCCCTCCTACTTCATCCTTGGAGGTGCAACCTCTAAGGTAGACTTCCTAGGGTCCCTATATCCTGTTCACAAAATTTCATATGTATTGGACTTATAGATTTTGAGATATTGATTGTTTTCCGTTGAGTTGCACTTGTTTGACAGAAATACGCCGATCCCTTTTATACGATCCATTTTATACCGATCCCTTTCTTAAATGAAGTAATTTGCTCATAACTTGGGCATACAAACTCCAAACGACTTGAGATTTGAAATATAGCCTCGTGAGGCCTTCCCTGTCACTTTATACTGATCTCACTCTGTTTGGGACAAAAACCGAGGATATGTACCGATCCCTTAGGCGAAAGGATAGGCATTGATTCCCTATCTAGGGGTGGTACTAATCCGTACTTAGAACATTATGAAGAGTCTATCTCTTGATCTCAGTTGATCATCGTTTCATATCATTGTCTGCACTTGATTTCTATACATCATAATCATCGCTATAAGTTATTGGCCTTGATAATCGTGAAGTCTGTTAGGTTATATCTTCCTACATACTGCCTTGGAAAAAGGTGGGCTAATATTTTGCCCCCAGAAACATGCCTTGCGTCACAAAGGTGTTGAATTGCCATATATCTAGGGCTATCAATGGGTCAGGTTCGGGTCAGGTCAAGCCGGGTTTGGGTTGATACTAAATGGGTCGCGTCAACTCATTTATTAAACAGGTCAAAAATAGCTCAACCCCAACCCGGTCCGATTATAAATGGGTTGACCCAACCCGACCCGTGTAACCCGATTATAACCGAGTCGGGTCGGGTCGTAAATGAGTCGGGTCAACCCATATAAGGTATAAATGGGTTATAAACGGGTTATAAATGGGTCAAATTCGGGTTCATGGGTCATAATTGGGTTGGGTCAACTCATATAAGTATAAACGGGTTATAAACAGGTCAAATTCGGGTTCACGAGTCAACCTAAAACCTACCCGTTTATATACGGATCAAATTCGGGCTGACTCGAAAATGACTCGCCAACATAACTAGGTCGGGTTAATCTACTAATTTTCGTGTAATCTTTGGGTCGTGCTAGAAATTGACAGCCCTACATATATCCAAAATCCATAATTCATTGATAGTCATATTTTTCAATCAGAATCCAATCAAATCCACAGTCTCTTCGGATCATTTTATCCGAATCTACATCCATCCAAAGCCAAATCCATTGTTGATCCAAAGCCGAATCCATTGTTGTTCGAAGCTGATATCCAAATCCATGACTTCTCCAGGTTATTGTCTTAATCCAAACCATCGATCTCACTAGATCCATGTCGAGCACAACCTATACTCGATTACGTAAGTAAGTCGATCCATCGCATTCGAGCAAAACAACCTATCCCTTGCCAAACATAGTCCATACCTGAAGACCTTGATCTCTCTGGATTCTTGTCGAGCATAATCCGTACTCGACGACTTGAGTAAGTCGATCCATAGCGTTGGAGCAAAGCGACCTGCTCCTTGCTAGGATAGTCCATACCCGACGACCTTGATCTCTCCGAATCCTTACCAAGCACAATCCATACTCGGCGACCTGAGTAGGTCGATCCATCGCATTCGAGCGAAGCGACCTACCCATTGCCAGACATATTTCATACCTGACGACCTTGATCTCCCTGAATCCTTGCCGAGCACAATCCATACTCGACGACCTGAGTAGGTCGACCCATCGCGTTCGAGTGAAGCGACCTACCCGTTGCCAGGCATATTTCATACCTGACGACCTGTTGAGTTTTATTCTTCGGCCTCGATACCCAGTTGAGGACTTAATCCATATGCATGAGTCTGTTTCGTCGTGTTCTCTCGACGAAAAGACCCGTACCTTGCGATTGTTATCTAGTACCTTCGGACAGGACCACAACCACGACCAGTGTTATCAAATTATACTGATCCAAACTTAAACATTCCTAAGTCCATTTGCTAAATATAAAATAAGACTCTATACAACCAATAAACCAGAGTTCAAATAAAACTAGAAAAACAAGAGTTTGCAGCAAACAAAGAAAAAATTCACAAACTCAAGCACTACGGTTTATCATCATCTCAGAGCATTCCTAGGGACCGTCCTTGATCCTGTACATGTATACTTGACTTAGCCGTCCTACTGTGGAGTTTGTTACTTATTCCATGCCATCTCGAACAATTGATGACAAGTAGAGGATTATGCCTTGATCTAGGGTCCTTTTCATTCTAGGTGGACGGTGGCTGCTCCTGTTCCACCGCCGCAGCCCGAGTCCTTACATATTGTTGTAACTGACCATTACTCACGTGTTCCTCAATGATATCCTTCAAATGCCTACAGACATTTGTATTGTGTCCATACAACTCATGGAATAGACGGTGCTTTCCTGATGTTTGTTCGTGTTCGAAGGGTTCACTCCTTGCCGGCCTTCGATACGAAAAGCATCCTCGAGTATCCAGATATATCCGTTTTAGGGTTTCATTCAATTCCAAGTAAGAAGAGAATTTGTTTTCTCCCCTTTACCGCTTCGATCCATCGAAGTTATTGTCCATGTTCCTTTTACCTTTGTCTTTTCTTGAGCTTTCACCGGGCGGTTCTCCACCTTGTACCGTATTAACTTCATTGCCTCTCAATCAGTCTTCGCATCTTCTTATCACAGAAGCCTTTCTGCTTCATGGTAGACTTCGTCAAGATCCACCGATGGATCATGTATCAGTGATATCTTAAAATCTGAATTATCTGCAACTCCTGACACTGTCGCCATCAAAATCATCAATGGATCTGGTGATCCACCGAAACAATTGACGCATTAAACCTGGTTAAGAAATTCTTGAGTGATTCTCCTGCCCGCTACTTTACTGATGTCAATGTCATCACATTTTTGGGTTGGCCTCATAATGTGAACCTGAAACTGCTTCATAAATCTTTCGATCAATTCCGTCCATGCGCTAATAAAACCATTTTTCAACTGTCTCAACCATAGCGCCGCTACAT
Organism: Allium cepa; assembly: GCA_030765085.1. Classification (NCBI taxonomy): domain Eukaryota; kingdom Viridiplantae; phylum Streptophyta; class Magnoliopsida; order Asparagales; family Amaryllidaceae; genus Allium; species Allium cepa. The sequence goes on from CM060932.1 coordinate 418,682,257, forward strand.
CCATTAAGTAAAGGGGAAAGCATCGTGTCAGGACTTCTTCCAATGCTCCCAGTACTTCCATGTGCCGTATATACCTCATCATATGCATAGTTGGACCCGACTTTCCATCATAAACTTCCAGCGTTGATAGTTTGAATTCTGGTGGATTCCTAACATTCATGATATTATGAGCGATTCTATTTACATCCTCCAGATCCCTATTCACCAATCCTTCACACATAGCTCGCCTGATCATCTCTACAAACCTGTCATTGTCTTCCAGTAGTAGTCTCCTATCATCATGCCCAAGCTACCCCCGAGTCCACGAGGGAATTCTGGAACGTATTCCTATGGCTGAGCATCCAAATTCTGATTTGCACAAGCTCTATAGGATTGATCGTATGTCCTCCAGCATCACGATTGACCAGACCTGAGGCATGCCCTCATGCCCCTGGAGGGATTGGGGCCGATCCCTCTAAGATGGCCAAGGACAACCCTCGGCTGCTTTGTTCCATTCCTTTATCCAATTGCTCGGTCTCCATGCTCTCGTTTCTGATTCCTAACGACTCTTGCTGCCTCAACTCCTCGATCCATAGCTTCATTTGTTCATATCGTTCCAACTCCTTGGTTTTGCATTCCAGCAGCTTCTATGGCTTCAACCTGTCTTATCTGTCAGAGTAGATTCTGCGTCATCTCCTTTTGTATTTTTAGCCTTCGCTCTTGCATAGCGTTCACCATTGTTTCCGTCTCTTCCCTGGTGATGTAGGCGGAGGTTTAATTAGCTACAGCTCCTAAGGAAGCCACTTGACTCTTTTCATGATGGCTCTTATCCACTACCTGTGTGACGCCCCACCTCTATACCCACGCTAGCAAAGAGTATTAATAGATAATACCGTCTGCTAACACGGAGAATAAGGCTGTTTAGGAGCGACCATCTATGGCCTTGCTTTAATTATCTATTGAATACATCGACAATTGCCTTACCAAGCAGATCGACATGTCCAATGAATACTTAAAACAAAACCAGAGGTGGCTAGAGGATCTATCAGAACAGAATATAACAACTCAAATGTAATATACATCACAGAACAGTAAACCATCATATACACACATATACTGATACAAAGCAGAGTATACAAAATAATACATGTCAAGTGGTATAGAAAACCACAATATACAGACGAGTCAATAGAATACATATCAGAGTTATAACAGAAAGGACTACACAAAAAGCTAAGACAAAAAGGAGTCAGCGGAATAGTCCATGTGGAAGCAAAAGAGGCTAAGTCCAAAGCACCTAACCTGAAACATCTCGGTCTGACCCGAGTATAAAATACCCGGGTCAGTCTAGCTAAACAAATCAGTTAGATAAACTGAACAATAATAAACCTGCAAGGTCATACAGTATAACAAATATCTCCAGAGGAGAAAACACAATCATCAACAAGAGATGAATCATATAGAACAAGCCTCATATCATCGGCAACATATAGAAACAAAGGATACAATATCCCAAAACAAGCCAATAGGCAAACACCAAATACGAATAAGGTATACAAGTTCCACAAGGTAAACGCTATACTCCATGCGGCTCAAAAAGACCAATACCGAAGGGCGATACCAAGGGAATATACATATCAATGAAACATCATAAAATTTGCTTGAGCTCAGTACTGTACAAACAAGGATCCATAAGCCCGAAGGCTCCAAACCCAAGTATCACCCATGCGGCACATAAGGCCAACATCAGAGCGAAACTATATAGGGCGACAAACCCGAAGGCACAAACCCAATATCACCCATGCGGCACATAAGGCCAACATCAGAGCGATACTATAGGGCGACAAGCCGTAGTGGTGAAGGTCGAAGACCCAGTACTGGACACCACTAACTGGCGGAATGTGTCACAACTCTCGAAAAGGAATCCGAAAAGTGTTAACGTATGTCCCATAACCACTCGTTCGCACTAAACGGTTTACTATCCGTCAGCCCCTTTCACACTCAAAGCAGTACAAAGTTTACCTCATATCATCGATAAACCAAACCCGAAGGTCAAAACAATCAATTTTAGGTCAAGGATTAATCGGAAGGATAAACGCACAGATTCATGGTCCGTGTTTTGCCCAACCATTTAATCACCCTTCCACTTCGTTCGAAGTGCGAAAGTGTGTGTTTTAAATAGAATTTATAAATTAGAGAAACGAACTTTTAAATGCGATTCGAGAGATTATTTTATAAAACCCGTGGATTAAAATTAAAAGGAATCATCAGTCAAAACAATTGATAATCATACATAGGATCATCATGAATCGATTCAAATTGTAAATTCAACCCCAAAAAGGCAAAGTGGGCTGAAACAGCAGGTTCAGTCGACTGAACAGAGTTTTCAGTCGACTGACGCTATACCTGGAAAATTTTCCAGGTTCAGGAAACTTTCTGTTTCCAGGTTCAGTCGACTGTGCAGAGTTTTTCAGTCGACTGAATCATGCCTGGAAACTCTCGGGTTTCAGGTTCAGTCGACTGAACATAGTTTTCAGTCGACTGAATCATGCCTGGGCTGTTTCTCAGCCTTATTCAAATGAAGAGCAAACTCTCCCAAAATGCAATCGGACGAACATTGGCTCTAAGGGCTTATGCCAATCGACAAACCAGCCCTATATGTTCCTCGATGCATCACCAAAACATGATTAAAACATCAAAGTTAGGATTTCAAAGATTTGAACCCAAAACACTAAAAATTGGAATATTCCCCAATTCAATTGCAAGTGCATATGAACAAGGTGTTAGGAATTCATACCTAACATCAATGAAATCAAGAGAAGTAGATGTGAGTTCAAAACTCACCTTTTTAACTCAAGAACAAGAAGAAGAAGCTCAAATGCAAAGGAAAGGCTAACCACTCTTCACTCTTACTCAACAAGCTTCAATCTAAGAATAAAACACATATTTTCCTAAATTAGGTTTAGGATATTTTCTGAAATTGAAGAGGAGAAGAGATGGAGAAGATGGAGAAGAGGCTTACCTATCCTTCTCTTTGAATTTGGAGCAAGAATTTGGATTATCAAGAGCAACTAAGGCTTGGGAGTTTCTATTTCCTCTTCCTTTCCCCCATTTCAGTTGGAGCTTGAGTTTAGAAGTGAAGAGGAGTAGGAATGAATGAATGGGAGGAGATGGGCTGAGCTAGAGGGTTAAGTGGGGTTTGGGGCTGAACCCAAAGCTAAAGCCCAACCAAAAAAAGTAGCAAAATTCAACTTACTCCAAACATACCAAAGATTATGCTCAAAAGGATCGCAAACGACGCTTTGAACTCAATGGAAGTGGTTTCGAGCTCCAATTCGGCCGTTTGCAGAAAGTAACATTTCGGACTCCAAAATCCGACTAACGACGCTATACTTAAATAAATCATTTAATTATAAAATCGTTAAATATGCGGGTTGTTACAACTTGTCTTCATGTAGATTGCTTCACAATTGCTTTAAATCCAAGCTCTAGATCTTTTCCAAACTCTGAATTCGAATTCCAAATTCGCAAGGGCTGGCGCTTTCAGTGAAAGCACCAAAATATTGGAGTCAAAATTGGCCAGCATCACCTAGTTAAGTAATAGCACCAATATCCGGTCATAGATCTTAGAGAGTACCTAATGTAGAGAATGTAATATGAAGAACAAACAAATTATAAATGAAAGCAGGTAAAAATAGACAAGATTTATAGTGGTTCGGCTTAACTCCGGCCTACGTACACTCTAGAATAATCCTTTTTATTATACTATAGTTTGTCTATAGTTACAATCTGTAATCCAAGAATAAAATAGGCAGAGTATAACCTAGGTTGAAGATAAAGAGAAGCAAAAAGAAGATCTTTTTTCTAATGTCATGCATGCTGTATTTATAGGGGAAGACGTGCACGGATCGGGCTAAAATTTTGATAGAAGAACCTCCAGACCATGACGAGGCCACACAAGAATTTTCAGGCCATTGGGGGTCCACAATAGGAATCGGTACCTATCCCTATTTTGGTGTCCAAATGGGGTGCGATCCCTCAAGGGGTTTCCCACGATGTTATCTACTTGCATTCCAAATTTCGTACCATTTTGACTTACGGTTTGTGAGATATCGCATTTTCCATGAAGTGGTATTGCATGTATTCTGATTTCAGCCGATCTCTTTGAAGGGATATGGGCCGATTCCTCCAAAGTATCCCATTTGTTGCGCAATCCTTATGTGGTGTTACACATGTTGTAATAATCTTGGCCTCCAAGTTGCATGTCAATTGGATTAGTAGAACTCGAGTTATTGATCGATCTTTGCTTCAATATGAGTTGTCCTCTGTTTTTAGTCGATCCCTATTAAAGGAAGAGGGTCGATCCCTCCTACTTCATCCTTTTGAGCTGTCACCTCTAAGGTAGGTTCCCTAGGGTCTCCGTATCTTGCTTATAAAATTTCATATGCATTGGACTTACGAATTTTGAGATATTAATTGTTTTCCGTTGAGTTGCACTTGTTTGACTGAAATACGCTGATCCCTTTTATACCTATCTCTTTCCTAGGTGGAGTAGTTTCCTCATAACTTGAGCATAAAAACTACAAACAACTTAAAATTTGAAACGTAGCCTTGTGGGGCCATCCTTGTCACTTTATACCGGTCTTACCCAGTTTGGGACAAAAACTAAGGATGTCTACTGATCCCCTGTGGGAAGGGATATGCACCGATCCCCTGTCTAGGGTGGTATTAATTCATACTTAGAATATCATGGAGAGTCTATCTCTTGGTCTTTGTTGACCGTCGCTTCATATTATTGCCTGCACTTGATTTTTGTATCTCAAAATCATCGCTCTTCACTACTGGCCTTGATAATCATGAAGTCTGTTGGGTTAAATCTGCCTGTATGCTGCCTTGGCAAAAGATGGATTAATAGAAACAATGAAATTGAATAAAATATTCAATATAAATACCAATTTGAAGTATTTTTGTCATATAAAAGCGGAAAAATAAGATGTAGATTTATCTTTGTAGCAAAGCAAAACTGAAGCAGTTGACAGTGTGAAGTTTTTGTTTATTTGAGAAGAAGAAATTGATGACTTTCGTTGTTTCTCATGTAAGAGAAGTTGACATAGTCAAAAGATGTGACAAAGCATTAATATAAGGAGTGAAAGATAAAATAGAAATAATTAAAATGAAATTTTTGTAAAGCACCCTCTTTAAGTTTCCAAATACACATCCGTTCCTCCTTAAAAACAAGATTTAAAAACAGTCATGTTTTTAGTTTCAGCAAAAATGAATATATTTGCAATTTCGAAAAGTAAAAATATTTGCTGTAAATAATGCAAGCAAGTTTTTGTACTAAAAACTGCAAATATTCGCACTTTTCCCAAAAAATAGTCTTGGTCATCTTAACATGTGATTAGATTCAGACGTAAATTTCAAAGAAAAAAAATAGTTTTAACTGTTCAATATTGTATCTATTGTGTTAGAACCTCCATTCTATGTTTCAATGACAACAATGATATAATCATATATATTATACATCTTACCAAGCTTACAGGCATATAGTACAAGAGGACATCATGCTTAAAGATATTGGGATGCGAAGACAAACAAAGATCTATGGACCATGCTATGTTTAGTAAGGGTATTTTAGTGTATTAAGAGTCTTAAATAAAACATTGTAAAGTCTCCTTGAGTGTGTATATATGCACACACGATTTCATATACACTAACATAAATTGGAAACTAGATTTATCAGCCATGGACATCTGAGGAAATACTACGGACGTCTGTGACAATACTCGAGAAATTTTTCTCTGAGTCCACAAACGTCTGAGGTTTCCCTAAAGACGTCTATCATTTGAAAAACTACAGAATTCTAAATAGACACTTCTTTAAAATGAATAGAAATTAACTCTTCAACGAAATGTTGCAGCCACTAAAATGAATAGACCTTATCTAAACTCTTCATCTGCATCTTTTTGAATCTATAAATACAACCATGATTGAGATTTAGATATTAACAAAAATTGAATTAATTGAAATTTCTTACTCTCTTATGCATACGTTGCTTATATACTCTCAATCTATCATAATCAATATACAATTTTGGTCAAATCACTTCCTACAACTCAAAGCACTCACATTCACATATTCAAAGGAGATCATAGGAAGATTTGTACTATCGGTCAAAATCCGTGTTATTTGAAACACAAGATTGTCAAAGATATACTTTTGTATTAGCATATTCCTCCGACGAAGCGAGGGTTACTTAGTTAAAGGAAATATCGAATGGAAGCTTCGGGACTAGACGTAGGACGGAAGGTCCGAACCAGTATAAAATATCTGGTGTGATCGCTTTTATGATTTATTTTATTTATATTTAATTATTGTTCTCTATTTAATATAGTTAGTAATATATACTCTCACACGTATATGTAAATTACATTACTTCAAAAAAGATTCTATAGACTTTCATTTGGTATCAGAGCAAGGTCATTTCAATCTACAGTAACATGTAATTGAAAAATCAATAAAACGGCAATCACATTGCAAGAAGGTTAATCAACTACTTGTCCTCCACTATTTACTGGTTCTAATTATGCTTATTGGTCAACGCTTACGCGAATTTTTATGAAGCCAATGGTTTAGAAATATGGCTAGCAACTCAAAACAAATATGAAGCACCTGACACCAATATTGGCACGTGGACCGATGCACAAAAAGCATGGACATCTAACAATGCCAAAGCTATGAATGTATTGTTTTGCTCACTTGATAAAAATGAGTTTTCACGTGTCATGCTCTGCAAAATTACATATGATATATGGCGCATTTTATAAGTCACACATGAATGCACGAATAAAGTCAAGCAAACTAAAATTTCGATATTAAAAAACCAATTTTCATCTTTCAAAATGAAAACAAGTGAATCAATTATTGATATGTATGCAAGATTTCAAACCATTCAACATGATTTCATGGCACTTGGAATCAAATTGATAGATTTAGATTTAGTCATGCGAATTTTAAACTCTTTTACAAATGAATGGGAAAGAAAAGTTTTAGTCATCAAAGAAGCTAATGATCTTTCTCAAATTAAAGTCAAAGAGCTAATAGAAAATCTGATGTCATATGAAGCTAACTTGCAGGCTTGAAAAAATCGAAATCATGAAAAGAAAAACATAGCATTCTAAGCAAATAATGAAGATTCAAACGTAGATGAAGATGAGCTTGTCTTTATTGCCAAGAATTACAACAAGTTCAAGAAGTTCAAGAAGATGACCAAATTTCTAAATGGTGGCAAACCAAACTCCTCAAATCAAACATCGACTAAATGATATGTGTGTGAAAATTTTAACCACATGAAGAATGATTATCCTGGCTCAATAATGATAAAAAGAAAATCAAATTTGAAAAATTCAAGAAAAAGAAAAGAGCTTTTCAAGTAACATGCAATGATTCAAATTCGTCTTCTTCTTCAGATAGTGTTAGTGAAAGCAACATGGAACAAACAAATGTGTGTTTTATGGCTAACACTGATGAGGTACGTCTTGAACTTATTATGATGAAATAATGGATATAAGCATTGAACTAGATAGTAAATATAGACAATCGAAAAAATTAATTAAGGAATACGTAGAAAAGTCAACTGGATCGAAGTAAGAAATCGAATTATTGAAAGATGAAAAAATTATCTTAGAAGAAGAATTAGAAATTGTTCAAAAAAATGCAACGTTACTATGTAAAAATGAAAAATTATTAAATGATTTAGAAAATTATAAGTTAGAAAAAGTTAATCTAGAAAAAGAAAAACTAGAATTACAAGCAATTTTAGATTCTAGAAATATTGAAATTTGTGATCTTAAAAGTAAGTAAGATAAAAATAACATTCATGTAACAAAATTCAACAAAGGAAAACCAAATTTAGAAAATTTGATTATGATATCTAAACCATCTGAAAATCGAAATGGATTAGGTTTTAAAAACAAACAAAAGTCAGAAATATAGCACATTATACACAAAATTCAAAAAGCCCAAGTTAGGAACTAAGTTTAAGAATTCATATACAAACATGGTCAAAATATGGCTTCCCAAAAAAAAAAACTAATTAGACAAAAATATATTGATGAATATTTAAAGAAGGTTATATATAACAATAATTACATTTCTAAAGGAACCAAATCCTCATGGAGATAGCTACCTTCTTCCACTAACACGTAGAACCCTAATAAAAAATGTGGATACCAATTAAAATTTTCATATTTTGTAGGTCCCTAAAATTAAAATAAAAAATAAAGAGAAATAGATTCTCGATAGCAGTTGCTCTAAACACATGACTGGAAATGCTAATATGTTATCGACTATAACATATATCGATGGTGGCACTGTGACATTCAGAGATAACTCAAAAGGATTAGTTATCGACATTGGAGAAGTCATCAATGTTGGTATTTCTAACTCTTCTATAGTTACTAAAAATTTACTGGTAGAAAATTTGAAGCATAACTTATTAAGTATAAGTCAGTTATGTGATAAAGGATTTAAAATTGATTTCGAGAAAAATAAATGCAATATTTTTGATCAAATAAGAATTTAATTTTTGAAGGATTTAGAAATGAAACATATATGTTTTGAACATGAATGTCAAAAACAATACTAATTCATGCATAGCCGCGAATTATGTTGATCCATGGTTATGGTATAAATGTTTTTATCATATAAATTTTAAGAATATCAACAAATTAGCTAAAAAACAATTAGTTGGAGGATTACCAAAAATCAACTACAAGGTTAAAAACCTGTTTGACGCTGGTCACTTTGGTAAATTAAAGAAAAGTTCCTTTAAATCTAGAAAGGAAATTTCCACAAAGCAGCCTCTCGAATTACTCCATCTAGATTTATTCGGACCAACTCAAGTACGTTCAATAAATCATAACAAACACGTTTTTGTAATTATTGATGATTTTTCAAGATGTATTTGACATTAGTTTTAAAATATAAAAGTGACACTTTCGAAATGTTCAACATTTTTGCTAAACGAATAAAAAAATTAATGAACTTAAAAATTAAAAGTATACGAAGTGATCATGGACGTGAATTTGAAAATGAACTATTTACAATTTTTCGTAACAAAAGGGAAATTAGTCATAATTTTTCATTTTCTCAAACACCACGACAAAACGGTGTTGTCGAAAGAAAAAATTGAACTTTATAAGAATGTGCATGAATAGTAACCTACCAAAAAAAATTTGGACCGAAGCCGTTGCTGCTGCTTGTTATATATTATATTGTGTAACATGACTAAAAATACATGCTATAAAATATTTTTTAACAAGAAACCGAAAGTATCGTATTTTCGCGTATTTGGATCAAAATGCTTCATTTTAAACACCAAAGATTATCTAGGAAAATTTGATTCTAAAGCTGATGAAGGAATTTTTGTTGGTTATTCGGATCGAAGTAAAGCATATAAAATCTTTAATAAACGAGCCCAATATTATAGAAGAAAGTCTTCATGTCTTATTTGATGAAAACTTTAAAGATAATAAAAATGACGACGATGAAGAAATTATAAATAAAACTAGTACATACCTATACATGAAAATAATAACAATGTCAACAACAATAATGGTAATATGATAACGTCGTCGCCTAAAATATTAAGAGACCATCCTATTAATAATATTATCGAGGATTTAAATACAAGAGTATCAACCAGAATACAGTTAAATCAAATGAGTCATGTTGCATTTATATCAAATTTTGAACCAAAATATTATAAAGAAGCATCAAAAGATGATTTTTGGATTATTGCAATGCAAGAAGAACTTAATCAATTTGAAAGAAATGATGTTTGGGAACTTGTACGAGACCAAATGATCGATCTGTAATTGGAACGAGATGAGTTTTTAAAATTAAAGCGGATGAAAATGGAAATATTGTACGAAATAAAGCAAGGTTAGTAGCTCAAGGATATAATCAAGAAGAAGAAATTGATTATGACAAAACATTTGCTTATGTAGCACGTCTCGAAGCAATTCGAACATTACTAGCTTTTCATGTCATCATAATTTTAAAAAAAAATTCAAATGGACGTAAAAAGTGCATTTTTAAACGGATTTATAAAGGAAAAATCAAAAAGTATGAGAATGTTAAAACCTTCATCTATGTTTCAATGACAACAACTATACAATCATATATATTATACATCTTATCAAGCTCACACGTACATACTATAAGAGAACATCATGCTCAAAAATATTGGTACTCGAAGACAAAAACAAAGATCCATGGACCATGATATGTTTAGTAAGGGTATTCTAGTGTATTAAGAGTCTTAGATAAAACATTGTACTGTCTCCTTGAGTATATATATGCACACATGATTTCATATACACTGACATAAATTGAAAAACTGGATTTATCAGCCACAGACGTCTGTGACAATACTCGAAAAAAAAATTCCTAAGGCCACAAACGTCTGAAGTTTCCCCACAAACGTCTGTCATTTGAAAAACTGCAAAATTCTAAATGGACACTTCTTTAACATAAATAGAAATCAATCCTTCATCGAAAGTTAGTAGCCATTAAAATAAATAGACCTTATTTAAAAGTAACAACTCTTCATCAGCATTCTTTTGAATCGTAAATATAACCATGATTGAGATTTAGAGATTAACAAAAATTGAATCAATTGAATCTATTCTCTCTTAATTTATTACTCTCTTATGCATACATTGCTTACATATTCTCAATCTATCATAACTAAAATATAATTTTGGTTAAATCACTTCCTAAAACTCAAAGCACTCACATTCACATACTCAAATGAGATCATAAAAAGATTTGTACCATCAGTCAAAATATATGTTATTTGGAACACAAGATTGTCAAAGATATACTTTCGCATTAGCCTATTCCTCCGGACGAAGCGATGGTTAGTTGGCGAAAGGAAATACGAAAGGAAAGCTTCGAGACTGGACGTAGGATGTGGGTCTGAACCAGTATAAAATATCTGATGTAATCGTTTCTATTATTTATCTTATTTATATTTAATTATTGTTCTCTGCTTAATCTAGTTAGTAATATACACTCTCACACGTATATATATAAGTTACTTTACTTTACAAAAGATCATATAGACTTTCTGCAGCAACCTATCTTTTTGGGCGGTTTAAATCGACGATAAAACACACACGTCAGACTCAAACCATTCAAAAGGGCAGATCGTTATGGGGTAAGTAAGAAAAAGCGGGGAAAGAAAGATAACAAATACAGAATCTCGAAGCGGAATGACAAAAATATAATAATCAAATAAACAGTTCATGAAGTTGTTTACAAATAACATTGATTAAACTTTTATAATACAGTTCAGAGTTACATACAACAAGAATAAATAATAAAAATGCAGCAGAACAACATGATGCAGTGCAATAAATATAATAAATAATGATATTACAAAATCTTCGTCTTCATCCTCCAGAAAGCAATCTCCGATAAACTGAAAAGCTCAGACTGAACCGAGCGAATTGAAAAGACAAAACACTTGAGTTGGAACTAAAATATCTTATGTAAGTTAAATCAACGGTAAATAAATATGAGTATAACGGCATCGAAGATGTTTGCAAGGTTTGACATCTCCTATCCAGTATCTAACGTGAGTGCAATAACCTAAAAGATGTTCGGGATTACCATCTCCTAAGGATCCGTTAAACCATCTACTATGTAGTACAATACGCTATAATAATAGTGTCTACAGTAAAGTAAAATATTAAAATAGTGTTAAGGCGTTACTCATATCCCCCTTAACACATTTTTATATATTCTCATAGTCTATACAGTACTGTAATTCCTCTGTAAACTGGAGGGCACGGTACAAGCCAAACTCATAGAAGGCGTAGTAGGACAAGTGAACACAGCACTCGAGGCAATGCCAGGGTAGATATACCAATTACGGATCTGAACTGGTGGTAACACATAATAGCTACTACCATCCACTTCGGAACACACTCTGATAATCAAAATCAAGGGGTGGCCACCAAATCATCATAATTTCATAATATGGTATCGAAGAAATGTGTTCGATCGGAGGTGCGACCTCACTTGGCCCGGCGTGGCTCCTGTTTTAGTCACATCTAAGATGACTCATGGGAGTGAGGGCTACGTAAATAGCTCATACAGATCGTACACCAAACCATCCTACTTCATTCTGTAGTCTCCACCATGTACACGTTGTTAAAGTGGTTTTCGGTATTGGCAGAGAGTATGACAATATCTGATCCCGGTCTCCTTAACAACCAAACGCTTATTTCACACCGGACGGTTCTTTTACATTTCAAAAAAAACAAATTCATATTTAATATCAAAATATCATATTCGATTTCAAGCCATATCACTTTCGAAATCATATTCACTTTCAAAACCATATTCACTTTCCAATTATCGATAAGATAGCTTAATTAAATTCTCACTCCAAAATCATCATATTTACTCAAGTATGTCATTTCACAAAAAGGTTCAATTTCAAATCCCAACTTAGGTTGTATCGTCATTAAGGATTTAAATCTAAATACTTCAACTTTATAAGGTCTGAAATTTTAGAAAATAGTTTAGATAATCATAAATAGTTTTAATAGTTTTAAAAATAGTTTAAAAGAGTTAAAATACTCTAAAATAGTTTAAATGATTTAAAATAGTTAAAAATAGATTATATAATTTATATAATTACAATAGTTTAAATAGATTTAATTATATTAAATCAAATTTAAATTATATTAAATAGATTTAAAATAGATTAAATAGATTTAAAATAAATTAAACAGATTTAAAATAGATTAAATAAATTTAAAATAGATTAAATAAATTTAATTAGTTTAAAATAGGTAAAATAGATGAAATTGGATAAAATAGATTATAATAAATTAAAATAGTTTAAATTGACTAAAATAGTTTAAATTAGTTTAAAATAGATTTCAAAGTTATATTCAAACAATTTCAATAACTCAATTTCGATAAAATTCATTTATATTTGACAATTCAACTTTGAAATTCCAATTTAAATCCTTTGAACAATTCCTTTAAACCAATTCCAATTTCAACATTTAAAACTTGGATTTCCAAAAATAATTCAGTTTTATAAAACCAATTTTATTTCAAAATATCATTTAACTGAATTCAAAAATTAAGGATTTAAAATCATTTAATTTAACCAATCTGGTGTTCATATATAATTTTCTACCCTATGGTCAAGTGATACGGATATTTATCATTTCAATCCGTAATTATTTAAAAATTACGGGTATATATCATTTCAACCCGCAATCCTAGAGTAAGTCCAAAATCCATAAAATCGCTCGGGTTTATCATTTCAACCCATAATGATTTTTTCTTAATCTATAGATCGTTCGGGTATGCATCATTTCAACCTATGAGGATTTTCTAACAATAAACTAAGGGAACATGTAATGTGATATCAATATATACGATAACATAACATTTAGTCATCTAATATCAACAATTAAACATTCATCACAATCATTATTCAAATTAACCAATACACATCAACAATTAACTAATTATCATTAACAGGTATAAGCTGGCAATTAAAATTTAATATTAAATTAAATGGCAATTATATTCAATAAATTCAGATTTAACTGGAATGACGATTTAAATATATCAAACAGCAATCAATCAACTTCTAATCACATCATAAATTCAATTTAACTAACATAAGACATTTTAGTAATGTGAGTGGGTCAAAACACCCACCTTCGATTTGTCGTCGATTTAAAATTCAAAATTAGCCCAAAAATTTAACAGAATGCAGCCAAAACTATTCCAAAATATCTGGATTCCAATACGATTCCAATGAAGAAAACCACGCGTGAATCCGAGCACGTATGCAAAAGTTATTAACATTAGAAGATTGGAAAATTTCGACTTCGGGTCTTACTTCGAGTCACCACCTCAATTACCTTGTGCTTGCTTTGAGTTTTTGCCAAAATGACCCAAGACCCAAGTCATTTGGCTCCTGACCCGAAGTCGCTGCAGGGTTTTGCGCCTCTAGAACTCGAAGCGCGTCCAGATCCGCCTTGTTTGGCATGAAACTCTCTCTGACCCAAAAGTCGTACAGGGTTTTCGCCTCTGTAACTCGAAGTGAACTTCTTCCAGACTCGAAGTAAACCTGAAGCAATTTTTTTTCTTTGAAATTAGGTTTTGGAATTTGAGAATTAGGTTTGATGTTCTAAGATTTGAGAAGGATGAAGATGTACGTACAGAGAAATAAAATGAGAAACAACTGGGTTTATAACAGCCTATATATAGGCAGGGTTGGATTGAAACGTTAACGAACCGAAAAGCCTGTTTCGTTCCCGAAATGAAAATGGATCATCTGATATGTCAAAATATAGGTTTTCGATATTTTCAAACTCAATGGAACAAGTTTCAAGTCCTAGTTCCATTGTATACAGAAGTTAGTTTTCAAAATCACCTTATTTCAAATTGATTTCATTTAAATTGATTTCTACGCGTTTTGAGTCCGCACGATCAAATGACAAGTCCGATCGCTACGAAACTTGAAACCCTACAAAAATTCACTGTTACGGATCCGATGAAATTGGTTTCGTCGGACTCCGAGACAGTGACCAAAATGACTATTTTTACGTTAATTAATTAAATTATTATTAAATTAAATTTATCGCTTTTCAAACTCAAATTTTATAACTAACAAATTTTTATCACTTTTGGTTAACTAGTAATTATAATCTTTTAAAACAAATTTTCCATGTCAAATTCAACTATTAATATTGCGCTAATTACATCATTCTACTTCCAATTGCAATAAATTCATTAGTTATAATTTAAAACTCAATATATTGATTCATTTTGATTTCAATCTTTTACTCAATCAATCGTTAGTTTATGGACATAGTTAACATTGATTTTCCATACATCAATATTCTACAATTTTCCTCTTAATTCATATTAACGCAGTATTTACTTACATTTACTACAATTGATTTACAATTAAGTTTCAACGGATTAAATAACGGAATGATAATTAAACCTGTAGGATCGATTTCACCCTAGAGGGGGGGTGAATAGCGTGATAGTATAAATTATAAAAATTAATTGCAGAAGCTTATAAACTAATATTAACACAGATCACAGAATATTACCAGCACAGAAATAAATAGCAGAATAATAAAATGCAGAACAGAACAACACAGAATTTACCCAGCTTCGGCAAAACCCGGCCTACATGCTGCCCCCAAGGTTTCTACTAGAAATTAGAAAGTCCCTTGCTTACACACGTAAACTCGCTATACCCGCTATTGACTATCCTAACTCTACGCTCAAAACCCTGGCCACAACTCAACCACCGAGTTGCGAATTCCCAAACTACACACCGTAGTTTGTCCCCTAGTCACACGACTAGAAAATTAAAACGGTTAAAAGAGAATTTTTAAACACAAATTTAAAAATAAAACTAAACTAAAAAACCCTAGTTTAAAAACTTTTAAGTCCAAAAGAAAAATAAACCGGCCCAAACTTCTTTTATTTTTTTTCACTGTGCCGGCCCTTTTCTTTTATCTCGTATGTGATAATGGCTGTTCCTCTTCGTCCAAAAACTAGGGCTTTCGAAGCTGCGCTATTTGCTCGATCGATAGGAATTTGCGTGTTGCCTTGCTCGATCAATTCTTCGTTGCTCACTGCTGCTTCGACGAGTTCGATTTTTGCTTTGGTAAAAATTTATGCTTTTGTGCTTTTCGATTTTCATATTCGAACTCATGTCTTCATGCCGATGATGATTGGGGCATTTTATAGGGTTCGTTACCTTGATTTTTCGTTCGTCTGATTGCTTCAAAATTTGTTGCTTTGCCGTTGATTACACTTTGATGCTGATGATTTATTTGACTTTGTCAATCTCATTTCTCTGCCACTTGATGATGCTTGAATGTTTGAGATTGTTTTTGACTTCTTCAAATCGTATATTGATGGTCACGGCTTTGATCATATGACTTGTTCGATTCCTTGATTCATACGGCAGAGACTTTCTACTTTTACTTTTCTTTGACTATTTCAAAGAATACGCGTACGCACTTGATTTCTTTTTTCATTCGTGAATTTTGACTTCTCTGGCACTTGAATTTTATAACTTGACTTCTGGTTTCTCTGTTTCGTATGTATGCTGTGCATTTGTAGTTGGTTTGAAAACTTTTGTGTTGTAGTTGTCTTGTATAACTTGAACTTGATCTGTGCCTTGTCCATTCTCGTGTGTTCATCCCTGTAATATATGCTACCGATACATTTGGAGTTGGTTCATGTTGCATTGACTTGTTTTGTACTGGTGCACTTCTATTTGCTGTCATGTTGCTGGAATAACTTCGACATTGTTTTGATGCATTTGCATGTTGTAAGTGTAAGTGTTCATTCATGTTTTGATTATGACTTCATTATAGTTCTAGATGATCATTAGGTAGTTGTCACTGTATTGCATTGAGCTCGACATTGTTGTTTACTTCACTTGTGTATTGCCTTCACTGTCCACTTGAACTTGGAGTCTGCCTTGATCATCTTGTAAACCGGTCTGGTCTGGTGCACCTTGTTTGCTGTGACATTGTTCATGTCTGTTTATGTGCAGTTTACATTCATGTTGCCTCTGTGTTTGTTGTATCTTTGAGCACTTGATCATTTAAGCCTTTGTGCTTTGGTGCTGTGTTGAATTTGTGCAGTGTTGTACTTGTTGCCTTGTATCACTGGTTCATTCCACTGTTTCATGCATGCTCGACATTGTGACTTGTTTTGTTTGCATTTGGCCCTGTTACTGTTGGTCTGGAGTTGTTTAACGAAGGGGTTGAACCTGTTAGTCGAGCTTGCATACTTCATGTAGCCTTGTGTTGAACCCAGTTTTACAGCTCGGGTTTGACCTTGTGCTCGTGTCGTGATTTTAAATATATTGCACGTGAGTTGAACCCGGCTTTGCATTTGGGTTTGACCTGTGCTCACCTGTCCCTGTAGCATTATCAAGTGTATATCGGTGTGCACGGCCTTGTGGCATATACAGTGATACACTGTGTATGTCACAAGCTGTTCGTGTATGATGAATTCATATTTAAATGATGACGAACAACCCAAATAACTGAGGCAAATATTATTTTCAAAAACCATATTTTATTTTATATCACAAAAATATTTTCTTTTCAATTTTACTGCGTTAGTGAATATTTTTGCAGATTGCTTAGATGCTGGATTCTAACTGGAATAAAGTTGAAGATTTAAAATATGAGTTGAGTGAATGAGTGACGTGTAGTGAGGTTAAATGTAAATATGAAATTGTGATGTATTTGTAATCAAACTTGTATATGTATAGTGAGAGCTTGAATTTGTCTATTCAAAATTGTAATAAATATTTGTTTGAATAAAATTTCTGTTTGAATTCAAATTCTGTGTATTTAATTTTATTCAGCAAATATTTATTTAATCTATGAAAAATAAAATAGTATATTATCAAATACATTTAAACGAATGTATATATGTTTATTATCATCAAACAAAAATCATATAAGCGCATATTCAACAAAACCATTGTTACAACTTACAATTTCAAACACAATTCTATGTTTATTGTTAACAAACAAAACTAATAAATTCACATATCGATTAATTATTATATTTTAATCAATTCCAATTAATTACATATAATTTCACCGTTTAATACAACATTTAATTTATTTACTCATTTACAGTTTATACCCAATTTTAAATCATTCCGATTAATTGAGATTTCATTAAAATAGTTATCAATCGCCTTAAATTAACATTATTAAATTTCAATTAATTGAAATTGCATTGAAATGGTTATCCATTAACTTACACTAAGATTACTACATCTCTGTCTAGTTATTATTCTCGTTATTAAACTTAAATTTTTAATTTTTCACAACATTAAATTCCAAAACATATTTAATTAATAAATTTAATTATTGAAATTTACGGATCGTTACACTTTCATATCGTTCCTCTTTAGAACCATGGATAGCTATCCAAAAAAAACTGACTCAAAGCCCAACACAATGTTTGATCTACGCATCACTTCCGTCCTAAGTACAAAAATATTTTTATTGTCCAATGGCTCACTTTATGCCCTGTTAGCTCTATATTTATATAGGATTCTTTGTTGAAAAAAAAACTACAATGTGGGACTTATACAAGTCATCTATAAAATTCCTCTATTCTTCAAAACAAACCGATAAATCTTAAAAATAAATTATTATTGTTATTGTTGTTATCGTCATCGTAATTATTTTGATAACAAAAGTGGTACTTGATTCAAACAAAACGCTTGTTTTGATGTCTTGGAGATTTGAATCCATGAGCTCTTATGTTTAGAACGTCATAACATTTGACACTTAAGCTATTGGTCCTTGACTTGATTTTTAAAAAAAATTAACAACTAAATGAAAGGAAATTGCTTTTCTGTAGATCTTGATAAGGGTAAAATCATAAATTCGTGGAGAATGTGCCATGAAACCAGGGTTCTCATAATTTTATCAGATAGGCTTATTTTATTGCTGAGACAAGCCATGAATTTCAAACTCTTTGAGTAGTTATCATATTCACACAGCAAGTAAGCCTTGAGTGAAAACAAGAAGCTTTTCCGTATTGTATTTTTATTTCGTCTATATAAATTGCATTCCAGCTTTCCAAACTATCCAAGTATTTATCATATTTATTGCTTACATTAATCTAATATCCAGTGTCGAGATGTCTCAGCAGAACAAATGAACGTAATATTTTCTTTAAAAAGAAGTACATATTATGGTTGAATACTTAGAAAAGGGCATACCTGGTGCCACAATAAAAGAAAATTGCTTATATCAGTTATTTGGGTCCGAAACAAATTATCTTCAAGCATGTAATTATCCATTGGTTTTCAGCATTTTGAACAACGCATAGTGATGACCTAGCTAATAGACCACTCTTCCAAATAAATTAGAGTTGAATGCAAAAGCGTGTACATCTATCTATTAATGTAACAACAATCCATTGACTTTCTAACAATTGGAACGGTGCCCAACCATTTGATTTTGATTACTTTATAACTCTTTGAATATTTGCTTTTGATTCTGTTGCATTTAAGTATTATTAATTCTTTTACATATTTGCTTACTGTCAACCTTTGCCGAACAAATGATAATTCGAAACCATGGGATAACATGATATTATTTGTTAACGTTTACTTTGCTTTGTTGCATAAAAAAATACTAGAGGGAAAAGCTTCGGTGAAATCCATGCCTGCTAAGGTCCAAAACAACCAATGTGGCATTGGATGCACAATTAGACATAAGTAATCTAGTACTGTGATCTTTATTTACTAAAATATTGCAAATTACACTGCTTTTATACTGCTAAATGATATGATATGATATAATTCTTCATGTGTGGTTTGGCCAGCCATCTCAATCAAACTGTACCGTTGTTAATTTCACAAACTAATCTAGATCCTGATGATAATATAATTTATCCTAGGAACAAGTAAAATATTACTTTGCTAAGTTAGATGTTGGCTCCCTTCAAGTTTATCTTAATTATATACATCTAATACAGAAGGTTTGAAGTAACTTTAGGATTCCAATACAAACTATCCCCAAGACTGGAAGATATAAAAATAACGGTTTTTAGCTTATAAAATTTACGCGGCAAATTATATCCACATACCAAAAATCACCTAAGATACACTATTCTGCTAATGAATTTTGTTACTAAAGTATTGTTCTTCTTAATTGCATTTTTCGTCATATTCTTATAACACATCATATAAAACCATTATAATTAATAATAAGATCTGTACACTGATGAAAAAGTGAATGAATTTTTTACAACGAAACCTAAAATTTCAATTAAGAAACCTTCGACAGAACTAAAGTATTTAAATTTTTAAATAGTTTAAGAAAAAATGTTAAAATTAAAGTTGATTTTGTTGAAATTAATAAATTTGGAAATACTAAAGACATAACAATATAACCAAACATTAAAATTCAATTTGTTGAATTTAAAATTAATTGGTGCTAGAAATTTCTTGTTTTGTGTAAATAAGTTTCAAAATTTAAAAAGGAAAATCGATAAAGATGAAAATAAGGATAATTTTGTAAAAGATATGGTGTATGAAAAGTAATTTTTGATGTATGTTATTTGTTATATTTTCAGCCATCCGTTAAGAGATCATTGGTGTATAAATAGAATTAATCAATTTACGGAGTACATATCTATATTGATTTGCTACTTTATTTAACAGAAAAGATAGAATAACAAGGCCATTTAGCTAATATGCCAAAAATATTTCTACCGACACTAGAAGAATTATTTTTGGTTTAAACCTGTCTGGTGCATTTTGAATAGGACAAATGTAAATCAAATGTCAGCGCATGTACTTCACCGAAATCAACAATAATTTAAAGTACTCAATTTATCAAGAAATCAATCAATTCACAAATAAATTAACAATAAATATTCAAGTAAAAAATTAATCAGATTTGATCGAAGTGATGTATGTTCCCCTTTTGTATGCAGTTTGACACTGCCATTCTCTCTTCGTGTTTTGTTCCATGGACTTTTTCACCGTTTTGTATTGTATAATTTTAAAGTCTACATCATAATTAATGATAAATATTAGATGCATGTCGATATATTTGCCTATTGAACAACATGATACACACATGGATTTCAATGCAAAATATATTTCATAATAAATTCCAACAATGATTTGAAAGCAACATGAAACTACACTCATTCCTATTTAGCATATAAATCTAAAGAGTATATAAAGTTTTAAGAGTAAATAATATTTTACTTTTATGATTATTTTTTGTTAGATTACGATTATATATCTCTGTTCGGAACATTTAAGACTAATACATTCAACATTTCGTACTGAACTAGCGGTGTAATCTTATATATATATATATATATATATATATATATATATGTATGTATATGTATATGTATATGTATATGTATATATATAAAGTGGGATGCAACCAACACTAACCTCGCACTATGCCCCACCAAGACAGAAAGCATATATGTATGCCATCCTCAACTCCATCGTTAAATGCCAATCTTCTAACCCTACTCATTCCTCTTTCTCAGCAGCAAACTGAAGAAAGAAGAAAGAAGAAAGAAGAAAGAAAAGAACATAAAATGCCTCATAATTTAATGGATTCCACCAAACCAACAAAACTAGAAAGCTATAATACCTACATCCGGAGAGTAAACAGTGCAAAAGCAGCCTCTGCATCCACAAAGGTCTTCTTCCGTGCAACCCTCCTGACCACCCTCCTCCTCATCCTCCTTTTCACAGTCAACATCTACCCCCCTCTAACCACCACTACCTCCATCTCCTCCTCATCCCATAGAAGCCTCCTCTCATCCTCCATTACAAACACAGGACCAAAATGGGAGAAGCTGGTCAGAACCTCCGCATTGCCCCACAAAGGAAAAATGTCTGTGCTTGTGACCGGAGCAGCAGGGTTTGTTGGGACCCATTGCTCGATTGCTTTGAAGAAGAGAGGAGATGGTGTAGTTGGGCTTGATAATTTTAACTCCTACTATGACACTTCATTGAAGAGGGCAAGGCAGGCTATGCTGGATAAGCGTGGTGTTTTTGTTGTTGAGGGTGATATTAATGATGGTGAGCTTCTCGCTAAGCTTTTCGATGTTGCTGCTTTTACTCATGTTCTTCATCTTGCTGCTCAGGTATTTTATTCCTTTATCTGTCATAGTTTAAACAGATCGAATGCAAATATTTGTGTTTAATTTGATAATTAGATTGTAAGGAAATTTATCTCTAACTTTAGCAATGAAAGCACTTGCCACTTGGATGATAGTGTTTGACACTTCGATGCTGACCCTACAGTTGAAGCTAATTCCAGACAATTATGCTGATATGACATTAAATAAAAAGCATTATTTGAAAAACAATATTTCCATGTGATTAGTTTCGTTCATATTCACATGAATTTACTTTCATAGACAGGATGCAATGAAAATAACAAAAACAACAATCGAAAATAATGTGTCTGAAAGACAAGCTTAACACGTTTGATTACACGCTATTATCAGTAATTGTTATTGCCATGACAGAGTTATGTAACTAATAATCTCTAATTCAAGGCGTTTAAGTGGAGAATTCACAAGCATCCTTACACAATAATCGTCTTTCAGGTTGTTCTGATTTTCAAATTTCAGTATGGCATATAAGTAACAACGCAAACAGCTAGATTAATAATTGTCAGTTTTCAACTTTTCCATAATTGTTCTTCTTTTTCTTTTTTCCCCTTTATTTCTTTTTTCCCCCTATTTTCCATTTTTTTCCAACTATCAGTTGAACAGCATTTCTATTAAATTTGGCCTAATTCTTAATCAATCAATGATTGACAATACCCATCAATTATTCCTGAGAAATAACAGTTCCATCATTTTTGTGAGCCACATGTAAAACTAAGGAGTTTTGATTAATATTAGTAGAGCTAATAGTACTATGTAGGAACGTCAGTATTACTACACATTTCTCTTAGCTCTAATATACATCATATATGTTATTCAACTTCCAAGTTAATATGTGATTTAGTACCTGGAACCTAACAAATTCACATAAAAAAATTATATCATACACAAGATGGACCAAGTAATGTGACTCGTGGTCCTAACGAAGTCCATACAATGGAAAAGAGTCACACTCATAATCAAACTAATATTAATTTTTGTTCACTTCGTCTACAGGCTGGGGTAAGGTACGCAATGAAGAACCCACAATCCTACGTGGCATCGAACATAGCTGGGCTAGTCAGCCTATTCGAAACGGCTAAATCAATCAACCCGCAACCCGCAATAGTATGGGCCTCCTCCTCCTCGGTCTACGGGCTCAACACAGAAAACCCATTCTCTGAGCTCCACAGAACCGACCAGCCTGCCTCCCTGTATGCCGCAACCAAAAAGGCAGGTGAAGAAATCGCCCACACGTACAACCACATCTATGGCCTTTCCATAACAGGCCTCCGCTTTTTCACAGTTTACGGCCCATGGGGCAGGCCCGACATGGCTTACTTCTCCTTCACCAAAAACATACTCAACGGCAAACCTATCACCGTTTTCAAAACACAAGATGGCAAAGAAGTTGCACGTGACTTCACCTACATTGATGATATAGTAAAAGGTTGTTTAGGAGCTTTAGATACTGCGGAGAAGAGTACAGGGAGTGGAGGTAAGAAGAAGGGGCCTGCGCAGTTGCGAATTTACAATTTAGGAAATACATCTCCGGTGCCCGTGGGGCGATTGGTGGGTATTTTGGAGAATTTGCTCGGTGTGAAGGCGAAAAAGAACGTGGTTAAAATGCCTAGGAATGGAGATGTGCCTTATACCCACGCTAATGTTAGTTTGGCTGCACATGATTTTGATTACAGGCCTGTTACTGATTTAGCCACTGGGCTGAGGAAGTTTGTGAGGTGGTATGTTGGTTATTATGGGATCAAACCTCCCGTTAAAGTTGGTGGAAAAAAAGATTAGGATGGTTATATGGTAGATGTATATCTCAAAGAGTATACAGTATTGATAAATGGTGGGGGTATATGTGAACTTAGAGTTGTTTACTTCTGACCTTGATGTGCAAAATTGTGAAGTTATACTGTTAAGAATATCAGGTGTATTTAATGAATTTGTGGGATAAAAGGCAGATACAAATGAAGAAATGATGAAATTAATCAATGATGAAGTCATTGCCATTGATTTTCTGGGCATAATTTGTTTAAAGTGACTGTGCTTTAAGTTGATGATAGCAATAAACTATATTCTTTCAAGTTCGCAATAAAATTTCGTATTTTATAAGGAAGATTTTTGTATTATGAAACATTCTTGCAGTTCCATTGTCATGCAATGAATCCACAGACCATAATTTTGTTTTTGTTAGCCAAATTATTAGAAGTCCTACATAACAAAATCAGCCTAACCTGGAAAGTTATTGTATATGCATATATATAGACAGTACACAGAATTCACAAGCCATGTACTTTTCTAACTAATCCTATTTAGGTTTGCACTAAAACAGTTAACGGCTATCTAGGAATAAAGAATCGTATACAAGTAACGCCTAATAATCTAATTAAATAAACGAGAAAGAGCAAGGAACTTTAGCGATATCTTATAATACACTGAACATATATCGACATATGTTAAAAGGTTAGAAAAAATAAATTGTGATGGACAAATACCAACATTGATCATTATTCATTATTTTTATAAATCTTAGAAGCAATTATGTTGGAAAACGTGAACCGACATCTATTTTTACGTTTTTTATTCCATAATTTGAATTAAATCTTTAACTTTCTTGGATCTGAAGCATATATCTCAATAGTGGAGTTGGTTGTCTAGGCCCATGCCTTATTTTTATATAGATAGATAAGCTACAGCATAATAAGATAAATTTTCGAGTGAAGTCTTGAAAAAGGATTATGAACTGAAATGAAAGGAGTGGGATAATATCAGTGATTCTTTTAACTAATATTTTATATCCTTCCTGTCATTTTCTAGCATTTCTCATCTACGTTCAAAATTAAACGAGACATTAAACTTGATGGTTACTCAAAATACGTTCAAGCAAAAGAATAATAGATTGTTGGCTTTTTTTCCAACTACTTGTTGAGACTTAAGACACTGATAGCTCCGCGATTGGTGGCATGCCATGTTCTATGGCTTGCGAATGACTTAATTGTGTGATAAGGAAAGAAGGACAGCCAAGCATCTGCTTTCTTTTCCAAATATTACTGAAAATGAATTGGATCTTAATTCTTAAACATAAATACAGGAAGAGATAACGTTCTCATGATTATAAGTATACACATTAAGCAAAAATGTTTTTGAACTAAAACCCACAAATTACATTTTGGATTAAGGCTTTTTTACAATAGAGCAACACAGAACTTTTTACATTACTCGACGGTTGCTCATATATTAAATACCAACAAGGAGTTCATAAAAAGTAGAACATTTTCCGGTATAATTCGGTGATAACACTCTTAATATGGTGAATTGAATATTTTGAAAGGGCCTGATATGTGGACACTGGCATAAACTCCAGAGCAATTTCGTTGGCCACACATTATACGCTATCAAAATTTGAAGCTATGATTTTATGTATTGTATTACATTAAATGGCATCATTATATAATAGTACACAGTGTTCTAAGTTCAAACTAAAAAGCTAGCAAGTGTTGGATTATAAAGACGTCCTACGCAAATATTAATGAGTATGGTGGAGAAATGATACCAAAGTGTGTCCCATATCATAACATGGTCATATTTAGTCATCAAACACTTCCTTCAAATTCAAGCCTTCGTAAGCCCACTTCACCAACCTATAACATTTTCACATCGGAAGTGGGACCTTCGTTATCATCATATCACATGAAGTCGATATTAAATCACGTTGGGGCTATCTCAACCCATTTCCACTAAAAAAATATGAACATATATTAATACATTAATATAAATCAAGAGTGTTAATATGTTAAAATTCATAATATGAATAAACGGTTATGGGTTGTGACATTCATTTTAAATATTGGAATGTAGAATGGTATAAAAATCAGTTTGCTAATATGTTATATCTACGGAATTCAAACATCTGTCGATGAACATGTCCACAAATCCAAATGTTCTTTTTTCAGAATAAGCATTGGATATAGCGACTCATTATTCATTGGAATGCCAAAATACAAAGCTTTCACATTCTTATTATCGATCTACTTATTGAAACCAAGATGAGATCATTATGAATATTTAAACGTCTGTAAAAATACCTTTTCATCTACAGTATGTCAAGATATATGTTATGTATCTACTATATAATGTGAACTCCTTTTTTTTTAAGGATAATGTTGTGCCAGGCTCTCGTAGTTAACTCTGCACTTTCACAGTACCTATAAAATATTAGTAAAGATTAATAAAATCTGCTAGGGACTCCAAATTATTACCTCAATTCCCATGATTCTGCATGGCTTTTGACTGGATATGTGTCATGATGATCATCATTGCTTAAGATAACTAGGGTATAATCTTTATCTTATTAGCACACAAATTCATCAGCATAACTAAATTGATAGTTCACCAAGATCTATATCGTTAGATGAAAGCAAAATTCCATCTAAGACTTCTCGAATCTGGACTTTCTTCACATGTCTCTTATCTGTCGCAACAAATTCATGCATTTCACTTCCAATCTCAAGTACGCTGCAACCAGGAGCTCTTCTTGATTTGCTTCTTCTAATCTTCTCTTTCTCTTCCCACATACTTAAATTAGAGTAAGCATTTGACATCAATACATCATCACCGACATATTCAGGGTCTAATTCAATCAGTTTCCTCCTCGCGTAGTTCCCAATTCTAACATTCCCTTTCAAACTACAAGCACTCATCAATGTTCGCCATATAACTGCATTAGCCTTAAATGGCATCTTCATAATAAACCGATAAGCTTCCTTCACCTGCCCCTCTCTACATAACAAATCAACCATGCATCCGTAATGAGCTACATTACGCTTCACATTGTGATACTTAACCATATCAACCCACTGCCTCTTTCCTTCTTCTATCAGACCTCCATGACTGCATGCAGTTAAAACACTAACAAATGTAACACTGTTGGGCTTACAAGCACCATCACTCTTCATCTTATCAAAGAGGTCCAAAGCTTCATATCCTCTCCCATGTGATGCATATCCCATAATTATTGATGTCCAAGTCGTCACATCCCTCAACTTAATATCACCCTTCAAAAATAAATGATGAGCTATATCAATTGCTCCACACTTACAATACATATTTATAAGAGCATTGTTCAAAATATAATCTTTCTCCAACCCATGTTTCCGAATGTAAGTATGAACCCACTTGCCCGCATCCAAAGAACCAATGTCAGCGCAGGCAGAAAGCGCTACAGTCAATGTAACAGCATCAGGTTCAACAAATTGCAACTGCATTCTCCTAAACATAGATAATGCTTTGTTGGGTTTTTTGTTGTTTACGTAACCAGTGATTAATGAAGTCCAAGCTATCAAATTTCTATGAGACATTTCAACGAACACTCTATGTGCTTCAATCATATGATTTGAGTTTGAGTACATTGATATGAGAGCTGTTTGAAGGAAGATAACTGATCGGTATCCGAGTGTTATAACGAGCTTATGGATCTGAATTCCTTCTGTGATTTTTGATGGGTATTTCAGCGATTTAAGAGCTTGAAGGATCGAGTAGCTGCTTATGCAAGAACTTTTGTTTTTGTTTTTTCTCCTTTGGAAAAGATGCAAGTTTGAATTTGAAAGAAGTTTTTGGTCATTAGAATCATTTTTAGGGAATGTTGATTCTATGTTGCGCATCAACGAAATATTTGAGGATCTTTTCATCATCTGATTTTAGTTGAAAGATTGATTTTTCAAAAATGTTCAAGGGTTGGATCATCAAGCGCAGATTATAGCTCTCTCTGTGTTAATAAAGAAATTTTCGCACTGTCTTTTTAAAATTTCAGAAATGCTCTTGTATATCAATTTTGTCTCATGGACAATTTGCAATACTCCCTGTCATTTTCTTTCCGACCACCATCAATAGAATTTTACTATCAATTTGTCACCGATACCACGAATAAAACGACTTAAAATAGAAGTGTTGTGAATACCCAAACCTTTACACTTACGGCACACATCCGTCCACTCATTTTTTATATTAATTAACAAGTAAATATCTCTGAATATTAGATGCACGTACGTGCGTTTTATACTACTACTAATAAAGAGAATTTAATGAATATGATTCCTACGGTGTATTTTTGAAATTTCGAAATGTCCTATATTCATCAACGGAGTCTCGCCGTCGGTTTGCAACCTCCATTATCATTTCCTTACTAACCACCCATCAACGAAATTTCACTGTGAATTTGCTTAAAATAAAGGTGATGCGACTACCAAATCTTTTATACTTATAGCGCACATTCGTCCATAAAAAATTTTATTAAATAAAAAGTAAACATTTCTGACTATTAGATGCACATACGTCTCTTTTAGATTAAATTATAGAACTTATGTCCTTCATTCACAAATGCAGTTGAAGTTTTTCCCTCTCCCTAGTTTTCTGATGATGATGATGAATAAGGCAAAAATGAAAGGAGCTACTATTATATCCAACCATTTTTTTCCCTTCTTTCATTCCTCTCTTTTCTCACTCACTAACGTTTTATAAAATACTTTCCTCACCCTTATACACTAACCTCTTATTTACTTAATATAAAAAACAAGTACCCAATTGTGGGTTGCGGAATAATGGATCTTAAGCCTAATATAACACTAGAGGAGGGGTGAATAGTGTTTTCTAACTAATGTAAATCTTTTGAAAATTCTTTCAAGATCAATATCAAATCATAGATAAACAACACAGATTTATACTAAGAATCAGTCATAGATGCAATCACAGTTAAATATAAAAGCAATAAAGTAAAGTAAGAGAGAAGACGCCAAATTTTTTGTAGTGGTTCGAATTAACCAATCCTACATCTAGTCCCGTACAATTGTTTGTACATATTTCATTTTAATCGCCAACTTTAACCGGGTAGAAAACAAAAAAGAATACAATTTTTCGATTTTAAGGCTATGAGATACATCCTCCTGTATCACGAGTCCGGGGCAAACTCTCTTGATTTGATTGGGTAGCAAGATCGCCTATTAGATTTGACGAGTTAAGCGCACCCACTTGATTTGAATGTGCAACATGCACACACAAACAAATAAGAGTAGAGTTAATTTTCTAATACAAACATTTGTACCTGGAATACAAGATAACGTATAGCCCTTCTGATAGCGATTTGATCTTTGAATTGATGAGAGAGTACATGCAGTTTTTGAATAGTTTGTAGAGAATAAGGTAGAATTTGTATTTGAGTAAATATGTAGAGAGAGTTAGAGAAAGAAGAAGATAAAAAGTTAGTTACAAAATTCGTTTTATAACCCTTTACATAGTGTTTGAAAAGATTATCCATTTGTGAAAAATGTAATAAAGAATCATAACTTTTTAAAATTAAAAAGGCGTCTTTTGACTGGCTTAAACATTGTTTAAAAGGAAGTGTCTATTTGTGAAGAGATGAGATCAAAAATCAAAATTTAAAAATCATCATCCCGACGGTCCATATGTCGACATATGAAAATACATATGTTGACTTATACTAGTGAAAATTGAAAAAAAATTCTAAATTAAATTCTTTTAAAAATCTTATACTTTGTAAAATAATTTTAACATAGTTTTTAAATATTTTTGAACTCTTAAAAAAAATTATAAAATACTTAAAAATATATTTTAAAATTAAAATAATTTATTTTTGTTTAAAATATAAAAGATCAAAAATTGAAGATAAAGTTCATAAATTGTTATCATGGGTTTAATAATATATTTTAATGACTCTAAACACTAAACTATAACCTTGAGCTCTTCATGCTTTTGTCTTTGAACTCATAAGTCTTCAAATCTTTATCTTGAGTCTTTATACTGTATAGTCTTCGATTCAGTACCTGTGTAATATTCAGCACTATATACTACATATATTGGAAGAACATTAGTATCTATATTTTATATGGTTGTTATCATCAAAATCAATAATTGAGGTATTGACAATCTCTCCTTTTTTTATGATGATAACTATTAAGTATTCCTATATATAAAATATGATATAACTCACACTGAGTTATATAACTTCCTCTATATATATGCATGTGTATATTTTAAATTTTTCTCCCCCTTTGTCATCAACAAAAACGAGTGAAAAACAAAATTCCCCCTAAATATGATATACTTATGAATTATGGTATCAAAATCAATATTTAAATTCTAAGTAATTTTAGATAAGCGTTAAAACTTAAATGTCCAAATCTTTTGTGCCAAATCCAAGGGTCACCAGATCCAGCCAAAAAACAAAGATTGTCATTAGACATTTTTATAATTACGATGTAAATCTTACATTTCCTAATACCTTAAAAGATAATTTTAGACTATTATCCTCGATGTGGAAAATATATATTTCAAATTCCCAACTAGAAAAACATTAGAAATAATAGGAGTTTTAGAGTTACCGACATTGTCAATGCCAATCACATATTCTTTAGAGTTGTCTTCGAAGTTAACTGATCCACCATCGTTATAAACAATTCCTTTCAAGATCTTTGGATTTTCAGTAATGTATCTACAGCATCTAATGTCTAGTATCCATTTGTCTTTCTTAATTTATGATGTATGAATATCAAGTGTCTATCCACCATCAGCCATATAACATACTTGCTCTTGCAATTCAACAGTATACCTTTCCAAAATATCAAGTGACTTTTCAAAATAATTAGTTTCTAATCTATTTAAAATAACATATAAGTTTCAGAAAATTATTTTTCTATAAAAGTTTCAAAAAGAGTACTAATAATATTGCTAGCCATTTATACTTTTCAAAAATCATATTACGAGTTTTTGAAAACCTAAGGTCCTGATACCAAATGTGGGTTGCAGAATACTAGATCTTAAGGCTAATTTAACATTAAAAGGGGTGAATAGTGTTTTCTAACTTATGTAAATCTTTTAAAAAAATCTTTTACGATTAATATCAAATCATAGATTAACAACACAGATTTATACCAACAATCAATCACAGATGCAATCACAGATAAATATAAAAACAATAAAGTAAAGTAAGAGAGAAGACGCCAAAAATTTTATACTAGTTGAACCAATCCTACATCAAGTCCCGTACAATTGCTTGTGTGGATTTCTTTTCAATTGCCAACTTTAAAGGAGGTAGATGGAAAATTAGAATAAAATCTCGGTCTCAAGGCTATGAGATACACTCTCATGTATCACGAGTCCAGGGCAAACTCTCTACAACAGCCCGCACCGAAATAGGCTTAAATTCTGACCCTGAGTAAGGCCCATCGAAAGTTAGACACATTTGAAAGCTGGTTGTTGGTTAGTAAAAATAACAACAACATAGAGTTAAAACTATTCTTTCAGGACTTACAGCGGAAGGAACAAAGTATAATAGAAAATTGTACCCATTTATTCAAAATACATAGTCTCCATAATAACCATTGCATCATTTGTTCAAAAGTATTCTTTTCATAGGTACAATAAAAGCATCATAAATAAATAACAATAACTGCCACAAGCTTTGCTCAGGCCATCTTCAAGCATCATCTTCATCGTCACTCCTTTCTTAAC
This sequence comes from Allium cepa, assembly GCA_030765085.1. Lineage (NCBI taxonomy): Eukaryota > Viridiplantae > Streptophyta > Magnoliopsida > Asparagales > Amaryllidaceae > Allium > Allium cepa. The sequence goes on from CM060932.1 coordinate 418,713,520, forward strand.
TTGTGTTGTAATGAGGAGGGAGTCAGACAACAAGTGTCTGGTGAATAAAACCTCGAGATTTATTATTTCAGTACTTAGGCGGTATATATCAAAATAGGAATATGTCTTACATATTTTAAAACCATTTAATACTTCATATAATGAAATGAGGCGTGCCTCAAACAACCACTTAATACCTTCCATTCCCAAAGTAGGTTTCCAAGTCCCATAACTCATAACCAACACAATAAATATCTAACAATGCGAGAGATAGAACACAAGCCACTTAATCTATTTTAATGTAAAACAGACAGACTCTGACCATTTAAGACCTCAGTTGAGGTAGAACCCATCATTTAATACCCATACCCAAGGCAGGCTCCGCATAGGCTTCTATCTAGTTCACATTGCACAGAAATATCTTCGGACACTTAATACTTCCTATTGAAACGGACCTTTTCGAGATATCCTTAATCATGCCTAAACCCAATCTCTACCATTTAATACTTCATTTGGGGAAAAGAGGCAGGTCCTTAGATAATCACTTAATACCTCCAAAACCTCGAAGCAAGTCCTTCGTCTTATGTTCCGTACCGATGGTGACATCTCACATTTGTCCGACTATTTATAGGAACTGATAATCATATTAGTTGGACAAATTAACCTATAGAATTTAGGACTAACCTCGTGTCATCGTAGTTACTTATCATAGGTGATGTCTCACATTAGCCCTAAAGTCACACTACCCGTAGACAAATCAACTGGGCAGATTTCCATGTGTCTTTTGATTGACCTCGCATCACTATAAATTGTCTTATTTATAACACTCTTAATATATTATGACGCACCTTACCATGTCAATTAATTAGGTTGTATAAGAATTCCTTCTTATTTTGCCTTAACAAATCAATTATCTTCCTATGGGGGATTTAATGACAATTATTACCTAATTTGCTATGCAATTATATGCTATAATTGTACGTTATTTATGGTAATTAATATATAAACAAATATGCAGTTATTATTTTCTATGCGTGCAGAGATTACGCCCTAACTAAATGGGAATTCCTTTTTAACAATAATAATATAATTCATTTTTCCAAATTATCAATGGTGCTATATTTCCAATATCCATAACAAGGGATTTCAATATCCTTAACAAACGGTTTAATATTTATATCCAAAACGAGAATAAATAGGCTTGTACATAGTAAAAATTTCAAATCATTCTGTCACATCAAATCAATGGAATAATCATTAAAAAAATAGAAATTGCAACCGCAAGTTTCAGCTTCTATTCAACCCCTCTTTTACAGTGAATTAAACGATGAAATTTCTATGTTATTTTCATATGGAATAAACAATGTAAACTATAAATAAATTCATACTTTACATCATGTTCCTTAATTGAAACTTCATAATCAAATTGGAATTAAAGAGGAGTGGCATAGAAATAGAAATCACCCAAAATTGCTAAAACAACATATTTCAATAATTAAATGCAAACAATTGAGAATTATAACAAAAATTGACATTCCAAATTATAGGTGTCTTAGGGGGTTTTATTTTGTTTTATTTTCGTAAACCCAAAACCCCTAAGGCATATTCAAATCCATAATATACTAAACAATTACTGGAATAAAATACTAAGGTGTCCACTCACAGATTATCCTTAGCCTTTCTTGTATGGATTTGCAACGCCAAAGCACTCTTTTTCAAATCTCTTCTTTTGATATATATATGCACAGCAAGAGATTGGTATATATAATTTTGTTAGATTCTGAGAGGTTAGAAGAGAAAAGAATATGTTAAAAGAATAATTAGAAACAAAATACAATCCTTACCTAAATTCCTAGCAGAATTTTTGAATCTAATTGAAGAGAGAAAATGGAAGAGGTTCGCTAAATTTTCAAATATTTTATTTGAATAAAAGTGGAGAGGGTAGGGTTTTATTTATAGAGGTGGAAACACACCAGAACCATAGGATGAAGTTAGAAGGAAAATGGATAAATCTGGAGCGTTTATGTTAATGAAACCTAACCACCATAGTTAACGACCTGTTGACCACACCCTTCAACAGGTCAGACCGGTACGTGTATATTTGGGGAAAAAAAAATTTACCGCTGATTTCTTATTTATCATATTCCATAATTAGTTTTAAATTTAATTGTTAACGTTAACGGTTTCTTAACCCCCAAGTCTAATCTCAGTTAATTTTCGATTTTCGAATTTGATTATTTATTTGAATTTGAATTCGATTTAAATTATTTACATCCAAAAACTTCAAATTCTCATAACTTCTTTGTTTGATTTTCGTTTTCAGCATATTATATATGGAAACATATCAGAATTTCTCCATGGACGCAATGGAAAAAAATTCGTGGCCAAACTTCAATTTTTTAAAAAAATTCTATTTTTACCTCTTCTTAATTTTAACTTATTCGATTTATTTACCTATGATTGATTTTATAGGGTGTTACATTTTTCGTCCCCCATAAAAAGGATTTCGTTCCCAAAATCTTTCCTAAGGGGTGAGCAGCGTAATGCACAATAACGTCCATATTATACAACCAAGTTATCTGCACAACCATTTACTAAACCAAAGTGCAATGTGATAATGTACCGCACACATACTGTAAATGAGCTTAACTTTAGCGTGAATGTGTGATCGTGTTATGCAAGTATGTATGCAAATACCGTAAACATGCATAAAATCTCTACATGAGTGCAAAGTGACTGTGAAAATTGTAGCAACCATCCCTACCATCAAATCTAGCAACCACGATGCAACCAAAATTCTAATTTTGGAGAGAATGTTTTACCAGAGAAAAGCTTAGGACGAGAAGTCCTAATGATTTTCACTGGGTTTTCTTCTCATTGTACTCGAACCAATCTAATCTCTTTATTTTAGAGCTTCCTAGTTCTGTGCTCCATAATGTGTGCGTTGGTACAGGATGGTATTAGCTCCATCTCAATATCCCCCAACTGATTAGGCTCTAAAAAAACTGTTATGCTTTGGAGGTATTTCTTCAAATGCAAAATGTGGAAAAGTCATGGACTCTAGCTAACTTATAGGTTTTCTTATTTTTCCCAATATTGGGAAAGGCCTAATAGGTCTTAGTGCCAACTTTTCCAACTTTTCAAACCTTATGACCTTCACATGCTGCCTAACCAACTCTAACTTTTCAAAGTCTTTTAATTCAAATCTGATCCAAATAGAATTTTTTCTGTGGTTTCCCACCCACATTTTGGCGATTGAGTGGACTCCCATCAAGTGCTTCAAGAGTGTCATACCAATCTTCTGTTGATGACTACTATTATATGCGAATTCTACTAATGATAAGTGTTGCTCCTGATATCCTTTAAAGTCCATGAACGTTGCTCTTGATGTCCTTCGAAGCATCTCAACAAATCCTCCAACTTCTCATTGATTCCTTCAGTTTGTCCACCGGTCTGTGAATTGTAAGTGGTGCTAAGATTTAATGAATTTCTTAAAGCTACCAACAAAGTCCTCCAAAATTTTCTAGCAAAGAAGGGTTCTCAATCACTAATGAAGTTAATCGGAATTCCACGAAGTCGAACCACCTCTATGATAAGAATCTTCGCTAGAGACGCCATGGTCCTATTTCTTAAATGGGAATAAAAGGGTTTTTATGTCATACACCTAGCGACAAATTTTTCTACATTCCTCTTCATCCTTATTCAATGGAAAATTCTCTTCTCATGTCTGTATATATTTTATCTCTTTCTTGAATAGTAACATTCAATGACCTAAATTTTATTTTTTCCAAAATCCTAAAATTTTGGGTTAAAGCATTCATTTACTTTAAGTTACTAACCTAATTTTTTCATTAACTTTCTACCTTACCTATGGTTTATCACTGGTTAAGCATCCCTATAAAATTTCCTTATTTACATCGCTTCTCAGTATGTATATATTTGTTAAGTGGATAATCCCATTCATAAAATCAACACCAGGATAAAATAGGGATATATCTTATACCACATCATTCACTTTCCATTAACCAAGGGAGACAACTAGTGATTATAACCCAAAAAATCTAAAAGAAAATTTTGCTGGAAGCCGCCATTTATTTTCAACTGATATAAATGGTGTTGAGGTCCTAAGACTTCTTACTGAATAAGGTGTGTATTTCTAATATGTCATTCCATTGTTATTCATTTTCCTTAATTTCCCTTTTGGTTTTTAATAAACGTGATCCATCCATTGCTTCAATTAATATATCCATAGCAATTGATCATTATTGCCAAAATTAGACCATCCCAATTAATCCTTATTTAATCCCTTCAACTTTTCCAAATTTCAAAATTCATCCATTACTCCAATTCAATCCTTTCATAAATGCCATATTGAGTTTCCCTAATCAATCCTCATTTAATTAATTTTCTCTCATTAATTACAAACTTATTGTCCATTAAATTTGTAATTCACGTCCATAAATCGTAATTAGTTAATTGCTAACTAATACATATATAGTAGTAATTTAAGATATTTAGATATATTCTTACTTATAGCTGTTAGACGTGGTTATATGTGCGTACTAATTTCTAAACTAGAATGCTTATTTCCGCATTTTTATTTATTAGAGCTATCCTTAAAAAGGATTACCGCTATAATCTCCAATAAATTAGCCATAAGTAAAATTCTTGCTTTAAATTTACAAAGAATGTTTCTTTTCTTTTATGGAAAAAGGCAGTGTAAATAATGGAAATGGTATTCATATCCTACACATCTCTTTTCCTTTTTGGTGCATTCTCTATTAATTCAGACATCACGCTTTTATATATATTTTGGAATACGGTAATTTATGAAAATTACATAAAAACTGCTCCAAACAAATTAAACATGGAAGATTACATTCTAAGCTATCGATGACAACCTAATTTACAACACAACTATAGATTTGGAATATCTTTACAACTTCCACCAATAGAGGTTTGAGACTGATTTCAAATTTCCAGATTAGTTTGTATATTTTATTCCTACTTTATTCACATCCTAGAAACTTTAATCCGTCTTACCTTGGTGGTGATCCCTATCCACTCTATGTGTAACAACCCCGATTTTTCAACGATTAATTTGAAATATTTAAATGGTTTTAAATATTGGATTTGGAATTATAAGTTAGTTAGTAAGATTTTAAAGCTGAAAATTTCAAGCGATTTCAAAATTTTAGGAAATCGTCGATTTAGTCAACGCGTTAAAATAGCGATTCGAAGCACAGTCTTGGAATTCGATGAAACTAGTTCCATTGGATCCGTAATAATGTGTTATTATCAAATATCAAATTTCGTAGCATTTGGATTTATCGTTTGGTCGTACGATCTGAAAACGCCTAGAAATAATTTAATTGAATTTAATTTAAATAATCAATTTAAAAAGCTATCTTATACATACGATCGAATTAGGCTACGGAACTTATTTGATTAGGTTCGAAAATAGCGGTATAACATTAGGAATGCCAGGCGGCACGCCTCAATAGGGATTCAGGATTTTGAGTTAGGTAAACAAGATATTTTGATAAACAAGATATTTTGATTATAATATATATATATATAAAGGTTTGAAAGTCAAACACGCCACCCTTCTCTATTCAAACACACTACCTTTCATTTCTTTTAGTTCGATCGCGCTCTATCTTCTTCACATTTAAAATCACGTCTTTTTCCTCCTTTCTTTTTAGATAATAGTCACGATATCAAAACGAAAAAAAATGGAATCAAATTTGCTTCTCATAAAATAAAAAAAGGAGGATCTCAAAATCAAGTTCGAACGATGTCTGATGGTGGAGAGCAAACCCTAGATACACGCGCACGCATATGGATGAGGGCGGTGGCCTAACGCTTGAAGCGGCACCGAGAAGGCGAGTCGAACTCACGAATTGGTGTTGCCTGGTAGCGCGATTTTGGGGACGCGTGACGAAGCGGGGGGCACTCGAGCATGAGACAGGCGATCTGGTGGCGACTTCGACTAGGCAAGCTCGAAGTTGTTCATGTGGGCACGAGGGGGAGGGCGGCGGTGGTCCAACGCCAGTGTGGTGGTGGTTTGAGGAGGTTGCGAATGGAAGGCGCTCGACTGTTGTTGACGCTCGTGGTTAGGGTTTCATTGATGTCGAGGAACGGGCGGTTGGTTGTTTTTGTGCGCGCGAGATAGTGAGTAGTGTGGCACCGATGCTGGGATGAGAAGGGGTACTGGTGGTTGGCGCTGTGTCTGGTAATGATGGTTCATGTCTGGATTTAGCTTCAGTTGGTAATGGTTTTCTATGGGGCAGCCAAGCTTAGTCTTTTTTTAGCTTCGAGTTAGTTTGTAGCGAGTCAAGGGGTATTGTTAATAGCAAGTAGCCTAGAGAGGAAGCTAATTTAAGATAAAAACAATTTTAAATTGATTATCAATTAACTTATTTGGAATTTCACTAATTCATATTAAATTTTATACAAGCCTAAAAATCGAAAAAAACAAGGCGAGATTGGAACGGATCGCAATCAAATATCAAGGGGAGAAATTCTCACTCATTTGGATTACTGAATTAATTTTTAAATAGTTAAAATTAATTACTGGATGCTTGATTGAATTTATAAATCATTATCGGTTGATGTTATATATATAGTAGTATATATAACAGTAGTTGGATATTTCCCACTTATTATAGCGAACGAGACCCTATACGCCCCGCATAATAGCGGATGACCCTATATACCGCGATATCCCATCTCGAAGCGGGATTGGTATTTTTATGTTGTATTAACATTTATGGATGCAGCTAAACAGGTTGGAGGGATCCAACTGGATTCCTCAGAAATGTTGAATTTAATTTCATATACAGTGATATGTGATATGTTTGAATAATCTGTGACAGATTATAATGTGATTTGAATTTGTTGGATGCTATGGTAGCACTGGTCTAGATTTTGGTATTTTAAAGTACCATAAATTTATGTTTGAATTTGAAAAGAAATTAAAAAGGGATTTTGGAAGTAAAATATTTATATAGAGTTTTGGATAAATTGATCTGGATAAAATAAATAGTTTGACTTTAAATTTGTACTTAACTATTTTGGAATATCGTAAATAGAGATTTTGGAATAATGTATATAAAGAATTTTAAATAATAAAACTTAAGTGATATTTGTTTAAATGTAAAAGGATTTTAAAAATTGAGATTTTAAATAGTTTGGGAGAATAAAAAGGAAATTGGAAATAAATATAAAATTGGTTATACTAGATCTTGAATAAGATTTTAAATTACGAAATAGAAGTAGAATCGAGATTTGGTTGGTTTCTGAAATATAGTTTGGGTTATTTAAAAAATTGATTTATAAATGGAATTTAATTTAGAAATAAATTTATAGTGGATTTAATTGATGTGAACCCATTGTAGAACTAGAAACGAGACTATGTGATTTATAAACAATGTTTATAAATAAAGTGAAATGATTATCATTTGATAAATTAAAGATATAAATTCACGGTAAGAATTTATGATGAGATGGGTCAATCGGTTTAAAAACAAAGGATACATTTTTTTTTTGGAAAAGTGAAAAGGGATTTATGAAATTAGGGAAGCAAATCGATTGGTGATAAATCTAGAGAGATTTAAAATATTAGATTGGTTATATACTAATTGAAAAAAATATTGTTGTTAAGAAGTTGAGTGTGTTTTAAAAAGAGGACTTTTAATTATTAAACTAGGTAGTTTAAATATGTTTTAGCACAAAAATATTTTAGAAAGCTAGTTATTTAAATATTTTTAAATGGTCAAAATGAATTATAAGTTTTATAAAAGTCGTGTAAATCAATTAGAATTTTATTCATAAATCAGAACTAATTATTGTTTCAAAGTTATATAATTATTTAAATTGTTTAAAAGTATATTTAATTATTAAATAAGTTTTTGAAATGTAATAGTATACTTTCATGGAGAAATCGAAGGCAGAAATTGCCTGCAGTTAAGTTTGGATTTCTCTGGGATAGAGACGTAATCATTGAGCTGTGAATCCATGGTTGATACCGCGTAGTGCTTGCCATATTTATTTTAAAAGGTTTTTCAAATATTTTTTTGAAGGGAATGGTTTTTGAAAGTATTTATTTCGGTGAGAAAAGTATATACTTTTGAATAAAGAGATTTAATTAAAGAACCCGAGAACTTATAGAATTCGTTATAAACGAGATAAGGAATTTATAATATAAATTGCAATTGGTGTTTAGAAAAGAGAAATAAATGGAACTTTTCTAAGTGTTGGAAGTAAGGGGTTTATAAAAATATTTTTTTTCTAAGTGTTGAAATAAGAGATGGTTTGAAATATTCTGATATTGATATAAGTATTTGAATTGTATCAAATATTGAAAATTTGGAAGGGATTCGAATATATATTTTATAAAGATATTTTGAAAATAAATTTTGGAAAATTATAATATAGGCCTAATGACTGCTTATGGATGTTATGTTGATAGTTAAATAACCAACTATCAAATATTGGCCAATTTTGTTGACCGTTCCAAAGAGACCGGGATCGGATTTAATTATCTGAAAACCACTTCGATCCAATTTGAGCGTTTGAATGGATATCGTAAAGATAGTGAAGACGGTGGTTCGGTTTATCCCGACCCAGGACAACTTGTATGGATGAGTGCTATCAGAACATCGTCATTTGAGGACGATGAGCATTCTAAGTGTAATTGTTCTTGAAAGGTAATCGTAGCCTCAAGCCTCATCAACCGGAATGACTGAAAATCAGGGGAGATGCAGCGAGGATAAGTGGGTCGCACCCAATTAGGGTATGTTATCACCTTTCTAGATACCTTCGAATATATTATAAGTTATGGATATGGTGGTGCATGGAAAAAAGCTCTCGATAAGGGTGGGAACACCCAGGGTGATAACATGCTCGGTTCTATCCAGATTAGGGGTTGGGCTAGTCTTGTGTTGTAGGGGATCCCGGCGAGGTCCTCAGTACATTTTTTCTAGACATGTACTATGATAGGTGGTACCCCAGTGCCTAGTTATTGTATGGAATCCATTCTCCAATAAGCACCATACGGTTTTGATTGTGCCCAACTATGTTGAAATGTGTGATGCAAACATTTCAGCTATTTTCTATTTTACTTTCTGTAGACACTATAATAATATCTGATGATTTTGATATCAAATGTTTTGGTTATCGTAAGAGAAAAACCCGTCGTGTTTATGTGTGACGTGGTCTTACAAGATACCATGGTTTTTCAGAGGATTTTGAAAATAGTAATGAATTCAAATTTAGTGTATTTTCTTACGCTGGTTTTCCAAACTGACTCGGGTGTTATTCTATTATAATGCTTGGGTCAGACAGAGTATTACAGATGTAAGTTAGAATGTGATGAAGCTCAAGGGATGAGCTGGATGACAGAGACGTATCTCCATACTTGGTTTATATTTTCCACTGTGTGAGGACAAGTTATTATAACTGTCCAGATTGATGTATAGGTTGTTGTACTCATATGATTGTAAGTAATAAACAGTTACAGATTCTTTTGCGTAAAAATATGTTACTATATTTTATTCTGCTGCGATTGTGAGATTCTATGTTGTTGTTCTATTTTCTTCTACCTCCTTCTTTTTTCCCCTAACGATCTGGTAATTTCGGCACTCGATTACTCGACATGCTATACAGTGAACGTATTGATGTCGATTTTCAAGAGTCGAAAATTCCGGATCGCTACACCCTGAAAATTTTGTTTTCACAATTCTTTATAAAACTAGAATTTCAGCAACATATAAAATAATTTTAAATAAACTATTCTCATACAAATAAACTTATTATATCAAATTCGTAATCAGAATTTATTACCCCGCTACTTGTAAAACTTAAAATTTCACAAACATGAAGTACCAAATTCAAAATCTCCCCTTCTTGAAGATATAAACTTAGAAAGTTTTATCAAGATTTCAAGATTGCTTAGTTCAACAAAATAATTTCTCTCTTTAAGACTTTCTTCATCAAAGATTTATTCTTTTAAAAGTTAAATTTTAATTTATAGTATTCAAAATTGCTTGGTTTTCAAAAAGGAACAATAAAAAACTTTCATTTTTAACAACTTACCATAGTAAAGACTTACTTCTTTCGAAAATAAGGTTTTCAACCCAAAAAATTCAAAAACTCAACTATCATTCCAAAATAATAGATTAGGCATTTATTATATCAAAGTTTTTTCTAATTACATGACAGTTATATTATTTTATAATATAAATCTACATCTATTGCTTTATTACTCAAAATATAATGTCGTTTAACCAAATATTTTTTGATAACTTTGTTTAAAACTTCCGTAGTTTTTCGCAATCCTTTTCTTTATCAATTCCAATAATATTCTTATTCAAAAAGTTCTAAATTTGAATAGGAAATATATATATATAATTCTCATCTTTACATAGATGCATTTTATTATATGTAGAAAATCAAACTTATTTATCATTTACCATCCAAATCCATTCAATTGTCAAAGATACCTTTTAAAAATTTAAAAGAAGGAAAAACGGTGTGGACAAAAGTAACTTCTATCTTATTCCTATTACTCCTCTCCTATATTATTTATTACTGGATTAAAACTCACAACGTTGTTACTGCCTAAGTTTCAGCTATTATTCTCCGTATCTACCATATCCCTTTATTTTCTATTTTCCTATTTCAATCATGTGTTATTTCCATTCATGCACTCTCTTTTTAAAAGAATTTTAAGGAAAAGAACATCCAAATTTATAAAATAGAAGAAATCATGTAAAAATAAAAGAATCCAAAAATGAAGAATCTAAAAATTGAAAACTTATTCAACAAATTTTATACCGAGAAGTTAACAATTGAAAACCTTCTTTTTTTTCAACTTTTCAAATCATTAGATTTCCAATAATCATCCACCATTTTGTTTTTAACGTTTGACCACTTAAAAATTACATTCTTTTCCAAACTTTTCACATAAAAAATGGTAGCATATTTCCAAAGTCGTCTATAATTACTTTCTCTAAAAAAAATTCAACTTATATTACATAAGATCTTCATTTAACAACCTTTTGAAAAATTCTTTAAAAACATTCAAGATGTTTTCAAAAACCTTTTTATAAATTCTTTCTCATGTGCTAGGATTTAAAAATTGGCTTTAATTGTTCTTTGCTTTGAGCTTTCTCACTCGACCATCTTAAAAATCTGATTGTCTTCTTGTGGTGATTATTGTACACCTTCGTATAGAAGCTTGTTTCATTTCTACTTTACATCTTACTTCCGGATATCTACAAATTAAAGAATACCTAACATTTTTGTTCATTATTTCCATAAATGTTGCTTTGTTCACACTAAATGGTTATTATCTTAATGGACCTATCTTAAAGACATTATTTACTTATTTAATTTTTTGCCTTAATGGTCTTATTAATCTATTTAATTTCTTGTAACTCCCCGCTTATTACACATTCATTATCTATTAAAATTTTAGAGTTACACCCTTTCCCCCTACAATTCCTATTTCTATTATTTGATATATATGCTTATAGGGTCCATAATTATAAGGAAGTTCAGGTCCAACATAGAAGTCAAGTACTATTCAGTTCTGGGGTGCTTCCATATCTTGCGGTGATACTCTTATAAGTCCACCCCTAACGATACGACCTCCATTCAGTGGATAATCAAAGTAGGAGTACAAATTTAACTCTATTTATTTTTCTAACTCACAATTGCTTCGCCCACCGTTTTGGAATATAGTCGCAACTACTTCTATGGTCATAATTTATAGAGTTAGACATATATTGGAAATAAATATATGTATATATTTATATTGTAGGGGTTTTGAAAAATATTTTCAAAAATAACAAATACACCACTCATATGTATACTTTTCACCATTGATCGTGTAACCTAAGCCCTGATACCAAACGTAACAACCTGCCTCGAATAAGACTTAATTCCAATCCAGGAAAAGGCCCATCGAAACTTAAACTCATTTCAAAGTTGGTTGTTAGTTGGTAAAAGTAATAATAGCACAATTCTATGACTATTCTTTTAGAACTCACAGCGGAAAGAACAAAATATAATAGAAAATTGCAGCCATTTATTTCAAAATAAATTCAAATGTCATAATACAGAAAAAAAACATAGTCTCCACAATAACTATTACATCATTTGTTCAAAATTATTCTTTCATGAGTACAAAAAAAGCATCATAAATAAATAACAATAACTGCTACAAGCTTTGCTCATACTGTCTTTAAGCATCTCATTGTCATCACTCCTTCCTTAACCTATGTTGCAGTGATGAGGGAGTTAAAACAACAAGTTCTTAGTGAATAAAATCCTTGAGCCATATTATTTCAGTATATGTCAAAATAGGAATATGTCTTATGTGTTTTATAGCCATTTAATACTTTATATAAGGAAAGGAGGCGGGCCTTATACAACCACTTAATACCTTCCATTTTCGAAGTAGGTTCCCATATCTCACAACCCATAACCCATAACGAACGTCATAAATATCTAACAATGCAAGAGATAGAACCCAAGCTACATAATACCTTTTAATGGAAAATAAGCAGACTCTAACCATTTAAGACCTCAACCAAGGTAGGCCCCCGTCATTTAATACCCATTCCTAAGGTGGACTCCTTATAGGTATCTATCTAACTGATATTACATAGAAATCTCTTAGAACACTTAATACTTCCTATTAAAGTGGGCCTTTCCAAGATATCCTTAATCATGCCTAAACCCAATCCCGATAATTTAATAATTCATTTAGGAAAAAGAAGCCGGTCCTCAAAGAACCACTTAATACCTTCAAAACCTCGAAGCAAGTCCTTCGTCTGATGACCTGTACCCACAGTGACATCTCATATTAGCCCGACTATTCATAGCTATGATAGCCAGATTAGCTGGGCAGATTTACCCTATATAATTTGGGACCATATAGAATGTGGGACTAACCTCGTGTCATCATAGTTACTTATCATCAGCCCAAAGTCACACTACTGGCAGCCATATTAGCTGGGCAGACTTCCGTGTGTCTTTTGACTGAACTCGCATCACTATGACTTGGTTATATTTATAACACTCTTAGTATATTATCACACACCTTACCATGTCCATTAATTAGGCTGTATAAGAAGCCCTTTTTATTTTGCCTTAACAAATCAATTACCTTTCTAAGAGTGATTTAGTGACAATTATTACTTACTTAACTATGCAATTATACTTTATAATTGTACGATATTTATGGTAATTGATATATAAATAAATATGCACTTATTGATTTCTATGCGTGCGCAGATTACGCCCTAGACAACGTTAAATGTCAATTGTTTTTAACAACAATAATACAATTACTTTTTCCATATTATCAATGGTGCTATATTTCCAATATCCATAACAACGATTTCAATATCCATAACAAAGTATTTAATGTTCATATCCAAAAATGGCAATAAATAGACTTGTACATAATAAAAATTTCAACTCAACCTGCCACATTAAATCAATGGAATAATCTCAAAAATAGAAATTGAAATTCTAGTTTTATCTTCTATTCAACCCCTCTTTTACAATGAATTAAACAATGGAATTTCTCTTTTATTTTCGTATAGAATAAATTACGTAAACTACAAATAAATTCGTACTTTACATCGTATTCCTTAATTGAAACTTCATAATCGAATTGGAATTAAAGAGGAGTGGAATAGATATTGAAATCACTAAAAACTGCAAAAACTACGTATTTTAGCGATTTAATGTAAACAATTGAGAATTCCAATAAGAATTGACATTTCAAATTATAGAAGTTTTGGGGGATTTTATTTTGTTTTATTTTCATAAACCCAAAACCCCTAAGGCATATTCAAATCCATAATATACTAAAAAATTACTAAAATAAAAATACTATGGTTACCACTTACAGATTATCCTTAGCCTTTGTTGTATGGATTTGCAACACCGAAGCACTCTTTTCCAAATCTTTTCTTTTGATATATATAGACACAACAAGGGATTGGTATACAAAATTTTGTTATATTCAAAGAGGTTGGAAGAAAAGAGAATGTATTAAAAGAATGATTAGAAACGAAATAGAATTCTTACCCGAATTCCTAATTGAATTTTTGAATCTAAACGAAGACAGAAAATGGCAGTGGCTCTTTGAATTCCTAAAATGATTTGTGAATAAAAGTGGAGAGGGTAGGATTCCATTTATAGAGATTGAAACGCACCAGAACTGTAGGATGAAGTTAGGTGAAAAATGGATAAATTTGGAACTTTTATTTTAATAAAACCCTAGCCACCACAGTTAGCAACCGATTGAACACGCCTTCAACCGGTCAACTGCCGGTCCCAATGAAGGGGTCGACTGGTACATGTATATTTGGGAGGAATTTTTACCATTACGTTCTTATTTATTATATTGCTTAATTAATTTTAACGTTAATTATTAATGTTAATGGTTTCTTAACCCCTAAGTCCAATCTCAGTTAGTTTTCAAATTTCAATTCTGAATCTAATTATTTATTTGAATTTAGTTTAAATTATTTAAATCCAAAAACTTCAAATGCTAATAACTTCTTCATTTGAGCTCCATTTTCAGCACTTTATATACTGAAATAGATCTAAGTTTCACCACGAATGCAACGGTAAAACTTTTCTAGCCAAATTTAAAGTTTTACAAAATTTTAATTCTTACCCCTATTTAATTTAATTATTTAATTTTAATTTATTCGATTTATTTACATATGGTTGATTTTACAGGGTGTTATATATTTCATCCCTGAAATCTTTTCTAAGGGGCGAACAACTTTAGTCGTAATAACAACATCCATGTTATACAACTAATTTACCTAAAAAATATCTACTCAACCAAAGTGCAATGTGATTATATACTACCGACATACTATAAATGAGTTCAACTGTAGCATGAATTTGGGATCGTTTCACGCAAGTATATATATGCAAATACACTATACATGCATAAAATCTCTACATGAGTGTAAAGTGTAGCAACCATCTTCTATCCTACAATCTAGCAACCACAATGCAACCAAAATCCTAATTTTGAAGAGAAAATTTTACCAAAGAAAATCTTAGGAGGAGAAGTACTCATGCTTTCTACGGATTTTCTCCCCATTGCACTCAGACCGACTTAATTTCTTTGTTGCGAAGCTTCCTAGTTTTGTGCTCCACAATGCGTACAGTGGCATGGAACGTCATTAGCTCCATCTCAATATCGCCAACTGTAACGACCCGAAATTTTCGACTCCGAAAATCCCAGATTGTTAGAGGAAAGAAGAAAAAGATAGACGAAGAAACAGTAACAAAATACAGAGTCTCACATTTTGCAACGGATCAAAATATAATACCATATAATAACAGTTGTATAAAGGAAAACTGTATCTTTTAATTTACTTCAATATATCAGAGTTACGGCCATTACACAAACACTGGATAGTTAAAATCAACATGTCCTAGATAAACAATAATATATCACAGCGGAATACACTCCATACATTCCTGCCATCCAGCTCGCCTTCTGAGCTCCAGAACGTCCTTACCTGAAAATTTGTAATATTCGGTCTGACCCGAGCATTACATCAAAGTAACACCCGGGTCAGGCTGGAAACCAACGTGAGTAAACCCTTCCAACAAGAAATACTAATGCATAAAACATACTTAAAACCTGGGGTAACTCGTTCATCACTACAAGTTCACAACTTGCTATAGTCAACACTTATTCACAATCAACCCCTAAGTACCTTTACTTAGTTTTAAATGGTCCAGTCTTTTAAATTATTCCATTTTAGCCTATTATCAATCAGTAAAGAAACATTGTGGGTTACAAATTGAAGTGGGTTCAGGTATTTACTGATACGCGACCCCGGTCTCTTCGAATTCAATACCATGTTAACCCAAGTGAAATACAATTCAACTTTAAATACAAGATGTCATTTTTTGCACAGTAATTCATCATCAATAGATAACCACATTATCATTGTCCACCCAAACATATCATATCATAAAACATTTCATATCAGAGATATTAATCATTCAAGGCATTTAACATCATTCAATCATTCATAAGCAAGATTGACCACTTACAAAATTATGTCAAATTATCTCTAATTAAATTAATTACTAATCTTTAATCACTTAGATTACCTTTACTTAAATTTAATTAGTTACAAACTAATTAATACCGCAATGGATCGTTCGATGGCGTACCATCCGTCGATACGAACCTTCTTCTTAATAACACACTATTATACGTGAAATTGAAATAATCATTATTATAAATTAAAATCTCTTAAAAACTTGGATTAATTCAAAAGCTTAAATATTATGATCCCCTTAATCATCTTTACTTTACTCAAATCATACAAATAAAACTTAAATAAAATTTTACCCTTAAAGTTTAACCAATTAATGATAACAATTTACTTAAACATCATTAATTAAAAGTATTAGTATAAAACAAATTTATTATTAAAATCCTTTGTTTTTAATTAAATCTTAAATAATATTTAATTATAAAAGTTAATTGTTTAAAGATTCTCTGTAAAACATCATATTCGTTATAACTTTGGAAAACTATTGGATTTTAACTAAAAATATAAAAAAAAATTATAACCAATTCCTTTAAGAAAATAAACTTTGGAAAGACAACAATTTTATAAATTTTAAATAAACACATACCTTGTAACAAGTTACTTTTAATAATTTAAAATCTGCATTTTCTTTTATAAGCAGAACCCATGGGTTGAACCCCAAAAACCCACATACTAAAACACCCGAAATCCTATTTTGTTAATTACGACTCCATGGGCCAAAGCCCAAAACAAAAATAAAGACAGGAAGAAGAACCTGCCTCCTCCCTTATCTTTCTCCTGTCCAACGCATTCCAGTTCCAACAGAAACGTGCCAAAATCGTTCGACGAAATGAGAAGAAAACTATTCCGATCAACTCAAATAACATCTCTACGAACATCGACCAAAATCATGAACCTACCATAGTCTAGTCGAACCCTCATCTCGCCTAATCCAAACTGTCATGTCGAGCATCCTCGTGCACATGGTGCACGTGCACCATTCCTCCAATGGCTATTCCGACATCGCGAACCTCGAGATCGATGCTTTTTCTCCCTCTGGTCACCCTCAACACCACGACCAAGGCTCAACTTGCCCATCGACAAAAACTGTCCTTAGACGAACCATCGAACAAACCCCGAACCAAACAACGAAGAACCACTCCCACTGTTGACCACCATCTCGAACGCCACCTACCTTCGATGAACGCCCTCTTATGCAGCTATCATGGAGCCAACCTTACAAGCTCCGGTCGCACCATTTCCCTCCAAAATCATCGCTTTCGCCGAACCCTTGATTGCCATCCCAAAACCCTAAAGCCACTCGCACCACCAATCCACACCCAAACTCAACATTCCGCCACGGTCATCACCTTCCCCAAGACCACCAGCACCTACAAATCCTGGCTGCGCAACCCTACAGCGATGAGATCGCCGGAAAATATTTTTTTATCCGAAAATCTAATATTTGGGATTTCTTACACTATAATCTGTTAAAAATTACAATTAAACTTCTAAAAATCTTCATTTTATAAAAGAAATCGAATTGCATGCTTGAATGTTTGTTTTTATTATATTGAATTTTCACAAAACAGGGTATCTACTATAAGAACAAGCCTAAGACCACTACATAACATAATTTTCTCTCGATCTATTTTTAACTTATACTATAAAGATAAATAATCATTTCCTTACTTCACAATATCATCAGACTTAAACTAGAATTAAAGATATAAATTTTTGAAATAAAAATGAACAAAAATGTTCACTGTTTAACAGAGCAGTAACTATCCAGGTTTTTGAAATAAGGTTTCTCACATACAAAACATTTTTACTCAGAGATCAAGGCCTAAAAAAAATCATTTAAGTGGAAGATTAATTTTTTTAAATCAGGTCTAAAACCTGTAATGACTTAAACAGAGGTATACTTGCATGTTCCAGTCATGAACACAGCCACTAACTCACATAAATATATAAAAAAAATCATTTTTAACAATATGCATAGTATAGTTCACATCATACTTCAAGGATTAATCACATGCACATTCGGTCAAATTAGATTTTAAGAGTTTACTCACCTTGTGTTTGATGATGAGCAGAGAGTTTGAAAATCTGGAACCTGGGTTTTGAATCTGAAATTTGAATCTTTGCTTGATGTATTATTGAGTTGATCTTTAATTTCCAGGTTAAAACTTGAAAGAATTGATTGTTGTTTGATTTTATTTCCTTAATTCCTTTCCTCTGGTTTGTTAATTTTTGTTTGGTCTGTTTGCCGATTTGAATTGAACTGATCTTTGTTGAATATTTTAAATTTGCTTGGCTCATGTTTTATTTCTTCTTTTATCTTTACTTTGCTCAGATTTATTTTTTTGTTTGCCAGGCTTTGTTTTTATTTTTGAAAGACAGAAAAGAATGAGGTAGAAAGTAAAGATTATACATATAGCATTGTTTATAAATTTTAAATTTTGAAAAGAAATGAAAATTATGACACTTGCTAAATTTTAACAGATGTCATTTGTATGTTATGATTGACTCGCATTTGTTAAATGAAAGAACTTAGGTTTACATTTGTAATTCTCATGTATTAATATGTTTTTATATGTTTATATATGTTAATATTATAATTTCAATTTATTTTTATTAATACCTTAAATATTTGGATTTAAATTTTCTCTCCTATTTATCTATATAAAATTATATACTAATAAAAAAATCTAATTTATTTTAAGATGTTTATTCTTTGAATTTCAATTTCAAATTCAATTTCTATTTAAAATCAACTCATATATATATACATACATTTAAACAATCCATATTTAAATTTGTTTGAAAATAATAATTTAGCTTATTTTAAATAATAAATAAAAGAATTCATCACATATTTTTCTACTTGAAATTCCGGGATATCACATTCCTTCCCCTTTAAATCATTTTGTCCTCGAAAGGAACGAAGACAGATTCTTTTCAATACCCAAAATCCGATAAATTATTCTTTGATTATTTTAAAAACACCTTTAAAATCCATATAACATTAAAAAATAATTTTTTAAAAATAATTTTTTATAACTTAATGTCTTAACCAGTCCATCCTTGTTCTCATAGAAATTCGATCATACGTTAATCTGGTGTAGGACTGAAAATCTATAAGTACTTAGTAGACCCGTTTTAAACACCCAGTGAAAATACTTGGAAAATATTTTGTTGAAAATATAGAAAACATTTTTGAAAATAGAGGAAATATCTATGGTGGGAATGCTCTGGAAATCATCACCCCCATCCATGGTCGTAGTTAACCCGATGGTTACGTTGTCATCCTGGCAAAATCCATAGCTAGTTGTAGACACTCCGCGCCCCTCGATTACGCCATGGAACCCGCTACAGATATCAGTTACATAATTACATTGCCATCACAGAAAAAGTCCATGTAACTGTAGGCATCAGCGCCTTCGAATTTCGTTGCCTAAAATGAAACTTCTCCACTCCTACATAGGTCGCAGACTACATCAGTCAAGTCCCAATGTAGCCTTAGGCTCTCACGGCCTCTCGACTTTCGCTATGTCTTTATAGATTGCAGTCTATCGATGTAAAATCAAACATAGACTGTTGGATCTCAGCAGTACACACGACTTCCGCTATATTACCATATGTCGTAGTCTACCGATGTAAAATTAAACGTAGACTGTTGGCTCTCAACAGCACACACGACTTTCGCTATGGTCTGCAGTAGTTCGCAGTGACATTGAGCTACACTGTCGTCACATCATAACCCAAATGTCTTTGTAGGCATCAGCGCCCTCGACTTTCGCTATCCACTACACATAATTCTCGGTAACTAGTTTGTCCGGACTCCTCAGAGGATTAACTTTAGAACCCCCCTTTAGGGCTCAAGGCAGTACCACCCTGTGGCACTCCTAAGAAGTTCATTTCAAGGGAGCGGCTTTTTCCCCAGAGCCAATCTCAAAACATTTTATACTATACTCTTATAGTATTTTCAAATCATCCCCTTTATGATTTTCATCAAAATATCCTTTACACAAAATCGCTTCCCAAAATCGATAATTCTCAAACTAGGCTCTCCAAATTTCCAACATTGATTTTTTCCCAAAAATCAAAAGCCTTTTCCAAATTCATAGGTTCCAAAACCTTTTTCCAAGATCATTCTTATAAAACTATATATATATATATAATCTTGAAAAATCTTTGAATCACATTATACTTGTATAAATTTCCTCTTTGTACCTCAAATATTTTCAAAAACCTTTTTCTTCTGCAATAGATTCAACAAGGCGAGTTTATCAAATATATATAACTTGTTTATGCTAAATCAATATTCAAGTTTGATTGCTCTTATAAAGTTGTTTCCATCTTACTTATCATCATAGAAATATCCAACCTTCACCTTTATTCATTGTATATTTCACAAAATATACTTCCATTTCAAAAATCATTTCACATTTCTTATCCATAAATTTTCAATATCAATTTCATTGAAACCCATATGATGTACACATATCATCCGTACGCTATGTCAATCTGATCGCTCACTCAATCACACAGCTTCTCTTTCGAACTAGTATCGTCACCCGACTTCCTAGTGTGGACTCAAATCTGGTTTCTTGATCAGAAACCGTTATTCTTCTTGCATAGCCATAACTATGATTGAGAATATCCAGAACCAATCAACAATCCATATCCAGGTTCGCCGTCGAAAATCGAGTGAAAATCCCAACTCGGATCGATAAACTACAACGAAATTATGTGCTCGAATCTGGATCAAATCATTATGAGAATAGAATAATATACGTACATCTTACATATCTATCTTTATTGATTATTAGCTAAATCAATTTCTCCTTTCTATTCACATTCACTTTAATTTTCTATCCACTTATTCACAATTGTTTCGATTTCATTTGGATTATCACTTTAATTCTTATCTCAAATGGATATTTAATCATAAACAGTTTGCACTCTGACCAACTTAAATTTATAAAATAGCTTAAAAAGTTAAAAATAGATAAGTAGTTGAAAAACAGTAATTAGTTTATAAAACAGTTGAAAAATGGTTAAATTGTTCCAAAAATAATTATAAAATAAGTTTAAAATAGTTTGGCTTTGAAAAGAAAGATTATATATAGTAAATAGCTTGGAAAACTAGATTTAAGAAAGAGTATATTAAAAAATATATTTAAAAATAGTCCAGAGCCAAACTGTTCAACTTCCTAATCTCCATTTCCAATTAATTGCTAATTTCCAATTAACTTTCTATTTCAATTCAAATTAAGTTAGCTTCCGTTCCCATCCCAAATTCAAATCAACTTCCTATTTGAATTTGAACTCAATTAACTTCAATTTCATTTCAAATCTATCAAATTCAAATTTTCCATTTGAATTTTTAAACTTATACATCTTCAATCACAATTCCAATTAATTTAAATCAAATTCAATTTGAACTAATTCAATTCAAATTTCAATTTTAAACCATCTTGAATTATATAAATTCGAGTTAAATTTGTTTAATGTTGATTTAATCCTTTAAATCAAATCAACTTATGTCTTCAAACCATTTAACTCTGAATCCAAATTCCATTTTTTAATTATCCTTACTTAACCTATTTCAAGTTCAAATAATTCAAATCATTTTTAAACAACTCAATCTTTGAAATTCAATTTATTATGAAATTTCAATTTTGAAACCAAACTTCGAAGTTTTATCTTAAACATTCAAATCTTAAGTCCAAAATGATTCCATTTTCCATTTATCTCTGCAATGGATATATATATTATTCCAATCCATTTCTTAATTCATTTCAAATATTCCAATTCACAGTTTCATTAATTATTTATAACGATAGAATTATATGAGGATAAATAAGCATCCAAATTTATCCAAACACCAAATAACATCATCCATTTTCAATTTCCAAATCTCAAACCCATTTTGAGATCACTCATAACTCCCATTCAAATCAACCCATTTAACTTCCCTAAGTTAAATCTCAATTTTAAATTTCTATCAACATTCTTTCTTACTTATAAGTTCAAAGACTTCTATCACTTTTGGGTTTTACAACACATTTCAAGGAAAACCAAAACTCAATATTTCCGAGTCTATTTCAAATCATTTTTGATACTATGTATATTCACCCATATACACATATTTTATTTCTTCGTCCACCAGGCCATACTTTAAATTTTAAACCACTTTTGGTTTTTAATTCAAATCAAATTCCTTTAAAGTTTTCATACAGCTTCTTATTTTAATCACACTAAAAATATTCTAAATAATACTATTTATTATTTCTCTTAGCATTTTCAAAACAACTTCCAATGTTTTTAGATTTAGAATTCAAAACTTCTCAATTTACATCCTTTCTAATTTACAAATTATTCTCTTCTAATGGCCACTTCCTTCAAACATTTTATTTTGCTTACTCATTAGCACACATTTCATTATTAAATATAACAACCATTCATGGTAATAACCAAGATTATCATATCTGTAAACCAATTCATTATCATCTTATTCTGAAAATACTTTTACAAAATCAGGATTTTAGTTTTCTATTTGAATCCATTTCAAACTTATCTTCATTCAATTTCAGTTTGGTTGTATTTCTATTACCACTTAATTCTCATTATTTTATTTAATTCCAATGATTTAACAACCAATTACCTTACTATTTATTAGAAAGAAATATTGCTCAAAATATAATCTTATATAAAATCATTTATTTTTAAAACCATTTATAATCTTTACATAAGAAAATAACAAGTACGCTCTCATATATATATATACACACTCAACTCATTCTAGGGTACCATTGACCCTATCTTTAATGAGTAAACCCACCAGAGCCAATGTTCTCACTTAACCTTCAGCCCTGATACCAAATGTAACTACCCGAAATTTTCAACTTCGAAAATCCTAGATCGTTAGAGAAAAGAAGAAAGAGATAGAAGAAGAAATAGTAACAAAACACAGAGTCTCACATTTTGCAGCGGATCAAAATATAATATCACATAATAACTATTATATAAATGAAAACTGTATCTGTTAATTTACATCAATATATCGGAGTTACAGCCATTACAAAAACACTGGACAGTTAAAATCAACATGTCCCAGATAAACAATAATATATCACAGTGGAATACACTCTGTACATTCCTGCCATCCAGCTCGCCTTCTGAGCTCCATAATGTCCTTACCTGAAAATCTATAATACTCGGTCTGACCCGAGCATTACATCAAAGTAACACCCGGGTCAGGCTGGAAACTAGCATAAGTAAACCCATCCAACAAGAAGTACTAATGCATAAAACATACTTAAAACCTGGGGTAACTCGTTCATCACTATAAGTTCACAACTTGCCATAGTCAACACTTATTCACAATCAATCCCTAATACATTTTACTTAGTTTTAAATGGTCCAGTCTTTTAAATTATTCCATTTCAGCCTATTATCAATCAATAAAGAAACATTGTGGGTTAGAAGTTGTAGTGGGTTCGGGTATTTACTGATACCCGACACCTGTCTCTTCGAATTCAATACCATCTTAACCCAAGTGAAATACAATTCAATTTTAAATACAAGATGTCATTTTTTACACAGTAATTCATCATCAATAGATAACCACATTATCGTTGTCCACCCAAACATATCATATCATAAAACATTTCATATCAGAGATATCAATCATTTCAAGGCATTTAACATCATTCAATCATTTATAAGCAAGATTGATCACTTCCAAAATTAATTCAATTTATCTCTACTTAAATTAATTTCTAATCTTTAATCACTTAGATTACCTTTACTTAACATTAATTAGTTACAAACCAATTAATATACCATAATGGATCGTTCGACGGCGTACCATCTGTCGATACGAACCTTCTTCTTAATAACACACTATTATATGTGAAATTGAAATAATCATTATTATAAATTAAAATCTCTTAAAAACTTGGATCAATTCAAAAGCTTAAATATTATGATCCCCTTAATCATCATTATTTTACTCAAATTATACAAATAAAACTTAAATAAAATTTTGTAAGTTTAACCAATTAATGATAACAATTTACTTAAACATCATTAATTAAAAGTATTAGCATAAAACAAATTTGTTGTTAAAATCCTTTATTTTTAATTAAATCTTAAATAATATTTAATTATCAAAGTTTTATTTTAGAGATTCTCTGTAAACATCATATTAGTTATAACTTCGAAAAACAATTGATTTTTTTTATAACCAATTCCTTTAAGAAAATAAATTTTAGAAAGACAACAATTTTATAAATTTTAAAAAAAAACTTACCTTATAACAAGTTACTTTTAATAATTTAAAATCTGCATTTCCTTTATAAGTAAAACCCACAGGTTGAACACCAAAAACCCACATACTAAAACACCCGAAATCCTATTTTATTATACGACTCCATGGGCCGAAGCCCAAAACAAAAATAAAGATGGGAAGAAGAAACCCACCTCCTCCCCTATCTTTCTCCTATCCAACGCATTCCAGTTCCAATAGAAACAAGACAAAATCGATCGACGAAACGAGAAAAAACTACTCCGATCAACTCAAATAACATCTCTATGAACATCGACCAAAATCACGAACCTACCATAGTCTAGTCGAACCCTCATCTCGCCTAATCCAAACTGTCATGCCGAGCATCATCGTGCACACGATGCACGTGCACCATTCCTCCGATGGTCATTCCGACATCGCAAACCTCAAGATCGACACTTCTCCTCCCTTTCGTCACCCTCAACACCACGACCAAGGCTCAACTTACCCAGGACAAAAACTATCCTCAAACGAACCATCGAACAAACCCCGAGCCAAACAACGACGAACTGCTCCTACCATTGACCACCATCTAGAACGCCACCTACCTCCGATGAATGCCTCCCATGCAGCTATCACCGAGCTAACCCTTACAAACTCCGGTCGCACCGTTACCCTCCAAAATCATAGCGTTCACCGACCCTTGATAGCCATCCCAAAACCCTAAAACTACTCGCACCACCAATCCATACCCAAACTCAACATTCCGCCATGGTCATCACCTTCCCCAAGACCACCAACACCTACCAATCCTGGCCGCGTCACCCCGCGGCGATGAGATCGTCGAAAAATATTTTTTTAACCGAAAATCTAATATTTAAGATTTCTTACATTATAATCTGTTAAAAATTACAATTAAACTTATAAAAATCTTCATTTTATAAAATAAATCGAATTGCATGCATGAATGTTTGTTTTAATTATATCGAATTTTCACAAAACGGGGTTATCTACTGTAAAAACAAGCTTAAGACCACTACATAACATAATTTGCTCTCGAACTATTTTTAACTTATAGTACAAACATAAATAATCATTTCCCTAGTTGACAACATCATTAGATTTAAACTAGAATTAAAGATATAAATTTTTGAAACAAAAATGAACATAAATGTTCACTGTTTAACAGAGCTGTGACTATCTAGGTTTTTGAAATAAGGTTTCTCATGTACAAAACATTTTTACTCGAAGATCAAGGCCTAAAAAAATCATTTAAGTGGAAGATTAAATTTTTTAAATCAGGTCTAAAACCTATAATGACTTAAATAGAGGTATACTTGCTTGTTCTAGTCATGAACACAACCACTAAGTCACATACATATAAAAAAATCATTTTTAACAACATGCATAGCCTAGTTCATATCATACTTCAAGGATTAATCACATGCACATTCAGTCAAATCAGATTTTAAGAGTTTACTCACCTTGTGTTTGGTGATAAGCAGAGAGTTTGAAAATCTGGAACCTGGGTTTTGAATCTGAAATTTGAATCTTTGCTTGATGTATTATTGAGTTGATCTTGAATTTCTAGGTTAAAACTTAAAAGAATTGATTGTTGTTTGATTTTATTTCCTTGGTTCCTTTCCTCTGGTATATAATTTTTGTTTGATCTGTTTGCTGATTTGAATTGAACTGATCTTTGTTAAATCTTTTGAATTTGCTTGGCTCAGGTTTTATTTCTTCTTTTACCTTTACTTTGCTCAGATTTAATTTTTTGTTTGCCAGGCTTTAGTTGTTTATTTTTAGAAGATAGAAAAGAATGAGGTAGAAAGTAGAGATTATACATATAGCCTCGTTTATAAATTTTAAAATTTTAAAAGAAATGAAAATTGTGACACTTGTTAAATTTTAACAAATGTCATTTACATGTTATAATTGAGTCACATTTGTTAAATGAAAGAACTTAGATTTACATTTGTAATTCTCATGTATTAATATGTTTTTATATGTTTATATTTATTAATATTATAATTTCAATTTATTTTTATTAATGTCTTAAATATTTGTATTTAAATTTTCTCTCCTATTTACCTATATAAAATTATATACTAATAAAAAAATATAATTTATTTTAAGATGTTTATTCTTTGAATTTCAAATTCAAATTCAAATTCTATTTAAATCAACACACACATATATATACTCACACATTTAAACAATCCATATTTAAATTTGTTCGAAAATAATAATTTAGCTTGTTTTAAATAATAAATAAAAGCATATTTATCTGCTTGAAATTCCAGGATATCACACCAACTGTTAGAACTTCCATTCTATAGTTTTGATGACTACAACTATACAATCGTATACATATTTCAAATATCTTTGTGCAGGCATAATTCACAGCAAGCAAGAAGACAATTATGAAGACATAAGGCAAAGCACTAGTTAAATTATTAGTATGTATACGAATATATATGCACGTGCAGGTGGACCTGCATCTAATCACAATGTGCATGCATTAATCTAGCAACGCACTTCTAATCAAAATATTTACTTAATTTTATATATTTATTAAAAACTTAAACACTGAAAATGAGATTACGTCTAAAAATTAGTTTCTATATGGGTGTATAATCAACTATTAGTGAAATTTTTCATTATTTAACATGTTTACCTTTTGTCTTGGTCTTACATAATTTAAGTGCTCGTACATTTTTTCTGGTTACATAGTTTAAATGCTCATATATCTTCCCAATAATTACAATGCTATATGAGTGTATAATTAACTATTTCAAATTTAATAGTACATTTTGTACATTCACTTTTAACAGTACATTTTGTACATTCACTTTTTAGTGGCAACTTTCTAAACATCCCATTATGTTTGACTTCCCATGCTTTTTGAAACTGTCTAGCCTATTGCAGTGCAATTTAGAATTAAGGATTAAAAACAACGTTTTGAGTTAAAGAATATTCGACTAAAAAGTCTCTTCTATCATTAAATTATGAACAAACCCTTGATGAAGTATAAATTAGATGTTCAATAATGAAGTCCACCAATTTGAAATATTAACTTTTGCTAAAATGTAAGCTTTTTTAGCTTAGAATTCATATGAGAGATGTTAACTTTGTTTCTCTTCCATTTGCATTATTGATTTAAGCTAGCATTCAACCTTTCTATTTTGCAAAAGAAGAATACAGTGAGATGGAGAGGTGAATAAATTGTGGACAAAACATAAATTTGTATTTTGATCGAAATATACCCACTTTTAAGCTGCACAATGCTATTCAAATGTTTGCAAAGTTAAAAAAATAAGAAATAAAGGAAACTCTTTATTTTATTATAGTTCAAAAGTAGTTATGGATTTCAAAGAACTTAGTTGCCATTATTATATATATATATATAACATTATTTTATTTTCTATTAGGACATTTGTTTCGTAATTTGGTGACGTTGAACTTTATTAATAATT
Organism: Allium cepa; assembly: GCA_030765085.1. Taxonomy (NCBI): domain Eukaryota; kingdom Viridiplantae; phylum Streptophyta; class Magnoliopsida; order Asparagales; family Amaryllidaceae; genus Allium; species Allium cepa. The sequence continues at coordinate 418,741,374 of CM060932.1, forward strand.
TCCACCCTTTGTAAGTTGGGGACTTAGTTAGCTTCCATTGTTTGATGTTGATTTCTCTCGTTGATTCTAGGACTTCTACGTGGTTTTAACTTGGAAAATTGATCGCCTTCCATGAGTTGATGATGAAATTCACAAAGTTTCAAATGGAATTTGTTTGACCTATAATGCTTAAAATAATAATCAATTTGTATTTTAAGTGAACATCACCATTTAAGCCTTAAGAGCTAAGTTGCATATATTTATTAGTATAACTAAAATACCTAATATAAGTAATAATATGTTTCATAGTAACAGTTGGAATATGCTTTACAACATGTAGATGTAGTAGAAAATATGTAAAAGAATTTTTCATAGAATGTGAAGTAATTGTAGTTAACAAAATAATTATTTAACAAAAAAATATTTAACTTATATTATGCAGTTAGTAGGTGGGGAATGTTATTATGAATAGAATATAAAAATACATATCTTCCACAAACATCATCGTATGTAATGTTTGGATAAGCTAAAAGAGTAAGAAATATCAACAAACTAATTGCTTTCGCTGTTCAATTTTACCAAATTTGAATTTCCAAGACGTACCTCTTGAGTAACAATCAAAGTTGAGCGATGAAGACAAAAAAATTCTTCTAATAATATAACCCGCAGAACAAACAAATTGAAAGTAAGACAAAAAAAGAAAAATGCAAGAGAACTTAAAATATAATAATGCAATAATAAGAAGAATAAGTTTTTAGCAATGCAATAATAAGAAACGTAAGGTTTTAACAATGCAGTAATAATCAAGTGTAAGCAGTATCACAGAATTTTTAATCTCAACTTATGTATTATATAATTGACTGTAAAAGAAGATGCATGTTAAAAATAAGTATAGCTGTTTTTTGTGAATGAAAGATATTTGGTTTCCTTATTTGTTAATGTCCAAATGTCTCTGTTAAAATGCATACAACTCCTCCCTTCTGTCTAAAAGAAATTAAAGCTTCTTGGGACTAAAAGCTTTAATTTCGACAGCACTTCACTTCTTTTTCGTCTACTTATAACTGTGCATCCAAGGGGTATATTCATATTGTGTTTTCTAAAATAAATTAAAGTCTTTTGGGACTAAAGACTTTAATTTGCTTTTGTTGTATTTTTTAAAATAATATATAATGGTTAATTTCAAATAAACATCACATTCATATCTGTATTTAACCAAATGCAATTTCACATGTAAAAAAATAATAATATACATACATACATACATTCATATATATATATATATATAACACTAACAATGAAATATATATTTGTTCAAATTTGGATAATATATGATTATTAAAAATTGGGTTGCACATGAATTGCATTCGAAACTTAGTCTTACCTACAATTTTCATAAGCATATATAGAGAAACTCCTTAGCAATGTCGTTGATGAACAATACAAAGAATATGCTCCTCTGTGTCCTGTAAAAGGCCACAAAAGATGAAAATCAATCAACAGAGTACAATTTTCATAAGCATATGTATTTAACTTGTGACCGTATATTGCCAGGATAATTTTCATAAGCATATAACCAACACTTTCAAACACCTTACATCGCCTGCAAATCACCTTACATCACTTGCAAACCCCACACTTTCAAATAAACATCACTGAACTGCACTTTTCATCAAATAATTGTTGTTAACCACCTCTGTTAACAGCCACAGCCAAGCAGTTTCTGCCATCATCACTCATTCATTTTTGCCACCACTTCCGCCAGTCATATAACTTCTCCTCTGACAACCATCGCCGCCTGAACTCCCCCTTACACACTTCACCATAACTCCATACACAATTCTGCAATCTTGCAACTCCATACATACACAAAATTCACCATATCACCTCATTAGCCTACCATAACATCCTCATCTCACCAACTTCCATCCATCATATCAAAACCACAAAACAATACTTCATTGCCCCATCCCTATAAGATCAAAACTGTCCAATCCCTTCACCCCAACGCCTCAGCAACCAAACTCACAAATCCACAAATCGACAGCCTCATTGCTGCAAACAGACACTGTCACCCCCACTTGAATTCAATCCATTCCTCGCCTACATCCAAACCACCGACTGTTGAGACCACTCCAACATCATACTCCAGTTCCAGTCACAACCAGAGACAACCAAATATCACTATATTACCCATTTACAGTTCAACAACCCCCCTTGCCCTCTGTCACAATAGACCACCACTTGCAATCATTTTCAACACTTCCATCCTCTCTGACCAAACAACTACCCAAAGCTTCATCAGTTCACCGATACTTCATGCCACTCATACCACTCAACATACCATATTATCCATTGATTTCCTGATCGCACCACAACCATCTAATCACCTGACCCTTCCCCTGACTGCACCGCCAATCATCTGCCACCATACATTTCAACATCGCAACAACCATACCTTCATCATCCCACTCATTCACTACTTCACACATACAACTCAATCAACAACTTCCACTTCAACATATTTCACTCCCCTGACACAACTGTTCTGCCCATAGCCAAAACCCACCAACATTACCAGAGACAATCAAATCTTCCTCCACCAGAGCCAATCACCCAATTCCAACATCACCAGCTCTTCCAACGAATATCGCCTGAAGCCCAACTCCAATCGTAAACCACCGATAACCAATCACCGCAATTCACTTCACCAGATCACCGCACCCAATCAACCCACCACGAACATCTTGCTTCCACAACTCCATCACGAACCGCGATATCCCAAAGTCGCCTCGACTCTAAAAATCACCAAAAATCAATTCACCAAATCAAACTCACACCCATCATCTACAGCATCCCAATCGAGAAACTCGAACCACGCCATACGAACAGCCCAACCTCCACGCAACACTCGCCTTCACCTACCTCTAAACCAAACCCATCGACAACCACGACATCGTGACTCAACTGCAGTCGCGACCCACGAATCGAATCGTCGACCAAGTTTCGAGTTTGGAAAGTGATTTCGATTTTTAGAATAAATCTTGGAATTGATCAACGAAGTGGAAGTTTGTTATTCGTACTATGAAATCAACATGTGATTAGGGTTGATAGTTCGGGTAGGGTTGTTAGTAGCCATGGCGATGGAGTTGCATTGTAACGAAACATATAAGGGGAATCAATTTGGGGATTAGAGTAAGGGAACCTCGACGGACGAACTGGGGGAAAAGATCACTTTTTAGGTTGTACGAATAAGAATAGGAACGGGAGGCGCGGAAGGGAAATATAAGGGCAATTTGGGAAGTTCAAAAAGACACCAAGTAAATTAGGTCATGGAATTCTCTTTATTAGTAGTAAAGATAAAGATACATGGTCATAGAATAGTTATGTAAAATTTCCTTAAGTATATACACACACATATGCACAAAACTTCAAAAACATAGAAAAATGCTACAGTCAGACGTCTGGATGCAGAACACCAGATGTCTAAGTTTTGTCTCCGGATTTTTTAAAATATATTAGGTCAGACGTCTGAAACTGGACTTGGAATTTATTTGAAGGTCATAAATTATCAAATTTGATGCTTCTATGTCTCTTCTTCACAAATTTTCGTATTTGAATAGAAGCAACTCTAGAGCAGAAAAGAAATGGAAGCAATGATTTATCGCAACCTTTTACAACTATAAATATGTTGAGATTGAGATTAAAAAGAACTTATCTTCTCTATCTCTAAATCTCAGTTCTTACTTTTACGTTCTTGCTTTTAAAGTATACAATCAAAATTATATTCATTTTGATCTAAATCCTTCTATATTCTCAAGCACATACATGTTTACATTACTCAAGGAGATTATAGGAAGAAACTGTACTTGTAGTCAAAATCAGTGTTATCTAGAACACGCACTTGTCAAAGAAATATTCTTGTATAAAAGCCTATTCCTTCGGGTGAAGTGACGGCAATTGGTTAGTGAATTTTCGAAGGGGGGCTTCTGGACTGGACATAGGGCGGGAGATCCAAACCAGTATAAAAATTCTAGTACGGTTATTTTTAATTTTACCCGCATTATTATTCAGTACTATCATACATGTACTTGTCATATACACATAGACTTTCAATTGGTATCAGAGCAAGGTTTGTTCAAATCGCATTAACACGTATTTGAAACTTGTTAATATGGCAAGTATCTTTCAAGAAGGTCAGTCTAGAATTTTTATGAAAGCAAATGGTTTAGAAATATGGTCAGCAACTCAAATTAAGTATGTAGCACCTGGAACAAATATTAGCACATGGACAAATGCACAAAAAACCGCTGCTTCAAATAATGCTAAAGCTATGAATGTACTTTTTTCTCCCTTGATAAAAATGACGCTTGCTATGTTATGTACCACTGCTTATGATATATGGCGCACTTTACAAGTTACACATGAAGGTACAATGAAGGTCAAACAAACAAAATATCAATTTTACAAAATCAATTCTCATCTTTCAAAATGAAATAAAATGAGTCAATTGTTGACATGTACTCCAGGTTCTAAACTATACGAAACGATCTTATGGCACCAGGAGTCAAATTTACTGATTTTGATTTAGTATCTCGAATTCTCAACTCTTTAACAATTGAGTGGAAAAGAAAAGTATTAGCTATCGAAGAAGCTAATGATCTTTCTGAACTCAAAGTTGAAGAGTTGGTTGGAAATTTAATGTCGTATGAAGCAAATTTGTAGGCCAGAAAGGAATAAAACCATGAAAAGAAGAACATAGCGTTTCAAGCAAGCAATGAAGATTTTGAATTGGATGAAGATGAAATTGTATCCATTTCCAAGAACTACAACAAATTTAAGAAATTCAAGAAAATGACGAAAATTCCAAAATGGCAGAAAATCAAACTCATCAAATCAAACTTTGATCAAGTGCATTGAATGTGATCAATTCAGACACATGAAGAAGGATTGCCCAAAACTCAACAACGAGAAGAGGAAAAATAAGTTTGAAAAATTTAAGAAAAATAGAAAGGCATTCCAAATCACATGAGACGACTCTGGCTCTTCCTCTTCATCTGACAGTGACAGTGAAAGTGATACGGAGCAAGCAAATGTATGTTTCATGGAACACACTAATGAGGTATCCAAATAAAAAAATAAAGAGAAATGGATATTAGATAGTGGATGCTCCAAGCACATGATAGGAAATGCTCACATGATGTTAAACATAATGTACATTGATGGTAACACTGTAACTTTTGGTGATAATTCAGAAAGGTTTGTCATTGGCATTGGATAAGTCATCAATATTGGTATCTCTAACTCTCCTATTATTTCTAATGTTTTATTGGTAGAAAACCTAAAACATAATCTTTTTACTATAAGTCAGTTGCGTGATATAGGGTTTGAAATAAAATCTGAAAAGATAAATGTAAAATTCTCGATCAAAGAAAAAATTTACTCTTTAAAGGATTTAGAAATCTTAATATATATATTCTAAATATAAACATTAAAAATCATTCAGATTTATGTCTAGCCGCAAATCATGATGATCCTTGGATTTGGCATAAACATTTTTATCATATAAATTTTAAATATATTAACAAACTAGCAAAACATGATCTAATTAGAGGTCTTCCTAAAATTAACTATAAAATTAATATTTTATGTGACGCTTGTCAAATGGGCAAGTTAAAGAAAAGTTCTTTCAAATCTAAAAATAATATATCCACTAAGCAACCATTAGAATTACTTCATTTAGATTTATTTAGACCAACCTAAGTCGATTAATAAATTATAACAAATATGTATTCGTAATTGTAGATGATCTTTCAAGGTATATTTGGACATTATTTTTAAAACATAAAAGTAACACTTTTGGAATGTTTAAAATCTTTGCAAAACAGATTACTAACTTAATGGATTTTAAAATTAAAAATATACGTAGTGATCTTGGAGGAGAATTCGAAAATGAACTTTTTACTGATTTTTGTAATAAAAATGGAATTAGTCATAATTTTTCGGTTCCATAAACACCACAACATAATGGTGTAGTTGAAAGGAAAAACAGAACTTTACAGGAATGTGTACGAATACTACTAAATAGTAGTAACTTACCCAAACATTTTTGGGCTGAAGTTATTGCCACTTCCTGTTATGTATTAAATCGTGTCACACTTCGACCTATGACTAAAAATACATGTTATGAAATATTTTACGGAAAGAAACCAAAAGTTTCGTATTTCAGAACTTCTGGACCAAATTGTTTTGTTTTAAATACTAAAGATAATCTTGGAAAATTTGATCCTAAAGGCGACGAAGGAATTTTCATTGGTTATTCACAATGTAGTAACGCTTATAAAATTTATAATAAACTAATAAATATTATAAAAGAAAGCTTACATGTGTCTTCTGATAAAAATTTCCAACAAACTATTAAAGAAGACGAAGATGAAATTTTAACTAAAACTCAAGCTGAAAATACAAATAATGTGAATAATTCATCTTCTGATAATAATGAAAATGTTTTAAGATTACTTACACGAATATTAAAAAATCATCCTTTGGATAATATAATTGGAGACTTGAATTCTCGAGTCACTAGAAATAAATTAAATCAAACGAGTCACGTTGCTTTTATCTCAAATACATAACCTAAAAATTATAAAGAAGTGTCTAAGATGATTCTTGGATCTTAGCAGTGCAAGAAGAATTAAATCAATTTGAACGTAATAATGTATGAGAACTCGTTCCTTGACCATCAGATCGATCTGTAACAGGAACCAAACGGGTTTTCAAAAAGAAAGCAGATGAAAATGGAAATATTATTCGTAACAAAGCAAGATTAGTGGCTCAAGGTTACAACCAAAAAGAGGGAATTGATTACGAAGAGACGTTTGCTCCCGTAGCTCGTCTCAAAGCAATTCGTAGTTTACTTGCTTTTGCGTGTCATCACAACTTTAAATTATTTCAAATGATGTTCAGAGTGCCTTCATAAATGGTTTTATCAAAGAAAAAGTTTTTTAGAACAACCGCCGTTATATATCCACAAACAATATCTAGATCATGTTTATAAACTCAAAAAGGCTTTATACGGTTTAAATAGGCACCACGTGCTTGGTACGATCGACTAAAAACTCATCTACAAAATTCTGGATTTCAAATCGGCAAAATAGACACTACACTATTTACAAAACATAAAAATAACGATATATTAGTTGTACAAATATAAGCTGATGACATCATATTTGGATCAACTAATGAAAGTTTATGTAATGAATTTTCTAAAATAATGAAAAATGAGTTTGAAATGTCAAGCATGGGAGAATTTACAAATTTCCTTGGATTACAAATAAAACAATTGAACAATGGCATTTTTATAAATTTAGATAAGTATTGTAAAGATTTGCTTAAACTTTTCGGAATGGAGAATACCACTAGTAAACCAACTTCTATGAGCACAACTTTATATTTAGACAAAGACGAAAATGGAAAGGACTATGATCAAAAATCTTATCATAGTATGATCGGCTCTTTATTATACTTAATAGTTAGTCGACCCGATATAATGATGAGTATCTATTTGTGTGCTCGCTTTCAAGCTCAACCCAAGGAATCACATCATCGAGCAGTCAAATGAATTTTACGTTACTTAACTAACACCAAAGATTACGGCTTATTCTATCATAAAGGTATGGCTTTCGAACTCGTATCATATAGTGATGCGGACTTCGAAGGATGTAAACCAGGCAGAAAAAGCACAAGTGGTACCTGCCATTTTATATGTCGATCTCTGGTTTCATGGTTTATCAAAAAGCAAAATTATGTTTCACTCTCGATGTGTGAAGCAGAATATATCTTTGTCGCCTTAGCTTATGCTCAAGTAATCTATATGCAACAAACACTTATGGATTTTGGTAAAATAATAGAAAAATCCCAGATATACTGCGATAATACCAGTGCTATCAATTTATCTAAAAATCCAGTCAACCATTCTCGAACTAAACATATAGACACACGACGCCATTTTCTAAGAGATAATATAGAAAAAGGAATTATCTCCCTTCAATTTGTTAACACCAATAATCAAATTGTCGATATATTCACCAAACCATTAAATGAACAATCATTTGTGAAACTTAGACGAAACTTAGGAATTTTTTCATATAATGAATTAATAAACTAAACTAAATATTCTTTATTATCCTCCTAAATGGTTACTTAGAAAAGCTAACAAACAAAAACTTTCTTCACCTTTCGTTTTGAAAACCTTCTAAACACCACAATTTTTTTTAATAAAAACAAAAGTTTTAACCATAAATTTAGTAAAACTAACAAACTACCTTTTTTTCTTAATTAGAAATTGAAAAACACACACACACACATATATATATATGTATATATGTATGTATATTATTATATATTTCATAGATAAAATTTTTTTACAAGCATATAATCTTTCACTCTCTAAAAAAATATATTTTTTTATACATAAAATGTCGTCTGACCACAATTCTGTCAAATCCAGACGTCTGAGATATAGAGCCAGACATCTGATTTTTCTCCGGGTTATCACAGACTCAAAGAACCAGACGTCTGACCCATCTATCTAGATGTCTGGTTAAAGGCTCGGCTTATAGGTCTAAACGGAAACAAATTCCGTTCTCTTCATCTACAAACTAACCCTTCCATTTTTTTATCTAAAAACCCAAAAATCGATTTTATTCCCTCCCTCAATTAAAAAAAGGGGTCGCAAAGGAAAGAGAACAGTCTTGAAGCATCGAAAGCAAGATTAATAATCTTTGTCACAGCCTTAACTAGTCATCAACAATCACATATAAGAATGTCTTTACAATAGTGAAAATTCTACTAAGAGATTTGACGATCTGAAGGTAAAGTAGTTCCATCTTCGTCCTTTCTACTCCTTAGTTCAGTATCCACTATAGTAAATGCTTGATTTATGCGAACAAGCCGGGATTGCAAGTCTAATCGCTTCTCTCGCAAATGATGTACCCATAGATCAACTTGAAATATATCCATTTTTCGCAAATTTGTGTAGTAGTGAAGTATGGAATCCGAAAAATGATGATGGTTGGCTTTGGTTTAGTGTATACGGTCATATCATTAAACTAACTCTGGGTAATATTGGACGTACCTTAAATTTTTCTTATTTCGGACGTACTCTTGATGAATTACTGGACAATAGATTCAAACCATGGGATGAGGTCACTCATCAACTCTGGGAAGATCAAATGCACAATGTTCTTCCAAATATCTACGACCCCGGGCAAGACTGCTAAATAGAATGCTCATCAATACTATCATCCCAGGGCTTGGAAGTCATGAACAAATCTATGAACCCGAGCATAAAGCCATATACGCTATCTTTTGTGGTATACAAATAAATTGGGCTCAGTTCATTTTCGACGAAATCAAAAAGGTTTGGAATCAAAGCCGACCTACAATTCTTTATCCTGCATATATAATGCGTATTCTCAAAGCTCAAGGAGTGCCCTCATATTTATCTGGCTTTGAAGAATTATTCATTAAGGAAAAAGTTCTTTAAACTTATGCATTTACCCGATGAGCCACCAAATTTCATATCTTTTAAGTAATGGAAATTATTGCAAGAAACCGAGCAACCAATGAAGCCGCCTTTCTTAGTCTTGTTCTCTGCCTAATGTTTAAAACTTTTGTTGGGTAATTATTTTATGGGATTTCCTATATGGGCTACTGTTCTGTGGACTACTATTCTATTATTGTTTTGTAAGCTGCTGATCTGTGAACTATTGTTGTGTTTTTTGTTCTATGTGCTATTCTTGGATTATTATTTTGCTGGTTCTAATATTTTGAATCGTATATAATCTCTTATTCTTTTTGATAATGCCAAAGGGAGGAGAAAATTGTATTTAAGCTTCTTATATACAAGGGAATTCATAAAAGCAGGGGGAGATCATCAATGCTTAAACACAGGGATTAAACACATTTTTTTATATTGCATAATTGTCATCACCAAAAGGGGGAGAATGTTAGAACCTCCATTCTATAGTTTCGATGACAACAACTATACAATCATATTATATTTCAAATATCATTGTGCAGGGATAATTCACTACAAGCAAGAAGAAAATTATAAAGACATAAGGAAAAGCACCATATTAAATTATTAGTATGTATATATATATGGTCGTAGTATAGTTATGTAAAATCTCCTTAAGTATATATACACACATATGCACAAAACTTCAAAAACATAGAAAAATGCTATAGTCAAACGTCTGGATGTAGAACGTCAGACGTTTGAGTTTTGTCTCTAGATTTTTCGAAATATAACAGGTCAGACGTCTGACCTTCCTTACCAAACATTTGAAACTGGACTCGGTATTTTTTTAAAGGCATAACTATCAAATTTTAAAGGATGCTTCTATGTCTCTTCTCCAAAACTTTTTGTATCTGAATAGAAGCAACTCTAGAGCAGAAAAGAAATGAAAGCAATGATTTATCGCAACCTTTTATAACTATAAATATGTAGAAAAATATCGAGTTTAAAAATGAACTTATCTTCCCTATCTCTAAATCTCAGTTCTTACTTTGCCTTCTTGCTTTCAAAGTATACAATCAAAATTATATTCATTTTGATCTAAATCCTTCTATATTCTCAAGCACATACATGTTTACATTACTCAAGGAGGTTATAGGAAGAAACTATACTAGTAGTCAAAAACAGTGTTACCTAGAACACGCACTTTTCAAAGAAATACTCTTGTATAAAAGTCTATTCCTCTGGGAAAAGCGAGGGCAGTTGGTTAGTGAAGTTCCGAAGGGGAACTTCGGGACTGGACGTAGGACGGGAGGTTCGAACTAGTATAAAAATTCTGGCATGATTACTTTTAGTTTTACCTACATTATTATTCTGTACTATCATACACGTACTTGTCATATACTTTATATATACACACGATCCATGTAGACTTTCACCAACTAATTAGGCTCTAACACAATTGTTATGCTATGGAGGTATTTCCTCAAATACGAAACGTCATGGACTCCAGCCAACTTATAGGTTTTCTTATTTTTCCCAATATCGGGGAAGGCCCAATAGATCTTGGTGCCTACCTTTTGCAGCTTTCCAAACCTTACGACCTTCACACGCTACCCAACTAACTCTAACTTTCTGAAGTCTTTGAATTCAAATATGGTCTGAATAAAATCTTATCGATGGTTTCCCACCCATAGTTTGGCGATTTGTATGGCCTCCCATAATGTGCTATAAGATCCCATACCAATCGTATGTTGGTGACTACTTGTAACGATACCGGTTTTGAATCAAATTTAATTTGATAATTAATTTAATTTTTGAAATTTAATTTTGAATTAATTTGGTAATTTCCAAATTTAAATGGATATTTTGTTAGTATAAATGGATATAAATATGATTTTTAAATAGAATTTCTAATTGGAATTTTTGAAATAAATATTTTGAGTAATATTTTAATTACAAATTTAATTGTGGATTAATTTGAAAATTTGATTGAATATATATCAGAAGATTGTAAATAAAGGAATTGATTTGAAAATTCAATAAACTGATTTTTATAGAATTTTAATTTGGAATTCAAAAGTAAATATTTTATAAATAGATTATAATTTGCAATTTGAAATTCAAATACATATATGTTGAAAATAAATATTTATAGATTGTGAATGAATGAATTATATATTTATAAAATATATATTGTTTGTTTATTCATTTATAGATACAAATTAATAGTATATTAATTTTTGAATTTGAAATTTAAAAATAAAGGTTTGTTTTCCAATTTTAAATATATATATATATATATATATATATATATATGAATACATATTTATAATTGAAAGTTATAATTTGAAAGTTAACTCCTTGTGTATAAAATATGTATGGTTTCTTATTAATGTATAAATTGATTTCAAAAATTTATTTGTATACTTATCTCATAATATTTAGTTAATAAAAAGATAAAAACATAATACTTAAGATTTATACAAACACGTAAAAACAAAAGTTAAAAGGGTTTCAAAAAAAAAGTTATAAATTAAATAAAATTTAAGAAATGGGGTTTAAACACAATTTCATCACATATGACAAATGTAAAATATATGAAAGAATGTAACAAGTGTAACATAATAATACAAGTGGCAAAACAAAATATTCTTAAGATTTGAAAACATGAATAATGTGAATGAAAGGAGTAACCAGGAAACATTTTCTTCAACTCATTTTTAAATCTGGAAAAGAAAAATCAAAACAAAATACAAAGCAGGAAACAAACTACAACCTCAAATTATAAATCTGAAAAATGAAATCAAAGTAACCTTCAGCCATGAATCCAAATCAAACCCAGAAAAACCAAAAGCCTGTAATAAAGAAACCAGATCAAAATAAGAATAGAGATCAGAAGCAAACAAGTTGCAATTCAAGTCTCAGATCAAACCTCCTGCAATAGATTCAGTTCATAACTCAAAAGATCTGAGGCAACTAGATCAAATGCAAAGATCATATCCAAATCTTAAAACCTAGAATGATTAAATCAGGTAATTCACGCAAAACCATGATTAAAATTAAAATTTAAAATTTGAAGCAACCAAAACCATAATTAACTTCAGTATTTTTAACCTGAGGCAAATAAGATCAAGCAACAAATGCAACTCAACTTCAACCTGGAAGCTAGAAAGCTAACTAAATATATGGATTCACTTCAAAATTCAGATCAAATTCAAATGAAAGAGCAAATAAAAAATGCAGATGAAAATCTTTGTTACAGATTTCATTTTTAGGCCCTGTTCTTCATTAAGGTGAGCAAACTTCCAACCCTGAATCTATTTGTGTATTGTTGTTTGTCAGCAAGCTTCTTTGATTTAATCTTTGAATTGATATGAGATGAAGTTTTGAAAATTTAGCTGTATGTATACAAAATCATATACATGTGTGTAGACAGTTTGGTGCATGTCTGTTGTACAGGCAGACAGCTCTATTCCAAGTTTATAAAGCCTAAATCTGTTTCAAGAAAAAAAATATACTTCTTTCTCTGATCCATTCTAGACTTCAAGAACTAAACCAATTATGTTCTTATAACCAAGATCTTAATTTTAAAAATAGTCTTAAGCTAGTTTTGAACATAAGTTTCACTGGGAAGATGAATGTGCAGTAAACTCAGACAAATATCAAAAAAGTTCAAGTATTGTCAAATTCATGATTCGCTTATATAATATGTTTTACTTTTGAAAATGATGATTTTTAAAAGAAAAATCATGATTTTTAATTCAGTAATTTTTGAAATTTTCAATGTTGAACGTAAAATGGATATGTGCAAATTGCGGCCATCGGAGTTGAATGAGCAATCGTGGTTGTTTCTGAAGGTGCTGGGATGATTGTTGAACTTGAGAAAAATGCAAGGTGTTTTTTATTCATCGTGGATGGTGATTGGGATCAATTTAGGGTTTAACGATTAGATTTAGTTGATGTGGTTTAACGACTTAGTGCGACATCATGTGTGGACCGGAAGGTATCGGACTGGAGGGAAAAGAGCGTGGGTCGGCGGAGTAGCAGTGGCCGGAGTGGCGATAGCTCCGGTGATCGAAAATGTATAGCGTCAGGAGGAACAGACGATCAAGTTTTTTTGCCTGATGGGTTGAGTTCGATCTTGATTTACAGAGGGGCTCACGGTTCTGGGTGATCGCTCGTGGTGAGATGATCGTCGCCGTTTGGTCTGGGGTCACAGCATTGATCGGAACAACGACAAGGCATCGCGCACGTGCACGCGCGAAGTTCTGTGCATCTGGAATTTTAGTGTTGGGGGAGAAGATGCATTCTCGGGTTCGTACTCGAGTTGATGATTGAGTGACTCGAAGAAAAAGATGATACGCGAGTATGTTTGAGACAGGATTTTAAAGATTTAATCAAAACAAGTTTTTTCGAAAAAAATATAAGGTGGCTCGGGAAAATTTCGTAGTGGACTCGAAGTTGTGCTCGTGATTTCATTAATTTGGTTCGGGTTCCTTTAGTTTACAAGTTTTAACCAATACACACACACACACACAAGTTTTAGAAATTTTAAACAAATTAAGTTTTACTCAAAGAACTTTCTTTAAACATTTTTCTTTCTTAAATAATAGATGGTGGATTAAGTTTGAGATTACTTAAAAAAATTTAAATAAATTATTTCAAACTTATTAAATTAAAGTATTTTTAAATTCATATAACCTTTATTTTAAGAGTTTTAAATAAACTTAATATTGTAATTGAATGCTTTATTAAGAAGGGAAATGTTTTTTTAAAAGTTAATTTAACTTAAAATTTCTAAGTTAACTGGTAATGAATATTTAAAACCAAAGGCTATTAATAAGATCTAAAAGATAATCAAAGTGATTAATAAAGATAAAATGGTTTATCTTTTAAATAAGTTAAGATCTTAAGCAATTAGTAATTTATTAATTAAAGGAAGTAATTAAGGATAATGACTTATTGGAAGTGATTAATTTATGTGATTAATTAAGGTAATTAATTTGAGGATAATTAATTAATTAAAAATTAATTAATTAATAAAAATGATTAAGGGATAACTAATTAATTAAGGGTTAAGTAATTTAATCAATTAAGGATAATTAATTAAGGGTTAATTAATTATGTAATTAACCTAAAGGTTAATTTTAATTAATGTGATTAATTAAGGACTAATTAATTAATTATGGGTAATTAATTAAGATGGATAATTAAGGATTAATTAATTAATTAATACTAAATAATTTTTAATTAATGAATCAAGATTGAGTAATTAATTCATGAGTAATTAATTAAAATTGAATTAGTTTAGGATGAAATAATTAATTAATCCTGTTTATAAATGATTATTGAATGCTTGGATTGCTTATGAATGTTTGTATTGTACGAAATGCCATGAATTGATTGTTATCTCTGGATTGTAATATTTTGTTCGGTGAATTGAGCTGTGTGCAATTTATTTATTTATCCAGTTTATCCGTGATACATTTATCTGTGAATCTGTGAATAAAGGTAAGCGTTATAGATTATACCGCTTATCGATATTGATGTGCATTAATCTGTGATGTGATGATTGATGTTGTTGCACTATTATGTTAAACCCCTGGACTGCACCATACACACACAAATATGGATTGCACGAGGAAATTGGTTAAGTCACAGATTTTAGAAAATAATTTTAAATTGAATTTCGTATCCAAATGGTTTTGGAAATGTAATTGGGTTAAAAGAGAAAAGCTTTTGAAAAGGAGTTTTAAAGATAAAAGTTATTTTGAATAACTTGATAGAGTTTTTGAAATTTAGACAATTCGATTTGAATTTGAATTCAAAATTTGAAATTGAATTCTATGTTTAGAAATTATGGTTTTAAAAAAATGTTATACAAGTTATAGATGTGTTTATATGGGGTTTTAACCATTTTAAAGATATTGTTTTAGGAATTTGAATTTAACCCAAGGGCTTTAACTTGTATAAATGAAATCGGATTTTTCCGAAACGAAAACTATTTGTTTTCAAATAATAAATGCTTTCATATAAGGAATGAATTTCCAATTTGTGTTAAAAGGGATTTCAAATTTGAAATGAAAATGGGGAGTTTTCCAAGTTATGAATGAATCTTTGTAAACGATTTTGAAAGCTATAAGTTAAATCTTTGATTTAAACATTGGATGAGTCAATCCAATTTGATATGGAAATTGTTTTGAAATCTGTGAATGGATCTTTGTGAAAAATTGGTGAACTTTGTGAAGTAAATCTTCTTGTTTAAAAAGATTTAAAATGGTAATTTGTTTAAACCATTTGAAAAGAAAGGTTTTGGGTTTTAAAGGTAACTTAACTGAAATCCCAAAATCCGTATGTTTTAAATATTGCGCTCATTATTCGGTTTAGCCGGGAGAGGATATTGTGTCATATAACCCATTCCGAATAATGATACGACGTTATGGATAGCATTTGAAGATCGGTGGTGAAAACAGAGTATTTTCGAGAACGAAAGGATAACCCGTCGAATGACTCTGCATCGATTAGCACCCGATATAGAGATCTCCATATGTGATGGGGAGTCCGATCGGGATTGGGAATTCCCGTAGTACAAGGGCTTCTTTGCAAGTGCCTTCGGTTCTGTTCGAACTTGGAACAGACTTGTATGGATGTGTGTCTGATGTTACACTTTGAGACGTAATGCTGGTTTCTATCTAATACATTTCTGTTTGGTGGCGGAGATTTATTCTCTTAGCTTAACATCCTTCTCTGAGACGTACGAGCTCAGAGGTTATGTAGTTGATGGTTACTAGTGATCCATTCCCAATTTGGTAATGTGGCATACGAAGTGCTGCTGATCATTTGTTGATCGAAGCATGGCTTTGTGAAAAAGCGTAGCTTTGTGGACGAGACTGCATCAGGACCTCACACTCCGGAAATGGTCGAAACAGGAAAGATGCAGCAAGGTTGCAGGGGTCACGCCCTTAGGGTATGTCCATTCCTTCTGGAAAAGGGTGGTATCATGGTATGGAGCCCAGATACTTAACTCATGTGGGCACTGTATATTTATTACTGTGTGATGTTGCTTTATGGTTGAGGATCTTCGGATAAAGGTCGCAAATGACCGGGGGGTGGCATATCTTAGGCTTTACTCCCGGGAAGAGAGTAAACAGCCTTGTGTTGGCAGAGAGCCTGGTAGGTTCTCGGGGCGTCCCTCCAGAGGCGAACCCATGTGGCAATGGGAAGTTCCTTGGCCTGACCATTTATTGGAAATCCAATCTCCAATATGTGACCTGTACGGTTTTAGTTGTATAACCTACCATTTATTTATGGTGGTCACCAATGTTTAGATGGTAGCTATAGTAGGCATAGTTCGAAATGTCTATGCTGGCTAAGATTAATATTATACTTTCGAAATGTTTTCCACTATGCACTAATAACAATATCAAAAGAATTTTGCGTACTAAGCATTTTTGACTATCATAAGGAGAAATCTTCTCCAATTCTGCGTTTGCATGGTGTGTGTGGCGGGAGGCCTTATGGTAGTTTCATTTTCCAAAAAGCATTATGGATTTCAATTTCAAATTCTTTTGTTGATTGTTTATTTTAAAGATAAAAATATTTTTGTTTGCTCACAGCAGTCCCATGACTGACCCGGAGTTTATTGTTCCCTTCCTAAACTCTAGGTGCCCATAATTTTCCACACGGGTAGTCTAGTGTAACATCCCGGAATTTTAACAATATCAATTTAATAATCTATACTAAAATTAAATTGATATTGATATTTTTGTTAATAATAATTCAAATATATTTAATAATCTTCCTCAATAAATATTTAATTGCTTATTTTACCTTTTAAAAATAATAAATTGGTTTCTATTTGTAATATAAATATATGGTTTATATTGTAAATAGATTAGCTTTGTTTTAAATTTAATAAATAAAGCATATTTTCTAATTCTTATTATTTTTAGTAATTTGGAAATTAGTTTTTATTTAATATATTAGCTTTTCAAAGTTATAAAATAAATGATCTTGGTTTAAATTAATAAATGAATCATGATTTAAAATTCTAATATATATATATATATATATATATATATATATATATATATATATATATATATATTATATTAATAATTTGGAAATTTTGATTTTTTTATTTAATACTAAGTTTTTAAAGCTATGTAATAAATAAATATATGATTTTTAAATTTATTAAGAAAAATGTTTAAATGATTAAAATGATTTTGCCTTGAGTTTTAAATTTAAAATGTATTAACAAAAAGTTTTATAGCTTAATAAAATAGGTAATTTATTAATAAAGAAATAATTTCTTTTATAATTATTTCAATTTAATATTGGTATATTTCTAAAAATAATATCAATAGTATATTGTTTTAGAAATAGGTCTTGAATAAAATGGCAGTTGTTATTTCAAAATTTAACTTGTATTCATAAATTGTTTTTTTAAATATTAGATCTTGAATTTAGTTTGAATTTAAATTCCAAAGTATAAATTTTGGTTGTTTTAATTTTCATATGGATAAGGTTTATTTATAAGCATAATTTGTTTTCATTTCTTTTATAAATTTTCTATACATATTAAACCTGAATTAACTAATTAATTAGGCATGAACATGTAAATTGAATACAAACTACTTTAAAAAGACAAGTGTATTAATATTAAGCCTCTTATAACCAAATGTTAAAAGATTAACATATCAAATTGACAAATGTTGAATTTTTTTACAAGTGGCCTCTTTTAAATTTATTTTTTCTTTTATTTAATAAAATTTGAAAATTTACTTATATAAATGAACATTTTTCACTCTTGTTCCTTTTTTCCATTTCCTAAATCAAAAGAATCTTCAACTTGTTTATTCCTCAAACTTGAAACCCATTTTCAAATTCAAAATTAAATGTTCAAACCAAAATCAGTTTACAATTTCAGATCAAAACTCCTCATATCAAAGACCAAATTCCTGCAAACAAGTTCTCAATTTAAAAATGCAGTTTATTCTCCTATAATTCATATCAAATCCAAAACCTGTTCAAATTCAAATCCCTGTAACTCCTCATATCAAATCTGTAGCCTTCTATTTCAAACAAAAGCAAAACTGCATTTTTTCTTAAATCTGGAAAAAAAATGATTTCTGCATGCACCTGCAAATTTCAAATCTGCATTCTTATTTCGGCAATATGGTATTTGGCTCTGCATGTCACCTAAAAGCAAAAGGCAAACCTGCTATTTTCAAACAGAAAGCATCTGCATTTTTTTCTTAGATCTGGAAATCAAGTTCACTTGCAGATGTCTTCAGCAACTCAATTCAAAGCTTTTCAAATATGAGGCTCTGCTTTCTTCTAAACTGTGAGTAACTTTAAAACCTTAAAATATAAATTAGGTTGCATGCTTAATGGGTTAAATATAACAAGTAATTGATTGTGAATATAGGTAAAATTGGATGTGGATATTGATTGTGTACAGTAGTGTATGTATAGTATGCTCTGTTTTGTACTAGGCTTAAGATTTCTATTTAAAATTTCTATTCTTTCAATTAGTTGCAGATTGTATATAATTTATAAATCAAAATTGTTTGATTTACCTTAGATTAATATTTAAATATTTAAGTAAGTCAAAAATTTAGCCTGTAGTCTCTGTAAAATATAGAAACCTCTGTGCATGTTAGATAAAACCAATACTCAAACTTTAAATTTGTAAATTCAGCATTATAAAACGGAAACATCAACTGAAACATGATTTTTAAATCAAGAATCATAATTTTTAGAAAAGAGTTGAAGGCTCAGTTTTGTGATGAACTGGAAAAGGGAATATTTGGTTTTCTGGTGATCTATGTAACTGGAAGGCACGGGGTTCTTCCAGGTGAGGGAGGAGTGTGAGGAGATGCCGGGAAAAATATTTGTCGGTGTTGAAAACCATCGGGGTAGTTGCAGTTTTGAGATTTCATTTTTAACCCTAGTTTTTCACTGTGACATTAGAATCGATCATTACGGTGACTACAATTGACCGAGAGTTTTGTTGTTTTGGGGTTTGATTGTTGGGTCGTAGTTGAAGTTGAGGCCGGAAGGGTTGATCTCCAGGTGGTCGGAGCGGCGTGTTTCCGCCGTTGACAGGTTTTGAAGGAAACCTGTTTATGGTTTTCCAGGTTTTGCTTTTAGGAGTTCGATTTTGATTCCATGAATGATTGTTCGTATTGATGATCGCGTATGGGTGTAGGGGTGTTTCTGGGTGTAGTACGATCATCGCTGATGATCAGAGGAGGCTGGGGTCGCCGTGCATATGCACGGTGATGTATTTTCTGATGATAGGTTTGGGAAAGTTTGCTAGCAGGTGTTCTTGAGATTTGCTCGAAGCAATTGGATAGTTGGCTCGGGGAAATTAAGTAGTAGACTCGAAGCATTTTGTAATGCTCTCGGGTTGTTTCTGAATTTTCAAGTTTTACAGAAACCTGTAGTTTCTGTTTTAAAACTTTTAAAACCTGAAAGCTTTTTAAAATGTTTAGGAAATTTTAAACCTAGTTTAAATTCAAGTTTAAATTGAATCCAAGTTTAAAATCTAAAATCTCAGTTTTAAATAAAATGAAGTTTTAAAAATTGAACTTAATTAACTACTTTATTTGGAAAAGTAGTTTAAACCTTTTAAAAATGAAGTTTTTAAGATATGAGCAAGATTTGAAATTAAATTTAAATGTGGAAATCTTAAATCAAATATGAACTTTAGTTTTTAATTGGATGAAGGTTTAAATTTGAAGATTTAAACTAAACATAAATTAAAGTTATTGAAATGTTAAAAGTTATAAATTGTTTAAACTTTGATAAGTTTAAATTATTTTAATTTTAAAACTTGTATTTAAAATGAAATTTGGTAGCAAGTTCAAAAGTACTTTGCTTAAAATAAAATTTGTTTTTAAACATAGTTTAGAAATGTGTTATCTTAAATTAATTAAGATTTAATGTTTTGAAATTAATTTAATTAATGGAGTAATTAAGTAATTCTTAATTAATTTAATTAATTAATGATTTGGAATTAATAAGTATTGATTAAGGATTAATCAATTTATAATTAAAATCATTAATTAGATTATTTAAATTAATGATTAATGAATTACGAATTAAGTAATTAAGTTTTAATCAAGGTTAATTAATTTAATAATTAGAGTTTAATTAATGCATAATTAAAGATAATTTATTTATTGATTAATCTAAGTTAATTACTTAATGAAAATAATTAAAGAATGGTTAATCAAGGTCATTAACCAGGATTATTTAAATAATTAATTAATGTGATTAATTTTTACAATTAATAAGATTAATTAATTTAATAATAATCATTTGTGAATTGTTGAGTATAATTACTTAATGAAGTAATTAAGAAATTAATTACTTAATGTAATTAATTTAGTTTAATGTGATTGTTTTAATTAATTAAGTTTAATTAATTTTAAACACTTGAGGTTTTAAAGATAATTTGTTTATGTAATTAATGGATTGGAAATTACTTGGTGAAGTAATTGATTGATAATTATAGATTGTAATTAATTGAGGATGTTTAAGAATGAAGTAATTTGGATTAAATTACTTAGTAATTAATCAAGGGATTAATTAAGAAATTAATTAAGGAATAATTAATTTGGTTTAATAAAGTAATTTAGTTAGTTAATTACTGAATATGGTTAATCAGAGGGGATTAATAATTGTGGTTAATTACTTAAGGTAATTAATTTAGGAAGATAATTTATTAAATATAATTGAGGATCATTAATTATTACAATTAATGATGTAATTAAAGTTGATTAATTATGATTAATTAATCAATGATAAATAATTAAAGGTAATTAATTAATGTAATTAATTAAGGATTAAGGTAATTAATTATAGTTAATTAATTGATTGAAGTAATTAAAGGTTAATACTGTTTTGGTTGAGAATAATTAACTTGTGAACTTAATTAAGGATAATTACTTGAAGGTAATTAAGGATAATTAATCAAGGGTGATTAATTAAGGTGATTAATAATGAATGATTAATTAATTGATGGTAATCAATTAAATGGTTGAGTAAGCAAGATTTTGAATGAATGAAATAATTAATTAAATTTATTTTAAATTAATTAAAAGATGAAGTAATTAATTTAATTCACTTTAAATTAATTAGAGATAGAAATAGTTAGTTTAATTCATTTTAAATTAATTATATTGTGATGAGTAAATCATTGCTTATATGTGAATGGATGGTTTTGATTGCCTTGAATGGATGAGATCTCAGAAATGAGATAAGTAATGTTGTGTGTATGAATGCTTGGTTGCATTTTGATGATAATATAGATTATCTATTGTGATGGTGATATGGATTACCTATTTTGATGATAATGTGGATTACCTGTTTATTTGATAATGTTGATTATCAATTGTGATTTGTGAGTTATCTATCTGTGTGTATATAGATAATTGAATTGTTTAACCTTAAACAACTTGGACCTAAAAGACACGTTTTGGATTTCGATGAGACCGGGATCAGATTTCCATATTTGGATATCCGAAAACCATATCGATCCAAATTAACTGTAGGTCGTGAATCTTAAGTGAAGATGAAGATTCAGAGTGCAAGGGTTATCATCGTTAACTCTGAGGGTGATTCCAAAATGACTGTAACGAGATAATGCCTTTGGTTTCGTTCGAACCCGGAACAAACTTGTATGGATTGAATGCTTTCAGAACATCGTCAAGTGGACGATGAGCATTCTAAGTGATGTGTTCACTAAAGGTAATCATAGCCTCAAGCCTAATCAACCGAGAATGGCTAAAACAGGGGAGGTGCAACAAGGCTAAGTGGGTCATGCCCAAGTAGGACGAGGTTTTCCCCTGTCTAGAGGTCCCTTTTATTTCGGCTGTGTGGACAGTTGTTGAGCTCCAACTGTCGGGGTTACCTTGTTTGGGACTGTCCAATAAGGGATGGTTCCGGCCTTGTGTTGCATGGGAGCGGGCGTACTCCTCGGTACGTTGATCTAGGCCACGTACTGTGACGGGTGGTACCCCAGTAGCCCTGCCATTGTATGTAATCCAAAATCCAATAAGTGCCAACGGTTTTGATTGTATTACCCACTTTTGTGGCTAGTAGCTGGAATTTAATGAATGTAACAATTTCGGCTATTTCATATTTATTTGAAAACCCTAGACCTATTATAATATCACTGGATTTCCTATCAAATATTTTGGTTAGCGTAAGGTAAATTTTTTTCCATGTTTATGTGTGGGAAGTCTTACGTGATACCTTTCTTTTCAAAAGGTTTTTGAAAGTTAAGCAATCTTAACTGTTACTCACACCAGACCCATGTCTGACCCGGAGTTTATTTTGTTTTTCTTAAACTCTTGGGTACTCAAATTTTTACGAGTAGCCAAGGGATTCAGGTTAGCTTTGACGAATTTTGGAGGAGCAATGGAGCAGGTGGGTTCTGTGTGTAGATATATAGTATTCCGCCGTGTAGATTTCTCTGAGTAGTTTCTTGTACTGTATTGAGTTGTATAACTAGACAGGTGATTATAACTGTCTAGTATATGTTGTACTATCTGTGTAACTCTGATGTTGGTTGTAAACTATGTAATATTTATGTTATTAATAAAATTTATACGTTCCTCTGTTAAGATTCTGTGTTATTTCTTCTTTCTCTTCTTTCTTTTCTCTTTTCTATCTCTTTCTTTCTTATTAATGATGCGTCATTCTGCGGAGACGGATGACGGGTCATTATAGTGGTATCAAAGCATTAGGTTGATTGAATACCTAGGCTCTGTAGTGGTGTCTATCTTGAGAGAGCGTATTTTTAATTTTTAATATAAATATATTTATTCTACCTATCTGTTGGGTTACCTGTTCGGGTTTTCGAATATAAGTTATAAAGGTAAATGGGATAGTGGTGTGTGTAACACGACTACATTGGTTGGAGTTTGAATGTTTGAGGTTGGAAGTGTATTTGTCGAGACTATAGACCTAATACCGTCTCGAGTGAGTTTTACTGTGATGAAGGATTTCATCGATCACTGAAGGAAAACTGTTAAGGTTCGGAGTTCAACTTTGAAGTGTAAGTTTGATCGCGCTCGTGTGAGCGGATTTTTTGAGAATTTGGATCTGTCGGTTAGGCAGAAGCAAGTGATGGTATTTTGATACATCAGGAAGTAGTAGCTGTGTGATGAGATGCAGTGACTATGGATGTTCCCGAAAATGTTTTCTTTGGAACAAGTTAAGGAAGTGAGTCTGCTTCGGTGTGGTGGCTATGTTCAGCATTGTGTTTCTGTTGATTTGAAGTCCGAGTTTCTCTAAGAGCTTTGGATTAGGAGTCTTTGGCATCTGTGGCAGCAGTGCAGCTCGGAGTGTTCTGTGTGTCGGCAAGGAGTCTTCTGGCTCAGCATTTTCGGAAATGGTGTTCAGAAGCAGCAGAGTGGACCCGTTTCTTCGATGGATTGACGGGTTAAGTGTAAGCTGTTCTGTTGTTAAGGGTGGAACAGTTTTTCATTGGAATTAGTCTGAGTTGATTGCAAAAGTGACTTGCGATTGTCTGAGTGTTCTCTTGGGTTATCAGGGTTTTTCTAGATGTCTTCAGGAAGTCAGAGTTTTGTTCGCATCTGGAGATTGAGTTTCCTTATCGACTGGAATTTCAGGAGTGCTGCCGGTGGTTCAGCGTAGTGGAAGGATGGTTCCTAGAGACTGAGTTGGTGAAGCAGCTCAGGTTTTGGAGAAGCTTCTGAGTTTTCTTTATGGATCTGATGAACCATATTTCTGGGAGGTGTTGTCCAGTTTGCGCTCGTGTTCTTCTTCAGCATTCTCTTCTACTTCTGATCAGAGTTGTGCAGCGGAAGCAGTTTGGAAGTGTATCTACTTTTCTTTTCTGGACAGGAGAAGTGAGTTTAGTCTTCTGATGTTTGAGGAGTGGAGTTTGTGTACCTGGATATGAGTTGATCTTGAGGAGATAATTTTGCTAAGTTGATCGGTCTAGTTTGTTTCTAGAGGTATCAACAAGGGATGAGCTGATTAGTAAGGTTGTAGGCAGCCCAAGATCGTCCAAAGATTTTTGTGGATAAGAGACGACAGAATTTGGATTCCGAAGATAGAAATTTGATTTGGATAAGTTTTCTCCGATCTTAAAGGAGCTATAAGATTGAGTAAGGCTGGGAAGCTAGCTCTGAAGAGTTTTGGATTCTTTTCTGTGATCTTGGAGAATAAGTGTTTGATCTACAGGATTGGATTGCCAGTTTGGATAACTGGGATTCGATGAGTTTCACGTATCTCTAAGGGAATACGTGTTTTATCTATCTCTGGTTGTGGAACCAGTAGTTTGGAGTTTTGGTGGTTGATTCAGACTCATCTGTAGTCTGGTATCTCGTGTAGTGTTATAGATATAGATGAATAGGAACTTTGTTGCTTCATAGTATTGATTGTTTGGATTCGCTAGAGCGAGTATCCCGGTATATATATATACACTTGGGGAAACTCGAGGAAATTCTATCCAGAATTTTGTCTGGACAATTAGATTTGTTTGATTGGATGAATTGGTTATTTTGGTTGTTGGCGTATGTTTGATATATGCTTGTGTTTTAAAAATTAAAATCTTTAATGAGATTATTAAATTACCTTTGTTTTAAATTTCGAGGACGAAATTCTTTTAAGGGGGAAGGATTGCAACATCCCGGAATTTTAACAATATCAATTTAATAATCTATATTAAAATTAAATTGATATTGATATTTTTGTTAATAATAATTCAAATAGATTTAATAATCTTCTTCAATAAATATTCAATTGGTTATTTTATATTTTAAAAATAATAAATTGGTTTCTATTTATAATATAAATATATGGTTTATATTGTAAATAGATTAGCTTTGTTTTAAATTTAATAAATAAAGCATATTTTCTAATTCTTATTATTTTTAGTAATTTGGAAATTAGTTTTTATTTAATATATTAGCTTTTCAAAGTTATAAAATAAATGATCTTGGTTTAAATTAATAAATGAATCATGATTTAAAATTCTAATATATATATATATATATATATATATTAATAATTTGGAAATTTTGATCTTTTTATTTAATATTAATTTTTCAAAGCTATGTAATAAATAAATATATGATTTTTAAATTTATTAAGAAAAATGTTTAAATGATTAAAATGATTTTGGCTTGAGTTTTAAATTTAAAATGTATTAACAAAAAGTTTTATAGCTTAATAAAATAGGTAATTTATTAATAAAGAAATAATTTCTTTTATAATTATTTCAATTTAACAATGGTATATTTCTAAAAATAATATCAATAGTATATTGTTTTACAAATAGTTTTGAATAAAATGGCAATTGTTATTTCAAAATTTAACTTGTATTCATAAATTGTTTTTTTAAATATTATATTTTGAATTTAATTTGAATTTAAATTCCAAAGTATAAATTTTAATTGTTTTAATTTTCATATGGATAAGCTTTATTTATAAGCATAATTTGTTTTCATTTCTTTTATAAATTTTCTATACATATTAAATCCTAATTAACTAATTAATTAGGCATAACCATTTCATGAACATGTAAATTAAATACAAACTACTTTAAAAAGACAAGTGTATTAATATTAAGCCTCTTATAACCAAATGTTAAAAGATTAACATATCAAATTGACAAATGTTGAATTATTTTACAAGTGGCCTCTTTTAAATTTATTTTTTCTTTTATTTAATAAAATCTGAAAATTAACTTATATAAATGAACATTTTTCGCTCTTGTTCATTTTTTCTCATTTCCTAAATCAAAAGAATCTTCAACTTGTTTATTCCTCAAACCTGAAACCCATTTTCAGATTCAAAATTAAATGTTCAAACCAAAATCAGTTTACAATTTCAGATCAAAACTCCTCATATCAGAGACCAAATTCCTGCAAATAAGTTCTCAGTTTAAAAATGCAGTTCATTCTCCTATAATTCATATCAAATCCAAAACCTTTTCAAATGCAAATCCCTGTAACTCCTTATATCAAATCTGTAGCCTTCTATTTCAAACAAAAGCAAAACTGCATTTTTTCTTAAATCTGGAAAAAAATGATTTCTACATGCACCTGCAAATTTCAAATCTGCATTCTAATTTCGGCAATATGGTATTTGGCTCTGCATATCACCTGAAATAAAAAAGCAAACCTGCTATTTTCAAACAGAAAGCATCTACATTTTTTTCTTAGATCTGGAAATCAAGTTCACTTGCAGATGTCTTTAGCAACTCAATTCAAAGCTTTTCAAATATGAGGCTCTGCTTTCTTCTAAATTGTGAGTAACTTTAAAACCTTAAAATATAAATTAGGTTGCATGCTTAATGGGTTAAATATAATAAGTAATTGATTGTGAATATAGGTAAAATTGAATGTGGATATTGATTGTGTGCAGTAGTGTATGTATAGTATGCTCTATTTTGTACTAGGCTTAAGATTTCTATTTAAAATTTCTATTCTTTTAATTAGTTGCAGATTGTATATAATTTATAAATCAAAATTGTTTGATATACCTTAGATTAATATTTAAATATTTAAGTAAGTCAAAAATTTAGCCTGTAGTCTCTGTAAAATATAGAAACCTCTGTGCATGTTAGATAAAACCAATACTCAAACCTTTAAATTTGTAAATTCAGCATTATAAAACGAAAACATCAACTGAAACATGATTTTTAAATCAAGAATCATAATTTTTAGAAAAGAGTTGAAGGCTCGGTTTTGTGATGAACTGGAAAAGGGAATATTTGGTTTTATGGTGATCTATGTAACTGGAAGGCACGGGGTTCTTCCAGGTGAGGGAGGAGTGTGAGGAGATGCCGGGAAAAATATTTGTCGATGTTGAAAACCATTGAGATAGTTGCGGTTTTGAGATTTCATTTTTAAACCCTAGTTTTTGACTGTGACATTAGAATCAATCATTACGATGAGTACAATTGACCGAGAGTTTTGTTGTTTTGGGGTTTGATTGTTGGGTCGTAGTTGAAGTTGAGGCCGGAAGGGTTGATCTCCAGGTGGTCGAAGCGGCGTGTTTTCGCCGTTGACAGGTTTTGAAGGAAACCTGTTTATGGTTTTCCAGGTTTTGCTTTTAGGAGTTCGATTTTGATTCCTTGAATGATTGTTCGAATTGATGATCGCGTATGGGTGTAGGGGTGTTTATGGGTGTAGTACGATCATCTCTAATGATCAGAGGAGGCTGGGGTCGCCGTGCATATGCACGGTGATGTATTTTCTGATGATAGGTTTGGGAAAGTTTAGTAGCAGGGGTTCTTGAGATTTGCTCGAAGCAACTGGATAGTTGGATCGAGGAAAGTAAGTAGTAGACTCGAAGCATTTTGTAATGCTCTCGGGTTGTTTCTGAATTTTCAAGTTTTACAGAAACCTGTAGTTTCTGTTTTAAAACTTTTAAAACCTGAAAGCTTTTCAAAATGTTTAGGAAATTTTACACCTAGTTTAAATTCAAGTTTAAATTGAATCCAGGTTTAAAATCTAAAATCTCAATTTTAAATAAAATGAAGTTTTAAAAATTGAACTTAATTAACTACTTTATTTGGAAAAGTAGTTTAAACCTTTTGAAAATGAAGCTTTTAAGATATGAGCAAGATTTGAAATTAAATTTAAATCTATAAATCTTAAATCAAATATGAACTTTAGTTTTTAATTAGATGAAGATTTAAATTTGAAGATTTAAACTAAACATAAATTGATGTTATTGAAATGTTAAAAGTTATAAATTGCTTAAATTTTAATAAGTTTAAATTATTTTAATTTTAAAACTTGTATTTAAAATGAAATTTGGAAGCAAGTTCTAAAGTAATTTGCTTAAAATAAAATTTGTTTTTAAACATAATTTAGAAATGTTTTATCTTAAATTAATTAAGATTTAATGTTTTGAAATTAATTTAATTAATGGAGTAATTAAGGAATTTTTAATTAATTTAATTAATTAATGATTTGGAATTAATAAGTATTGATTAAGGATTAATCAATTTATAATTAAGATCATTAATTAGATTATTTAAATTAATGATTAATGAATTACTAATTAAGTAATTAAGTTTTAATCAAGGTTAATTAATTAAATAATTAGAGTTTAATTAATGGATAATTAAATATAACTTAATTATTGATTAATCTAAGTTAATTACTTAATGAAAATAATTAAAGAATGGTTAATGAAGGTCATTAACCAGGATTATTTAAATAATTAATTAATTTGATTAATTTTTACAATTAATTAGATTAATTAATTTAATAATAATCATTTGTGAATTGTTGAGTATTATTACTTAATGAAGTAATTAAGAAATTAATTACTTAATGCAATTAATTTAGTTTAATGTGATTGTTTTAATTAATTAAGTTTAATTAATTTTAAACACTTGAGGTTTTAAAGATAATTTGTTTATGTAATTAATGGATTGGAAATTACTTGGTGAAGTAATTTGTGATAACCCGGAATTTTCGACATCTGTAATTGATAAAATAATTGGGTTAATTAATAGAACACTGAATTGTAGATTGAATAAATGAATCTAACCAAGGAAATATTTATATTTGTAATTGTGTTGTGTAAACATATATAGATTTTAAGTAGAATTATTATATACAAGTTGAAATTGTATTTGTTTAAATATATATATATACAACTGATCTAAAATTTGATTTGAATTTGGATATTTAAATTTACATTCAAAGGATAGATATCTATATCTTAGATCATACCTTGGTTTTTAAAATGTATCTTTATTTTGTTAAGAACATAAGTTATTTGTATTATTTTCTTCCTAAAGGAATTTATTTATATAAATTAGAATATGTATGTATAAATTAGAAAATTAATTACAAATGCTTTATAAATAAATAAATTATACATAATTACAAATGTAAGTATAGGAATGTATCTAATTACAAGTATAAATGAATTATAAATTATAATTGACAAATATTAACTAAAATCTAAAAGCTTATATTTATAAAAGATAAATACATTATATACATGTAAATATTACATAAATACATAGATATGGCTTAAATAAATTAATGAAAGGCAGGTATAACACTGTAAGTATATTAAAGGGGTTAAAGACATTTGTAAAGATAAATGCACATGTGTAAGCTATTTAACAACTAAAAGGACAAATGTCAACATTTCTTTTTGATGATTAAAACAAATTAAAAAAAATAACGAAAGAAGGGATTTGCTTCCACTTTTCAGCCGAATTCTTTTCTCCTCTTCAACTGAAATTTAAATATGAATAAAAAGAGAAGTGGAATATGAAATCAAAGCTTAAAGAAATAAAACCTGAAAACTAAATCTGAGACAAGGGATTTCAAAATCAAAACCTGTCATTTAAGCCTGTAACCAATTTTTCAAGCAAAGTTCTATTTAAAATCTGCAACCTGGGAAAGCATTTCAATTTTAAAGGAACCAAAGCAATGCAAAGTTTTCAGGATCAAAACAAAGGCATGCAAGCTTCAAATCCAGCTTTTAAAACTTCTGCATTTTATTTCAAAGGTGAGTAACTCTAATACTTTCTAGTATATCTTAAAGTTGCAAGTGATAATCCATGAAATATAATGTGAATTTTGCTGCGCATGTTGTTTTAAAACGATTATAAGTGTATATGACTATCAATAATTATATATGTGACTGGAAACAGTGGATAAACTTCAATCCAAACCATGTAAACTTAGTCCGGGTAGAGAATGTTGAAATAATATTTGAAGAATGTTTTACATAAATATTGCCCGATGATTCTAAGATGAATGGATGTAAATATATATATATATATATTTATATATATATATATATATATATATATATATATATATATATATATATAAGAATTTACCAGTTTAAAAGCAAATAAAAATTCAGTTTAAGTAGCAGATTATAAAGGAAGGCTGTTCTCTGTTTTAAAAGAACAGGTGAGTAAACTTTAAAATTTTAAATTTAAATAACAAATGTCAGTTGCATGTGGGTTACTGTGTTAGTGGTTGCATTGAATATCTGTTTATATGCAAGCCTATGTGTGTTTCTGTTGAGTTTATCATATCTGTATGAGTTTATGCCTCTGATTTTTTTTAAAAAAAAACTGTAAACATAAATCACCTTCAGATGGATGCATGTGACATATGTAAACTGGTGATGTGTGTTTGAGATGTGATTGCACGATGGATTTATGATGAAACAGGTTTGTGTGTATGAATATGCTGTGTAAATGTCTGGAATGACATTCTTCTTTGTTTTAAGCTTTCAAAGATGTAAACTTGGATTAAAATTTAAATTCTTCACAATAAAATTCCTTTTAGGCTGAGTTATTTAAACAAAGTTTGTTGTTTAAGACTAAACTAAGTTTTACAAAGATCTTTAAGAAAAATAAATATAGATATCATCTGGAAGAAATAAATGCACAGAGTAGTTTAGGAACATGTTAAAAATCAAATTCAATGATCTGTAAATTCATCTATACAATCTGAATTCTTTCTCCAAACTAAGATTTTTAACACCGAAATCTTGATTTTTAACTTTGAATTAGATGAGCAATTCAATACTTACTGTAAATGGGTTTTAGTGGGTTTTCTGGTGATCAAAGGGATTTGGGTGGCCGAGGTTCCTTCTGGAGCTAGCTGGAGGGTTTGGTGGTCCGACAAAAATGGTGGAGCAGTACAATATGGTGTGGTGGCCGGTACGAGATGAAATAGGGTTCGACAATTTGTTTTGGGTCGCGATGTTTACTGAGCTTTGCTCGTCGACGGTGAAGCACCGGATTCAACCGCGGCAAGTGGGAAAAATGATGGGGTTCGAAACAAAGCTGGGGCGACAACGGTGAGGCTCTTCGAGGATTGGATCGGCGGTGAGGGATGGAATTCCGATTAAATTTTGTTTCAGCTAACTGGGTCGAGATGTTCAAATTTGTTTGGTTTTCGTAATTGCCGATTTGGGTGGTCGGGGTTCATGAGAGGGACGACAACGACTCGGCGATGGGGTCGTAGGCGATCGCCGCAGCTCCGGCAGGACGTGCACGTGTACGAGCTTTCAGCTGTACATTTGGTATTTTTGAGATTGGGAAGATTGAGGGATGAGAGGAAGCTCGAGAAAGATGCGTGTCGTCTTCGAGTCAAACTCGAAGTGTATCGAGTAGTAGAACGTGAGTTGGCATTGGGAAATTGAGGTGTGTCTCGGGTCCAGTTCCTGTGAATTTGCCTAAAACACCTTTAAGTATTTTTGTTATACAAAGTGTAATATTAACTTGATAAATATTGTTGGTTAGTGTTAAAATTTGATTTAAAATTTATTAAAGAAAGGATTTGCAAATGTAAGATAAATTAATCAACTTAAAGTATAAATTGATTTAGAATGTAAATTAATTTTATAATGGTAATTAACTAAGCAGTTGAAGATTAAATATAATTAAAGATTGATATTATTAAACTTGTGTTTAATAAATTTATACTTAAGGACTTAATTAACTACTTAAAAGTTAATTAATAAAAAGTAGTTAACTAATTGAGAAATTAATTAAGGATTAAATGATTAATTAATGGATAAAATGGGTTATTCTTAAGTAATTAATTAATTTATATTAAGAAACATTGATTAATAATTAAGGTTATTAATCAATGGTGGGCGGTTAATTAATCAGTAATTAAAAGTTGATTGATGGATTATAAAGTAATTAAGGATTAATTACTCTGTATTAAAGAAGATTAATTAATAATTGAGGTATTAATTGATAATTAAAGGATCGTTAATATATGATTAGAAATTAATTAAATATAAATACTTGATGAGATTTAGTGAAGTAATTCATAATTACAGGATGTAATAAATAAAAAGGAATTACTTAATGGGAAGTAATTAAAGGGTAATTACTTCGTGGAAGTAGTTATGAATAAATTACTTGGTGTAATTTAATCAAAAGATAAATAATTAAGTAAGGGGTTAATTACTTAAGTAAGTAATTACAGAGGGGTAATTACTGTTTATGAGAAATTGGGGTTGATTAATGGATGCAATTAATTAAGTTTAAGTGATTAATTGAGGGTAAACATTCATGGAGTTGGGTTAAGTATAATTACTTAATGAAAGTAATTAGATAGTGATGTTAATTTTAAAGTAATTAAAATTTATCAAGGAGAATTAATTAAGATGAATGATTATGGGATGGTGAATCATTTGGGCTGTAATTAATTAATAAGCAGGATTCAAAGGTGATTGATTTAATTCAATTATGGCTAATTAAATTTATTCGAGATGGTGTGATTGATTTATCTTGCTTATGTATGATTAAATAATACCCTGAATTGATTGATACCCTTGATATGAAAAGGTTCGTGATATGATGTGTTTGGTGGGCAATGATAATTTGGTTATATGTCAATGATGAATTACAGAGTAAAAAAAAAGTGACACCTTTAATTTAAAGTTGAGTTGCATTTCACTTGAATAACATGTGTTAAGATGAACTGAATTCGAGGAGACCGGAGTCGGGTATTAGTTAATACCCGAAACCACTTTGATTCTTTATAAATTGATACGTGAAATCAATAGGTTGTATTGGAAAGATTTAAATGAATTGAACCATAATATCTAAGTTCTGGCACTTAATTGCTTTGTGAAATAAGTAATGTCTATAGCAACTTGTGAAGTTGTAAATTGATATACGTGTTGTATGCTTTTGTATTACATGTTAGATGGGTTTACTCATGCTGGTTTCCAGCCTGACCCGGGTGTTACTTTGATGTAATGCTCGGGTCAGACCGAGTATTACGGATTTTCAGGGTAGGACGTTCTAGAGCTCAGGAGGCGAGCTGGATGGAAGGGACGTATGGAGAGTTTCCATTGTGATATTGTAGTATCTGGATATGATTGTTTTGTCCAGTGTTTATGTATATGTGTAACCCTGATGTATAAAAATGTAAATTAACAGATATAGTTGTATAACTGCTATTTTATTTGATATTATATTTGATACGCTGCAAATGTGAGGTTTCTGTGTTGTGTTCTGTTTCTTTCTTCTATCTCTTTTTTTTTCTATCTATCTGGAGATTTTGGGATCGAAATTTTCCGGGTCGTTACATAATTGATTGATAATTACAGATTGTAATTAATTGAGGATGTTTAAGAATGAAGTAATTTGGATTAAATTACTTAGCAATTAATCAAGGGATTAATTAAGAAATTAATTAAGGAATAATTAATTTGGTTTAATAAAGTAATTTAGTTAGTTAATTACTGAATATGGTTAATCAGAGGGGATTAATAATTGTGGTTAATTACTTAAGGTAATTAATTTAGGAAGATAATTTATTAAATATAATTAAGGATCATTAATTATTACAATTAATGATGTAATTAAAGTTGATTAATTAAGATTAATTAATCAATGATAAATAATTAAAGGTAATTAATTAATGTAATTAATTAAGGATTAAGGTAATTAATTATAGTTAATTAATTGATTGAAGTAATTAAAGATAGAAATAGTTAATTTAATTCATTTTAAATTAATTATATTGTGATGAGTAAATCATTGCTTATATATGAATGGATGGTTTAGATTGCCTTAAATGGACGAGATCTCAGAAATGAGATAAGTAATGTTGTGTGTATGCATGCTTGGGTTATCGTCGTTAACTCTGAGGGTGATTCCAAAATGAGTGTAACGAGATAATGCCTTCGGTTTCGTTCGAACCCGGAACGAACTTGTATGGATTGAATGCTTTCAGAACATCGTCAGGTGGACGATGAGCATTCTAAGTGATGTGTTCACTAAAGGTAATCATAGCCTCAAGCCTCATCAACCGGGAATGGCTAAAACAGGGGAGGTGCAGCAAGGCTAAGTGGGTCATGCCCAAGTAGGACGAGGTTTTCCCCTATCTAGAGGTCCCTTTTATTTCTGCTGTGTGGACAGTTGTTGAGCTCCAACTGTCGGGGTTGTCTTGTTCGGGACTGTCCAGTAAGGGATGGTTCCGGCCTTGTGTTGCAGGGGAGTGGGCGTACTCCTCGGTATGTTGATCTAGGCCACGTACTGTGACGGGCGGTACCCCCGTAGCCCTGCCATTGTGTGGAATCCAAAATCCAATAAGTGCCAACGGTTTTGATTGTATTACCCATTTTTGTGGCTAGTAGCTGGAATTTAATGAATGTAACAATTTCGGCTATTTCATATTTATTTGAAAACCCTAGACCTGTTATAATATCACTGGATTTCCTATCAAATGTTTTGGTTAGCGTAAGGTAAAAACTTTTCCATGTTTGTGTGTGTGAAGTCTTATGTGATACCTTTCTTTTCAAATGGTTTTTGAAAGTTAAGCAACCTTAACCTGTTACTCACACCAGACCCATGTCTGATCCGGAGTTTATTCTGTTTTTCTTAAACTTTTGGGTACTCAAATTTTTATGAGTAGCCAAGG
The DNA here is from genome assembly GCA_030765085.1 of Allium cepa. Classification (NCBI taxonomy): domain Eukaryota; kingdom Viridiplantae; phylum Streptophyta; class Magnoliopsida; order Asparagales; family Amaryllidaceae; genus Allium; species Allium cepa. The sequence goes on from CM060932.1 coordinate 418,776,312, forward strand.
GATTCAGGTTAGCTTTGATGAATTTTGGAGGAGCAATGGAGCAGGAGGGTTCTGTGTGTAAATATATAGTATTCCGCTGTGTAGATTTCTCTGAGTAGTTTCTTGTACTGTATTGAGTTGTATAACTAGACAGGTGATTATAACTGTCTAGTATGTGTTGTACTTTCTGTGTAACTCTGATGATGGTTGTAAACTATGTAATATTTATGTTATTAGTATAATTTATTCGTTTCGCTGTTAAGATTCTGTGTTGTTTCTTCTTTATCTTCTTTCTTTTCTCTTTTCTATCCCTTCATTTCTTATTAATGATGCGTCATTCTGCGGAGACGGATGACGCGTCATTACATCTAGAGTTGGGTTTTTCAAATAATCAAATAATAGATGTAGATTCGATAGCATTCAATCTTTGGATATTGGCAAATCGCATGGGATGGAGTTTGCTTCACTTCAGTGTTGATGGTGGTTCGAACTTATTGGATTGGAGTCCTCGTGGCTTTTGGGATAAGCTTTTGGTTTGGCATTGCAGATTTTGGATTCACTCTTCATCGAAAATCATATTCGAGTTATCTCTTCCATTGTTATTCCGCTGTGTATATTTGTCTTTGATATTGTTGTATCATATTGTATCAGATATTGTATTCATTGTTGTATCAATGATATATTATTCATTTTCTTCCGCTGTGTTGTTATGCTTAATGTGTTATAAGCTCTGGCGAACCAGATTCGACGTTTGGATATGCGGCATTTGAATATGGGTGATATATTCGGTGTCGATTTTCAAAGGTCGAGTCAGGGTCGTTAGAATTGGTATTAGAGCTGAAGGTTGAACTTTAGCTCAGGAGTATAACACATTAGGTAACTCATTAGAGATAGGGTGAAGTATACCTTAGAATGAGGATATCCCTAAGATATCTGTCCGTGTGCCTCAGTAAATTCTCTTACTATCCACTGATAGTAAGTATGAGTGCAAGAAAAGGAGGAGATAGAGAACAGGGGAGTACTACTACAAATGGTCAATACCCTGCGATAGTGGAAACAACATTCTTCTCAATCTCCTTTGATCCAATTTCAAATTCTCTGATGACTTTGTGGCAGCTCGAGGGAGAAGCTTTGGTGTGGTGATGGCCCTGCGAATCGTGTAGATAAGTTCCTATCTCGTATTCTCGTTATCATCTTATTGTTTCAACTTTAACGAAATTGAATTTTTATTGGAATAAATTGGTAAATTAAATATGAAATTAAATTAAATTGTATTAATAAAACAATTTCGATTAAAATCAAAGTTTGAAATTTTTGTTATGATTTCTTGTGTGAATCAAAGTCCAAAGAGGGACAAGTTAATATATAATTTGGGATATTCCAACCTGAGTTGAGTATCCATTTATCTATTCTCTGGAGTCCAGAAATATTCTACGAATGGTTAGTGATCCTTCGAACTAACCAATACCCCTGTGCATTTCATAGACTGGTGACTCGAGTATTTCATGAAGTATTGAATGGTTTGTTCTCGTATCTATGTATGATGTTCTGATTTGGTAAGCCGAAAATAGAACAAATATTCAGTTTAATCTGGTGAACCATATCTTTGACATGTTCATTTGTTCTTTGTACCTTCCCGTCTGCCAAATTTCGAGGACAAAATTTTCTTAAAGGGGGACTATGTAACGATCCCGGTTTTGAATCAAATTTAATTTGATAATTAATTTAATTTTTGAAATTAAATTGTGAATTAATTTGGTAATTTTCAAATTTAAATGGATATTTTTTTAGTATAAATGGATATAAATATGATTTTTAAATAGAATTTCTAATTGGAAATTCTGAAATAAATATTTTGACCAATATTTTAATTACAAATTTAATTGTGGATTAATTTGAAAATTTGAATGTATATATACTAAAAAATTGTAAATAAAGGAATTGATTTTTATAGAATTTTGATTTGGAATTCAAAAGTAAATATTTTATAAATAGATTATAATTTGGAATTTGAAATTCAAATACATATATGTTGAAAATAAATATTTATAGATTGTGAATGAATGAAATATATATTTATAAAAAAGATATTGTTTGTTTATTCATTTATATATACAAATTAATAGTATATTAATTTTTGAATTTGAAATTTAAAAATGAAGGTTTGTTTTCCAATTTTAAATATATTTATATATATGTGAATACATATTTATATTTGAAAGTTATAATTTGAAAGTTAATTTCTTGTGTATAAAATATATGTGGCTTCTTATTAATGTATAAATTGATTTCAAAATTTTATTTCTATACTTATCTCATAATATTTAGTTAATAAGAAGATAAAAACATAAAACTTAAGATTTATATAAACATGTAAAAACACAAGTTAAAAGGGTTTCAACAAAAAAGCTATAAATTAAATAAAATTTAAGAAATGGGGTTTAAAAACAATTTCATCACATATGAAAAATGTAAAATATATGAAACATGAATGTAACAAGTGTTACATAATAATACAAGTAGCAAAAAAATTATTCTTAAGATTTGAAAACATGAATAATGTGAATGAAAGGAGTAACCAGGCAACATTTTCTCCAATTCATTTTCAAATCTAGAAAAGAAAAATCAAAACAAAATACAAACCTGGAAACAAACTACAACCTCAAATTATAAATCTGAAAAATGAAATCAAAGTAAACTTCAACCATGAATCCAAATTAAACCCAGAAAAACAAAGCCTCTAATAAAGAAACTAGATCAACAGAAGAATAGAGATCAGAAGCAAACAAGTTGCAATTCAAGTCTCAGATCATACCTCATGCTGTAGATCGAGTTCATAAATCAAAAGATTTGAGGCAACTAGATCAAATGCAAAGATCATCCCCAAATCTTAAAACATGGAATGATAAACTTAGGTAATTCAAGTAAAACCATAATTAAAATTAAAATTTAAAATCTGAAGCAATCAAAAGCATAATTAACTTCAGTATTTTTAACCTGAGGCAAATCAGATCAAGCAACAAATGCAACTCAACTTCAACCTGGAAGCCAGAAAGCTAAAACAAATATATGGCTTCACTTCAAAATTCAGATCAAATTCAGATGAAAGAGAAAATAAAAAATGCAGATGAAAATCTTTTTTACAGATTTCAGTTCCAGGCTCTATTCTTCATTAAGGTAAGCAAACCTCCAACCTTGAATCTGTTTGTATATTGTTGTTTGTGAGCAAGCTTCTTTGATTTAATCTTTGAATTGATATGAGATGAAGTTTTGAAAATTTAGCTGTATGTATACAAAATCATATACATGTGTGTAGATAGTTTGGTGCATGTCTGTTGTACATTCAGACAGCTTTGTTCCAAGTTTATAAAGCCTAAATCTGTTTCAAAAAAAAATCAATACTTCTTTCTCTGATCCATTCTAGGCTTCAAGAACTAAACGAATCATGTTCTTCTAACAAAGATCTTAATTTTAAAAATAGTTTAAAGCTAGTTTTGAACATAGGTTTCACTGGGAAGATGAATGTGCAGTAAACTCAGAAAAATATCAAAAAATTCAAGTATTGTCAATCCATGATTCGCTTATATAATATGTTTTACTTTTGAAAATGATGATTTTTAAAAGAAAAAACACGATTTTTAATTCAGTAATTTTTGAAATTTTCAAAGTTGAACGTAAAATGGATTTGGGGCAAATTGCGGCCATCGGAGTTGAATGAGAAATCATGGTTGTTTCTGAAGGTGCTAGGATGATTGTTGAACTTGAGAAAAAATCAAGATGTTTTTTTATTTATCATGGATGGTGATTGGGATCAATTTAGGGTTTAACGATTGGGTTTAGTCGACATGGTTTAACGACTTAGTGCGACATCGTGTGTGGACCGGAAGGTACCGGACAGGGGGGAAAAGAGCGTGGGTCAGCGGAGTAGCTATGGCCGGAGTGGTGATAGCTCCGGTGATCAGAAATGTATAGCATCAGGAGGAACAGACGGTCAAGTTTTTTTGCCTGATGGGTTGGGTGAGTCCGATCTTGATTTACAAAGGGGCTCGCGGTTCTGGGTGATCGCTCATGGTGAGATGATTGTCGCCGTCTGGTCTGGGGTCACAGCGTCGATCAGAGCAGCGACAAGGCATCGTGCACATGCACTTACGAAGTTCTGTGCATCTGGAATTTTAGTTTTGGGGAGAAGATGCATTCTCGGGTTCGCACTCGAGTTGATGATGTGAGTGACTCGAAGAAAAAGATGGTATGCAAGTTTGTTTGAGACAGGATTTTATAGATTTAATCAAAACAAGTTTTTTTGAAAAAAATATAAGGTGGCTTGGGAAAATTTCGTAGTGGACTCGAAGTTGTGCTCGTGATTTCATTAATTTGGCTTGGGTTCCTTTAGTTATCAGGTTTTAACCAATTTATATATATATATATATATATATATATATATATATATAAGTTTTAGAAATTTTAAACAAATTAAGTTTTACTCAAAGAACTTTCTTTAAACATTTCTCTTTCTTATATAATAGATGGTGGATTAAGTTTGAAATTACTTAAAAAAAAATTAAATAAATTATTTCAGACTTATTAAATTAAAGTATTTTTAAATTTATATAACCTTTATTTTAAAAGTTTTAAATAAACTTAATATTGTAATTGAATGGATGATTAAGGAGGGAAATGTTTTTTTAAAAAGTTAATTTAACTTAAAATTTCTAAGTTAATTGGTAATTAATATTTAAATCCAAAGGCTATTAATAAGATCTAAAAGATAATCAAAGTGATTAATAAAGATAAAATGGTTTATCTTTTAAATAAGTTAAGATCTAAAGCAATTAGTAATTTATTAATTAAAGGAAGTAATTAAGGATAATGACTTATTGGAAGTGATTAATTTATTGATTAATTAAGGTAATTAATTTGAGGATAATTAATTAATGAAAAGTTAATTATTTAATAAAAATGATTAAGGGATTACTAATTAATTAATTAAGGGTTAATTAATTTAATCAATTAAAGATAATTAATTAAATGATAATTAATTACGGGTTGATTAATTGTGTGATTAACCTAAAGGTTCATTTTAATTAATGCGATTAATTAAGGACTAATTAATTAATTAAAGGTAATTAATTAAGATGGATAATTAAGGATTACTTTATTAATTAATTAATACTAAATAATTTGTAATTAATGAATCAGGATTAAGTAATTGATTCATGAGTAATTAATTAAAATTGAATTAATTTAGGATTAAATAATTAATTAATCTTGTTTATAAATGATTATTGAATGCTTGGATATCTTATGAATGTTGTATTATATGAAATGCCTTGAATTAATTGTTATCTCTGGATTGTAATATTCTGTTCTATGAATTGAGCTGTGTGCAATTTATTTATTTATTTAGTTTATCCGTGGTACATTTATCTACGAATCTGTGAATAAAGGTAAGCGTTATAGATTATACCGCTTATCGATATTGATGTGCTTTAATCTGTGATGTGACGATTGATGTTGTTGCACTATTGTGTTAAACCCATGGACTACACCATACACAAAAAAATATAGATTGCACAAAGAAATTGATTAAGTCATAGATTTTAGAAAATGATTTTAAATTGAATTTCGTATCTAAATGGTTTTGGAAATGGAATTGGGTTAAAAGAGAAAAGCTTTTGAAAAGGAGTTTTAAAGATAAAAGTTATTTCGAATAACTTGATAGAGTTTTTGAAATTTAGACAATTTGATCTTAATTCATACGAAATGGTTTTGGAAATGGAATTGGGTTAAAAGAGAAAAGCTTTTGAAAAGGAGTTTTAAAGATAAAAGTTATTTCGAATAACTTGATAGAGTTTTTGAAATTTAGACAATTTGATCTGAATTTGAATTCAAAATTTGAAATTGAATTCTGTGTTTAGAATTTTTGGTTTTCAAAATGTTATACAAGTTATAAATGTGTTTATATGGGGTTTTAACCATTTTAAAGATATTGTTTTGGGAATTTGAATTTAACCCAAGGGCTTTAACTTGTATAAATGAAATTGGATTTTTCCAAAACGAAAACTATTTGTTTTCAAATAATAAAAGCTTTCATATAAGGAATGAATTTCCAATTTGTGTTAAAAGAGATTTTAAATTTGAAATGAAAATAGTTTTCCAAGTTATGAATGAATCTTTGGAAACGGTTTTGAAAGCTATAAGTTAAATCTTTGATTTAAAGATTGGATGAGTCAATCCAATTTGAAATGGAATTTTTTTTAAAATCTGTGAATGGATCTTTGTGAAAAATGGGTAAACTTTGTGAAATAAATCTTTTTGTTTAAAAAGATTTAAAATTGTAATTTGTTTAAACCATTTGAAAAGAAAGTTTTGGATTTTAAAGTTGTGACTTAAATGAAATCCCAATATCCATATGTTTTTAAATATTACGCTCATTATTCGGTTTAGCCGGAAGAGGACCTTGTGTCATATAACCCATTCCGAATAATGTTACTACGTTATGGATAGCATTTGAAGACTGGTGGTGAAGACCGGGTATTTTCGAGAACGAAAGGATAACCGTCGAATGACTCTACATTGATTAGCGCCCGGTATAGAGATCTCCATATGTGATGGGGAGTCCGATCGGGATTGGGAATTCCCAAAGTGCAAGGGCTTCTTTGGAAGTGCCTTCGGTTCTGTTCGAACCCGGAACAGACTTATATAGATGTGTGTCTAACATTACACTTTGAGATGTAAAGCTGGTTCTATCAAATACATTTCTGTTTGGTGGCAGAGATTTATTCTCTTAGCTTAACACCCTTCTCTGAGACATACGAACTTAGAGGTTTTGTAGTTGATGGTTACTAGTGATCCATTCCCTATTTGATAATGTGGCATACGAAGTGCTGCTGATCATATGTTGATCGAAGCATGGCTTTTTGAAAAAGCATAGCTTTATGGACGAGACTGCATCAGGACCTCACACCCCGAAAATGGTCGAAAGAGGAAAGATGCAGCAAGGTTGTAGGTGTCGCGCCCCTAGGGTATGTCCATTCCTTCTGTAAAAGGGTGTATCATAGTATGGAGCCCAGATACTTAACTCATGTGGACACTGTATATTTATTACTGTGTGATGTTGCTTTGTGGTTGAGGATCCTCGAATAAAGGTCGCAAACGACCAGGGGTGGCATATCTTAGGTTTTACTCCCGGGAAGGGAGTAAACCAGCCTTGTGTTGGCTGAGAGCCGGGTAGGTTCTCGGGGCGTCCCTCTAGAGGCGTATCCATGTGGCAATGGGAAGTTCCTTGGCCTGACCATTTGTTGGAAATCCAATTTCCAATACGTGCCCTGTACGGTTTTAGTTGTATAACTTGCCATTTACTTATGGTGGTCACCACTGGTTAGATGGTAGCTATAGTAGGCATAGTTCGAAATGTTTGTGCTAGCTAAGATTAATATTTTACTTTCAAAATGTTTTCCACTATGCACTAATAATAATATCAAAAGAATTTTACGTAGTAAGCATTTTTGACTATCATAAGGAGAAATCTCCTCCAATTCTGTGTTTGCATGGTGTGAGTGGCGGGAGGCCTTTTGGTAGTTTCTTTTTCCAAAAAGCATTGCGGATTTCAATTTTAAATTCTTTTGTTGATTGTTTGTTTTAAAAGAGAAAACTGTTTTTATTTGCTCACACCAGTCCCATAACTGACTCGAAGTTTATTGTTCTCTTCCTAAACTTTGGGTGCCTACAATTTTCCACACGGGCAGTCTAGATTTGGGTTTTTTCAGATAATCAAATAATCGGTGCAGATTCGATAGCATTCAATCTTTGGATATTGGCAAATCGCATTGGGATGGAGTTTGCTTCACTTCAGTGTTGATGGTGGTTCGAGCTTATTGGATTGGAGTCCTCATAGCTTTTGGGATGAGCTTTTGGTTTGGAGTTGCAGATTTTGGATTCACTCTTCATCGAAAATTATATTCGAGTATCTCTTCTGTTGTTATCATATTCCGCTATGAATACTTGTGTGTGATATTGTTGTATCATATTATATCAGATATTGTATTGATTGTTGTATCAATGATATATTATTCATTTTCTTCCGCTGTGTTGTTATACTTAATGTGTTATAAGCTCCGGCGAACCAGATTCGACGTTTGGATCTGCGGCATTTGAATACGAGTGACTATTCGGTGCCGATTTTCGAAGGTCGAGTCAGGGTCGTTAGACTACTATTATACGCGAATTTTATTAAGGGTAAATGTCGCTCTTGATGTCCTCTAAAGTCCATGATGTTAATCCTGGTGTCCTCCAAAATCCATGATACAAGCTCTCAACAAATCTTCTAAGTTCCTATTCACTCCTTCAGTTTGTCGGTCAGCTGCAAGTGGTATACGGTGCTAAGATTTGACGAAGTTCCTAAAGCTGCCAGCAAACTCCTCTAAAATTTGCTAGTAAAGAAGGGTTCCTATCACTAATGGTGCTAATTGGAATTCCTTAAAGTCGAACTGCATCCTTGATAAGAATTTTTGCTAGAGACGCTACGGTCCTATTGCCCAAATAGGAATAAAAGGGTTTTTTAATGCCAAACACCTAGCAACAAAATTTTCTACATTCCTCTTCATCCTTATTCAACAGAAAATTCTCTTCTCATGTCTATTTTTAGTTTATCTCTTCCTTGAATGTTGACATTTTATGAGCTAAATTTTATTTTTCCCGAAATCCTAAAGTTTTGGGGTTAAAGATTTTATTTACTTTAGATTGCTAACCTAATTTCCTCATTAACTTCCAGTCTTACCTATGGTTTATCTATAGTTAAGTGTCCCCATAAAATTTCCTTATTTACTTTGCTTTTCAATGTATATATTTATTGAGTGGTTTAATTTCATTCATAAAATCAACATAGAGATAAAACATGGATATACCTTATACCACATCATTCACTTTTCCAATAACCTAGGGAGGCAACTTGTGATCACGACCTAAAAACTCTAAAAGAAAATTTTGTTGGAAGTTACCATTTGTCATCAACTGATAAATGAGGTTGAGGTCCTAACACTTCTTACTAAATTAAGATAGGTACTTCTAATATGTTTTGTTACCCCTTTTCGTTACTTTTCCCTTTTGATTTCTAATAAATATGGTCCATCCATTGCTTCAATTAATACATCCATAGTAGTTGATCATTTTTGTCAAAATTGGACCAACCCTAATTAATCCTTATTTAGTCCCTTCAACTTTTTCCAAATTCCAAAATTCATTCATTACTCCAATTCAATTCTTTCATAAATGTCATATTGAGTTTCCCTAATTAGTACCTATTCAATTCGTTTCCCCTCATTAATTGCAAAATTGTTGCCCGTTAAATTTGTAATTATTGACCATAAATCCTAATCTGTTAATTACTAATTAATATGTATATAGCCATAATTTATGGTTTCTTTAATATTGTTATTTTTGGTCGTTAGGCATGGTCGTGCGCGTATACTAATTTCTAAACTATAACGCTTATTTCTATATTTTTAATTTATTAGAGCAATCCTTAAAAGGGACTACCATTATAATCTCCCATAAATTAACCATAAATGAAATTCTTGCTTTGTTTGAATTTACAAAGAATTATTTATTCTCTTTTAAGGAAAGAAACGGTGTAAATAATGGAAAGGTGTTATTCGGCATTTTAACCCTGTTATATTTGAACTAATTGGACAAGCTAAATTCAATTGTCATCAAGGCCAGTAAGTCCAGAGCGATGATTGTGGGGTCTAACCATCAAGTACAGATGATAATATGAAGTTGTGATCGAATGAAATTGAGAGATAGGTGATGAATAATGTTTAAAGTATGGAATATGTTCAACATATAGGAGGGATCAGCTATAATCAACCTCCAACATAGAGTCAGCATGTTTCAGGAAGCAAGTACAATTCAACAGAAAATAATCTATATCTCAAGATCCATTAGTACAATGCTTATGAAATTTTGTGAGCATGTGGGTACCTTAGGGAGTTTACCCTAGGAATCACGCCCCAAAAGGATAAAATAAGAGGGATCTACCCTCTTCCCTCAATAGGGATCGGCTGAAATCAAGCGACTCACATTGAAGCAAAGATCAAGCAATAAATCAAGTTCTTTTAATCCATTTGGCATGAAACTTTGAGGCTAAGCACATTACAACATGGGAAAGCTACCATAGGGACCGCAACCCCAAATTCCCTCAAAATAAAGATCGACACTAATCCCTATCCCTTAGGATTTAGGCCATGCAATCCCTCTTATGAGTCCATATGGTTTTGGGGATCCTTCTATCGAATTTACAGGGAGATATTTTTCCATCTTCATCTATAAATACTGGCTAGATTGTTCATTTTTGGAATCTTTACACTGCTTTTTACGTTGTACTCTATTAAAACCAAGGATTTTCATCTGATTCCTATTGTACTCTGTTTACAAACTGATTAAAAAAACAATCTATTCGAAGTGGACATAGGAAAACAATGCCAAACCACTATAAATCGTTGTTTTTGTGTTATTGCTTTGATTTACTGCTATTTCATTACTATTTTCCTCTGTTTACATTTAGATTCTTCATTTATTTCTCTACAAACTCTCTATTGGGTGGTTGTGCCAACTTTCGGTGCGAATATTTTGGCACTTTTACCGAGAGTCTAGATTCTTAGCCTTATTTGGATCTCTGTGTCGCTACTGGATTGCATAAATTCCCTGAAGAGATTTTGAATTATCTATATTCATACAAGTCTAAACCCTAATATATTTTAGGAAGCTCCCAAAACTACCCTTCACTTTGTGTGGTCTTCAAGTAATCATTGATGATAAATTAATTCTCACTAACATGTGTTTTTCTTTAATTGTGGGCCATTTGCTAGTGGGTAGGTATGCTCCACCATGAAGGGTTAAATCTTTCTTTTGGCTTCCAAAGCTTGTGCATGCGTAAATTTATGATGCTTTTTCTAGTTTTCACTTAATTTTCTACAAAATAAAATTAAAAAGTGCAAATAAATTTTCTCAATATTAATGCGTACATAAAATTAGCATTTTGCCTAAATATAAATGAGTGAATTGTGATTTGAAAACACTTTTTTATATTGGTCAAAACATGTAAAAATACCTTAATATGTCTTTACTTAAGAAGAAGATTAAGTATGAGTGTAAAAATATACATTTTTATGTCCACATCAAACACCCCATACTTGTCTTTTTATTAGTCCTAGAATAAAATAAAACTAAGATAAATCCACTTTCATAGGAAACATGATTGCATTGAGCGTATGCAATAAGCCTTTAAATCTCTATGTGTCCCTAGTATGACGAGTATTGTCTCGTGAGGTCTTTCAGCAGATACTACCCACAAAATCCAAATGCAATATGCAAAGTTCCTAATGCGAAAGAAATGAATTCAAGTTCTATTTACAAAATGAAGAATTTACTTTTAAATTGATATGAAATAATAATATACAATTTTTAATATTTTAAGGAGATTTTAGTCCTTTAATAATCAAAACTATCAACAAAAATTCAGTTATCATTACTTTTGGACTCTATCTTGGCTAGTTATTTTGGTTATAACATAGTGCAACTATGAAAAGAATTCTTTAATTGATTGTAAGCGTTCGCAAAGTAGATCTTCATTTCTTTTTGTATAACAAGTTAAATTAGTAAAGTCAGGATAATGCTTGAGTTTCAACTACTTACTCACTCTCTATTTGTAAAAAAATTATTAACATTTACACTATTATTTTTTACGTATACCTAACTTGGAATACTGAGGCTAAGCCATCCGTGCACTACCTTGCGGGCTCATGTGAGAATAGTACAGAGCATGGTGAGTGTGCACACTTATATGTGGACACCTGACTCTATGTGTTTCTTTTTTTGTATTGTACATACACCTAACTCAGAATACTAAGATGAGATATACGATCCATGCACTGCCTTGTAGACTTATGTAAGAAGAGTACATAGCAAAAGAGGAAAGAATCAGTGGTTAAAGAGAATATTAAATCAAAGGTTGATCCTATCAGTAGCTTGGAAGATAGAAAAGCAAAAGAGAATGAAGTACTTAATGTAAATAATTCTTGTTCTACAGTCACATCTAATTCTTTTTCAGTTTTATCAAATTTTTCTCTTGATACAGCTAGGGATAGTTTACCTGGTGTTTTTAGTGATGCTATTCCATTTGTTACATCTTTATCTGTTGACAATCTTTCCAATTCTTCATCTGAATCTGTTACTAAAGTTGTATCATCTGTTTTCTCTAATTTTACCTCTGTTTCATCTTCTTGTAGTTCTCATTTTAGTTCTAAATCTCCATCCATGTTTGCTTCTAATCTTTCTTCACCATATCTGCATTTGTCTCCTCCTAATCATATTATAATTCCTCCTCCTTCTGAACCAAGTGAGTGTACAGTTGTCATGAATAATTCTGGTACTATTAGTACTGTGAAAACAGGTGATCTCAATAAAGGAAAAGATTATAAGCCTCAGGAGGTCTTACCTTTATCCTCTTCAAAAAATAATTCTCACTCAAGGCATACAAGGAAGAATCCTTCACCTTTGCTTCCTCCACTTCCTATTAAATGAATAATATTTCTTTTTGGAATATAATGGGGGCTAACTTACCCTCTAAATAGTTTGAGATTAAGAATCTTATAAAGGATAAGGATATACATTTGATGTGTGTTTCTGAAACAAAGCTAGACATTCATTCTACCATTAAAGCTACTCGATTGATTTCTCCTTCTTGGTTATATGATAATAACTTTGTTGAATTTAATTATGGCAGGCTGCTTACTTTATGGAATCCTCATATTTTCAAGCTTTCCAGAATAAGTGCCTCTGATCAATACATTCATTACAATTGTATTCATCTGCCTTCTAATATCAATTTCCTTCTAACTTCTGTTTATGCTCAAAATTCTTTATCTTTGAGACATGTATTTTTGGATCATCTTCCATCTTTAAATTCTTCTTCTATTCCATGGCTAATAGGTGGTGATTTTAATTGTATGTTTGCAAGTACTCAAAAATATGGTGGCTTTCCTTTATCTCTTAAGGATATTTCTCCTTTAAACAGTGCTTTAATTCAATCTAAACTAATCTCAGTTAAATACTTTGGTTCAGATTTCACTTGGTCTAATAGTAATAGGAGTGGAAATCCAACTCTATGTAAACTTGATCATATTTTCATAAATCTTCCTTTTCTTCATTTTTGGCCAAAATCATTTTATCACATACTTCAGCCTTCTTTATCTGATCATTGTCCATTAATTTTTCATTGGGGAGTTGATGATTTTTGTGGAAGGAAACACACATTTAAATTTTTTAATTTCTGGACTAAGCAGATGGATTATCATGTTATTCTAAAACAGGTTTGGAATATGCAATATGGCAAGGATCCTCTAACAAATATTACTCTCAAGATGAAAGCACTTAAATTTCACCTAAGGAATTGGTCCACAGCTAATTTTGGTAAGGATTCTAAACTCTCTACCCGGATTAGGAATGAGCTTATTAGGATATAGGAAGTCTTGAGTGCCAGGCCATTTGATTCTATTTTACAATATATTGAATTGCAATTAAAGAATGATCTCGAACAAGTTATTGAGAAGGAAGTGTATCACTCAAGCAGAAAATTCATTTGAGAATGGAAAAAGAGGCAGATAGGAATACTAATTACTTCCATAATTTTCTAAAGGTAAAAAGAAACCGTGAATGCATTTTTAGATAAAGGATATGAATGGAAATATGGTGAAATCTTTTGATGGTATTAATGATGCTTTTGTTCAATATTTTACATCTATTTTAGTTCCAAACAATATTTTCATTCCTGATATAAAACCTCTTTTTGACCTTACTCTTCCAACCTTATCCACCTCTCAGTCTAATTCTTTGATTTGTGAAATATCAGCTAATGAAATTAGAACTGCAGTTTTTAGTTTGGATAGTAATAGTTGTGGAGGTCCAGATGGTTATAATGCATATTTTATTCAACAGAGTTGGAATATAATTGGGTTTGATATTGTAAAAGCCATACAATACTTTTTTATTAATAATATGCTTCTTGTTGGGCTGTCTGCTACTGCCATTGCTTTAATTCCCAAGATTGTTAACCCAACATCAGTTGTTGATTTTAGGCCAATCTCGTGTTGTAATATCATTTATAAAATCATCTCAAAGGTTTTAGCTAATAGATTACAAGTAGTCTTGCCATCCATTATCTCCAATAATCAAGCTGCATATATTAGTGGAAGATCAATTAGTGACAATATTCTCTTGACACAAGAATTATTGTATGGTTATGAGAGGAAAAATATTTCACCAAGGTGCATGTTAAAGCTAGATATCAAGAAGGCTTTTGACTCAATTTCTTGGAACTCTATTTTAGCTATTATGGCAAGGATGAATTTTCCAAAACCTTTTCTAGCTTGGATTTATACATGCATATCATCACCTATGTACTCTATTTCAAGAGAGCGTGGACTATATGGTTATTTTAAAGGGGTACAGGGTGTTAGGCAAGGTGACCCAATTTCTGCATACTTGTTTATAATTGTCATGGAGCTTCTAAATTCTATATTGATGGATCTTGTTGTTAAAAAAGTCCTTCAGCTTCATCCCAAATGTAAAAAACCACTCATTACTCACCTTCTCTTTGCTGATGATCTAATCATCTTTCCAAGGCCTACTTATCATAATATTCAGTGTATTATTTCCTCTCTGCAATTTTTCTATTCTATCACTGGTCTACAAATTAATCTTTCAAAATCAAATATTTTGGTTGTTGGCTTAAATACTATTCAGAGGAATGATATTATTAAGTACTCGGGTCTTCAAGAATTATCCAAAAATGCTTATTACCTTGGTTTGCCTATCTTTAGCTCTAGAAATACTAAACAAAATTATTTGCCTCTCTTTGACAAGATTATTGAAAGGCTTCAGATATGGCCAATTGATAAACTGTCACAAGCTGGTAGGCTAACAATTATTCAATCAATTGTTTGGCTATGACAACTTATTGGATTAGGCACTACACTCCCAGTTAAACTAATTAATATGATTTCTTGTGCCCTTAATAAATTCCTCTGGCATGGTGACCCTTTTTCTAGAAAGCTTATTCCTATTTCTTTTTATAAGCTGTTTGATGCTAAAAAATATGGTGGACTTGGTATTACTAATATTTTTCAATGGAATAAGGCTGCTATTTCAGTGTACTGCAATAAGATCTTTGCAACTGATAAGAACTTATGGTCTCAATGGGTTAATCACAATCTTATTGGCAAGAGGAATTTTTGGACTATGCCCATTTCACAAAACTGCAGTTGGAGTTGGAGGTGTATTCTCAAGCTTAGGGAGACTTTTGTTCCATTCTTACAATGTAATTATGTTTTGATTAAAGGTTTGTCCTTCTGGCATTCTCCATGGGCTAAACAAGGTTTGATCTTAAGTTCTGTAGTTGATTATAATCTGAGAAGAAATTCAGGAATTTCTGAACAGGCTACAGTTGATGAGTTTATACATGATGGTTGCTTAGTTTTACCTTATTCCATCTCCTTTCAACTAAGGAATTTATGGAATCTCATCTCTACTAACCCTATTAAAAATAATGACAATGTTCTAATCTGGTCAGATAAGGGTAAGTATCATTCTATTAGACTTGTTTACAATTTTCTCTGTCAAAATGGTTTTCAGTTTCCTTGGTACTCAAGAATTTGGAAAATTGGTGGTAATGCTAAAGAAAACTTGTTGCTGTGGAAGGTGATGGCAAATGCTTTGAATACCAAGGATAAGCTTTGTAAAATGGGTATTATTTCAGAGGATTTAGGTGTTTTCTGCAGATCTGAAACTGAGAGCAATACTCACTTGTTTTTTGAGTGCACCTTTGTTTATCAAGTATGGTATAGGCTTCTATCTAATGGTGGATTTTACAAACCATCATCAGTCAGTTCAATTGAATGGTTTAATGTTTTTAAGGCAACAAGATGGAAGACTCGTATGACTAGGTTATTGCTAAAGCTTCTTAAGAAACTGATTTATGCAGTGTGGTCTGAAAGGAATAATAGAATTTTTGGAATTGGCGGTAAGAATTCATCTCAGCTGTACAATTTGATTCATGGCAGTATACTCAGAGACTTAAAGGCTGATCTTGTATGAAGTTTTGAAAGGATTTAAACACTTCTTGCAGATGGTTTTCTACTGGATTGTCAGATATACTTTACTGGAATATCACTGCTCAAGATTGTATGCAGTGAATTATGATGCATGTTTTTTGTGTTTCCTAATTGTAAATTTGTATTTTGGTTGTTTTATTTACATTGAACTGTCAAGATTGTTGTAACAGGTTGTCAGTTCTGTGGCATTGTATCTGTTGTAATGTTGCTTAAGTCAATAAAATGAGTTTATGCTCTTGCCTTTCAAAAAGAAAAAGAGTACAGAGCGTAGCGAGTGTACACACTTATG
Source organism: Allium cepa (assembly GCA_030765085.1). Taxonomy (NCBI): domain Eukaryota; kingdom Viridiplantae; phylum Streptophyta; class Magnoliopsida; order Asparagales; family Amaryllidaceae; genus Allium; species Allium cepa. The sequence continues at coordinate 418,792,746 of CM060932.1, forward strand.
TGTGAACACTGACACTAGGTGTTTTATAATTACTACTACTTCTACTACTATTAGGAAAGAGAGTTATGAAAAAGCATATTAGCGCCACCTAACTTTAAAGATTAAACATGTTAACGCATGAACTTTAAATCAACCACTTTTTAACCGAAGACTACAATTTAGAATACACTTCATAACCATCATCTATGAACCACCCTACATACTAGTTACACTATAGTTTCTTGTAATTTAAACTTTTCTTTTTATTACTCGCCGAGACAAGTAATTTCTTGAGAATTTTAGTCTAATGACCAAAACTGTACCCTTACTCTATCGTGCGTATTTAAAAGTAAATTAATATGCAATTTTTTGAGAGAAAGGGAAAGAAAATGCTAAAATCAAACTGAACATGAGAACCCCCCTCGACACTTGATTGACTATATCCTCACAATCAATGCATGATATAATAAGTATAAGGAAAAGAATATATACATATTGACAAGTTTCGAATCATCAATGTCCACCTCCGCGGGCTCAGCATTGGCTTTTCGCTTCAGCAACTCCTCCTTCTCAATGCGCTCCTTTAAGCTAATCTCATCAGTGGTTCAAAGGCGTCGGTAATTACAACATCATAAGATTCATCGACCGGCAGTGGATAATCAGCTTTGTCATGGTCAAGTGCTCTGATGACTTGAGCATCGGGAATCAGAACATCAATGGCCACCACAACCTCTATTGATATCTCTTGTTGCTCTATGGCTACGTCGCTTTTAGGAGTTTGGTCGAGACCCGAAAGACCCGTGGATTTGTCGAAATACGAAGATAAGCCTAAAACCATTGGGCATGAAGAACAAAACCTCTCGAAAAGTGGAGAGTAAAGTGGAACACCTACTTCCGACTGGCTATCAGTTGTCGCCAAAGTGCCCATTCCAGAATAGGGGTCAGCACTTTTGATTGGTACCCGGCTTTATCAGGATTATAGCTCAAGTCTTGCCCCGAGCCAAAAGAAATGGGCATTCCAGCTGTTTGGAAAGGAGAAGGGCCCTTGTGATCAGACTTTGAGGATTTAGTAATATTTTTCCCTTTACCGAAAAGAGCTAAAATATCAAAATATAGGAGTCTCATGGCGGCAAGGTCTAGGGGCTTATTTCTACGAAGGATCTCCCACGCTAATTTCTCTTCATCTAACTCGGCTTCACCCAGATCCCTCTTTTTCATCTCGACAATATACTCTCAGGCTTAAGTGAATGACTCAAGATAACCTTCGCCAAGAAAACTCAAGTCATGATAGATAAGGACTTTAGCGTTGTATTCGATGATCAGTGGATCAAACATGTCCTAAATTTCATTCCGACCGGACTCTTTAGCATCCTCAACTTGGGCTTCAATTTGTTCTATCATCTCCTTGCGGCCTGCCTCTCTTTGCTCTTCTTTAAAGGCTTCCATTTTAGTAAGTTGCTCATCAAGTTTGATTTTCAGACTCCTGGCTTCAACAACTTCCTCGCAATACTTCTGTGATTCTTCCTAAGCCTCGATCTTCTATTTCCTTTCTTTCCTAAGGATCTCTTCAAGCTCCTCAGCACGGCGGGACAAGATACCTTTCTTCTTTTGCAAGGAATCCTTTTCTAGAGCGAATGCGTTATCGTGATTGAGGGCAGCATTGAGTTCCTTCTTATAGGCAACTTCCAAATGATTCACTACCTCAAACGTTTCCTTGGCACTTTTTTCTTCCTAATTTAGTTTTACTATCAAATTTGATATCTCGTTATCTTAGTGCTTGATTATACTTTATCGTGGATCGCCTCTAGCTTGTGACGATCTATTTCATGTTGTCGCTCGATTGACACCTTGAAGATTTTTTCCACTAAGTGCTGGAACAACTCACCCTGCATGAAGACTTTGTTAGCACACCTGAGAGAGCATGCTTTGGCATGCGCTGGATCATATGAATTATGGGAAGGAACTTAAGCCCGTCAAAATAGAATTTTAGGAAAGTGGGCCTAAGATCGGCAAATTTCTCTACTGTGGAAGTATCAAGAGCAGCGATCGGTAAAGATGGATCGAAAATAGCAATTGGATGCTTGCTCGATCTACGGTTGTAAGGTCACCAGAAAATGGATGAACCAGAGTACTCCTCGTGTTATTATGGCAATTTGACGTCCCTGATAGGAAGTTTAATCTCCATTGTAAACAGGAAGATTAGGCTGATCTTCCTAATGGAATGACTGAAACTGGGACATATGCTTAGAAGAAGAAGATTCCCTTAAATGGAAACTTTCCCCGGCCGTCGTCTCTTTCCTTAACCTGCCTGATTCTGAGCCGCGGCTGGATCCATAATGCGTCGAAGAGCCCCTTAGGCGATGAAAAGCTCAAGACTGAGTCATTGTACCTACAAAGTCTAAATGAGAATGTAAAAGTAACCATTATTCGAAAGATAGATGAAGAGCATGTAGTGGAGTGCATGTGATTGTAAGTATCCTAGTGTCCCCCCTAACAGACCAGTAGTTATAGCCTTACTTATAGGCATTTTCTCCCGTCTGTCGGTTGGAAGAACGCCTTCACCACTCCTAGCGGGAGAATTGATCCCCACGATATTGATGTTTGGGAAGTCATAATGTCATCGGGGATCTAAATATTTGAAAACCCTTTCATTGAACTTTCTAAGTGTAGGGAAGATGACCTTCAGAAGTGATAATAAATTCTAGATCCGTACCAGTTTTTCTTCTGCGAAGTTTATATGCCAGTTTCTTTCTTCTTTTAGTTGGCGTTTGAGATTGTGCACCTTGTGACGGTTCGACCACAGGTGCCTTGCCTAGGCCTGCATCAGTATCACCGGGCTTATTGGTCTGGGCACCTCTAAATTTGCCTTCTTCAACGTCATCCTCAGTCCCTTCGACTAGAGGCACGATAGGATAATGGACATTCCTTTCTTGCTCTACGATATTTCTTGATAAAGAAGCACTTCCAAGGAGCCCAATGCAACGACCCTCTTCCAATAGCCCGAATAGAGATAACAACTCGTCAATTATGAGAAGTCTAATGTCCCTGTCTCCGACCGGGGTGGAACGAATATCAGAGATCGCTCTTGAAAAACTATTGCCCTCAGGGTGTGGGCAGACACCTGTAGATATCTAGGATGTTAGTATATTCAAAACGACGACTTGGATTAACGAATTTAAGAATAAAGAAAGGACAACACTTTTAACCATCTCCTTGTGAAGCCAGGCGGACACTAAACATAGAACCACTCATGTTTGAAAAGAGAAAGTTTATTCCAAGCACCCACGTTAAGACTTGGCGGTTGGGTGAAGGCTTAAAGAGAACATAGAAAGGACTTCCTGAACGTCGCTTAAAGTTATAAACGAACCTTGTGTCCCTAAGAGTTGGCATGTGAAATAGAACGCTCATGAATTATAGGACAGTTCCATGTTAGAAGGCGTAGCTGTTTCGGTGAAGTTGAGTGGGAGCTATTCCAAGATATCTTAACATTTCCCAAATAAAAGAATTGAAAAACTGCACGCATCCGGCCCAGCACATAAATTTGTTGCACGCTGTGTACCCATCCGGGGGCAAGTGAGGCCGTTCATTTACCAAAGTAACTAGGACATCTTCAATTGGAATTCCATGTATGGAACATAGCTTGCTAAGGGAAGCCTCGCCAAATCGGGAAGCTTGAGAATCTATTGGGTTATCTAAGTGAATGGCTCCTTTTACTATATCGGGCGATGACTAACATCCTCCACCAGGAGGACCGGAACATCTTAAAAAAGCTTGACTGATGGGCTTGAAACTTCCATTTGTTCGTCTTGATGACCAGAAGAAAGCCTGCTAGATATAGACATGGAGCTCAACTTTGCTTCAGGATTGCTATTCTACGAGGCTGTTCAGAAGACATTGCAGCTAAACACTGTGAGCGTCTGAAGTCCATGTTAACTATACTTAGTAGACAAATTGAGATTAGAAAATTTACCTGTTCCCCCATGCTAAATGTGATCTAGTGCAGTGTAATGTAGTGTATAACAAAAATAAACATCTTTAAATAGGAAAACGAAGTTAAATAACGAGACTTTGGATTCTGACCAGAGTGACCGTCATCACTGACTGTCTCAACTGGCGAAGAGATTGATTGGTTGTAAGAGATTTGGGATCAATTATCGTCATATCAAAGTCTAAAATCAATTATTTAGGTCCATGTACTAAGTTTTAGTTCAAGTTGAAAGTTCCAAGTATTTGATTATGCAATCTCAAGTTCAATAGTAAATATGCAAGTCCTGTTGTTCATCGTCATCATATGTTCAAGTTTATTGAGGTGGATTAGTAGTAATTGCTCAAACAAGTAAGTTTGGATTAGGTTTCAAGTTCAAAGAGCATGTATGCCGATCCCTATGTGCCGACCCTTCTATGCCAATCCCTTCATGCCAATCCTTACCTTGAAGCATTACAAACGATCCCTTCTCTCCAAACATAGGACACCAATCCCTTTCCTTCTACAACTATGTCGATCCCACCATGCCGACCTATCAAACCAATCCCATTACCCAAACAAAGTTTGCCGACCCCTAATCCAATTGATCCCTTCTTTAATTCTATAAATTGTATCGATCCCTCTACTTCACCATATTTTACCAAACTTCCAACACCGGTACTCCTACATAAGTTTTAACCATCCTCTCCTTAAGCCTCTGTACCGAACCCTTTGCCAAGTCATTAAACGAGGGATCGGTATTCCACTCTACCGATCCCTCCTCTACTCTCCTTTCTTCTCCCTCCTTGCTTATTCTAATAAGCTCTATCGCACCCTATAACTCACCTCCTCCTAGGCCCCTTTGGTCATATTCCATCAAGCACGCTCGTAATCACCAATGGCTTAGAATCTGTTATCATATCATAAAATCAAAAAGTATAACTTAAAAACTTACCTATATAGGTATATGAGTTAGAGTGTGGGGGAGTGTTTGGAGATATTCGAATTGGAAGCCTAGAAGAGGCGAGTTTGTGGGATAGGTTTGATTGTAGAGGGATTCAGGTTCAAGGTTGGAGAGTTCGATTTTGTGAATGGAGCAAGAGGGTTCGGTGCAAAAGGAGTTGTTAGGAAAATAAGGCAAGTGAAGTTAGAATGGTGTATAAGAAAAGGGGGTTGACACATAAAGCAAGGGAAGATGGATCAACATGGGATGGATGAAAAGGAGGTCAGGTCGAAGTTTTCAATTTGAAGCAATGAAAAAGGTTTTGAAATGAAACATGCCGACCCCTGCAAGCATGAAGAGAAGGAAAAAGGGTTCGGCAAAGTATATGTCTATCTCCTAAAAAAAAGTAGTAGTAATAATAATAATAAAATAATATTAAATAATAGAGAGTGAGGGATCGACCATGAGTATGTACTCAAATGAGTATAGGCATGAAGATTGTAAAAAACATGACCATAAACAAGTGCAGAGAAAGTTTGCGACGAACCGTGAACATGCGACTATGTCCGAGAGCCAACGACAAGAACGTATATACAAGCATACATGTATATGACCTAGAAATTTCAATTTTTTAAATTGACAAAAATTGGAATCGAACTTGAACCTTTCAAGTTTGAAGCTGAACCAAATAAAAAAAACTAGTTAGATTCGTGGGACTGGAGTTACATATATTAACTAATGGAATATAGCCCTGGATTTATACCATTGGAAATCGAACAAGCGTCATGACGATCAATGAGAACTATAGCACTTTGGAAAAATAATTCGTCAGATAGATAACAACTATTCAAAAAAAATGGACGAATTTCTTGGTCGATGACTCTAACTTGCTTCGATTCAAAGCACATCGTGCTCATCACAAGGTATACTTTAGGGGGAAAGTGTTATCCGACATTTTTACCCCGGTTATATTGAACAGAGCGCAAGTCAGATTTGACTGCCATCTAGGTCAATCACTCTAAAGTGGTGATTATGGAGCCTAGAAGTCAGGTATGGATGGTAATAAGTCAAGATTGAATGGAATTGATAGATATGCAATGTATAAATTCAAAGTATGAAACATGGTTCAATGCATAGGAGAAATCAGCATAGATTGGCTCCAACAAGAGGTACTGACATGTTCCAAAGTACAAGAGTATTCTTGTGGAAAACAATCAATATCTCAAGATTTACGAGTCCAATGCTTATGAAATTTGAACAGCAAGATATAGGGACCTTAGAAAACCTACCTTAGGGGTCACACATCAAAAGGACAAATTTGGAGGGATCGGTATACATCCCTTGGAAGGGATTGGCAGAGAGCAACATATAAGCAATGTTGAATTAAAGATCAAGTAGTAACTCGAGCTCCAATGATCCAAATGACATGAAATTTGGAGGCCATATCTGTTTTTGTATAATAAAGCCACCATAGCGATCACTCCCTAAAATTTGACCAAAGAAGGGATCAGTACCGTTCCCTCCTCTTTGGGAATTGGGCCTAGCGCTACCTTCAATGGGCCTATATGGTTTAGAAGGTCCTTCAGCCGAAATTTCAGAGAGATATTTGGCCGTCTTCGTCTATAAATACTGACATGATGGGTCATTCTAAGGATCTTTACGCTGCTAGTTACTCTATACTCCATTTAATCCAGTGCAAACTTATTTCTACTATTGTAATCAGATTCAGAAGTGATTAATAGAGCATAATCTTCAAAGTGGATGTAGGAATACAACATCGAACCACTATAAATCTTTGTGTCTTTGATTATTGCTTATTCTCTATTGCTTACTTATTCATCTACTCGGTTTAAATTTTCTTTTCTTCACTTACTTCTCTAATAAACCTATTCTTGGGTGTTTGTGACCATTTTAAGTGCAAATAGCCGCATTGATTTTGCCAAGTCGCTTTTGTTTCACCGGGACATGCCTCGGGTCGATATTCAATGCATGGCTCGTGATAGTCGATGAGATCACACACATGTCAAAATTGGTCCAAGCGAAAAAAATCAAACCTCATTCAGAAAATGCTAGCCAATTCCTTCATCATCGTTGCACTAAGTTGTGATCCGATCTTTAGTACCGTGATGGGTCGCCATGGCTGATCGTAATATCGATCGTTAGCTCAGGGGGTGCAGACTTATATTCCTTGAGTTCAAACGTAACACTTTCGCATAACAATCAATGTGAAATCCAATTGAGATGGTTACTCTGATCGAATCCTAAAGTCTTGTCATGAGTTATTAAGTCTGATAGTGAAGGCTAAATGCTTTAAGCGATTATCTACAAATGGTCAAAGATCGGGCTTAGTAGCACATTGAATCAAATGTCGAGTAGAGTTCAGCCTCAAGTTGTGCTCAACTGCATAGGTGGCCCTTGATTTATGGTTGAATCTACTTGTATACTCGAGTAACGTGCTTTCCATTCAATGTACTAATGATCTGTTACCTATCGTCCGGGTTGGAGTGATAGGCAGTTGCCAATGAGCTTGGGCATCGATTTGACGATTCTATCTCTAGGCATCCTTTCATTCGCAGCCTCGAGTCGTTATTGTCATGACCCGATTTTTCGATGCCCGAAAATCCACATCAATACGTCCACTGTATCAAACGCCGAACAATCGAGTGTCGTAAAACCAGACCGTAAGGGAAAGAAGAAGGAGGTAGAAGTAAAAAAAAACAAAACAACATAATAATATCACATCGCAGCGGTACAATATATAATAGATAATAACCGAGCTTTATACAAAATAACTATATCGTTTTATACATTACATCATCAGAGCACAACACCATCAATAGCAAAATACTTGACAATTATATTAACTTGTCCCCACAAAAGCCGACTACACAGCTTACACTGCACAGCGGAATAAACATCAAGTACGTGTGATATGTCCCGCCATCCAGCTCGTCTCCTGAGCTCCGTAGCATCCTATCCTGTATCCTATAATACTCGGTCTGAACCGAGCATTATAGTGAAATAACACCCGAGTCTGTCTAGAAAACCAGCGTGAGAAAACACACTCAATTGGATTATTAAAATTTTTCAAAATCCTTTTGAAATCAAAGGTATCTCATAAGACCACGCCACAAATAAACATGGCGAGTTTTTACCTTACGATAACCAAAATATTTTTACCAAATCCTTCTGATATAATAATAGTGTCTATAGAAAGTAAAATAGAATCCAGCTAAAATGCTTGCATCTCATGTTCCAGCAATAGTTGGGCACAATCAAAACCGTACAGACACTTATTGGAGATTGGATTCCATACAATGGCAGGGTTACTGGGGTACCGTCCATCACAGTACCTGGTCTAGATTAGCATACCGAGGATCCCTCCTGATCCCCTGCAACACAAGACCAAAGCTACCTTTTATTGGATAGTTCGAATAAGATCACCCCGCGGTTGGGATCAGCAACCGCCTACACAGCCGAATAAAAGGGACATCTAGACAGGGATGACCTTACCCTAATTGGTTGCTAGTCACTTAGCCTTGCCGCATCTTCCCTGTTTTAGCCATTCCCGGTTGATGAGGCTTGAGGCTATGTGTTACCTTTTTAGCACACATTCACTTAGAATTCTCATCGTCCTCTAACGATGTTCTAATAGCCTTCATCCATACAAGTCTGTTCCCGGTCCGAACAGAACCAAAGGCACTACTCCTACTACATCCATTTTGGAATCACCCTCAGGATTAGTAGCGATTAGCCCTTGCACTTCACTACTCCATCTTTGACTCCAAGCTCTTGTCTTCCTCATGAAAACGTTCAAACCAGATCGAAGTGGTTTTCGGGAAATTAATCCTGATCTCGGTCTCTTCAAAACGATCAGTGCATTGGCCGATATTGATAGTCGGTTATTTAGCTATCATATAACATCCACAAACAATCATCAGACCTTCATAATTACCCAAATTATTTATTTCAAAATATCTTCGCAAGATATTTTTCTACACTTCAACTAACCTTTGAAAATAGTTTTCAAATCACTTTTTCTCTCGCGGAATAAATTTCCACCCAATTGTTTTATTTCCACTGAAAATTACCAAGTCTAAATACTTTAGATTTTTAAAATAATTTAAATCACTTTATCCAAAAATATATACTTTAAAACACTTAAAATAAACTACTTAAAACCCTTTATTTAAAATAATGGCTACGGGTAAAACTTTAGCAAAAACTATTTTTAAAATAAAACTATTGTATAAAGTATAAATATTAAATAATTATCTTTTAAAACATAATACTAATTTAACCTTTAGAATAACTACTACTATATTAATTTGAATAAATATTTACTTTAAAATTCTAAAACAATTAAAAATGATAAATTTCTCTAAAAACATTCTTTTAAAAAAAAATTAAAACCCTTAAGTTACACTTAGAAATCTTCTTTTGAAAAATATACTTAGCTTTTCAAGAAATACAACTACCATTCCAACATAACCCGTCTAATCATTTATAAATCCTTCTCGATTTACCCCAATTTAATTTACTTCCCAATCCTGTAATTTTTTTCCATACTTTTAAAAAATAAAACCACTTTCTTATTTTTAAACAAATAACCCTCTCCTTATAAATTCTCAACGTGAATTTACACCTTCAAATTTATCTACTGATAAATATTTCACTTTATTATAAACTGAGTTTATAATCTCCATAACCTCATTTTCCTTTAAATCACAGTTTCCAAAACACTTAACCGGTTCCCCAGTCGATTCTCTAAATTAATTCCATTTTTTAAAACTTACTTTGATTTACCCAAATTTATTTCAAAATCCATTAATTCCAGTTTTACTTTTTTATTTTGATTCAAAACCTTATTTAAATCTGAAATATCAAATTCATACTCTATTTCAAAATTATCCTTTTTATTTTCCCAAACTCATTTAAATCTTGAATTTTCAAAAATATATTTCTTTGTACTTTCAAACAATTTTAGCTTAAGTCTTTATTCAAATATTCTCATCTTTCATATTTATTCAACATCCTTATTTTCTCCTTATCTCATAATTTATTATCTAGGATTAAAAATCAAACTATTTATTTTCCCGATTCTTTTCATTTTAAATTTATCCATTTTTACTAAAATTTCTTATTTTATATTTCCCTTTTAAATACTTATATTTTTAAAATGCCTCAGTATGCCCAGTAATAGGTTAACATGAAATAAATATTTTTTTTCCAATATAATATATCATAGAATTATTCACATTTCATATAACTGAATATGAAAATAAATTCAACAATTTCGAGGAATCCTGTTGGATCCCTCCAGCCTATTTTTCTGCATCCACAGATGTTAACACAACAAATAAAATACCAATCCCGCTTCAAGGCGGGATATCGCGGTATATAGGGCCATCCGCTGTTATGCGGGGTGCATAGGGTTTCATCCGCTATATAGTGCGGGAAATCAATCACTCCAATACATACATACATACACACATATATGTATATATATACACTACAATATACAATATCACATCTAGTCAGTTCAATCAATCAAGCAATAATTTAAATTGTAACTATCTGAATTTAAATGGTAGTCCAAATCAGTGAGATTAACTCACCTTTGATTTTCGTTTGCAATCCACTCCAAACCGGCTTGTTTTCTTCACGTTTTTAGACCTTATGTAACATTATAAGGTTTGTTAATATTTGAATTGATCAACAATTAATTACTATTTATTTATTTATTTATTTAATTTAAGCTAATAATTCGGTTTTAAACTGATAATTTGATTTTAAACTAATTACCCTTTTAATGATTCGTCTTTAGTAACTAAATAGCTAAATAAGTTTATAAACTAAATTTATCACCTTAAATACATATTTTTAAAATAAACTAGTAGATTTGAAATGTGTATATGTATATTTATTTATTTTTCTTTCAACTGCTTGCCTTTTAGAAAGAGAACGGGGAAACAAAACATGATAGGATGCTTGCATGCCTAAATTAGCTTGCTATAGTGATTGAAGAGCAAGCCAAAAAGCTCAAATGTTGATATATGTCAATCAGCAAAACTTATGTATATATTAAAATTTTAAATCGTCTCGAAATCGTAGCTCAAAATTTTGATTTCCTATCGAGGCATGCCGCTAGGCGTCTATGATGTTATACTCCTATTCTGAACGCAATGGAAAAGGTTTCGAGTCCTAATTCGGTCGTATGGAGAAGATAACTTTTTGGACTTAGCTATTATATTGAATTTTCGATATAGATTTCAGCACGTTTATCTACCGTACGCTCACTCGACGACTCCAAATGCTATGAAAATTTAAATCCAATAATAATATACTATTACGGATCCAATGGAATTAGTTTCGTCAAATTCCGAGACTGTGCCTCAGAAGGCTATTTTTAAATATCGATTTAAATGATATATTTTTGAAACTTGACAAATCACTTTTAAATTCAAATTTAAAGCTTTCATTATCTTCAGTACTATTAATATAAATTTTGCAAGCCTTCAAATTATTTTTAACAAGCTCGAAACTCCAAATTCCTTATTTTACCCAATTTCCAATTATAAAATTCAATTTTTAAATTATCCAATAAATGGTGATATTTGAAATTCAAGTTAGAAATTAACTTTTAAATATTTAAAATCAATTAAATATTCCAGTTTCAAATGTTCAACATCCCGGGTCGTCACATTCCTCCCCTTTAAAAGAATTTCATCCCCGAAATTACTAGGTAGGAAGAATGGTCCAATACTCGTTATCCCTCTTACTAAAGACACATTATCCCTGAAACAACTTCTCAAAACAATCTTTTTATTAAAGACACATTATCCCTCTTACTAACTTTTCAAACTCTTCCATAATTTCCAAACAACATTACTTACTCAACCATTCAAATTATAGTTTTAAAAACAAAATTTAAATTATCAAAATTACCTCAAAAATTTTCTAACTCTCTACATTGTCGAAAAATTTCGCCAGCGTCTCCTTTGCACGGCTAGATCGGTACAACCACAAAATGCCTTTACGGGCCACCAGATTCAAAATAAAACAAAATGCCAAGTGGCTAGACCAGAAAACCATCAAATTTCATATGACTATTTAAGTACATACTTCTTGTCGGGAAATTCAAATTTATCACTGAAATCTAAAACTCGAAGTTTCCTTGCTCTTAAAATACATGTACCTCACTTAGAAGTAATATCCAATCATTTTATTCATCACTTTACAAAATTTCCAATATTTGCTTTACTTAAGCCGTACGATGCACACATATCATCCGTACGCAATACTAAATCTGATAGCTTACTCAATCACAAAATTTCAATTCTGAACTAGTATCATCCACCCGACCTCCTAATGCGGACTCAGATTTGGTTTCTTAATCAGAAACCGTCATTCTCCTTGTATAGCCTCAAACTATGATAGAGAATTTCCAGAATCAATCAAAAATCCATATCCAGGGTTCGCCGTCGAAATCGAGTGAAAAATCCCAACTCGGATCGATATAACTATCTCGAAATTCTGTGCTCGAATCCAGATCAGATCGCTATGCGAATAAAATAATATATGTACATCCTACGCATTTTATCTTAATTGATTATTAGCTATATTAATTTTTTTATACACCTTTATTTTGATTTCATCCACTTATTCATAGTTATCCCATTTCACAATTTTACTTATTTTCTATTCAAATACTAACTTAGTATATTTTTCCAATTCCAAATTTTTACTTAAGAATCTTACCATCCATTTCTTAAGTTCAATATAAATATTTTACACACTTAAAGATTTATTTCTACTTTACTACTAAAGCTTTCACATCTACTTTCATTTAACTTAAATTTTCAATTCCATTCTGAATTCAGTTTATCTTCAAACCCTGAATATTGAATTTTATTCATCTTATCTCAAAGCATATTTAGTTAGTCATTTCTTTAATGAGTTCTACTTACTAATTTATACATATCTCAAACACTTTTTGTTTCCAAACCTTTATTACCTTTAGCCCACTTCGAACTAATTCTTCAACTTAACTTTACTTTACACAATTTAAATTAAATATCATCCAAATATTCAATTTCCATTCATTTGCTTACAATTTAAATCAATTAGTTTACTCGCTAATTTTAATTTCAATACTTTGTTTTATTTAGTCCAACTTGAATAATTTTCCCTTTCACTTTATTTAACATAATTCAATTTTAATTCCAATATTCAACTTCCATTTTACTTACTTACAAATGTAAATTCATTTGTTCATTCACAAATCTATTTTCAAATTATAAATTTTTATTTAAGTAACCATTTCACTTATCTACTTAGACTTTTTCTTTAAATTCACTTTTACTTAACTAGATTCCATTACATTCCACTTCCGTTCAAATTTTTAAACTTCCATAAGTTTTCCACTTATTTAAATTCCATTTGCTATCTTCTCTTAATTCACTTCAATTAATTAGCTTACCTTCCAACTTATTTTGTTTTCACACTTTCTTTTATTTAACCCTTTTCAAGTTGAATCTTATTCAAACAAATTTCGAAAAAATTTATCAGCTATCAAACCCATTTATATTCCATGAACATTTTAAATAAGATTCCAAAGTCCTTTAAACAATTTCTCAACATTTCAAAATCATTTTTGAAATCAATTATACATACATAATTCATTTTGCTTATCGAGTTATCCTTTGAATTTCAAAATCCAACCTAGTTTTGCAAACAACTCCAATATAAAAAAATTGGCAGCAATTCTTCTTTTGGAAACTTGAAAATGAACATCGATGATGCTTCAGTCATCATCGAAATTATTTTCCAACGACCAAAAGAGTTAGTGCTTTTATCCCTTTAAAAACATTTTCCAAATATTTTTAAATTCCAAATCTCACCAGCTTTCATATTCAATTCAAAAATATTTCCCAGATAATATGACCATTATTTCTCCAAAAACTTTGAAAATCATTTTCAAACTCTAAGGAAATCAAATTTTCCAATTTTCAAATTTTCAAATCCTTTCAATCTATATTCAGTATTACTCTGGGATTTTATTTCAAACTATAAATCACATTTACAAATTCATTCTGTATATGAATTTATTTCTTAGCTTTTAGTTATGATTTCAATTTCTTGTTCAATTTCCACACAATAATGATAATAATTTAATATTATTTCTTCCTAACAACCAAGCAATCATATATAACTATAATAATTAACGAAAATTATTTCTTTTATATATAAAAATAGTTTAGGCAAAATTATTTCATTTACCCTATTTTAAAACAATACCGTGTTGAATTGTTCTATTCAAGTGTTTAGAGATCCCTATTAATAACGTTTATTACTTGTATTGACCAAAATCCATAAACTACTAACCAAACAAATCAATACAAAACAAATTTATATTCACTAACAAATACGCGCTCATATCTATTAATACACTCAAACTCATTCTAGAGTAATACAGACTCTATTTCTCACGAGTAATCCCACCAGAGCCAAGGTTATCGCTTAACCTTCAGCTCTGATACCAACTGTCATGACCCGATTTTTCGATGCTCAAAAATACGCATCAATACATCCAATATATCAAACGCCGAACAGTCGAGCGCCGGAAAACCAGACCGTAAGGGAAAGAAGGAGGAAGTAGAAGAAGAGAAAAACAAAACAACATCAGAATCTCACAATCACAGTGGTACAATATATAATTGATAATAACTGAGCTTTATACAAAAGAACTATACCTGTTTTATACATTACGTCATCAGAGTATAACACCATCAATGGCAAAATACTGGATAGTTATATTAACTTGTCCCCACAAAAGCCGACTACACAGCTTACATTGCACAGCGGAATAAACATCAAGTACGTGTGATATGTCCCGCCATCCAGCTCGTCTCCTGAGCTCCGTAGCATCCTATCCTGTATCCTATAATACTTGGTCTGACCAGAACATTATAGCAAAATAACACCCGTGTCAGTTTGGAAAACCAGCGCGAGAAAGCAAACTCAATTGGATTATTAAAGATTTTCAAAATCCTTTTGAAATCAAAGGTATCTCGTAAGACCACGCCACAAATAAACAAGCTGGATTTTTACCTTATGATAACTAAAACGCTTTTATCAAATCCGTCTGATATTATAATAGTGTCTATAGAAAGTAAAATAGAATCTAGCTGAAATGCTTGCATCTTACGTTCCAGCAATAGTTGGACACAATCAAAATCGTACAGGCGTTTATTGGAGATTGGATTCCATACAATGGCAAGGCTACTGGGGCACCGCCCGTCACAATACCTAGTCTAGATCAACGTACCGAGGATCCCCCGATCCCCGGCAACACAAGACCGGAGTTACCCCTTACTGGATAGTCCGAATAAGATCATCCCGCAGTTGGGACCGGCAACCGCCCACACAGCCGAATAAAAGGGACATCTAGACAGGGATGACCTTACCTTAATTAGTTGCTAGCCACTTAGCCTTGCTGCATCTCTCCTATTTTAGCAATTCCCGGTTGATGAGGCTCGAGGCTATGTGTTACCATTTTAGCATACATTCACTTAGAATGCTTATCGTCCTACTGACGACGTTGTGATAACATTCATCCATACAAGTCTATTCTCGGTCCGAATAGAACCGAAGGCACTACTCCTACTACATCCATTATGAAATCAACCTCAGGATTAGTAGCGGTTAGCCCTTGCACTTCACTGCTCCATCTTCGACTCCAAGCTCTTGTCTTCCTCACGAAAATGTTCAAACCGGATCGAAGTGGTTTTTGAGAAATTAATCCCGATCCCGTCTCTTCGAAAGGATCAGCGCATTGGCCGATATTGATATTTGGTTATTTATCTATCATATAACATCCACAAACAATCATCAGACCTTAATAATTACCCAAATTATTTATTTCAAATTATCTTCGCAAGATATTTTTCTACACTTCAACTAACCATTGAAAATAGTTTCCAAACCACTTTTTCTCCCGCGGAATAAATTTCCACCCAATTGTTTTATTTCCATTGAAAATTACCAAGTCTAAATACTTTAGATTTTTAAAATAATTCAAATCACTTTATCCAAAAATATATACTTTAAAACACTTAAAATAAGCTACTTAAAACCCTTTATTTAAAATAATAGCTATGAAATTCTATAATAATTTTCAAGTAAAACTTTAGCCAAAAACTATTTTTACAATAAAACTACTGTATAAAGTATAAATATTAAATAATTATCTTTTAAACCATAATACAAATTTAGCCTTTAGGATAACTACGACATAATTAACTTGAATCAATATTTACTTTAAAATTCTAAAATAATTGAAATGATAAATTTCTCTAAAACCCTTAAGTTATACTTAGAAATATTCTTTTGAAAAATATACTTAGCTTTTCAGGAAGTACACCTTCCATTCCAATATAACCCGTCTAATCATTTATAAATGCTTCTCGATTTATCCCAATTTAATTTACGTCCCAATCCCACAAATTCTTTTTCCACACTTTTAAAAAATTAAACATTTCTTATTTTTTTAAAAATTACCATCTCCTTATAAATTCCCACCGTGAATTTATACCTTCAAATTTATCCACTGATAAATATTTCACTTTATTTATAAACTCAGTTTATAATCTCCATAACCTCATTTTCCTTTAAATCACAGTTTCCAAAACACTCAAGCGGTTCCCCAATCGATTCTCTAAATTAGTTCCATTTTTTAAAATTTATTTTGATTTACCCAAATTTATTTCAAAACCCATTAATTCCAGTTTTACTTTTTTATTTTGATTCAAAACCTTATTTAAATCTGAAATACCAAATTCATACTCTATTTCAAAATTATCCTTTTTATTTTCCCAAACTCATTTAAATCTTGAATTTTTATAAATATATTTCTTCACACTTTCAAACAATTTTAGCTTAAGTCTTTATTTAAAAATTCTCTTCTTTCATATTTGTTCAACATATTTTTTCTCTATCTCAGAATTTATTATATAGGATTTAAAAATCAAACTATATATTTTCCCGATTCTTTTCTTTTTAAATTTATCAATTTTTACTATAATTTCTTAATTTAAATTTCCCTTTTAAATATTTATAGTTTTAAAATGCCTCAATTTGCCCAGCAATAGGTTAACATCAAATAAATTATTTTGTTCCAACATAATATATCACAAAATTATTCACATTTCATATAACTGAATATGAAAATAAATTCAACAATTTCAAGGAATCCAGTTGGATCCCTCCAACTTATTTCCCTGCATCCATAGATGTTAGCACAACAAATAAAATATCGATCTCGCTTCAAGGCGGGATATCATGGTATATAGGGTCATCTGCTATTATTCGAGCCGCATAGGGTCTCATCCGCTATATAACGTGGGAAATCAATGGCTTTAAAATATATATACACACACACTGCTATATATAATATCACATCCAGTCAATTCAATCAATCAACCAATAATTTAAATTGTAAATATATAAATTTAAATGGTAATCCAAATGAGTGAGATTAACTCACCTTTGATTTTCGTTTGCAATCCACTCCAAACCGGCTTGTTTTCTTCACGTTTTCATACCTTGTGTAACATTATAAGGTTTGTTAATATTTGAATTGATCGAATAATTAATTACTATTTATTTATTTGATTTAACCTTATAATTCGGTTTTAAACTAATAATTTGATTTTAAACTAATTACCCTTTTAATGAATTTTCTTTAGTAACTAAATAGCTAAATAAGTTTATAAAATAAATTTATCAGCCTAAATACATATTTTTAAAATAAACTAGTAGATTTGAAATGAGTATATGTATTTTTTTCGTTCAACTACTTGCCTTTTAAAAAGAGAACGGGGAAACAAAACATGATGGGATGCTTGCGTGCCCAAATTAGCTTGCCACAGTGATTGAAGAGCAGGCCAAAAAGCTTTGATGTTGATATATGTCAATCAACAAAATTTTTATTATATTTAAATTTTAAATCGTCTCGAAATCGTAGCTCAAAATTTTGATTTCCTATCAAGGCATGCCGCTAGGCCTCTATAATGTTATACCCCATTTCAAATGCAATGGAAAAGGTTTCGAGTCCTAATTCGGTCGTATGGAGAAGATAGCTTTTTGGACTCAGTTATTATATTGAATTTTTGATATAGATTTTAGCACGTTTATCTGCCGTACGCCCACGAACAACTCCAAATGCTATGAAAATTGAAATTCAATAATAATACACTATTACGGATCTAATGGAACTGGTTTCGTCAAATTCCGAGACTGTGCCTCGGAAGGCTATTTTTAAATATCAATTTAGACGATATATTTTTGAAACTTGACAAATCACTTTTAAATTCAAATTTAAAGCTTTCATTATCTTCAGTACCATTAATATAAATTTTGCAAGCCTTCAAATTATTTTTAACAAGCTCGAAACTCCAAATTCCTTATTTTATCCAATTTCCAATTATAAAATTCAATTTTTAAATTATCCAATAAATGGTGATGTTTGAAATTCAAGTTAGAAATTAACTTTTAAATATTTAAAATCAGTTAAATGTTTCAATTTTAAATGTCTAAAATCCCGGGTCGTCACAATTGTAAACATCAGGTATAAGTCACAGTACTGAGCTATCACGTTTAGCTTTTGGATGATCACACCTCTACCCCCAGTCTCACATCGATAGATGTTGTGCATGTACTGTTAAGTTAGTCCTGCCTAAACTTCGAAGACTGATAGTTGAATGATGAATGGCCGAGTTACATTCATCTTGATTCTCACTCATGCTCCCATAAGTTTGGGGCAGATGTTAATAAGTGGATAGAAAAATCATGTCCGCTTTAGCTTTATACTCTTTCCCGTCGGACCGTGTTATCGAGTTAGTTGTTGGAAGGCTATGTCATGCTTACTCTTGATTGAATTCTAGTTTTTCTTCTTCGGGGGTAAGAACTTGATGCTTCGTCAAATTTCAAGCATAAATTAAGTACTGGACGGTCAATCACGTCCAATTTTGGTGTAAATGTCGCCATACTCTGGTCGAGGACTCAAAGAATAGATGGTCAAGTCATGTCTATTCCGAACTACTCTTCTAGTCGAATCATGGTCAGTACTAGCGAGTGAATGCTGTGTTGCATTCAGTCGGAGCTAGATGGTCGGTCACATCTATTTCAATTTATGTTCTCTCATTGGATTATGAGACAAAGTTAGCTCAGGAGCGGTCAATTCATGCCCATCCGGTTTCATGCTCCTCCTAACAGATTAAAGTAGAGTACTGAAGAATGAATGGTCATGTCACATTAATTCACGGTTTATTCTCCTATCCGCACCGTGGAGACCGAAGTTATTCGATGGATGTCTGGTTCACCTCCATTTGTGGTTGGTGTGGATCAATATTGACCGTCGATCCAATGGTATGATATAATCGGTCTCCTATAACTTCAGACGTCATCCGATTAGTTTGGTATTAAGGCCTACTTGCAGTCATTTCCTTAAGCTGTAAAGAACACCAAGATGGAGCTATATTGAGCTCTCATATTTAACTTTTAGTGGTTTATACTGCTGCCCCCAGTTTCAAGTCGGTGGAGTTAGTTCGCGAATGATCGAATCTCATCCATAGTAAGTTTATGCTCCTTTTATGGAGTTTAGGTCAGAGTTTATGGAATAGTGAGTGGTCTAAGCGCACTCATCTATTTGTTTATACTCATATCCACACTCTGGGGATAAGAGTTTGTTGGCGGGTGGTCGAATCATCCCTGATTTATGTTTATACTCTAGTCCACACTCTAGGGACTTAGAGTTATTTCGAAAAATGGTTGAACCACATTCTCGTTATTCATTTCTTCAGCCCCCAAGTAAGCGATGGAAGTCGGAGAGTGGTCAGTCATATCACGCTCACTCTAACTTTGAGTTCATCACGTCGAATCCTGGGAAGGAGCTGATAGCGGATGGTCGAGTCGTATTCAATTTAAACATGGGCTCTCAAACTTACCTTGCATCTGAGTCAGGAGTTGACGCATGGACGGTCGTACCGCATCCACTTTCATCTAGATCTTGCTTTTGCCAGGCCTTGAGAGTGAGACGAGTGTTCTAGCGAACTCCGTGCCCAAGCAGGGGAGCTGATGATCGGACCGCATCCACTTTGAGTTGTATCTTTGCCCCAAGCCAAGGGAAAGAGTTGGAGAACGGATTGTTAAACTTCATCCACTTTTTTATGGTATTTATACTCTTAATCGTGTTCTGAAGACCAGAGTTGGTAGGTGGACGGTCGAACCACGTCCTTCCTTTTCATTTATACTCAAGTCCGCACTTTGGGAACTAGAGTTGATCAATGGATGGTCAAACCACATCCATCTTTTTGTGCTTATACTCCAGTCTGTACTTTAGGAACTAGAGTTGATCGATGGACGATCAGACCGCGTCCATCTTTTTGTATTTATACTCCAGTCCCCGCTCTAGGAACTAGAGTTGATCGATGGATAGTCGAGCCACTTCTATCTTTTGGTGTTTCTACTTCAGTCCACACTCTGGGACCTAAAGTTATATGATGGGTGGTCAGTCGTACCCCTTTTTTATTTACTGTCCACCCATTAAGTCGAGGTAAGAGTGATCGAACGAACGATCGAATCACGTTCATTCGTGGAATGGAATTCTGCCACCAATATTAAGGACAGAACTTGGAAAGTGAGATGGTCGATTCACGTCCACTCGGTGATTGTAGCTCCTCTTTTCAAGTCAAGGAGAGGAGTAGGCGATGAATGGCCGGATCACATCCATGCTTGGGTTAGACAGTCAGAACTCGTCCAATTTGCTTCGTACTCTACTTAGCAAGTCAATGTAGAGAGTTACTGGGTGAATGGTCAAGTCGCATCCACCTCAAGATGCAGTCGTGTCCTCGTGTCGAGGGCGATGGCTGATGAATAGACAGTCAGTCGCACCTACTTTAAGTCGAACCCCTAAAATGCCTCTTGTGACTAGAGCAGGAGTTAATGTGTGGACGGTTAAATCACATCCACTTTAGTTAGATTTTAGTCTTGTTGACCTATGAGAGAGGCATAAGTATTTTGGCAAACTTAAAGTATGAACTAGGGAGTGGATGGTCGGGTTACATCCATTCTAAGTGCTTTTTTGATCTTTAGTTCAAGCGTGGAGGTTGATGAGTGGACGGTCAGTCATGTCCACTTTGTATTGGATTTTGACTTTATCGGGCTTTGAGCAAGGCATAGATGTTATGTCAAAATTGAAGCATAAGGTTGGAAGTGGATATTCGAGTCACACCCACTTTCCATTTCGAGTCCTTGAACATAAGTTAGGGGGAGATGGTAGCTGATGAGTGGTTGAATCACGCTCGTCTTGGTGAAACTCCAAAGGTCCGATAATGATCCATGGAGATTAGTTGGCAACCCACTCTAAGTACTTAGTCACCTGCATCATTTGGAAGTAGTTTAGTTCAAGTTTGTCATAGTTCACAACATAATTGAAATGAAACAAATCTTATTGATAAGTGAAGCAGCGCCATATGATCACAATTCACTTTGCCCAAACCCTTTTCAACTGGAAGTCGACCGCAGGTGATCTAATTGATAATCAAAGTTCTTTTTTGATAAAGGTCGGATGTTCCATGTCCGCTATTCTATGGGGCTTCACATATTGCTTAAACTTTACTTTCTATGTTGGGTTTCCGATCACATCTCGAAGGCGTCTGCAATCGCCAATGTTATGACCATGTATGTCTTAAAAGTACAACATTTCTTGGATTCCTTCTAGGTTTCAGTGGACTCTCTCCTGGCTAGTTTCCAATACTGCTTCGAGTCATGTGTCTCCAAATAGATGTCTTCGATTGAATTGTTCAAAGGAACATATGAATCGAATTTTAGGATTCTAGGTCATATCCTAGAATCCAAGTCCTCATCTAAGGCCTCAATGATGCCCTCGCTCTGAATTCCTTTAGCCAATGGGCCTACATCATTCTTCCTCCTAGTCTGCTCTACCTCCTTCTTGCTTAGGTTCTGGTTCATTTTGTAACTGAAACAATCCAAGGTCGTAGGAGGTTCTCTAGCTAACCATTTGCTAAAATCCATCCCGAGGTCGATCCTTATCAATGCCATCAGTAAGATATGCTAACTAGGACTGCTCACTTCAATGACAAAGGTGTTGAATCTCTACAAGGAGTCCTTGAGTGGCTCGCTTGCCGCTTGTTCCAAGTTAGATAATGACATCGCATCCTTGGGGAGATTCATATGCATTCTGAATTTCTCGACAAACTTCTTAGCCAAATGATTGAATGAGGATATGGATTTGGGCAATAATCGCATAAAGATCGCTACACCTTCGAGGAATAAAGGAAAGCATCTGCATTTGACGAAATCTATCACTCTGGTGGAATTCGTATTCCACTCATGTTTCACAAGATGTAGTCGAGGGTTGGTTTTCCCTAAGTAACTGGTATGATTGATACATTGAATGTTCTCGGATATTCTACACGCTAAATGGCTTCAATCAATAGATTTCGACTGGGGAAGATGCTCCATTCATCGTCAGTCGGGTCTGTTTTCAAGCTACAGCTACTTGCAATGCTTGTGAATGATGTATGCATGATTGTCGAATGTTTGAATGGTTGAGAATGTCAGTCGAATGGTAAATCAGTTTGGATGGGGTCACAGATCGATGATGGTCCCCAAACTTCCATCCAAATGGGGCGCGATCCATATAAGGAAGTAAGGAAGGCCTCTTGAGGTTGCACACCAAGTTTCAAGTTATCTAGAGTCTGTATACCCAAGATATGAGCAAAGCAAGATGGATCGATATTGACGGAGTGGTGGTAATTTACCTGGAGCGGACCCGATAAAATCTGCTATTTGCTTGGAATCAGCAACTGGTTTGCTTGGAGTTGCTGAATTCAAAGTGCTATGTCAGTAAAGAATAGTGCTTGGAGTTACATTGGTGTTTTCTTGGAGAAAATCTTTATTTTACCCGAGTTTGACATTGGGCCATAATTTCCTGGGTTTTTTTTGAGTCGCATCACTTGGTCAGTGTCATATCACCTTGGTTCTCCAACCTTTGCAAGTATCGTTTGAGTAGCAATTCCTTGTCCACTCCTTGGTTGCAATTCAAAAGCTACACTTGATCGATGGGGAAATGATTGTATGAATGATCATACAGAAAAAATGATCAGTTTAAATCATATTGGTGTGTGGAATGATCATGGAGAAACGACCGTATGGAATGATCGCATAAAGAACGATTGCACAGAGAAACGATCGTACAAGATGATGTGACATATGGATGGGAATAATTTGGTGGGAATGGTCATATATAAATGACCGGTATGGAAGCTATTGTGTGGAAACGATCTGGTAGGAGTGATTGTGTAGTAACGATCGGTGTGGAAGCGATTGTGTGGAGACGATCTGGTAGGAACGATTATATAGCAACAATCGACGTGGAAGCGATCTGTATAAATTATGGATCACACCCGATCCAATCATGACCTTTAAATTTTCTTGTTTCTTCTTATTTGAAATGATACGTCAGAAGGTTTATGGAGGGAATGATGGAACGATCGTTTGTGTGGAGCATGGCCGATGAATGATCGTCCATAGATGCTTTAGAACTTGAAAATGTATGCTTATTGATTAAACACATGACAAGTCGACCACTAATATCATGATTTCCTTCTTCCGTAAGGGAATTAGACTTGGATCCTCTGGCCAAAGCTAATAGTTTCCTTGGAGATTCTCTTCACATCTGAGTACAATAGGAAACTTGTCAGTCGAAAGCTGGATCTATCTCACGAACATGAAAACCCATAAGTAGAAGATGAGATCTGATCAAGCTGAGAATTCATTTCTCAACAAAAGCACCAAAATGTTGAAGCCAAAAATGGGCATCAACACCCAATAAAATCTTGTAACGATTAAACGATGAATTAAATTAAAACAGAGCAGAGAAATAAATAAATACACATATTTTTATAGTGGTTCAGCAATCTTGGCCTGCGTCCACTTCATATTTTTATTGATCTTGCACTTAATTATGGTTACAAGAATGTTTGGGTCGGTTGGAATCCACTAGTATAAGAGTGAAGCATAAAAATGGCAGAGCCTGGACAACAGAAAGAAGGATTCTCTTTATGGAGAATGGTAGCTACATTTATAGGGGAAGATGTGCATGGATCAGGCTGAAATTCACCAGAAGAATCTCTATATCCGCAGGGGCCTACTAAAATGATCAGTGGTCTAAATTCTACAAAATAACGATTGGTGCCAATCATTATTTTTGGCTCAAACCAATGTGCGATCATTCATGAGTAGTCCCATAGGCCTCCAGGCCTTGCTCCTAAAATATGGTGACATTCTGAGCTATATCTTTTGAGATATCCCCCATTCTTTGTAGAACATCGATCGTTATGTCGATCATCCAATAATGATCAGTGTCATTTTTATGTTTTTCTTCAGTTCTACTGTGCGATCAATAATATAGGCTCTTCATGATGTAAATTACTTACTATCCAATTTTTTTGCAATTTCGACGTACCTTTTGCGAGATATCATGTAACCTTCGTTGAATATGGATTGTTTTGGTGATTCGTATGATCGTTCCAATAACAATCGACCTCTGTTTCCAAGATTTGGGAGTTTTGTCATGCGATTGTGTTTGTAGGCTCCACTCTTCAATATATTGATGCTATGAATTTTCAAGTGCATTAGCTTTGTAAATATTGAGATATCGATCGATCTTCATTAATTTACGCTATTTCATGGATCGTTCTAAATCGATCCATATAAATTCTTCATTTGTCCATAACTCGAGCGTACGAAATCCAATTGGCTTGAAATTTGAAAGATAGCCTCAATTGGAGCTTTATATTGATTACACCTTGATTGGGACCTGGTCCAAATCTATTCGACTATTGTCCATAATACTGTATATACCTGATTCTCAAGGATGGTAACCAACCGTTCTTAACCAAATCTACAGTATCACGGCCTTGCCAAAAGGCAGGATAACAGTCTTCGTTCCAAATCAATCCTATCTTATGTCCTTATATACCTGTACCTAAAGAATTTTATTGGTTCAAATTTAATCAGATAGATATCTACATACAAAAATCCATAATTTAATTTAGCTGTAGTGATTCATCTTGTTAGATGGCTGCAATGTTGACTATCTAGAATTTGACGTCAATAATGCCTCGGTATTAACTCAACCTCACTCTAATCCTATGGTTGCATAAGTTGTTTATAAATATTTATAAAGTAGGAGAATTATAAATTTCAATCACATTTATCATTACTTTGAAATATACAATAAAAATTTTAAGTAAAATTTTCCTCAGCATTTCCAAAATATTATGTCACACTATCTCATAAAAGCGTTTAGGAATCCCTATCAATAACATCGATCATACATATCGACCTGAATTCTTAAAATGCTCAATGGATAATAAACTACTAAAATTTTTCCAATCATTTTATGATGTAATACTCATCATTTATCAAAAATAAAATCATTTTTCTTGCTTATATGAGAATATTAACCTTCTTTTTATTTATAAATATACTTACATTCAATATCAACCATTGGTATTCAAACAATATAGCATAACACATATAGTAATTTCACACAATCAAGCATCCATCCAATCAATTATGTGTGTGTGTGTTTGTGTGTGTATTCCAATACCAAATTTTCCTATACATATAGTTTATCTTTTTTTCTAATTCAATTAAATATAATATATATACACACATCTTTTAACACTCTAGCCTTTATAATTGCTAGCAAGCTAATATTATATATAATTAAACACTCTTATAGGTATACTTTTCTCGGATTAGATAGTTGTTTTTACCAAAATACTTCTCAATTGGTCTCTTTGGTTATAAAGATGATTTATTCATAATAATTCATAATCAAACTCTAAAATTTTAAGTTCATTTACTTTTAGTTAACCTCATAGATGGTTTAATCTTCCATTAATATGTAACTAGATTTTTATTATTCCCTATAGTGATTACTCCTACGAAAACACAGTAAGGTTTTAATATTAATATTGTGCAGATTATGAATCCTAAATATTGATCCCTATTTTATCCAAAATTTTAATTATTACTAATAAAATTCTAAGCAACCATGCATCCAACAACCAATCAGTCATGTACATATTTACTCCAACTGGTTAATGTGCTCAACATAAAGCAGTCCATCCGCTTCTACTGCGCAACTCTGATCACTAAGGGATCTGGACATACTAATTCATTCCTAAGCAAATTAAGGTCTAGCCTACAAAATCCATATTAATAATAATTTATATAGTTATATAAACGATTACTAATATTCGCTGATGGTTATTCCCTATTAATAATCTATAGTCATGTTCTAATTAGGGAATAAATCTGAATCTCTACCCAATACCCTAAGGGACGGGATTCTAAGTTTGTCTAGGCCAAGATTCTCATCTCAAATATCATATATTGTTCTTAACCATTGCTTTGATACTAAGCTGTAATGACCACCTTTAGACCCTCATTAATAAAGAATATTAGTAAGTAATATCGTCTGCTAATGCAGAGAATAATGTTGATTAGGAGCGACCATTCATAGTATTGCTTTAGGCGAGTATCGACATGTCGAATTTTATGCCTATATTTTTGTTCTTTTACTTATGAAGAGGAATTCAAAGTATACGATCCAAGCACAAAATAATAATATAGTGGCTTGATAATAATTCAAAACAATATAAAATATCACAAAACAGAATCACAGAGTGAATGACAGAATATACATAAGAGATACAACTAAAGCGAATAAGAGCATATACATAGTAGACTAAAAAATAGTGGTCATGGAGATCCACTCATTATACATGCTCGACAACCCAAAATGCATATAGTATAGAAAATGATTCTATATCTCTATGACAAAATAGACACTACGTAGATATACCCAAGATGAAGATAAAAGATAACAAGCTAACTTCTGAATGGTCCAACTCTAGAAGTCATCACTTAGAAGCACCTGAGAAATCTCGGTCTGACCCGGATATTATAAAATAATAAACGAGTCAGTCTAGTTTTAATTCAAATAATGTGAAATAGAATGATAATAATAAAATAGATCTCAATAACAACACTTCACCATAAAGTGTCAAACCACAAAAGAATACCAACATTCTCTAAAATTCATTCACCGGAAATTTCAAATATTATTTTAGCTTCTAAAAAGCAAATATCAAGTTAATTTTGGTGAAAACTCAAATCTTACAGAACCCAAAATCGGTAATAGAAATCTAGAAATTACAATGGAGAAGGCGCCTAATATACTCCAAGATTGGTGAACATACGAATTTGCCCAACATGAGTGTAAACTCCAAGTTAG
Source organism: Allium cepa (assembly GCA_030765085.1). NCBI lineage: Eukaryota > Viridiplantae > Streptophyta > Magnoliopsida > Asparagales > Amaryllidaceae > Allium > Allium cepa. Next base: position 418,820,028 of record CM060932.1, read on the forward strand.
ACATGAATGCATATAGAACTCCAAGATGGGCATGTAATCCCTAAGTAACTCCAAGGTAGACATGAAAGTCTATAAAACTCAAGATAGGCATAAGGGCGTATAAAACTCCAAGATAGGTATGAAAACCTATAAAACTCCAAAATAGACATGAAAGTTTATAGAACTCCAAGGACAAGTCTAAAACTCGCCATAAATAATGTCATATATTCCCAAATAGCAACCTCTCAAGTAACAGCTGTGCGTCCCATACCATACAGGTTTTACTCAAACGTTTATTATAAATTAACAAGCTCCACTAGTGTACAAATTGCATTCAATCGAACAAGTCCAGAATTAACTGATGAAATAAACACAAATGCTTCATACCACTTTTTTCATTGTACCATTTAGTTCGCTTTCTCGTTCAACTGAGGACATGAAATTTCATATATATATATATATATATATATATATATATATATATATATATATATATATATATATATATATAGTTTACTTGAAATCCTACTTTGGAAAATATCGATTATAAGAACTATTAATAGGTTTGGAAAGTCTAACTTACTTTATACATATATTATTATGAATATGTACTTTCCACAATTGTTTAAAACTATAAATAAATAATGCTATTTACATAAATAAATATTTCCAAAATCATTTGTCTCAACAAAATATATTTTTCGAAAACAATTTGATTCTGAAAACATTCCTTTTTCTAAAAAAATTGAAAACGGTGCAATAAAACCAGCATATTGAACTGTCTCCATACAGCAGCTTCTATGGAAACAAATCATCAAAATGTATGTATTAACCATGGATGTCAAAACCAAGAAATTCATATTCGAAATCATTAGAAAATAGCACCAAAGCTAGGAAAAAATATTGCAAAACAATCAGGCAAACAAGCAGAGAAGGGCATAGACTGGGGAAGACATATCACGACATGGAACAAGATCCAATTGTGTGATCGATCGACTAGTCATTTTCCTTCGATCAACCAGTGGATTCTGCCTGGAGCTTGCTCCAGGCAGTGATCGATCTCCTCATATGCTTGTTGTTTAAATTTTTGTGTCCGATGATTTGTTGTTCAGGTTACTATTGATTGAAATAATTGCATGCACACAAACAAAAACTAATGTTGCAAATAGATGGTTAACATGGTTGGTTTCAATAGGCAGAAAGCAGTAAACTACTGATAGAGAAAACAACAGTTAGAAGTACGAACAGTGTCTAAGCTGTGATCAAAGCAAACCAGTTTCTCTATCATTCATACTAGCAACCATATGAATAAGAACTAAAACTAGAAGTGGGAGAATTACTTATCTTAATATCCAAAAAGTTTCAAAGTTACTTGCATCAACCTTAAGCCAAATCAACTAAACAATCCTGAATTTCATCCTCAGTTCCGTGTGAATTTAACATAGCAACTCTAAATATTTTTTGACAAAATTTTAGCTGAAGGTGTATATATGAGTTATGAACAACATATCAAAATTCATATTTTTCTAATTTATCTAGAAGTAGTTATGATTTTCTTAGTGACAGGCATTTTCAGCTTCAGATTTTCACCCTTCCTCCTAACTATTCAATCAACTCCGACCTCCAACCATGGCCAAAACTTCTTCTTTTTAGGTTTATAAGGTGGAGAGATCAGATGGGAAGCTATGATTTGAATTTGGGAATTTTTTGTTACTTTATTTTATTTCATTTATTTTGATTTATAGGTGGCTATGATTTGATAAGAAAGAGGAAGTAGTTTACTGTTGTTTGCTAAAGTGAATAATGAGGAGAGCAATAAAAGTACGGATTTGTTTCCTCTCTACTAATCACCTTACTGTTTGGGAAATTTTAAGCTAAATTAGTTTACTAAATAAAAGAGTTGAATTGCTTTATAATTTTTCTCTAGTTTCTTTCTTTCATTTTCAATTACTAACAATTATTTACATATAAACTATGTTTTCAAAATATGAATTGATACACGAATAAACTTCATATTTTTTACAAAATCAACACAAGTTCATTTATTATATTTAAATTGTAATAATTGGATTAAATTCTCAAACTCAAACTTTTAACTAGTCAAGTTATTTTAATTATTTCCATTAGATAGAAATGAATGGTCGTTTTAAATTACAGAAATCCAATCATGACAATAAATCACAACCTAATTATTTCAAATAAATTTATATTTAATTCATTGCAATAATTCTAATAGTGGTAAACTTGGTATTAAATTTTTACTTACAATTAAAAGAATTAATGCAAACCTTGTTATTCCCATTTTTACTTGTTTAAATGATTTACTAATCATTCATTTAATCAACAATCTTCGAAGTTAAACTTTTATTCCAATTAAAAGATTAATTCAATTTAATCCCTTACTTTAAATCCCTTTGGATCTATTTTCCCATTAATTTGGTTCTCCAGATTTTCTTTTATTATTTAAATAAAAGAAGCAAACCACATATAGATAATATTTCCTAAACACTAGTCTTCCCATTGAAAAATCATTTATAAATTCTCCTTCCAATTTAATTCGATTTCACTTTAATTTGTGAAAAGGATGAAATAGATTCCCCAAAATTTCATTATAAACAATCTTTATTATTTAAATTATATTTTTGATTTAACTCCAAGTAAGAACTAAACCCAAGTTGTTACACGTTAACAATTATGTAGATTCCCATTTTAATGCTAAGTTATTAACATTTACTTCCTTAATTGGTTTTAAATTGTTTCCGATCCGAAACTTCAAAGGGTGATAATTTTATCATTTGAACTCCGATCATAAAACTTTATGTATAAAAATCGATCAGAAAATCAGCACGAACACAAGTGCAAGTTTCGTAGTTAAATTATGATGTTTCCAAAACTTCTATATTTGGGCTTTAATGATTGTTTATTAATTTTCTTTAATGAATTGTCATTCAATTTACGGGATATTACATATGACATGTCATTGGTTTGGACATGTTGACTGAAATGAGTTTTTAGGACTCAAAATTGCTTTAGAGCCAAAATACCTGAATATTAACTGTGAATATGACTGTTACCCACCCCAACTGTCGTCATATCATTTCCTCCTCTCTAATATCAAAATTCTTTTTAATCACATTTAGTGGTGGATAATTTTTTCTAATTACAAACGTTCCAAAATTCAAAATGCATAAATCTATCGAATTATATATCAAATTAGTTGTCTAGACTAGATGAAGATAAAGACAAGCATTCATTTTTGGAGATAGAGCTCGAGGCGTTCGAAAGTTTGTGAACAAATATGGGTCATCGATTTTAAGGTATCTCCAACATGACGATAGGCGAAGCCATTGGTTTAGTTATGTAGGCAGTGCAAGGATTTCATTATTGTGGTTTGATGAGTTCATCATCGAGTTGGCTAGAATAATTCAATTAAGGCGTAGAGGTGGTGATGGCTTATGGTGAGGTCAGGGTTGGTCAGGGTGGTATAGCCAAAGTCATGGCATCGATCGGCGTGGTCGAGGGTTTGCAAGGGCAGTATGACAGCAGTGCAATGAGGCAGATAGGTAGCACAAGATAGTTTACTGGGGGAGGAATATTACTGTAGCTTAAGATATAATTTTCAAATGAGCTGTTGCAAAATAAATCCTTCAACTTCTAATGATCGTATCTGTCACATCCGTGCTCAAATTTTAGTGAAATCAGCAGTGTTGAGTTAATATCAAAATTTCAAACAATTCCGCAAGTGGTTTGCTATGGAGGATTCAATTGTCATTAGTATATATATTTTAAAATATTAAATAGGTATTTATCGATATACACACATACACATCTACTGAAATATATTTTACTCGGTTTATGGCTGTTTGATTATTGTGATATTTTGATATGATATGTGTTCTGTTATGATTATTTATCTATTAATTCTTGTATTGTTATAAGATGGTTGTTTAGCAGTAATTATTCATATTTTGGTAAAATAAATTATTAACTAAGATAGGCAAACATATGTAATTATGGAGTAAATAAGATTATTTAAGAATTTTGAGTAATATTTATGGATAATCATAATTAATAGTTTGAACTAAAATTAATATGCAAATTTGAATATGGTTGTTATATATGAATTTCTCCAAAAATTCATAAAAAATAATGAAAAATCTATTTCAAACTGAATTTAGGAATTTATTATTATTTATAAGGTAAAGTAAAATTTAATGATAATAATATAAATTTTAGGAAGACTATTATTTTCGAGTAGATAATAATATGATTTTTTTTATAGATTTTACGGAAATTAATAATAATAATAAAACAACAACAACAACAACAACAATAATAATTTAAGTGACAAAAAAGAGAAATTTTAGGAATAATAATAACAATAAAGAGACATTTTTATATATGTCTTGGATTGACGTATTACTATTTTTGAGATAAATAAGAATAAATTATTTTTGAGATTTAATGAAGGATATTATTATTTTTTATTTAAATAGTAGCAAAGTGGTTGTGAAAGATAATAAGATGATTTAAATAAGTATTATTATGTTGGTGTAAAGTTATAATATTATTGTTTTTAAGAGTAGTTAGACGTAGATTGGTATTCTTGATTGAATACGATGTTGCGACATATGATTTAGTTATTGGTTGGAACTATCATATATGTTTGTTATATTGAGATGGAATCGCGTCAAGATGAGTTATGCGATGTTTTACCATTATTACTACATGGGCATTTTGTAGTTTGTTATGGTTTTTACTATTGAATATGCGCTTATATGTTTTTGTTTGATGATAATAAACATATATATTCATTTAAATGTATTTGGTAATGTATTACTATTTTGTTTTTCATAGATTAAATAAATATTTGCTGAATAAAATAAATTACACAGAATTTGAATTCAAACAGATATTTTATTCAAACAAATATTTATTACAATTTCGAATAGTACAAATTCAAGCTCTCATTATACATATACAATTTTGATTCTAATTACATCACAATTCAGTTTACATAATTTCCTCACTACATCACTCACACTCGTAGTTTATCTTCAACTTCATTCCAGTTAGAATCCACCATCTGAGAAATCTGCAAACATATTCACTAACGCAGTAAAATTGAAAAAGAAATGTTTTTGCAATATAAAATGAAATATGATTTTTGAAAATATGATTTGCCTCAGTTATTTGGGTTGTTTGTCATCATTCACATTTGAATTCATCATACACGAACAATGTGACATGCACAGTGTATCACTGTACATGCCACAAGGCCGTGCACATCGATATACAGTTGATAATGCTACAGGGACAGGTGAGCATAGGTCAAACCCAAATGAAAAGCCGGGTTCAACTCACGTGCAATATATTTAAAATCACGACACGAGCACAAGGTCAAATCCGAGTTTTGAAACTGGATTCAACTCAAGTGAAATTTCAAAAATCAACAGCAACATGAAACCAAACAGTCAAGTTCAAGACATATCAATGGAAATAGTGTGGCCGAGAACTGATACAAGCAAATCATAGAATGGCATCAAAACCAGTTCAGCAATCATGCACAGATGCATTCAAGACTCAAGCAACATGTCCAGTTACAACAAAGACCAAGTGGACGACTAAACCAACATGAATGCAACAGAAAAAAATAGAGCATCAAAGCACATGTATGCAGACCAGTGCCAACAATGACCAGACTCAAGTAAAGTGCATCAAGAATGATCAACTCCAAATGCATCAGTGATACAAAGCAGACATGTACAACAACAAGTCCAGCTACAACAAGAAGTGCAGTAATGGGTAAACAGAAGATAATTGAACAACTACATGTTGAACAAATGAAAACAGTGTGCAACTCGAGCTTCAGAAAGAACAGAGACAAAACAATGCCCAATTCAAATGAAACAATGCACAAGTGACACAACGAACATGAAGCATGCAAGGTCGAGCACAAAATATGAATACTGCAACAATATCCAGTATGAAGTATCTGACTCAATATCAAGTTCAATTCCAAAACAACTCAACAGCAGTATGCAAAATGGAGAGTATGCAACATGATGAAGCAGTGTCAGTAGTGAACCCAGACAAAAGTCAGAGAGTGCAGACATGATTATCAAGCTACAACTCAAATGAGCAAGTGCAACAAAGTGCAACTTGACTATCAAGACAAAGTGCAATAACAAATTCAGTGAAGCCCAAAGTCAATGCCGAGAAACAATGTATACAAATGATCAGGTCAAAATGAAGCAAACTACTGAATCAAATGCACCAGAAACATGGGAACACATCAAAGACCACAAGCCAATCCTAACAGCATCAATGTAACATGAACCAGAGCCAAGAATACATGTACTCAAGGCAATATGCATAAGTGAAAAACTAAATAGCACAGCAGTTCATACAACATATACAAGACAGAAGAAGCTATGGTCAATGCAAAGCAAATGCGAAGTTACAGTGAAATCCTACAAGTCAAGTCAACAGCAGATAAATGAAAAATGCAAATGCAAACAGCGGAGTAATAAACACAAAGATGGCCAGATGAAGTCAAAGCCGTAATACACAGTAAAGCCGAAGTCAGAATTCAACGAAAATATACGTCTTTGAAAAAGTCAAAGCAAAGTAAAAAAGGAAAGTTTCTGCCGTATCAAACAAGGGAAAATCGAACGCTACAAAATCAAGGCCGTGCGCATCAAGTTGAAAACATATCAGGAAAGCCGTGCGCATCAGGCAATCAAAAATTAGGAAAGTGTAAATGAATACGAGCAAATTCAAGTGTCTCGAATTCATATAAATATCAAACCCAAATTTCATCATCGGCATCGAGTTCGAATACGAGAAATCATAAGAGCACAAATAGGGAAATTACATACTGAAGCAACAACGAACTCGATCAACAGAGGAGCAACGCAAACCAGAGAATCAATCATAAGTGAAGCAGCGAGCAAGAGCAACGCAAACCAGAAAATTGATCATCAGAGAAGCAGCGAGCAAGAGCAAGACAAATCAAATCGAACGAAGAATCAAAGCCCTAATTTTCGCAAGGGAACAAAAGCCCTAATTCAACAGAGCCGCCATTCTCTTCACAAGACAAAAAGAGGATCAAGTTAAAGAAATGAATTGGGCCGGCTTGTTTTAAAATAGAGAGGCTTTAGTTTATTTGCTTTAGTTTATTTGGCAAATAGGGTTTTAGTTTTAAACTGTTTTTAGTTTGTTTAATTTAAATTTTCTTTTAAGGTTCAAATCTTGGTAAATCACCACCTAGGTTGTAGGTAGTGTCAGATTGTCTAGTTAGAATTAGTTCAGTGAGCAGGGTGTGCGAGTTTGCAAAACTCAATGGACGGGAGCAAGGGTTTGCGAGTTTGCAAAACTCTATAGGCGGGAGCAGGGGGTTGCGAGTCTATTAGAGTGTTTGTAAGCGGGAGCAGGATTTGCGAGTCTGTTAGAGTGTTTGTAAGCGGGAGACTGTTTAATTCTAATAGAAATCTGGGAATGCAGCAGTAGGCAGGGGTTGCCGAAGCTGGGTAAATTTTGTGTGTGATTTACTTTTCAGCATATTTATTTCTGCAGTTTGTTTCTGTGTTTAAATCGAGAAAATTTTCTATAACCCTATTCACCTCCCCTCTAGGGTTAATCTAGATCCTACATTTACTCTGTTGATGCTGCTGATGTTTGTGTTACTAATATAGAATAGTTAGTACACACTCGATAAGTTTGATATTGGCTGCTAATATGGAGTGATCAGAATAAATTTGGTGGATTTTTGCATACATTTATGCTATTGATATTATGCTATTAATGATGGGTGATTATTACACATATACCGATATCTATTGTTGATTTATTTAATGTTTGAGATTGACATTGTGCATAGTTGAATTTGTGTGATGTTTATTCATTTTCATAGCTATGTTGCTATTGTTATTGTTACCCCAAAATTCTAATTATCGATCACGATAGCATAGTAGATTTTGATGTTTTGCTTGTAATAGTTTCTTGATTTCTAATATCATGTAGTGTTATGTGCTTACATGTATCTGATGTAGGAGAAGAGCAACAAATAGAACTATGTGGGCATGACCTTCGAAGGGTAAGTAGGTAGTTTTTTTCTATGCAATAGACAGTAGATCCATTGAGTTGGGCTAAGGTGCATTCAGTTAGGAATGTTCCAAAATAGTTGGTCATCCTTTTCTTTTTATTGATGTATATTCTTGTTTCTTAAAGCTTGCAAGTTAAAGCAAAGGAAGGAAAAGAAGCCTGGTAGCACGAATGCATCTAAATGTTATTTATTTCTCATATTTCTCCTATATCATGGTAGTATTGTCTGTAAATTTAACAATGATTAACTATGAATATATTCAAATGTTTTATTTGTTTTATTGAACATTGTAATGTTATTCATTTGTGTAGATAATATATATATGTGTGTATTGGTATTTAATTTCACTATAAGGTTTTTCCCCATTAGTTCATATTTTTGGATTTTGAATTATATGCCTAATAACCCACTATTTTTAACATTTGAGATTAATGCGAAAACATATTTTGATAGCGTTATCACTAATTACAGATGCTAAGAATAATGGGGAGCTACATTCCCAAATGTATACTCAGCCCTTAGTAATATATAAACAATTTAAATATTAAATCCTATGCAGACTTTGCTGAAACACACTTGTGGACACGAGTTCAGTTGCTTATAGATTATCTAAGTCGAATACAATTTCTTAATAAAAATTCTTATCTTTTAAGTCGGCACCAATATTTAATGATATATTGTGCATGGTTTTTCTTTGTCATCACTATATCATTTAGATATCTAGAGCTCAGTCCATGGTCAAAACTCCATTAACCTTTATAAATAATTCTAAAGTCCAACACTAGAGACAATGGCTTAATATGCTAACAGTTATCTATCAATCAATTTTATTTAACTAGGGACTTGTATTTTACATTGAATATTAACTATAATGATACGACCTTCTATTTGAAGGAGATGAATCCTCTCTTGGATTGTGTTTCACTTTAAGTGGTTCAACTTGTACGCAACCATAGCCTTAACACGACTACGTTGTCATGTGATTGACCACAATAGAATTATAGTTTAGACATTGAAGATTCATAGTATTCTCAAGTCAAAAGACTAGTGCATATCGTAATTTAAGATCTTCTATTTGACATTTATCCTATAGAAGAATCCCAATGAGCTATTTTGTAATTATACCAAACAAATATTGTATGTAACACCTTGTGGTCCCCAATGGTCATGAGTAATTCACCATCCATCATATGGAGAGCGTTATGTATACTAGTCTCCATGGATGTACTAACATCCCGTTCTCAAAAAATGTTAGAAACATTTAAGGAGAAGTATTTATTTAATTGATTCAATACTCATGGTTACGAACATATTTGTTATCGCGATCAATTAAATACATTTTTTTAAGGATTTTTTACTTGTATTTAGTTAATGTATATATAACATTATTTACATCCTAATATAACAATATATAAAATAGAAAATAGAACTAAAAGCTTACTTTACTACGAACAAGATTCACCATAAGAGTTATGTTATGTAATCAAGTTACATGATTGTCCTTGGGAAACACTCTTAGCTCTATCAATCTCCTACTTGCACTTGAGGTCAATTACGGTGAGTCATAACCATACTCTTGATCAGTTTTCTAGGCAAACTGAGTAAGTGCCTTAACGAGTGGTTCTATAGTATTATTATTTTGTATCTACTTTTTGATTATACTTCTCTGTCATGGATAAACTTTTTATCATGTGTTAGTTATGCAGAATAAACCTCAACTACTTATCAAGATGTTGATTCCTCTTGTAATCCATATTGCATCATATATATATATATATATATATATATATATATATATATATACACATATCATAATACATTTTTGGATCCTCAATTGTGGGAACCATAGCGAGCTTACTTGTAAATTTGCGAACATGTATACTGCATTTAATTGCACTATTCAAGATGATGTACTTAACCTCTATAGTTGCTTATGTACACCATTGGGCAAATTAATGCCTCTTTATTATGCATAAACATCAATTTAAGATTGACTTACTATATTGGATGTCACTTATGAAGTTTGAGCTTCAATCTCCTTGATATGGTTTTTGTTGTTTTCATAAATTATTCTCTAGCATTTCATAAATACTCAAGAGTACTCTTAACTACCATTCAGTGATTTTAACATGGACTTGATGTTCACTCACTAAACCAAATGCATAATAAAATTCTGATCCGGTACATAAAATAGCATATATAATGGTTCCTATTACCAATGCAAAAGGAATCTACCTCGTATTCCCATATTAAACATTTTAATATGGCGTATGTGTATTATGACAATCCTATATCAACCCTTCTTTCTACATCACAAATTAAATAAATTTAATTAATATAAAAATATTCAAATTCGATATCTGATAAATATCATTTTGGAAAGTTAATATTTATTTATTAAATTCTATTTAATAAAATATTTTGTTTCAATAACTTGAAATAAACTTTTTTTAATAATATATTGAAATCGAATAGATTGTTTGAATTAAATATAAAATATTTTAAGGTGAAAATAGTTCTCATATGATTGAAATAGTTGAAATAAATAAATTCATTTGGTATAATAAAACGAATGATTAAAATAAAGCTAAGCGGGCATTGAATAAATGAAAATGGGCGTTTATCGAATTAAATAAAATTGTCCAACTATCGAAATATAAATTCGTAGAATGAAATGTGAATTAAATTAACATTGATTGAAATTTATTTCAAATAAATAAAAATGAATTAATAAAAAAAGAAAAGGATTTGAAATGAATTGATACAAACTAACGAGAATTAGAATTTAAAGGGCCCAAGCCCATTTTCTTTCTCTCCTTATTTCTAAACCCTCTCTATTTCATTATTCAAGTCCCAACCCCAGTCCCCATACTTTGATATCAGTTCAGATCATTTGCTTTAGTCTAAAAGAATTTCAAGAGAAAAAAGAGATCGAAGGTCGGGCTTGCAATAGGGAATGATGGTCGTGACCTGGGGTCCCACGGTGGTTAGAGCCACCCACGATGCAAGCTTAAGGAGTGCAATGTTATGTTGCATGTGTTTCGAAAGGGGCTTACGAAGGTTCTACGATGTGGAACAATTGGAGATGGTGTGCGCATGCATTGGTGGGCCTAGCGATGGATGGTGTAGGCATTGTGAAGATGAGAATTTCAACTGCGTAGTTGGAGCCATGGAATTTTTGGATGACGTTGATGGAAGTTTTGTGCTTGGGACGATGGTAGATGCTGATTTGGGTGCTCGAGCATTGTTTTGGTGATTTTTATACTTATAGCTATATTTATTTCCCCTTGCATCTTATATATATGTGTGTGTGTATTATTTTGATTATTTATCAAATTGTTTGGTTGAAATGGTTGTTTAGGAAATTTGAACTGTTTGTTTTTGTGTTGGAATGATGTTGATGCAATTTTTGGATTAGATTGTGAGATTTTGTGTATGTTGGATTGTCAATAATGCAAAGAAAATGTTGTCCGATTGCATGTGGATTTGCATATTACCCACTTGTCCAACTATTGCTAAGCAGTTTTTGGATATCAAACAGACCTCCACGGATGGCAATCTTAATGTGGCCAATTTACCCTCTTTTGCGATCAGTTTCACTACAACACCCGCCGCACTAGCTAATTGTCCACCCTTTCCAAGCGTGATTTCTATGTTATGTATGGTCGTGCCTAAGGGCATATCGATTGAAGTTTTCATCTCGTAGGGCCATTCAGTTGATATTCTTTCCTCCCAATAGTGCTGTTGTCGAGAAGGATCATGAAGTTTTATTTATTGTGTATGTATATTTGTATGGCCAAAATTCGATCAAATTAGACTAAGGCACACGATAAAAATTTATATTAGTTATTTGTGGTTGATTTTGGAGGATTTTGCCCCATGGATTTTATTTTGGAATATTTATTGACTTTCCTACTTTAAAAATATATTTTTAAGCTTTGAGAAATTTCTTGTCGATCTTAAAATTTATTTGAAGTATATTTATAAATAAATAAATAAGGTTGAAAAATAAACTAATTTGTTAGTAATTGTTTTGAAACAAGAGGTTGTTTAAAAAAATGAAAATAGAGTTTTCAAGAGTAATTGAATGTATGGCATTTTTATAAGTATGAATGAGGGGTTTTAAATAATATATCCAAACTGGAAATTCTTTTACAAAATTAGATATTTAAAAAAAAAGGAAATTTCAAATGGGGATTTTGATTTTATACATCTTTTTATAAGAGTTTGACACTTATTCCGCTTTTTATATATTTATTAGTTTGAAATCAAAATATTTGATGATTTTGTGATTTAATTCGATGTAATGAGGATATTGAATAAATAGATTAGTAATACTGTTTGGGATGGGGCATTTGGTATTATTTTTCCAATTATTCTGTTGACTACTATTGTTTGATGAGTGTAGTTTACTTGCTTCTAGTTAACGTTTGAGTAATACTAAGTGGAATGGGATGCTCAAGTAATACTTATTCGATTACTATTGTGAGTAGATGTCACTTATATTTTGGAGATGGGTTAGGAATTTATGATATCGTCTAGTGATGACACCTTAGAGCTTAGTAGTCAAGAGTTATATTACCCTCCCAGGGCTAAAAGCTAGAGGTATGCCGAGATTTACACATTTATCCTCTTAGGACTAGCTAGCCAAGTTATACTATTATTTACTCCTAGGGCTAGTAGTCGAGGAATTATTATGTTGTGATGCTCTCATTTGGACGAACGGAGTCAAGAGTGCTTATTATTACTCTCAATAGGACTCATCTCGTTGAGAGTATATATCACCGCATCCTCTAAAAACTAACTAGTCAAGTATCGCTATCTATTCCTAGGGCAAATAGTCGAGGATTTGTTATATTGAGCTTATCTCATCAAGACTTGTATAGTTAAGAGCAATTATTCTCATTAGGGAATTAAGAGCATTTGATGTGACTCTCACTAGGACTCATTAAGTCAATGGTATCAGTTATAACTCTCAATAGGACTTATCAAGTCGAGAGTAGTTGTTGTCACTCTCATTAGGACTTCTAGAGTCAAGAGTACTAGTTATAACTCTCATTAGGATTTATATAGTCGAGAGTATTTATTGGGAATCTACATCATAGGGTTTATGCCACAATAGAGAGCTCGTGAATCAGACCTACCAGATAGGCTAGTTATCCATCCTAGTGGTCTTGATTGCAGGGTCATGTCTTAGATCTGTGATGTCACCCAATTGAATTTATAGTCTAAGAGTTATTTCTCTTATACCATTACGCCGATGTCACTTACGAACCAATAGTCTATTACCAAGGGCAAGTAATATTCGTGGCCAATGCTTGGCGTAGTCCGATAGCGTTTTTATGACATGTAATTGATATGTAAGTCATGATTTTGAAAGTAACTAAGGTACTATAGGAAACGGGTTGTGGTCATTAGCATCATGGAACTGTGCTGCGGTACATCAGTCTCCCATCTGGATTACTTGGGTAGATCCATTATATATTAGATATTTGATATTATCACCTCACTAGAGATGGTAATCATACGACATTAAATACTAGCTGCATGTTAGTTGTCACTTGAGTAATCCTAACCTAAGGCAACTGCGTGTTATCTATCTATGGCATTGGAGACTTACTGTGAGCTTCCCTGTTATTCTCTCATAAGAGCCTATGGCTGAGAGTTCTCATTTTTGTATGATTTGTTATTTCTATCTCCTAGGACCATTTAGCCAAGAGTTTTACCTTTATAAGGAACGAGGGTCAAGAAATATGATTTTATACATTAACTATTTGCTTGATTTTTGATATTTGTTAAGTTTGAGTTTCTTGATATCTCCGGGGGCCTAACAGTTGGAAGTTATCACTTTCATTAAGGTTGTAGGTTGAGATAATTATTTGGATATTGCTTTTGATATTTTGCATGCGTCATGCTTTTGTTAGGAACTAAACTTCTTGCCATCTCCTAAGATAAACAATTGGAATGTTTTTACTTCCAGCGGGGTTGTAAGTCAAGATATTATTCTTAGATATTGATTTATGTATTAGGTTTGTATTTCATAATTGGGTTCCGTATTTCTTGATTTATCTTTTATGTCTTAGCAGTCAGATTTTATTACTTCCATTAGGACTGTAAGTCAAGATTTGCTACATTGATTATTTATTTAGGATTATGTCTTTCTTGATTTGTATATTAGGTCTTCACAGTCAGAAGTTCATACTTCCATTAGGATTGCAAGTCAAGAATGGTACTTTGGGTTCTTAACCTTGGATTTGGTTTGATTTGGAATTTATTCTTTTATTATGGATTTACGGATACGCGGTGTGCTTATCCATGGTATTTTGAGATTTCAATGTGTTTGATTGTTGTCACCCAATTTATAGTTGTTGTGATTCTTAACTGCTTATACATATTTCATGGGTGATATTGAGATTTGAAGAATGATATTTTTTTGATGTTATGATAGATGTTTTGTTGAATTGGATTAGTAATTGGCTTTTTAGCACCATGCTTATTGTTATGTACTCACCTTAGACATAGATATAGTCTGACCTGTTTATTATTTATAGAATACTTGGATCATTCCAAGACTTTTTACGTACAAGGATGCTAGCTATTTGGATGTAGGGCATTGGAGGAGACATTATATATTATATCGTGTTTGAGCTGTCATGTGTAATTTCTTTGGATATCCCCTTGTATTTTTTGTATTGAGATATACTGTCATAGAGAGACAAACATTAATACCGAATGTTGGTATTATACTTCTTTGGATATCCCCTTGTAATTTCTTTGGATTTCCCTTGTATCAATATGTTATGTATTATACTTTTCAACTGCGATCTGTGACTCTGTGTTCATTTGTATATGTTGTATATTGTTTTGTCCTGGTAAATCTACACATATATTGCTCTACATCAATATCGAATGTTGGATCATAAGGTTTTAAACGCTGAAAAGAGGCGACTGATCTTCACAAATCTACGACTATGGCAATCCGAGCTCATCAACTCAAATATGGTTCGTATTGATTGAGTCTATATGTAAGCAGTCTAGTATAGAATTTTGTTAAAATCTATCCTCAAAGCTCTTCACTCACAAATTCATTTTACCATACATTTTACAAAAAAATTGTGTATGCATTGAAAAATAGTATTCAGTCGACTGAATACTCTATCTCATTCGACTGGTACTTTTTGAATTTTTTTAATACATAGCATTCAGTCGACTGAATCGCTTTAGTCGGTCGACTGACACTGTACATGTTTTTGTGCACGTTTGAAATTCAGTCGATTGCCCAAGCAAGTTCAATCGACTAAATCTGTAACTGTCATTTTTCTCCAGAAGACACTTCTTTTGATCAAAGGGTTCCTTCTTCCTGGAAGGTCACAACTCTTAGATTCTAATAGATGTTGATTTCCAGAAGTCATATCTCATCATACACTATATATACAATCAAGATTCATAGATTCAAACACCTAATTTTCTGTTCTCTTTTGATCTATAGCACTTAGCATTCTTGAGTTCAATATATACAAGTTTCATACAATCACTGCTTACGTATTCATTTCCATATTCTTCAAGCAATATTATACTTCCTGTTCTTCATACACACACAAATTTACACATATGCTTTGAGGATAAGATTATAGGAAGGGTGTACAACAAGTGACAAATCCGTGTTATTCTGAACATACAAAGTCAACTTAAATCCAGTTTGTAAGAAAGTCCTATTTGGTTGCTTAGGCGGTCAAGTCCTGTTCTGCTGCTCATGTGGTCAAAGTCCTATTCGGTTGCTCATATGGTGTAATACCTGTTCCGTTGGGTTAAGTGAGGGTTGCTAGCTATAATTCCGGAAGGAGTCTGGGACTGAAGGTAGAACGGGAATTTGAACCAGTATAAAAATCTTTGGTGTCATTTTACTACTATTATTATTTTACAGTTATTTTCCACACTAATTATTTATTATACTCCATATTACATGATCCTATAGCATAGTCACTTTCATTTAGTATCAAAGCACTTTGATTTGGTATCAGACCGAGGCCATCATTTAACTGTAACATAGTTATCTCATTTTCTTTAATATGGAAAACAACATGGGCACTGTAACTAACAATACTTTTCTTGAAGGTCAATCTACTGCACGACCACCTCTATTTAATGGAATGAACTATAACTATTGGGCTACTAGAATAAAAAGATTTATATACAAGAAAGTAGTTATGAAACCTGGAACATTATGCAATCTAAATATATTATTCCTACTACCGAATATTCAACATGGTCTAACACACAAAAATTAGATGCTACTACAAATGCTAAAATTATGAATATGTTATATTGTGCATTAGACAAAAATGAGTTTAATAGAATAAGCATGTGTAAAACTGATCATGAAATTTGGAGTACATTTAAAGTTACACATGAAGGTACTAATAAAGTCAAACAATGTAAAATTTCTATACTCAAAAATCAGTTCCAGAATTTTAAAATGAAGCAAGATGAGACTATAAATGAAATGTACTCTAGATTTAAAGATTTATATCATTCTTTGATAGCATTAGGAGAAACTTATACATATTTTTTGATATTGTTCCAAAAATCCTCAACTCACTTATGGATGAGTGGGAACGAAAAGTCTTAGCAATCGAAGAAGCTAATGACATTTCAACCAAAAAACCATAAGAGTTGATTGGAAATCTAATGTCTTGTGAAGATAATCTCTAATAAAAACGATTACAGGCTCAAGATAAGAAGAACATAGCATTCCAGGCAGAAAAAGATGAATCGGATTCAGATGAAGAAGATATGACGTTCATTGCTAAAAATTTCAAAAAGCTTTTGAAATTTAGAAAGAGCAACAAATTTAGAAATAACAAAAATTGCTTCAGCAATAATAACAACACCAACAAACCATCATCGTCTACTCCATAATGTTATGAATGTTACAAGAAGGTCACATCAAGAAAGACAATCCTAAAAAGAAGGATAAATATAAGCAAAAAAAGGACAGATTCAAGAAGAAAGCTTTCTCTGTCTCGTGGGACGATACAGAATCATCTTAATCATCAGATAGTGACTCAGATAGTGATGCAGAACAAGCGTACGTATGTTTTATGGCCACAAAAGATGAGGTGAGCGATCTAACTTTTGATGATTTATTGGAAATAAACTCATAATTACTTGATAAGCTAAAAGACATCATAAGAAAATACAAAGAATCTCTTGAAAAATTGAATAGAACTGAAATTGAAGTAGATATGCTAAGAAATGAAACAAATCTTAGAAGAAGAACTTGAAGTTACTCAAGAATCTTGTTCCAATATGACATCTCAACTCTCTATGTTAAGTCAAGAGATAGAAACTCAGAAAGAAAAAAGTGATTCTCTACTAATTAAGAATCATGATCTTAAAGCTAATATCAAGATTTTAGAATTAGATAACTCTAGCCTTAAAATAAACTTAGATAATATTACTTAAAATGTATTTAATTTTAATAAAGGCAGGAAAAATCTTTCAAAACCATAGAAAATTCTCAAAATACTTCAAATAAAAGAGGACTAGGATATAAGCAATCATTTAAAGTTATTCCAAAGAAAAAGAATTTTTCATATAAAAGGAATAATATTAAAGTTGAAAAACCTAGTTCAAAAGTTTCAAAATGTTCTAAATCAATTAAAATTTGGGTTCCTAAAACAAATAATTCTTTAACTAGAAATAAGTATAAAGTATCTTTTATAAAAACTGTTCATAAAAACAAAAAATTTGTTTTCAAAAAGAATACTGAACCCTTTTTGGGTTTGGCTTCCTAAGACCTAACTTTTAGGACCTAAAATAAAAGGGTGGGTACCAATGTTATCTCTATATTTTTGAAGGTACCATCCAAAAAGAGAGGAAAATGGGTAATAGACAGTGGTTGTCCAAAACACATGACATGAAATAAAAGGATGCTAACAAACCTTAATTACTCGGACAGAGGTTTTGTCATATTTAGAGATAATTCCAAAGGATATGTCATCGGCAAAGGCGATGTGAGCAATATTGGTATATCTAATTTACCTCTTATTACAAATGTTTTATTAATTAAAAATTTGAAGCATAATCTACTTAGTATTAGCCAATTTTGTGACAAAGGATTTAATATTTCCTTTTCTGAAAACAACTGTAGCATTTTTGATCTAAATAAAAATCTTATTTTTGAAGGATCTAGAGATAAAAATATTTATGTTTTAAATATGAATGTAAATTATAATACAATTATGTGTTTAATAGCCAAAGAAAATGACCCTCGTTTATGGCACAAAAGATTTTGCCATATAAATTTCAAAGCTATAAATAAATTATCTAAAAATAGTTAAGTAAATGGTTTACCAAAAATGAACATTGAAGTAAACAATATTTGTGATGCTTATCAATTAGGAAAATTATAAAAATCATCCTTTAAATCTTAGAAAAATATTTCTACTGTACAACCACTAGAACTTTTACATTTAGATCTCTTTGGTCCAACTCAAATTCAATCTATGAATCATAGTAAATATGTGTTTGTTATAGTAGATGATTTCTCAAGATATACTTGGACTATTTTAAAAAAAATAAGAGTAATACATTTGAAAATTTCAAGATTTTTGCAAAGAGAATTCAAAATCTCAAAATTTTAAAAATTTAAAATATTAGAAGTGATCATGGACGTGAATTTGAAAATGAGGCTTTCGAACATTTTTGTAACAAAAAGGGAATTTATCATAAATTTTCTTTTCCTAAAACACCCCAACAAAATGGAGTTGTAGAAAGGAAAAATAAAACGTAATAAGAATGTGCAAGAACTTTATTAAATGAAAGCATATTACCAAAACATTTCTGGATAGAAGCTGTAGCAGCTGCTTGCTATGTTCTAAATCGTATTTCTATCCAACCTTTAACAAAACACACTCCATATGAACTTTTTAATCAAATAAAGCCAAACATTTCATATTTTAGAACTTTTGGTTCAAAATGTTTTATATTAAACACAAAAGATTAGCTTGGAAAGTTCGATCCAAAATCCGATGAAGGAATCTTCGTAGGATATTCAGAACAAAGCATAGATTATTGAATTTTTAATAAAAGAGAAAAAAACAATTGAAGAAACACTTCATGTTTCATTCGTTGAAAATTTCAAATTTAATACCAATTTTAAGGATGATGAAAATATACCTAAGATGGTCACAAATACAGTTACTCAAAATAATTTTGAAGAAGATGAAAACATTGTTTATAATTTAGAAGAAAATATTGTTCATAATGAAAATGAATTAAGATCTCCTCCTAGAATTTTATGAGATCACCCAGTAGAAAATGTCATAGGAGAAATTGATTCACATGTTAGAACTAGAAATCAACTTAATCAAATGGGCCATGTAGCATTTCTTTCGAATATTGAACTTAAAAATATAAAAGAAGCCTCTAATGATGACTATTGGATTATAGCTATGCAAGAAGAGCTAAATCAATTCGAACAAAACAAAGTTTGGGAACTACTTCCTTGACCAAGTGATCAAACAGTTATTGGTACTAAATGGGTCTTAAAAAATAAAGCATATGAACAAGGTAATATAACTAGAAATAAAGCTAGATTAGTTGCACAAGGATATAATCAAGAAGAAGGAATTGACTACGAAGAAACGTTTGCTCTAGTCGCACGGCCTGAAGCAATACGAATCTTATTAGCCTTTGCATGTTTTCATAATTTCAAACTTTATCAAATGAAAGTTAAAAGTGCCTTTTTAAATGGGTATATAAAAGAAAATGTTTATATTGAGCAACCTTCTCTATTCACACATGAAAAATTTCCTGACCACGTCTATAAACTTAAGAAAGACTTATACGGTCTAAAACAAGCACCCCGTGCTTGGTATGAACGTCTTAAGAACTATCTAATAGGTTCTGGTATTGAAATTGGGAAGCTTGATCAAACTCTTTTTAATAAAAGAACTAAAAAGGATATTTTAATAATTCAAATTTATGTAGATGATATTATTTTTGGCTCTACAAATGAAAATTTATGTCAGGAATTCTCAAAAATAATGACCAAAGAATTTGAAATGTCACATATTGGAGAATTATCTTATTTACTTGGATTATAGATTAAACAAATAGAAAATGGAATGTTTATTAATCAAGAAAAATATTGTAATAATTTAATTAAACGGTTTAATATGAAAAATACTTCTGCTAACCAACTCCAATGAGTACAACAGTTCATCTCGATAAAGATGAAGAGGGCAAAAGTGTTGACCAAAAATTATATCGAAGCATAATTGGATCATTAATTTATCAAACTGTTAGTTGATATGACATAATGATGAGTGTTTTTTATATGCTAGATTTCAAGAAAATCCTAAAGAATCGCATATAGGAGCAGTAAAACGCATATTGCATTATCTAAGCAAAACCAAAGATTTTGGACTTTTTAATCTGAAAGAATGTCCTTTCGAATTAGTTTCATATAGTGACGCTGATTTTGGAGGATGTCGGATGGATCGAAAAGTACTAGTTTGACTTGTCATTTCATTGGACAATCCTTAGTCTCTTGGTTTAGCAAGAAACAAAATTGTGTTTCACTCTCAACCTGTGAGGAAGAATATATTTCTGCTTCTTTAGCTTGTGCTCAAGTCATCTATATGCAATAAACACTTCAAGATTTTGGTGTTAATATTAATGAACGATTTTTTGTGATAACACTAGTGTTATAAATTTATCCAAAAATCTTTTCAATCACTCACGGACTAAACACATTGACATACGCCATCATTTTCTCTGTGATAATATTGAAAAGGATTTAGTCAGACTGGAATTTGTATCCTCTAAAAATCAACTGGCTGATATATTTACAAAACCTTTAAACGAAAATACGTTCATAAAATTAAGAAGAGAATTAGGAATTGTTTCCATAAAAGATTTATAATTTTTTAAATAAAAATAAATTTGGACTCGAACTCGGGATCTCTTATTTGGAAACATGGTGCTCTACCACCTCTTTGCACTTTTCTTTTCAGCTTAACTTTTTTTTGTTTATTCTTTACCCTACATTTTTTTAAACTACTTTTACAACCATTTTTTTTCTGGGGCTCTTATCCACCTAACCATCAATTCTGTTTCTATTTATAAGAAACACTTACATATAGATAAATAAAAATTTACAATAAAATAAAAAATATAGTTTCATTTCTTTTAAATCAAAATGTCTACCTAGCATAATTTTGAATCCTCTGCACTATCATATTCTTCTTCTAGTTCAGAATCGGTAAATCTACCTACTCCAACATTGATTTATGAATCAGTTCCAATTAATCCACCATCTAACATCCACACTGGTTATATCCCTCCTACCAAAAGAGCTAAACGCTCTCTATTCTTTGGCTCACCGTCTACCAAAGAAAAAATAGACGGCATTCATCACTATCAACGGGAGACTCTTGAGTTACAACGAGAACTATACTATAAGCAGAAGGTGAATGCGAAGCGGTTAAGCTTCCTTGAGCAATTGGCTCTTAAATTCTGTGGTTCGTCTTTACACAACACTGTTCATCAACCAACAACTCCTTTACGTCGTAATCCATGGGAACCATACCTAAGCATCCACCATTATCTCTAAATTCTTGGGAACGTGGAGAAGAATGGTCACCACTACGACCTCTGCACGAAAATACGAATGTGGAACCAGAAGACTATAACACTCCTTCCTCTTAATCCAAATCATCTTGATATATATATATATATATATTGTACTGGTATATAAATCATGTTCATTAATTCATGTTATTCTAAATTTTCGTTTATTTACCATTCAATTCATTTTACAATAGGGATTCACCCTAAAAATTCAACAGTGCCAATCGACTGAAAGAAATAATCAGTCGACTGAACCTGTCTTCCAAATATTATTTTTCCTCTACAGTTAGTCGATTGGATCTCCAAAACAATCGACTAAATTTGGTACTTTTATATTATAAAATCTCAGGAAAGAATGAACCGACTGAACCTAGTTATCCAGTCGACTGAACTTAGAAAATTATGTTTTTAAACACAGTACCTGTCGACTGCCTATGAATATTCAGTCGACTGATACTGGGTACCCGACTTTTTAACTCTCTTTCAGCCTCTACAAATTTACTTTTTACCTTTACCAAACTTACTTTTTACCTTCAATCTTTTCAACCTTCTGCCATTAAACTCCTTTTCGACTTCAAATTCTCTAACAATTTCGTAAACTCTCTCATAATTTTGTCTAATTCTTTTCATCTCAACCTCCCACTTCATCACCAAAACCCTAGTTCTTCACATTGCTCCTTAAAGACCTCGACATCCTCAATCTATAGCAACTTCTTCGGATTTACAAATAGGAGCATGGCTTCACAATGGCAAGGCGGTGCAATGCTTTGAAAAGATGCAGAACTCTAGGATTTTCGAAGGTTCTTTTATAAATCCCTGATTTTTCTTCTTATGCTATTCAAGACATAGCTCGCCATAGCGGATCGGAGCATCTCATTGATGTTGTGGCAAATAATAACAAGATTAATCACCTTCTTGTTAAACTTTTCTACGCTAACTTAAATCTAGATCACTACACAATTACCAATCCAGATGACTACATTTGGACGGTAGTATGCGGTAAAAAAAATTCTTCCACTATAGCGACTCGCACGGATTTTACATTGTCCCGATGAGGGTGACGAGTTATCTGAGATTACCGTAAATATGGATATCTGTGATCGAGTTAGTCATTTGTTCCTCTTGGATGACTTAACAGAGTTAAAAGCGGTAGCACTAAGGCCAAAAGCTCGTATTAGGCATAGGGTGCTTACCCACACCATCAATCTGTGCACAGGAAGTTATGAGAAAGTCTATCGGAATGATTTCGAATCCTTATATGCCATTTGGGGAAATAGACGAGTAAACTGGGAAATGGTCATTCTTGATGAGTTTCTAAGTTTAAATCAAGGACGAATGAGGATGATCTACTATGGCGCTTACATCATGCGCATTCTCAAACATTTTGATGTTCCTTTTGTTGATTCTGAATGTTGAAACACAGGTTCCTTGAATACTAAAACCCTTAGTCTCATAAACCTACCAAAGCAATATCTTGACCACACCATAATCACTTATGAACATTGGCTTGAAAACCAAGCAGCGGGTCAAGCTCAACCTTCCTCCCAACAAGCTTGTCAACAAACTCCACATATGCGAGCCTCTTCTTCATCCTAACCTCCTTGATCTACTCGAGAAATCTATGAGATTTAGGAAATAGACCCTCAAGCTCGGCCTCACGAAGCCGTGACTACCATTACTCGTAATCATAGACTTCTCGATAATCGTCTATCTTGAGTAGAATCAATTATCTCTTGAGTTGATAAAAATGTCTTAAAAGTCAATAAGAAGCTCAATTATATTAAGTCCTTCCCCAATAATATCTGGAATACTATCACATGCTCCTAACAATCTACTGCCTCTGTCTACCTACCAACATCTCACAGAAAACGACCGGCAGAACATTTTACTTGGTCTACATCAAATGAGGAGTAGGTGAAAGAAGCTGAAGAGGTAGGTGATGAATCAGATGATGAAGAAACTGAAGGTGATGAACAAAGTTCAAATGGCAAAAGTCAAGGTGATGAATAAGTTTTTTTAATTTTTCTAAGATGTTGTTAGACTTTGCTTTCAAAATTTTCTTTTAAAATTTTAAGTTCCTATGGTATTATGTAATTGTATAAAACTCTATGTTTTCTATGTGTATGTCATGTTCTATTATTCTGTGAGGGTGTGACTGTTCAATTTCTATGTTTTTAAGATAATTCTAAGTTTCATATGTATGTATGTCTCTATATCATATTACTCATGCTTTCACTATCCTATACCTTGAGTGCTCTCCTTTTTTTGTCGATGACAAAGGGGGAGAAAAACATATAACTTGTTTACAGGAATTGATTCAGGGGGAGAATACAATATATAAGTTGCAAGCATTTACTCAGGGGGAGAGATATTTTTTAACAAAATCATGTCAAAGATTCACTTATATCAAATGGAGTTGTCATCATCAAAAAGATGGAGAATGTTGAATCATAAGTTTAGAATGCGGACAAGAGGCGACTGATCTTCACAAATCTACGACTATGGCAAATCTGAGCTCATTAACTCAAATATGGTTCGTATTGATTGAGTCTATATATAAACAGTCTAGTATAGAATTTTTTTAAAATCTATCGTCAAAGCTCTTCACTCACAAATTCATTTTACCATACGTTTTATAAAAAATTTGTGTATGCACTGAAAAACAGTATTCAGTCGACTGAATACTATATCTCAGTCGACTGGTACTATGTGAATTTTTTTTAATATACATCATTCAGTCGACTGAATCGCTTAGGTCAGTCGACTGACACTGTAGATGTTATTGTGCACGTTTGAAATTCAGTCGACTACCTAAGCAAGTTCAGTCGACTGAATCTACAACTGACATTTTTCTCTAAAAGACACTTCTTTTGGTCAAAGGGTTCCTTCTTCCTGGAAGGTCACAACTCTTAAATTCTAATAGATGTTGATTCTAGAAGTCATATCTCATCACACATTATATATACACTCAAGATTCATAGATCCAAACACCTAATTTTCTCTCTCTTTTGATCTATAGCACTTAGCATTCTTGAGTTCAATATATACAGGCTTTCATACAATCACTGCTTATGTATTCATTTCCATATTCTTCAAGCAATATTATACTTCCTATTCTTCATACACACTAAAATATACACATTTACTTTGAGGATAAGATTATAGGAAGGGTG
Organism: Allium cepa; assembly: GCA_030765085.1. Classification (NCBI taxonomy): domain Eukaryota; kingdom Viridiplantae; phylum Streptophyta; class Magnoliopsida; order Asparagales; family Amaryllidaceae; genus Allium; species Allium cepa. Next base: position 418,844,925 of record CM060932.1, read on the forward strand.
TACTACAAGTGACAAATCTGTGTTATTCAAAACACATAAAGTCAAGTTAAATCCAGTTTGTGAGAAAGTCCTGTTCGGTTGCTCAAGCGGTCAAGTCCGGTTCTGCTGCTAAGGCAGTCAAAGTCCTGTTCGGTTGCTCAGGTGGTGTAATACATGTTCCTCCGGGTAAAGTGAGGGTTGCTAGCTATATTTCCAGAAGGAGTCTGGGACTGGACGTAGAACGGGAGTTCGAACCAGTATAAAAATCTTTGGTGTCATTTTACCGCTATTATTATTTTACATTTATTTCCCGCACTAGTTATCTGTTATACTCCATATTACACGATCCTATAGCATAGTCACTTTCATTTGGTATTAAAACATTTTCACCGAATACATATGGATGTGTTATATAAGATTTCAATACGTATTGGTCTTAGCTCAAGGGAATATTCATGTGTAGTCGCTCCTAACAAGCCTCATTCTCTGTATTACCAGACATGACTACTTAGTAGTTCTCTATGGTATTATGGTTATGGAGGTAGGGAGTTACAAATTCCAACATCCTTTTTTACAAAGCATAAAGGACGCCTCTTTCAGATTCTAATAGTTAATGAAGCAACCAAACGTTAACCACATCATTACAAATCGGTAGCATGTTGTTTACATATAGTAATACATGTTAGTACCATATATTTTCTTTCTTATAAATACACGCTTCCTATGCATTTTGATTGAAACCAAACTAGTTTATTCCTCTATCAAAATCTTGCTTAATTGTAGATGCTTGTTTAATATCATATCTTAAAAGACTGAAAAGCTTTATTATCACTTCCACTTGCTTTGAGACACTTTGGCAATCATATGTAAACAATCTCCAATAAATCATTACAGTGCGATAATTTGCAAGTAGAATCTAGATGGACTTAAGCATGTTGATTGGCGAAATTGGTTCACAATTACAATATTTGCAATTAACAAGATCATTTCCATCAACCTACGTTATACATTTCCAACTGTAATCTTCTTCTCAAAGATTCACTTATGGTCGACGGATTTATCTTTTTGGGTACAATTTCCAAAATCAAAATTTGTCAATATACTTGGAATCCATTTAGATTTAAAGCATCATGTAAAAGTATCAGAGTGCACTTTCCATAACTTATCAACAACTAAGGATACTAACGTTACAAATAATTCATTTCTCGGCATCGATAAGAAACTCGTAGTTCCTCTTCAATGTGCAAAATTTCCAATTAGACATTCTAATAAGCTTCGTCCATATAAGCTTGATTAAATTTATGTCATCTGCATAATCAATTTCTATATTTGAATCTTGGATTATGTCTAGGTCCGTTGTACTATCACTAATTTCTCTACAAAGAAATTTCTTTGGAAAGAAGGTGTGTACCACGAAACAACAATTTATTTAACGGTGCGACGGAATTTACATTCAAAACATTTTATAAACTGCCTAAAAACATATATAAAATAATTTTAGCCTTTAGTTCATGAAATTTACATTCATAACGTAGATCATATAACCACGTATCTTAAACTATTTAAGATGGGGTTTCTTCCCAATTCATATCTTAAATGGAATCATAATTCAGCTTTAGATGAAACCAAATTCAACATATTTGCTTGCTCTTAGGTATAGATCCTTATAGAAAGAAGTAACTGGACTTCACTCATTATATATTGTACTTTATCCAACAAAATCTGATTACTCTTTATTGACGCGTCATTATGTAGCATGGGGGGGGGGGGGGCGACTTTGAGAGTGTGTCTTATACTCTTTTAGGTTTTCTTGGAACTCTTATCTAAGATACTTACCAACTTAATTAAATTGAATTGCTTTAATTCTTTTGCATGACATATATTTTCTACTTCCATTATGTTCTATGAACTTTCCAAAGATATCTTGTTTGTGTACCAAATACACATGTTCTTATATGGGAAAATTCGTCTTAAACTTAACAAATTAAGGGGATCCGCATACGGTATCATTAGACCTTGGAATCCATATATCCATATATATCAACCCAAAGGGTTCGTTAACTCTTACATCTCTCCCACTGAATGGGTGCTTTATCATTAATTTTGGAGTTATAATTCACAATTACCATATAATTCATAATCATATGACTAAAGAAAATTTATCGAAGATATGTCGTCGTCTATGATTCCAAATGTAATAGTTAATGTTATCCACGTGTTTTTCGACCTTTAAATATGCTTGAAGAGTCATCAAGATAAAAAGAAGCAATGAAGCCCATTAGAGGATATCGCGGCATTCAAAAAGCTAGTGTCAAGCCTATAAGTGCATGTATTCCATTAGCAATGAGATATCAAGCATTTAATATGGAAGCAGATGATGAGTTTCTACTCAAGAGCTAAGTAACTTAAAGAATCGGTGACCAATTGGAGATGTCGATGCATAAGGGGTATCGAGCTTGAACATAGATGAGCTATTGAGTCTGTATAACTATAGGAGATGGTGTTGAACTTCGATAACCACAAGGGTTGTCGAGTTTAATAATGCAAAGTATCGAACACTTAATAACGAGAGGGTGTCGAATTTATAAAAAGCAATGGAGATGCTGAACCACTACAACATAAAGTGCTATATAATGTAAAATAAAGAGGGGTGTCGTATCACTAAAAGATACCGAACATCCAACGTTAAAGAACGATATTGAGTTTCTAGAAGATGTGGAGCTTCAACATCGGTAGAGGACATTAAGCATCTAAAACTAGAAGGCAAAGTAAACTTTATAATAATTGGGATGTAGAGAATCTAAACGGAGCATGAAGAGGTATCGAACCTTAATGGGACAGTGTACCTCAAAGGAACGACAGCCGTTATCAAGCATTAGAAAATAAAACGTGATGTTAAGCCTTAACTATAAAAAAGCATATTGAGCAACTAATTCCCAAAAGGTGTCAAATTTTAAGAGATGATGGGAATGTCGAATTAGTACAACATAAGGTGTCATAATATATGCAATAAAGGGAGGATGCCACGCCAACAAGGCATGAAGACAAAATGACGAGCCTTTACAACATTATTTGTTAAAAACAGCTCTAAGCAGATAATGGTATTGAATTTCTACAAAGGAAAGGGATGTCGAGTTGGCAAGATGTCGAAAGGCAATACAAGAAGATGTCGAATGTTAACAACTAATGCAAGACGGATGTTGAGTATCAACAATATAAAATGATATCGATTTTTTAACTAGATGAACACGTAGTAGCAATCTCGCTTCCTGCCACCTCTATAAATAGACCCCCTGCACTGCTTGGAAGAGGAAAATGATTCTTCCCTCAACTTCTCAATTATAAGTTGTAAACCCTAAATTGATTTGGGATTTCTAAACACAATTGTAACCTTATGCATATAAGGGCTTACACTATAATATTGCATAGCACAATTCCCTCAAATGTGTATCTGGGACTGTTATTGAATAAAGAACTTGGACATTTGATATCGCATAAACATAGTTCCATTATACTTGCAAATTTAATTATTCATGACAATAGACATGTGTGAATTTTTACTTGGACTTGAACTTAGACTTGCATTTTATCAGCTTGTCTAAGGTTATTTAAGCCCTTGCTTGAACTAAAGTTTACCATGCATATCGACTACCATGACCATAGACACATGAACTAAAGAATTATTGCCTACAAACATGTGACTTGGCTCTTAACAACTTCTTGAATCTATTAAATTCAAGGGATATTATGAAATTCCATTGAATATACTTCGTTGTACAACAGCTTGGGCGTTGAACAAATTTTTGGTTTAACATTTTGACACTAGAAGAAGAGCTCGAACCTCCGAGCATTCATAAAGCGATCCAAATGCCTTTGATTTTAAAATTTCAGAAATTTTTTATAAATTCCAAAAAACGAGGAGTATATTTGTAAAACATCGATCAAAGAAAATTTCAAATTAGATTAGTTAACAAAAAGTTATGACCGTTCGAGCTTGCATTTCATTACATGAATCTTATATTCTTTGTCACACTAACTTAAACATTATTTCAATTCTGTAAGGTCCTCATTCCACCAATTTACATAGAGCAATAGCACTGTCTTCTAGATATCGGGCTTCTAATGATAAAATTATTGAGTAATTAAAAATAGATAGCTCCTATCTATTAAAATTAGGGGAAACGTTAGTAAAGTGGGTAGGGATTGTCCTTATGGAGTGTTGTGTTGTGTTGCTCATGCTTAACTAGCATTAAATCTAGAATTTTCAGCGATTCTTCATTAATTGGATCTCGATTTGCAATCAAGACATCATGAATCCAAATACGAAATGTTTTCACTTTTAGTAAGTTAGTGCACTGATTGGATTTAAGTCTTCCTAAATTATCTGGTTATCAAGCTTTAAAATTATTTTATCAAGCCTATAGATACAAGGGTTTTCAAGCATATAAAAACAAGTGATGGTATTGAGTATGTAAAATCAGGCATATCGAACATAGAAAGTATTAGGCATACCAGCACACTATAAGAAGATGTAGACTCATCGATTGACTAAAGCATAATAGAACCGTGCATGAAAACTAGATCGTGCATGATAATTGAAGTGATAAACTAAACCGTGTGACAGGCAATGTTGTAGAATGAAAAAATGGAAAATAAAAGTGAAAGAATGAGATAGCAAAATAGTGAGCTAAGTTGTAAACCGATCCGTTGACATAATCAACAAGGCATGTCGAGCCTATAAGGTCAAGAGATGGCAAGCCTATAAAATAGTAAGGATGTCGAGCCTGTAAGAAGTGATTGTTCGAATCGATGGGATGATAAAGTTATCGATCTTGTCAATACAGTACATATTCGAATCAAAATACAGAAAACATAGTAGTATATTGCTATCAAGGAAAAGTACAATATTGAGTTATATAATGTATTGATAAATTAGGTACAAAAGCCTGAAGTACATACCAACCATACTTTATGGTACATAGCCCCATACTCCTTACTGTTGGATTAAGCAAGCACGAAGTAGCTAATTGAAATAGAAAATAGGCTACTGAAAAAAAATAAAGGTATCAACGGTTAAATGTCGAGCATCTAAAGAGATATCGAGCTTATAAGATACTTAAAGTCTTCGAACTTCTAGGTTTTGGAGTAGTTGAAGATATAGACAAGGGTTGTTAAGATAGTTTGGAGTTATCAAAAACATAAACAATAATCAAAGGATATATCGAGCCTGTAGCTTCGATGATGTTGAATATATAGATAAATTGACGAAGTTGCTTAGCTTGTGGATAATAGAGGGCGAACTTATAAATGATGAATGGTGACGTCAAACCTACAACTCCAGGCATTTCGAATTGGAAAAAGAAATCAAGTATATCAAATTGATAAAAAATCAAGACTGTCGAGTTCATATCAGGAATGAGGCATGTTGAATTGATAGCAAAAATCATGAATGTCAAACTTATATCAGACAAAGCATCGAGCTTATAAATAAGAACAGTAATGAGCATATGGACTGACATGCCGAACTTATAGATAATCAGAGATATCGAGCTTTTAAGTTAATATCAAGCATCAACCGTTTAAGAATAATAATCATCCAAGCAAAAGAGTTCCAATGAGTAACATGGGACGTTTTGTAGTAAGTATGTGGCGGAGTTTGTACACATGTGAAAAGGAAGATTGACTCAAGTGTACTTACATTTCGTGAGATTTAGTGCATCAATTTGTAAATACCCCTAGTAAATATTTATTGAAATTTCTAACTAATTTTGTTTATACGTAAAATTTACCATGTATTTTAACACAAAATTCAAGTTTCTATATAGGTTAAAGCAAGAATTATCTATTACCCAGAACCAAGAATTTCATCCTCAAATATGGACATCTGGAAGATTTTGAATTCTCTTAACTTAATGGATTTCTGGTCTTCTTATTACCGAGTAGTTCTCTCGTCTTCTTATATTAGATGGATTTCTAATTTTCTTATTACCAGATGGTTTTCTGGTCTTCTTATATCAAATGGAATTCTTGTGTCCTTATGATCAGATGGTTTTTTGGTCTACTTATATCAGATGAATTTCTGGTTGTCTTCAAATAGTTTTCTGGTCCCCTTATATTAGATGGATTTCTGGTCTTCTTATTACCAAATGGTTTTCTGCTCTTCTTATATCAGATATTTCCTGGTCATCTTATATCAAATGGATTTCTAGACTTCACATATCAGATGGATTTTTGGTCTTCTTATTATCAAAATTATGGATCTTGTCGTCAGAATGTAAAATTATAGTATTATGATTATTCCTGTCAACTAGGACTCTCCCTTTTCTAAACAATTTATGAAACAAAGGCTTGGGCTTATATATAATAATGGAATTCTTTATGGACTTCTTGATCATTATAAATCCTCGGTTGCAAGCCATTTTCTAGAAAAAGGTTAGTGTTCAAAATCCTTTTATAAAGGGGATTCTTCAAGAAAAGCATGTTCTTGACTATAAAGCCTATCAGTTCATGAATCCCTGACTTATAGACTTATAAACAAGACATTCCTTTTCGGTAAGAAAAATCTAAAGTGGTAAAATTAAACATATCATACAAGGGTTGAGTAATATATAAAGAATATTTATTTTGGAGAATTTTTTTAATTTTTTTTAATTTTGACCGAAGGCATTTTTAGGAAAATATTTTGACATCAAAGGAACTATTACTAGCTACCCCATGAACTAAGGAAAGTACATATGCATCTGTTTCAAAGATGGTTTATGAAATTTTCAAAATATGTTGCTCAGCGTTGGTAATCTCTTATAAAAGGTTTTGATCTAAAAGTATGTTAAAAGATGCATTCTCAAAGTTTTTTGAAACTATTGAGAACTATACTTTCTGTCAAAAGAAGAAGCCATGCATATCTTTCAAAGAAGCATTTGGAATTGCCAAGGCTCATCGGTGCCACTAAAACTCTAAATAGAAAGGTCTATTTTCGATTAAAGGACTATTAGTTAATGATCATGGCCAAACAGTCTCTTACTTGCGATTTTCATTTCTACTATGAGATTTTCTCAAAAACCCTTTTTGTAGCAATACCGAGGAGGAGCTTCTCTGCCAAAGGATTCAAACATCAAAGAAAAACTTTTTGACTCGTTGACTCGAAACATAAACTAATAAAAAAAATTATAAAAGAAAGACCGATCTCTAGGAAATATTTCTTAGTTTGCTGAAAATAGTATGAGAATAAGTTCTTTTCTGAAAACCCCTTCTTCCTTCCAAAGAAAAAATCCATATCTGAAGAAGATAAAGCTTTAAATGGATTTTCTTTCAAAAACGTTTTCCAAATTTATTAATCGGATAAGAAGTCATGAGATTATCTTAATAAACAAGTTTATAAAGACTTTCTATGGTTTAGCGAGTAAGAAACATGATAAGAAAGGCCTCCTTAAAAAAACTCGATACTTTGTCGAGTATAAACATTGAACAATCCTCGGTTCAAGGCGCACTGTGCTTATTGAAACTTTTGACCTGATGAGGTTAATAACGATTCCTTAAGCAAAGGCATACCCTGTACCTAGATAGTCTATACCCTGGATCAGATGCCCAGGGGAATGCCCAACTACGGACGTTGGAAGAAGCCGTTACTAACGCTACCAGTGCAAGAAATCAGTATAAAGGCCTAAATTGCTAGTAAGGGGTCTTAATCATTAGTAAAGGATGAAGGATTTAAAAGCCTAAATCACTAGTAAGGGGCCTAAATCACTAGTAAGAGGTCTAAATCACTAGTAACGGGTCTAAATCACTAGTAAGGGGAGAAAGAGTCAAAATCAGAAATCACCAGTAAGGAGCCGAAATCATTTCCTAAGATAACCTAAGATGGTAGTAAGAGGTGAAAAGGAATCAATTTGAGCCTAAATCATTACCAAGAGGGTAAGAAGAGGCAAATGATTCAACCAGAGCCTAAATCCTTACCGAGAAGGTAAGAGAAGCAAAATGAATCAATTAGAGCCTAAATCCTTATAAAAGGGTAAGAAGGGACAAAAGGAATAAATCAGAGCTTGAATCTTTACCTACAAGGCATCCGAGGCAACCTTGTATAAAGAAATCGGTGTACTTACCCATAAGAGGGCATAAATGCCCAACTAAGGATGCTAGAAGAATCCGTTATCAATGCAACTCATCGAAGAAATCAGTATAAAACAAAACCCTGGTTTCAAATTCCAAATGACTGGTTAAGGATACCACTATAAAAGAAGTAAATCCTGGGGTGGCCAAGTGCACCCAAATTTTTTTAAACCCCTTTGAATTCGAATCTAAATGACACTCAAAAGTGGTATGGGTAACTAATTAACGAAGAAATCCTAAGATGTATCCTACAGTATACCAAATGGATATTTGTTTAAAGAAAGATGAACTAACCTAGCGGCTAGAGTTAGAATATCAAATTCTCAAGGGAACATTAATTGGAATCCGAATAAATATCCATTTGAAAGGAAAGTAAGACAAAAACCAATCATCAATGAAATCGGTAGTTCCAACCAATTGAGGAGAGAATCTAAGGAATGATCTAATGAAGACCCCGTCATATTCAGGTAAAATTTCTAACCTTATATGATCCTTAGAAAGCTTTCTTCTTTCAAAATCATTTCCAAGGTCATTTTTTGGAAAATCCGCAAACTAGTTCATTTTACTGATCCAAGTGCGATAAATTTTTATAAAAATCCCAATTGGGAGTTTTTATTCAGGGAAACTATGTAACTACTTATGATTTATAAGATATTTGGTTTTCAACAAAGATAGAGTACAATTTATATAACTTTAGAAAGTATATTTATTTTAAAGATATTTTTGACAAATTAGTTTCCTAACAAAAGTTCAAAAGATTTTCCCAATTATTACACTTCAAAGGTTTTAAATAAGAGTTTTTTAATGAGAAACTTCCAGTTTACACAAGAAGGGAGAAAAAAGGGTTTCTAAAGAAAAAGAAAAAAGAGAGGAAAAGAAGTCATAAAAAATATACACATATATATAAATAAAGGAAGGATTACTTTGTGTAAGGAAAAGAAGTAAGGAAAGAAGTTAAATTTCATGAAATGCTTTAAGCAGTGAGGAAGAAGTTAAGGAGAAAGTCAGATCATAAAGGCAAAATTATCACGAAGTCAAGACCACTACAGAAATGGAAATACTCCCAGCATGTTGAAGAGACAAATATGTCTAGTGTTTGTAACAAAGGGTTATCTAGCAATTAAGGTAAAGGCTATTGTCCATACCAGGAACTATTGGCAATGCATCAGAGAAGCTACCAACAATGCAAAGGACTTAGTCGTTCGATTCATTGATGTATAAGAGGATAGAAACAAATCAAGTGGGTGCAAGAAAAAATTTAATAAAAAGGGACTCCAGAATAAAAGAAAACATTAGAGAAATAAATGAAGAAGAATAATCATTGGTTTTGCACTGAAGTGTAAAAAGCTTCTTTTATACAAAGAGGGCGAAAATGTTACCTACGTATTTTTTGACCTTTAGATATGCTTGATGAGTTATCAAGATAAAAACGAGCAACGAAGACCATGTGAGGATATAAAGTCATTCAAAAAGATGGTGTTGAGCCTATAAATGCATGTATTCTATTAACAACGAGATATCGATCATTTAATATGAAAATGGATGTTGCGTTTCTACTCAAGAGCTAAGTAACTAAAATAATTGGTGAACAATTGGAGATGTCTAAGCACAAGGGGTATTGAGCTTGAACACAAACGGGCTGATGAGTTTTTATAACTATAGGAGGTGATGTTGAACTTTAATAACCACAAGGCTTGTCGATTTTATAAAGAAAAGTATCGAGCGCTTAATAACGAGAGGGAATCGAATTTATAAAGCAATGGGAATGCCGAACCACTTCAACATAAAGTGCTATAGAATGTTGAATAAAGAGGGGTACCGCATCACCAAAACATACCAAACATATAATAAGAATGATATTGAGTTTCTAGGAGATGTCAAGCCTCGACATCTATAGAGGATTCGAGCATCTAAAAACAGAAGGAGAAGTCAAGCCTTTATAATAATTGCGTTGTCGAGCATCTAAAGGGAGCATAAAGAGGTATCGAACCTCAATGGGACAGTGAACCTCAAGGAGCGATAACCGTCATCAAGCGTTTAAAAATAAAATGTGATGTCAAGCCTTAATAATGAAAAAGCATATCGATCGCCTAATACCCAAAAGGTGTCAAGTTTCGAGAGACCTTAGGAATGTCGAATTTATACAACATAAGGTTTCCTAAAATATGCAATAAAGGGAGGATGTCGCGCCAGCAAGGCATGAAGATAAGATGAGTCTTTACAACATTAATTTTTATAAAGCAGCTCTACATAGATAATAGTATCGAATTTCTACAAAATAAAGTGATGTCGAGTATTGAAAAGATGTCGAATATTAACCATACAGGAAGATGTCAAATGGAGGCAATATAAGAAGATGTTGGATGTTTGCAACTAATGCAAGAAGGATGTCTAATATCAACAATACAAAATGATATTGAGTGTGTAAGTGGATGAACACATAGTAGCAGTCCCGCTTGTTGCCACCTCTATAAAGAGACCCCTTTCGAAAAGGAAAATGATTCTTCTCTCAACTTCTCAATTTACAAGTTGTAAACCCTAAATTAATTTAGGGATCTCTTAACACAATTGTAACCTTTTGCATATAAGTGCTTAGACTATAAATATTGCATAACATAATTCCCTCGAATGAGTATCTTGGACTATTACTGAATAAAGGACTTGGACATTTGATATCGCATAAACATAGTTTCTTTATACTTGCACATTTAACTATTTATGACAATGTACATGTGTGATTTTATACTTGGACTTGAACTTGAACTTAGACTCGCATTCTATCAACTTGCCTAAAGCTATTTAAGCCTTTGCTTGAACTAAAGATTGCCATGCATATCAACTATCATGACCATAGATACATGAACTAAAGAATTATTGCCTCAAACATGTGAATTGACTCTTAACAACTTCATGAATCTATTAAATTTAAGGATAATATGAAATTCCTTATATTCCCTTATACAATAGCTTGGGTGTTGAACCAATTTTCGATCATGGTTTTGGTTATTATTTCTCATAATATTCATGTCATAATAAAGCTCCATCTAATTTAGGTCAAAACCAAAATCGATTATTATTTCATAAATAATATTAGTACACAAAAGGTAATATTTCAAAACCTAATGCGCCCATTAGCAATTTTTATGTGTGATAGAGTTAAAGGTGCACCCTAAGGAAAATTATGTAATTTATCATGTAATTTAACTCTTATAAGAGAATCTCATCCAAAATGTTGTATGCCTCTAATTTTATTTTCATGCATATATATGTTGTTTTGTAGACATATAATTAACGAATTAAACATGTGTGTATGGTGTATGTGTATGTATGCGTGTATACACACACACACACACACACACACACACACACACTCTTGATCCTTAAATGTTCCTAGTCGAGATGTATCAGGAAAATATATTGATACATCTATTGAGACTGGTGTATGTATTGCTCGGCATATGATGGATAGTCATTTCCTCATAACTATTGAGGCCACCAAGGGGTTATGTAATTCTGATTATATGAAATGATCATCGAACAAATCAATTAGAGTCTTCTGTAAGCTTATATAACTATGTCAAAAAGATCTTAGGGTAATGATGCCTTATAGTCTTTTAATTTGAGAGTACTGTATGTAGACTATGTAATGGCCATAGTTGGATTCACGTCGAAACACTTGAAGTGAAACATTACTCAAGAGAGGATTTTCCTCCTTCGTTATAGAAGATGAGTATCACCATGATTGGTAAGCCAAACTAAAGTCAAAATCTCTAGCAGAGTAATTTGTTTAATTGATAAATGTTATCGGATTGAACCAAAGACTTTAAAATGACCTATGTAATCAGTACAGATATTAAGCGTTTTTGACTTTGGACCAAACTTAGATATCTAAGTGATAAAGTGATGATAAAAAGTATACAAATACAAACTATCATTACTAGGTGAGCTTATATTTAATAAGAAATACGATTTTACCTAAATGATTTACTCGCATTGAACCTAACCATATACTATGCTCCTACAAAGTTCGTATTTACAACTGCGTTGTCGGTTATTTTTGAATTTGATTAGGGATAAAATTAATTTATAAATATTTAAAATTAAGAATTAATTAAATGTTGTATTGATATTTATGGCTAATTTTACTTCGGGCTTAAAATTAGTTAGAACGATGTATAAAAGTTATATGATTGTTCGATCGATTTTAGAGTCAGAATTAATTAATTAATTAATGATTCAAGAAGAGTCAAAGGGATGTTTCACCATTCTTGGTCAACATCATAGGCCGACCAAAGAAAGGGGATTCTCAGGTATTTACCTTTTCTTTTCTTTGGTTTTAAAGGGAAAACGGAGAAAAGGATGTTGGCTCTTGGCTATATATAGCCTAGGCTGTGGACAAACTTGGATATACTTTTTTGGGTACTCTCTTCGATTCCTATACCCTACCACAACTCTTGGTAAACCCAATCCTTTGGTTCTGCAAATTAAAGAGAAGGAGGCTATGGTACTCCAAAAGGACGACTGAATAAACAATGTACCAATTTTCAACAAGGCTTTTAGATGCAGGGTGTAATTTATGATCAAAATTTATATCTCGTATATAGACATATATCATATTTATATGAAATCAATATTCGACCTTATTTATAGAAAAAAAATTCAATAATTAATTTTATATGAGTATTGTATAATATTTGGACTTATATATATGTAAACTATGAACATATAATATGTATTGAAATGATTCGGCATAACTAAAAAAAATTAGTTTTCTCAAATCAAAAATTATTATACACACACACACACATACCTAAATTTATTTATTTACAGTTATTTTAAAAAAAACAATCTTTTGAACTTTTTTCGGTTTAGTAATTAAAATAAATATATATCTATTTTTATCTACCATTTCAGATCCAACAAAAAACTTATATTTATATTAGTAAAAAAGATTATTTATTTTGGATCTAAAGATATAAATACATTTATAAGATTTCTACATGAATTTTTCCAAACTAAACTATTTTAAAACTTATAAGTTAAAATTTTCAACAATAAAATATTTTGGCCGAAATACAGACATAAGATTGTGGCTACATCTAAAATAAATTAACTAAATTTTTTCTGATTAAGTTAAAATATTCAAATTTTGAATTTTAAATCATTTTAATACTTCCAAAATTAAATTTAATAATACTAGAATTGGCCCGTACTTCGCACACGGACTGTTTATATCATTGTAAACGGAAAACAAGGGCATTTTTGGAATTTCAAAAAGACGTCGAGTAAATTAATTCAACGAATTTTCTTTATTAGTAATATATATATATATATATCTGTGTGTGTTATAAATTCATATATAATATATTTTACTGTAGATTATTTAGTTTTATATTTTTGTAATTTTGAAAAATATTATATATATATATATATATCTATGTGTATGTGTACATATGTATACGTTGTATGTATATGTGTTTGTGTATGTGTGTATGTATGATTTTAATTTAAATATTATTTTAAATTTAAATTGTCGAAAAAATTTCTTTTATGTGTGTATAATTATTTTGACATTTTCTATAATTATAAGTTTAGTTAGACATTATATATGTGTATCACATTTAGATATCTTACTGATCGTAGGATAAAGCGATCGGTTTCTTCATGAACACTTAGTTTAGGTTATATGTATATATTATTATGATATTCTAATTGTAAATATGAATAACGTAACATATTAAAATAAATTAATAAATTAATTTTAAATTAAATTATTAATAAATTAATTTCAAACATTAATAATAAATAAATATTTTTTAGGGATTTAAGATTACTTAGAGCTAGAGTGTTCCCCCCTCCCCAACTCTATCTTTCGATCTTAGCATATAATCCCAGTACTTGGTTTGTGAAGATAGAGATTATCAAGAAAGGATTTTCTCAAGGTTGCAGAGTTCTAAGTATATATAAAGGAGCGGTGAAACTGAGAGTTGGAAGGAATATGATGAATTTCATAGCGGCGGGCTTGTCTCTAGAGGGATGCGGTGGTAGCCTTAAAAATTTCAAGGTTCCAAAGCACTAAGACTCAAACAAAAGGGGCTGCATCTAAGTTATGATGGCGGTGCCATACGCGGCTGATATTGTGGATTGCTTTTTGGATGGTAGCGTTGTTACATTTGTTTTCAATTATAGTTATCATTTGTATATAACTGATTTTGAGTTAGAGACTATGCTTCCATTTGCTTGGCTACATCATTCCCTCCTCTTATGTTCCATGTGCATAATTTGTCTATCATGATGATTATTGAGAGTTCGGATAGTGGTCATCGGAATTGGCTTGGTGGAGGAGTTGGTATTCACTAGCTTATTTTGTTCATACATAGGTTTTGAAGCTAAAGAAGTGCTTTGATGATCAAACTACACTCATTCATCCATATCCCTTGATTTACTCCTAGTCTGTCTTAGAGACACGTATTTTTTCCAATTGATTTTCCTACTAGATCTAAGGGTTAGGGCTTGATACTCAAGAATTATGTCAGAGAAAGCTATTAAAGTTGAGATGGAGTTTTGATGTGGATTGATGAGAGTGGTGATTATTTTTCAGATTGACGGGTCAAGATTGATTTGCAAAAAGAATGGGGTTGATATTTTAAGATGAAGGTGGAGGAAGCAGGTGATCAGACTTGAATAGGATTGAATTATTGGAATGCCCTACTATTGGTCTAACTTTCACTTGGAATAACAAATCAAAGTCTGGGTTGAAAATCATGTCAAGCCCAGAAAGAGTTTTCTTACATCTCCAAGCTTTAAATCTTTAGCAAACATCTTCTCTAGGTCTTGCTACCTATCTGAAAAATCCTTTGCAACAATAAAATTTGATAATTCCTATTAGAAAACCCCCATCCTTCTTAATATTTTTCAACATCTGGTCTGAACATCCTACTTCTTTAATATAGTGACTACTGCATGGCCCATCCCAACCTTTGATAATGCCATGTTCATTCCCCAATCCAAACTCAAACACACCAAGCAAGCCCCAAGGATTTGGAGCATGGAAGCTTTTGGCGAGGGAAGTAATCTATAAACCCAAATAAAAGTACAACTTGAACAGGTTCAACTCAATATGCTTAACTACTCTTCAACTATTAATCTATCTTTACAGGAAAATGACCTATCGGATAAACTTGGGCAAACATGTAAAGGTAGAAATGCAAGGACAAATGGATACAATTCTTCTCAATTAATAATCCCGTTACAAACTGATACAATTCTTCTCAAGTACAATACACTTCAAGTTACAAGTGATTTGGAACGAGTCTTAAGCTTCAATGTCGATTAAAGTTCTTAGATTCATGTTGAAGATGTGTGGTTTCTTCGTGAATTTCTTTGATGCATTCCTCTAATCTTGGAAGCTCTAAGTGTTGATGAAGTTCTCAATGCAGCAAAGTAACGGTGTGTGAAGAGAATGCGCCAAAAGTCCTTTGAATGTTGGAGATGAGTGCCTATTTATAGAGAGTTCTGATTCTGAAATTTGCCAAGTCCTAAACCGCGGTCGATCTAAGTTAAGTCGTAGCCGACTTAATATGAGTCGTGGCCGGTCCATCTGGCCCCCTTCTGGCTTCACAGGAGTTCACTTGCACAAGTCCTAGGTCGCCTCCGAGTCAACACCACCTCTTCTCAGTAATGTGGCATCGGACTTATATTCAGTGGCCTTGGGTCGTGAACGACTTAACATAGGTCATAGGTCGGTCGCGACTTAGGTGTAGTTCATGATCTTGTCCCTGTCCTAAGTGGTTAGATCGGTAAATTCTCTGGATGGTTAGGTCGTCTTCTGTCTTAGGTCGGTAGCTATCTTAGGTCGGTAGCCATCTTGTTAAGTTTTAGGTCGGTAACTGTTTAGCCCTAAGTCGGTATCCATTTGGGCCTTAAGTCGGCATCTCCTTAGCCTGTTAGGTCGGCACCTCTCCGAGTCTTAAGTCGGCATGCTACTCAAGCTCCTTAGGTCGGTATCCCTTCGTGCCTTAGGTCGGTCTCCCTGATAAGGCAGTTAGGTCGGCATTCCTGTTAAGGCAGTTAGGTCGGCAACCAGTTAAGTCGGCAATCTCCCTAGACTGTTAAGTCGGTATCTATGTTGAGTCAGTAGCCTCATTGAAGTGTTAGGTCGGCAACCCTTTGAATCTTAGGTCGGCACCCCTGTTGAGCCTTAAGTCGGCACCCTTGTTGAGCCTTAGGTCGGCATCTCCTTGAGTCGCAGAGTCTAAACCGAGGCGGAGTTAACAATTGCCCCTCGAAGTATACGCCTACTGGTTAGGTCGTGTGCTTCGATAGTCCTTAACCCGTCCCCTCTTAGGTCGGTAGGTCGTGTACGACCTAACAGTTTGGTCACACGCGCCGCTTCAGGTCTCTCTACTATAAGTCGTATATTCTCTCCTCTCTTCTCATTACTTACTCTCTTGCTTCTGCCATTAAAAACTTTCTCAAGCTCCAAAAGGCGATTCCATTCCAAACAATCACCGATAATCTTTGTTGTTCATCACGTAAGTAAAACCTGCTCTTCTCTTGATCCCTTATTGTCATCGATTCACGAATTCCATTCAAACCGAACCCACCCCTTGCGCGCTGCTTTACTGCGAACCTCATTGCACCAGCAGTTTGTGAGCTCGAGTTTGCTTGGTTTTGGCTTTAAATGATCGGCGAGACGATGGAGATGGTTTACTGCTTCTGGCTAGTTGATTTTTGATTTGCGATAGGATGGTTAAGCATTGAATTTGGGTGATTTTGAACTGACTTAGTGGATGATCCGATATCATGAATGAGACAGCGTGAATGGAGTGAGGGTTTTTTGTGGATGGAGCGGCTAGCGGGTTAACAGGTTGAGTGGAGTGGGATACTGACCTGGACGCGACCCAGTAATTTTGGGTGACCTAACCTTTGACCGCCTTTATCCTTAAATCGTAGCCGAATTGACCCTTGGGGAAAATCTGCCGATCTAATCTTCTACCGATTTAACCCTTGAACCGTGGCCGAGTTAAACCCTAAACCGTGTCCGAGTTAACCCTTAAACCGTGGCCGAGTTATCCCTTAAACCGTGGCCGAGTTAACCCTTGGAGAATTTCATACCACTTTTTGAACCAGAGCCTTTACCCTTCCTACTTCTTACAACTTAAAGAACTACCGATCTAAAGAATTAGAAACTTAATCTTCATTTGCGAGAGACTCCTTGGGTCGCCGCCGAGTTAACACTTTAGCTTTGGGCATGCTGACTTGTTGAGAGCATAGATCCACTTTGAGTTTCTAACTTGAACTGCCAAACTAAGTTGCCTGAATTTTGAACTGCCCCAACTTTAAATTTGCTTGAGTCTCAGTGTATTATTTCACAGATCGCATTAACTTATAAGCTGCTAACCTGCTGAAAATAACAAACAAAGAAAACCAAGGCGAAAATACTGCCATCGACTGCCCATGTCAGATGACAGATTAGTCAAGACAAGACAAGCAACTTAATTATATTGCATGAAATGTTTGTGAATCAATCAGTTAAAGTTAAACATTAATGCAAAGTATCAATAATCTGAACTGATTTATCTGCATCAACATCTTACTTGCATACTTAGGCTTAAAACAATAGTCCCTGAATTTCATAACTAACAAATGCTTGCTAGTTTTTATTCCAGTTATATTTGTTCACCGCTTGATTGATTTTACACAACACTTCACACACTTTAGGAAACGTGCACCTTCATGTTTGAATACCCAGTTGTTTATGTAGAATGACTTCCCACCGAGAAGAAGAAGTGGTAACTCCAGAGGAAGAAACTTTTCCGACAGCTGTTCCCATAGAGAATCCTCCGGAGAGAACCCCGACTATTCTAACTTCGAGAGCGTTTGTCCAGCTGCGCACTCAATTTGGCTTTGCTGAAAGTGATGTTCTTCTCCCTGGGCCAAGTGATACTGCTGACAATCCTCCCTATGGCTTTGTTGCAGTCAATCGCCAAATGTGCTTAAGTGGGGCGATTCCTCCTTTTAACGACTTCCTTCGAACTCTTCTCCTTCGGTTGACAATCTCTCCGTTTCAACTTCATCCCAATGGCTATGCCATCTTGACGGGGTTATGTGTTTTGTTTAGAAGAACCCTTGATCGCCTACCGAGTTTTGAAGAAATTCGTTATCTGTGCTCGTTTGCAAAGAGTAAAGATCATCCTTCCCTTATTATTGTGAGAAGTGCCAGGAACCGCAAGCTCATTTCCGATCTTACTGAAAGCGTTCATGGATTCTTGAACCAGTTTTTCTTTGCCCGCTGTCCCTCAGGCTTTTATGCCATCTGGAGAGTAGGAAGTAAGATTAGTGTTTCTATTTTCTCCGTTTTGAAACTTTTTCGAGATCCGAACTTTCAGTTGCTAATTTCATTCTTTATTCTTTTCAGCACTTCCTCTCCCCTCTAGAGACCCAATTCACAAGCAAGTTTTTGAGAGGTTGAGTGCCGTGGCCTCAGAAGAGAGGAGCATAAAATTTCTGTTGAGGGATGAATTTTTACATCAACATGGGCTTCTACACACTTCTCGCTCTATGCATGCTCATGAAGTTCCAACGGAAGTTCCCGATTCTCCGATAAAGACTCCTGAATCTTCGCTGGTGAAGTGCTCCACTTCTGTCGATGTTGCGGGGCCATCTGGTAAACTTGCCCCGGTTATCGAGGAAGAAGAGCCTCAGGGATCCTCTCACCATTCACAAGAATCTGGTGAAAAGGCTAAGAAATCCAGTCCTGTCAAGCAAAGCAGGGACGATACCTTCGAAGGATTGAGCGACCTCTTCGCTACTTCACAAGAAATCTTCAAAGATGACCCTACTACTGCCGGGATTTCTTCTTCAGTAGTTGAAGCTACTTCTATTTTGCAACAGCCGTCGTCGACTCAAGAGTTGACGTTAACTATTACACCCACAACCACTCCCCAAATAAAGAGTGGTTCGTAGATTAATGCGCGTAGTTTGCACAACACACACACTTAGAATCTCTCATCACTTCTATGCACTTATCTTCTTGCACTTTAAAGATTTCTAAAGCTTATTATTTTAATTCCAGACTCTCCTATGGGGCGCAGCGGCTCGTATTATGACGATTTCCAGCGCTACGGGAGGCGTAGCCAGTATGATTACAGGCGTTACCTCCCTTCCTACAGAGAGTCGGATGAAGAGAGGGCTGCCCGAAAGGCTCATGAAAGGAGGACCGAAGAAGAACATCGTGAAAGAAGGGAGAGAGAAGAGCGCCATGATTCTTGGCAAAAAGGCGATGACTCTCACAAGAGAAAATCTCATGACGATCGAGGAAAAGGTCACATGAGTGAAGACTTAAGCAAACGAGCTCGTCACAGTGAAAAGCAGGCCTCTACTACTCCTGAGAAAGTTACTATTCCTGCCTCACTTGACATCCCTTCTGACTCTCCCGCTCTTGGGAAATCAGATATTCAAACGATAATTAACAGGCCCAAATTTCAAGTTGGACCGGGTCCTGCCACTCTGCAGAGCCGATTTCCTCAATGGTGCCTTAAGGGGGTGAGGTTCGACCTAGACTTGGTCCCCATCGACAAGTCTGCTATGTTGCGCAATCTTGATGCAGTCAAGCTCGATATCGAGAGGATGTCAAACTGGCAGAAGCTTGTCGATGAGCTTCAAAGAGTTAACCGTGCCAACATAGAGGCCATGCTTACCATGGAAAACGATAAGGCCGAATGGCAAAAGGTCGTTGAGCAACACGACACCGAGATGAGGAACATTGCTTCTTACAATGAGGAGCTTGAAGCAAAAGTCGAGGAATTGAAACATGAACTTGCTGCTTCCTCTACTTCCTATTCTCAAAAAGAAGAAGTGCTCCTGAAACAAGTGAGAGACGCTCACGCTAGCCAAAGGGATGCCGAAGACAGGCTAGAAGTACAAAAAAGAATCAGTGAAGGCTATGCTACTGATATTGCTGAGCTCCGAAAGAAAAACAACTCCCAGGAGGCGGAGATACAAATGCTTAAGCTTCAGCTTGCCAAAACTGAAAGGGAGCGTGATGAGGCTGTCGCCGGCAGAATCGCAGCTGAAGAATCTCACGAGGCGACTAAAAACAGCATCAGCTCAACATTATTCGACTTCTATTTGCACAGCGTCTTGGGGCGTGGAAGCCTTGCCTTTCTAGGCCCCAAGTATGAAATCACACTGGCTGAAGTTTGGGAGACAACACTTGATATGCTCGGAGGTAAAGGTGCTGGATATGCTGAGTCAGCCCTTGAAGAGCATTATCTTGATAACGAAGCCCGTGCCGCTCTTGCCAAGGGTAAGGAGCAGCTTGCCAGAGCGCGGGCCGGGATGGCAGAAGAAGAGCGTTCTGAAAAAGAAGTACCGCCTACCATCCCCGAACGTCCTCTAGTTTCTCCTGAGGTGGACATTACAGGCCCTAGTGCTCATTTGCCGCCTCCTACAAGAACTGGGGTAATCACCCCTACTGATGAAGAGGCTTTGGAGGACATTGGGGCTCAGAATTATGAGATTGAACTGACAAAGCCAATATCTTCAGGTAATTTCGACATTGGTCCGATTCAGGTGGATTGCCTGCTTATTCCTCAAAAATTTGATGAGCTTCTCGATTACCTCCTGAATCTCGATGAACCCATATCTCCCTTCTTTCGGGAAGATACTAACATTTTCAATTTTTCTTCTTCTGCAGTTGAAACAACAAGTGCCGTGCAGACTTCGCCTTCTCTGGTTATTCCTCCTCCATCTCTTCAAGTGACTCCTTCTTCTGCTTCACAACCTGGGTCACAAGAGGAGAAAATTGAGGCTCTTCATGGTTTGGATGACCCTGTTGCCTCGCAGGAGCAGAAAGATGAGGGACTCGAAGGAGGCGAGATCTCTCCGGAGCGGACTCCTTCTGACGACGTAGTTTTGTCCGCTCTCGTTACTCCGGGGAGTGAGTCTTCTTCGCAGAGAAGAAAGAAGCTTGGGACATCGAAGAGGAGGGGGAAGAAAATTATCACCACTGAAGAGGAACCGGAAATTGCGCCAGTTGTACCTCCCTCCCCTTCTTCCCTTATACCCACTGGCCGACCTGAAAAGCTGGTCATTCGGTCGGGTACAAAGGCAGTAAAAAGAAGTGAAGACTTTAGCTTCTTGTCTTTTGTATGAACTGGCCGAGAGTTGTGCGGGTACCGGCCCCCGCTTTTATTTTGAAACCTGTATCTGCATTATAGTTGAATAAAATGATTCTTCGTTTGTACAAACTTCTGTTTGAATTTGAGAATGCATTTACTATTTATTTTTTGCACAAGTTTATTTACACGATATTGCAGCGAGCTTATGGCATGTTACTTGAGCGTTACCTTTTGCTGGTTTGGCTATACCATATTGTGTGTAATTATACTATATTGCCCCCATTCCATAAGTTTGCTGCAATATTCTATACTTCGAGGGGACTTGCACTCATATTTGCTAAAGAATAATTATTTTATTCTTTAAAGAAATTTTTTGTAAAGTACAACTCCCTTCGTATAAGTTTCTACGCTTTGTCGTTCGAAGAAATCACTTTTTTCTTTTGCTTATGTGCATATTTTACCAAGTGAATTCCTCTATGTGGTAAAGCGGACCTCTGAAGGGTACTTTAACTTCTTTTTTTTTTTTTTTAACGATCATTTTCCATAGTAGGTAAATTACTCTTCCTTCGAAAGTTAAAGTACGCTTTTGATGAGGATTTTTTTTAATACAAAGTTGTACCTCTGAGGAGGGATTTTTCACGTTTCAACACTTGGAAGTTTTATTTCAATCTCGGTGAAACGTGTACCTCCAAAGAGTTGTGCCTTTGAAGAGAGCCTTTTCACGTTTCAACACTTGGAAGTTTTATTTCAATCTTGGTGAAACGTGGGCTTCCGAAGAGGTCTTTCTTCTTGATGGTGTCCCCGGGAGGGGGTTGTACCTCTAAGGAGGGATTTTTCACGTTTCAACACTTGGAAGTTTTATTTCAATCTTGGTGAAACGTGTACCTCCAAAGAGTTGTGCCTTCGAAGAAAGCCTTTTCGCGTTTCAACACTTGGAAGTTTTATTTCAATCTCGGTGAAACGTGGGCTTTCAGGAAGGTCTTTATTTTGTTTTTGCATTTCAACTTTGGTGAAGTGAAATTCCGAAGAGCGGTTGTTACACTTCAACTCCTGGCGAAATGTGCCTCCGAAGAGGGCTTTTATTTTGTTTACATTTCAACTCTGGTGAAGTGAAATCCTGAAGAGCGGTCATAGCACTTCAACTCCTGGTGAAATGGGCCTCCGAAGAGGGCTTTTATTTTGTTTACATTTCAACTCTGGTGAAGTGAAATCCCGAAGAGCGGTCATAACACTTCAACTCCTGGTGAAATGTGCCTCAGAGAGGGTTTTCATCGCCTGGAAGTTACTCTCTCATGGTTGGAGGGTCATGACTCCTCCAATCTTTTTTGTTGAGTAGAGAACTTTCTTTTTTGTGGCGTATGACCCATTAGAGGTCTTTTATCCTCCGAAGAGTTGCGCCTCCAAAGTGGACTTGTGCTGCTGATGGTAGCTTTGGTTGTTCCTCTATTCACTTGCTTATGCCTTTTCAGCGATCCTCTCTTTTTTTCCTTTTTTTTTTTTTCCTTTTTTTTTTCCTCTTTTCAAGTTTTCATTCCCCTTTTCTCGCAAGTGGCTTGTTTAATCCAAGGAAGTGTACTTCATTGTCTGGCAAGTTCGTGAGAACGGGCACTAGCTTCCTAATTGGATGTTTGTTTGTTCAAACAATCTCAATTTATCAGCAAGGGCTCGTTTCTATCGAAATCATTAGCCGTTCAATTGAAGTATTTCCTATCTAGGATTTGAATTCGGGGTCTTTGTGACTTGAAATTTGTTTGTTGAATGATGGTGAGAATCGCTCGGTCTTATTATGCGCAAGTTTTATTTCCATTGTCTGCAAAAATTTAAATCGACATTTCAGCAATACATTTTATGTACTTTTATATCGAAAACAAAGCAAACATATAATAATAATAAGGAACACAAGATTTATAGTGGTTCGGCCACGAAATTGGGCCTACATCCACTTTATATTCTTTCATTATTTACTTGCATCAGTTTCACAATTGCTTCCAATTACAAGAATCATACATTGATAATTCTTTTTACAATGTTTCAACAAAATTTTCAAGTAAAGTATGGACGCAAATGGCTGCTGTTCCATGCCCTTGGAATTTGATCTCCATCAACAGTGGTGAGCTTGAATGTGCCGTCAAGAAGCTTCTGACCTATTACATACGGTCCTTCCCAATTTGGCCCAAACACACCTGTCGCGGTCATAATTCTCTTCAGGACTAGATCTCCAATTTCAAAGCTGCGTTGACGAACTTTGGAATTGAAATGTCTGGCTATCCTTTGCTGATGAGCTGCAACTCTGAGGTTAGCTTCATCTCTTTTTTCATCAAGGAGATCCAGCGCCTCAAGTTGTAGCTTCTCATTTTCTGCTTGATTGAAATGGATTCTTCTGTGTGAAGGGACCTCTGTTTCAACCGGGATCATTGCTTCCGATCCGTATGCTAACGAAAAAGGAGTATGCCCAGTTGCAGTTTTGTGAGTAGTTCTGTATGCCCATAGTGCAAGTGGTAGTTTATCGATCCAACCACCTTTTGCTCTTTCGAGTTGCTTTTTGATGGTTGATTTGATGATCTTGTTCACTGCTTCCACTTGCCCGTTTGCCTGCGGATGAGCTACTGCCGAAAAGCTTTTCTGGATTTTGAATCGTTTGCAAAAATCCTGGAATTCCTCGCTTTCAAACTGAGTACCATTGTCTGTGATTATTTTCTGAGGCACACCGTATCTGCAAATGATATTCTTGGTCACAAAGCTTATCATTTTCTTAGAAGTGATAGTAGCCAATGGTTCAGCTTCAGCCCATTTAGTAAAATAATCAACTGCAACAATAGCATATTTAATCCCTGATTTAGCAGTTGGTAGCGGCCCAATGAGATCCATTCCCCAAATTGCAAATGGCCATGGACTGACCATCTGTGTGAGTTCGGTAGAAGGTGCTCTAGGAATTTTGGCAAATCTTTGGCATTTGTCACATTTTCGGGAGTAATCTGCAGCATCTCGATTAATTTCTGGCCAAAAATATCCGTATCGGAGAATTTTCTTTGCTAATGTTTGACCACCTGAATGATCACCACATTCTCCTCCATGCACCTCAGCTAGGATTGTTTTGGACTCTTCCCGGGATACACATCGAAGCAATGGCATTGAGAATCCCCGTCTGTACAATCGGCCATCCTGAATTACATAGCGAGAGGCTTTACTTAGTAGCTTTCGTCTTTCTATCGAATTTTCTGGCAGAGAACCTCTGAGTAGGTAGTCCAGTATTGGAGTCATCCATGACTCTTGTTCTTGAGATACATTCATAATCCAGTCTATATCCATCTCGTCTATACTCGGTGCTGAAAGGACTTCTACAGGGACCAATCCCAATAGTTGAGCTTCACCAGAACTTGAATACTTTGCGAGGGAATCTGCCTTCATATTCTCTTCCCGAGGAATGTGGCTTATTGAATAGTGATCAAGTTCACATAGGAGTTCCCAAGCCTTTGACAAGTAGGAAGGCAGGTTTCCACCTTTTGCTTGAAATTCCTTCTTGACTTGGCATACAATAAGCTGAGAATCACTGAAGATCTGTAATGCTCGAATGTTTAGCTCTTTAGCGATTTTCAGACCTGCAATAAGAGCTTCATATTCTGCTTCATTGTTTGTTGAAGGAAATTCCAATCTCAATGCATAACATAGTGATCGACCTTCAGGAGTTTCAAGTACCACTCCGGCTCCAGAACAGTAGTCATTTCTTGCGCCATCAACATACATCTTCCACTGGATTGGGGAACTATTGATCGTTTCTTCCTCACCATTGTCTTTCTCTGTGAATTCTGCAATGAAATCAGCTAAAGCTTGTCCGTTGATTGCTTTTCGGGGGTGATAGGTGATGTCATATTGACTGAGTTCAATGTTCCATTTTAGAAGGCGACCCGAAGTTTCAGGGCGAAATAGGACTTGCTTTAGAGGTTGATCAGTGAGTACTTTGATAGGATGAGCTTGGAAATATTGCCTCAGTTTCCTTGATGCAACTAGTAGGCAATAGGCGAGTTTTTCCAACTTGGAGTAATTCAGCTCTGCCCCAGTGAGTCTTTTGCTGATATAGTAAACCGGATGTTGAATCCTTTTGTCTTCCCGTATCAGCGCTGCACTTAGAGCATGAGATGATACTGCCAAGTATATAAGAAGATCCTCACCATTGCCTGGCCTAGAAAGTATTGGAGGCATTTCCATATGACGGATCAACTCATCGAAGGCTTTTTGGCATTCGGAAGTCCATTCAAAATTCTTCTTTCCTTTCTTCAGGGCGTCAAAGAATGGGATGCATTTATCAGTGGCTTTGGAAATGAACCGACTCAGGGCGGCGACCTTTCCGTTGAGACTCTGCAATTCCTTCTTTGTTCTAGGAGCTTTAACTTCTTTCAAGGCAGTAATTTGAGCTGGACTAGCCTCAATGCCCCTAGCACTGACGATGAAACCTAAGAACTTTCCGGACTCGACCCCAAATGTACATTTCAGAGGGTTAAGTTTCATTCTGTATTTCCGGAGGACTGCGAACATTTCTGCTAAGTGTTCAATGTGATCCGCTGCTTTCCTGGACTTCACTAACATGTCGTCGACGTAGACTTCCATAGTTTTTCCCAATTGCGGTTTGAACATAGCATTAACAAGTCTTTGGTAGGTTGCCCTTGCATTTTTCAATCCGAAGGGCATAACTCTGTAGCAATAAAGTCCAACATCTGTGATAAAGCTTGTATCTTCCTGATCCGGCTCGTGCATCATGATTTGGTTATAACCGGAGTAAGCATCCATGAAAGATAACAATTCATGTCCTGCAGTTCCGTCTACCAGTTGATCGATCCTGGGTAATGGGAAGCAATCTTTGGGGCAAGCCTTGTTTAGATCAGAAAAATCAATGCACACTCTCCATTTTCCATTAGCTTTCTTGACCAACACAGGATTTGAAACCCAATTCGGATATGTAGATTCTTTGATGAAGTTATTTTCCATGAGTCGATCAACTTCTTCTCTTAATGCTGCTGACCTTTCTGGACCTTGGGTTCTTCTTTTCTGTTTAACTGGCGTAAACTTTGGGTCAATATTCAGAGCGTGTACTGCAACTTCTGGGGATATTCCACACATATCGGCATGAGTCCAAGCAAAGACATCCAGATTTGCTTTCAGGAAAGATATCAAGATATTCTGAATTGACACATTAAGCTGTGAACCCACATTTAACACCTTATTTGGGTCCTTCGGGTCAACAGGTACCGGAACTGTCGTTTCCACCGGTACCACTCTATTTTCCCCTACACTGGCTTTTCTGGGATCCATTTCTTTCCGTGCCCCGCTGTGCTCTCCAGTGCAGGGTCCGCCCCGTAATTGCTACAAGGCTGGTTCCTTGATGCGGACTGGGGTTGCCGCATCCTTTCCCATTTCTCTTTTTCTTGACTCTCGCAGCTCTGTCAAATAACATTCTCGCGCAGCATTTTGATCCCCTTTTATAATTCCTACTCCATTGTCAGTAGGGAATTTAATAGTGAGGCACCACGGGGCTAGGATAGCTTTTAATGCTGCGAGTGTTGGACGGCCAAGAAAAGCATTATAAGCAGAAAACTCATCGACAATCACAAATGTTTGCTTGCGGACCACTTTCCTTTCTGCTTCCCCAAGTTCTACAAGCAGGTCGATGGTCCCAATTGGTTGCTTTGGCTCCCCAGTGAAGCCAGTGATCTTCTGTGATGAGGCCTGTACATCGATCATAGGGATTTTCATCTGGTCAAATGTCTTCTTGAAGAGGATATTACATGATGCTCCGCAGTCGATGAGGACTCTTCTGACAATAGCCGGTCCAATACCAGCCGAGATGACCAAGGGATCTAGGGTAGGAGCTTCTATACCTGTGGAATCTCTGGCTCTGAAAACAATATCATCGCTGAAAGTTTTCTGTTGTTTCAGGGGCGTAGTGTCTTCTAAAACAAAGACGTCTTCTTCGGCTGGAGCATATTTCAAAGCCCTGGAATATCTCTCCATCTCACCCCAGCTCTTGCCAGCTGGGTGAGGCCCTCCTGTAATGACATTGATAACGGGCCTTCCGGATTCATGTCCCGTAGCTTTCTCACCTGTCCTGGGCTGATGAATAGGAACCTGTTGCCCCTGACTTGACGATGCAGGATTGTTGCTATTCTTCTTCACAAATTTCTGCAGTTTGTTCTCTCTCAGCAACTCTTCAATCAGATTTTTCAACTGACGGCATTCATCAGTTTCATGACCGGGTTGATTGTGGAAGCGACAGAATTTCCCACTCTGTATGGCTTTTTTCCCGGTCCTCAAAGGGATAGGTTTAGGGAAATCGACGGAATCTTTAGTGGCCAGGTAGATGTGCTCCGGTGTATGTGATAATGGAGTATATTCTGATGGCTTGAAGGATCGGGGCTTCTTCAGATTACCCTGTTTCTTCCCATTATTATTCTCCCTATTTTGACTCACCGATTCATTCTTGCGTGGAGCGACAGTGTTGTCTTCTGCTTTCTCCAACACCGTCTTTACTGGTAAAGGACGGCTTTCCAAGCGAATGAATTCATCTGCTTTTTTGTAGAACTTTTCGAGAGAGGTTGGCTCCTTCATATTTAACCATTTTCCAAATTCGCTTGACTTATCAATAGCCCTCATCAGATAAGTCAATATCATTCGTGGTTCAGCATTGTCCACCTCAGCCAGTGCTATATTAAAGCGGTTCAAGAAGGATCTGATAGACTCACCAGGATTCTGCTCTAAACTCGATAGTGACATAATGTCCTTGGCCTTCGAAGCATATAGTTTAAACTGCTCCTTGAATTTTCTGGTCAAGTCTGAAAACTGATCGATAGATCGGACTGGCAACTTGGTGAACCATAGTAGAGCCACCCCTTCCAGGTATACGGGGAAATATCGACACTTTATTTCGTCAGAGGCCCTGGCACCTGTCATGTGCCAATCATATTTATACAAGAACTCATTCGGATCACTTGTCCCTTTGTATGCTGGAATAGTCGGAGGGACAAACTTCCTTGGAAATTCCGCCTTCAAGATTTTTTCAGTGAACGGAGTTTTACTTGGAGCGAAACCCCATTCCTTCTCATCTTCAACCCTTTGCATACTTTCTTTCATGATCTGCCGGACCATTCCAGAAAGATATTCCTCATCATGCCGAATTCTAGATCCACCAGCCTCAGGAACTGCCTGCTCAAAGGGACTAGTAGCCCTTTCAGGAGCGTTCCTCTCACTAACCTCATGAATGTTGCCAGCACAGTTCCTTTCATTACAAGCTGGTTGATTGTTTGCCCCAAGTAAATCGTTCAATTTATTCAGAATCAGAGCATTCTGGGCACTTTGAGCCTCTAATTGTGCATTTTGGGCGTTTATCTGCTGGTTTAGCCCTAGAATCACAGCATCCAATTCCGCTTTCGTAACTCCAACAGACGGAGTGGGTTGATTAGGTACAGGGGAAGCGGAGGTTCCCTCTTGAATGTTTCCAGATCTGATAGATCTACTTTTCCTTCCAGGAGCCATAATCTCAGATAGACTTCTGGTTTTTAAGGAAATTCTTTCTTCAAATCTCTGTGAAGCAATGATGACAGTTTTCCTGAGTTCAGTTCTCAGTGAAAGCACCAAAAATATTAATGCTAAAATGTGAACGCTAACACCCCGGTGTGTAAAGTGTAGTTGTGAAAGCACCACCCGATAGATCGGGAAAGAATTACAAACAAGTAATAGCAGAAAAGCAGTAAACAACAACGATTTTATAGTGGTTCGGCTTAAGGGTATAGCCTACGTCCACTCTAAATACTTTTATTAATAATCCCGTTACAAACTGATATAATTCTTCTCAAGTACAATACGCTTCAAGTTACAAGTGATTTGGAACGAGTCTTAAGCTTCAATGTCGATTAAAGTTCTTAGATTCATGTTGAAGATGTGTGGTTTCTTCGTGAATTTCTTTGATGCATTCCTCTAATCTTGGAAGCTCTAAGTGTCGATGAAGTTCTCAATGCAGCAAAGTAACGGTGTGTGAAGAGAATGCGCCAAAAGTCCTTTGAATGTTGGAGAAGGGTGCCTATTTATAGAGAGTTCTGATTCTGAAATTTGCCAAGTCCTAAACCGCGGTCGATCTAAGTTAAGTCGTAGCCGACTTAATATGAGTCGTGGTCGGTCCATCTGGCCCCCTTCTGGCTTCACAGGAGTTCACTTGCACAAGTCCTAGGTCGCCTCCGAGTCAACACCACCTCTTCTCAGTAATGTGGCATCGGACTTATATTCAGTGGCCTTGGGTCGTGAACGACTTAACATAGGTCATAGGTCGGTCGCGACTTAGGTGTAGTTCATGATCTTGTCCCTGTCCTAAGTGGTTAGATCGGTAAATTCTCTGGATGGTTAGGTCGTCTTCTGTCTTAGGTCGGTAGCTATCTTAGGTCGGTAGCCATCTTGTTAAGTTTTAGGTCGGTAACTGTTTAGCCCTAAGTCGGTATCCATTTGGGCCTTAAGTCGGCATCTCCTTAGCCTGTTAGGTCGGCACCTCTCCGAGTCTTAAGTCGGCATGCTACTCAAGCTCCTTAGGTCGGTATCCCTTCGTGCCTTAGGTCGGTCTCCCTGATAAGGCAGTTAGGTCGGCATTCCTATTAAGGCAGTTAGGTCGGCAACCAGTTAAGTCGGCAATCTCCCTAGACTGTTAAGTCGGTATCTATGTTGAGTCAGTAGCCTCATTGAAGTGTTAGGTCGGCAACCCTTTGAATCTTAGGTCGGCACCCCTGTTGAGCCTTAAGTCGGCACCCTTGTTGAGCCTTAGGTCGGCATCTCCTTGAGTCGCAGAGTCTAAACCGAGGCGGAGTTAACAGTGATAATAACACTTATTTTTATAATAGCAACCTGAAGATTAAGATATCTAATAACAAAATATTCTCCACCCTTGATGGCAATAATACTAAGCCAGAAGCCATAATGTAGTTACTCAGCTTTCGTCCATTACTTCTCAACCATCTTACGCAACCAGGAAGACCACTCTATCACTACTAAGACTATAAGCCAACTTCATCTCTCCAAACTATCTAAATAATAAGCCAATATGCTACAAGAAGATATTTAAGATGAAGAAATTCAACAAGCCCTCCCCAAGAGTGCAATGGACATGATGGTTTTAATTAGGTTTTCATCATCACCTGTGGGAGTACCGTTAATAAGAAATATACAATGGTATCTCAAAATTTCTTCAGAAGCAATAAGATGCTAAGGAGCATAAACTCTATAATTATTTATCTCATCCCTAAATTTAAAAGACCATTATCTGTTGGTGAATTCAGACCTCTAAGCTATTGTAACACCATTTATAAATGCTTAGCCAAGGTCCTTATCGAAGATAGTTCTTGCAAAACTGATATCAATTAACCAAAATGCCTTCATTAGTGGAAGAAATATATTGATAATATCTTGCTAACTCATGATCTTATAAAGGTTATGATTGCAATTACCCAAGCCCAAGATGTTGTCCTAAAGTGGATTTAATAAAAGCATATGAAACTACCAAGTGGGAAGTCATTTCATATGATTTAATGGGAATGGGGTTTCCAATCAGATTTTTCAAAGGTCTAGAATCCTGTATAACCACTACCAAATTTTCAATGCAAGTAAATGGACAACTACGTGGATACTTCAAAGGCACTCAAGGCCTAAGACAAGGTGATCCATTGAACTCTTATCTCTTCATTGTTATCATGGAACTATTGATAGCCATCTTAAAAGTCAAACACAATAAAAGAAACTTTTTAATAACTATCCCATATGCATTAATCCTTCAATTACAAGCCTATGTTTTTCAGATGATCTAGTAATTTTCTCAAAAAAAAACCTTAAGGCCTTATTTGATTTGCTATTTTAGTTTTGGGTATTCGTCAAAAAAAGCATAATGCATGTATTTTTTTGGAAAAGGCCAATTTGAAAAATGTAGTTAACATACAAAATGGTTGTTTATGCGTTTTGGAAAATAACAAAATCATAGAAATGATCCATCCCTCAATCCTCTCCATCGTCCCTCCATCATCGTCTGCTCTTTCCATATTTTATAATGATTTTGAAAATGCAAAACACAAAACTCAAAATGAAACCAATCAGACCCTAAATCTTTAGAAATATCTCTATGGCTTTATTGGACTTTAAGAAGTTATCTAGACTACAAACGAACAAAGCTAAATCCTTTGTCTTAAAAACAGGTGTGCCTCATCAATCTAATATCAATACTACTAATGCAAACGATCCTAATCTCATGACAACTAGAATGAATTATCTGGGATCCCCGCTCACCTCCACTAGAATTTGTAAAAATCATTGGCTCCAATTATATGAAAAATCATAAGTAAGCTAAATAGGTGGACTAATAAGTACTTAACCCAGGCAGGCCGGTTAATCATCTTAAATCCATCATTTATTCAAGGATCTTTATGATGCCTAAAAAATTGTTATGCATAATTGAAGCTGCATGCAATCAATTTTTAAGGTTCGGAAATACTTTTTCGAGGGAGAACTCCTTCATATTCCATAAAAATCTTCATGCCTCCTGAAAAATGATGGTTTAGAAATCAAAATTTTGGTTCTATGGAACCAAGCTTCAAACGCGGTTCACATGAGCAACTTATTTTGTCATTACAATTCCGTTTGGAGTTTGGAATCAATGGTGTCTCAAGCACTATGTTTGTAACAAGGATTTTTTGCCAGTGGAAACTAAATTAAATTCAAGATGGGTCTAGAAAAAAATTATCAAATCATAAGAAAAAATTAAGCATATTATGCAGCTTTTAATTAATCCCAACTTCGATGCTTCTTTCTGGAATTCCCAATGGATTTCTTATGGAATTATTCTAGACGATCATTTGAGCTAGAATGATATTATGCAAGCTACAGTCGCTTGGAAGCAAAAATTTCTAAATACTATTATCATGGTAGTTACAACTTGCCACATTACAATATCCAAAATGTAAGATGGGTTTGGAGGAGTTTGAAAGGTTTGAAGCCACTAGTTAGTCTGAATCTATACTTTGGGTAAAATCTGCAAAAATACATTTTATTAACCTTGTTTATAAGGACATAGCTTCTCATTTGAATGATAACATTAATTCTTGGGCCTCTCACATATGGGATAACTTTGCCTCTCAAAAACTAAATTTCTTTTTATGGCATATGATTAAGAATGCGTTTCTTACTCAAGAAAAGCTATGCTATTTGGGATTATTAAACAATTCCACATGTCTATGGTGTGAGAATGCAAATGAAACTAATCCACACTTGTACTTTGAATGTTAAGGAACTTGTGCAGTTTGGAGAATAGTTATGCTAGTAGGAGGATTTCAAAACCCAGCTCATGATAGTTAAGAAGAATGGCATTCAATTTCAAAGTAACAAGATGGAAAAACTATATTCTTCAATCCTGATTCTTTCAATGAAGGTTGTAATATATGAAATCTAGAGAGAGAACATTAGGCTATTTAATAAGATGAAGAGGAAGCATCAAGAAATGGCTATGGAATGCATCATCCAAATCAGAAGAAGAATCTTATCATCGGCACAAGTATTGTATCTTCTAATCTTGAAAAGTGTATTTCTGAACTTTAGCTTGAGTTTTGTACTTCAACTTTTATTATTATATAGAATGAGCTAAGGGTACTCAATAATAACAATGTTTAAATTCAGACAAACTAATCAAATTAATTAAATTAAAATAATTCAATTCCCTTTTATTAATTAAGTGATTTAGTATAAACAAATATTTATGTACACTTCACATTAAAAAAGAGATCTTATGAAATTTAATTGAAGGTTTTTTTTTAAATTCACTCTGTTAACCTCATTACCAGTGCACCTGATCCAACAATGGTATAAGAGTAAGTAGATGATAGAGTTCTATCGAATTCTGATCTGTGACGAGGCATTGAATCTTACTCTTATATGTCCTAGGTTAAAAAGTGTGCATGATGTGTATGAGTTGAGAGGCTATATGAAAATTTTGCATCCAGTGGACCTTATTAGGTCACCCTAAAGGAGTTTGGATCCGGCTATCAATGATCTGAGAATGATATCAATAATGGTATCGGAGCCTGCATGTAAATAAATTAACAAACAATAAAGGCAATGCCTTAAGAAAAGTCATAGTAGATGAGTGTCTAGGAAAGAGTGTCTAAACTAAGCAGAAGGATACTCTAATTAAGGACCATTATATGTACAAAATCTCCTTATCTACTGAAACTTGGTCGGCTTATTGAAAGGGTCTAGGATATGCCTTTGTGGAAGACTTAAATTCTTTTTGAGTTTTAGGTTAATTCAAATAGCATATTTTAATGTTATAATGCAAATTTAAAATCATTTTAAATTAAGCAATTAATTAAATAACTTCATAAAGGGTTATAAAATATAAAATTATTTTGAATTAATTAATTAAATATAAATATTATATTTATAGATAGATTAAGTTGTTTAATTAATAAAAGAAATACTTATGAATATATATTACCAAATAAATTATAAATGTTACAATTAAAAGTATACATATCATATGTATAAATAAAATGCGAGATCAAAATAAATAAAACCCAAGAGATTTATGGAAATATACATTGGACGTATATAAACAATATCATAAGTTATAATTGTTATGTACTCTTCTTCCTTGAATGGTTAATAATACTCTACAAAATTATTTTATTCAATGAATTTAATAATAATCATGCTCTCCATCATTTAGAATATAAATAGAGTATCATACATATCTATGGTTGTTGAGCAACCTCAAGCCACAAAAAATCCATAGTGATGTATATATTGTCTTTAGATATATAAATGTTTTTGTAACTTTTTAAAGCAACCTCAGGAGTTACATAAAACTCCCTTATGATAATGATATGTCTAGGGTATCTAATGCAATTCATGATTTATTGAACAACCTCAAGGTCTTGAGATGATTAGCAATGTAGTTTAAAGTTGGTTAGGAGTTATATAAGAGATATAACTAGTAGAGGGTTACTCACTGTTTATGGGGACCGTGAGGAACCTCAAGGTCGTAGTAGCATGATAAATAGATCTTAACACCCAGTTAAGGAATTTATGAAATTTCCTTATCTCTTTTATGGTTTTAAGATATGCAAAATTCAATGAGAGCCTTAATACATAAATGTAATAAATTAATCTAATAAATAAAAGAACATAGTTGATATTATAATAATCTATGAAAATAAATTTGTATGGTTAAAATAATTAATAAATTTGTTTATAAATTGAAATATACCAAGTAAAATGAATTTAATATTGATGAGGAAATGCAAAATATACTCACTAATAAATCTATTAACATTTTTCGCTTCAAGTCCCATGCATTAGTCAAAATTATATAACCACTAAAAGAATTTGCGCCTTGGTCACTTAAGATTTAATTTTCTTGAGACTTAGTTTTGCCTTCTATGAGTTTGTAACAACCCATTATTTGAGCTATAATAATTAATTAATGAATTAATTTAATAATAAAATAAGTTTGTAAAATTGTCAAAATCGAGCTATGAAAGTTGTAACATTGAGTCTGTGGCGATTTTCATATCAATTTCCATATGTAACTTGTCAAAATTCGAGCTAGTATGAAGAAGTTACGAGACAAATAAGAATCAAACAAAAATGAAAAACATAATAGATCTGATAGAGGTCGACCCATGCAAAGGTTGAGTTGACCTATAGGACGACCCCTAATGAAGCAACATCGACTCGCCAAAACACCTGGACGTTATTTCGTCCAAGCACGAGTCGAACAACGTATTTTGCAATTTTCGTCAAAGCTCGTGCGTTCTTAGCTGTATCCGAGGTTCCTAGGGAGCCTATGGCATGGTTGCACTAGATTTGATCTTCAAATCCAACGGCCTGAGATCCCTAAATCACACTATAAATAGAACCTTAGGCCTAGCTATTTTTCTCATTCAAATTTTCTCCCAATTAGGTTCATTGCCTGAGGCTGAACCCTAAATAGAAATTTTTTCTAGGGAGAAAATCTTTTTGATAAAAATATTCTACGTCCTGGAGTGGATGCAAGAAGGATAAGGACTAGAGCTAAGGACCACAGGTGAATGTTTTGTGATTAATTTAGATTTTTAAGTAATTTAAAATAATAGGGTTCTTAATAGTTGTAGTTTTTCTACAATTTTGAGACAATTTTTATGTAATTTTGTTTACAGTCTATTTTTAAGCAAATTTCAGAAATTCTTCCAATCTATGTTATTCAGCTATTTGCAATTATTTATAGTTATTCACAGTTATTTACAGTTATTTACATCTGTTTTAAGTTGAAATTTAGCCTGTAAATGTTAATTTCTTTTTATTCCTTTTTGACGCGAATAAAACATTAAAAAGAAAAAACTCGCTAATAGGATTAAAATAGAAAAACACTAAATTACAGAAATCAGATGTAAAATAAGAAAAATTAAAATAAAATAGAGACAGACTGAAATACGCAAACTGAAGATATTTGCAAGTATTATTATACCTAGTAGTTATAACTAAAAAGAGAAAAATAGAAGAGTAACAATTGCGAGAACAATTATAACACGTAGGTTATATTAGAAAGGAGAGATAACAAAAGAGGCTTATTTTAAAACTTAGATCTTAAATTAAGTTAATAAGAAAATATAGCAAAGAAAGAAATAACATAAGAGGCTTATTTTAAAACTTAGATTTAGTTTAAAAAAATTATAGAAGTATGGCCCGTACCGGCAACATTCCCTTTCAGATCTAGGACCGATGGTCTCACAATAGTAGGTAAGGCTGGAACACGCTTATGCTGATTAGGGTAAATAAGTGGCCAATAGATAGAGGTTCAAATATGGGGATTTGGGCAAGGAGCGCAAAACTAGAAGATTGTTTGTAGGACCAGTAAAGGAAGCATTCCCTTTTAGGTCTAGGACAAATGGTCTCACAACAGTTAGGTGAGACTGGATGGCATTCCCTTTCAGTTTTAGGACTGATGGTCTCACAACAGTTAGATGAGGTTGGGCACGCTTTTGTTAATTAGGGTAAATAGGGGGTTAAATAGGTGGCGGCAGTTAGTGTGTACCGATGATGACCGAGCGTGCGACATCGATTAGGGTAAATAATTCATTATTGCGTACTAAGCGCACAGTTGTCTTTTGTTGTGACCAACTGGATTGGTTCACAGTGGCACAACAGAGATAAAATAGGTCAATCAATGGGTAGAATTAGGATTTCAACCTAATCAAGTTAGCAGTTGAGATAGGATTAGGGTTTTCAGCCTAATCACAACAGTTTAAGACAAGTGCAAACAATCAAATCAAACAACCTAAGCAAATAGTCAAACAGAATCAGAAATGGTATTTCACCCCAGTTTTATCTTTTCTGTATTTTTTCTTTCATGTTAGAACGATTGCTTAGTCTATTATCTTTATCTTTCTTAGAAATGCTAGTAACTACTTTCACGCACCAAACTTATTGTCTGACCCGCTCCTCTATTTCCATCTTTTTCCCCCAATAGTCCATCAGAGTTGTGTCGATTCAGGTTGCTTGGAGATACATTCCTGTTGTTTTCTCATTTCGGATGTATTCTTCTTCTCTTCATCTTTTTCATTTAGCTTATGATGGACTTGCACTTGTAAGAGGGATTACTGTTATTATTGTAACTTTTATACTCTGATTTTATGAGACCGAGATGTATTTTCATGAGACATGAGATATTTTGAGCTTTTGAGACAGGTTAAGTTTTTATGACTTGTTTTGAGTTATTATTTAAATGTTTCCGCCGTTTTTACTTATTTGTCTTGTAAATCTTAGTCTCTGTGAAGCTTTAGCTATATCTATAATGCACCACATCCTTTGGTGTGCCCTTTTTGGCCATATTAAGGGTGTGGGGGTGTTTTAGAGTTTCTATAAAGTAATATAAGAGTACAGATATTTGAATCATATTCGATCACATACAAAAGTTGTATGGTGAATGGTCGCATTCGTACAATATGAAGTTTAGTGAAAATATTTCGCTCGAAATGAGCAACTAAACAATAGTGAATCATCATGTGTTCAATAAGATTGAATACATAATGATCTTATTGTGTTAGAAATAATACAGACCAAGATCTACAAGATAGATCAAGGAATTCGATCTTTGAAATGTCTATTTGATCGGTTTATGTATTTGCAACTTATTTGATCGGTTTATGTATTTGCAACTTATTTGAAATCCTTAAAACATCAAGATGATCGGATGCATTTTTGTAAAGAGTTCGGTGCATTCTTATATCCCCTTTGAATAGGTCAAATTTTCAAAAGAGAAAGCGAAAGTTTAGGAATGGTAATAATACTGGTACAATTAGGATGAAGAGGGTAGATTGTCACTTCTTCTTTATGAAGAGACATTAGTAATGCAATTGGTTAACTATTCATTAACGCTTAGTAAGGGAACAAGAAATATGGTTTCCTTCTAAATGTGTTTTTCTAACATAATATTGGTTTCAACAAAAAAAATTCTTTGAGTTCGAGATGTTTGATATAATACTGTAAATTGTAAATTAGTTATAATAAAGAAAACAAATAGCCTCTAGTAAGTAGGTGAATCGAGCTTTGTATTTCAAACGTTCTTGTTATAACAACAAAAATAATGGGAGCATACATATAACACTTACAGTTGATGCATTTTGTTTTGAATAATTACTTCCATGTATGCCAAAAATTATTTACGAAGTAATACCTATTAACTGGCCTTTCGGCAAGGCCGTAGACAGGTGGATTTAACTATAATGGTTGCTCGATTATCGAGATTGATATATAATGGACTTTGGTCAACTGGATGGATAGGCAACCAATCACAGATGATAATCATGATTGTGCAGCCGGGATTCACCATAGTCGATGGATGAAGGCTATTGGGTACACGAAACTTGGGTTTCGATGAGTCGCAAGTTGCCCTGGATTTGCTTCGAGTCATATGGAGTCGAGCTTCGAGTCGTATGAATGGTTTCTTCGAGTATTTTGGGCGGCTCGACATGAGTGGCTCAGCATTGATGGCTCGGTCAGGGTGGCTCAGTAATGGTTGCTCGTCATTGTGGTTCAGTCAGGGTGGTTAGTAATGATGGTTCGACACTTAAAGGTGGATTGGCCTGAGGGATTGGCAAATGTGGTTCGGTGGAAGCTCATTCGGTCAGCCAGGTAGGTTCGGTCAGATAAGGGACTGGCTTGGGATGGGTCGGCATCGAGTTGCCCGATGTTGGAGTATGAACATGGCTTGTCTTAGGTGGATCGGTGTAGTTGGGATAAGTAGGAAGGCTAGTGATCGGCTGGAGTGGGTCGACATAGGCCGGTCGGCATGTGTGGATCGGCATAGGTCGGTCGGCGCGTGTGGTTGGGGCTAAATTTTGTTACGGATCGGCATAGGCAAGAGGATGAGCTGCTTCGAGTTCTGGACTAGTTTTTTTCGAGTTTTGGATAGGCTTGCTTCGGGACAGTGCTTTGGCTACTTTGGTTTGGCTTATTAAGGAACGGGGATCGGTGAATGCGGCTCGGCCTACCTGGTTCGGTCGTAGTGCAAAGCTTGGATCGGCAATAGCCTTGATAGGCCCGGATTACTCAGGAGGTCCAACTATCTGGATTTGCCTATAAATACAACAAGCAAGGCTTTAGAAAATGGATCTTCTTTCTGCTCTCTGACTTTCTCTTCTCTAAGGCTAAGGCACTCAGCCGTTGTTAAACTTTGAATTGTAACTGTAATTGATTATTACAGCAATAAAAAGGAAATTCCTAGAGTGGATGTAAGTTGGAGTTAGCCGAACACTATAAAATCTATTGTTCTTTACTGCTTTCATTTTAATTTTTGTTGTTCTTCATATTAATATCTCTATTATCTATGAGTTGTGACCGGTATTTGGTGCTTTCTTTTGGATTTGGGTGTTAGTGACCAATTTTGGCGCTAACATTTTGGTGTTTTCACTGAGAAAGCTAGCACTCAGGGATTTAGGAGCTTGAATTCTAGAAAGCAATGGCTAGACCACCAACAAGAAAGCAGGAAGCAGAAAAAAGTCAGCAAAGAGGGAAGTCAGGAGGCTTCCTTTAGAGGTAATCAAGCCTCTGTCTACATCACTAGGGACGAGATGCTGGCCATGATGAATTCCATGCAAGAGTAGATGATAAAACAGTAAGAGGAGATGATGCAGGATCTTCTTAGGCAATTTGGACAATCGGGAACTGCAGGTGCTCAAGTTTTTAGAGCTGGATTAGAGGGACATAACCAGCAGGCAGATGAAGTGACTCAGTAAGAGGCAGCTCCCAATCAACAAAAACTATTAACCTGGATGGACAAGACTTGGGGGTACACCGCTGGATATTGCGAGACCAACCCTTGGAGGGATATCAGGTGATTCTGTGCAACCCGGCATCAATAGAAACGCAGGAGTATGTGACAAGGAATATGTGTAAGAATTCCCACGCGGAGTTGGAGAGCAGTTAGGAAATATGGATAGGAGGCAACCCTTGGTTGGAAAAACTGGATTGGCTGACATTATTAGGCGGACTATTCGCAGAGGTCTGGCAAATAGAGATTTTGAGGGAGTTAACAAAAGTCCATTTACCTGAAACATCAGGATAGCTAGGAATCCACCCGACTTCAAGCTACCCACTTTGGAAGTATACAATGGTAAGATGGATCCCACTGACCACTTAATGAGGTACACAAGGCATTTGGAAGTGCTGGGGCCATCAGAGGAGGCCATAGCCCGATATTTCCCCCCGTACTTGACCGATTAGCTGCTATGTGGTTCAAACAGCTAGAGGATGGATCCATCGGAACATGGACAGAACTGGTAGATAAGTTCTTAAGTCAGTTTTGAGTTCACATAAAAAGGCCAAAGAACATGATGACACGGACGTCAGTTAAATAGGGGCGGATGAATCGCTCAAGGCATTCTTAACTCAGTTTAATGCAGCAGTTGCTTTGGTGGATCGGCATGATCCATCAATGGTTCTGATGGCTGCGGTATCGAGAGTCAAGGATAATTCGAATTTCAAAGTATCGTTGACACAGGATCCACCAATGGATTTCGGGGAATTCTTTCATGAAGCTGAGAGATTTCTTCAACAAGAGGATGCATGTTTGGATATGAGGTCAAGGGAAGTAAACATGGTTAAGGATGTAGAACTGCCCAACGAAAGCTCGGGTAAGGACAATGATAAAGGAAAGAGGAAGCTTTGGGGAGAACCAAAATTCTCCACTTACACATGATTGAATGCAACTCTAGAGTGGATATTCTTGGATACTCGGGATCGCCTTCCTTATCGGAGGTCGGAAAGGAGGGAACCCTCAGAACGTGAAAGGGCATCGGGAAGGCACTGTCTCTTTCATGACTTGGATGGGCATGATACTAACAGCTGTAGGCATCTAAAGGATATGATCGAGGAACATGTAAGGAATGGTCAGTTGCGGCAATATTTAGGAACTCGGAATGCGGCGGTGGAACTGGAGCGGCCACCTCCAACCTTGAACGACGAAGGTGCGAGGCCCAGGAATGGTGGCCGGTTGGTCATCAACTAATCGTGATGGTTTGGAATACGTAACAAACTCCGGGAAAACGGCCAAACCACTTACTCATGTACGGGGTCAGAGATAACCCTTAGGCATGCTCTGAGATGATGGTTTACTGAGATGCCTCAGTTTGTGAAATCTGTTTTTTTCCTTTTGGCTTGGACGTTCAATTTTTCTGCTTCAGTATTGAAATTCGGTTTGAACTCCCGGTTTTGTTGGTTTCTTGGTTTGGATGTTGGTTTGGATGCTCACTTTTTGATTTGGATTTTGATTTGGACTTTTGATATGGATTTCTGGTATGAATTTGGGTCTCAGATTCAGTTTTGATTGACTTTTATCTGGTTTTTGGCTAAAAGGTCGTTGAGTATAGACTATGCTCGGCAAGGGTCCAGAGAGACCAAGATTCGGCCAGGACTTAGGCCCATATTATTTATTAGTTGCTATTTCAGGTCATCGAATATGGACTATACTCGAAAAGGGTCCGGAGCGACCAGGATTCGGCTTAGGACTTAAGCCACGACATAACTTAGCGTTCAGGGACACTGAACCAAGAACACCAAGGCATCGCTATACATAGGTCATCAGGTGCAGGTTGCACTTGGTAAGAACCCGAAGACGTTACATATTTGGATATTGGCTATGAATAGTTAAGGATTCGAACATGGACTTGGAGCGGTCCAGGATTTGGATATCGATCCAGAGAGGTCATGGATGCGATTATTGATTATTGGATTAAATAGATTAGATTATGGATCAGATAGCATGGCTAGGATGACATGTGGACTTTGTACGATGGATTAAAATCTATTCAAAACACGCCTTCTCTCGCAAGGCATGTTTTGGGGGGCAAAATGTTAACCCGCCTTTCGGCAAGCCCGTAGACATGCAAATTTAATTATATTGGTTGCCTGATTATCGAGATTGATATACGATGGATTTTGGTCAATTGGATGGATAGGCAACCAATCACGGATGGTAATCATGATTGTGCAGCCGGGATTCACCATAGTCGATGGACGAAGGCTATTGGATACTCAAAACTTGGGTTTCGATGAGTCGCAAGTCGTCCTGGATTTGCTTCGAGTCGTATGGAGTCGAGCTTCGAGTCGTATGGAGTCGAGCTTCGAGTTATATGAATGATTTCTTCGAGTCTTTTGGGCGGCTCAGCTTGAGTGGCTCGGCATTGATGGCTCAGTCAGGGTGGCTCGGTAATGATTGCTCGGCATTGTGGTTCGGTCAGGGTGGCTCAGTAATGGTGGTTCGGCACTTAGAGGTGGCTCGGCCTAAGGGTACGACAAATGTGGTCTGGAGGAAGCTCGTTCGATCGGCCGGGTAGGTTCGATCAGATTAGGGACTAGCTTGGGATGGGTCGGCATCGAGTGGCCCGATGTTGCAGTATGAACATGGCTCGGCTTAAGTGGATCAGTATAGTTGGGATCGGCAGGAACGCTAGCGATCGGCTGGAGTGGGTTGTCATAAGTCGGTCGGCATATGTGGATCGACATAATTCGGTCGACACGTGTGGTTTAGCTAAATTTGTTTACGGATTGGTATAGGCAAGAGGATGAACTACATCAAGTTCTGGACTAGTTTGCTTCGAGTTTTGGATAGGCTTGCTTCGGGACAGTGCTCTGGCTACTTTGGTTCGGCTTATTAAGGAATGGGGATCAGTGAATGCAGCTCGGCCTACCTGGTTCGGTCGTAGTGCAGAGCCTGGCTCGGGAATGGCCTTGATGGGCCCAGATTACTCAGGGGGCCCAATTACCTGGATTTACCTATAAATACATCAGGCAAGGCTTCAGAAAAGTGATCTTCTTTCTGCTCTCTGACTTTCTCTTCTCTAGGACTATGGCACTCAGCTATTGTTAAACTTTGGATTGTAACTGTAATCGAATATTACAGCAATAAAAAGGAAATTCCTAGAGTGAATGTAGGCCGGAGTTAGCCGAACCACTATAAAATCCATTGTTCTTTACTGCTTTCATTTTAATTTTTGTTGTTCTTCATATTAATATCCTCTACGTATATTCTATCTATGAGCTATGAGCGGTGTTTGGTGCTTTCGTTTGGATTTGGGTGTTAGTGACCAATTTTGACGCTAACAATAGCTATTTTGGGTATTAATCAAAATTAGAACCATTTGTGTTTTTATATGAATATTATGAATATTCGTTATATGATAAAAAAATTCCTTTGGCATTTCGATGATTGTATTCTTTTCCATAACAATTGTAATGTGTTAGCTACATAAAATATATAAGAATCTAGAATAGAATTAATTATTTAATCGTATTCTTTAACTATATAGTATTTGTGAATTGTTCTCAAATTACTAAAAGCAAATCACTCACTTGATGGGAGCAACAAAAGAGTTATAGTACTCATTAGTTGATACATAGAGATGTATGTAGCAGTCCTATAATGCCAAAAGCGGATCCACTTACTTCATTGAGTTAACCGATGTATCTAAGATATGAGCATTGTGAGAAACTTACCACAATCTTGGAATTGACTTAGATCAAAGAAACATGACTAGAAAAATGTAGAAATTGGGTCAAGGAGCTTAGAAGGCCCCAAGATGAAAGAAATCAAAGATTTGACTAATTTTCGAAATGCAAAAAAGGTCAGTACCGAGAGGTCCAAACAGGTCGGCACCGAGAGGTTCAAACAGGTCGGCACCAAGAGGTCCAAACAGGTCGGCACCAACATGTTTGACTTTTTGGAAAACGTATCATTTGACTCGTTCTTCATGGCTAGAACTTCAAATCACAAGATATTTGCTCGTTTGAACCTGATATGGCGATTTTATCGTTGGAATCCATCTATAAATAGCAATCCTTCATTGACCAGGGAGGGACTTTCGGATCTTCTTCTTCTTTCTTTAACTGTTTTTTGGCAAAAACGAGATCTACTTGATTACAACTTGAAATTGACTATAAATTGTGAACCGAGAGATTTCATCAATAAAAAAACAACTCATTTGATGCAAGACAGATACTTTACTGAATAACTTTAAAATCTTGTGTCTTTCCATTTGATTTCAATAATTTTACACTTGTTTAATTCATTTTTGAGTAATATTGGGGTGTTGTTCCATTTTTCCGCGCAACATTTTTGATGCTTTGACTAAAAACAACTTTGATATGATATTGGAGAAGATGAAAAAACCTAATATAAGAGCCATTGTTGGACCAAGCAAATCAGAGCATGGGTCATCTACGAGATGTTCTCAAGTTCAAATCTACCTTTCATATATGAGATTAGAAAGAAGATGGAAAGGATGATGTCAAGGATGCAATAGAGATTCATGTCTCAGCAAGAAGAGATGATGACTGGATTATTCCAAAGAAAGGAACTGCAAAGAATGATAGGAGCAGCCGGAAATCAGAACTAGAGGACAGAAGGTGAAGTAGATGCATAAGAAAATGGAGTAGAACAAGCAGGAACCATCACCACAACGTGCCAACAAGTCGATGCCCAGACGTTCAAACCAGCTGGTACCTACATGTTTGGATAGGGGGCATGGTCAATCTAATTGTCAAACATTGAACGACATGTCAGATGGATGAGGTCAATCCTCAGAATCAAGATCAGAATGTGAACTTGCAACCATAGGGATTAGAACTAGAAGTTCCCCATAGGAACAGGAAGCATGGAAAAGATTTGAATCAAAGGCATGCTTAGCCATAGAGAATTCAATTAAATCCATATGATAGAATTGCTGATATGATAAGACAAGTGCTTTGAGGTGGAGCTCTAGATCAACAGTTAGAGGATGTAAACAAAAATCCTTTTACCTAAAACATCCGATAAGCCAGAAACCTGCTTGAGTTTAAGTTACATACTTTAGAGTCGTTTAATGGAAGGATGGATCAAACAGTTCACTTAATGAGATACATTCAACATATGGGAGTGTTGAGAGCTTCGGAGGAAGTAATGGGTTAGTATTTCCAATT
The DNA here is from genome assembly GCA_030765085.1 of Allium cepa. Classification (NCBI taxonomy): domain Eukaryota; kingdom Viridiplantae; phylum Streptophyta; class Magnoliopsida; order Asparagales; family Amaryllidaceae; genus Allium; species Allium cepa. The sequence continues at coordinate 418,889,636 of CM060932.1, forward strand.
TTTTTTGACTGGTTTGACTACCATATGGTTTTTCCAATTGGATAGTGGATCCATTAGCACGTGGACAATTAGTGGAAAGATTTATGAATTAGTTCAGACTTCATATCATTCGACAAAGGAATGAAATGATGCTTTCAAGCATGAGGCAAAGGTAAGGCGAAAATTTACGATGACTAGATACAATGTAGCGGCAGCTATAGTGCAGAAACTAGGGGTGTTACTAGTTCTTATGGCGGTAGTTTTTAGATTTTCTAATAAGACTGATTTTAAGAAGGCTTTTGAAAGGGATCTATTGGTGGCTCTAGGGTATTTCTATTATCAAACTGAAAGGGACTAGGGCAAAGAGAATACAGAAGCTTAGAATGGTGAAAAGAATGGTATTGAGGCTAAAGGATCATTCAAGGTAGGATTTGGGAAAGGTAAAAGGAAAAAAGGAAAGTCGATAATGGCTTCGGAGCATCAAAGCAATAGAAAAGGGAATTGAGCTTTTTCTCTTACATTGATTTGATTGATACCACAAAGAGGATTTATCTTGATCTTAGAGGGAATATCTACTATTAATAAAGAGAATTCAATTAATAGAATTTCCACATGTCTTTTTAAAATTCCGAAAATACCCTCGTCCATCAACAGAATTCCACAACTGATTTGCAACATCCATCACCTCTTCTTCCTAACTACCGATCAACGGAATTTTACTACCAATTTGTCACCGACACTACTAAAAAAGGTACTGTGACTACCAAAACATTTATATTTGCAACCACATCCGTCCACTCTTTTTTTATTATTAAATAAAATTTAAATATCTCTGTCTATTAGATGCACGTACGTGCAGTTTATACTAGTCTCTATAGGGAACCTGCTAAGAGAGAACCCGTGGATTTGGAGAGGAAGTCCGGAAAATATTTCCTTTTCCATAAGCTGGATAGGCACAAGACAGACAAATGCAGACATGTAAAATATTTGATAAATGATCAGGTTCAAAGTAACTGTTTCCAATAACATGTCAAGAATAATATTACAGTGGCATAAACTATAGTGGTGTAGTAGGAGCGACCACCAACTATGGCGAATGTACCCGGTCATAGTAGAGGACCTAGGTTGGACATGATTATCCCATGATCGGGATAAATGGGAAATAGGTTTATTTTGTGCACTTCGTTGCTTTTTTAAATAAGTTATCAAAGATTACTACCTAGCTACTTACATGTGTACAGAATGCCAATTGGTCACAGCTCTGGGTTCATATTTGAGTTAACACCCCATATTTTGGAGTGCCATAATATGAGGAATTACATAAATAAATGATTAATCAAATTAAAGTATGAGGCGAAACAAAGACAAGTATATTAAAGAAGGGTGGATAAATGAAGGAAGAAGAGTTAGAGATTTATTAAGACTAGGCTAGAATGGGATTTTAGCACAAAGCCCAAATTACTAACCTCCTACATTCCAACTACCCATTCATTCTCCTCTTATTTCAAAAAATAAAAAAAGTAAAAAATCTTACACCATTTTTTCGAAAGAGGAGTGGAAATTAAAAGCTAGAAAATCAAGCCTTGAACTTTTGAGAGAAAGAAAATTAAAGCAAGGTTTTATAATCATGGTGAGTAAAATTGTAATTAAAATCATATCCCAACCCGTTTGGATGCCAATTTGATTTGGAATGAATGTTTTTGATGATGATAAATATGTTGGTCAGGATTAAACATTAGTTGGTTATGGTTAGAAATTTATATGAAATAAATTGCTCATGTTTTAGGGGAAAACATGATCAAATCATATACACAGAGGAATCAAACAGAAAGAACTCCTAATAGCTAGTTTGGCTCATGCACGTCTCCGAAAGCTTATTCTTCCAAAGGAGAATATAAAAACCTTAACTCTCAAACTACTCAAAATCAATTAAGCACCCGAGAGTTTAAGGGAAAAACAAAAACTTCAAGTTAGACAAAAAGTCTAATGTGAATAATGACCTACCAACTCAGGCCGTATAGATATCAAGTGAGACCACGCCGCTGAGCGGAACGGGTTTTCCCTTTACTAGTATCCTAACTAAATTTAAAATAACCTTATACCGTGCACCTGCATCCATAATGGTTAATACATAACATAATAAAATGTATCACGATGATATGCAAACATGCAATATGCTTTGGATTTTCCATCCCCATTTACCTGACTGTTTGTCTCAAGTTATAGTTTCTAGGGTCACTATTAACATATTAGTTTTCACAGGTCGACTAATAAACTATTCCAAGCTTATGGACTATCTGTCCGGTTTCATAGTTTTCATAGCTTCAGTAAGAACCTATTGGTGTCTACCAATAACATTATCCAATCATAGTTTTCATGGGGTCACTGTGAACCTATTAGAATCTACAATAACATCTCTCATGTTATAGTTTTCATGGGCTGACTATGAACCTATTGATTTCTATCAACAACCTATTTCAGACATAGTTTTCATGGGATCATTAAGAACCTATTGGCCCCTACCAGTAACAATTTCCATGATCATAATAATTATAGGCTTGAACCTGTCTAAACCAATATTCTTTTAATCAGTCTTGGGCATCCTATATTCTGGTCTGTCTGACCTCCTAGATACAACCTTACTCACATAGGAGTTAACTCAATGTATATTCACCACTGGATCAACCAACCTGTTATTCTGCCCTTAACACCCCAAAGTGCAGTTATGGGTCAATAATTAAGTGAATATAACTACACAAGCATAAACAATAACTAACAAAATAACAAAACATTATAAAAATCCATGGTTTAATTTCTTGTAATCATTTTCTATTGAAACATGGTTAATACCCTTAACCCGCTATCTTTAGCAAGGAAAGCTTCCTCTAAAATTTCAAAGTTAAATGCCATTTCAAAACTGTTTTACATTGCTATTTGTTTACTTTAAAAATGAGATTGGGTTCTCTAAGTTGAAAACCAAGACTTTCGACTATAACCTTCGGATCATTGTGACATCATGAGTTACTCTCTGTCACTCTCCCTTTTGACAACATAGATCAAACAAGCCCTCCGTCCCCTTCCATTTAACTAATGGGTTCGAAACAAGTAACGATGCCCCTTTTGACACTCTACTCTAGCGGGCAGGACCTTTCGAATTCATTGCTTAAAATTTTAGACATCCCCTTTTGAAACCATGAAATATATCTTTCGAACTTGGAAACATTCCTTTCGAAATACTTAAAAACATGCCTTCTAAAACACTTAAAAACATGCCTTTCCAAACACTTAAAAACATACCTTTCGAAGCACTAAAAACATGCCTTTCGAAAGCAATGGGTTCGAGTAAAAAGTGTTTAAGCAACTCCAATCATGTCGAAAGGTATGGGAGTGGCACCCACCCTTTCACAAGTATAAGTTGAAAGAAAAGCAGCTTCATTGGTTGCGATAGGGCAGCGATTTGTAACCCTACCCTCCGAACCCATTGACTTGAAGAGTTATAAAAGCGACCTCTTACTAAGGCGAAGGTTTTAATGCGGCAGCTAGGGTATCGAAGGAGTTTGAAAGCAAATAAAAGTGGCTTCAAACCTTTCACAAGCATGCCTTCTATACCATTCTATCCTTCCGCCTTTCTCCAACACACAACATTCCAAGTGCATGATACCGTGTGCATTGGTTTTGAACAAGTGCGAAAGGTTCGCTGAGCATGGTGACAGAAGCAAGCAAATGAAAGTGGTGAAGTTGTAATTCGATATAAAACTGATTTTGTGCTTTTTAAAGTAATTCCTTTCAGCTAACTTGCATGATTTCCCAAAATATGATTGGTTGCCAATACTTTATCAAAATTCTTTCTCATTAATCAATTTAGTTAAGGCACGACCTTAATTGGTTTTCAAATCTCAATTCTCTTATCACTCTACTCTCTACATTATTTTATTTAATTTGTCTAATTAAATCTTTTGAATAATGCTATTTAAAATTAGGGGTATTGCAGGCTTCCCTCCTTAAAGAATTTCATCCTCGAAATTCAGCAAGGACTATATACTAAGCATAACAATCATCTGTAACATCTCCTAACTACCATACTAGCCTACCTACTAGCCAATAGTCTATATAAATATACCAGATATAGAACATAGCCTGATAATAGATCAGGATAAATGTCCATATTCCTGTCTTCTGTCTCCCAAGTACAGTCTTTCTCATTGTCGCCCCACTGAACTTTCACTAACTTGACTATCTTGTTTCTTGACCTCTTCTCATCTCTCGTTACAACCCGAACTAGTTGCCTAATAAAAGTCAGATCTGGTTCTACTATTAGTCTTCCAATGCAGTCAGGGGGATAGTAGTCTCTGGATCATGCACATACTTACGAAGATGAGACATATGAAATACATCATGGATACATGCCAAAATGCTCTGCAACTCTACTCTGTATGTGAGATTTTCGGTTCTCTCTAAAACTAAGAATGGTCCAACATATCTTGGTGTCAGTTTCCCTGACTTTCTAAATCGTACCACACTTTCATCGGTGATACTTTAATGAAAAACCTATCTCCAACTAAGAACTCCAGATCCTTACGTCGCTTATCTACATAACTCTTTTTTCTAGATTGAGCTTCTTTCATCCTACCTCTGATCAACTCAATCTTCTCTGTGGCCTCTCTTACCAGATCTGGACTAAGACTAATCTATCTCCAGTTTCCAACCAACATGCTGGTGACTTGCATAGCCTTCCATATAAAGCTTCGAAAGACGCCATACCTAATCTAGTCTGATAACTATTATTATAGGAAAACTCAACTATGTGTAGGTGATCTTCTCAAGATCCAGCATAATCTAGCATACAAACACTCTACAAATCCTCGAGTACCTTCTTTACTCTCTCTGTCTGCCGATCTGTCTGATGGTGATAAGCAATACTCATCTTGAGCGTGGTACCTAACACATCCTATAGAATCTTCCATAACTTTCTAGTAAACAAAGTTTCTCTGTCACTGACTATACTACTAGGAATCCCATGTAATCTAACTATGTTCTTCATAAATAATTTAGCCAAAACAGGTACCGTCCTAGTTGACTTAACTGGAATGAAATGGGAACTCTTGGTCAACCTATCCACTATGACCCACATACTTTTATTTCCTTGATTAAAACTTGGCAACCCATCTATAAATTCCATGGATATCGAATCCCATTTTCAAACTGGTATCTCCAAAGGTTGGAGAAACCTACTCGACTTTTGATGTTTGGCCATTACTTGTTGACAGTTCAAACACTGCCTCATCCATAAGCCTACATCTCTCTTTATACCTTCCCGAAAGAAACTTCTCTTCATATCTTGATACATATTAGTACCTCCTAGATGAATAGTGAACTTCAAATGATGGCATTCTCTAAGAACTTCTCTCCTTAGGTCCCTAACATTCGAAACACACAACCGTCCCTTCTTTCTCAACTGTCCCCTCTGGTCAAGACAAAAATATTCTAGATCATCAATCTCCGATGCAACCTCAATCCTTCTAATCTTCTCGGCCAACAATGGATCCTCTTTCTGCTTAGAAGTAATCCTTTAGATCAGAATTGGTCGGGCTTCCAAGCAGGATAACTGCGCAGTGCTCTGACTAGAGCTAGTAGTCGATCTTAACTGCAAACTACAAGTAGTCAAAGCCTTTAGGTCCTTCCACTCTGCTAACATAGCTAACATCACATTCCGATGTTTTCTACTAAGAATATCCGCTACTTTATTTCTTTTTCTAGGTTTATACTCTATACCAAAGTCATAAGCTACTAAAAACTCCAGCTACCTCTACTGACTCATATTCAACTCCTTCTCAGAGAATAAGTACCTTAAGGACATATGATCCATGTATAACTCAAATCTTTCCCCTAGGAGATATTGTCTCCGTACTTTCAACACAAAGATCACCGCAGGTAACTCTAGATCATGAGTAGGATATCTCACTTCATGCGGTCTAAGATGTCGTGAAGTGTAGGCAATAACATTACCTTTCTGCATCAATACAGCTCCTAATCCAGTTCCACATGCATCTATATACACCACCAATCCCTGATTCCCGTCTGGAACTACTAACACAGGCGCATTGGTCAACAAGTGCTTTAACTTAAGGAATGCTTCCTCACATTTTTCATACCAGATAAACTTCGTGTCCTTCCTAATCCGTTTAGTCAAAGGCGCTGTTATCCGCGATAAATCCTTAATAAACCTCCGGCAGTAACCAGCAAGCCCAGGAAAACTTTTGATCTCAGTCACCGTCTCTAGTCTCTCCCAGTTGTTAACAGCTCCGATCTTATCCAGATCAACTAACAAACCATTCCCTGAAACCACATGACCAAGAAACTTAATTTCTTTCTTCCAGAAATGACATTTTGAAAACCTCGCTTTTAGTTGATGCTGCCTTAGCGTCTCAAATATCACTCTAAGATGAACTTTATGCTCTCTTTCATCCTTAGAGTATATTAAAATGTGATCTATCAATACCAATACGAACATGTCCAAGTGCTCTTGGAAAACTCATTTCATCAAATCCACGAAGAAAGCTGGCGCATTCGTTAACCCGAATGGCATCACTAACCACTCATACAAACCATACATAGTCCGAAATGCCATCAGTAAAATACTATCCTCTGCCACTCTTAGCTGATGGAAATCTGTCGCCAAATCTAGTTGGAAAAATACTCTGGCTCCACTCAACTGATCAAATAAATCATCGATTCTCGAAAAAGAAAAATTATTCTTGATCTTCCTTTCATTAAACTTGCGGTAGTTAATACACAGCCTTAGAGATCCATTTGGCTTCTTCACGAACACCGCAGCCGCTTCCTAAGGCAAACTGCTTGGTCTAATGAAATTATTTCCTTCTAAAGCCACCAGCTGCACCTTTAATTCTTTCATCTTAGTGGGTGTCGTTCTGCTAGATGGTCTACTTACAGGTTCTACTCCTGGCACAAGATCTATCAGAAACTCAACGGCTCGCTTCGGTGGTAGTCATGTGACTGGCTCAAAAGCATCTGCAAACTCTTTTGCTACTAACACCTGATTCAACTCTTCTTCTACTACCATAACCCCCAACAATGCACAAGCTCTCAGATCTGAATTCTCCACTGAGTATATAATTCGGTTATGTTTATTAGGGCGTCTTAACGAAATTTCCCCATCTTAGAAAAATATCCTAGCATCGTATCTATCTAACCAATCCATACCCAAAATGATCCTGAAGCTTACAAAATCAAAAAGATACAAACTGCATGCAAACTTATGACCTAACAAGTCAAGTTCTAATTGGTCACATGTCAACCCCAGAGTTGCATACTCTCCTATTGGATTCACAATCCTTAAGGAAATAACATGGTATGAGGGTTTTAAACATAACTTATCTACTAAGCACTGAGATATAAATGAATGCGATGCATCAGTATTAAATAGTACCCTAACTAGTATACTATGAATCAGAAGCGTACCTTCCATCATAGTCTTTCCCTTCTTAAGAGTAGTTGGTCTAGAAGAAGATGGTCCTAAAGCAAAAACCTTTCCTTTGTCCGCTCTGATTGGTTCTGGACACTGAGTCTTGTAGTGCCCCATCTAATCGCGGTTGAAGCATTTCACTCCTTTCTTATCAGTAGACTTCTTTGCTTTGCTCGTCCGACACTCATGAGTAAAATGTCCCTTCTTATCACACCTACAGCAAACAAGATCAGCTTTCTTTCTTGGCAGCTCCTCTCTTCTGAGCTTCTTTCTTCTTAAAAAATTTCCTCTTCTTGCCCTGAGAATCTTAGGTTCAACATGCTTCTCTTTCCAAAAAGTAGAACGCATCTCTGCGCTTCTGATTGTCATCTCTACTACAACTGTACTTGAATCATGGAGATGTGGTATGGTCGCCCTAGCAATCTTGGGTCTTAACCCTCAAATAAACTTCTTGTTCCTTTTAATGACAGTGTCAATGGTAGCATATCTGTATCTGGACAACTCATCAAACTTCGTAGCATATTCAATCACTGACATCTCACCTTGCACCAAGTCCATGAACTTTCTCAGCAATACTGCCTTGGCAACTTCAAACAAGAACCTCTCTTCGAGTATCCTTCAAAACTCTATCCAAATCAACTCTTCTTAGGAACTCCTATGGTAATACCATTCCATCAATATAGTGTTGCACCCTACAACTGTTTAGAAGCAAATATCCTCCTCTGCTCATCATCTAATCCCAAGTCAATGAAAATCCTTTCACGGTACAATAACTAGTTTCCTACTTCAACAACATCCTCTATTCCAAAAAAGCGGCTTCCCACCAAGACTGATGTAATCCCTATGGGGCCATACGATTTGCTCCCATAACATTCACAGCATTTCCCCCAATTTCTCCTACAGCTACTCCAGCTTGCATTAGGGTGATGAAGAACTGATACATCATCCCCATATCTATTGGCGGCGTTCCAGCACCTATATTGGCATTTGTGTTTGGATTAGCATTTGCATGTCGATCCAGATTCCTTCTAGTATTGGGCTGAGCATTTCCATTTGTTCTGGTGCTTCCTCCACCTAGATTTCCTCTTCCGTTTCCTGCCTCCCTATCTTCCTTTCTTGTATGTTTGTATATGAGCCTTAGTAAGATACATAAGAACGGTCTAAGAGAAAAAGGGAATATTGCAAGTACGTTACTATAGCGTTAACCCAAACCTCGATCTCATTTTTTGATTCATTGGATTATGTTTTGAAAATCTTTTAGGTTCAAATTTCTTTCAAATTTACATAAACCTATGCTCCGATAACAACTTGTAACATCCCATATTTGGAAGCCCAAAACTAACTCCTACGGATGCTTCTAGTCATCTATAGTTATTAATTCTCAATGACCAAATGCGATAATATTAGATACGTTAATATACCAGAAACGCATGAATATGAAAAATTTTAAGCTCAATTTAAAACATGTTTCTCATTTCATTACGAATTGCATTTCAGATTCATTCCATAATCCCAGTCCATAAACCACGTTCCGCCAAGAGCGATATACCATACCCCCTTGGTTGATCAAAGTCTAAATATAGGCACCAAACAACTTCGACATTGCATCTAATTATACAGCGGAATCGAACAGAAAGAACTTCTAATAGCTAGCTTGAATCCTGCATGTCTTTGGAAGCTTATTCGTCTAAAGGAGATCCTAAAAACCTTAAATCTTAAACTACTCAAAATCAATTGAGTACCTAAGAGCTTAAGGGGGAAAACATAAACTTTGAGTTAGACAAAAGTTTGGTGTGAATAATAACCTACCATTTCAGACCATATAGATATCTACTATAACCACGCTGCTTAACAAAACAGGTTTTCCCCTTACTAATATCCTAACCTAATTTATAGTAAACATATACTGTGCACCTGCATCGATAATAGTTAAGACATAACATAATAAAATGTATCATGATGATATGCAAACATGTAATATGCTTTGAATTTTCCATCCCAATTCACCTAACTATCCGTCTTTAGTTATAGTTTCTAGAGCCATTATTAACCTATTAGTATTCATGGGCTCACTAATTACCTGTTCCAAGCTTACTGACTATCTTTCTGGTTTCATAGTTTTCATGGGATCACTAAGAACCAATTAGTTTCTGCCAACAACATTATCATATCATAGTTATTATGGGGTCACTATGAACCTATTGGATTCTTCAATAACATCTCTCATGTCATAGTTTTCATGGACGGTCTATGAACCTATTGATCTCTATCAACAACCTGCTCCAAACATAGTTTTCATGGGATCAATAAGAACCTATTGGCCCCTACCAATAACAATTTCCATAATCATAGATTTTATGGGCTTACTAAGAACCTTTTTAAACTAATAATCTTTTGATCAGGCTTGGGCATCCAATATTCTGGCCAGTCTGACCTTTTGGATGCAATTCTACTCACAAAAGAGTTAACTCAATGTATATTCACTAGTCAGTCAACCTAGCTTGTTATTCTGCTCTTAACACCCCAAAGTGCAGTTATGGGTTAATAATGAAGTGAATATTTTTACACAAGCATACATGATAATTGATCAAATAACATAACAATATAAACATTCATAGTTTAATTCCATGTAATCATTTTCTAATGAAACATGGTTAATACCCTTAACCCACTATTTTTTGCAAGGAAAGCTTCATCTAAAATTTCAAAGTTAAATGCCACGTCAATTTTTTTTACATTGCAACGTATTTACTTTAAAAATAAGGTTGGGTTCTCTAATTTGAAAACTAAGGCTTTTGATAATATATCCTTTGGATCATTGTGACATCATGAGTTACCCTCTGGCACTCTCCTTTTCAACATCATAGAGCAAACAAGCCCTCCATCCCCTTCCATTTAACTAATGGGTTCGAAACAAGAGGTTATGCCCCTTTTGCCACTTTACTCTAGCAGCAGACCCTTTCGAATTCATTGCTTAAATTTTAGAAATCCTCTTTCGAAATCATGAAATATGTGTTTCGAACACTTGGGAAAATTCATTTCGAAATGCTTAAAAATACGCCTTTTAAAACACTTAAAAACATACCTTTTGAAACACTTTAAAACATGCCTTTCGAAAGCATTGGGTTCAAGTAAAAGTGTTTAAGCAACTTCAATCATGTCGAAAGGTATGGGGCCCAAACCCACCCTTTCACAAGTATAAGTTGAAAAAAGGTAACTTCAATGGTTGTGGAAGGGTATCGGTTCAAAACCATACCCTTCGAACTCATTGATTGAAAGGTTTTAACGTGGCAGCTAAGGCATCGAAGGATTTCAAAAGCAAATAAAAGATGCTTCAACCCTTTCGCAAGCATGCCTTTGACACCATCCTTTCCTTTTTCTTTTCTCCAATACACTACGTACCAAGTGCTTGATACCATGTGCATTGGTTTCGAACAAGTGCGAAAGGTTCACTGAGTATGGTGATAGAAGCAAGTAAATGAAAGTGGCAAAGTTATAATTCGATCTGAAACTGATTTTATGCTTTTTAAAGTAATCCACTTTCACCTCACTTGCATAATTTTCCAAAATATGATTGGTTGTCAATGCTTTACCAAAGTTGTTTTATAAAATGCTGCCGAACTCTTCATTAAACAATTAGAAACCTTTTAGCACTTAATCTCCTCTCCTTAATAAAACGTTTAAAACATTTAAGTCCTCTAACTTAAATAATTTATTATCCATAGTAAAACACTTTGGAAAAATCCTCAAAAATCACAATAATTCACATTAAATAAGTTTTCTAACATATATAAATTTCAGACCCGAAAATATTATTTTTATGCCTTAAGTAATTCAAGCCTAGAATTCACTATTTTTTCTTATAGAAAGTTCATAATAAATCCATATTCACTTGGAAAATTATGAAACTTGAAACCCACTTCTAAAATAATGTTTTTGACCATACAAAAATGAAACACATTTAGATGTCATATGATAGGTTTTCTAATTTAATCATACCATAAAATACATATTAAATCATATAACTCACAAACAAGTATATATATATCCATTTAATTTATCAAAACATATCATCATCCATCCAATCATACGGTTTAAAACCTCAACCAAAACTAAATCATTCAAGATGAATTATATAAGATGGTTTAGATTATTATTCACCTTGTTTGGATAAGGAATTTGAGATTTGCTTTACACTTTAATCCTCCTAGCTTAAATCTTTGCCTCTAATTGATTTTTGAGCTCCTCTTCTCCTAGGGTTATGGCCAGCCTTGTTTTTCTTTTGTTTATGTAAGAATGTAAATGAGAATGTGTTAAAGGGTTTTACGGGTTATGGGGTTTGGCTACTTCCATATTGCCCTCGCCTTATTCTCTTAGGTTTTTAAGTTATAACTCTTTCTTATTAATCAATCTAGTTAAGGCACGACCTTGATGTGTTTTCAAATCTCAATTCCCTTATCACTCCAGTCTCCATATTATTCTACTTAATTTATCTAATTAAATCTCCTGAAAAATGCTTTTTCAAATTAGGGGTGTTATAAAGAAGGTAAAATAAATAATTAGTCAATAAGAATTTGACACCACAAAGGATTTGTTGTACAGTAATTACATAATAAGGAAATTAATCAGTTTTGTGTTATTTAAGAGAACATCATTTTCAAGTTTTGATGGTTATTAAGAAGGTCAACATGTGACAACTACTATATACATCAATATGCGATAGCATTTAAATATATCAACACCCAATAGCTCAATTAAACATTAACTTGCGATAGTATATATGAACAATAACCGACGACAAGTTTGAATCAACTTACGACGGCTATGTTCGAATCAAAATGTGATGGCTATGTTGGAATCGACATGCAAAAGCTAAGTTGGATTCACCTTGCAATAGCTAAGGTTGACTCAACGTGTTATAACTACTCAAATATAATCAACTTTCAAAGACTGGGGCGATGTCAACATGTGATGCCCTTGATGGGCTCAACTCACGATAGCAAGGAGACTTAACTTTTTATAGCTAGGGTAAGTCGTCATGCGATGTCCCTAGGACACTCAACATTCGATAGCTATGATAAGTCAACAAGCGAAGGCCATAGGAGAATCTACTTTTGATAGTTAGGGAAAAGTTAACATGTGATGCCCTTAGAGACTCAACATGCGATTACCATGTAAAGTAAATATATTATGGAAAATAAGGCTACAAAAAGGCTGAGCATATGAATGAATTATTATAGCACTTTGGAAGACATCTTCCAAAGTGATGGGTGAGAATTTCATGCTGATGAAATGGCCATAGAAAATATAAAGTTCAAGAGAAATAATTTGTTTAGAGAATAAAAATGAGATTTTTCACTATTAAGCTATAAGATGAAGAGTTAAACCATTAGAAACAATGGGAAATATGTGTATAAGGCCTTAGTGGCAATGATATATGTGAATAAGACCTTATATTTGGTAACATTGATGGTATAAGTCCGGTGTGGTATCGTTTGTCTATTCACGACATTATATTCATTGGTTGATGGCATAAGGCCTGTATGGCATATGTTTGTCTATTCGTGACATCATACTTGATGACTGTTGGTATAAGGCATGGGTGGCATCCATTTTTCTATTCAGGGCACTATATTCGATGATTGATGGAGTAAGGCTTGTGTAGCATACCAATGTCCATTCACGACAAATAAGCAAGAACAATGGAGTAAGGCCAATGTAGCATCCAATTGCTACTCATAACAAATAAGCGAGAACGATGGAGTAAGGCTTGTGTAGCATCCAATTTCAATTCTCAACAAAATACAGGAGCGATGATGTAAGGCCTTTATGGTAGCCTAACTATCTATTCACGATAAAACAGAGTCAAAACATCTAAGAATAACCCTTCAGTGTCAAGTACCTAAATCAAAGTAATGAGAGTTAGGCCTATGCAGCAATTTAATATGAGACTTTAGGGATAAGTCTAACATACGTGTAAGAAAATCTCACACTTATTATGAACTGATGATTACACATGTCTATAACATAACTCCTGTTGGGAACTATTCTGTAATTGATGATGATGATTGGGATAGTACGGGAAAATCCCATTCTGTGCTTCAGCGGTGTGGTCTCACTATATGTTTGCTTATTAGGGTAAAGCTTTACTCATACCAGACTTTATGTCTTACTTGTATTTTTATCAATAAACTCAGAGGTACTCATTCGAGTAGGCTGAGTTTATGGTTTAGAAGGGTAACTTTTAGAAGGATGAATAAATACTTCAAAGAGGAAGTAGGAGGCTTATTTAGCTAATAAAAATTATTCAAAAAATTCCACTGTGTAAAACCAGGAATTATAACTTATTTTGTGTTGTTTTTCACATCTTCATATATCAAATATGACACTACTATAGTTTCTTATTTATTTACGCCTGCATGGGAATGAAAATGGTTAATGTTGATGTAATGATTTTTGTGAACCAACTTTGTATAATGGAAATTTGTTTAGCTGCTATGTTTACTTAATGTTGTGCAAAATAATACTGAAATTGCTTTGTCACTTGAAAATGTTTAGCATCATCGGCGTCTATTTTTTATTTTCTATGTGAGGGACGCTACAACTTGGCATCGTAGCATAAGTTAGGAAACATCAAGTAAAATAGAGAAAAATTAGAAATTAATTACTAGGAAACGAATACCGTGAGGTAGGTATACGTTTATATATATGTATGTATGTATGTATCTATGTATGTATGTATGTATAATGTACTTGTATTTTGAGATAGGTACATACTGGGATATGTGTAGGATTGAATTAACCCGAGAGGGAAGGTGAATATGGTTTATCACAAATTCATAGAATAATAAAAAATTGCAGCATGGATAATAATAGAGTAAATGCGGAAATAAAAATGACATATAATTTTGGGTACTTTTGGCACAGGTCCTTATTAAGTTTCAAAATTCACGAAAAGTCCTTCACTAAATTTCAGTGTAAATTAGGTCCCTGTTTTTTATTCACGATTATAGCAGAGCATGATGCAACATTTCATAAAAGTTGCTGACATTTCCGCTACTTTTCTGTACACTGTGAACATAGTGTATGAAAGTTGCTTAAATATCAGCACTTATTTATAAAAGATGCCGACATTTCAGCAACACTTATGTACACTATGAACACAGTTTATGAAAGTTGCTGAAATATCAGAACTTATTTATAAAAGTTGCTGACATTTCAACAATAATTTTTCTTTCTTTTTACAATGAAACTTTGACGGGAAAAGTTGCTGAAATATCAGCACTTATTTATAAAAGTTGTTGACATTTCAACAATAATTTTTCTTTGTTTTTACAATGAAACTTTGACAGAAAAAGTTGCTGAAATATCAGCACTTATTTATAAAAGTTGCTGACATTTCAGCAATAATTTTCTTCGTTTTCAGAAAACAGGGACCCGCTTTACAATGAAACTTTGACAGGGACCCGCTTTGCAATATGGAAGTACGATTGGGATGCCTCCCTAATTTCCACCATAATTTTACCCAACTTTGGCAAAACCTACGACTGTTTCCCCCAAGGTTTCTACTAGAATTAAACAATTGACCACTTACAAACCCTATAAACTTACGACTATTGCTAATCTGATTATTCTGATCCTACGCTCAAAACTCTGCCTCAACTCTATCTCCCAGTTAAGAATTATTCGAACTATTCCACGTAGTTCGATCCTAGTTACAAATTAGAATTTTATAAAAACAAAACATAAAAAAAGGAAAATGAAACCCTAATATTAATAGGCCTAAAACAAATTCGTTTACCAGTAAAAACACGACCCAAATAAAGTTAAGAACATGTTCTCCCTTTTAACTATTTAGCTCGTATCCATTTTCAGGCCGAATTTCTTTTGCTCTTGCAATCTGATTTAGGGTTTTTGATTGAAGCTACCGCTTTGATAATTCATTGCTTTGCTCTTGCCTTTGCTCCTCCCTAGTTGCTTTGTCCGATTGTCTGATTTAGGCTGTTATAGTAAAAGGAAATTTCCCATTATCATAACATTACCAGTCGAACTGTAACCCTTTTTGATTGAAATCAGTATGCCAATTTAATTGGTATGGTAACATTAAATTTATCATTTTCTATGGTAATTTATCAGTAAAATTTCTTCAAAACTAGTAGTAACAGTAATTTTACCAATCAATTTAAAACACGTGTATGTTCATGTGATATGCTTTATTACAAGCATTTAATACCAAATAAATGATTAAATTTAGTTCAATAATCTAGTGAAATAAATCCAGATGCACTTCTTTTCTTTCTCATTTATGTCTTTTATTAAGTACTAACACAAATAGTATAATAAAGATGCTTTATAGTGTAAATACATGTCAAGTTATGAACTTTTATGGAGAAACGGTAATTTACCATTACCATGTAACGGTTGCCCGATTATGGGTACACCAGTCTTCGATATACCAATTGATCGATAATGGTAACAGTAAGCAATTTTAGCTTACTAATAAAAATGGTATGGTAACAGTGTTTGCGAAATGGTAATGGTAACCTTTACCATAACAGCCCTAGTCTGATTGCTGATGAGTGCCAAGTGTGATTTCTTCCTTGGTCGAGAAACTTTGCAATTGATAATTGGGTATGATTTTTTTTGGTAATTTTTCCTTCTCGACTTGATCAATTGTCTATGATGAATTAATGTTTATATAGGAATCGATTTCATATGATTTCATATATTTCGTATGATTTTGGTGTTTAATTCTTCGGTTTGAATTTTCGCTTATTATCCATGGCCATTGATTTTCTAATTGATGGTTATATGAATATCGACTTGTTTAATTCTCCGTACATATTTGAAAATTATAATTATATTCCAAATATATTTGACTGCGGTTAATTGTTTCAATTTTGGCCTTAACTTGTTCAAATTTCCTTCGGCTGAATTTATGTTCCCCTTGTCCATGCTCGAATGCTTTGATTTCTTTATTATTTTGCCTGATCTTTTTGCCTATGATAAATTGTGTACTATGTGTGTACACACTTACTTACTGCTGACGATGTGTATCTCTGTACATTTACTTGCTGTGTACTATGTGCACTTGCATATGTCTCCCCTTTGTGTACTAAACTATATGTGCATGCTTGTGTGCTTATTTGAGCCGTCACATTGTTCTTCCTTATCTGATGCAGATAGCCTAATTTTTGCTTCCTATTATTTCGCTATGTACTTGTGATATTGTCCATGCCTGTGTGCTTGTGCTTGTATTTGTTTAGGGTTTCTATGAGTTGCTTGTGCATTCAACTATGTGTGTGTGTGTTTCCTGAGTGCTTTTACTTGTTGATGTGTCCGGTTTGCTGATACTTGGGTTTGTGCATGAGTGTGTGCCTGATTGCATGCATGTTCGGACTGAGGTATTCTTCGGTTCGCCGTAGCTTCTACTATGTGTGTTGTTGTTCTTGTTGTTTTACATGTCTACACCATGTTGCTTCAGTATATTTAGTTTGTTATTCCATAATGTCTGTGGGTCCTTGAACTTGAATTTGTGTACACATGGTTATTTTGCTGACCTGATTGACCTAGTTGTTTTGATGTGTGCGCTGCTTGAGTGAATACACCTGTATGTGCGCGTGATAAACTTTATTTTGAGTTTTTCCTTATGCATGGACTGATTTTGATTGCTGCTTCACTTTGACTTAAATCTCTGGCTGCACCATTGTGTACTATGCGCATGTTGAACTATTGAGCACTTGAGTTGAGCCAATTTGGCTTTCCTTTGTTGTAGATGTATATTATCTGATTGTGTACTGTGTTGAGCCTGAAGTACATTTAGGCTTGACCTTTGCTTTCTTATTTGTGGGTACTTGTATATTTTAATTTGCTCGACCATATAGCATGTACAGTGATGCACTGTGCTTGTCTAGGTTGTTTGCGAACATTTATTTTTGGTTCCTATTTCAAATATGAAAACAAATAAACCAATAAACTTTGGAAATATAGTATTCAATTATATTTTTATTTTTACAGTTTAAATTTGTTTCTTTTCCCTTTTTACTGCATTGTTATTTGACTGGCAAAGCACTTAATCGCAGAGAAGATAGTTAAAGCTAGAAGATAACAGATCAAATTCAAGTGAGTGATTGAGTGATTTTAGAGTGATTATATTTGAGAGTGAAAATAATGCGTATATGAAAATGTAAAATATAGTGGAAGATATGTTGTAAATGTGTACTATCTGAAATTGTAATGAAACAAACTATTTGTTGAAATAAAATTTCATTCATTTACTTCTAGCTATGATTTTGTAATAATATTGAAACACATCTAGAAATATATTTATTTATTTATTTATTATCATCAAACAAAAATCATAAACTGTTATATTCTGCAATCTCCCCTTTTTGATGAAAGCAAACATATATTAAGGTATTGTGCCTAGCAAATGTGTTTGATGTGTTATGCTCAAGTTCCTCCTATTTACATGCTCCTCCTATAACTAGACTCCCCCAACACAAACACATGCGATTAAAAATGAAAATTTGATTTTTTTTAAAATAATTTTAAAACAACTGTAAAAACAACTCTTGAATAATAAAAACAAAACTCCTCTCGAATATCATTAGGGTTACTAATCAACCACCAAAATGTTAACCTCTCTCCCCCTTTTGTTATCATCAAAATAATAATAAATCTTATAAAGAGAAATATACATTGCAAATTCCAATAAATCAAACAAAATCATAATATTTTATTTATTAGATACATATTCCACTTTATCGATATGGTTCAGGGGAAATTTATACAGTGACAGCAATGTGGTATTTTTAATAAAGGAAAAAATTATAAACTACTCCTTTAAATATTATTGTACAACAAAAATATTAAGCACTTTCTTACCATGCATAACTGTTAAGACTTTTAAATGAGGTTACTAGTTACTTGAAAAAAATGTCAAGCATTTTTTAACCATGCATAGTCGTAAGGATTTTTAAATGAGGATAGAAACTACTTAAATATTTAACCCTCTTTTGTATACGAGTTCCATCAATGCATAACCATGAGGACTTTTAAATGAGAATGGAAGCACATATCTAGAGATTAAAGTTATCCACCCATGCATAACATGAGGACTTAAACAGTACAATTTCGGTGTATAGATTGCAAGTAGGACGATAGTGATAGGAATGATCATGAATATGTACTAATTTTAAAAATATTATAAAACTTATTCAATTTTCATGAAATTTTTAACACATACTTACTTTAGCTATGAAGTATAATTTAATCACTAGCCATCGCTTTCTCAATCACTGTTAATAATGTTTGATAAATTTCAAAAGGTTCAAGCAATCACAACCAACTTTTCCAGAGTAAATCGCTTACCTAAGTAAACAAGAGTATTCTATTAGAGAAAATCAGGGTAAAAATTGAGTTATTTGATAAAAATTCTAAATCCAAAAAAAGTGAAAATCTATTTTCTGCAAGGGTTTTGTAAAAATGATGTTTGTTAATTTTATAATCAATTGAAAATGCAAATATAATTTCAAATGAAATGATGTTTAATACCACTTATACTATGGTTGCCCAAAATGATATATTATTAAACAAGCACACCGTGTACGCCTCAATATCACTCGAATAGGTTTACAAAAATTTTCAACAAAGCCAATTATATCAAGTAGAGGCAAATTCATTTATATCAAGAAAAACATACACACCTCTTCAGCCATTAGTTTGTTTGTTGTGAAGAAGACAATGAAAGTTAATCGTTGTACCAAAGCAATTGATGTTTTGAAAATTCAGCCCATTTAAAAACATTATTTGGAAGCTTTAATCTATGATTTGATTTAGCATAAAACAAGAAATTTTTTGTATTCAAAAATGCTACTTACCTAAATTGGTTTCAAGTCAAAACGACATATCGCTCAAAGTTATATCTAAAATACTACAACTTGCTTGTATAAATAAGAGAAACTTTTCAAGTGATGTACTAAAATGATTGATATTTTTCAAGATTTTAAGAAATGAATCAGCAAAAGCATAGTAAAGTTGTAGTGCTATCAGTTAGCTTTCTAGAACTTCAAGAAATTAAAAATTCAGATTAAAGATGCTCAAGTTATGATCAAATTATTGCAGCTGTATTAAGAAATTCTAAAACAGTTTGCGAACAATATTCCAAATTATTAACAGTTTTTCAATGGTTTAAATCCACATTCTGGAAAATCACAAAAAATTAAACTTATATAATTTTCAATCTATTTTCCAAAACATCTTGAATTGCAAACCAGAGTTAAGGAGTTCAAGATATGGCAGTTATACTACAACAATGTCAACATGAATAGAATTAACAATAAGAAAAGAAAATAGGGTTTAGAGATCATACCTTCACTTACCTTCAATGTCATGTTATCCAAAAAATGTAGATCTCTACCACATTTTTCTAGGATAAGGAATATTGGAAATATCGCACTTTAACCATATATAGAACAACTTAAAGTATATCTTATCGTAGTTGTTCCTTAGCCTGTTTCTGTACTTAAATGTTAAAAGAAGCAAGTGGCCTAACAAAAGATGTAAGACACTTTTATTTCATTTATAAACTTTAGTAACCAAATTTGTTTATATAGCATACTGTTAGTATTTACAACTATACCCTTGGGAACCCAAACTTGTTTAAATTTAAGTAATGTACCTTTATACCTTCTGGAATCCAAATTTGTCTAACGGTTTTGTGTTTTTTCTTATACCAACAGTTATTTTGTTTATGCCTAATTTTTCCACAGATTAAACAATTTGAAGGCTCTCTGTGAAATTTGATTTTATCATAATTCTTTCTCTTAATTTTTAACCCTATTATATCTAAGTCCTGTTCTATTTTTGCTGATAGTTTGACTACCTAACAACATATTTAGTGATCTTTCTCCTTTAGAAAATTTTATTACCTTTATTCAAGTTGTTAAACCTTAGATCTAAGAGCACCATTTTCGTTCAAAAGTGAGGTGCATCTTTTAATGGAATTTTCTCTTTTTGTGTCATCTTTATTTTTTAAAGTCAAAATTTTATTATTTTCAACGATTTCAATTATAGCCTTAGACCTCTTTATTTCTTCTTTAGAGATTGACACTTCTCACATTCTTAGTTGAATTTTTTAATATTTTGAATCATTTGTTCTAACTCATTATTTATGCTAAGTATATCGTTTTTCTCAAAATCTACTTTATTATATTATTCTTTAAGTCTATCGTGGCTTTCGTTTATCATCATGATATAACAACAATAAATTAGTATGAGATAATTTGATACCTCACTAGATTCATGGCCACTGTCACTTGATTCTATCATTAGACACAAATTTGCCTCTTCTTTCTCACTACCAGTGCTCTCCTCCTCTTATTCTTCACACTCATTCCAAGTGGCTTCAAAAATCCTTTGCCTCTTATTCTTTCCTTTGTTGATTCGATTCAATAGACGATTTGATTTTATGTGACTTGGCTTATTACATCTTTGACATATGATTTCTTCCTCATAGTCATCCAGTACTCTAGCAATGTTAGTTTTTATCCATTGATTCATTGCTGGATTTCCTTGTTTTCAAGCCTACGTTTTGAATTGCTTCAATAACAATGCTAGTTCTACTGTAGCTTTATCATCTTCTTAACTATCGGTTGTTCCTTTTAAGACAATTTTTTTCTTTTTCGAATCTCCACTTTCACATTCCTCCTTGACTTTCAATTCTATCTCATAGGTGATGAGATTTCCTATTAATTCCTCTACCTTAAGCTATTTTAAGTCTTTGGATTCTTGAATTGCTGTCACTTTTGCTTTAAAGCTTCTCGGAAGACTTCTTAGAATCTTTTGGACTATCTCCAATTCAGTATAGTCCTTACCTAGTGCTTTGGATTTAAATAGTAGATTTTACAACCATCCATACATCTCCTTTATATTTTAATCTTTTTTCATGAAATTTTCATATTCATTACTGAGCATGGCTAGATGCAATTCCTTGACCTATGATGTACCTTAATGAGTCATCTTAAGAGTATGCCAGATTTCCTGCACAATAAAACAACGAGAAATATAATTGTATTCAAATTTATCCAAGGCACAAATAATTGAATTCATATTAGCATTTGCTCGATGAAGTCTGAGTTCATTTTCATCTCACTCATATTTAGGCTTAGTGACTTCCTAATCATCTACTATTATTGTTGGTTTACTATAACACGTTTCAGTAATATCCCAAGCATCTATGGTTTCTAGAAAAATCATTATCCTAGTTTCACAATATGAATAATCGATGCCATTAAACATGGGTAGCCTAGATATGGATTGTCTTTTAGTAAAAGCATTATTAAAACTAGCCATAGTTAAAAAGGTGAATTTGATTTCCTAGCTTCGATACCACTTGTAGGTCGAATTAACCCAAGAGGGAGGTGAATACAATTTATAACAAATTCACAGAATAATAAAAACTACATCACTAATGGCATAGTAAATACAGAAGAAACAACACATAATTTTTCCTAGCTTTAGCAAAACCTACCTACTGCTGCCCCATGGTTTCTTCTAGAGTTAAACAATCGACCACTTACAGATCTTGTAAATTTGTGGTTATCGCTAACCTGATTGTTTTAACTCTACATCCCCTATCTTGAGGCTTGAAGCTAAGCGCTATAGATGCTGCAATCATCTATAATATTGACTTTCGTTGACAAAATAGGGTAATGTTAATGGTATCCATAATATCAGAAGCACATGAATATGAAATAAAATCATAGATTTCAAAAACAAAATTTCTGATTACATTGCAAAATAATATTTCATATTAAATTATATAATCCCAAAACAATTCCTAGGTTTTGATCAAATATACTTATTACAAATTACGCCAAAAGCGACATATAAAGATGCCCCCTCGGATGATCAGAGTACTAGATAGACATATTAGTCATAAATACATCACATCCGAAATAATACTAAATAGCTCCTACATAGCTAACTTTGCCTCCTGCACGTCTTACGAAGCTTATTCGTCCAACCTACTAAACCTGAAAAGTCCCTAACTCTCAATATACTTAAATTATATTTTGAGCACCAGAGAGTTTAAAGGGAAACCATAAAATTCGAGTCATACATAAAGCTTGGTTTGAATAATACTATTACATCTCGATTTACTGATATTAAGTGCGACCATGCCACCTAGAAAAACAGGTTTCCCTTCACTAGTATCATTTTAAAAGCATATCTTTTGCAAATCAAAATCTCACAATCAAATTGATTATAATAGCAAGAGTAATAACATATATGCATATAAATCAGGTATTCAATAGACTATCTACCCAACATTATAGTTTTATCTAGATAACTATTAAACATAGGCTGACTCAGGCCTGCAAGGCATAATAAATAATCTAACTTTTGTTTGACACGATACTCAACGGTCTGTCCTTAACTTACTTCTCCTAGGGTCAACTAATCCTAATGGTTTTGCGAGCTCACCAATAACCTATATTTTCTCTGTATATTCCTTTCTATGTATAACATCATTTTAGTCTTACCTGTGACAAAGCCTTACACACTGGAATTATGGACTAATTTTAGCTAGGGGCAAATAGTTAAAGTATAGGGCACGACCCCATACCAGTCCAATCGGGTCACCTAATATCCGAGTCATAAACTTAGGGTTAACTGCCCCATCCATTTTTCCTTGAAAATATTTCTTTCAATTTGATTAAAATTATTTAAATCATACTTAAACAAGGAAAATATACCCTTTTCTTTACTCAAAATACCTTTGCCATGATATAGGCTTTACATAAAACAATGTTGATGAAAACCTATATCAATAGGGTTATCAATCCCTTTAAAACAAGTTAAAGCCCTTTTGAACTTAGAAGACATTAGGTTTTAAAGCCAAGACATCTCGTTCAAAACTCTTGTTTAAAACCTTAAATAATACCTTTCGAAATCATTGAAAACAACCCTTTCGAATGCATAACGTAAAACCTTAGACATCCTTTTTATAAACCATGTAAACTTATCTTTCGACACTGTCCCTTCCGCCTTTCTCCAATGCACTACATATCAATTGCTTAATACCATGTGCATTGGTTTCGAATGGGTTCTTTGGTGGAGGTATGGTGTCGAAAGCTAACAGATGGAAGTGGTGAAGTAGTAAATCCTAGCAAAATTGATTTTTAGCCTTTAAAAGAAAATTCGTTTCACCTAACTTGCCTTATTTGTCAAAAATGTAATTGGTTTCCATTTCTTTATTGAAATATTTTCTAGAAGTGCTGCCAAATTAAGAATTTTTAATTAAAAACATTTTAGCAAATAAGCCTTCTCGATAAAACATTTAAGTCCCATAACTTAAATAATTTTATACCTATAATAAAATACTTGGGAAAATTTCCTAAAAATCATCATGATTCACTTTCAATATTTTTTCTAACATATTTAAATTTTAGACCCAAACCCGTTATATAATTGCTTTAAATAATTTGAACCCGATATTAAATATTCTCTTTCATAGAAAATTCATAACAAATCCACAACAACTTAAAAAAGTATGAAACTTGAAATCCACTAAAATAATATTTTCGACCATATCTCAAAAAAGCAAGCCATTCGGATGTCATTTAATTGGTTTTTTTCCAATCTAAATTTATTGTGAAATCTATATGAAATAATATAAATCATCAACAAGAACACACACACACACACACACACACACACACACACATATATATATTTAAACAAATATAACATGGCATATTATTTGCAAAATATTGTCCTCAATCATAAAACCAAAATCATAGTCAAAATGAGATGTAAATCAATTATTCACCTTGGTTTGGTGTTAAAAAGGTTGAGATTTTCTCTTTGATTAACTTCTTCAAGCTTCCTACTTGATTCCTAGCTTATCTTCTTTTGATTCTTCTTAATGGTGGCCGGTCGGGCTCTTTGGGGGTTTTAGTTTTGTTTGTAATTGTTCAAATGAATAAGAAATGAAGCTACGAAGGGTTTAGGGTATAAGAATAAAGATTATTCCTATTTTTACCTCATCATATTCCTCTTATTTACTTATTTTCTATTTTATTTTGTTTATACATTCATTAAGGCACGACCTATTTTATTAATTTACAAATCTCAATCCCTTAACTACGATTTCATTCAATTTATATAATTAAATTTCCAAAATAATATTGGTCAATATTAGGATCATTACAATGCACCTGAGCGTGTGCTTGTTCGTCCTAAGAAATTCTTCAGTTTGCCATAGCTTCTGATGTGTGTTTAATTGTACTTGTTGTTTTAAAATGTCTGCACCATATTGCTTTTGTATATTTATTTTGTTGTTCCCATATGTGTGTGAGTCCTTAAACTAGAATTTGTGCACATATGGTTACTTTGCCGACTTGATTGACCTGATTGTTTCGATGTGTGCACCGCTTGAGTGCATATACCTATGTGTGTGCATGCTGAACTTGAATTCATAATTTTTAATTAAAAACATTTTAATTAATAAGCCTTTCTTCTTGATAAAACATATAAAATATTTAAGTCCCACAACCTAAATAATTTTATAACTATAATAAAATACTTAGGAAAATTCCTCAAAAATCATCATAATTCACTTTCATTATGTTTACAAACATATTTAAATTTCATATCCAAACCCATTATATAATTGTTTTAAATAATTCAAACCAATATTAAATATTTTCTTTCATTGAAAGTTCATAATAAATCCACAATAACTTAGAAAATTATGAAACTTGAAACCCACTTTTAAAATAATGCTTTTAACTATATCTCAAAAATGCAAGTCATTTTGATGTCATTTAATTGGTCCAATCTAAACTTATCATAAAATCTATATGAAATAATATAAATCATCAACAAACATATATATATATATATTAGAAAAATATAACATGGCATATTATTTACAAAATAATTCAGCCGTAATCATAAAACTGAAATCATTGTCAAAATGAGTGTAAATCTATTATTCAATTTGGCTTGGTGTTAAGAAGGTTGAGATTTTCTCTTTCATTAACTTCTTCAAGCTTCCTACTTGATTACTAGCTTATCTTCTTTTGAATCTTCTTAATGGTGGCCGATGAGCTATTTGGAGGTTTAGTTTTGTTTGTGATTGTTGAAAAAAATAAGAAATAAAGGTAAGAAAGGTTTATAGTATAAGATTAAAGACTTTTCCTATTTTGCGCTTATCATATTCCTCTTACTTGCTTATTTTCTATTTCCTTTTGTTTATACATTCATTATGGCACGACCCCTTTTATTAATTGAAAAATCTCAATCCCTTAACTACCTACATTATTTCTTTTAATTTATCTAATTAAATGTCCTAAATAATATTAGTCAAAATTAGGGTCATACGGACTCCCCTCCTTAAAAAAATTCATCCTTGAAATTACGATATGGTACTCATAACAATCAAACATAAAGGTAAAACATACCATCAAACAAGTCGGGATAAGTATCTTTAATCCTACTCTCAGTTTCCCAAGTACAGTCTCTCTCTTCGTTACTTCACTGGACTTTAACTAATCTAACTGTCTTGTTACTTAGTCTCTTCTCATCTCTCATGACTATACGAACCGGTTTCCTATCTACAGTCATATCCGGTTCCACTACTAGATCATCTAAAACAGTCGGTGCAATAGTAGTCTCTGGATCTTGAACACACTTCCTTAGATGAGAAATATGAAAAACATTGTGAACTCCTACCAAAATATTCGGTAACTCTACTCTATATGCGGGTTTCTCGATTCTTTCTATAATAGGAAATGGTCCAACGAATCTCGGTGCCAATTTTCCTGATTTTCCAAATTGGATTACACCTTTCATCGTTGATATCTTAACGAAAACATGATCTTCGACTGAGAAACCTAAGTTTTTTCGTCTTTTATCAGCATAACTCTTTTTTCTAGATTGAGCTTCCCTTATCCTAACTTGAATCAACTCAATCTTCTCTACAACTTCTCTAACCAAATCTAGACTAAGAATTAACCTATCCCAGGTCTCTAACCAACAAACAGGAGATTTGCATGGCCTACCATACAGCTTCGAACATTGCCATCCATATACTGATCTGATAAATGTTGTTATATGAAAACTCTACAAAGTGTAGATGGTCTTCCCATGATCTCCTAAAATCTAGCACACAAGCTCTTAACAAGTCCACTAAGACTTTGTTAACTCTTTCTGTTTGCCCATCTTTCTACGGATGGTAAGCAATACTCATCTTGAGCCTGGTACATAAAGTCTCCTATAGACTCTTCCAGAACTCGCTAGTGAACAAGGAATCTCTATCACTTACTATGCTACTAGGAATTCCATGCAATCTAATTATATTCTACATGAATAACTTAGCTAAAACGGGTGTCGTCCTAGTTGACTTAACTGAAATTAAATGGGCACCCTTGGTCAATCTATTCACTATAACCCAAATACTTTCATTTCGTCTATTCGATCTTGGCAACCCATCTATGAAATCCATGGAGATAGAATTCCATTTCCAAATCGGAACATCTAAAGACTGAAGTAACCCACTTAGTTTCTGGTGTTCAGCTTTTACTTGTTGGCAGTTCAAACACCGCCTCATCCATAAGCCTAAATTTCTCTTCATACGTTCCCGGAAGAAACTCATTTCCATATCCTGATACATCTTAGCTCCTCTCGGATGAATAGTAAATTTTGAACGATGACATTCTCCAAGAACTTCCTTCCTAATGTTTCCTACATTAGGAACACATAGTCGTCCTTTCTTCCTCAACCACCCATTTTGGTCAAAACTGCAATCTTTCAAGTCATCACTCTCTGTTCCATTCCTTAACTTTCTGACCCATTCAGCTAATAATGGATCCTCCCCTTACTTATAAGTAATCATTTCAATCACCACCGGTCGAATTTCTAAACATGACAACATAGCGGTTTCCTTACTGGAACTAGCTTCAAATCTCCACTGCATTCTACATGTAGTCAATGCTTCTAAATCATTCCACTCAGCTATCATCGCCAACACCACATTCTTGTTTTCTGCTAAGTGCATCTGCAATCGTATTGCCTTTTCCTGGTGTGTACTCAATTCCAAAGTCATAAGCAATTAAAATCTCTAACTACCTCTGTTGTCTCATATTTAACTCCTTCTGAGAAAATAAATATCTCGATGACTTATGTTCCATATACAACTCGAATCTTTCTTCGAAAAGGTAATGTCTCCACACCTTCAATGCGAAAATTACTGCAAGTAATTCTAAATGATGAGTTGGATATCTAACTTCATGCAGTCCGAGCTGTCAAGAAGTATAGGAAATCCCTTTACTTCTTTGCATTAACATAGCTCCTAACCCTGTTCCACATGCATCCATGTATACCACTAAGTCCTGATTTCCTTCTGGAACAACTAACACAGGTGCATTCATCAATAAATACTTCAGCTTTTGGAATGCTTCCTCGCAGTTATCAATCAAAATTAACTTCGTATCTTTTCGAGTTAGCTTAGTCATCGGTGTTGCTATCCACGAAAAATCCTTAATGAATCACCGATAGTAACCAGCTAATTCAAGAGAACTCTTTATCTCAGTCACTGTCTCAGGTCTCTTCCAACTATTTACCGCCTCAATCTTAGCCGGATCTACACTTTTTCTGAGACTACATGACCAAGAAACTTTACTTCCTTCTTCCATAAATGACCCTTTGAAAATTTCTCCTTCAATTGATGCTGCCTCAATGTCTCATGCACCACTCTAAGATGAACTTCATGCTCTCTTTCATCTTTACAGTATATCAAAATGTCGCCTATGAATATTACCACGTATTTATCCAAATGCTCTTAGAAGATTTTATTCATCAAGTCTATGAAAAACATTGGCGCATTAGTTAGTCTGATCGTCATCATTGACCATTCATATGATCCATACCTGGTCCTAAACACCGTCAAAGGAGTACTATCCTCTGCTACTCTAAGTTGATGGAACCCTATTGCCAAATCCAACCGAGGAAATACTTTGCCCTGCTTAACTGGTCAAACAAATCATCAATTCTAGGTAACAGATATCGATTCTTTATCGTCCTTTTGTTCAAACTTACGATAATCGATACATAACCTTAACGATATGTCTGTTTTCTTTGCAAACACTACGGCTGCTCCCCAAGGCGAACTGCTTGGTCTTATAAAGTTCTTACTTTCCAAATCCACCAACTGTACCTCTAGCTTTTTCATCTCTATAGGTGTCATTCTACTTAGCGGTCTACTCATAGGTTCAGTTCCTACTATTAAATCTCTTCGAAACTCAATTGCTCATTTTGGTGGCAGTCCTACTATAGGCTCAAAGACATCAGAGAATTCTTTTACAATAAAGACTCGATTCAACTCGTCTTCTTCCTCTATAACACACAATAAAGCATTTATCTCAAAACTAGGATTTTCTATGTAGTGTATAATCTGATCACTACAACTAGGGTGCCTAAGTAATATTTTCCTATCATGGAAAAATATCCTAGCATCATACTCACTCGATCAGTCCATACCAAAACTAATTCCGAACCCTACGAAATCAAATACATGCAAACTCCAAGAAAATATATGATGTAACAATTCAAACTCTAAGTAGTCACATCTTATCCCAAGAGTCGCATATCCTCCTATCGGATTCACCACCCTTAAGGAAATAACTAGGTATGTGGATTCTAGGTTAAGCTTATCTATCAAACAATGAGATACAAAATAATATGATGCACCAATATCAAAATGAGCTCTAACTGATGCACCACGAATTAGAAGCGCACCTCCCAATGCAGCTTTTCCCCTCTCCTTAGCTTTTGGTCTTGAGGTAGCCGAATCTAACGCAAACATCTTGCCATTTCCGTCCTTGGCTGATTCCTTGCACTGATTCTTATGATGTCCAATCTGATCACAATTGCAGTATCTCACGCCCTTCTTCCCTTTTCTTGCCCAAAACTCGTGAGCATAATATCCCTTATTGTCGCACTTATAGCAAACTACATCGACCTTCCTTTTCTTGGCTGCTTCCCCTTTCTGAGCACCTTTCATATAGAAAAACTTCCAATTCTACTTCTGCCCACTTTGAGTTTTCCTACCTTTGTTACCATCAAGAAAAGCAAGCATCTCCTGGTGCCTTAAAGCCATCTCGACAACTACGTCACATGGAACTCTAATATGTAACAGAGTGGCTCTAGCAAAATCGAGTTTCAATCCACGGATGAAGATCTCATTTCTTTTGATAACTGTATCAACCGTAGCATACACATACCACGATAACTCCTCAGATCTGTAGCATACTCAAGCACTATCATGTCTCCCTGCTCCAACTCAGCGAACTTCCTGAGCAGAGTTGACTTGGCGATCTATGACATGAATCTTTCCTCAAACCACCTTCTGAATTCCACCCAAGTCAAGGTTTCTTCATTAACTCTCATGGTAACACTGTCCCACCAGTGCAGTGCTGATCCTTACAACTATCTAGAAGCAAGTCTCCTTTTCTGCTCATCGTTAAGCCCAAAATCAGTAAAATTCTTTCGTAGTGAAGCAACCAATTCTCCACTTCAATCGCATCCTCAGTCTCGTCAAACGGTTTTCCTCCAAGCCTGGCATAATCTCTGATTAGTATTGCATAGTTATTGACCATCGGAGCTCCCTGAATTGCTCCTCAACATTTCCTCTAATTAAAACCGTAGCAACTTCAACCTGCATCATGTTAGCGAAGAACTGATACATAGCTCCCATATCAGCCTGCAGTCTCCAGCATCTATATTAGCAGCTTATGCCTAACCTAGATTTCTTCTAGTGTTTGGTCTGGCATTTCCATCAGTTGTGGTGCTTTCTCCACCAATATTAACTCTTCCACTTCTAGCATCAATATATTACTTCCTTAAAATTTTCATTTAAGCCTTTGTAAGATACAGAAGAATAGCATAAGAAAAATGGAGAATAGAGATAAAGCGTATACTTATATATACACCAAATACAAGTACGTTAGTATAGCATTATCCCATACCCTTGTATTTTCTCTAATTCCTTAGGATTATGTTTTCTAAATCATCTTAAGTTTAAAATTTCTTTTATGCATTCATATAGCTATGCATTGATACCAAGTTGTAACATCTCCTATCTTGAGGCCTGAAGCTAAGCGTTACAAATGTTGTAGTCATCCATAGTACTAACATCCGGTAACAAAGTATGGTAATATTAATGGTATCTATAATATCAAAAGCACATGAATATGAAATAAAATCACAAGTTTCAAAAATAACATTTTTGATTATATTGCAAAACAATATTTCATATTCAATTACATAATCCCAAAACGATTCCCTAGTTTTGATCAAATATAATTATTAAGAATTACGCCAAGAGCGACATGTGAAGATGCCTCCTTGGATGATCAGAGTAATAGATAGACATATTAGTCATAAATACATCACAGTGGAAATAATACTAAATAGCTACTACATAGCTAAATTTGCCTCTTACACATCTTCAGAAGCTTATTCGTCCAACCTACTAAACCTAAAAAGTTCCTAACTTTCTGTCTACTCAAATTAATTTTGAGCACCCGAGAGTTTAAAGGGAAAACATAAAATTCGAGTCAGAAATAAAGCCTGGTTTGAATAATACTATTACATCTCGATTTACTGATATTAATTAAAACCATGCCGCTTAGCGGAATGAGTTTCCCCTCACTAATTTCCTTTTAAAAGCATATCTTTTGCAAATCAAAATCATGCAATCAAACTGCTTATAATAGCAAGAGTAATAACATATATTCACATAAATAAAGTAATTAATGGACTATCTATCCAAAATTATAGTTTTATCTGGCTAACTATTAACCACTGGCTGACTCGGACCTACTAGACATAAGAAATAATCTAACTTCTATTAGACACAATACTCGACAGTCCGTTCTTAACTTACTGCTCCTAGGGTCAACTTATCCTAATGGTTTTGCGGGCTCACCAATAACCTACCTTTTCTCTATATCTTCCTTTTTGTGTGTAATATCATTTTAGTCTTACCTGTGATAAAACCCTACATACGTGAATTTTGGACTAATTTAAGCTAGGGGTTAATAGCTAATGTATAGGATGCGATCCCATACCAGTCCCACTGGTCTCCTAATATCTGAGTCATAAACTTAGAGTTGGCTACCCGATCCATTTTTCGTTAAAAAAATTCTTTCAAATTGATTTAACTCTTTTAAATCATACTTAAACAAGGAAAATATACCCTTTTCTTTACTCAAAAAACCTTTTCTATGATATACGCTTTACACAAATCAATGTTGATGAAAACCAATATCAATAGAGTTATCTATCCCTTTAAAACAAGTTAAAGCCCTTTTGAAGTTAGAAAACAATAGGTTTTAAAGCCAAGACATCACCTTCGAAACTATTGTTTAAAACCATAAACAATACCTTTCAAAATCATTGAAAACAATCCTTTCGAATGCATAACGTAAAACCTTAGACATCCTTTTTCTAAACCATTTAATCTTATCTTTCGAAACACTTTTAATATACCTTTTGAAATCATTGGGTTCAAGTAAAGGTTTGTGAAAACTTTGCTTTAAAACCATTTAATGTAGTCCCTTTCAAAACCATTGGACTTAATTTCTAATATAACTAAGGGTCATAAAAGAACAGAGGCGAAAGCATTACTTTGAAAGCATTTATCCCAAGTAAAAGAAAGAGGATATTTCTGAAACCCCCTTTCGTAACCACTGCCCCCGAAACCATTTTGAAAACAGCCACACGACCCTTTCAAAAGCATTGAGGAAGCGGCCTCAAAGAACAAAGGCAAAAGCACCATTTCAAATACATTGTTTAAAGGCTATAAAGAAGAGCGGTCTTAACTAGTTCGAAAGGTTTGAATGCGGCAGCATGGGTTTCGAGTAGGTTCAAAGCGGCTATGCATTCGAAAACCTCTTTTAAAACAAAAAGGCGGCAATTCTTTTGTAAGATATTTTTAAAACAAAATAAAACTAATTAATTTGAAAGCTAATACAATCCCTTCGAAAGCATCCTTTATAAATAGAAGTAATTCAAAGTTAATAAGAGCAGCTTCTACCCCTTCCAAAGCTAGGTTTCAAAACTGTCCCTTCCACCTTTCTCTAATGCACTATGTATCAATTGCTTAATACCATGTGCATTGGTTTCAAATATGTTCTTTGGTGGAGGTATGGTGTCGGAAGCTAATAGATGGAAGTGGCGAAGTAGTAAATCCAATCAAAATTGATTTTTAGCCTTAAAAAGAAAATTCTTTTCACCTAACTTGCTTTATTTGTCTAAATGTAATTGTTTCCATTTCTTTATCATAATCCTTTTCTAAAAGTGTTGTCGAATTCAAAATTTTTAATTAACAACATTTTAAAATATAAACCCTTCTCCTTGATAAAACATTTAAGTCACTTAACTTAAATAATTTTATGCCTATAATAAAATACTTGGACCCAAAAATCATCATGATTCACTTTCAATATTTTTCTAATATATTTAAATTTCAGACCCAAACCCGTTATATGATTGCTTTAAATAATTTAAACCCAATATTAAATATTTTCTTTTATAGAAAATTTATAATAAATCCACAACAATTTAAAAAATTATGAAACTTAATATCTACTTCTAAAATAATGTTATTGATCATATCTCAAAAAGCAAGTCATTTGGATGTCATTTGATTGGTTTTTTCCAATCTAATTTATCGTAAAATCTATATAAAACAATATAAATCATCAACAAGCACATAGATATACACACACACACATAAAAAATATAACATAGCATATTATTTGCAAAATAATTCGGCCTCAATCATAAAACCAAAATCATAACTAAAATGAGACGTAAATGTATTATTCACCTTAGCTTGGTGTTAAGAAGGTTGATATTTTCTCTTTGATTTACTTCTTTAAGCTTCCTACTTGATTCCTAGCTTATCTTCTTTTGATTCTTCTTAATGGTGGCCTCGAGCTCTTTGGGGGTTTAGGGTATAAGAATAAAGAGTATTCCTATTTTCCCCTTATCATATTCCTCTTACTTACTTATTTTCTAATTTCTTTTGTTTATACATTCATTAAGGCATGACCCCTTTTATGAATTTACAAATCTCAATCCTTTAACTACTTAAATTATTTATCTAATTAAATTTCCAAAATAATTTTAGTCAAAATTAGGGTTATTACAGTGTGCCTGAGTGTGTGCTTGTTCATCCTAAGATATTCTTCAGTTCGACATAACTTCAGCTGTATGTGTTATTGTACTTGTTGTTTTACATGTCCGCACTATATTGCTTTTATATATTTAGTTTGTTGTTTCCTTATGTGTGTGAGTCCTTAAACTAAAATTTGTGCACACATGGTTACTTCGCCGACCTAGTTGTATTGATGTGTGCCCTGCCTGAGTACATATACCTGTGTGTGTGTGCTGAACATGAGTTTTAGTTTTTCTTTGTACATGAATTGAATTGGTTGCGCTTCACTTTGACCTGAATCTTTAGCTTCACCATTATGTACTATTCACATGTTGAACCACTGAGCGCGTGAGTTGAGCCAATTTGGCTTGACCCAGTTGTAGCTGTATATTATATAGTTGCGAACAATGTTAAGCCTGAAGTACATTTGGCTTGACCTCTGCTTTCTTTTTGTATATTTTAATTTGCTTGGCCTTATGGCATGTATAGTGATACATAATGCATGTCATAAGTTGTCAGTACATATTTATTTTGGTTCCTTTTTAAAATATGAAAACAACAAACCAATAAACTTAGGCAGTATCATATTCAATTATGTTTTATTTTTGCAGCTTAAATTTGTTTCTTTTTTCTTTTTACTGTATTGTTATTTGATAGGAAAAATAGTTGATTAGAGAAAAGACTGTTGAAGTAACAAGATAACAAATCAAATTCGAGTGATTGATTGGGTGTGATTATATTTGAGAGCGAAAATAATATTGTATATGAAAATGTAAAATATAGTGGAAGCAATGTTGTAATGTTTACTATTTGAAATTCTAATGAAATAAACTATTTGTTGAAATAAAATTTCAATTGTTGGCTTCTATTTGTATTTTGCAATAGTATTGACTCAAACACATTTAGAAATATATATATGTGTACATGTGTTTTTATTATCATCAAACAAAAATCATAAACTGTTATATTCTATAATATGTCTACCCTTCTACTATTGCTCTCGCTATTTTTACTTTCATTTCTTATGAACCCTTATTTATGCAGAAAGCAAGAATGGATCTACGTAACTAACGCCTGACCATATAAAGTTCAAGAGTAAATCCAAGCAAAGGAGATGATGGCATGCAAAATAAGGGACAAGGAGGGGAGGTAGCCCTATAAGTTCGTACAGAAGCCGGTAATGAAATGTCTTCTTTTCGTAGTTCATGAAGAACTTAGCGCAGCAGCAAGCACCACCGCAACCCTAGAATGTACCAAGGACCCGCTGCAGCCAGTTAGAGAGGACTTTGCTCAGATAACTAAGGATTTTCACTGCTTAGGAGGAGAGATGTTTGATGGAATGGAGCATGCATTAGAGGCAAGTGACTGGCTGGTGATATGTTGCAGAAATTGTGAGGACTTAGAGTTGATAGACGCTTAGAAGATGAAGCTTGTATCCAGGTAGTTAAGCGATTGGCGAGAATCTCGTGGGGAAATGTGAGAGTTGAGATTCCTGAGCAAGAAATTATTTGGGAAGGGTTCAGGGAGATGTTTGAGGAGCATTATGTTCCTTGCTTGGAGTTATCAATAATGTTTTGGGAGTTTGTAGAGTTGCAATAAGGGGGTTTGACAATTCTTGAGTATGTGCAGAAGTTCAACACACTATCCAAGTATGGGACTGATTAGGACTCCGAGTAAGAAAGTAGATAAACTTATCTTAGGATTGAGGTCAGAGTTGAGCAATAGGACAATGTCTTGTATAGCACGTCTATTCAATGAAGTGATAGATATTAAAAGGACATATGAGTTAATGTATACCGAGAGGCGCGGTTTGGACAAGAAGGCTCAAGATGATAAGAAAAAGAAGTTCACTCCTTATCAGAAAGGCAAGGAAGGCTAGCAGCAAAAGGCAAAGGTTTAGATCAGTGGAGAATGGAAAGGGGTGGCAGTGATAACCTGCTGTAATTGTGGATAGAAGGGGCACTATGCCAATAAGTATCCAAAACCAATAGAAACGACAAAAGTTAAGTGGTTCATCTACGATAAACTTGGGCACAAGAAGAAAAATTTTCCCATGTTAAAGTATCCGAAGGTTTTCGCTCTGGAAGGACCTTCGTCTAGACTGACGATTGAGGAGAAAGAATAGGGTATGCTTGGAGGTATGATTTCAATTTTCAATATGTTAGTTAGAGTTATAATTAATATTAGCGCTACTCACTCTTTCATTTCAAAAGACTTGGTTGATATCTTAGAACTAAATACCACTCATTTGATTACATCCTTGCACATGGTTAATCTGATTGGTAGGTATGCCACTCTTGGATTAAGGTGCACTGACATTAAGTTCGATTTGTATGGACATTTGTTTGTTTGTGACCATGTGTGTTTGACTTCATAGAGTAAGGGTAATTTTTGGTATGGATTGGTTAGTGCAAAATGACGCAACGATCTATTGTGTGGATAGAATTATCACCCTACAGAATCCTAGAGGTGGAGAGAAAATTATGATAGCTTCGGACGTAATGAAAAAAATCGAGCATGATGTTATGTGTTATAGAAGACAATGACGAGGTCAGCAAAGTATGGATGGTTAGAAAATTCATAGACGTTTTTGAACCTATGACGATACTACACCATGGAGGTCAATCGAGTTTCGAATAGACTTGATACTGGGGGCGCAGCCTATTAGTAGACCGCCTAGCAGAATCCAAACAAGGAGATGGAGAAATTGAAGAAACAAATAGTGGAGCTTGAGGATAAAAATTTTGTTAGGCCAAGTAATTCATCGTGGATAGCATGTGTAGTATTTCGTAAGGAATTCTGATGGATCTTGTGACGACGGCCCTACACCACCGATGCTCATATGACCGAATAGTGTGCTGCCGGAGCATCCAAATGATGTTGGACGGTTGTCAATTGAAAGAAGAAGAAATAAAGATAAGGAGCAGAAAAAGAGAGAAGAGATTAGAAGAAAAGAGAAATAAAACAATCACACAATCACATAACATATCATATATCTCATAGCGCATCGGATAAAATTTAAACATCTCATATATAAAACAGGCGAGACAATAATAACTATATAAACAACAAAATCAGAGTATATTGGTTCATATAGTTATATAAAACAGCAATAGAGTTATACGAATGATAAATAAACTCAACTTATCAACCATCTCTAGTCATAGTAAGTCAACACTGTCAATGCTCCACAGTATCACACAGCGGAATAAATAGTAATAGCTCAAAATATAAATATGAGAAAGCATCACCTCTTGCTAGTCCATCTATACAGCTCCCAATGCTATTTACACCTGTTATCCAGTCTACTCATTAAAAAGTAACTAAGATAATAAGAAACAAATCATAAAACCTCAAGTTAGGCAACGGTTTGGTGTGAGCGATAAATAATCTCAAAACACTCTAAAGGTTGGTATAGTTTATGGAACAGAGGGTATGGAGAATCACACCTAACATGTCCCTGCATTCACAGAGTCAACACATAATATCAAATATGTACCACACTTTGATAGTCATCATGGGCGTACTATACATCAAAGTACTAATGGTGTCTAGATATCGACATCAACAATATCTACATCGTGTGACATCCCTAAGGTGATAGAAATAGTCAAACAAACATGTCATCCATCATCCATCCTTATATTCACTCACCAAGTTTATTGGATATATGATAACTCATAGGCTCGTAGACTAGGCATATCACCGCACCAATCCATCCCAATATCACGAGACTAGATGTGTCAATGCATCAATCCATCCCGGAGACTAGACACCTCACCATGTCAATCCATCTCAACAATCGAGACTAGATACATTACTGCATCAATCCATCCCAACACTCGAGTATCATTAATCTTTGTACCCATCATCCATAGCAGAGCTCATCTCAGAACTGTCCTTACAACTCTCGTCTGAAGTCATCGTGGCTAGGTACTACTTTAGACAACCATCATAAGTCAAAGAGTATCATCATGCATCTCGTAGCCTCTCTCCGACAGTTCCCTCAATAGACTCATAGTCAACTACTATGCATCTCGAAGTGCAGCTATCCATCATCGAAGCCATCACTTCCAATCATGGAACCATCATCGTCGAACCATGGAGTCATCGCGTTGAAGCATCACATCTTCGCTTCACTGCCAAATCCGCTCGTCGAATAGATATATCGCCAAAATCAAATGTTGAAGGAATGAATGGACCATCACATCCTGCTCCTTGAAGCCACTCCATTGTCCATATCAATATTGGCAAAATCGCCATCATCAATAGTGGTAGATATCGACCACTCTAGAGTAGTCGATAACGACCACTTTGTTCGTGTACTTACCCAAAAATGGTTAAATAAAAGCCAAAAGAAAACATCCAACATCTATCCTGAAATCTAAAGCACATCTCTAGATCCTTTTTCATCTTCATATCCATCGGCGTGCACGTTATTCTATGCATGAAATCCTATCTTATGGGATATTTTTAATACTATATCGCCGTTGAATAGCATTTTCAACCAAAACAACCAACTAACATACATGCAACCAACAAGCATTCTAACGTCTATAATAGCCTACATACATCTATAATAACGCAACTCAATCCATCCAAGCAACCAATATGGGATAATGTGATATTTTTATCAAAATAGCCTAAATCTGTCGATATCGTCAAAATAGTCCGTAAATGGAAAAATGTGATATTCAGTCCAAAAATATTTTTAAACACTTTTAATTCTTTTTATAAAATCATATATAGGCTAAGTGAACATTTCAAAACATCATTTTAATACTAATAATCATAGTAAAGTGAGAGACGATATCAATCACCTCATCCAAATCTATCCAAACCTTCACCAAGTCATAAAGCTCTCCATAACGAGCGCAATGCAAGCAACGCATCCAGGATCTCACATCATAAAGCCATTTCGATCAACTTATCTAACCTCTCGTAAAATGACCAATCAGTCACTTCCAAGATGGTCACTCAACCTGATGATAAAATTCCATCCTTTCTGTGTGGAGTATCAATGAAAGATAGACCGTACTTTGATATCACATCGAATTTGGTGACATACTCCAACATTGACTTATCACCTTAAGTCACATCAACGACCATCCTAAGAAACATTGACTTTTGAAAGTCGAGATAAAATTTTTTCTAAGGCCAACTATGAACTAAACCTACGTAAAGTGATCTTCGAGAATCGAAGTTATAAGGGTGCTCCATCGGTTCATTGTTCGTCCCTAGAGTTATCTAAAGGTTAACTTCTATCTCATCACATTATCTAACTCCATGTCATCGAAGATCCTTTCACAAACATTCATCCCGTCTTGCACCTCAATAGTCAACAATGTTCCAAGGAACGGTCTGCCTCCTTGACTCACATAGTCCTTATACAGCTCAGCAAAGTCGACTTTAGGCACTTGCACTTGAGCACCAAAATTGTTTGGGGCAACTTGGGCATTCCACAACAATGACTTGCATAATTACTACAAACATATTATGTAAATCAAGGTTAGTGGCCCCTAATTCTGACCACTCCTTAACTCTTGGGATGGAGTCAATAATAGCATTTCTCATATGCCAGATCATTCTTAATATATGATGAGGATGACCGGTCTCTCGTAGAGAAAAATTGCATCAATAATGCTCATGTGTACAATACAACTTATATACTATATATACTACAGTACATACTCTCTTACATATAGGTACTCTAGATCCAGTCTAAAGAGAAAACTCCAACCCAATCTGTACTGGATCACAGTATCAACTCAGGTTAATCACGTAACCTTGGCTCTGGTACCAAATATAACGATTGCTCTACACCATCGATACTCAAATGATCGAATAGTGTGCTGCCGGAGCATCCGGACAATGTAGAGCGGTTGTTAAGTAATAGAAAAGGAAATAAAGACGAGGAGAAGAAAAGGAGAGAAGAAAATAAAAGAAAAGAGATGGAAATAAAACAATCACACAATCACATAACCTATCATATATCTCACATTGCAATGGATAAAATATAATATTAGACATCTCGGATATAAAACAAGCGAGATAGTAGTAACTATATAAACCACAGAATCAAAGTGTACATGTTCATACAATTACAAAAATTAGTAATAGAGTTTATACAACTGGTAAATAAACCCCAACCGATCAACTGTCTGTAATAATAGTATGTTAACATCATCAAGGCTTCATAGTGTCACACAGCCGAATAAACAATAATAACTAAAAATATAAATATGAGAAAGCATCACCTCCTGCTAGTCCATTTATATAGCTCCTAATGTTGTTTACGTCTGTTATCCAGTCTACTCGTTTAAGAGTACCCGTGATAATAAAAAGCAAAGCATAAAACTTAGAATCAGACAAACGTTTGATGTGAGGATAATTAATCTCAAAACACTTTAAAAGTCGGTATAGTGTGTGGAACAAAGGGTATGGAGAATCATACTTGATCTGTCCCTACATCCACAGAGTTAGCACATAACATCGAATATATGCTACTCTATGATAGTCTTCATAGGTATATAATACATCAAAGTACTAAGGGTGTTTATACATCGGCATCGGTAATATCCACATCGTGTGACATCCCTAAGGTGATAGAAATAGTCGAACAAACACGACATCCATCATCCATCCTTACATTTACTCCCTCGGTGCATTGGATATATGATAACTCACAAGCTCGGGAACTAGGCATGCCACCGCACCAATCCATCCTAATATCACGAGACTAGATGCATCGATACATCAATCCGTCTTGGAGACTAGACACATCACCATGTCAATCCATCTCAACACTCGAGACTAGATATGTTACTGCATCAATCCATCTCAATACACTATCATTAATCCCTTTGCACTCATCATCCATAATAAAGATCATCTCAGAATTGCCTTTAAAACTCCCTTTTGAAGTAGTCGTGGCTAAAAACTACTCTAGACAACCATCGTAAGTCATAGAGTTTCATCATGCATCTCGTAGCCTCCCTCGGACGGTCCCCTCAATTAGACTCATAGTCAACTACTCTGCATCTTGAATTACAGCTATCCATCATCGATACCAACACTTCCCATCATCATCGAACCATGGAGTCATCGCATAGAAGCATCATACCTTTGCTTCACCGCCAAAGCCGCTTGTCAAAGAGCCATATCACCAAAATCAAATGTCGAATGAACAGACCATCACATTCTACTCCTTGAAGCCACTCCATCGTCCATGTCAAAATTGGCCAAGTTGGTCATCATCAATAGTGGTAGATATCGACCACTCTAGAGTAGTCGATAATGACCACTTTGGTGGTGTACTGGACCAAAAATGGCTAAATACAAGCCAAAGGAAAACGTCTCGCATCTGTCCCAAAATCTGATGCACATCTCCAAACTGTCTTCTATCTTTATATCCATCGGCATGCACAATATTCTATGCATGAAATCCTATCCTATGGGATACTTCTAATATTGTATCGCGTTCAAACGATTTTTTCAACCAAAACAACTAACATACATGCAACCAACAAGCATTCTAACATTTATAATAGCATACATACATCTATCATGCACAATACAATCCATCCAAGCAACAAATATAGGATAATGTGGGATTTATATCAAAATAGCATAAATTTTTCGGTATTGTGAAATAGTCCATAAATGGAAAAATATGATATTTAGTTGAAAACTATTTTAAAACACTTTTCATTCTTTTTATAAAATAATATATAGGCTAAGTATTTTAAAAATACATTTTAAATTTAGTGAACATTTCAAAATGTCGTTTTAATAGTATACAAATAATCATAGTGTAGTGAGAGCAATATCACTTACCTCATCCAAATAAATTCAAACCTTCACCAAGTCATAGAGCTCTTCATCACGAGTGCAATGCAAGAAACAACATCCAAAATGACCTCATATGCAAAAGATATAGCATATATAAGCTAATGAGTTATTAATAATTAAATAATTAACACTTAACTAATTACCTATTACAACTAATTATCTCTTCCCAGTGCTAATCTTGTGCATGCATCGGATACAAGAAAGCTAAATTTGCTCAAACTTCATCCACCAAAACCCGTCTTTGCCAACTCTTCACGGCGGTACCAGCATGACAAAGCCCGACCCTTTCGTTTGAAATGCGATCTGCTCATGCCTTTAATAGCTTCAAAAGTCATCATCCAATAGAGATGATCGGGCCATGAATTGAGATCATAGGAAGGTACACTCCGACGTTAGAAACACAAGGTGGCTTCCATTTCGCTCCTCATCACCTCTACCTCTCATGAAACCAAACCCTAATTACAACATTGCCGCCGAACATCTCCAAACCAATTACTACATGTTACCAAATGGTTATGGGTGCGTGGACCTCATCAATAGGAGTACAATAAAACCATTTTGGGATTGTTTTGTTGAAAGAATCATCGAATATTAATTTTTGAATTAAAATGTAGAGTGGTAGCCATGTTCCTTAAGCTCTCAATGAAACAATGAATGGCCAATCAAGGAATAGGGTTTGGGTAATGAGGGTTTTATTTTAACTCATATTTTATTCTCCTTCATTTAATTTCTCAAATAAAACGATCATGCATTTTGAGTTCGTATGATCAAACGGTGCATCTGATTGCACAAACCTCTTCTACATGCATCTCCTTATTTTTATGGTCCCAATGGTATTATTTTTGTCCTTATCCAAGAACTCGCTCAAGGATGATAATTTCTGCTTTTCGAGACCGTTTCGGCTATCGAATCGTTCAAACACCAAATATAGCGATCTATATACTCATTTTAATTCACAACGTCGATACGAACCCAACAAGAGTTTTCTCGAGTCCTGATTCGATCGTATGCAAGAAATCATATCTTAGGATTGTTATTTAATTAAGAATTCAATATTTAAATAAATTATTTAATATCCAATCGATGAAAATATGGGTCATTGCAGATCTTTACAGATGAGCGTTGATTATCGAATGTTGAATGAGTTGACTGTGAGGAATCATTATCTTTTATCCTGTTTGATCGGTTGGGTCGAGCACAGGTTTTCTCGTAGCTAGATTTAGCAATGGGTTTCCATAAACTTGGAGTGGCGGAAGTTAGTATCCTTCGAACAAGGTACGGTTCGTATGAGCGGTTAGTGATGCCATTTGGTTTGATTAATGCCTCTATGTTCTTTGTAGATCTTATAAACCGAATCTTCCACAATAGATTGGATAGGTTTGTGTTGGTCTTCATCGATGATATTCTGGTATATTTTAAGGATTACA
The DNA here is from genome assembly GCA_030765085.1 of Allium cepa. NCBI lineage: Eukaryota > Viridiplantae > Streptophyta > Magnoliopsida > Asparagales > Amaryllidaceae > Allium > Allium cepa. Next base: position 418,932,609 of record CM060932.1, read on the forward strand.
GAGACTATAGAGTCCATCATAGATTGGTGTTAGAGCGTTAAGACAACACAAGTTGAAGGCAAAGTTTTCAAAGTGCCACTTTTCGAAATGGGAGGTTATGTTTCTTGGGCACGCTGTTTCAGAGGAGCGTTTAGCTTTGGATCCCTCGAAGATAGAAACCGTTAATGGTTGGAAGAGACTAAAGATGGTCACAAAGGTAAGAAATTTCTTGGTTTTAGCTGGCCATTACCGTAGATTCATCGGAGATTTCTCATGTATAGTTGCGCCCCTGACTAAATTTCCCGAAAAGAACGAGAAGTTCATGCATACTGACAAGCGTGAAGGGTCATTTTAGGAGTTGAAGAAGTTATTGACGAATGCTCCTATCTTAATAATGCTTGAAGGGAATTAGGAATTAGTAACTGATGCTTGTAGAACAGGTTTGGGAGCAGCGTTAATGCAAAGAAGGCAACTGATAGCTTATGCATCAAGGTAATGTAGGCCACATGAAGTTAGATATTTGACTCACGACTTGGAGTTGGCAGCAGCTGTGTTTGCATTGAAGATTTGGAGATACTACTTGCCGGAAAATCTGTTCGAGTTGTATACGAACTGTAAATCCCTTAAGTATCTATTTTCTCAAAAGGAGCTAAATGTGAGGCATCAAAGATGGCTAGAATTCTTAACGGCATATGATTTTGAGATAAAATATACACCAAAAAAGGAAATAAGGTTGCCGATGCTTTGAGTAGAAAGCGTCAAAATGGAGTGTTAGCCATAACTGAAGAATGGAAGACATTAGAGATGTTAACCACTTGAGGATTGCACTATCTACCGAACACTGGATCGGCTAGAGATCGGAGCATGTTAGCAATTTTGGAGGTAAGTCCAGCACTTGTGTATAGGATTGCTACAGGGTAGAAGGAGGACCCACTAATCGCCGAAAGGATTAGGGAACTAGAGATGGGGAATGATGTTGAAGATCTGAAAGAATTCAAGATAGACTCGAAACTTTGGAAGAAAGGAAAAATGTGGTTTGAATGTAGGAAATCTTCAGAGTGAGGACTTGGAAGAAAGATGTCAGTTTGAGTTTACCATTCATCTCAAGGACATGAAGATGTATCGTAATATGAGGAGAGTATTCTTTTGGGAAGGGATGAAAAGGAATATCGTCGAATGTGAAAAGAGACGTTTCACTTGTCAACAAGTAAAAGAAAAACATCAAAAGCTGAGCAGATAACTTCAACCTTTGGAAATATTGGCTTGGAAGTCGGATTCGGTGTCCATGGAAGTGATACTATATGGGATCCCAAGATGTACTGTAAGGGTCGGAGACCATTTGTTCACCGATGAATTCTAGAATAGTTAGTAGAGTGCATTTGGTATTAAATTGAGCATGAGTACGGTATAGCATCGATAGACTGATGGTCAAAAAGAAAAGGTGAACCGTGTGTTAAAGGATTTGCTAAGGGTATGTATACTAGACATTGGAGGATCTTGGGAAGATCATTTACATTTGGTATAGTTTTCATATAACAACAATTATCGGTCCAGTATCAGGATGGCTCTATTTGAGACACTTTATGATGGATCATGCAAGTCACCAATTTGTTGGTTGGACATGGGATAGACTTGTGTTATGACCTGATTTGGTAAGAGAGACTATCGAGAAGGTAGAAATGATTCATGCCAGAGCAAAAGCAACGCAATCAAGATAGAAGAGTTATGTTGACAAGAGGAGAAGAGATCTTAATTTCACTATAAGCAACTATGTGTTTGTGAAGATTTCTCTGATGTGAGGGTCATGGCTTTAGGACGGTGGGGAAATTGTCTCCTGAATACGTAGGACCATTTCTAGTGATTGAGACAATTGGTCAACTGGCATATCAGTTCAAATTACCGAGTGGTTTAGCAGGTGCGCATAAGGTTTTCCACATATCACACTTGAGAATGTGTGTGCATAATCTGAATTTGGTGGTGGTACCAAGCGTAGTTGAAGATTTATCCATAGAACTAGTTATGACTTATGGTAAACAACCATACGAATATTGGGTCATGATATGAAGGAGCTAAGGAACAAAAGTTATCATTGTTTACATCTAGAGGAGTAACAATATTGATGATTGTACTTAGGAGTTAGAGGATAGGATTAGAAACACCTACACTTATTTGATTTGGCATGCATATTTAAGCATATAAGTTTTGATGTATAGACCAGTAGTGACACTAGTATGGCATTAAGATATGATATTGAAATATGTTGGTAGAGACATTAAAACATTACTTGATGATTAATAATTTGCATTAGCGGGAAACTAATGTAAATACTATATAGTATGTACATTATTTCAATGATTGTGATTTTATCCTACCTTGTTTGATTTTCTAGGAGGAAATTTTGTAAGGTGGGGAGATCTTCATATTTTAGAGTGCCATAATATAGAAAATTAAATAGATAAATGATTAATCAAATTAAAGTATGAGATAAAACAAAGACAAATAAATTAAAGAAGGTGAATGAACGAAGGAAAAAGTGTTAAGGATTTATTAAGACCAGACTAGAATGATATTTCAGCCTAAAGCCCAAATTACTAACCCTTTACATTCCAACTCCCCATTCATTATCCTTATATTTCACAAAACAAAAGAAGATAAATACGGCTTCCATCATTTTTGCAAAAGAGAAGGGGAAAATAAAAGCTAGAAAATCAAGCCTTGAACTTGAGAGAGAAAGAAGATTAAAGCAAGGTTTTATAATCAAGCGGGTAAAATTTTCTCTAAAACTCTATCCTAACCCGTTTTACGCTCAGATTTAATTTTTAACGAATGTTTTTTATGACGATAAACATGTTGCTAATGATTAAACATTGGTTGGTTATGTTTAAAATTTTAAATGAAGTAGATTTACTAATGTATTAGGAGAAAGCAAGATTAAATGATAATTAAAAGATTCGAAACAAGATATGATGTTCATAATGATGTAATAGAGATGAATTTTTAGTTTCACAATTTTTGGAATTTAATTGGAATTTCTATGAACTTTCTAAATTGAGAAATGGTTGGTTTCGAGTAATTAATTATGAAAGATAATAAAAATAAATATTTTGACATGAAATTTTGATATAGGGTACAACACGATAAATTTGATTTTTGGTATATTTTTGGGATTTTTCCATTAATTTTTGATTTTATATGAATTAATTGGTGACGAATTGAGGATAATTGGCTAATTCATTAGAAATGTAATTAACAAGTTCCGGAAAGAAGACTGTAAAGTAAGGAGATAACCAATAAGAATTCGACATCACATAGGATTTGGTGTAAAGTAATTACTTAATAAGGCAACTATTATGTTATTTACGAGAGCACCATTTTCAACTGTCGATAGCTACTAAGAAGGTCAACATGCGATAGCTACTGTGTACATCAATATGTGATATCTTTTAAATGCATCAACGTGTAACAAATCAATAATTCATCAACTTGCGATAATACATATGAATGTCAATTGACGATAGCTAAGTTGGAATCAACTTGCAATATTTATGTTTGAATTAACATGTAAAGCCTATATTGGAGTCAACATGTGACGGCTAAGTTGGATTTAGCTTGCGATCGCTAATGTTGACTCAACATGTGATAGCTGCTCGAATCATCAACTAGAAAGTCTAGGGATACGTCAACATGCGATGGCCTTAATGGGATCAACTCGTGATAGCAAGGATCTCAACTTTCGATAGTTAGGGTAAGTCAACATGCGATGGCCTTAGTAGACTCTACTTTCGATAGCTAGGGTAGGTCATCATGTGAAGGCCCTAAGAGACTCAACTTTCGATTGTTAGGGCAAAGTCAACATGTGATGGCCCTTGGATATTCAATATGAGATCGCCATATAAAGTAAATATGAAATGTTAAGTAAGGTTACGTAAAGGCTAAGCACATAAATGAATGTTTGTAGCACCTTGGAAGACATCTTCCAAAGTGACGATTAAGAATTTCATGCTGATGAAATGGCCATAGAAAATAGTACGTTAAAGATAATAATGTATTTAAAGAATGAAAATGAGATTTTGCTCGATTAAGCTATGAGATGAAGAGTTATACCATTAGAAACAATGGGAAATATGTGTATAAGGCCTTAGAGGCAATAATTTGTCTAAACACAATATTTTATTCGGTACGGTTGATGGTATAAAGCCTATGTGGCATCCGTTTGTCTATTCACGACATATATTCAATGATTGATGGTACAAGGCCTATATGGCATCTATTTGTCTATTTGCGACATTATATTCGATGATTGATGGTATAAGGCCTGTGTGGCATCCGTTTGTCTATTTGCAACATTATATTCGATGATTGATGGTATAAGGCATGTGTGGCATATGTTTGTCTATTCATGACACTATATTTGATAATTGATGGTGTAAGGTCTATGTGGCAACCGTAAGTCTATTCTTGACTTTATATTCGATGATTGATATAGTAATGTTTGTGTAGCTTCCCAATGTCTATTCACGACAAATAAGCGAGAACGATGGAGTAAGGCTTATGTAGCATTCAATTGTCTACTCATGAAAAACAAGCGAGAACGATAGAGTAAGGCATATGTAGCATCCAACTGTATATTCATGATAAAATATGGGAGCGATGATGTAAGAATTTTATGGCGGCTTAATTATATGTTCATGATAAAACTAAGATAAAATGCCTAAGAATAACCCTTAAGTGTTAAGTACCTGAATTGAACTAGTGAGAGTTAAGCCTATGCGAAAATTTAAGATGAGACTATAGGAATTAGTTTAACATGTGTGTAAGAAGATCTCACACTATTTATGAGCTGATGATTCTACGTGTCTATAATGTAATATTGTTGGGAAGTATAATGTAATTGATGATGATGATGATTGAAATAGGGAGGGGAAAACCCATTATGTGCTTCAGCTGTGTGGTCTCACTATATGTTTACTTGTTAGGGCAAAGTTTTACTTATATTAGACTTTATGTTTAACCCGTGTTTTTATTGTTTCTCATAAACTCACTGGCACTCATTCGAGTAGGATGAATGTATGGAATAAACAAGTAACTTTTGGAAGGACGAATAAAGACTTCAAAGACAAGTAGGAGGCACATCTAGCTAATAAAAGTTATTCTGAAAATTCCACCGTGTAAAACCATGAATTATAACTAGCTATATGTCGTGTTGGCATCATAATATGTCGAACATGACATTGCTTTTGTTTCCTTATTATATCTACCCCTATGTGGGAATGAAAAGGGTTAATGATGATGTAATGAATATTGTAAAAATGCTTTGTGAAATGGAAATTTATTTAGTTTCTCTGTTTACTGAATGTTGTGCAAAAAATACCAAACTCACTTTGTGGCTTTAAAATCATTTTAGTAATGACTGTAGCATCATTGACACCTATTTTGGTTTTTCAAGTAGGGGATGTTACATTGAGAGTAATCCTTGCTTGGACTAGATGTTTTGATTTCAATGCACTTTGATTTGAATAATGGTACTTGAATAATCTGATGATAGATATTGATTGAATATGATATATAATTTTTATTTCGCTATGGGATGATTGTGGAACTTAGTCCTCCCTTAAATTTGATAAGATGAACATATGTATTGTGATTCTCCCCGACTGGAGAGTTGAAGTGATGAACCATGAAATGCAAGTCCCTGTTTAACAGCTAATTTTCTATTGGATTAGAAAATAGCTGAAAAGTTTTAAATTAAAAATAATCGCAAGGGCACGGTGTACAATTCTAGTACGTGGCGAGTATGGGTCGATCTTTTGGGAATTATTTAGATTTAAAATTCTATTCAGTTAAATTAAATCAAGATTTGAAGTTGTGTTAAGCTAAAAAAATTATGAAAACTAAAAAAAGCCAGAATGGATAAAAGTATGAGAGTAGAAGGCAATTTAGGGACGATGTCCTTCTCAAGATCACATAAATCAACACAATATGAAATTATAACTCTTTTTTGGTCATTAGTGAATTTAATTGATGTGTTTATCATAAGTATAGAATATTTGTGCTATTAATTAGCCCAATATAAACCATCAAATTATAACACACTCATTAAACCACTTCTTAACTCTCATGAAAATGACAACGAACTTGAAAATAAAATCTAGTCTAAGCATGATCTATTAACTATTGATTAGAAATAAAGACCATCAAATTTTGATTTTAATATTCACTTCATTACCATAATCATATATAGATGAAGAGGTAATTTGTGTTTTTGTTTGTTTATGCATAGCCTGTTTGGTGTCAACAACATAGGCTATCAAATTCAAAGCTAAAACAATAAAGTTAAACCACATTCAATATTGCCATTAAGCACAAAAAGAGATCAAGAGTTATCAAAATGTTAAATCTACATGATTAAGAGAGCTTTGTTACCCTTAAATTGAAGGGGTTTAGCTACTCATATTTGTTATCACTTCAACATTTGTAGAGTTCAACATGAAAAAAAAACAAAAGGAAAATGCATGCTAAGTAAGAAGAGTGCTAATTAACATAAAATAAAAGCTAATCTACTTGCATAAATAAAAACTACACCAATTGCATAAAGTAAAGAACATGCAATAAAAGAACAGGTAGTGAAATTGCATAAAAAGTAAGTTACATGAAAGAAGAAAATGGCTAAGTAACCATGAAAAAGATAAGAGAGTTTGTAATTTACTTTTTAGCCTCAAACTAAATTAACTAAAGAGGAGGCTCAAAGGAGGCTGAGAGCTTAATTACATGAACATATAGGGTATTTATACAAGCTTTAAAACCCTAATCCTATTTTTGGGAACTACCCAAACTACCCTTAAGGAAGTATGGCCTTCAAGTTGTCATCAGCATGAGCATAATCCACCATTACATGTGCATGTAGCTTTAATCATCGTTAGGATGTGCACTAGCTCCTAATAGAGGATCATGGTAAGTGGGTAGGTGGGGGACTTCATGTTGCATGAAATGATTTATTTCCATCTTCATTTGCTTGTCTTCACTTTGCGCATGCATACTTTCTATGAATCCTCTTTCCAAATTCACTAAAATTCCTACAAAACAACATTAAAATATCCAACTAAATTTTCTCAAATTAATATATGCATCAAAAGGACCATTTTGCCTCTATATAAAGATAAATATATGATGATTTGAAAATAATTGAAGTATTGGTTTAAACATGTTAAAATACCCAATATGCACATATATTTATTAAATTCGATTAAATATGGAAGTAAAAATATGCATATTTACGTGCACATCAGTCCCCTCATTGGAGAGTGAGTGAATTGATTTGTATAGGATAGCCTATTCCCTCACCGAAGAGTGCGCGGATAGATGCACTTTAATTAATGATCCCCATCGTTGGAGAACAAGCGGATGAGTTTCGTATAAATTAACAGTTATGTGATCTGGAGAGATTAAAACTTAACTTCAGGATTTGAACGCCTTTTGCTTTGAAACAATTTGATAATTTTTACTGAATGATTGATGAATGCCATTGGCTTGATTTGGTTGGACCAATTTTTGAATGGATTTTGGGCGATAATAGGCCATCCATACGTAATGCTATAATCTGGAGCAATGTACCACTATGATTAATGATGCTTAATAGCCTGATGTACGGTCCATGATATGCTAACTTCTAAGACAATAAGGGATAATAATGATTTATGATTAACTTTTAGGTAAGAACTTGAGTTCTTAGCACGATGGGTCTAGAACGACCTTTTCTTTGCAAGTGAATCTGAGAGAACTGGATGATTCACCAATATCGATCCAGTAGATAGCTAGAGGGCGCAATTGACAATTTGCCTACATTGATGCATGTTCTTGATTAAAGCACGCATTGTTTTTTGGCAAATTTACCACAATCTTGGAATTGACTTAAATAATAAAAACTGGACAACAAATGTTGGCAGAATGAGTTAAGAAGCTTGAAATTAAGATGTTGAGATTGAAGAATTCAAAGATTTGGCTAAGTTTCAAAAGTGCAAAACATGTTGGTACCGAGAGGTCCAAAAAGCGGAATGTCTAAATCATGTTGGTATTGAGAGGTCCAACAGGTTGCTACCGGGAGGTCCCAATAGGTTGGTATATAAAGGTCCAAAACAGATCGGTACCAAGAGGTCCAAATAAGTCCATATTGACATGTTTGACTCTACGGGAAACATATGATTTGACTCATTCTTCATGGATGGAATTTAGGATTTGAAGATATTTTTTCGTTCTGATTTTATACGGCGATTTTTGCGTTGGAATCTGCTTTCAAATAGCAAGCCTTCATCAACTAGGGGGATTTTGGATCTTCTTCTTCTTCTTCCTGCAATCAGTTTTGGAAAAACCATGATCTACTTAATCATAATTCAAAATTGATTATAAATTGTATATTCTTAAGAGAATTCATCAATAAAAAATAACTAAGTGGACATAGGCCGGAGATTTTATCGAACGACTATAAAATCTTATGTCTTTTCCATTTGACTTCTACCATTTTTACACTTGTTTAATTCGTTTTGGAGTGATATTGGGTTACTGTACCGTTTTTGTGCGCAGTAATACACAAGTTAGGTATCTTGATAAGTTCATAGAATATAAATCGGAAGTAGAAAGCAAAACAAGCAATGGAAATAAAACAATTTGATTTGATCAACTGGGTGAGTATATTGATTAAGAGTTTCAATAGTACCTAAAAAAATCTTATTCGCTCTTAAGTTCACTCCCCCTTATGCTACGTATTAATGTCTTATAAGAAGAAATCAAACTTTTTGGATAAAGTATGGTTGATTGGGAGTGAATTCAAGTTACTTCTTTCTGTAAGGATGCGTACTTGAGAGTAAGTACATATGTCAAATTTAATTTCATCTAAAGTTACATTTTTCGATTTCATATAAGGTATGAATTAGGAAGGATCCTAATCTTAAATAGTTTAAAATATATGATTAATCAATTAATGTTATGAATGTAAGTTTCATAAACTCGTAACAATGTTAATTTTATGTAAGGCTATAGGGAATTCATAAAATGCTTTTAATACATATTCCATTACACTGAGAAATAAATTGTTGTTTCAAGACATACCACATTCTTATTGAAGGATTTTTTTTCCTAAAGAAATTAGTGATAATGGACGGAATTTGATAAGATCCAAAAGTGTGACATAGTAATAGAATATATAGATAGATGAAGTAAACTTTAATGAGCCTAAGACAGACACAGTTACATAACAATGTCCATTAAAAATTTTCACATATTGAAGAGAAACTATTAGTTTCTGACCAATGTTGAGAAAATAAACTGTTAGAAATAACAATTTTGTCGGTTGTTGATAGGTCATGAAGAGTATAAACTCTACCGTATGGCATAATACGATTTTGGTGATCGTACCCAAAAGAATATGATTCATCAGGCCCAACTGAATTTTCTAGATGAAGATCTATGCAATTGGAATTATAGAAGGTGGTGTTAATAGAAAATGACTTCATCGACTTCAATTATTGAAATTAGTGAAGTTATTTCGTTGGTCAGTATGCGTAAGTCCATTCGGTTTTTACATGCAATTATCCACAATTGTTTTTATGAGTTTTAGCACATCGATGTTGAAACAGAACTTCTAAATAATGAATTTAAAGAGACTGTTTGCACATGACAATCAAAATGTCCTAAAGTCAGTGGGGGAAATAACATGGTTTGTATGTTTTTAGATATGATCCAAGAATTAATACAACAATGGCTGTCAACAAGCATCAAAGTTTCGCAAGTTTTTTACATAGATATCAAATAGTTTGATTTTTGGTCAAAATGCAGAAGAAGAATGTGTCATTAAGAAAGAAAACTAAAAGGTACCACAATTGTTCAACTACTATAAATAAACAACATACCGTCGATTGGTTACAATGTATTGGACATTAAAATCAGTCAAAATATGGTTGTCCAATTCTTGATGTAGGATTTGATATAGACCTATCTTATACTTGGTATAAAGGTTGTCAGGATTGTCCCAATCTATATACACAAACATCATATTGAAATGATTAATACATAACATACGATATAGATCCCTTATGCATTGGTAATAGGGATTATTAAGAATGTTAAGCTGTGTGGTATATTAGATCTTGCTTATACACTTGGTGCACTAAGAAAATATCAAATTTGAGGTAAATCACTAAATGGTAGTTAAGAGTGTTATCTAGTATTTACGAAATACTATAGAATTTTAATGGAAACAACGAACTCCTTATGAAGGCATGTTCGGACATGAACTTCATAACTAATATCGAATATAGTAGCATCAATCTTAAATTCATGTCCAACCTTATAGCTTTAAGGTGTAAATGGTTCAAATGAAAAGTTTCGACATGCTCAACTATGGAGGCTAAGTACATCTCCTTAAGTAGTTCCGCAATGAAATGATTATATGATAAAAGAGTCTAACAGTATCTTGGAGAAAATCAAAAAGTAGATACAAAATAATAATGTTATAGATCCATTCACCATGACCCCCTTTTCAGTCTAGTTTAGGTGGGCAGAAAAGAAGGCACCATAATTGGGCCCTGGTGCAAGTTCATGATTGGTAGAGTTAAGGGCGTTACCTCGAGGTAATTATGTAATTTGTTACATATGTCCAACTATATTGCCAATCTTTTTCGTAATAAATAGGTTTAATATTCTACTATATACTTGTCAATTGTAATTTATTAACTAATTAGTTAATTTAAGTATATTAATATAGAAAATCCTTAAATGATATGTTATGTGGTAATAATTACAAGAAGTGGTAATCATGAGAAAATTATTACAATATAAAACAACACATTATTTTAAATATTCCTGGTCAATATGTTTCGAGAAAGGATATTGTTACATCCACTGAGATAGAGTGTGTAAAGCTTTTTAAATTTTGGACGCTATGTTACTCATGGGTGCTGCAGACACCAATGGATAATGTATTTGTAGTTGTTGGATAACTATGGAGCTGTTTGATATTTTGGAGTTGTTTGCAATTATTTGAATAAATATATAAAAGTTATATTTACGCACATCGATATACTATATCGGTGAAAATTTAAATAGGTTTAATGAAAAAATTCCATTAATGGGTTTATGGAATTTTTTTGCCATTAGATGGCATCATAGATTCGCCTATGTATTGAGAATGGTAAAAGGTGGAGTGAGAGAAAATTAAAGGGAGGGATGTTTCAATTGAAAGAAGGGGAAAGGTTCCATTCTTTTCGAATAAAAAAAAATCCATTAATCTTATTCTCATTCATTATTTCCTTCATTCATTTTTTCCCTCCTCCTTCCAAGCCATGGCCGAAATTATCTAGCTCCGTCCCAAAACAAAATCGAGTAAAAATCAAACAAAAATATAAAATAAATAAAATCTTTAGTGGTACTTCCTTTTCTTGCAAATTTATGTGTGTATTCATTTGGGGATTTAAGAAGAAGTAACAAGTCAAGGTGTTACAAAGTGCAAGGCTTTTCAGGTTTGATTTCCCTTTTATAATTCGTTCATGATGTTTAAACCTATTTTTGTTTATAGATATGTTTATTCACTGACACTTATTGAATCTATTTTGAGTTTCTGTCATGTTGTAACAACCCATAATTTTTAATAAATATTTTAGTTCAATTTTATTTGAGACTTTGATTTTAAATCATTTAAATTTGAAATTTTGGAATTTTCCAATGTAATTTTGGATTTTGTTTATAATTTATTTTCCAAAATCAATAAAACAAATATTTTAGAAAATTTTGTAGTTTGGTCAACTGTGGTCAAACTTTGACTTTCAGTTGAAAATTTTTAATTTGAATTTTTAGTTTCTAATCTTTGTCTTTGAAACTATATTTGATTCTAATGTTCATGCTGCTTTTCATTTCGTAAAATTCTGTTTTATACTTCTAAAAATAGATAAATTTCAGTGTTTTACACGCGATTATTTTCCGTATTTTATTTTTGTTATTTTCTATTGTCTATTTCCTTATGTTCATTTCTTTTTTCTATTTATTTTCTATTTTCTATTTTGTTGGACCTTTTTATTTGATTTATTTGAATTTTTGGCTTGGAAGTTCAAAAGGACTTAAGTTTCTTTTCCTTTATTATGTGGTGAGACCTTTTTAATGCTTAGCCGTTCAAAGATTTGATAACCCTAGCGGCCACTTCCTCTTCTCAATTCATGTACAAAAGTTTCTCATTCCATCTCATTTTCATTTGCGTTCCTGAAACAAAAATTTACAGTAAGTTTATTTTTCTCATGGCTTTATCTTCTCTATTCTTTTTCTCTTTTTATTTGTTTTTCTATTTGCAAGGCTCGGCCACCACCCTATTGCCAACCATCTCCTCCTCATCCACCACCTAAGACCGGCCTCCACCATCACCACATCATTCCCATGTTATGCCGTGATCACCTAGATCCAATCCCATCACCAAACTTGATTGCAAACACTAGCCGAGCCCACCACTTCATCCAATCCCTATTCACTGGCCTCGGCCGCCACTTTTGCCACCACCTTTGCCTTGCTTTACCATGACTATCTCCATCTCCAAGCCCATCCAAATGTGACCAAATCTGATCCAAGCAAAACTAACCCATGCCGAGCCATATAGCCATAGGCCGAGGCCAAAACATCACTTGATCCATGCCTTTTGCCTTCCTATTGCTTTGAACTTGCCAATCTCTTCATATTCTTGCCATATCTGCGCACTTGTGTGACCATAGCCGAGCCTAGATGCCTCAAACCAATCTTGGCCGAGCTTGTTTTGTTTATGGTCTGGCCTATTTGAAAGGGGTCGAGCCACTTGTATGGGTTAAGCCAATATTTGTTTCTATTTGATCTAGATTTGTTCATTGTTTTGGTTTATATTCTTTTGTATAATATAGTTCTGATGTATGTTTATATTTATTTGTTTACAAGACTTAAATCTTGGCTCTCCATCCACTCGAATCTGATTCGTGTTTTGTCGTGCTTTTCGAAGTTTGTTCGTGTGTCTTGAATTTTTGTCCCCGGCTTTAGAAGATGAGTTTATGACTCTCGACATATGTACTTATATAATTGTGAAATAATGACAAGTGGATATGTAGTAGTGATATGCTATGCTGTGATATGATAATTTATGATGTTATAACCTATTTTATGTACTTGTTACATCACCTGATATGATATGTTATGTTATATTGTTTATTTTATTTACTGTTTCTCACAAGTTCCATGTTAAAATAGAATCACTATGGGTTGAAATGATACATACCCGAACGGACTTTAGAATAGGGAAAAATCATAATGAGTTAAAATGATAGGCTCGAGCGATTTTTATTTATTTTATTTGACTTGGGATTGCGGGTTTGAAATGATAGAACCCGGATTTTTATTTTTAAATTACGGATTGAAATGATACATATCCGTATCACTTGACCAAGGTTAGAAAATTATATACAGACCCGTGGTTATTTTAAATATTTTCTAAATTTTATTAAGTATTTTGAAATTTAAAATATGAAGTTTTAACTTAAATTGGACTTAAATGATTTAAATAAATTTTATAGTGATTTTCTATAAGTTAAAATGTATAAGTAAATAAAATGTTTAAAACGTAACTTAAAATATGACTTAACTTGATAATTGAAAATTTAGTTTCGAATAGAAGTTTAAGCTTAACTTAGTAATGAGAATATTTTATTTATGAAATATGTATGTTTAAATAAAGTATTAAGTTAATTGTTAAGATAAAAGTTAAGTAAAATAATGTACTTTTGACTTAATAAATGAATTATAGTTTAATTTGGATATTTTATTTATAAAATTTTATTTTATTTAATCATAAGTTAAATGATATCCAAATAAATAATTCTGAAACACGTGATATGTTTTATAAGTCAAAAACGGTGAAAAACTGAAATTTTAATGTTTCTGAAATGTTATAATAAACCTTAGTTTTGTATTGGCAGCACATTCAAAATGCTGTGGTTTTAAGGTAGCGTTTTCTAAGTGCTACCATTTCTGAAAGTGTACAATATTTTTGAAATATCACTATATCTACAGTAGCATTTTCTAAGTGATACCGTTTCTGAACTACACTATTTTTTTGAAATACCATTATATTTACAGTAGCATTTTATAAGTGCTGTTGTTTCTGAAATTGAACTATTTTTGAAATACTAATACATCTACTGTAACATTTTATAAGTGATGTTTTTTATGAAATTGAAATGTTTTTGAAATACTAATATATCTACTGTAACATTTCCTAAGTGGTGCTGTTTCTGGAATTGAACTATTTTGAAATGCTAATATATCTACCGTAACACTTTATAAGTGCTGCTGTTTCTGAAAAAATACAATGTTTTGAAATGGTTGTAATTGAACGAATGAACTTAGAAAATGCCACAATTCTGGAAATTGAATATTTGATTTGAAAGGATAACGACTTCATATTTAAATGGTTTAAGTGAATTATTTTGATTTGGAATATAAACCAATTTTGAAATTTATAACCATATGTTATAGTAACGGTTGGTTATTAAAGAGACCGGATCAGATATGAGTATACTCTCTCTCGATATTGAAAACCACTTTAACAACCGCGTACGTGGTGGAGATTCCAGAATGAAGTAGGCTGGTGGCGATATTCTATTGAGTTATGTGCGTGGACCCGACTCCCGTGAGTTGGCATAAGGTGGCTAAAACAGGAGCAATTGACGAGCTAATGAGGTCGCTCCTCTTATCGGACACACTTCTTCATATGACATTCTATTACTTTGTGATTGATTGGTGCGCACCTTTGATTTTTGGGAGTGTGGCTCGAGGTGGGCGGTAGTAGCTGCTACGCGATACCACCGGTCTGGAAGTGCAATTGGTATATCTACCCTGGCATTGCCTAGTTGTGCCATATCACCTACCTTAGCGCGCCTTATACGATTTTGTTTTGTACCATACGTATGGAGTGCCCTATGACGACGCCCGGTATGGGGGAGATTATGGTACTGTATAGACTATGGGAATATATAAATATGTTAAGGGGGATATTGGGTAACTCCTTAACGCTATTTTTAAGTATATTATACTTTACTTTAGACACTATTGTAATAGCGTATATTACTACATAGTAAATAGTTTAACGGGTCCTTAAAGGATGGTCGGTCCCAAGCACCCTTTAAGTTACTTGTGCATTTTGTTACAGTTCACTTGAGTTGGTTTACATTGTATAAGTATGTATGTCAAGACTAGAGGGTTTTGTATTTTGCTTTATGCTCGGGTTAGCCTGAGTATCAGCTTTGGATTTAACCTTCTGGAGCTAGAAGATTTGCTGAAGAATATCTACCTATCTAGTTGTTATCTATTTCCATTTAGTATTTCTATTCAGCTTATGTACTAGTGGACATTTATATATTAGGATTTCTATTGTATTTACTTTTCAGACTCTGGATTTTGTACTAGTTTTGAAACTGTGTTTGAGACTGTGTTGTAGTAGCTTCATGAACTACTATGGTTATTTTATTTCTGCTGCAAGTTATTCTGATTTATTTGTGTCTGTGATTGGTTTTATTTGCTCCAAATTATATTATTTTACAATCTACTATTTTGAATTATTAAAGTCCGACATGTGTGGTTTTATTGTCAACTTGAATGGTCCAAAATAGTGGGTCGTTACATTTGGTATCAGAGCTTTGGTTTCAGGCAAACCTTAGTCCGCGGAGCAAAAACTCATTAGAGATAGGGTAGAAATACCCTAGAATGAGAGAAATCAATCTTGAAATCCTTCTGTGCGAGAGAACGTATTTTAAAGTATAAAATGATTTTTCAAATGATTTTCAAAGGATTTTAAAGGATTTTTTTGATATAAATCTTTTCTTGTTTTGAAACCAAATTTTTCTAAACTTCTTTCTTTTCTTGATCCACCTTGTTAGTAATTCCTTTGTTTAGGATATTCAATTCTAGTTGAATCTTATCCCATCTTATCTTATCTTATCTTATCTTATCTTGCTTTGTTTCTCAATTACCTTTGTCCTAAAGTTCATTCTTGATCTTTCAGGATGAGTCATAGGACTGCTAGAGGTAAGGGTCATGGTGTTTCCCCAGTTCCTGAGCCTGCTGCACCAGTTAGGTTCACTAAACTCTATAAGGAATACACTGAGCTTGGTGGCACCAGGTTTATCGGATCTGAGAGCATTATTGAGGCTCAGTAGTGGATGAAGGTTTTGGAGAGGATTTTCTCCGGTCTTGAGATGACTAATTCCCAGCAGCGTCAGTTAGCAGCTTGGTAGTTGAAGAGAGCAGCCTTGGATTGGTGGGAGTCTGTCACAGCTCACACCGCCGAGACTGACATTTCTTGGGAGCAGTTTAGGTATCATCTCTTGCTTGTTTTGAATTTGGTTCGGTTTCACTTTTTGAAATATGTCTTATGTTTCTTTATCGTGCTTTAGGGATGCTTTTGTTGTGAAATGGATGCCCGAGGTAGGGAAGTCTCAGCTGTATTGGGAATTCATGGATCTCAAAACGGGTGATACGTCATTTGCTGAGTATGAGAGGAAGTTCAGTGAACTTTATAAGTTTGGCCCTAATCTGATT
This sequence comes from Allium cepa, assembly GCA_030765085.1. NCBI lineage: Eukaryota > Viridiplantae > Streptophyta > Magnoliopsida > Asparagales > Amaryllidaceae > Allium > Allium cepa. The sequence continues at coordinate 418,949,178 of CM060932.1, forward strand.
GACACTCCTCTCAAGAAGAATGAGAAATCCATTGTTGGTGCCCGTCCTGGAAAATTATGATCGTCTCATCGCTCATGTGCATAGCCCTTTCACTAGTCTGATGGATATGGCCATTAGATACGAGAATCCTACTTCTAAGGATCCTTTAGTTGCTCGTGCTGCATCATCTCAGGCTTCCTCTAGTAATCCTAAGAAGAGAAAACCCAATTTTCATCATCAGAAGAATAATTGGAACAAGACTCTAAGCTTGGAATTTTCTTCATCTCAGAAGCAGTCGATAGACTTATCCTCCATTACTTGCTTCAGATGTAATCAGAAGGGACACTATGCTAATAGCTGTCCTACTTTAGGTTGTGCTGCTATTCCTCCTCTAGCTCAGTTGACCAGGCGTGATCTCTGCCACATTTGTCTACCGCCTGGCCATTTCAAGAAGGATTGTCCTACTCAACAGAAGGGCAAGTCCTTTGGTATTTTTGCTGTCACTTCTGCTTCTTCACCAGCTCCACCTCCTGCACCTACAGCTGCTCCTGCTCCTAGTGATAACCAAGGTACACTTCAGGGCACTTTTTCTCTGTTTTATTTTCTTGGTCGTGTTCTCTTTGATACTGGAGCTTCCCATAGCTTTATCTCTGTGGATCTTTGTAATAAATTTGAGCATCTTCTTTCTCACGAGTTGGCTCCTAAGCCTTTGTGTGTTTCAAATCCTATTGGTGGTCCTGCGAACCTTAGTAGGATTTGTAGAAATGTGAAACTCTTCCATTCTAGCTATCGGTTTTCTAGTGATTTCCATGTTCTGGGTTTTGATGCTTTTGATCTATTTCTTGGGGGTGATTGGCTGAAGAGGCATGATGCCGTTATCTCTTGTAAAACTCGTACTGTTTCCCTTATGTATGATTTCGGTAATTCTTTGGTGATTCAGTGTTGCATGCCTCAGGATTATGCTGGCAGTTTTGTTTATTCTCTTGACTCTTCTCGGAATGATCTTGATTCCATTCCTATGGTTAGACTTTATCCCGATGTATTTAGTGAAGTCACTTCTTTACCTTCTAAGCGGGAAATTGAGTTCCATATTGGTCTTATTCCTGAGCTCGACATGTAGTTCTTCATCCTAGAAGAATGGCACCCCGTGAGAAGGTTGAGTTGAGGAAGCAAATTGAGGACTTGTTCTCCAAAGGGCTGATCATACCTAGCCATTCAGAATGGGAAGCAGTAGTGGTTTTTGTCACCAAGTCCGATGGTTCTTTGAGGATGTGTGTTGATTATAGGGAGCTGAACAAGCTCACTATGGAAAACAGATATCCTACGCCTCGCATTAATGATATGTTTGATCAGCTCCATGGAGCTACTGTTTTCTCTCATCTCGATCTTGCCACAGGTTTTCACCAGCTCAGAGTTGCTAAAGAAAGTATTCCTAAGACCGCTTTCCGTACCAAGAATGGGTTTTATGAGTGGTTAGTTATGCCTTTAGTTTGACTAATGCCTGCTTTCTTTGTTGATTTAATGAATCGTGTTTTTCGTGATGTGCTTAACAAATTTATTCTAGTCTTTGTTGATGATATTCTTGTGTTCTCTAAGTCTGAGGAAGAGCATAAATCCCATTTGAACTTTGTTCTTGGAACTCTTAAGAGTCATCAGTTGAAAGCTAAATTCTCGAAATGCCATTTCTGGAAAGATGAAGTTTGATTCCTTAGGCATATTGTTTCTAGTAATGGAGTTTCTGTTGATCCAGTCAAGATCGCTGCGATCAATGTAAGTCTTTCCTTTCTTCTCTTTCTGTAATTTGATCATTCTATTTTTATGTGGTCCTTATTTCTCCCTATTTTGTTGCAGGATTGGGAAACTCCTAGGACTCCATCTGATATTCACAGTTTTCTGGGCCTTGCCGGTTATTATCGGAGATTCATTGAGAATTTTGCTCGGATTGTTGCACCTCTCATAGCTTTAACTCGTAAGAATGCTAAGTTTATATGGAGTGATAAGTGTATAGCTGCATTTAATGAGTTGAAGCATAAGCATACTTCCGCACCAGTGCTTACCGTTCCAAATGGAATTAGGGATTAACGGTATACACTGATGCTAGTCGTGAGGGTTTGGGAGCTGTTTTGACGCAAGATGGTAAGGTGATTACTTATGCCAGTCGCCAGTTGAAGACCTATGAGGCCAATTATGCAGCTCATGATTTGGAATTGCTTGCTATTATCTTTGCTTTGAATCTTTGGAGGCATCATCTTTGGGGTACTAAGTTTGAGCTCTTTACTAATCATCAATCTTTGAAGTATATCTTCACCCAGAAGGATTTGAATCAGCGTCAGGTTCAGTGGCTCGAGTTTCTTGCTTCTTATGATCTTGACATTAGCTATACCCCTGGGAAGGCTAGTGTTGTAGCTGATGCTTTGAGTTGGAAGAAGGCTATGTTGTGTTAGCTTATTATTTCTTCTTCTTCTCTTTTGGATCGTATCATTGCTAAGCAGGATGAGGATAAGATGCTTAGGCATATAAAGGAGAGTGTTCGTAGCAGAGTTAGTGGTAGTTGTCCTGATGGTAGCGGAGCTCGAATCGATGATAGAGATATTTTGAGGATTAATAATCGGATTTGTGTCCCGAATGTTGATGGATTGAGGCAAGAGTTACTTTGGAAAAATCATTGATCCAGACTTTCTACTCATCCTGGTATGACGAAGATGTATCAGGATATGAAGAAGATTTATTGGTGGAGAGGTATGAGGCAAGATATCTCTATCTTTGTTAGTAGGTATGCGACTTGTCGGCAAGTCAAGGCAGATCATCAGAAGACCCCTGGTTTGTTGCAGTCCTTTGAGGTTCCCAATTGGAAATGGAAACAGGTTTCCATGGATTTTATTGATGGTTTACCAAGGACCAAGAGGGGTAATGAGAATATTTGGGTTATTGTGGATAGATTAACCAAATCGACACACCTCATTCCGGTCAAATCTACCCGTTCTACTTCCAGTCTGGCTGAGATCTATATGAGGGAGATTGTTCGTCTCCATGGTGTTCCCATCAGCATTGTTTGTGATCGTGATCCTATCTTTACCAGTCAGTTTTGGAGAGCTTTTCAGGAATCTTTGCATACTTGTCTGAATCTGAGCACTGCTTACCATCCGTAGATCAACGGTCAAATGGAAAGAGTGAATCAGATTTTCGAGGATCTTCTTCGTGCTTATGTTCTTGATTATGGAGGATCTTGAGAAGATCATCTCCATCTTGTTGAATTCACCTATAACAACAGTTATCAGGTACATTTTCAGTCTTCTATTTTAATCTTATCTTAATCTTTTATCTATCTCATTCCGTCTTTGAATTCAGACTAGTATTGAGATGTCTCCATTTTCTGCTCTTTACGAAAGATCTTGTAGATCTCCATCTTGTTGGATTGAACCCAGTAATCGTTTGGTTCTTGGTCCTGATGTGATTTTAGAGGCTTATGAGAAGGTTGAGGGGATTAAGAGGAAGATGAGGATTGCTCAGGATAGGCAGAAGAAGTATGTTAATTGGAGTAGGAGGAGTTTGGAGTTTACTGTTGGTGATTTGGTTTTCCTTAAGGTCTCTTCCTTAAGGAATGTGATTCGGTTTGGTCAGAGAGGGAAGCTTGCTCCTAGGTTTGTTGGTCCTTTCCGTATCTCTGAGAGGATTAGTTCTCTAGCTTATCATCTGAATTCGCCTGAGAAGTTTTCTGGAATGCATAATGTATTCCATGTTTCGCATCTCCGTTGATATCTGCATGATCCATCTTTGATTTCCTAGCCTTCGGCTCTCGAGAGTTTGGATATTGAGCCTAATCTTACTGTCGAGAGGAAGCCGCTTTGTATTATCGAAAGAGGTATGAAGCAGCGGAGAAGGAAATCTGTCAACCTGGTCAAAGTGCAGTGGAGTACAGACAATCGAGATTGTACCTGGGAGATGGAGGAGTGCATGCGTGCTTCGAATCCGGAATTGTTTGTTTTGAGGTACTATTTGCTTTTCAATCTTATCTTTCCTTCTTTGTGTGTCTCGTTCCTTTTCGAGGACGAAAAGTTTTGAGTGGGGGAGAGTGTAACAACCCATAATTTTTAATAAATATTTTAATTCAATTGTATTTGAGACTTTGCTTTTAAATCATTTAAATTTGAAATTTTGGAATTTTCCAATGTATTTTTGGATTTTGTTTATAATTTATTTTTCTAAAACAGTAACACAAATATTTTCAGAAAATTTTATATTTTGGTCAACTGTGGTCAAACTTTGACTTTCAGTTGAAATTTTTTAATTTGAATTTTTAATTTCTAATCTTTTTCTTTGAAACTATATTTGATTCTGATGTTCGTGCTGCTTTTCATTACCTAAAATTCTGTTTTATACTTTTAAAAGTTGATAAATTTCAGCTTTTTACATGTGATTATTTTCCGTATTTTTTTTGTTATTTTCTATTATCTATATCCTATGTTCATTATTTGATATTTTATTTTGTATTTTCTATTTTGTTGAATCTTTTATTTGATTTTATTTTAATTTTTGGCTTGGAAATTCAGAAGGACTTAAGTTTCTTTTTCTTTATTATGTAGTGAGACCTTTCTAATGCCTAGCCGTTCAAAGCTTTGACAACCCTATCCGCCACTTCCTCTTCTTAATTCACGTACAAAAGTTTCTCATTCCATCTCATTTTCATTTGCGTTCCTGAAACAAAAATTTACAGTAATTTTTTTCCTCATGGCTTCATCTTCACTTTTCTTTTTCTCTTTTCATTTTTTTTCTATTTGCAAGGCTCGACCACCACCTTATTGCCGACCATCTCCTCCTCATCCACCAGCTAAGACCGACCTCCACCATCACCACATCATTCACATGCTATGCTGTGACCACCTAGATCCAATCCCATCACCATACTCGATTGCAAACTCTAGCCGAGCCCACCAATTCATCGAATCCCTATTCACTTGCCTCGGTCACCACTTTTGCCACCAACTTTGCCTTCCTTTGCCGTGACCATCCCCATCTCCAAGCACATCCAGATGTGACTAGATCTGATCCAAACAAAACTAACCTAAGCCGAGCCACATAGTCATAAGCCGAGCCCAAAACATCATTTGATCCATGCCTTTTGCCTTCCTATTGCTTTGAACTTGCCAATCTCTTCATATTCTTGCCATAGTCGTGCACTTGTGTGACCATAGCCGAGTCTCAATGCCTCAACCAATCTTGGCCGAGATTGTTTTGTTGATGGTCTAGCCTATTTGAAAGTGGCCGAGCCACTTGTATTGGTTAAGCCAATATTTGTTTCTATTTGATCTAGATTTGTCCATTGTTTTGGTTTATATTCTTTTGTATAATATAATGCTTATGTATGTTTATATTTATTTGTTTACAAGATTTAAATCTTGGCTCTCCATCCACTCGAATCTGATTCGTGCTTTGTCGTGCTTTTCGAAGTTTGTTCGTGTGTCTTGAATTGTTGTCTCCAGCTTTAGAAGGTGAATTTATCACTCTCGACATCTGTACTTATATAATTGTGAAATAATGACAAGTGGATATGTAGTAGTGATATGCTATGCGGTGATATGATAATTTATGATGTTATAACCTATTTTATATACTTATTACATCACCTGATATGTTATGTTACCTTATACTATTTATTTTATTTACTATTTCTCACACTGCAAGTTCCCTGCTAGAATAGAATCACTATGGGTTGAAATGATATATACCTGAACGGACTTTAGAATAGAGAAAAATCGTTATGAGCTGAAATGATAGGATCAAGTGTTTTTTATTTATTTTATTTGACTTCGGATTACGAGATTGAAATGATAGAACCCAGATTTTTATTTTTAAATTACTGATTGAAATGATACATATCTGTGTCACTTGACCTAGGTTAGAAAATTATATGCAGACCCGTGGTTAATTTTAAATATTTTCTTAAATTTATTAAGTATTTTGAAATTTAAAATATGAAGTTTTAACTTAAATTGGATTTAAATGATTTAAATAAATTTTATAGTGATTTTTTATAAGTTAAAATGTATAAGTAAATAAATGGTTTAAAATGTAACTTAAAATATGACTCAACTTGATAATTGAAAATTTAGTATCAAATAGAAGTTTAAGCTTAACTTAGTAACAAGAATATTTTGTTTACGAAATGGGTATGTATAAATAAAGTATTAAGTTAATTGTTAAGATAAAAGTTAAGTAAAATAATGTACTTTTGACTTAATAAATGAATTATGGTTTAATTTGGATATTTTATTTATAAAATTTTATTTTATTTAATCATAAGTTAAATGATATCCAAATAAATAATTCTGAAACATGAGATGTTTTATAAGTTAAAAATGGTGAAAAAATGATATTTTAATGTTTCTGAAATGTTATAATAAACCTTAGTTTTGTATTGGCGGCACTTTCAAAATGTTATGGTTTTAAGATAGCGTTTTCTAAGTGCTACCATTTCTGAAAGTGTACAATATTTCTGAAATATCACTATATCTACAGTAGCATTTTCTAAGTGCTACCGTTTCTGAAAATATACTGTTTTTCTGAAATACCATTATATTTACAGTAGCATTTTATAAGTGTTGCTGTTTCTGAAAATGAACTATTTTTGAAATACTAATATATCTACTGTAACATTTTATAAGTGCTGCTGTTTTTGAAATTGAACTGTTTTTAAGATACTAATATATCTACTATAACATTTTCTCAGTGCTGCTATTTTTGAAATTGAACTGTTTTGAAATACTAATATATCTACTGTAACACTTTATAAGTGCTGCTGTTTCTGAAAAATATAATGTTTTGAAATGGTTGTAATTGAACGAATGAACTTAGAAAATGCTACAATTCTGGAAGTTGAATATTTGATTTGAATGGATAACGACTTCATATTTAAATGGTTTAAGTGAATTAATTTGATTTGGAATATAAACCAATTTTGAAATTTATAACCATGGGTTATAATAATGGTTGGTTGTTAAAGAGACCGGGATCGGATATAACATACTCTCTGTCGATACCGAAAACCACTTTAACAACCGTGTATGCGATGGAGATTCCAGAATAAAATAAGATGGTGGTGGCATTCTATTGAGGTATGTATGTGGACCTGACTCACATAAGTCGGCATAAGGTGGCTAAAACAGGAGCAATTGACAGGCTAATGAGGTCGCTCCTCTTATCGGACACACTTCTTCGTATACCATTCTGTTACTTTGTGATTGATTGGTGCGCACCTTTGATTTTTGTAAGTGTGGCTCGAGGTGGGCGGTAGTAACTGCTACGCGTTACCGTCCGTACGGAAGTGCAATCGGTATATCTACCGTAGCATTGCCTAGTTGTGCCGTGTCACCTACCCTAGTGCACCTTATACGATTTTGTTTTGTATCATACCTACGAAGTACCCTCTGACAACGCCCAGTACGGGGGAGATTACGGTACTATATAGACTATGGTAATATATAAACGTGTTAAGGGGGATATTGGGTAACTCCTTAACGCTATTTTTAAGTATATTATCCTTTACTTTAGGCACTATTATAATAGCGTATATTACTAATAGTAAATAGTACTCCTTAACGCTATTCGAGAGTTTTGTGTTTTGCTTTACGCTCGAATCAGCCTGAGTATCAGCTTTGGATTTCACCTTCTGAAGCTAGAAGATTTGCGGAAGATTAACTATCTATCTATCTAGTTGTTATCTATTACCATTCAGTATTTCTATTCAGCTTATGTACTGGTGGACATTTATGTATTGGGATTTCTATTGTATTTACTTTTCAGACTCTGGATTTTGTACTTGTTTTGAAACTGTGTTTGAGACTGTGTTGTAGTAGCTTCATGAACTACTATGGTTATTTTATTTCTGCTGCGAGTTATTTTGATTTACCGTGTCTGTGATTCTGTGATTGGTTTTATTTGCTCCAAATTATATTACAATCTACTGTTTTGAATTATTCAAGTCCGACATGTGTGGTTTTATTGTCAACTTGAATGGTCCAAAATAGTGGGTCGTTACGCAAAACCAACCTTATATATGTTTTATTTTGAGAATATTGTTGATCTGATTAGATTTGAAATCATTAGTTGATATTGATTTGATTTTCCATAAAGCTTACTTTTCAAAAATTTAATTAATCAACTAATTAACACAAATTTATGTTCTAAAACTAGTTTTCTTATTTATTGGATATGCGCCGATTTGCTATAATAGAATGTATATTTGTTATTACAATTTAAATCTCTTATAAATATGGACTTAATATTTAATTGAATTGAAGTATGTATGTACGTGTGTGTATATGTATGTATGTATTTGTTTTGTGTGTGTGTGTATTCTTATGCTTCAACTTCATGTTTTCAAAATTGTACACCAACATCAAGTTAAACTTTTAGTCAGGTTAATTTGTTTTAAATTAATATATTCAAGTTCATTACTTAGTCAAATATATTTTGATATCAAATCTTAATTTACTATATATACATTTGTGTATATGTATAGGCATAATGTTTTAGAATTAATTGTCATTGGAGCAACAGATTAAATAATGAGAATACTTTTAATTTTCCATGTTGAATATTATTTTCAAATATATAATTTTAAAGTTTGGATATTTTATTCTCATTAAAATGGAATTTTATATGTATTGAATCCATTACCAATTAGTATTCGTAAAGGAAGAAGTCTAAAATATTACTTTATTATATTTCCTTTTTAATTCTGATTATATTATTTCCACCTTCGCTTTCAATCAAACATTCTCTTGTTTTGAAATATCTAGTTTTATTATATAGATTTGTTTTCATAATTTTATAGATGCATATATATATATATAAGAGACAACAAAATATCATATATATGTACATGTGTGTGTGAGTCTAAATTTTATATATATATAGCACTATCAATATGTGTACAAAAACCACATAAATATGTATATGCTTAGGCATTTATATTCCTGATATGCATGTACATTTATTACATGTGTAGTATAATATATATTTTATCGAGCTTTTTGACCAATCAGATTTTTACTAGAATTAGTTCGTCAAGATGAAGATGAAACGATTCATGGACATAGGAGAATGCTGAAAAGTCAATGGGAACACACTTAAGAAGTTTCAAAGGAAATGTACCAAAAGGCACCACTTGGTACCGAGCCCTACCACTCGGTGCCGACCCCATTTTTATTGCGTGTGAGACCCCCAAATCACTTGTATGTGAAGCTTCGGCTCAAGTGATCGTCATGATGTGCTTTTCTCAAGGAATAGAAAAATGAATCTAAGGATATTCTGGTAGAAAGCAAAAAAAGAGGACAAAAACAAGCAATATCAGAAACAACACAACCTCAAAGGAAAAGTGCTTGAAAGACAATGAATCGGAGATAAAAGAGGAAGGGGAAACTCCCACTCATTAAAACCAATCGGCACCGAGTGGTTTTTATTGTTGAATGGGCCATGTTTCTTTATTTTTTTACTAGGCATTGGATTTGGACTTGATATTTTATGGGCCCCAGATTCTGCTAAGCGATTTCCCTATAAACATGGACCCTATTGTTACCCCACCTTTTAGTCAAGGTCGGGATATCAACAAATTGGCTGGAGAGGATGCATACCAGGATTGGAGATCGATTGGAAACAAGGCTATGATCGATACCGTCAAAATTTGATCGAGCTCTAATCAAGATAGGATCGAGTGGAAATGATGAACTAGGCTAGGAAAGGCTACATCTCAAATTTCATGTCAGCTGTAGTTCGTATGCTCAAGATATGGATGGATCAAAAATTCAAGGAAAGCAGGTTCGTGTCGATGTTTCATATTGATCAGAACGGAAAAGGAAATGCATTTTGAATCGATGCAATGAGCATCAATTTGGTTGGACTCGACATCAGTATAGCAGGGTATTTTGTATCGATCAAGGATGGAATCGATATGAAGAACGAGCAGGTGTTTGGAGGACAACTTGTATCAATCAGGTATTGGATCGATACGAAGGACGTATGTAGAGGATCGATACGAACAGGGGAGCGACCGATGGATATGAAGGAACGAAGCTCGATCGATACAAAGAGTATGGATACAAACATGACAAGGATGGATATGAACTATGGTCACAGAGTGATGGGTACGAAGACTCGATCGAAATGAAATATGTTAGTATCGATACGAATTCATCAGCCTACTCGCAAATACTAATTTGCATCGATCATAACTCAAAATCTACAACTCCAAATGCTATATATTTTTGATAGAAGCTTGCTTATGCACTCGAAAATGTTCATGATCGATCTCGACCCGATCGGAGCCAATTTGGATCAATACGGATTATACTTGGATCGATCCTAAATCACTCTGGGCCGATCTGTTGGGCCCATCTGGGCAAGAGAAGAGGTATTCCAGGTTTTGGGGCGGATATTTTTGGATCTACACCTATAAATAGCGGTCGTATGTCAACTAAAAAGGGATCTTCTTCTTCTTGGTTAGGCTAAACTATGCCATTTTTGCTACTGACTTTCAAAGGCTTGTAACTGTAATGATAGGATAAAAGGAACAAAAGGATTGACTCAAAGTGGATGTAAGCCGGAGATAGCCAAATCACTATAAACCTTGTATTCTTTCTTGCTTTCTTTCATTTTAATTTTTCTATTTCTTCATTTCTATTCTTTACTTAATTTTGATTTGTGATCTGTGTTTGAATATTATGGATCTGTGCGTTAACACTGGTGCTTTCATGGCTTGTAAGGTTTGTGACCAATTTTGGCACAAACACTTTGGTGCTTTTACTGAGAATGATTAGCGCCTGGTGGATCGTATTTGGAGTTCAGATTTGGAAAGATATAGGATTAGAACTAAAAGAAACCATGGCTAGGCAATCAATTTGACAGATATTACCAGAAAGGAGCCATCAAGAGGGGAGTCAAGAGGCTTCCTCAGGAGCGAATCAGGCCTCAGTTTTCATCACTAGAGATGAGATGGAGATGATGATGGGAGCTATGCAGGAAGAATTGTTGAAAAGGTAGGAGGAAATGATGTAGAACCTTCTCAAATAGTTTGGATGGGCATGAACACCTGGAGCTGCTGGAGTTCAGAACCACGGAGCTGGAACAGAAGGAATCAACAGGCAAGCAGATGGAGCAGCTCAACAGGGCACGACCCTTAATCAACACAAAGTTACCAATTAGGATGGACCTAGGCTCGGGGGCACACCACCAGGCAACAATGAACCGATTCATGAAGGGATTCCAGGTGACACCATACAATAGGATGCCTGTAGGAGCATAAGAGAACGTGATATAGAGTATATACCAATATTCCCTTGGAGACTTGGGGGCCACCCTTGGTGGAAAACACTGGATTAGCTGAGATAATCAGGCGAACTATGCGCAATAGATTAGCAAACAGAGATCTGGAAGGAGTAAACAAGAGTCCGTTTACCCATGACATCAGAATGGCTCAGAATCCACCAAAGTTCAAGCTGCCTACTCTGGAGGTATACAACGGTAAGGATGATCTTACCGATCACTTGATGAGGTACACAAGACACATGGAAGTGCCGGTGGCATCGAATGAAGTTATGGCCCGGTGTTTCCCTCTGTACTTGACGGATATAGCTGCAATGTAGTTCTGGCAGTTGGAAGATGGTTCTATCAGGACGTGGACGGAAATGGTGGATATGTTTTCAAAGCAGTTTCGGGTTCATATCAAAAGGCTAAAGAATGTAATGACACTAACATCGGTGAAGCAAAGGACAGGTGAATCGCTAAGGGCTTTCTTGACTCGGTTCAATGCAGCAGTTTCTTCAGTGGATCGACCGGATCCATCAATGGTTTTGATGGCGGTAGTGTCAGAAGTCGGGGATAATTCAGATTTCATGGTATCGTTGATACAAGATCCACCAATAGATCTCGGGGAATTCTTTCACGAGGCCAAAAGATTTCTTCAACAGGAAGATGTGTGTTTGGATATGAAGTTAAAGGAAGTAAACGCAGTTGAGGATGGAGAACCATCCAACGAAAGCTCGGGCAAAGATAAGGATAAAGGATAGAGAAAGTTGATTACAACTCTGGCAGGGCAAGTAAACGCTGGGTGAACCAAAATTCTCCACTTCCACAGAACTGAATGAAACATTGGAGCGACTATAAATGGAAATCCAGGATCGCCTTCACTACCGAAGGCCGACAAGGAGAGAACCCTTTGAACGTGGGAGGGCATCAGGAAGGCACTGTCTTTTTCATGACTTGGATGGGCATGATACCAACAGCTGTAGACATCTAAAGGATATAATCGAGGAGCATGTAAGGAATCGTCAGTCGCGGCAATATGTTGGGACTCGGAATGCGGCGGTGGAACAGGAGGAGCCACTTTCTACCTCAAATAACGATGGCACGAGGCCCAAGAATGATGGTCGATTGGTTATCAACTGAACGTCACGATATGGAATAAGTAGCAAACTTTGGGCAAACGGTTAAGTCACTTACTCATGTACGGGGATGGAGATAGTCCCTAGGCATGCTCTGAGATGATGATAAACCACGACGCTCTAAATTATGAAATCTGCTTTTCCTTTTTCGATTTGGACATTTTCTTTTTTCTAGTTTGGTTTTGGAGTTTGGTTGAACTCCTGGTATTGTTTTCTTTCTGGTTTGGACTTCGTTTTGGATACTTGTTTTCTGGTTTGCATATTGGTTTGGATTTCTGGTATGGATTTTTGGTTTTCTGATTTAATCTTGATCTCGGATTGGATTTTGATTGGATTTTTACCTGGATTTCGGTAAATGGTCGCGAGGTATGATTATGCCTGGCAAGGGATAAGTCGCTTTGTCCAAACGTGGTGAATCTGCTTATTTAGGTTGTCGAGTATGGACTATGCATGACAAAGGTCTAGAGAGACTAGGATTCATCCTGGGACTTAGGCTCTATATTATCGGTTACTATTTCAGGTCGTCGTGTATGAACAATACTCGGCAAGGGTTTGGAGCGACGAAGATTCGACTTAGGGCTTAAGCCATGGTATTACTCAACGTTCAAGGACACTGAACTAGGAACACCAAGGCATTACTTAACATAGGTCATTGTGTGTGGGTTGTGCTTAGCAAGAACCCGTAGAGGTTATCAATTTTGATATTGGTTATAAATGGCTAAGGATTCGGTTAAGGGCCCAGAGTGGTCTCGGATTTGGATATCGATCCGGAAAGGTCCTAGATTCAATTACTGGTTATTGGATATGAATGGAATATATCTCGATTGTCAGGTTCAGATGGACATGAAATTGGCTAAGGATTTGATCACTGGATTTGGAATTGGATATCGACTCAGAATGGTCGTGGATTCGGATAAGGATACAACATTTGATAAGATGGCTTGGTAATATATTGGATTATGGATCAGATAGAATGGTTATGGGTGGAATATGGACTTTGAATGACAAATTTGGAGCTATTCAAAACACGCCTTCTTACCATAAGGCATGTTTTGGGGGGCAAATCTTACCCTGCCTTTTGATCATGGCCAAGATATCAACAAATTGGTTGGGGAGGATAGATATTAGGATTGGAGATCGATTGAAAACAAGGCCATGATCGATACCGTCAAAATTTGACCGAGTTCTAATCAAGACGGGATCGATTGCGAATAATGAACAAGGCTAAGAAAGGCTACATTTCAAATTTTAGGTCAATCGGAGTTCGTATGCTCGAGACGTGGATGGATCAAAATTCAAGGAAAGCAGGTTCGTATTGATGTTTCGTATCGATTAGGATGGAAATGGCAATGTGTTTCGAATCGATGGTTTCGAATTTATGCAATGCACATCAATTTGGTTGGACTCGACATCGGTATGGTAGGGTATTTCGTATCGAACAAGCCTGGAATCGACACAAAGAACAAGCATGTGTTTAGAGGAGCACCTTGTATCGATCAGGTATTGGATCGATACGAAGGACATATATAGAGGATCGATACGAACAAGGGAGTGACCAAGTGATAAGAAGGAACAAAGCTCGATCGATACGAAGAGTATGGATACAAATATGTCTTGGACCGATACTAAAGGATGGATACGAACTATGGTCACGGAGCGATGGGTACGAAGATTAGATCGAAACGAAATATGTTAGTATCGATACGAATTCATCATCCTGCTCGCAAATAACAACTTGCATCGATCGTAATTCAAATTCTACAACTCCAAATGCAATGAAATTTTCACAGAAGCTTGCTTATGCACTCGAAAATGTTCACGATCGATATCAACTCGATTGGAGCCAAATTGGATCGATATGAATTATACTTGGATCGATCCCAAATCGCTCTGGGTCGATCTGGCGGGCCTAACCAGCGCAAGAGAAGAGGTATTTCAGGTTTTGGGGCAGATATTTTCGGATCTACACCTATAAATAGAAGTCCTATGGCAAATAAAAAGGGATCTTCTTCTTCTTGGCTAGGCTAAAATCTACCATTTTTGCTATTGATTTTCAAAGGCTTGTAACCGTAATGCTAGGAAAGGAATAAAAGGATTGATTCAAAGTGGACGTAGGCCGGAGATAACCGAACCATTATAAACCTTGTGTTCTTTCTTGATTTCTTTCATTTTAATTTTGCTATTTCTTCATTTTTATTCTCTTTTTAATCTAAATACGAGATTTGTGTTTGAATATTGTGGATCTATGCATTAACACTGGTGCTTCCACGACTTGTGGGGTTTGGGACCAATTTTGGCTCAAACATCTATTGTTGCTGAAAAAGGACTTTTACACTTCAACTTCTTCACCCTCTATCTCTCCTGCATTGAAGTCAATAAGGAAGCTACTGTTTATTGTTCTATGCTTTAGATCGGTAAACCCCTTATATTAGTGACTCTCAAATATATAATCAATAAAAATTATAGTGGATGTTAGCCAAAGATTGCGGAACCAGTATAAAACTTTTGCTATTCTCTTTACTTTTCTTATAGTTTTTTCTAGATCCCAACATTTCTACAGGTCTTTGGGTGTTGATCCATTTTTTGGCATTAACATTTTTGGGCTTCCACTAAGTGTCAATTCTCGAGATTAGATCTATCTTGATGTTTTGGGTTTTGAGAGAACTAATGGTTGAATCCAAAAGATTTTTTTAAGGAATTTAGAAATTTGTTGATAGGAATCAAATGCATCTGGGAAACCTAAAAGATCAATTGGGACAGTGGTTGGTATAGAAGGAGCTATAGCTGGTGGTGATGAAGAAAATGCTCATTAATGGAAGTCTGTATGTAACGATCGCGATTTTTCGTTGCCGAAAAATCGAACCGTTAGGGTTTTAGAAGAAGAAAGAGGTAGAAGAAGAAAGAAAAGAAAGAGAGGAGAAAACAGAAAACAAGTAACAGAACGAGAAACAATATCAGAATCTCACAATCGCAGCGGAACAACATATAATAGATAAATGAATATCATTAAAACAAAAGAACTATACATTTTATACATACATCACAATACATCATATCATCAGAGTGTACAACAATAAAACAGCGGAAAGAATACTATATACAATAGATAATAGACTACGCTATCTGGCTCGCCTCCAGATCTGCACAGCAACTCCCGAATCCAGAATAACCTGATAACCTAACTCTAGACTGCCCGTGTGGAAAATAGTGGGCACCCAGAGTTTAGGAAAGGAACAATAAACTCCAGGTCAGTCATGGGACTGGTGTGAGAACTCAAAAACAGATTATCTTTAAACAAGCAACAAGAAAATTTAAATTTTGAAATCCGCAATGCTTTTTGGAAAATGAAACTACCATAAGGCCTCCCGCCACACACACAATGCAAACGCAGAATTGGAGGAGATTTCTCCTTATGATAGTCAAAGATGCTTACTACGCGAAAATCAAATCATTTTTTGATATTATTACTAGTGCATAGTGTAGAAAACAATTTCGAAAGTAGAATATAAATCCTAGCCAACATAGACATTCCGAACTATGCCTACTATAGCTACCATCCAAACAGTGGTGACCACCATAAGTGAATGGCAGGTAATACAACTAAAACCGTACAAGGCGCGTATTGGAGGAATGGATTTCCAACAAATGGTCAGGCTAAGGAACTTCCTACTGCCACATGGGATCGCCTCTGGCGGGACGTCCCGAGAAACTAACGTTACGGTTAGATCTCTGCCAACACAAGGCCGGGTTACCTCTGTAACTAGGTAACTACTACACGAATATGTCATCCCCCGGTCCTTTGGGACCTTTATCCGAGCGCTCGATACCAACAACACCACACAGAAATAGATATAGTGTTTTCCACATGAGTAAATATCTGGGCTCCATACCATGATACCACCCTTTACCAGAAGGAAATGACATACCCTAAAGGGCGCGACCCTCATAACCTTGCCGCATATTCCTGTTTCGACCATTTCCGGGGAGTGAGGTCCTGACGAAGTCTCGTCCACAAAGCTACGCTTTGTGTAACAAAGCCATGCTTCGGGTCCACAGATGACCAAAGCAATAATCACAAAGATAAATGATCAAACAAATGATCATATCACAAATGACCAACCAATGATCATCACACAGCAGCACTCAGCATGCCACATTACCAGATTGGGAAATATCGCTGATAACCTTCAACTACATAACCTCTGAGCTCGTACGTCTCAGAGAAGGGTGTTAAGCTAAGAGAATAAATTCTCCGCCACCAACAGAAATGTATTTGAAAGAAATCTGCTCTATCTCTCAAAATGTAATGTCAGACACGTAACCATACAAGTCTGTTCCGGGTTCGAACAGAACCGAAGGCACTTCCAAGGAAGCCCTTGCAATCCGGGTATTCACAATCCCGATAAAATTTCCCATCACAAAGGAAATCTCCATATCGTAGCTAACGATGCGGAGACAATCGATAGGTCATCCTATCGTTTTCACAAATACCCGGTCTTCAACACCGGTCTTCAAATGCAATCCAAACGACGTATCGCATATTCGGAATGGGATATATGACACAAAGGTCCTCTCCCGGCTAAACCGAATAGCGAGCGCTTATTTTAAAAATAAGTGTGCATTCAATTCCAAACAAACACAATCAATACCATCCAAGGGTAAATATTGATAGTCGGTTATTTAACTATCAATAAAGATGCGCCACATCATCAGATTCCAAATAATTTTTTCCAAAATTATTAAGTCCCAAAATATCTTTACAAGATATATATATACAATTTCCAAATAATTGCCCAATTTATTTGCTTTACCAAAACCACTTCACGATAAAATTTTCCACACTTAACCAATTGAAAAACCAATTTTCAATTTACCTTTACCATTTGAAAACCAATTTTCAAATTACATTAACCATTTGCAAACTAATTTCAAATCACCTTAACCATTTGAAAACTAATTTCAAATCACCTTAACCATATATACCTTTTGAAACAAATTTCAAACCACCAAATAAATCTTTACCGATTTATTTTAACTTACGTTCCAAATTCGTAAATTATATTTTCATATTTAAAAATAAATCAACATTTATTTTTTAAACAAATTTCCCTTTATATATATAAATTCCAAAGTGAATTTCCAATTTCCCAAATATCTACACATACACGATTTCAAATCAATTTCAAAATATTCACTTCCAATTTACCTTTAAAAGGTGAATTCTCAAACGTTCCATTTCATATTAGAGAATCATTTCTAAACTTATTTAATAATAAGTAATTCACAATTTAATTTCTTTTCAACAATTTTGAAAATATTCAACATACTTAAGTTACCGTTAAGTATTTTATTCCATTCTCTTTAAGAAAACATTCTTTTATCCACATTTATTTGGGTTAAAAACGAATGTTGCGTAAAACATCGTTACGACAACCCAAGAACACTAGTATATGGATTTGAAATTAAAAATAGATATATAAATCCAATACTATACAAATTATCCCCTTCTGTTTCTCGAAAACGTCTATTTCAACAATCAATGTTGAAATCTATGTTTTCAATACTCAATACATTTTAAAACACCTTTAATTCGTTTTAAATTCCATTTAAAACATTCCTTTCCCAAAAACAGACCCATTTTATTTAATAATCTATTCAATATTCAAAATAGTGAATATAGCCCACTTAACAAATTCCCATATTTCAATTTATCAAATTCGATGAATTTCAAATTTATAAACATAGTTTATAAATTCCATTTCTATTATAAACCCCAATTTTATAAATTCCTTTATTAATCCGATGCAATTTACATAACCCAATTTCATACCCAAAAGCCATATTGTAAGTTAAATACTTATAATATTATTTATTTACCAAATCGTTCCTTTGAACTTCACCGATTTAAAATCTTATCACTTACAAGGTTTCTTTATGGTTTATAATAATTTCAACTAATGAAATCTTCATTTATTAACAATTTCAACAAACCCCCTTTTTATGCCCCAAATTCATTTTTATAAGTGAATAACTTATAAACTTAAAATTTTCCAATAACCATTCGTTTTATAAATTTCACATTTATTAATCTATAAATCCTAGTGGAATTCATGTTATACATCAACTTAACACTTTATAAATTTATTCTATAACTTCAATAAATTTAATTTAAAAACATCCATTTATAAAATCCTTTATATAAACCATTAATAATAATAACTTCCCAAAAACCAAATTTAACTATTTTATAAAAACCTATTATTGTTAAAAATTTCTTTTAAGTTATATTTTATAAAAATATAAATTTTTAAAACATAAAATTTTATCCATCTATTTATTTTAAAATTTAATCAATTCAAAATTTTTAATAAACCATATTCTTTGAAAAATCGATTTAAAACCCCTTTTAAATTCAAACCGTTATTTTTAATTTAAAAATTAGAATCCGATGATGCAACGACATCGAATGGTCAATCACGGGAATAACATCATATATCAATGTGATTATCAACAATCAACATAATATTTATAAACAAATAAATATGTGAGGAATCCAGTTGGATCCCTCCAACCTGTTACCCTGCATCCACAGACGTTAGCACAATACCAATTCCACTTCAAGGTGGAATATCGCGGTATATGGGATTTTATAAATATTCCGCTTAATAACGGCGCAATAGGGTCTCATCCGCTATACGAGGCGGGAAATCAAATCCGATATATACATATGCCAATATATATATATCGCTATATATAGTATATATCCTAGTATATCTACTAACACAACCAATCAGCAATCAACAATCAACATTAACTATTTAAAATTTTAAACAAAACCTTTCGATTGAGTGAGGAGTTCTCACCTTGATTTTATTTCCGTTTTCGCGTTCGTTTTCGAATAAAATTAAACGAACGTTTAATTTTACCCGAAATTCAAACGAGCTCCAATCGACTCCAAACTGGTTGCATTGCGAAGAGCACGACCATACGATCCCAACGCACTTTGATTCGCCCAAATCGGACCTCGCAGCAAAAAGATATCGCAGTTTAAAGTTTGAATTGAATCTCAAAAAATTTCCTTTTAAATTAATTTGCAATTACCAACACAACGGGCCCCGCATTTCATCTCCTCTCTCGTTCAAGCGCACGAAACGTCCTCCAGGCAATAACACGCGAACGAAGCCATATAGTCGAACTAGGGTTCGTCGCCGTCCCTTCCACGGTCCACCTGCAAGCGATCGAACGACGCCAAATTGAAGGGCTCAAACTCCTCTACCTTCGGCCAGCTTCTCATGTAACTCGGTTTCACCACCACGTGGAAAGACGTGGTCGAACGCGGAGATCTTCGAACGCCATTTCTCCCAATCCACCCCACGAAAACACACCACTACCGTTGGATTCATACATCTCAATGTGCTCTACGATTTGTTAGTTGGGAGTTTTGTGAATCGTTGCTTGGATTTGAAGATTTCGAGGGGAGAAGATGAGAGCGTTTCAGCCATTGATACCAAGTGGTGGCGGCTGGCTATAATGGGCTAGGGTTTTGATAAAGGATGCATAGATATAATAGTTTTTATATTATTTAATTAATATAATTCTTCATTTAACAGTTTATGCATACGACCTCCAAACTACGCGTTCCGACAGACGATCCTAAGGTTTTTCCGCGTTCCGGACACAATGGAACAGGTTTCGTAAGCTAATTCGATCGTATGTGTGAGATACGACAATAAACGCTCAATTTAAATTAAAACCGATTTAAACGATTTCTAGGCGTTTTGGCTTGTACCGGACAAACGATATATCCGATTGACTTGAAATTTGAAATCTTAAAATAATATCATATTACGGATCCGATGAAACTGGTTTCGTCGAAATCCGAGACCGTTTGAAAAATGGCTATTTTAACTCGCCGAATTAAAATTAAAACGATATCGATGCGTTTCGAGCTGCCACGGTCAAACGACAACTCTGATTGCTACGAAAATTGAAATCCGATAATAACTAACTATTACGGATCCAATGGAACTCGTTTCGTTCAATTCTGAGACTGTTCAAAAATTGGCTATTTTACAGTCGATAATTAAATATTAAAATATTCAATTTTTACAAATTAACTCCAAATTCAATTTTACAAGTTCTAAAATATTTCTATAACTTTAATATGATATAACAAAATTTTCCAAACCATTTTCAATCATATTTAACCCAATATTCAATTATCTACGGAATTTCACTATTAATTAATCGATTTAAATGACCAATTAAATCCAATATTCAAGAAATAATTTATTTAACTTAAAATTTTCACTTATAAATATTTAAAATTAATTAAATACTCAAATTTAAATTACTAAAAATTCTGGGTCGTTACAATCTTCCCCCCTTAAAAGAATTTCGTCCTCGAAATTGCAAGTTAAGGAGAATAATTCATAATCCGTTTATTATTTTTCCAAAGCTAATCAGTTTTATTAACTTTCTAACCTAAATATTTTTATTAAAGATTCACTATTATTTCAATTAGCTTTCCAACTCCAATTATAAGTTTCAAACAACATTGTTTACTTAACAATTCAAATTTAAATTTAAATTCAAATTTCAAACTTTCAAAATTTCTCTAACTCCCAAAATTTTCGAAAAATTTCGCCAGAGTCTCCTTTGCGCGGCTAGATCGGTACGACTACAAAATGGCACTACGGCCCCTCAGAATCAAAAAGAAAAGAGAAAGCCAAGTGGCTAGAGAAGGAAATCATCAAATCTCATATTAAAATTGAAATACGTACCTTTTTGTCGAGCGTTACAAATTTTTTTAACTTTGAAATCAAAATCCCAATTCCTTTATAACCTGTATATCCTGCTAGCATAATATCCAATTATAATATTCAAACCAATTTGCCAATTCAATTATAAAATTTCCAATACATGCTTCTTATACCACTTTTAGTTTACTATTAAAGTTGCATATTCATTTTCATTCAACTTTGCATTTCAATTTTCATTTGAATTCAATTACATAGCTTTCAAATTTTACTAATTCAATTTTCATTAACACTTAATGAATTTACATACAACCCACCAACAAGCAAATAACGACCAATGTACATCCAATACAACCAAATTTTATCCATTTTTCTTACATTCAATTTGGTTCAACTGTTTTAATTCCAATTGGTTTAGCATTCAATTGATTTTCATTCTACTATTCAACTATTTTCAAATGAATTTACACTTGCATGCATCATTTCATATCAACTTATTCATATTCTATTGATTAACATTCAATTCATACTTTAACTCAATTGCTAGTTCTTTTTACAAATAAAATTGAATTTCATTTATATAACTTAAGTTCACATCTTTAACAATTTCATTTACTCACTTTATTCATTTATTTTGATATTAACATCAATTCTTTCAACATTACTTAACTTGCATTCCATTTCAACTTTATTTACCTCATTTAATTCACTTGATTATTTAACTTTGATGCAAAGATCGATTTTTTATTCAACTTCACTTAAGTTATTCCATTTAAACATCATTTGTTAATTAAACTTAAGTTTTACTTATCAATTCAATTCGGATTTTAAATTCCAAAGTAAATCCTATTTAACTTTTACTTAAGCCAAATTCATATCAATATTCAAATTCATATTCCATTTTACTTAACTTAATTGTTTAACCACTTCAATAACTGGTTTCACTTACATTTTCCCATTCTATAAGTTATAAAACTTATTATTCAACTTCTAACTTATATTATAAGTTCAAAACCTTTTTCACTTATACTTAACAACTTCAAGTTGAATTTTAATTTCAAATTGATTTATTACAACAAAACTTCAATTTTTAAATTCATTTTTGTAGCAAATCCATCACATAGAAACTCGAAAATGATACTGATGATGCTGCAGTCATCACCCTTATTATTTCCCAGTGACAATAGTGAAATCAATGCTAATTATTCTTTCAAAAAGTTTTCTTTCTATTCATAAATCACTTTTATAAACCTTTTACTTATATAATTTTACTTCTTATATACATACATGATTATCTTACAATTGTAACTCATTATTAATTATAATTCCATCTTATGATTCATTGGTTTATACCATTATTCTTTTTACAATAGTTGCTTTTATTAGCTTATTCAAACAACTTTTAATTATTTTATATATATATCATTTACAACAACCAAGCAATCAATTATATACACACTTCAATAATTCCTGAAAAATTATTTTCTCTTTATATATAAAATATAATCGAGGTAAAATTATTTCATTTACCCAATTTAAAACAATATTGTGTCGAATTGTTCTATTCAAGTGTTTAGGAACCCCTTCGATTCAGTTTTCGAGGCTGCGCCGACGAAGGTTCATATACCACTCAACAAACCAATCATCACAATATAAAACAATTTTATATTCACTAACAAATACGCACTCATATCTATTATTACACTCACACTCATTCTAGAGTACTGCTGACTCTATCTCTAATGAGTAACACCCAACAGAGCAGGTTGTCGCTTAACCGTAAGCTCTGATACCAAATGTAAAGAACCTCATTTCCGTCAGCAGTAACCGGTAGGCTTTTCAACCATCCCAGCCCCACCGTGGCTTACACTGGTACCCCAGACCTTGCTTTTACGGCCAGCCTCTCGACTGTCACGGCTTACGCCTAACCAACCCCGTAAAGAGGACGTGTAGGGGTAAGAGTCTCCCGTTCGCCACCTAACGCAAAGCGAGAACCCCCCATCACGTTTCACCTAGATAAGCAAGTCTGGTCCGGGTTCGAACAGAACCGAAGGCACTTCCAAGGAAGCCCTTGCAATCCGGGTATTCACAATCCCGATAAAATTTCCCATCACAAAGGAAATCTCCATATCGTAGCTAACGATGCGGAGACAATCGATAGGTCATCCTATCGTTTTCACAAATACCCGGTCTTCAACACCGGTCTTCAAATGCAATCCAAACGACGTATCGCATATTCGGAATGGGATATATGACACAAAGGTCCTCTCCCGGCTAAACCGAATAGCGAGCGCTTATTTTAAAAATAAGTGTGCATTCAATTCCAAACAAACACAATCAATACCATCCAAGGGTAAATATTGATAGTCGGTTATTTAACTATCAATAAAGATGCGCCACATCATCAGATTCCAAATAATTTTTCCAAAATTATTAAGTCCCAAAATATCTTTACAAGATATATATATACAATTTCCAAATAATTGCCCAATTTATTTGCTTTACCAAAACCACTTCACGATAAAATTTTCCACACTTAACCAATTGAAAAACCAATTTTCAATTTACCTTTACCATTTGAAAACCAATTTTCAAATTACATTAACCATTTGCAAACTAATTTCAAATCACCTTAACCATTTGAAAACTAATTTCAAATCACCTTAACCATATATACCTTTTGAAACAAATTTCAAACCACCAAATAAATCTTTACCGATTTATTTTAACTTACGTTCCAAATTCGTAAATTATATTTTCATATTTAAAAATAAATCAACATTTATTTTTTAAACAAATTTCCCTTTATATATATAAATTCCAAAGTGAATTTCCAATTTCCCAAATATCTACACATACACGATTT
This sequence comes from Allium cepa, assembly GCA_030765085.1. NCBI lineage: Eukaryota > Viridiplantae > Streptophyta > Magnoliopsida > Asparagales > Amaryllidaceae > Allium > Allium cepa. The sequence continues at coordinate 418,973,219 of CM060932.1, forward strand.
CAAATCAATTTCAAAATATTCACTTCCAATTTACCTTTAAAAGGTGAATTCTCAAACGTTCCATTTCATATTAGAGAATCATTTCTAAACTTATTTAATAATAAGTAATTCACAATTTAATTTCTTTTCAACAATTTTGAAAATATTCAACATACTTAAGTTACCGTTAAGTATTTTATTCCATTCTCTTTAAGAAAACATTCTTTTATCCACATTTATTTGGGTTAAAAACGAATGTTGCGTAAAACATCGTTACGACAACCCAAGAACACTAGTATATGGATTTGAAATTAAAAATAGATATATAAATCCAATACTATACAAATTATCCCCTTCTGTTTCTCGAAAACGTCTATTTCAACAATCAATGTTGAAATCTATGTTTTCAATACTCAATACATTTTAAAACACCTTTAATTCGTTTTAAATTCCATTTAAAACATTCCTTTCCCAAAAACAGACCCATTTTATTTAATAATCTATTCAATATTCAAAATAGTGAATATAGCCCACTTAACAAATTCCCATATTTCAATTTATCAAATTCGATGAATTTCAAATTTATAAACATAGTTTATAAATTCCATTTCTATTATAAACCCCAATTTTATAAATTCCTTTATTAATCCGATGCAATTTACATAACCCAATTTCATACCCAAAAGCCATATTGTAAGTTAAATACTTATAATATTATTTATTTACCAAATCGTTCCTTTGAACTTCACCGATTTAAAATCTTATCACTTACAAGGTTTCTTTATGGTTTATAATAATTTCAACTAATGAAATCTTCATTTATTAACAATTTCAACAAACCCCCTTTTTATGCCCCAAATTCATTTTTATAAGTGAATAACTTATAAACTTAAAATTTTCCAATAACCATTCGTTTTATAAATTTCACATTTATTAATCTATAAATCCTAGTGGAATTCATGTTATACATCAACTTAACACTTTATAAATTTATTCTATAACTTCAATAAATTTAATTTAAAAACATCCATTTATAAAATCCTTTATATAAACCATTAATAATAATAACTTCCCAAAAACCAAATTTAACTATTTTATAAAAACCTATTATTGTTAAAAATTTCTTTTAAGTTATATTTTATAAAAATATAAATTTTTAAAACATAAAATTTTATCCATCTATTTATTTTAAAATTTAATCAATTCAAAATTTTTAATAAACCATATTCTTTGAAAAATCGATTTAAAACCCCTTTTAAATTCAAACCGTTATTTTTAATTTAAAAATTAGAATCCGATGATGCAACGACATCGAATGGTCAATCACGGGAATAACATCATATATCAATGTGATTATCAACAATCAACATAATATTTATAAACAAATAAATATGTGAGGAATCCAGTTGGATCCCTCCAACCTGTTACCCTGCATCCACAGACGTTAGCACAATACCAATTCCACTTCAAGGTGGAATATCGCGGTATATGGGATTTTATAAATATTCCGCTTAATAACGGCGCAATAGGGTCTCATCCGCTATACGAGGCGGGAAATCAAATCCGATATATACATATGCCAATATATATATATCGCTATATATAGTATATATCCTAGTATATCTACTAACACAACCAATCAGCAATCAACAATCAACATTAACTATTTAAAATTTTAAACAAAACCTTTCGATTGAGTGAGGAGTTCTCACCTTGATTTTATTTCCGTTTTCGCGTTCGTTTTCGAATAAAATTAAACGAACGTTTAATTTTACCCGAAATTCAAACGAGCTCCAATCGACTCCAAACTGGTTGCATTGCGAAGAGCACGACCATACGATCCCAACGCACTTTGATTCGCCCAAATCGGACCTCGCAGCAAAAAGATATCGCAGTTTAAAGTTTGAATTGAATCTCAAAAAATTTCCTTTTAAATTAATTTGCAATTACCAACACAACGGGCCCCGCATTTCATCTCCTCTCTCGTTCAAGCGCACGAAACGTCCTCCAGGCAATAACACGCGAACGAAGCCATATAGTCGAACTAGGGTTCGTCGCCGTCCCTTCCACGGTCCACCTGCAAGCGATCGAACGACGCCAAATTGAAGGGCTCAAACTCCTCTACCTTCGGCCAGCTTCTCATGTAACTCGGTTTCACCACCACGTGGAAAGACGTGGTCGAACGCGGAGATCTTCGAACGCCATTTCTCCCAATCCACCCCACGAAAACACACCACTACCGTTGGATTCATACATCTCAATGTGCTCTACGATTTGTTAGTTGGGAGTTTTGTGAATCGTTGCTTGGATTTGAAGATTTCGAGGGGAGAAGATGAGAGCGTTTCAGCCATTGATACCAAGTGGTGGCGGCTGGCTATAATGGGCTAGGGTTTTGATAAAGGATGCATAGATATAATAGTTTTTATATTATTTAATTAATATAATTCTTCATTTAACAGTTTATGCATACGACCTCCAAACTACGCGTTCCGACAGACGATCCTAAGGTTTTTCCGCGTTCCGGACACAATGGAACAGGTTTCGTAAGCTAATTCGATCGTATGTGTGAGATACGACAATAAACGCTCAATTTAAATTAAAACCGATTTAAACGATTTCTAGGCGTTTTGGCTTGTACCGGACAAACGATATATCCGATTGACTTGAAATTTGAAATCTTAAAATAATATCATATTACGGATCCGATGAAACTGGTTTCGTCGAAATCCGAGACCGTTTGAAAAATGGCTATTTTAACTCGCCGAATTAAAATTAAAACGATATCGATGCGTTTCGAGCTGCCACGGTCAAACGACAACTCTGATTGCTACGAAAATTGAAATCCGATAATAACTAACTATTACGGATCCAATGGAACTCGTTTCGTTCAATTCTGAGACTGTTCAAAAATTGGCTATTTTACAGTCGATAATTAAATATTAAAATATTCAATTTTTACAAATTAACTCCAAATTCAATTTTACAAGTTCTAAAATATTTCTATAACTTTAATATGATATAACAAAATTTTCCAAACCATTTTCAATCATATTTAACCCAATATTCAATTATCTACGGAATTTCACTATTAATTAATCGATTTAAATGACCAATTAAATCCAATATTCAAGAAATAATTTATTTAACTTAAAATTTTCACTTATAAATATTTAAAATTAATTAAATACTCAAATTTAAATTACTAAAAATTCTGGGTCGTTACACTGTAACCATCAAACATTACAAGGATCATTTGCTCAATAGGAGATAGTTACTATGGTGGAATTTGACAAGATGATGCAGGAGAAGAATTAGAAGTTGGTTGAGAGTCAGAAGGCTTTGATGGAAAAGATGGATGCTAACATAGCACTACTAACCCAAAAACCACAAAGGACTAGAAGGAGTAGGAAGGAAGTTTTTTCTCCCAGATCTGAAGAAAAAATTCATCGATTTCTGGTCAGAACAAGTGAAATAAAAAATGAAAATAGAATAAACGGGTTGCTGTAGCAGCAGATGAGGTTGCTTGAGGAAGTAAGAGCACTTCCCCAAAAGGAATCAACTTGGTAACGACCACAATCAGGTCGGTACCGAGAGGAATTTTAAAGGACTGTGGAGACAAGGAGCAAAGGCTATGGACCTGTCTGATTCGAAGGGTCGTCTGCAATATGTCAGTGATGGTTATGAGTTGAATGCTAGAGTTAACGGTTCTAGGGTTCAAATAGCTAAACAGAACCAACCGAGCAACGAAAGTCAGGAGGAGTGGTTCTTCCAAAGAATAAAGAACCTAGATGTCAACGAGCAAACTAAGATTGTTTGTAGAGCTAAACACTCAGCGCAACCCAAATAGTCAATCTTCATAGTACCATGCTAGCGAGTAATATATAATAGATATGGTTAAATGGTTAGTCGTGGAAAACAAAGGTAGAAAGAGCAAGGATTGGGGTTCTATAGGAAGTAGAACCCCATCCACGGAGAACATTCTGAGGGAAGGGTATCCCAGGAAGCTTACGATGCCGGTAATGCCATCATATAACTGGACCACGGATCCATGGCAATACATACTCAAGTACGAACGACATATGGACGACTCTAGGGTGATGGATGTTGTTTGGTGTAAATGTTGTAGCATTTTCTTGGAGGGTGTTGCATCGATGTGGTTCACTAGGCTCATGCCGAGATCCATATCAACTTTTGATGAGTTGGCTAGGAAATTCTTAGAGCAATTCTGGCTCCATGCCCCTCAGCCAAGGACATGATGTCCTTGTCAAGCCTTTCTCAAAGACCTAAGGAATCACTATTGTGGTTCTTAAATCGGTTTAACATTACTGTTACGGAGATGAGTAATCCGAAGGAAGATTTGGTATTTATGGCTTTGGTTTGGGAATACACCCAAACACAGACTTTGGAAAGTGGTAGAAGATGAAACAACCAACGACTATGGAGGAATTCCACCGAAAGGCTAGTCAATTCTTATATTTAGGGCAAGTAAGTTAGGCAGTCGAAGGAAGTAATACAAAGCAATGTGGCGATTGAGTAGACATGTGAGAGCTCTGATAATGTGTCAGTCAATGTTGGAAATTTGAATAATTAGAAGAAAATGAATCAAGGCGTTGGCGATAGGCAGAATGAGAACGAAAGGCATCGGAGGAATATAAGGCCTGATGAACATACACCTCTGAGCGATATGTTGGAAACATATACCCCGTTGTGCAAGGAACAGAATAATATAAGAAGCCGCTAGGAAAGATGCAACCAAGGAGGAGAGGCACCCAGGAAAGTGCTATTTTTTCCATGAAACCATAGACATAACATGAACGATTGTCAGGATTTAAGGGATGTTATTAAAGAGTCGATAAGAAAGAAAAAAACTTATATAATGTGTGAGAGAACCACGGGAAGGTGGTCAAACCGCAAGACCCCAAAGGTCATTTGCTCAAAGGAATCAGTCTAGGCCAATTGAAGAAGGGCCTAGGCGAAATCATACAAGGCTATTTAATAGTTCTATAATTGGAGGACCTCATCCAATGGAGAAAAGCTAGAGGGAAATGGAATGACACACGAGCTCGCTAAAGCACATACTGCAAGAAGATTGCTTTGTCATGGAAGGTAGGCTTCAAACTAAGAAACAATGGATGATAACGGATGATGTCGTATTTAGAAAAAGAGATGCCGATGGAGTCAAAGCTCCAACTTTCGACCCTATGGTGATAACGTTAGGTAATAGTTTAGTAATAGTACATTCAAACCAAGTCGACCCTATGTCGTATTTAGAAAAAGAACGTTCGACCAATTGAGGATTAGAACGAAGGAGGTTACGACTTTCAAACCAAGTCCAATGGTTTACAGACAAAGTGAAACAACCAATTAGGATGATCGATCTACGAATGGAGTTAGGTGAGGAGATCATAGGATAGTCTAGATTTGGAAATTTGTTATTGCAGATGAATACTCATCATACAATTCCTTTTTGGGACAACCGTCACTTGCTGATTTTTGAATAGCACTAGCTCCTTGGTGTTTAATGATAAAGTTCCCTACAGAGAATAAGGTCAGATCTTAAGAGGAGACCAGAGCATAGGAAGGAAATGTTATGTCATGGAGCTGAGGAAAGAAAATCGACAGGGGAAAGGCAAGAATGTGGAGGAGACTCTCCATATTCTAATTTTGCAAGCATAGCAATTGAAACCCGAACCTTGGCTTGGGTACCATAGCCAGTTTGATAAGGCTATGGATCTCGAAGAAGCCAAGGGCAGGGCGAGCAGCACCAGCTGAGTTGATAGTGAATGTTCTAATCGATATGGGCGATCCTACATGGGTTCTAAATATTAAAACTCATATTAGCATTAACTTAAGGAAGGAGTTGGTTAATTTCCACCAAGGGAATTTGGATGTGTTTGCTTGCACCCATTCGGAGATGTGTGGGATATCTCTGGAGATAGCATGTCACGCACTGAATATTGATCCAAAGTTTACACCAATGAAATAGAAAAGGCGTATTCTGGGTCCAAAACAATCCGATGCAATGAAGGTGGAAGTGGATAAACTGATGGCAAACGGCTTTATCTACGACGCTAGTACCCCGAATGAGTATCCAACCCTGTGTTGGTTAAGAAATTAAATGGAAAATGGTGGACATGTAACGACTATTCAGACTTGAATAAGGCATGCTCGAAGGACGGTTTCCCCTATCCCGGATTGACCAACTTGTAGATGGGACTACAGGGCATGAGTCGCTCTCGTTTATGGATGCTCATTCGGGTTATAACCAAATTATGATGCATATATTGGATCAAGAGAATACTAGCTTCATAATAGATTTTTGATTATACTGTTATCGAGTAATGTCATTTAGTTTGATGAATGCCAAAGCCATGTACCAAAGATTAGTAAGTTCTATGTTCAAGAATAAAGTTGGATGGACAATGGAGGTATACGTGGATGACATGCCTGTAAAGTCGCAAGTATCACAGAACCATTTAGATGAACTTTTGGAGATGTTTGAGGTTTTACGTAAGTATGGAATAAAGCTAAATATGTTGAAATGTTCTTCCAGAGTGGCATCGGTTAAATTTCTAGGATTTATTGTTAATTCAAGGGGAACCAAGGCCAATCCAAAGAAAGTTAAGCCTTGAGGAATGTGACCGCCCAAACTATGAAAAAAGAACTACAAAGCTTGAATGGGAAGATCACTGGCTTGAGTTGATTCATCTCAAAGTCAACGGACAAATGCATATAGAAGAATTTTGACTGAAATCAAGATTGTCAAAACACCTTCAAGGAGTTATTGAGGCGTAAAGATACACCATGGGGCTTATCTAAACCGTTGGATGGGGAGGATTTATTAGTTTATTTGGCAATGTTTACTCACGCACTAAGTGCAGCGCTAGTATGTGAGGAGGCGATGATTTAAAGGATGGTCTTCTATATTAGCAAGCGGTTCACGAATGTAATGATCCGTATTTTAGGTTTCGAAGGATCGTAAAATAATTTTGTTTAATTCATTTATGGTTTTATGATTCTAGTATCTTGGGATATGTTTTCTAGGGACGTTTTACACATCTATGATTTTTCCCAAATTTCTATGTGACCATTTTGTCTTGGAGATCTTATTTTGGCTATAACTTTTTATTAAAGTTGAATTAGACGCTCTAACATGTTTCATTGCTTTCGGATTGTGGTTTCTAATTCTGTAGTGTATTCATTAGGAAAATCGGATAAGTGGTTAGGAATTTATAGCAGTTTTAGGTTTTAAAATTACTGGTTAGAATTAGAAGGTAATTAATGTGTCGAATTAGCAAGCCAATTAGTCTAATCAGTTTTGGCTACAAATATGAGGTGAGAGAGACCATTTGAAAGTTTATCATTCATTTCAAATCAGCTCCAAACTTTAAATCCTCTCTAATTCTCCATTCATCTCATTGGATTTCATCTCAAATCGTCTCTAATTGCAAACTAGACGTTAGATATTCAACTAGGAGCATAATCTCATCACTTTGGTTGCATCTTCATCTGATTTCTCGTTGTGGAGATTAAATCTTCATCATATTTCATAGTTTGGTAGATTTGGTGAGTGGTTATGATCTCTCACTTGTCTGTGATAGATTATATGCTGTAATTAGGTGATTATAGATTAGAATTATCAAATTAAATTATAAATTGATTACACTTTGGTAATTTCAGATTTAGAAATCCTAGTTTAACCTAATTAACATGTAGTTGTGATTAAATCATTGGTTAGTGTCATTTGTGTATATTTGTCTATGAAATTATATGTGTTAAATTAGGTCTATGCTAGAATTATGATGGTAGATTGGATTGCATGATTTGTATGTTCATATTGGATGTAATTAGATGATATGCTATGTTTGATTCGCTATTATTTTCGAATTTCTTGCTATTCTTGATTCATTTGCTAGTGTTGTGCATGCTTTAGGACTTAGATTAGTGATTGAAGCATATCCGGAGCAAAATTCGTTAGAATTGCACACAACTTGGAGGATAGGCTTTGGAGCACATTAGGAGGAAGACCTTTGAGTTACACTACAATTGGAGCCACGTCTTTGGATCGACACCAATTCGAATTTTGAGCTCCAATTGAGGAGAGGCTCATAGAGGGAATAAAGCACGAGTTCTAGAATGGCTCTATGAAATTGGATCGGAGGATAGGCCAAGTGTTGAAGATTAGATGGATCATCTTCATTGGAACGGCTATAATGCATAGAAGAGAAGACCTGAAGGCTAAGATGGATGGCTAAGGGTCTATGGAATCTAGAGGGAGGGCATTGGTGGTTGGATGAGAAATGGAGTCCAAAACGGTTAAGTATTTGCATCGATACCGATCCAATTAGATCGGATTGATAGCAATCTAAATTATTGGGTCTATTGGATGTGAGATTCGGGTTGGAGACTTTAGGGTTGTAGTGGATCACGCTAGAAGTTGTGGCTCGTTGATTGCTTCTATAGTTTGGAAGTTATAGCATGTTGAAGTTTCTGATCTTCGGTCTGGGGCTCTGATAAGGAGTAGGATCGAAGGAGTTGATGGACGGTTCACGATGGAACGAGGCTGTGTCATAATTGACGGAGTTGAGTGGCCAAACTCGTGCCAGAAAATGGTTGGAGTTGCGAAAGCTCTAAAGATTTGGAAGTGCTAAGGATTCGTTGATAACTCGGAGTGTTCTAGTTGTGTTCAACCAGGAGTACTATATGCAGGGGCACCCGAGGGCTGGTAGTGCCAGTCATGTATCCTAGACCGTTCCGAGAGGGTATAGTGTCAAACGATACAGAGAAACTATAGGAGACAGCCATGTGGGGTTTCAGACCTAAAACTATGGGGGAACACAATCGAGAACCGAGATTTCCATTAGTCTCTGGCAAGCAAGGACGGGGCCATACAAGTTGTCATATGTTTAAGGCTTTGGAAGATGATAGCTAGATTTTGATTGATGGATGTTATGGTTGTTATGTTTGTTATTTCTCTTGGGTAGGCTATCATCCATAAGAATGCTAGAGAAGGGATTGGGAATAGGGTCAATGGATGAGGCTTCTTAGATTCTTTTATATTGTTCTGTTAGCGTATCCTATTGTCGTTTATTTGAGTAGCATATTATATGTTATTATTATGTGCTAACTTTTTGGTTGTAGGGACAGGTCAGGTATGGTTTTTTTATACCTTTCTAGTGCCATATTTTATAACTTTCGATAGTCATTTAATGCTCACACCAGACTATTTAGTAAAGATGTTATTTTCGTTTGTTATGGCTTACTATATTTTGTTGTATATTTTCTATATTATATTTTATCCATGCGCTTTGTGATATGCAATGGGTTTTCTACTTTAAATTTCAGCCTTTAATGATCATCCCATATTAGCCTGGCATGGTTACAACGCTTTTTAGGTCAATGATGTGCGGGTGGTATGGGGCGGTCATCACATTTGGTATCGGAGGTTTTTTACAAGTTAACCAAAGCAAGTCGAGACTATACAGTAAAGGAAGGAGCGTACTTGTCAATGTAGATATTATGCTACATGGTAATATTATATAGTATGCACCTAAGTACCATTACAGCTTTTCTTCGAATGAGGCTAATCATTCTTATTACAGATAAGAATGAATCAGAACACAAGGAATGCTGCTAGAAATAACTCCACTTCAAGAGTGGAAGAGGGAATGGGATCTAGAGTTGTTACATCTAATTGTCAAGCCATGTTCGATTCAATGGTGGCTTTATTGGTGATGAGAGCCCAAACTACTTCTGGTGTGGCTTTAGGTGGTGGTGCTCCTTTGCAAGTGCATAGGATTGACATTGCTAAGCTTTGCAAGGATTATTCTACTCTTGGAGGAAAGCCATTCATGGTAACAGAATCAGTTATTGAAGTGCAAGATTGGATAGGTACTTGTGAACTCATTTTCAAAGATATGAATGTGGAAGATTCTATGAAGAGGAAGCTTGCTTCAAGACAGCTATAGGGCCGAACAATGAATTGGTGGAACGTTGTTACCATTGCAACTCCAAAGGATCAGATTTCTTAGGAACAGTTCAAGGCTAGATTTGAGGAGAAGTTCATTCTTGCAGCTTAGAAGTTTGTGCTATTCAAGAAGTTTGCTAAGTTGAAGCAAGAGGAAATGTCTGTTTCTGATTATGTGGTAGAATTTGATGCTTTCTCGAAGTATAGGATGCCTTTCATTGATACACCCTTGAAGAAAAATGAGAATTTTATCATTGGATTGGACGACCACCTGGAAGAGAAGCTAATGGACCACATTAAAGTTTCTTTTGAGAAGTTGCTTGAGAAAACACTTAGACATGAGAGTCTATACCCAAAGAATAGGACTGCTATTGTTGCTATTGCTAAGAAAGAGGAACCAAAACCACAGGAGCGGGTGGTGGAAAGAGGAAGCAACGATGGAAAGGAAAATGGGGATAGAAAAAGAGAAAGAGTGAAATTGTTTGTCATAATTGTAAGGAGAAAGACCACTATGTCGAGGAATGTAAGGCTAGTTATAAGTGCGTCAATTGTGATAAGCCAGTGCATGTTAAGAAGGATTGTTCAGAATCGTCTAATGATAAGAAGATTGTGAAGGCATATGCTTTGGATGAAGTCCTGACTTTATCTTTTACTCCTACTTCTAAGCATAAGGGGAAAGGAGTCATGGTGTAAGTTATGCTTTCCATCAGAGATGTTTCTGTTTGAGTTCTTTTTTATACTGGAGCTTCACATTTTTCATCTGTGGTGATTTAGTATGCAGATTAGATTTGAAACCCGAGATAGTAGGTCGACCTTTGATTGTGATGAACCCTATTGGAGGATCTACTAGTCTTTGTATGATTTGCCGAGGCTTAGTTTTATCGAGTCATGGATGTTCTGTTGTTTATGATTGCTTTGTTCTTAATTTTGCTGGGTTCGGGATTATTTGTGAAATGGACTGACTTAAGAGCTATGAGGCTGTTGTGGATTGCAAGAAGCTGGTGGTGACAATTGAGAATGTGGAAGGGTGAATGGTAGTGATACGCTGCTTACTAGACGATATGGTATTGGTCAGCTTTCTATATTCGCTTGAGATTCCAAATGAAGAATTTTCATCTATGACTATCACTAGGGAGTACCCTGATGTCTTCGAGGAAGTGATAGGATTGTCGCCGCATAGAGAGATCGAGTTTCGGATCGAGTTAGTAGGTAGAGCTAGACCCATAGTGATGCCTTTAAAGCATATGTCACCCAGAGAGAAGAAAGAGTTAAAGATGCAAGTGGACGATCTACTGAAGAAAGGATTCATTCGGAGAAGCATATCCGAACGGGGCACCTGTTGTATTTGCGACTAAGGTGGATGGTTGTTTGAGGTTCTGTGTGGATTATTGTGAGCTAAACATGACTACAAAGAATAATAAATATCCACTTCCATGGATTGATGACTTGTTTGATCAGCTGCATAGTGCAAAAGTGGTTTCTTAGATGGATTTGGCAACGAGATTTCACTAATTGAGAGTGGCTAAAGAAAGTGAGCCTATTACTACATTTTTAACACCGTTAGGTTTCTACGAGTGGTTGGTGATGCATTTTGGGTTGACCAATGCTTCGACATACTTTGTGGATCTTATGAATAAAGTCCTCATAGACCAGTTGAACAAGTTCGCGCTTGTGTTCATAGATGACATTCTGATTTACTCCAATACTTAGGAAGAGCACAAGACGCACTTGAGGATTATGCTTGAGATTTTGAGAAAGCACAAATTGAGAGCTAAGTTCTCTAAGTGTCACTTCTAGAAGGAAGAAGTGAGATTCTTAGGTCATGTCGTGCCAGGACAAGGAATAGCATTGGATCCCACAAAGTTGGCAGCGATCCAAGATTGGAACCAGCCCAAGAATGCTATGGATGTGAGAGGTTTCCTTGGATTGGTCGGATATTATGGGCGTTTCATAAAGGACTTCTCAAAGATTACAGCACCTTAACCAATTTGACTAAGACGAACCAGACTTTTACTTGGGATGCTAGATGTGAGCATGCACTTGTGGTTCTCAAGGAGAGATTGACTAGTGCACCTGTATTGTTTATTCCAGGTAGGAATAAAGAGATGATAGTATACACGGATGCTTATGGTACCGGTCTTGGAGTTGTGTTAAAGCAGAAAGGGAGAGTTGTCGCTTATGCTAGTCGATAATTAAAACAACATGAAAGGAATTATCCAACTCATGACTTGGAGTTGGCGACGATTGTATTTTCTTTGAAGATATGGAGGCAATATTTATTGGGAGTAAGATTTGAGCTATTCATGGACCATAAATCCTTGGAAGTATCTTTTCTCTAAGAAGGATCTTAATGTTTGACAGCAACGGTGCTTAGAGTTTTTGGCCTCATACGACTTTGATACTTCCTACACTCTAGATAAAGGTAATACAATGGCAGATGCACTAAGAAGAAGAAATACTAGATTAGGAACTATGTTTTTTGAATGGAACCATATGGAGTATATAACTGAATTTGATTTCAGGCCACATTGTGAGTTCGAGCCTAAAATGTTGGCAAGTCTATCATTCAGACCTATTCTCATTGAAAGGATTGGTAATAGTCAGAAGAAAGATGCTAAGCTAGTAGAGAGCATGGAAAAGATTGAGATGAGAGTGGAATCTGAAGATTTGAGACACTATGAGATTGATTGAGACTGTTGGCTACATAAGGATCAGAGACCGGTTGTTCCAGATGTTGATGGATTATGAGATGAAGTACTAAGGGAATGCCACCATTCCAGATTGACCATTCATCCTGGTGGTAATAAGATGTATAGAGACATGAAGAAGACTTACTACTAGGAAGGTATGAAGAAAGATGTTAGAAAATTCATCTCGAAGTGTATGAATTACCAGTTAGTGAAGGCTGACCATAAGAAGCCTAGTGGATTGCTACAACCACGAGATATTCCTGAATGGAAATGGGAATGGATATCTATGAATTTTATAGATGGATTGCCATGGACTAGAGCAGGATATGATAATATTTGGGTAGTGGTAGTTCGACTAACCAAGAGCGCAAGATTCATACCTGTCAAGTCTACCAGAATGGCATCCAAGTAAGCAGAATTATATGTTAAGTGGATTGTTCGATTCCATGGTGTGCCGAAGAGTATTGTAAGCGATAGAGACCTATTGTTCACCTGTGGATTCTTGAAGAGCTTAGAAGATATTTTGGGAACAGAGCTTCACATGAGCAGAGCTTATCACCCACAGAGAGATGGCCAGACCGAGAGAGTGAATTGGATTTTGGAAGATCTCCTTCGAACTTATATTACAGATTTTGGAGGATCTTTGAAAGATCATTTGCATTTGGTAGAGTTTGCATATAACAACAGTTATCAATCAATTATTGGCATGGCACCATATGAAGCATTGTATGGATGACCTTGTAATTCACCTTCATGTTGGTGGGAAACAGGTGAGAAACCGATACTTGGGCCCGAAATGATTAGAGAAATGCCAGAGAAGATAGAGATCACCCAACAACGAATAAGGACCGCACAAGACCATTAGAAGAGTTATGCAGATAAGAGAAGAAGAGATTTGGAATTCTCAGTTGGAGATATGGTATTTGTTAAGATGTCTCCTTTGAAGACGTTGTTCAGTTTGGTAGGAAGGGAAAGTTAGTACTTAGATTTGTTGGATCATTTCCAATTATTGAGGGAATTGGGAAATTGGCTTATAGAGTGGACCTACCTCCGAATACGATGGGTGTGCACAATGTTTTTCATATCTTCAATCTACGAAAATTTGTGCATGACTCGGGTATCATGGTAGCAAGGGATCAGTTGGAAGAAATAGAGGTTAAGCCAGAAATTTCGAGACCTCGTAAGCTGTTTCGAATCATTATGAATAAGACGAAACAACTTAGGAGGAAGGTTTTTAAGCTAGTTAAGGTGCAATGGAGTGAGGATAATAACGATTGTACATGGGAGACTGAAGAGAGTATGAGGACAGCCTAACAAGAACTCTTCGAGTTGTAAGACCCATATGTCGTATCTACTTGCACCATTGTATCTTATATTATTAGAATTTCAAATGCTAGAATAGGTTTTGTTTGCTATTGTTGATTTAACTATTTAGTTGGATTGTTAAGTGTTTGCTAGTGACTAGTAGGCATGCGAGATGACCTTGGTTGCTTATGTTTGTTAAGGTATTTCAGTGCATAGCTTCTAAAGGAGGGAGGATGTAATAACCCGTATTTTACGTATTGGAGGATCGTAAAAAATAATTCTATTTAATTCATGCTTAGTTGTATGATTCTAATACTTTGGGATATGTTTTTTTAGGGATGTTTTACACATCTATGCTTTCTCCCAAATTTCTCTGTGATAATTTTGCACCTGGAGATCTTAATTTTGGTATAACTTTTGATTGAAGCTAAATTATATGCTCTAACCAATTTTATTTCTTCGAGATGGTGGTATCCCATTCCATAGAGTGGTCATGTAGGAAAATTGGATAAGTGGTATTACTAGAATTAGAAGGGATTAATAGGCCAAATTAGCAAGCCCATTAGTCTAATCAGGTTTGGCTACAAATATAAGGTGACAGAGACCATTTAAAAATTTGCCTCCCATTTAAAATTAGCCCTATACCCTAACTCCTTTCTCATTCTTCGTTCATCTCATTGGATTTCATTTCAAATCGTCACTAATTGCAAATTAGAGGTTAGCTTTTCAACTAGGAGCTTGATCTCATCACATTGGTTGCATCTTCATCTGATTTCTCGCTGTTTGGATCGGATCTTCATCATATTTCATAGGTTAGATTTTGTGAGTGGTTATGATCTCGCACTAGTCTATAATCGATTACAGGCTGTAATTAGGTGGTTATAGGTTAGAATTGTCAAATTAAGTTATAAATTACACACACACACACACACACAGATATATATATATATATATATATATATATATATATATATATATATTAAGCTAGACTTAGGTAATTTCAGATTTAGAAAACTTATATTAAGCTAATTAAACATGTAATTGAGATTAGATCAGTGGCTAATGTCATTTATGTATATTTGGCTATGAAATTTTATGTGTTAGATTAGGTTTATGCTAGAATTGTGATGGTAGATTGAATTGGATGAATTGTACGTTCATATTAGATGTAATTGGATGATTTGCTATGTTTGATTATGTTACCTGGAGGTTTGACCAGGCAAATAAGTACTGGGCATTAACATACTGTTCGGCATTTATGAGTCGTTTGGCATCCAGATCGTTCGGCATTAGAGAACGCTCGGCATTCAGGAACGCTCGGCATTTAGGAGCATTCAGCATTAGAAAGTGCTTGGCTTCCAGAGTCGTCCGGCACATATGATTCGTTCAACACTCAAGTTCGATCGGCATCTATGGGAAGTTCGGCATTCGAGAGTGTTTGGCATGCGAAAGCATTAGGCATTGAGATACGTTCGGTATTGTATATCGTTCGGCATCTATGGGAAGTTTGGCATGCGAGAGTGTTCGGCATGCGAAAGCGTTCAACATTGAGAGATGTTCGGTATTGTATATCGTTCGGCATCTATGGAACGTTCGACATGCGAGAGTGTTCCGCATGCGAGAGCATTCGGCAATGAGAGACGTTCGGTACTGAATATCGATCGGCATCTATGGATGTTCGGAATGGCAGAGTCATTCGGCACACCATACTGTTCGGCATCACTTCGTTCGGCACAAATACCTCGTTGGGCATTCATGTTGTTTGGCATCACTTCGTTCGGCGTGAGAATATCATTCGGTATTTATTGCTCGGCATTTTGCTGTTTGGCCTCTCTGGATCGGCATACAGAGATCACTCTTTTTGGGCCAAGATACCAAGCTGCTAGGCCCACCAGGGAAGTCCAACCTACCTTCCTCTATAAATAGAGAGGCAGGGGCATAGTGAAATGGACCTTTTTTCGAGAACACCGGGGAGACTCTGCCGCATTCAAGACTCATTCAAGACTTATCTTTTTTCTTAGTAACTGTATTCAATATAACTGGTATACGGATTGTATCTGTATTCGATTATCGAGAAAAGCAATAAAGATTAACCTCAAAGTGGACGTAGGCAATTACGCTAAACCACTATAAATCTGGTGTTCGTATTTTCTATATTTAAATCTGCATATTATCCTCTGTTTAATTTACTTTCTTTATTAATCTCTCTACACAATCTCTCTTAAGGGTGTTAGTGACCAATTTTGGTGCTAACATTTTGGTGTTTTCATTGAGAATCGAATTCTCGGGATGAGAGGATCTATTTTGTAGCTACTGGATTGAAAAATCTCCCGAAGGAGATCCAAATCATTCGCAAGACATCTGTTAATACTACGCCGAGTTACAACCGACAACTCTATCATGGGAAGACCACGAACTAGATCAGCCTTTCACAACGCAGATGTCAATGAAACTGCTAGTGTACGACAGATAGGACCAGCAACCAACCAGCAATTCAAGGCGCAGGAACCTCCACTCAAAACCAAACGGAGGCCGTTTCCTGAACGGAGTTCAACGACTTGATAAGAGAACTCAGGGAAAGTAGACGGCAACTTGCTGAGCAGATCCAAGGCAATACTTATCTCATGATTCAACTTGCCTGGCAGCAGCAGCAAAATGTTGGAAGTAGTCCTTCTCGTTATTCTGAATCTGATAGCTCAACCTCAGCTGATGAACCTTCTAGGCGTAGACGCCGTAGGGATGAAGCTGCACAAGCAGGTGCCACTGATCGATCCGCCAAGGATCAGGAATGTGATGAGACCGAACGCCCGAATCACCAAGACCCAAATCAAGCGGGACATCAACCCGCACGGTCCCGTAGAATGGAGCCCAACCTCCCACCTTCCATACAAACTCCAGATTTACCAGCCATGGTCAGGCAGTTGATGAGAGAGAACCAAGGCCTGACCAACAAAGATTGGGGAGTGTGCAGGAGTCATACTCCCTTCACAGATGTTATCCTTCAGGCTGAGTACCCTAAGAAATTCAATATGCCGACTATCTTAGCCTACGAAGGGAAGACTGACCCTAGGCAATATGTGATGAGGTACGAATGGATGATGGATTCGGCAAGGGCAAACGATGCAACTAAGTGTAGGTGTTTCCCAATCACTCTGTCCGGAATCGCCACTATGTGGTTTACTCGGCTTCCTCCACAATCTATATCTAGCTTCCACGAGTTAGCGATGAAATTTGTTGAACAATTCAAGATATGTGCTACCCGTCCAAAGGATGTAATGTCATTATCAAGCGTAATCCAAGCTCCGGGAGAGTCTTTGAAAGCATACTTATAGAGGTTTCATGTTGCCGCCACTGAAGTTAGTAATCCTAACGACCGCGTAATTTTGATGGCAGTAATGCGAGGTGTAGATCCAGACTCGAAGTTTGGAAATTGGTTGGCGTGAAAGCCCCTGGCTACATTAGAACGATTCTATTCCAAATCCTATCAGTTCGTACGGAGGGAGGAGGCTTGATGGACGAGACGAGATAAGGCACCCGGGCCTGTTCAAGAGACTGTGAAAAGTAACATCGTCGTGAAGCAGTCCGCGATAGTTTGGAAAAAGTTCAAGTCAACGTCCAGAATAAGCCTGGGCAGTCCAAAGGATCTGGGGGTGGGAATCCCGGAAAGAAAAGATAAGCAGGAAATGGAAGTCAGGGATCCCAACCTACAATGAATACACCCCGCTGAATACTTCTCTTGAAAACATTTATCTATCTACCTGTAACACCTTTGAATACAGAAAGTCGCGCCCAAAGGAGTCCACTGAAGAACAAAAACGGACAGGGAAGTACTGTCACTTCCATGAGACCCATGGGCACAATACTGAGGAGTGTAGACATTTCCATGATGCCATAGAGAAGTTGATCAGATAGAAAAAACTACAGGAGTTTGTCAAAAACCCGCAAGATGGAAAGCAAGGAACGTCAGACCCCGGACGTGGGCCAGCTCCACGCCAACCAGAACAACCTGCTCGGACTGTGGGTAGATTGATCATAAACACTATTGTCGGAGGACCTCATCCTACAGACAAGAATTGGTAGGAGATGGAACGATGTGCAGCCTCCTTGAGGCATGCGGAGTACGAATGTTGTTCGAATGTGGAAGATGGAACCCTCGCAAAACAACAACGCATGATGACTGACGATATAGTGTTTAGGAGTCGAGACCCGGACAAGGTGGAGGCTCTCTTCGCAACAATCGGGCCAGCTTACATGAAAACAATCTTGATTGATTGTGGAAGCCCTGTCGACATCATCTTAAGAAGGCTTATGACCAAATGAAGATGGAAATGAAAGATTTGAAACCATGCAAAGCCCATATCCACGGCTTTAACGGTGCTACAACCGACGTGATTGGGTATGTGGAGCTACCAGTTGAGCTGGGAGAAGGTGAGCGTAGGGGAGTGTGAGTCCTACCGTTCATAGTAATGGACGTTTACTCTCCATACAATGTCTTTTTGGGTCGCCCAGCCTTGGCAGAATTTAGGGCTGCTTTGCCCCCATGGTGCTTAACATTAAAATTTTCGACAGACAAAGAAGTCGGGTAGTACATGGCGATCAGGTGACCGGTCGCGCATGTTATGTGGTAGAGCTGAGAGAAGCTCAGCGGAGAGAGAAGGGAAAGGTTGCGGACAGTTACGTCTGCATCCTAAAGACTGATGATTGACAAGAAGTGCCCGAGCCCTGGCTCGAGCAACATTCTCGATCCTTAGGGACATAGATCTGGGAGACGATGATGGGGAACCCAAGGGAACGAATGCAGCACCGATTGAGCTGACGATCGACATCCCAGTCAGTCGGGATGACCTATCATGAGTTCTTAAGATTGGATCGTAACTCGACCCTTCAGTGGCCGAGGATCTTACCGATTTTCTTCGGACGAATCTGGACGTTTTCGCTTGGACACACTCCGATATGTGCAGGATTTCTCCAACAATTGCGAGTCATATGTTGAACATAGACCCGAAACACGTTCCCGTAAAACAGAAAAGGAGAGGTATGGACCTGGAGAGGTCCGCGGCTCTTAAAGAGGAGGTGGACAAACTCAAAGCCAATGGGTTCGTCCGCGACGCCCTCTACCCTGAATGGGTATCTAACCCAGTGCTAGTGAAGAAAGTAAATGAAAAGTGGAGAACATGTGTTGATTACTCCAATCTGAATAAAGCATGCCCGAAGGATAGTTTCCCTTTACCTAAAATCAACCAGCTCGTCGACTCTACCGCCGTACATGAATTACTGTCATTTATGGACGCGTACTCAGGATACAATCAGATCCCGATGCACATTCCAGACCAAGAGCACACCAGTTTTGTCACAAACATGAGGCTATATTACTATGTAGTAATGCCCTTTGGATTGAAAAACGTGAGAGCAACTTATCAGCGTCTGGTGAATCGAATGTTTAAGGATCGGATTGGTAAGACGATGGAAGTCTATGTGGATGACATGCTCGTGAAGTCATGGCAGTCAAACGACCACATCCGAGACTTAGCAGAGATGTTTGACATACTCAGACATTACTGGATGAAGATCAACCCCTTAAAGTGCTCTTTTGGCATTGCCTAAGGAAAGTTCTTAGGTTTCATTATGAATACGCGTGGAATTGAAGCTAACCAGAAAAGATTCAGGCTATTCGGGACATGCAAGTGCCCAGAACTACAAAACAAGTACAAAGGTTGAACAGAAAGGTGGTCGCGTTGAGTCGGTTCATATCCAGAGCCACGGATAAGTGCATCGCTTTCTTTGACGTCATAAAGAAGGGAAAAAGGAATTTCGAGTGGACGTCGAACTGCGAGGAAGCATTCCGAGCTCTGGTTAGACATCTAGAAATCCCCTCGGTGCTATCAAAACCAATTGACCATGAAATGCTGTATGTATACTTGGCAGTATCTCAGCACGCTATCAGTACGGCTCTGGTTCGCGAGGAGGACCGAGTTCAAAAGCCAGTATATTATGTTAGTAAACGCTTGACAGGGGCAGAAAGAAATTATCCCAAGATCGAGAAATTAGATTATTGCTTGGTGATTGCATCATGCAAGCTTGGCCCATACTTCCAGGCACACTCAATCAGTGTTTACACTGATCAACCCTTGCGATAGGTACTCCAACGACCGGAAACTTCCGGAAGGATGTTAAAGTGGAATATCGAGTTAAGTCAATTCAATATTACCTATCTGCCACGAAAGGCCATACAAGGACAGGGACTAGCTGACTTCATTGCTGAATTTACTGTGTCAGACAAATCAAACGACCACAATGTCATTCCTCCCATTCGATGGAAGATGTACACCGATGGGGCATCTAACGACCGTTGTTCGGAGGTTGGCATAGTTCTTGTTACTCCTGAGAACCAATTAGTTTGCTACGCTTTGAAGCTCGAATTCACAGCAATGAATAACGAAGCTGAATATGAACTATTGATTGCCGGCTTAAGACTTATCAAAGAACTGGGAGTAAGATCGGTTGAAATCTTAAGCGACTCGCAACAGGTGGTGTACCAAGTGCGGGGAGACTACCAAGCAAGGGGGTAGAGACTTGCCCCATATTTGGTCCGAGTTCAGGAGCTGCTAGCGAATCTCGAGTATTATGATATTTTACATGACCCACACGAGCAAAACAGAGCAGCCGATTCATTGGCAAAATACGCAAGCACTGGTGATGCGCAATAGATGGGATTGTTTCCCGTCGAAACCTTACATGTTCCGAGCATAAATATGATGGAGGTAGATTTCTTGTTGGAAACAGAAATCGAAAAGGAGTCATGGATGACCCCATTCAAGCAGTACTTGTTACACGGAGTCGTGCCCGAAAGAAGAAGCGAAAGATGATAAGTCATTCGTAAGGCATCTCCTTATGTAATGCAGGATGGAATAATGTATCGAAAGGGATTCTCGACCCCATTGCTCCGGTGCATTTCCTATGATAAGATAAAACGAGTCCTGACGGAAGTCCATGAAGGTGAATGTGGCGACCATACTGGGGGCAGACGTTAGCAAAGAAAATCCTCCGCTATGGATACTGTTGGCCAACTGTAAATCGGGATGCCGCCGACTACGTAAGAAGATGTGACAAATGCCAGAAGTATGCGAAAATCCTAAGATCTCCGCCGACGGAACTCACACAAATGGTTAGTCCTTGACCATTTGCAATGTGGGAGATCGATATAGTCGGTTCCTTACCCCTATCCAAAGGTGGTACAAAATACGCGATTGTTGCGGTCGATTACTTTACCAAGTGGGCAAAAGCAGAGCCTTTGGCCACTATCACCACCAAGAAAGTCATTAATTTTGTTGTACAAAATATCATATGCCGCTTTGTCCTGCCACGAACCATCGTTACAGAAAATGGAACTCAGTTCAATGCAAAGAGTTCAGGGAATTTTGCCAAAAATATGGTATTGAGAAAAAGTTTGAAGTAGTTGCTCATTCGAAAGCTAATGGACAAGTGGAGGCCGTAAACAAGATAATCAAATCCATATTGAGAAAACGTTTAGAAAAGGCTAGAGGAAAGTGGGTGGATGAGCATCCGACAGCACTTTGGGCTTACAGAATCACCCATAAGTCCGCGACTGGCCACACTCCATTCGCATTAGCATATGGCATGGAAGCTGTCATACCCGTAGAACTTGAAGTCCCATCACATCGGGTTACTTATTATGACCCTGAGTCAAATCAAGACCTCTTGCTGGAATCGTTGGCTTCATTGATGAAAAACGCGAAGAAGCTAATTTAAGAGCGGACGCGTACAGGCACCGAATTACTCGATATTATAATTAAAAAGTCCGACTGAGAATCTTTGGCGTGGGTGATCTCGTTTTGAAACGAGTTTTCCCAGTTCCATCACACATGAGCCCTGCATGGGAAGGTCCATACGTCATTGAACAGAAGCTTGGAGAAGGAACTTTCAAGCTAGCGACCGTTGATGGTGCGACACTCCCCCGAGCATGGAATAGTGAACATTTGCAGCACTATTACACTTAGATCATTTCTATCATATTTTAGTTGCATTTATTTCCAGCAAATTTTTATTCCTAGTTTACAGCATGTAAAAAGACAATTTAGCTTATTTGCATTAATCAAAGCTTGAAGCAATTTCTTTTTCCCATAAATTATCGATGTTTCTGTGTATGATAACGCTGTAGCAAATGACTAAGAGATACATTACTCTGTTTGACATACGAACGCGTATAAATAACTCAAAATCTCCAAGTTCCCGGAGTGCGGACTGGAGTACTCTAAGTCCCCAGAGTGCGGACTCGAGTACAAACGACTCGAAATCTCCAAGTCCCTGGAGTGCAGACTGGAGTACTCTAAGTCCCCAGAGTATGGACTCGAGTATAAACGACTCAAAATATGTAAGTCTCCGGAGTGCGGACTAAGTCCCCAGAGTACGGATTCGAGTATAAATGACTTAAAATCTCCAAGTCCTCGGAGTGCGGACTGGAGTACTCTAAGTCCCCAGAGTGTGGACTCGAGTATAAACGACTCAGAATCTCCAAGTCCCCGGAGTACGGACTGGAGTACTCTAAGTCCCCAGAGTGCGGACTTGAGTATAAACGACTCAAAATCTCCAAGTCCCCAGAGTGCGGACTGAAGTACTCTAAGTCCCCAGAGTGCGACTCGAGTACAAACGATTCAAAATCTCCAAGTCCCCAGAGTGCGGACTGGAGTACTCTAAGTCCCCAGAGAGCGGACCCAAGTATAAACGATTCGAAATCTCCAAGTCCCCAGAGTGCGGACTGGAGTACTCTAAGTCCCTGGAGTGCGGACCAGAGTATAAACGATTTAAATGTCTAAGTCCCCTGAGGGCGGACTGAATATAAATGACTTGAAGTCATCGAGCCATTGGCGTACGAATTGGAAAATATTCTAAGTCCCCAGAGTATGGAATAAAGAATGTGCAATGCCAAAAAGTTGTCAACTTGTTTGAAGATGAATCGAGAAGTTCACGTAACTCGCATTAGCTCGGGTTTTGACCACGATTATACAAAAAACCAAACAACAATAGTCCTTTGAGAGGTAAAAGAACTAAGTTTTATTCATCAAAAATAAGTTTATTTACATGAACTACGAAAAAAAAAATTACATAATATAAACTAACTCACGTTGAACGAGAGTGAAGACTACTTCTTCGACTTCTTCGACTTTTTACTAGACGACTCCTTCCCAGTGTGTTTACCCTTGATAGGTTTCTTTGATGGAGGAGTGACAACTGAAGAAGCACGAGGGACTTCCTTGGGTTTGGAACCGCCTAGGAGGATGACCTTCAATGGCTTTTTCAAAGGATCGTCCAGGTCCACAGCTTGAGGTTCAACATTGATCTTAACCGTTTTTTCCTTCTCTTTCGCAAGCTGCTCCTTCATGCTCAATTCAGAAGTGTGTGCAGAAGCGCCTGTAATTTCAACTTCATAACTCCCATCGATGGGAGAGGAAGTCTCAGATTTGTCCTCATCAAGCGCTCCGATCACCTGAGCATCTAGACCGGGAGCCTCTCCAATGTGAGTGGCTTCACTCGTTTTTTCCCTTGCCTCCTTGGCGACATTGCTCCTCGGAGTGGGCTCAAGATCAGAATGGCCTGCACAAAATCATGAAAAGCAAGTATTAGAATGTGATAACTTCTGGTGGAAAGCGAAAACTCTTAGAATGTTAAAGAAAAAGAGTTGCCTACCAGGTTCAGGCCGGCTCTCAACCGTCAGGGGGTCTCAACCTATGGAATAGGTGACAAAGCGTGAACACCAAGGCCAGGGTCCTCCGGGTCATAGCCAATGTTTTGTTCAAAGGTTCGAGTATCGGTCGACCGGCCAGCTGGGTAGACACACGAGCTGGAGACTCAACCCCGTATGGACCGGCGATAGCTTCTTTCCCTTTCCTTGAGGGGAAGCCTTTGCAATAAAGGGCTTTAGCCATTGACAGGTCCGAAGGCTCGTTTCCCTAAAGGAATTTTTTTATCAAAGCCCCCTCGTCAACCTCCTCGATACTGTGTTCAGCCTTCTTGATTTCAATTAAGGTCTCCCACGCTTCGGCTAAAGATTCGAGATAGCCCTCGTCCAGAAAAGTTAAGTCCCGGTGCATGAGAACGCGGGCATTGAATTTGACAATAAGCGGGTCGAACATGGTTTTGGTTTCTTCTCTACCTTCTTCCTTGGCCGCCTCAAGACGGGAGTCAATTTCCACGGATGCTATCTTTTTGCCCTCTTCGCGGGCTTCATTCTTCAGTACCTCAACTTTAGAAAGCTCGCCCTCGAGTTTCGCCTTTAGGAGTCGCGTTGCAACGATCTCGTCGCAATACCGTTGCGACTCTTCTTGGGCAGCAATCTTCTCTTCTTGCTCTTTACGGAATCGCTCCTCAAATTCTTTAACTCGGGGACAGAATGCATCTCTCTCTTTTTGCACCGAGTCTTTCTCGAAAGCTAAAGCCCCACAGCGTTGTACCGCCTCGTCGATTTCTTTTTTGTGAGTTGATTCTAAACAAGTTACGGCTTCGGTGGTATCCTTGGCGCTCTGCTGGGCGGCCTGAAGTTGAGATTTGCAAGTCGCAATCTCTTCGTCCTGAGCTTTGATAATGTCTTTGTCATGAATAGCCTCAACCTTCAAGCGATCAATCTCATGTTGGCGTTCCATGGAGACTTTCGACAGTTTCTCAACGAGATGAACGAACGCGTCATGTTGAGCATAGACGTCGTTGGTACAGGAGATAGCGCTCGGCTTAACATCTCCAGTTATATGGTGGATTGCCTGGAGGAACTTCGGACCATCAAAGCAGATCTTTGGAAATTTAGCTTTAAGCTCGGCCAGTCTCTCCGATACTGTTGGATCTGTTGCGGAAACAGGAGGAGACGGCTTTGAAAGTTCAGCTCTTCTGTGAGGATCCCGGGATTTTCGTGTGGAAGAGGAATCAGATTGTTGATCTCGGAACAGGAGGAGACGGCTTTGAAAGTTCAGCTCTTCTGTGAGGATCCCGGGATTTTCGTGTGGAAGTGGAATCAGAGTGTTGATCTCGGGGGACATCGGAATGCGACCCCTTAAAGCCCTGCTTATCTTTGCTTTGTTCCGAGTGAGAAGAGGAATGTTGGTGGTACTTGGGTTGATAATATGTCTTCTTCCGAGATGATGAGTCCCAGGAATGATAATCCCTATCGCCATCACCATCTCTTCCCGACGTCTCTCGGAACCTGAGTCGCGTCCAGAGTGATGGAAGACAGATGACCCGCGAAGGCGATCAATTCCGTGTGTACGCCCTATGTCACCTGCATAGAATTTAAATAATAACAAACTAGCAAAGAGTGGTGTGACGACGAAAATTTAAGTGCGAGGCAAAGTGCACGTGTTTGTGTGTGTCCTAGTGTTTCCCCCCGACGGACCAATTGCTTTACTAATGGGAGTTTTTTCTCCCTAAGTGTGGACTTGAACATCTGCATCGCCTCTGATGGGCGAGTGAAGTTTAAGTGCTTTCGGATCGTCAAAATCATAATTAAGTAGATCGTCAGGTATGGAGAGGTTCGAGAGGCCCTTTAAAGAACTTTCTAAATGTTGTGAGGAAGCCTCTTTCTCTGTTGGAATAAGAGTAACTTTAGATTTTGCAAGAATTTTTTTCCTCCTTATCTTGTATGTCAGTTTTTTCCCTCTTCGAAGGGGAGGATGACGTTTCGATGTCATGAACTTCCACTAATGTGTCCTGAGTAGGACCAACGTTCTCATCTTGTGCTTCGGGTGTTTCATTTTCTTTGATTTCTCCTTCTTCTAGTGCGCCAGGAGCGTTGCGTGCTGAGGACTCGGCTTGTTTTTTCCCTTTACCAGAGGCGGGGTATGGAAACGCCTTGAGGAAGGCTTATCCGACGGCCTTCTGCCAACAGTCCAAACCTCGAAAGTGACTCATTCGAAATGAGAGTCCAGATGTCCCGTTCGTCGGCAGGAAGGGCTCTAATAGCTTCGACGGCTTCAGAATATCCGCGGTCATCAGGACATGGATTTACCTGAAAAGATGGAAAAAAGGAGTTGGAAGAGGCATGGCTTTGACCAAGCATGAATATCGATCCAGAGGAAAGACTTACTTCCTTCCACCCATCTCCTCGCGAAACCAGGAGGGCAATGCACATAAAACCATTCCTGCTTTTACAAGGCGAACTTGCAGCATGCCCCAGTTAAGATTTGGCATTTGTGGTGCGGCTCGAGAAACATGAAAGAGGGGCTATCTCTCCGCTTCTTGATCATATATATATATATATATATATATATATATATATATATATATATATATATATATATGCTGTCACCCGGGGTTGGAGGCCTGGAGAGGACAGCCATGAAGAGGATGTAGGTACCGTAGATGAAGGCGTGACCGTTTGGGTGCAATTGTGATGGGGCAATGTCGATGTATTGCAGCACGTCCCAAAGAAATAAGTTGAACGGTGGCACACTGCCGACCCAGCACATAAACTTATTACAAGCTGTATGTCCAATTAGGGGCAAGTGTGGACGATCGTGCCCTGATGGAACTAATACGTCGTCGAAGGGGATTCCGTGGATGGAGCATATCCGACGAAGTGCACTTTCATTGATCTTCGAAGTATGTGAATCGACCGGGTTGTCCAAGAAAATCGATGCCTCCAGGGCGTCGGAAGCTAAGTTATGAGCAGGGGAAGTCGATGGGTTCGAAGTATCTACGACTCCTTGTTTAGAAGACGGCCCAGGTCTATTTGAGATCATGGCGGAGCTAGATTTCTTAGACATCTTTGATAGAAATTGAATCTAGTAGAGTACCTGTTTGAACTATACTTGAAAAACAATCGATGTTAGACTTAACAACACAAGTATTGCCCCCGTGTGGTGTGTGGACTAGTGTGATAATTCAAGTATAAGTGCTGAGAAATTGAAAGTCATGGAGTTAATGATATAAAGTTGAGCTTTGAATCGTCGCCTTCAAAGACCGCATCGCTGACCGTCTCCAAAAGCCTGCCCTATGGTGTTTTCAATTTCGGACTCAAACATTGGCCTTATATGTTAGAGGAAATTATATGTTTTTGTCGATTTAGGTTCATGCTTATGATTAATAGGAAGTTATCAGTCCAGATTAGTTCGATATGCCAGTTTGCTTAGGTCCTTGTCCTTGTTTTTGTCATAAAATTAGGCAAAGTAAATGTTGATCGGCCTAAGTATCGTTCAGCCAAACTATTGGTCGGCCTAAGCATCGCTCGGCCGAAATATCATTCGGCCTAAGTATTGTTCGGTCAAAATGTTGTTCGGCCTAAGTATCGTTCGGTCAAAATGTTGTTCGACCTAAGTATCGTTCGATCAAAATGTTGTTTGGCCTAAGTATCGTTTGGTTAAAATGTTGTTCGGCCTAAGTATCGTTCGATCAAAATGTTGTTCGGCCTAAGTATCGATCGAAATTCATGACCGTTAGACCTATGCGCTGTTCGGCTGAAATATCATTTGGCATCCTAACCAATTTGTACTTCCTCCCTATTTTTCCACTATGTTGCTCGGCATGTAGCGAATCATGCCGAGCCAAGGTTACGCCGAGCCCCAACGCTCGGCACTTCGCCCTTAACAACGGTTTTATCTTTCCCTTCCATCCATACCAAACGACATGGCCAAGTCGTTCGGCAAGTCACACCGGACCGTGTTGTTCGGCACTCTAGCCAATTCTTTCTCCTCCTCTATGCTTCCTTTCAATCTCGTTCAGCATAAGAAAACTATACCGAACTACAGTACATCTTCCAACAACTCCCTTATGTGCTTTCCTCTGACCACTTCCCTTTTTCTCTACGTCATCTAGCCCTAGAACGTACCATAATCGCAGATCGGTCCTTTCATCCACGAAGTACCTATGGGTTACGGTTCTAATTTACGGACTTAACCCTCGTATCAAAACTTTTAGTCAGGGAAAGTAGAAGGGGTCGTTACCTAGCAAATAGAATGAAGCTCGGGAGAATTCTGGAGTTAAGGGCACGACCTTAATTAATTCTGATTGACTCGGGAAAAGGGTGATGCAGGTTATGAAGTTCGAGAAGGGAAGGACGGTTAAATCCTTGAAGTTTGTTAAAAGGCGAGGTTTGTAATTACAAGATAGCTGAGGTGAAAATAGAAAAGGTGAAGAAGAAGGAGAATGCTGACCTTTATAGGGAAGAAGAAGAAGTCGAAGCGATAATGACCGGTAGAACCGGTCAAAGCAACATCGTTCGGCATTGGCTTTTAATTCGTTCGGCATACATGGAACGTTCGGCTTCGGCTATACCGTTCAGCATTTGCATGACGTTCGGCAAACATCACCTCAACTAGTGATCAAGGGAAGTTACCATCGAGGAAACTAAACCACATATTAGAGCAAAGCACAGTGGACACGTGATTCAAAGCGCACCACGTTCGATCACGTGATGCATTTTGAGGGGCAACTGTTACCTGGAGGTTTGACCAGGCAACTAAGTACTCAGCATTAACATACTGTTCGGCATTTATGAGTCGTTCGGCATCCGGATCGTTCGGCATTAGAGAACGCTCGGCATTCAGGGACGCTCGGCATTTGGGAGCGTTCGGCATTAGAAAGTGCTCGGCTTCTAGAGTCGTCCGGCACATATGATTGGTTCGGCACTCAAGTTCGATCGGCATCTATGGGACGTTCGGCATGCAAGAGTGTTTGGCATGCGAAAGCGTTCGGCATTGAGATACGTTCGGTAATGTATATCGTTCGAAATCTATGGGACGTTTGGCGTGCGAGAGTGTTCGGCATGTGAAAGCGTTCGGCATTGAGAGGCGTTCGGTATTGTATATCGTTCGGCATCTATGGGATGTTCGGCATGCGAGAGCGTTCGGCATGTGAAAGCGTTCGGCATTGAGAGATGTTCAGCATTGAATATCGATCGACATCTATGGATGTTTGGCATGGCAGAGTCATTCGGCACTCCATACTGTTCGGCATCACTTCGTTCGGCACAAATATCTCGTTCGGCATTCAGGTTGTTCGACATCACTTCGTTCGGCGTGAGAATATCGTTCGGCATTTATGCCATGCTCGGCATTTTGCCGTTCGGTCTCTCTGGATCGGCACACAGAGATCACTCTTTTTGGGTCGAGATACCAAGCTGCTAGGCCCACCAGGGAAGTCCAACCTACCTTCGTCTATAAATAGAGAGGCAGGGGCACAGTGAAATTGACCTTTTTTCGAGAACACCGGGGAGACTTTTCCGCATTCAAGACTCATTCAAGACTTATCTTTTTGCTTAGTAATTTTATTTAATATAATTGGTATATGGATTGTATCTGTAATCGATTATCGAGAAAAGCAATAAAGATTAACCTCAAAGTGGACGTAGGCAATTACGCCGAACCACTTTAAATCTGGTGTTCGTATTTTTCTGTATTTAAATCTGCATATTATCCTCTGTTTAATTTACTTTCTTCATTAATCTCCCTACACAATCTCTCTTAAGGGTGTTGGTGACCAATTCTGGTGCTAACAGATTCGCTGATACATTTGAATTGCTTGTTATGTTTGATTCGTCCGATAGTGTTGCGCATGTTTTGGGACTTAGATTGTGATCGGGGCATATCGAAAACAAAGTTTGTCGGTATTGCATGAAACTTGGAGGATGAGCTCTAGCGCATGTCAAAAGGAAGTCCTATGAGTCGCACCTTAATTAGAGCTAAGTCTTTGAATCGACACTATTCGAATTGGAATGGATTGGATTAGTACTGATCCTAATTTTGAGCTCCAATTGAGGAGAGGCTCATAGGGGGAATATAGCATGGGTTGTAGAGTGGCTCTATGATGTTGGATCGAAGGATAGGCCAAATGTTGAAGATTGGATGGATCATCTTCATTGGATTGGCTATGGTGCATAGAAGAGAATACTTTAAGGCTAAGTGGGATGGCTAAGGGTCTATGGCATCTAGAGGGATTGCACTTGAGGTTGGAAGAGAAATGGAATCCAAAATGGTTAAGTCTTTGGATTGGCACCTATCCAATTGGATTGGATCCGTACCGATCCAAATTATTGGTTCTATTGGGTGTGAGATCAAGGGTAGAGACATTGGGGTTATTGTGGATCATGCAGGAAGTTGTGGCTCACTGATTGCTCCTACAGTTTAGAAGTTATAGCACGATGAAGTATCGGCTCTTCGGTCGAGGAATTAGATAAGGAGTAGGATCGAAGGAGTTGATAGAAAACTCGAGATTGAACGAGGCTATGGTATAATGGTTTGGGTTGAGTGGCAGAACTCGTGCTTGGAAATGGATTGGAGTTGTGAAAGCTTTAATGATTTGGGAGTGCCAAGGAATCGTTGATAACTCGGAGTGTTCTGGTTGTGTTCAAGCAGGGTATCATATGCAGAGGCACTCGAGGACTGGTAACGCCACTCGTGTATCCAGGACCACATCGAGAGGTTCTAATGTAAGACCGTATGGAGGTACTATAGGAGACATCCGTGCAGGGTTTCGGACCTAAAAGAACGAGAGAACAGAATCGAGAACCGGGATTTCCATTAGTCGCTGGCAAGCGAGGACGGGGCCTACGAGTTATCATATATTCAAGGCTTTAGAAGATGATAGCTAGATTTGGTTGATGGATGCTATGGTTGCTATGGTTGTCATGTTTGCTATTTCTCTTAGGTAGGATATCATCTATAGGAATGCTGGAGTAGTGATTGGGAATAGGGTCAATGGAGAATGCTACTTAAAGTCTTCTATCATGTTCTGTTATAGTATCATATTGTCAATTATTTGAGTAGCTATTATATCCTATTATTATATGCTACCGATTTAGTTGTAGGGATATTTTAGGTATGGTTTTTTTGTACCTGTTTAGTACCATATTTTCCAGTATAGCATTTGATGGTCATTTGCCTCTTACACCAGACTATTGTTTGACCCAGGCTCGAAGTGGTGAACGACCTAGGAGGAAGACGTAGACGACCTACATGTTGGTAAATAGAATGGTAAAGGTTAGAGATAGACTTGGGCAAGAACTAGAGTTTCTCGAAAACTGATGAAGTAATAGATATACCTTCGCCCAAAGCTGATTGCAAAGTAGGAAATTTGGAAATCTTACCCTCCTCAAGTGAATGCTCAACTGGCAGATCAATTCTTAGAGGAACATAAGCTTCGACGGAGGTAACTGTCGTGGATGCTGGAATGACGTGCGTCGCCATGGAGTTGGCCCCACAGTCTTAGGAATATCTATCGCAAGCACCTTAGATTTCAAAATGGACGATTCCGTTGGAGTAGATGCACTTGGGTCGGTAGAAGTATCGACGATAGAAACTACAGCAGTAGCATCTTCTTCAGCTAAGATAGCTTTTGCCTCCTCAAATTTTGCAATATCTTCTATGTCGAGGTACCTGACCATTAGCTCTTCCTCGATGAGGCCATCACCGGTTGCTTCCAAACGACGTAGCACCTCCTTCCAGGCATCAACGAGAGTCTCAACATATGTACTCCCCATCAACTTTAGATTCTTGTATTGGATTGCACTTGCAAAGAAGTGCTAGAGTGTAATATTCAACTCTTCTCTCTCTTTGGCCCTTTTCTCTTTAAGCTCTTTTATCTCTTGTGCAACAACTACATGTTCAACTTCACCGTCCATTTTCTCCACCTTAACCAGTAGCAGGCCATTGGCAACTTTCTCTTTTTCCCTATGAAGCCTTTGGATCTCGGCTGCCTGCTCCTCAATGGTGTTGTCCCTGGCCCAAATAATTTCATCTTTAGTAGTTTGGGCCAAGTCCTTCTAGGAAATCTGAGTTTTTAGGGCACCACTCTCCTCGTGCAATTTTCAGCAGGTCTTTCAACACAAGTTCAGCATTAGTGTGCATTAACCTCAATTCGACAATTAGGCTATTAGTTTTAGCATTGGATTCCGTGGCAGCGTCTCTTTCCACCTTTGTCTTCTCAAAGTCCTCTTTATATCCCCTGATGAGGTTATCATAAGTTCACTTCTCGAACTCGAAGGATTGGATGTTTGTGTGATTAATGCGGCTAACTTTGGAGAGGGCATAGCAGAGTCTCTTCGACCATAGCCTTAATTAATTTGCTTTTGTATTCATTGGACATTTCGATCTTCCTTTTCTTTTGGAATACCTTAGATGTCACAATCAAACATGATACCCTGCAAAAAGAGATCAGGAAAAGCAATCTCTAGGTGAGGTGGCACACCAGGAGTAGGAGTTGAAGGAATTCAAATTCCCTTTGATTGAGGGGGCATGGCTGTAGTCAAAGAGCAAGAAGTCAAAGTTCACTCGTGCACAGGAATTTGAGGACTAGAGTAGGATGGAAGAGTGCCATAAGAGGAGCCATGGCGATCTTGCAATTCCTTATGTCACTTAGTTTGATCAGAGGGCAGCCTCTCTTCGGTCTGCCTTTTCTTTCTTTATCTCTTATCTCTGTAGTCATCCTCTGCTTCTCATTCCTTTCTTATATATATTTTTTCCTTGATCTTGTGATGCCCCTGGTAGCTGGAATGAGATGGATACAGATTGGGGGTTTATCCTCTAGAATCATCTATGTTATACTGTAGTTTTTTGTATCTGTCTCTAGCCATGGTACCTGAAACAAAAAGAAAGATTATATAACTTTTGCAATTTTAGGATTCAAACAAATGCAGGGATGTGTGTTCATGATCCTAGTGAAGTGTAGAGTATCGATGACCCTCTAAGTACTCTACAAACTATGTTTGCATGGAAGTAAAGACGGAGTCTTTCCACCTTCATCTAGAATTCCACCGAGCAAGAAGCTGAAGTTTAGAGAGCCTTCTTTAAGAAGATCGTTGACTTTAATATCCAGCTCTCTTATAGAGCCAAAGATGTCATCAAAATAATAGGATGGAAGAGTCGCTTTGATTGGTGGTGATGTACTCATCTCTATGACCTTCTTTGAGACTTGAAAATCACGCGTTTTAGATGAGGCGAAACACAAAGCTCAAGGCCTTCAGCCTAGCATCGTAGTCACCATCGCCTTTAGTGGTGCTTTCTTCTCCTTCTTCGCCTTTCACCTTCTTTGTCTCTTTCTTTCTTCCCTCCTACCTTCACCCTAACTCTCCTCCAGGAATGGCTACATTCTAGCTCCTTAATCCCCTTCTCTTGGGACTTTTCCAATAGCTGGCTCTTTTATTGACAATCGGTGGGCTCTTTGGTATGTGCCATACCTGACAGACATTCAATATCCCCTAAGCGATTCTCATCGGAGGTGTGAGCAGGGAAAAAGATCAAGTAGGAATTCTAGAGATACTTGGCAGAGTTGTAGTAAGAACAGTAGAACGATCAGGGAGTACAAGATCACACAATTAGAGGTTCTTGTTTTTCTGGAGATACGTGGTGGTGAGATTCTGGAAACTAATCTTTTTTAGAGATATTAGAGTATTAGCATGCTCATCATGGACATCTCGAGCAGGAATGTCTATGAAGAAGTAAATGATAAGTTAGGCACTTAGAAAGAAGGAATTGAAGTACGATAAATGCAAAGAGGAAGGGATCTCACTTTCATAAATCCAACGCATGTTGAAGCCATACAGGCTTCAGACGTAGAAATACAGAGTTTTTTTTAATAATGACACGTGTTGTGGAGAACCTCTATGACTTTATACCTACACTAAGCCTCGACAATCATGTTGGATGGTGAGTTGTGCCTTTTCTTGAAGGTCAGAAGATAAGTTAGCTCGTTGAATGTAGGAGGCCATTGAACTGGCTCACGAAGAGCACAAAAAAGAAATTCATGCGAGCGTACCCATTAGGATGAACTTAGGATGGAGCCAGCCCAAGCTCTTGAAGGATTGTGCGCAAAAATGGATTGAATGGTCAGACAACACCGTCCAAGCACATGGTATAGCATATTGGAGGGTTGTGCATTCGTTGTATTTGAGTAGGAAGCATCACATCATCCTTATGAATCTCGTGCTATCTACATATGTTGATATGCATTTTAGTAGTCAGAATAGTCATCACCTGTACAGGCGGATAATCAAAAACTCGAAGGCCAATGTATTTGTTTATCGGAGGAGGTTGCTCTTGGGTTAGCTCTATAGGGACAACCATCCTCTGGAGCTTTATAATGATTCAACGTTTGGGCCTGATAGGTATGGAAGGTAAAGTCTAGAACGTGGAGGACCCAACTTTAAGAGGATTATATGTACTGGCATCGGGCTAGAAACAAGGCGACTGGTGAGTTATTCTGGCTAGGAAAACCTAGCATTCAACATAGTCTAGTATGTTTTTTTTTTGAGTATTAAACCCATGTAAACAACGCTTAGAATCCAAGGGATGTAGATGTGTGGTGACCAATCGAATTCTGAACCTCGACCTGGGCAAGTAAAATTGTTGATCTATGCAGTGTGAGTCTCATGCCCTACACACGTTTAATGGACCATCCTTTGGGGATAGCCTACTCGTGCAAGAAAAATGAGCCACGTCGCATAACGGTATTGTGCATCGGATCTTACCCCATATCATCATATAATCGATAACGGAACCATTGTTTGGAGCAACGTGGGAGCTTTTCTTTTAAAGGAACGGGAAGTGCAGTGAACAGAAATGCTTTATTTAATTGTTAGAACATGCTCAATTTGACTGTTCTTCGAAAGAGAACCGTCTTATTGACATTCAAATGGCCAAAGACTATTATTCAAGCATTAATCGCAGCAAGTAAGAGGGCTTTGCAGTGCATGAGCTTGAGTGAAGGAATTTAGATGATTCTCCAAAGTGACTATCAGGTCGAACCTGAGTATAAGTTTGGAGGAACCATGGATTAGCCTCGACCAACCTTAACTAGCCTCATCACCGTCGCTAACAAAAGCTAAAATTTATTAAGGACAAGGCTGATGATGGCCAAAAGTTGTCGATCATGACCCTCCTAAAAGTTGTTGAGCCGAGACTTCAAGATCAAGGGGTAGAGAACTGGTCGGGTTCAAGCGCTTGAAGAGAGATGACGGTGATCAGTTAGGGAAATAAGCCATGGTGATATTTTGAAGTGGCAGTGACATCAGGAAGGTAGAGGCGGATTCAGGTTATTGAAGGTGATTGGTTTGAGCTTGGGAAACCGAAGCTTGGAGAACCTGGTAGGAAAGCAGTCGATAAAAGGAAATGTGAAAAAATGAAGAAAATACTTTAAGTCCCGAGTACTTATAGTAATCGGGGACGAATAAAAGCACTCGTTATCGAGTGAAACCACTCAGTATCGAGAGGTATTTTTTAGGCCAAAATTGGAGAAAAATCAAAGTGAAGAAAGAGCATATCTAGCTAAGGAGCATAACGATCTTCGGAGTGTAGATATTATACTTGGCTCGGAGAATGAAAGCTCAGCTAGGTAAAGTAGTTAAATGGTTATTTATGGGATCTAACCAATGCTTTGAAGCCATTTGAACAACCAACCGAAACATGGAAGTAGAAGTTAATGCTTGTCTCTTTCCAGAGCACACTTTGTTTTCAATAAAAGAGTACTCTATGGCGAAAGTGTTATCATGATTTTTAACCAATTAGATTTTCAATGCAATTAGAATGTCAAGATGAAGACGAATTGATTAGAAGCATGCCTAAAAGGAAATGGAAGACACTAAAGAAGTTTTAAAGGCAATGGACCAAAAAGGTACCACTCAGTACTGAGTCCTACCACTCGTTTTATTGCATGTGAGACTCCCAAACCATTTGTATGTAAAGCTTTGGCTTGAGTGATCATCATGAGGTGCTTTTCTCAAGGAAAAGAAGAACAATGCTAGAGATTTTCTGGAAGAAAGAAAAGAAAGAGGACAGGAACAAGTAATATCAGAAGCAACTCAATCTCAAAGAAAAATTACACGGAAGACAATGAATTGGAGATAAATGGCTAAATGAAAGAAGGAGGGGAAATTCCTACTCATAAAAACTGATCGGTATCCAGAAGAACCACTCGGTACCAAGTGGTTTTTATTGTCGAATAGACCATGTTTCTAACTTCTTTGTACGCAGACTTGAATCTAGACTTGATATTTCATAGGCCCCTGACTTTGTTAGGCGATTTCTCTATAAATATGGGCCCTATGGCTGTTGGAAAAGGACCTTTGGCACTTCATCTTCGTCATCTTCTATCTCTCCTTTATTAAAGTCACTAAGGAAGCTACTATTTGCTATTTTGGGTTTTAGATCAGTAAACCCCTTGTTCTAGTGACCCTCTAATTTATAATCAATAAAAATTACAGTGGACGTAGGCCAGAGATTGCCAAACCACTATAAAAAATTCTACTGTTCTCTTTACTTTTCTTACAAGTTTCTTTAGATATCAACATCTCTACAGGTCTTTAGGTGTTGATCAGTTTTCGACGTCAACAATATGTATGAACAATAGATATAAACCACAATATCCATATGCATATATATATATATATATATATATATATATAGTTACATACATGTTTATATTACATTATGTTATGTTGTTATATCATTGAATCTATATATGATACTTTCAAAATTTATCATTTAATTGAATTAGTTAATATGATTGACCAAAAAAAAGTTGAACAAATATGTTTTTTTAGTAATTGGATTGGGTCTAGTGAAACCAAATAAACTTCATGGGGATATTGTGATCTAAATAAGGAATTCTATTCTAAAATCTACCCATTTCATCTGCTGTAGATGGGCCTAGTTCCTTAATATTTAGCATTGTAGACTAAGCCATATTAGTAAGAAATGACTTAATGAATTAAAAAACTAAGGGTTTCTGTCATCAATTGATTATGAATCATTTTATACCTGTGAGTTGTGTCTTAAACGAAAAATGGCTAAGCACCCATTCATTGGGAGCAGTGAAAGAGTTGATGAACTCTTATGACTCGTACATACATATATGTATGGCCCGATGTCTACAATGACCAAAGGCGGTACCTTGTACTTTGCTACGTTCTCTGACATTTTTTATATATATAGGTATGCGTATCTTATGGAACATAAATCAGAGGTCTATGAGAAATTCATCGAACATAAAAACGAAGTTGAAAACCAAAGCAATTAGAAACTAAAAATTCTTTGATTTGGTCGAGGAGGTGTGTACAGTGGATCCGAACTCTAATAATACCAAAAGGAGAAAGGGATTCTCTCTCAAGTTACTCCTCTATATACTTGGCATCACTACAGTGTGTTAGATAGAAGAAATCGAACCTTGTTGGACATGATTCGACTGATGATGGGTGACATGGAGTTACAACTTTCATTTTGGGGATATGTGCTAGAACTAGTGGGATATATATTGAATAGAGCACCATCTAAATCTTTGCTTGATACTCCATACAAGTTATGGATTGGAAATAAACTCCATCTTTATCATCTTAGTGTTGGGGTTGTTCGGCTTATGTTAAGAAAGTAAATGCCAGTAAGTTGGAGGCAAGATCAGTTTTATGTAGTTTTACAGGGTACCAGATAAATTCTCATTAATACATATATTATCATACTGAGAACAAAAAAAATTCATTTCTCGATGGGCCACCTTTATAGAAAAGGAATTTCTCTCATGAGAAATCAGTGGCAATATGATAGACTAGGATGAGGTCAAGAAACTTCTATAGAGACCAAGTACACAGATAGTACTTCGACGCTCATAGAAAATACACAACATATTAGGCGGTCTAATAGGGAATCTTGCTTATTAGAGAGATATTATGAATTCTCGTTGATAGAGAGAATGCAGATTATCTCATTCATGACGATGATCCCTTACTACGGATAAGCCTTAGAGAGTAGAAACTTTGCCTTATGGCTTGATGCTATGAAATTTGAGGTGGATTCCATGTACAGGAACAAAGTTTGGACTTTGGAAAATGTACCTGAAGGTATAAAAGCCATCAAATACAAACGGATATTTATGAAAAAGATTGGCACAGATGGAAAGGAAGACCTACAAAGCAAGGTTGGTCGCAGAAGGTTTTTGTCAAATTCAAGTTATTAATTAAGACAAATCATTTTCATTAATGTCTATGCTTAACTCCATTCGAATTACATTTAGGATAGTCGCATACTATGACTATAAAATATGATAAATTGATATTAAAATGGATTTCTAAATTAGAAGAGAGTTTATCTCTTGCAATCCAAGGGTTTCAATGTCAGTGGAAGCGGCATGAAGACATGTAGACTCTTAAGATCGATTCATGATCTTAAACAATCATCTCAAAGTCTGAACAAATGTTTTGATAAGGAAATCAAATAGTTTGGTTTCTATCAAAACATAGAGGAGGCATTCCTATACAAGAAAGAGAAAAAAGGTATTATAACATTCTTAGTTCTATGTATTGATGATTTACTATTGATTGGTAATGATGTACCAATGTAACAATCAATGAAAGTGTGGCTATCTAATAACTTTTCCACGAAGGATTTTGATGAGGCATCCTAAATACTAGGTATTAAGACCAATAGAGATATATCATAATGATATTGGGATTGTCTTAACTGTGTATATAGATACCATACTAAGACGGTTCAGAGCGGAAAATTCCAAATGCGGAAATGTTCTAGTGTGAAAAGAAATAGTCCTTTCTTAGAAAGGCTCCCCATCTACGGATGAGGAAAGTAATACATGAGTCGGATTCCTTGTGCTTCGGTGATAGGATCGATCATGTATGCCATGCTATGTACTAAACCAGATGTCGCTTTTGTACTAGAAGATACAAACGCCTTATTAAGGGGTATTCGAACTCGAGCTTTTAGAACAATATCGATGACAGTAAGATAGTCCCAGGGTTTGTCTTTACTCTCCACATAACGGTCATTAGTTGAAGGGGTTCCAAATAGGAATTTTTGTAGATTCTACTATCGAGGTTGAGTGCATCACCTTGAATGATATTGGAAAAGAAGTAATAAGGATTCACGAATTCATTAACGAGATAGATGTGATCCTGATGGTCTAATGCTCATATATTGTAATAATATGTGTTAATTTAGTTTGCACAGTAACCACGAGCTCACAAGAGGTCAAGACACATCCTTTATAAATTCCACATGATAAGGCAGTTTATCAATGATGGAGAGATCGTGATCAAGAGAGTATATATGAAAGAAAACATTACAGATCCATTTACTAAGGCGCTTTCCCGATCTATTTTAGGAAGACTAATTGAAGACATAGGGATAAAGCTCTATTATTGGCCCCAAGTGGAAGTGGGAGATTGATAAAATTAAGCATGTGTTCTAAGGGCAATTATGTGTTTTGTTATGCAATCCTAATTCAACAAACATTCTTATTCAAAATAAAATATGTTTTTAGTTTTATTTCTATTATATATGGTTGTTATATTATGGTATGAGTAATGAATTAATAGCATTAAACATATATAAGTAGAAAATCCTTATGAATGGTGTTTTATCAACTGTAGTGATGAAATATTCATAACCATGAGTATTGAATCGATACAAACAAACAAAACTCCTTAAAATTTCCCAGTATAGAAGTATTGAGAAAAGGATATTGCTATGTTTGTTAAGACTATTGTATATAACGCTCTCCACATGATGGACGATGATTTACTCATGATCATCAAGGGCACAAAGGGGTTACGTGCTTGTGGTTGTTTAGAATAATCATATGATAACTCAACTAGAGACCATTTATAGGCAATATAACTTATTCAAAATAGAATATCTCCAGATATCGACGTACAATATTCTTTTAACTTAAGAGTATAATTGAACTTAAGTGTGACTGTACTTTGATTATTGCCAACCATATTGCATAGAGACCATGTTATAGCCATAGTTGGGAAAACATTGAGCTACTCGAAGTGAAATGCCACTCAAGAAAGGACGCCCATTCTTCGTTATAGAGGTCAGTATCATCGTAATTGGTGACTAAAGTTAAAGACAAAGTCCATGGCCATCACAAATCGGTTAATTGATAAATGTTATTGGATTGAACTAAGGACTTTAAAATCAACTTACGAAATTAATAAGGATAAGAATAAAGTTTTTGGCCTTAGACCAAACTCTAGATATTGAAATGATATAGTGATGATAAAAAGAATACATGTGTAAAATATCATTACTAAAGTGATCATATATTAGATCAAAAATGTGATTTCTCCTAAATGATCTATAAGCATTGAACTTGACTCTGTACTATACTTCAATAAAGTCTATACAAACTTTGATATTTAAATTGTATAAATGTTGACTGTGGATCGAGTTCACACCAAAGAGTCAATACAAACACGTAGTCAATTATTTCGATATTTGACCAAGGAAAAAACTAATTTATAAATGTTATAAATTATTTAATACAAATTTGGTATTAATATGTGGGTATTTTTAATTATTTCTTTCAAGCCTAAAATGGGATCGAATGACGTGTACAGGTTTTACGATGGTTCAATTTGAGTTAAAGGCTTGTTAACCACACCAGGTCAAGCATAGAGGCTAACCATGATTTGAAAATAGGGGAGACGGGGAAAAGTCTTCTAGATTGTGAGTAAATAATGGAGAGAAAGGTAGTAGTTGATGGCTATAAATAGCCAAGCCTCCATAAGAATTCTACGAGTGAATTTTGAACTCTCTCTTGCTCCGTTTCTAGCAAGCTCCACTACCTTGGTGTTGCCTACTTTTTAATGCTCAAAATCAACGAAAAAGTGGAGACCGTGGTGAATCAAGTGGAAAGGGTGCCCAAACAACGTATGATTCCAGGCAAGGTCAATTCAAAGAAAGGTATAACATTCCAATTATGGATCTATTCTATACCATGCTAGCATATGTCATCTTGTATACGTGTTTTAATTCGACCATGTTTTATTTAATAAAACTAATAATTATAATTTTTAATTTTCTATATGTATAATATAAAGTGTTTTAAATATTTTGTAGTATATTAATGCCTATATATAATATATATTTATATATATCAAAATTACTTTCAACTATAAGTTTTTTTATTATTATTAGTTTTTAACCCGTATATATTATATATATAATCGAAAAAAAATTATGAAATTTGATTTCTGTTTAAATTATATGATTTTTTTCATCTTTTGTTATTTTTTTCTATTTCTTTTTTGCAGCCAAGGACAGTTAGGTAAACCTAGGGCGCTTGAACCAAAACCCACAGTTTGACTCCAAGTAAGTGAAAGGAGGCCATGCTTTATTTCCTTGAGAATTATATTTCATGGCAGAGTCGAACTAACGACCTCCCATATGTTATTTCTATGCCTTACCACTTGGTCACCCTGAGTTAAAAAATTATATATATTTACAAATATATGTACGCACACACATATACATATATATATAATATTCATATAAATATAAGTTGAATAAAAGAATTTATTTTTGATTTCATGTTGCTCCAAATAATAAAAAACTACTTTTATTTTTTTACCAAGTTAAAATAATTTAAAAATATTTTTTTTGAATTTTTTACCTGAATAATTTTAGGTTGAAAGTCAACTAATTAAAAAAAATTAATGGCTGCCACATTATTTTTAAATCCAAAAACATCTATTTCTGAATTGGTCAAAGCTTTTAAGTTTTCTAAAGTTATTGCAAGCAAAATAAAATATTATTATTTTGCATAGGCAAGTTGGTTTTGTAGTAACCATACCACTATGGCCACTATATATGTGTATGTATGTATACATATATTCAAAATGTTATTATAGTAAATAAAATTTATTTTTAATTTATTTTGTATATATATATATATATATTATTTATACATATTAACTTCAAATATAAATGTTTTGCGGAAAATGCTTTAATGGTCAAATAATAAAACTATTTTTTTTCATGCATACTTAGGATATATGTTATATTAAATATTATATAATTTATTTATCACACTAGTCACACTATTGACTATAGGACAAAGATGTCAATTTTTCATATGAATCCTGTAACACCCCTATTAATAAGATATTAATTAATTAATAATAAAGCTAAAAATGAGAATGTCTCGAACGTCGTAATATGGCCATGAAAGTTACACATGTGTTCATGGCGATTTCCTGATTAGCTTTCATACATAAATTTTTTACTACCGAAGCTCAAATGGAAAATTTATTGGCATTTGAAATTTTTGAGTTTAAAATAATTCAAACGAATTTGAACTTAAAAATTAAATAACGTTAACATTTTAAATTAAAAAGCAATAAATATTTAACATCAAGGAAAACTTAACATTTAAGAAAAATGTTAACATTAAGGGTTAATGGTCAAAATTAAAAATTAATGCCAATAATAAAAGGAATTGAATAAATCTCGGTTCGTAGAAGAAGGCCGGTCGACCGCTTCCACTAGGCCAATCTATCGGTTTAGTTATGATGGCTAAGGTTCATCTTGGCCAAGAACGGCCCATGTAACGATCCCACCATGATACCCAGACTAGCAAAGAACATTATAAGTAATGTCATCTACTAATCCGAAGAATACAGTTTGTTGAGGAAGAGCGGATGCGAATATGTTATTGTACTAACACCGACACATCATTTATACTTTTTCACTTAATATCTGAACTGAAATTTGACATGCACAATATTAACACAAAGTAATAGACACAACGATTTCTTGAAATCGAAATTATATATCATATAAACATTGGTTACAGATCA
This sequence comes from Allium cepa, assembly GCA_030765085.1. NCBI lineage: Eukaryota > Viridiplantae > Streptophyta > Magnoliopsida > Asparagales > Amaryllidaceae > Allium > Allium cepa. Next base: position 419,015,739 of record CM060932.1, read on the forward strand.
CGGCGGAATAAAAATCTCAACTTATACGTATACAAATTTTGAGTTTACAAAATGATATAGTTAACTCAACTAATATACAAGTTTTAAAATTCTCTAATCTTAATTGTTCATCTCATATCAAAATTCATAAATTTCCTAAATGAGATAAACTAAAAAATTCAAAAGTGTTTATCTTCTTGCGAGCTCAAACATCCAAAGGTCAACTTGTCCAATAACCTGAAAAGTCTCGACCTGACCCGAGCAAAATACCACCAGGATCAGACTTTCTCTAAATATCCAGTATGGTGAGAACAAAATATAACACAAGAATAAATAACATATAGGTAAATATAGATGTCCACGATATAACAAGTTAGGGAATTAATTTAACTCAGAACAGGATTATAAGTTTAAGTCACAAATGTGAACTAGTCACTAAACACAGAATAATAGAATTAACTTAATTTAGCATCCATCACAAGACATAACAATATAAATTTATTTCACGAACACAAGACTCAAGAATATATATTTATTTCATGAACACAGAATAGTCACAGAATCCAAGAGATTCTACTCAAAACGATCATAATGATCATACAAGGAACCGTAGCAAACAAACAAACAATTTGGTATCACATGAACCGATCTGATGCCGAGGATCGTACATAGGACGAGAATCACACGATCACAAGACAATCTCAAGGATAACAGCCATGACCTAATTTTTCATATTTATTTAGATTATTACACTTGAAAAGTAATCCAGGAGTAAACTTTCTAAGTATCTAGTAGCCACATGCCGCGCACCAAAAGAGAGTAAACTCTAAAGTGCCAAATACTATCACCTTCAGTAACACTAGAACTTAACTAATACATCAAATACCATGTGAAATCCAAGTATTTACTAGAAGCAAGTGAAAATCACTTATTACAGATACCACTGGAAAAACCAAACTACATTCTCTTAATGATATAGCAAACACTTGTCACACACCATAAGAGAATACAACTCTAAAGTGTTAAGTACTTTTCCAAATAAGATCACAAGAATTTAACCAAGGCATTCCGTACTACCCAGTGGAATTCGAATATACGCTAATGGGTTAGTAAATTCCACTCAAACATTCCATTCAATGAGTTATACCATATTCGGTGAGGCGTTATTCGAAAGCATTTAAAACAATCGATAACATTAGGTTGAATAATAGTACTTCCTAAATTATAGAATTAAGGTTCTTAAAACAATTTTTCTCTCTGATTTTTATTATAAAAAAACACTTGTTATAATTTTCCACAGATCGCCTTATTATTTAACTTTAAATAAGTGTTAACTTGTTTAATGAAATATTCCATAAACCTGAATTTTTTCAAGATTTCACTTATGTACACAAGGCTGTCTCGAATTTCCATATAGTTGTATTATTCACAAAACTATATTTTTAAATCCATATTTAATTACTCTTCTGAATCCATATTAAAATATAACGATTTTATTTGGAAATAAACTAAGTTTATACTTTTCAAAATCACATTTTCAAATTTCACGAATCCTATATTATTTATTTAATAAGACCGTAATACTTATATTCCAAATCCATAATCACTTTTATGTAAAAAATAGATTAGATTTGTATTTCCAATGTCGTATCTCCAAATCAATAAATATTTACAAACCATGCTTAATATATAAAATAACTTACTAAAATTCATTTTAAATATCTATTAACTTAATTTAGAAACAATTCTAAGATTTATAAATAAAAATAATTCTCTTTTGTATAATTATTTGTATACAAATCTTATCAACTTATTTCAATTAACTCAAATTTAGGGTCTAAATATCAGCAGTTACAACCATTTAAATCTTACAATTTTACAAAACTTAAAACTTAAACATTGTAGATAAAAATCTAAATTTTCAAATAAGAAAACGATAATCAAATTTGGACTTACTTTAGAAGTTATGACCGAAATAATTTTCAGATTTAAATTTATTAACTCCGTCATTGATTGACGGGGGTAGCGACAAAGAAATGAATTTTTGACCATTTAAACTACAAAATTATGCAAAACTCAAAGCATGAAAGTTGTAGCACAAAGTTTAAGCTTTTCAAAAATTTATTAATTATTAAATTCCGATAAGCAATAAAAAAGGTTATGCCTAAAACAATTTCTGTGTTTCAAAGATAAGATTAAAACGCAAGACAAAGGTACACTATCAGATTCAAACTCGATTTCGACCAATTAAATAGCAAAATTTAGAAAAGTGATCAAAAGTAAACTGGTAGATAATTAAAAGAGCTTTCTTCCACAAAAAGAGTGATCTATTTTGGATTATTTTGCCCCATGATATGACTTTTTTACTGCAGTGATTTTCGCACTAAATTTCCAGCAAACAATAACACAACAATCACCCAAATTTTCAACCAAATTGCAAACAGTTCAATCAATAATCATTCTTACAATTATGTGCAGCAAACGAAGATTTAAAAATAGACAAGTGAGTGGTTAACTCACTTTTTCCCTTGCTATAGCTCTTTAGAACCCATAATACAATCTCTTTAGAACCCATAATACAATCGTTTCAATAGTTCTTAATTTATTTTCAGCAAATAAAAAGAGAAAGATTATGACCCCAGATCAAAATAGAGATTAATCAATGATTTAATCGTAAAAAAGATAGAGAAGATTACAGAAGTTGTTTTCTACTATAATTAGGCAAAAGCTCTTTGATTTGCATCTTTAATTTGGGAATCAGAAGGCTAGGGTTTATAAGAATAGGAGGAAGATAATTATCAGATTTTTGGAACAAAAAGAATGAAATAGAGAAATAAACGCCCAAAACTATTTCTCATGTGCAAATTGGTTGCTATATAGAAATGGGCCAATGGGTGAAAAGGTAGATCAACTAATAAAGGTGTTGCAATTTTTTTAAGAGAAGTAAAGTGTTACTGATTCTTATTTCACTTATTTTACATTAGTTAATGTTTTCCAAAATCACTAATTGGTTTCTCCAATTTACCAAAACCAAATTAACAAGTTAAAATTCCATTTCCATTAGAAATATTTTGTACGATTAGTTATAATTTTTTGGAATACAAGTTATTCTTATTACTTTTAATTAAAACAAAATAAATTATTAATTACAAGTTCTCATTTTAAAACAATAAATTACAATATTAACACTTAACTAAATTTACAACATTTTCCAAAGTTATCTTAAAATTAATTAAGACAAACAATTTAATTATTCACAAAACTAGATTTAATTTCACCTTTAAATTTTGCAAATTATAATTAAGAATTAATTATCCCTAACTAGATAATCAGGTAACTAACAACGGGGTTTTTACAGACTTCCCTCTTAAAAAAATTGTGTTCCTGCAATTTCCTTAACGAAAGAAATACATAATATAAGTTTTCTCTTGAAACAATTATTTTGTTAATTGGTATCTAATTTCATTTTCAAAACATTCAATTAATATCATTCCAAATTATAACACTAAACTCAAATTTTTAGTTATCAAAATTTCTCAAAATTCTCAAAAATATTCTAACATCTCAAATTTGTGGAAAATTTCGCCAGCGTCTTCTTTGTGCGCCTGGCATTTCGAAAATTTACGATATGGACATAATATGCATCTCATCTCAAGGATGAGGCACCTCGTAGGGAAAAACAAAAAATGTGATATGTAATTCTTGATATGTACCTTATATTTGAAATATTATTAAGTCCGCTAATATTCCATAAGCAAACAATTTATAATCTTTTAAATGATATCCATTTAACTTCAAATACCTGCACCTATCTCAAAAATCATATTAGTATTTAATATCAAATTCATATCAAATAGGAGATGTTAACAATTCATGATTACACTTTAATTAGATTGACACCATAATATTACATAACGAAAGAAATCTATACTTAAATATCCAAGTTTTAATTATTACTTATGCCAAAATGTCATGTTCGATGTTTAGAAACCCCTATCAATAACATGTCATTCCATATATCGATCAGAATCCTTAAACAACGTCCGGATAAGTTAACACAAAAGATAATCACAAGTTTAAATGTATTTATTTTATTACCACTAACATCCATGCATCCAATTTTAAAGAAATGCAACCAAGCAATCTATTCGTAGCAACCAATCAACCAAAACATACATAATCACTTACAGCAGGACAACTCAATTTCTAAAATTCCGCTGTTCTTAGATCATTTAAATATTAATCTTATTTACTCAAATTTACAAAATTTTCTATTAGAAGAAAATAGTTCACTTTAATTTTATTTATTTCATTTAATTCCAAAATTTTCTCAACTCCAAAAGATTTTACTCATTATTTTCCAAAGGTTTTAATGTCACAAATTCCAATTTATCAAATTTAAATCAAATTATGCCCCAAATGATTATCCCAATAATCCTCTTATACTCCCTTCCTTTTATGGATAACTATTATAATTATGGACCATACACCCCAAGGGACAGGGCTTTAAGTCTCACTAGGTCTCGGATCTGTGATATTGTATGCTATAATGTTCTGATTCTGCACTAATACCAATTGTAATGACCCCACTATGATACCCTGATTAGCAAAGAACATTACAAGTAATATATTTGCTAATCTAGAGAATACGGCTTATTAAGGATGATCGAATGTGATTATATCTTTATATTAACACCGACATGTCATTTATACCTTCTCACTTAATATCCAAACTGAAATTTGACATGCATAGTATTAATACAAAGTAACAGGCACACCTATTTCTCGGAATCAGAACAATATATCACATAAACATCAACTATAGACCACATGGGAATAAAAATCTCAACTTATACATATACAAATTTTAAGTTTACAAAATGAAATACTAAACTCAATTAATATACAGTTTTTACAATTCTTTAATCTCAATTGTACATCATATAAACATAGTCATAAATTTCCTAATTGAGACAAACTAAAAAGTCAAATGTGTTTATCCCCTTACAAGCGCAAACATCCAAACGTCAACTTGTCCAATAATCTGAAAAGTCTCGGCCTGATCCAAGCAAAATAACATTTAGGTCAGACTATCTCTTAATATCCAATCGGGTAAGAACATAATATAACACAAGAATAAATAACATATAGGTTAATACACATTCCAGGACAAGTTAGGGAATTAATTTAATTAAGAACAGGGTTATAACTTTAAGTCATAGACGCGAACAAGCCTCTAAACACAGAATAATAGAATTAACTTAATTTAGCATCCATCACAGGACACAAGAATATATATTTATTTCACGAACACAAGACCCAAGAATATATATTTATTTCACAAACACAAAATAGTCACAGAATCCAAATATCCAAAATCCAAGAGATTTTACTCAAAATCATCATAACGATCTTACAAGGAACCATGGCAAAAAAAATGGTATCACATGAAACGATCTGATACCGAGGATCACATACAGGACGAGAATCACAAGACGATTCAAGGATAACAACCATGACCGAATCTTTCAGATTTATTTTAGATTATTACACTTGAAAAGAAATGCAGGAGTAAACTTCCAAAGGATTTAGCAGCCACATGTCGCACACCAAAAGCGAGTAAACTCTAAAGTGTCAAATACTATCACCTTCACTAATCGCTAGAACTTAAACAATACGTTCCATAGCGTATTGTGAAATACAAGTATTTACTAAAAGCTAGTAAATATCACTTATTACGGATACCACTGGAAAACCTGAACAATATTCTCTTAAGGATCTGGCAACCACTTGTCACACACCAGAAGAGAATAAAACTATGAAGTGTTAAGTACGTTCCCAAATACGATCACAAGAATTTAACCAAGGCATCTCATACTACCCAGTGGAATTCGATCGCTAATGGGTTAATAAATCCCACTAAAATATTCTATTCAATGAGTTATACCATATTCGACGAGGCGTTATTCGAAAGCATTTAAAACAATCGATAAAATTAAGACGAATAATAGTACTTTCTGAATTATAGAATTAAGGTTCTCAAAACAATTTTTCTTTCTGATTTTTATTATAAAAAAACACTTGTCATAATTTTCAACAAATCCACTTATTATTTAACTTTAAATAAGTGTTCATTTGTTTAATAAAATATTCCATAAACCCGAATTTTTCCAAGATTGCACTTATGTACACAAGGCTGTCTCAAATTTTCATATAGTTGTATTATTCACAAAACTATCTTTTCAAAGCCATATTTAATTACTCTTTTGAATCCATATTAAAATATAACCATTTTATCTCAAAATAAACTATGTTTATACTTTGCGAAATCACATTTTCAAATTTCATGAGTCTTATATTATTTATTTAATAAAACCGTAATACTTATATTCCAAACCCATAATCACATTTATGTAAAAATTGATTAGATTTGTATTTCCAATGTTATATTTCCAAATCAATAAATATTTACTAACCATGGTTAATATATAAAATAATTTTATGAAAATAATTTTTAACATTCGTTAACTTAATTTAGAAACAAGTTTAAAATTTATAAATAAAAATATTTATCTTTTGTATAATTACTTCTATACTAATCTTATCATTTAACTCAAATTTAGGGTCTAAATATCAGCAGTTATGACCATTTAAATCTTATAACTTACAAAACTTAAAATATTAAAGTTGTAGATAAAAGTCTAAACTTTCAAACAAGAAAAAGGTAATCAAATGTGGACTTAAGGTATATAAGTTATGTCCGAAATAATTTTTAGGTTTGAATTTATTAACTCTGTTTTTCATTGACAGAGAAGTAACGAAGAAACGAATTTTTGACCATTTAAACTTAAAAATTATGCGAAACTCAAAACATAAAAGTTGTAGCAAAATGTCTAAGCATTCCAGAACTTGAAGAACTGTTAAATTCCGACAGGTAATGAAAACGTTATGCCTAAAACAATTTTTGTGTTATAATGCTAAGATTAAAACACAGGACAGAGAGACGCTATCAGATTCAAACTCGATTTTGACCCATTAAACTGCAAAATTTCAAAAATTGATCAAAGAAAAACTTGTAGACAATTGAAAGAAGTTTATATCAGAAAAAGTGTGGTCAATTTTGGATCATTTTACATCATGATATGACATTTTTACTGCAGCGATTTCTGCACTAAATTTCCAACAAATAATAACACAACAATCACCCAGGTTTTAAACCAAATTGCAAACAATTCAATCAACAATGATTCAAACAATCATATGCAGCAAACAAAGATTTAAAAATAGATATGTGACTGATTAACTCACATTTTCCCTTGCCATAGCTCTCTAGAACCCATAATACAACCATTTCAACAATTCCTAACTTATTTCCAGCAAATAAAAAGAGAAAGGTTTACAACCCTGGATCAAAATAGAGATTAGTCATTCATTTAATCATAAAAGAAGATAGAGAAGATTACTAGAAGTTATTTTATACTAAAATTAGCAAAAACCCTTTTGATTTGCATCTTTAATTTGGGAATTAGGAGGCTAGGGTTTATAAGAATAGGAGGAAGATGACTATCAGATTTTGGGAACAGAAATAACGAGATAGAGAAGTAAACGTACAGAAACATTTCTAAAGTGAAACTTGGTTACTAATTAGAAATGGACCACTGGGTAAAAAGGTGGATCCACTAACAAAGGTGACGCAAATTTCTTAAGAGAAGTAAAGTGTTACTAATTCTAATTTCGCTTATTTTACACTAGTTAATGTTTTACAAAATCACTAATTGGTTTCTCCAATTTACCAAAACCAAATTAACCAGTTAAAATTTCATTTTCATTATTATAGAAATATTCTGTACAATTAATTATAACTTTTTTATATACAAGTTATTCTTATTATTTTTAATTTAAACAAAATAAATTACAAATTACAAATTCTCATTTTAAAACAATAAATCACAATATTAACACTTTACTAAATTTACTCCATTTATCGATGTTATCTTAAAATTAATTAAGACAAACAATTCAATTATTCACAAAACTAGATTTAATTTCACAATTAAATTTCAAAATCATAATTAAGAATTAATTATCTCTATCTAGATTTAATTAATCAGGTAACTAACAACACTTAGTTATAGACTTGCCCTCTTAAAGAAATTGCGTCCTCGCAATTTCCTTAACGAAAGAAATCCATAATATAAATTTTCTCTTGAAACAATAATTATGTTGACTGGTTTCTAATTTCATTTTTAAAACATTCAATTAATATCACACCAAATTATAACGCTAAACTCCAAAATTTCTCAAAATTCTCAAAATTATTCTAGTGCCTCAAATTTGTGGAAAATTTCGTCAGTGTCTCCTTTGCGCTGCTAGCATTTCCAAAATTTATAATATGAATTCAATTACATAATATACATCTCATCTTAAGGATAAGGCATCCCGTAGGGGAAAAATACAAAAATATGATATGTAATCCGAGATACGTACCTTATATTATAAATATTAGCGAGTCCGCTAATATTCCTTGAGAAAACAATTTATAATCTTTTAAACGATACCTATTCAACTTCAGCCACTGCACCTGTTTCAAAAATTCATATTAGCATCTAATATCAAATTCATATCATATAGGAGATATTAACAATTCATGATTATAGTTTGATTAGATTGACAACATGATATTACATAACAAAAGAAATCCATACTTAAATTTCTAATTTTCAATTATTACTTATGTCAAACTGTCATGTTCGATGTTTAGAAACTCCTATCGATAACGTGGCGTCTTATATATCAACCAGAATCTTTTAACCACGTATGGATAAGTTAGCACAAAAGATAATCACAAGTTTAGATTAATTTATTTTATTGCCACTAACATCCATGCATCCAATTTCAAAGAAATGCAACCAAGCAATCTATTCCTAGCAACCAATCAACCAAAACATCAATAATCACTTAGAGCGGAACAATTCAATGTTTGAAATTTCGTTGCGCAACTCTGATTATTCTTGGATCGCTTAAATATTAAATCTGATTATTCTTGGATCACTTAAATATTAAACTTATTTACTCAAATTTTCCAAATTTTCTATTAGAAGAAACTTTAATTTAATTCGTTCCAATTTAATTCCAAAATTTTCTCAAATCTAAAAGATTTTGCTCGTTATTTTCCAATGGTTTTACTGTCACAGATTCCAATTTATCAATTTTAAATCAAATTATTCCCCCAAATGATTATCCCGATAATCTTTTATACTCCCATCCTTATACGGATAATTATATAACTATCTACCACATACCCCAAGGAACAGGGCTCTAATTCTCACTAGGTCTCGAATCTGTGATATTGTATGCTATAATGTTCCGATTCTGCTCTAATATCAACTGTAACGACCCCACCGCGATACCCCGATTATCAAAGAACATTACAAGTAATGTCATCTGCTAATCCAGAGAATACGGCTTGTTAAAGGCGATCAAATGTAAATATATCTTTGTACTAACACTAACGCATCATTTATACCTTTTTACTTAATATCCAAACTAAAATTTGACGTGCACATTATTAATAAAAAGTAAAAGACACATCGATTTCTTGGAATCATAACAATATATCATATAAACATCAGTTACTGATCATAACGAAATAAAAATCTCAACTTATACATATACAAATTTTGAGTTTACAAAATGAAATACTAAACTCAATTAATATACAAGTTTTACAATTCTCTAATGTTAATTTTACATCTTATAAACATATTCACAAATTTCCTAAATGAGACAAACTAAAAGTCAAAATTGTTTATCTCCTTGCCAGCCCAAACATCCAAAGATCAACTTGTCCAATAACCTGAAAAGTCTCGGCCTGACCCAGGAAAAATAACACCCGTGTCAGACTATATCTAAATATCCAATAGGGTGAGAATGGAATACAACACATGAATAAATAACATATAGGTAAATATAGATGTCCACGATATAATCATTTAAGGAATTAATTTAACTTAGATCAGGGTTATAAGTTTAAGTCACAGACACGAACTAGGCACTAAACATAGAGTAATAGAATTAACTTAATTTAGCATCCATCACAAGACACAAAAAATATATAAATTTATTTCACAAACACAAGACCCAAGAATGTATATTTATTTCATAAACACACAATAGTCACAGAATCGAAATATTCAAAATCCAAGAGATTTTACTCAAATGATCATAATGATCGTATAAAGAACCGAAGAAAATAAAAAAATAATTTGGTATCACATGAATCGATTTGATACCGAGGATCATACACAGGACGAGAATCACAAGGTCACAAGATGATCTCAAGGATAGCAGTCGTGACTGAATCTTTCAGATTTATTTAGATTATTACACTTGAAAATAAATCCAGGAGTAAACTTCCTAAGGATCTAGTAGCCACATGCCGCACACCAAAAGAGAGTAAACTGTAAAGTGTCAAATACTATCACCTTTAGTAATTACCAAAACTTAACCAATACGTCCCATACCGTATGGTGAAATCCAAGTATTTACTAAAAGCTGGTAAATATCACTTATTACGGATACCACTGGAAAACCAGAATTACATTCTCTTAAATATCTAGCAACCACTTGTCACACTCCAGAAAAGAATATAACTCTAATACGATCACAAGAATTTAACCAAGGCATCCCATACTACCCGGTGGAATTTGAGTATTCGCTAATGGGTTAGTAAATTTCACTCAAATATTCTATTCAATGAGTTATACCATATTCGACGAGGCGTTAATCGAAAGCATTTAAAACAATCGATAACATTAAGTACTTCCCGAATTATAGAATTAAGGTTCTCTGAACAATTTTTCTCTCTGATTTTTATTATAAAAAAACACTGGTTATAATTTTCCAAAAATCCACTTATTATTTAACTTTAAATAAATGTTCACTTGTTTAATAAAATATTCTATAAACTCGATTTTTTTCAAGATTTCACTTATATACACAAGGTTGTCTCAAATTTTGAAATAAACTAATTTTATACTTTTCAAATCTCATGAATCCTATATTATTTATTTAATAAAACCGTAATACTTATATTCCAAACCCATAATCACTTTTATGTAAAAATAGATTGGATTTGTATTTCCAATATCATATTTCCAACTCCATAAATATTTACTAACCATGCTTAATACATAAATAACTTGCTAAAAATCATTTTTAATATCCATTAACTTAATTTAGAAAAAATACTAAGATTTATAAATAAAAATAATTCTCATTTGTATAATTACTTGTATATGAATCTTATCAACTTATTGCATTCAACTCAAATTTAGGGACAAAATATCAGCAGTTGCGACCATTTAAACGTTATAATTTTACAAAACTTAAAGCATGAAAGTTGTAGATAAAAGTCTATATTTTCAAACAAGCAAAATATAATCAAATTTGGACTTACAGTTTAAAAGTTATGATTGAAATAATTTTCAGACTTAAATTTATTAACTTTATTTTTGATTGATAGGGCAGCGAGAGAGAAACGAATTTTTGACCATTTAAACTTCAAAATTATGCAACACTCAAAACATGAAAGTTGTAGCACAAATTTTAAGTTTCGAGTACTTTAAGAATTATCAAATTCTGGTAAGTATTGAAAAAGTAATGTCTAAAAAAATTTCTGTGTTTCAAAACTAAGATTAAAACAAGACAAAGAGACACTCTCAGATTCAAACTCGATTTTGACCCATAAAACAGTAAAATGTAGAAAAGTGATCAAAAGAAAACTTGTAGATAATTGAAATAGCTTTATACGAAAAAAAGAGTGATTAATTTTGGCTTATTTTACCCCGTGATATGACTTTTACTATAGCAATTTTCACACTAAATTTCCTGCAAACAATAACACAACAATCACCCAAGTTTTAAACCAAATTGCAAACAATTCAATCAACAATTATTCAAACAATTGTATGCAGTAAACAAAGATTTAAAAATAGATATTTGAGTGATTAACTCACCTTTTCCCTTTCCATATCTCTCTAGAACCTATAATACAATCATTTCAACAATTCCTAATTTATTTTCAGCAAATAAAAAGAGAAAGGTTACAACTCTAGATCCAAATAGAGATTAATCAATAATTTAATCATCAAAGAAGACAGAAAGGATTACCAGAAGTTTTTTCTACTAAAATTAAGCAAAATCCCTTTGATTTGCAACTTTAATGTAACAACCCAAAATTTAATCCATAACAATTAATTCGTTAATTAATTAGGTAATAAAATAACTTTGTGAAATTATCGGAACTAAGCCATGAAATTTGCACCGTTGTGTCCGTGATAATTTTCTGGTCAATTTCCATATATAAAAGGTCAAAACCTAAGCTAATATGACCAAGTTATAAAGTAAACAAAATAAGCAAAAAATGAAGAAGAAGAAATATAGGCAAGACGACCGGCCGATCGACCTGGGCACCAGGTGGTCAATCGGGCGGTCGACCCGCCTCTTCTATTTACGAACGAACGTTTGTTTGTTCGAACGTTCCAGAGCCTAAAACTGACGTGTTTTGCATTCTTTATTTTAATCCGGTCCTTTCATTTTTGCATCTGATGGCTCCGATTCAGCCTATGATGTGGTTGTATCCTATTCAACCCCCAAATCTAGTGGTCCGAGGTCCACTTCTACCTTTATAAATAGACCCCTAGACCTAACACTTTTTCTCATTCTAGATTTTCTCCAATTGGGTTCACCTTTCCAGGAAGGACCCTAAACAGAATAATTTTTCCAAAGGAGATAATCATTATAAATTAAATTATTTTACAACTCCAAGTGGATTAAGGAAGAAGAGCTTAGGACCAGAGGTAAATGACTGTAATTATTTTAAGATTCCTTTAAGTAATTTAATATAATGGGGTTCCATATTGTAGTTTTACTACGATTTTGGAATAGCCTTTCTATCAGTTTTAGATCTTTTTTTTTAGTCTATTCCCTTTTAGTTATTCTTTTTCAGTTAATTATAATTTATTACTGTTAAGCATAGCTTTTTATTTATTTACAATTTATTTATAGTATGTAAGTTTATTTATTGTTATTTATTTCTTATTTACATATTATCGACGTTTTGGATTTTATGCAAGCGTCTATTTTCTTCTTCCTCCTTTTCTTCGCATATGGATTTGAATAAATTAAACATGGATATGAATTATTTAAGTAAGAATATTGAATGAAGAAAATAAGACATAAATTATGAAGACTGTAATAAATAGTGGAATTGGACTGCAATATAAATAGAATTGGACAGAAAATATGTCTAATTATGATTAGAGTTGGATTATTAATTGGCATAGTTATAATGTAGAATTATAACTAAAAAGGGTATAAGATGAAAGAAACTTATTTTCACACTTAGACCTTGGGTTAAGTAATAAGCATGATTATAACGTAGGTTATAATAAAAAATAGAACAAAATGAGGCTTATTTTAAGATTTAGGATAAATTAATAAGCAAAAATAGTAGGGATAAATTATAAAGGCTTATTTAAAATCATTTATGTAAGTTAATAAGCAAAGATGAAAGTAGAACCTATACCATATAGCATTCCCTATTACGAAACGTGTTTCACATAAGCCTGAAGTGAGATGTAGGCACGCTTATGCTAAGAATGGTAGTAATTGGTCAAATAAAAGTCCAAATCATGGGGGATTTAGATAAGGAGCGCAACTAGATATTATTTGGATGATGGGCCAGTACCAACAACATTTCCTCTATAGATTCTATGGACACACGGTGATCTCACGTTAGCCTGAAGTGGAATGAGGGCATGCTTATTTTAGAGTTTGAGGTAATAAGAAGACCCAATAGGTGGAGCAAAAGGTGACAAGGGCATGGTGGCAGTTGCACGAGCGACTTCCATTCTGGTGCTCAGTGATCATTATGAGTTCCAAGCGCTTAGTATGGGTGTCTTTCGTAGAAACCATTGCCTTCTATGTAGGAAGCTATATATGTCATCCGGATCCACAGTGGGTGCTTTGTGCATCTTTCATAGATACCATTGGTTGTTGTGTAGAGTGTTATACAACGTCTGGTCCGCAATAAGGTCTATGGAGTAGCAGGCCAATCAAAAAGGGTAGAATTAGGACTGCATCCTAAATACAAGATTAGGAATTCAGCCTAATCAAAGTGGTGCAAGCAATCGAAATTAACGTATCTTATAGTTAATCGTATTTATTTCCAGTTTATCTCTTTTCTATTTCCTTTGTTTCCTCTTTATATACTAGAACTGTTGTAGAGTCTATTACTTTTACTTTGCTTAAGGACTCAAGTAATTACTATCATTCACCAGACTTTTTGTCCGACCCACTCCTCTATTTTTTTCCTTTTTCCCGCATAGGAAATCAAGGAAAAGGGCAGTAGATTGCATTTTCTTGGTGGTTTTCTTGGAGTTCTCTACTATGTATTTCTTTTATTTCAGCTTTAGTTCTTTTTGTGTACTGGCTTATTATGAGAGATATTATATACTCTACTTTTTGAGACTATGAGTTTTTGTTTCATGAGACATATTGGATTTTTAGACATGTATGTGGTATTTGGTATTTGACTTATTTATGAAGCAATTATAATGTTTTGTTTAATTAAGTTATTATTTTACGTTGCCGCTGTTTTTATCTATTTTTGTCCTATGAATCTTAGTCTCTGTTAGCTTTAGTTATACCTACAATGCGCCATGTCTTCTAATGTGTCCTTTTGGGTATATTAAGGAGTGTGGGGTGTTTTATTTGGTATCAGAGCCTAAGGTTACAAGATTTCAAAAATATTTTTTAAAAAAGTGAAGTATTATTCAAAATAACTCGTTATAAAAGTATTTTCAGAAAAGAACTTTTAGAATGATTTTAAGTATAAAAGAGTTTTTATAAAAATCCTCTCATAAGTCCAATTCAATCTCCCTTTGAACCTTTCCTAAACTATCATTTTCTTTTCGTAGAATGGCCGATGCGCCTAACCTTCTCGAGCGCATTCCAGCCCCAGCCTGATTTCGTGGGTACTTACAAGCCACGACTCCAGAGGTGTATGAGCCTATGCCCAATCCTGCACCAGCGGGAGTTAATCCCATTAACCCACCAACCGCCGTCTATTTCTCTAAACTTTGTAAAGACTTTGCGAGTTTGGGTGGGAAGACTTTTTCTGGCAAGGAGACTTTTGTGGAGGCGAGAGCATGGCTTAGGGGCACATAGAGGATTTTTGGTCTTTTTGGATTAGATGGTCAGCAGCAAGTTCATCTAGCCGCTTGGCAGCTGAAGGAGGAGGCATCCTACTGGTGGGAGGTGATCGAGTTGGAGGGAAGGAATATTACTTCGGATGGATTCCGAGAGCGATTCAATAGGAAGTTTCTGTCTCAAGCGGAAGAGAGTGTTCGGCTGGAGAGGTTTATCAATTTGAAGTAAGGGAGTTTGTTTGTTAAGGAATACATCAATCCAATGAGCTATCGCGGTTTGGTATGGATATGGTGAACACCCCGCACAAGAAAGCTATGAAGTTTGCGAAGGGATTGAATCAACCCCTTCAAGGATTATTGCTGACTCATGTACCAATGAGAGCTACTTATGAGTCTTTAGTCGAGATGGCACTTATGTCGGATACAGTCAAGGTGGGAGAGTCTAAAGAGGAGGTTAAGTCAAAAGGTTCAAAGAAGTGGTGGGAAAAATATATAAAGAAAGGTGATGGTCCTCAGAAGTAGATTAAGTAGGGAGTAAAGTGTCATAGTTGTGGTAATATTGGACATATAGCCAAGGATTGCAGGAAGGATAAGATGAAGGGTAAGAGCTATGTTTGTGGGAAGCCCGGTCGTATGAGTAGTTGTCCCCAGAGAGCTGGTCAAGGAGCAAGTGCGCCGGTTGCACAGATTCAGGCGTTAGACGCAGCACCTTCCAATAGCATTCCAGATAGAGGTAGGAAAGTCACAGTTGAGGGTTTGATTTCTATGTATGATTTTCCCATTCGGACTTTATTCGATTCTGGAGCATCACATTATTTTATCTCTAGTTCTCTAGTAGATTGTTTGCACTTAGACATATCATTAGCAGTAGACTCCGTTATTGTTTCAAACCCCATAGGAGGATCAGTACACTTATCTGTGGTTTGTAGGGGTTTGACAATCTTTATCCTAGGCGTAGAATTTGACTGTGAGGCCTATGTTTTGGGATTCTCAAGGTATGGGATGATCTTAGGGATGGATTGGCTATCCACATACGGAGCTATATTATGTCGCGAGAGGAGAGTTGTTAGACTTAGGACTTGCGGTAATATGACTCTAAAGGTATCTTGTGGCCGGCAAGGGTCAGTCATGTTGAGTTTTCTCTATTCCCTTGATTCATCTTCATCAAAGTTGCATTCGGTTCCCATCGTCGGAGATTTTGCAGACGTCTTTAAGAAGGTTAGGGGACTGCCTCCTAAGAGAGAGATTGACTTCAAGATTTATTTGACCGAAAAATGCCAAGCCAGTAGCATTACCTATGAGGCATATGTCACCTAGGAAGAGGGAAGAATTAAGCAAGCAGATCCGTAAGCTTTTGGAGAAGGGATTCATAAGAAGGAGCATATCGGAGTGGGGAGCGCCAGTCGTCTTCGCCACTAAGGCAGATGGTTCTCTCCGACTTTGCGTGGACGATAGGGAATTAAGTAAGCTCACCAAGAAGAATCAATATCCACTCCGTAGGATTAATGATCTTTTTGACTAGTTAGTAGGCTTGTCAGTTTTCTCTCAGCTTGATTTAGCCACGGGATTCCATCAGCTTAGGGTGGCAGAGGACAGTATAGATAAGACTGTGTTTAGGACAGCAAATGGATTTTTCAAGTGGTTGGTTATATCTTTTGGGCTAACCAATGCTCCTGCCTATTTCATTGAATTGATGAGCCGCATCATTAAGGATGTCCAAAATAAGTTTATGGTGGTATTTGTGGATGATATCTTGGTATTTTCCATGAATATGGAGGAGCATGTTGTTCATTTGGAAGAGTTTCTTAGCACACTTTGTAGTCATCATTTGAGAGCTAAGTTTTCGAAGTGTCATTTTTGGAGAGAGGAAGTTCGTTTCTTGGGCACGTAGTCTAGAAGGAGGATTTGGCTGTTGACCCTTGCAGTGCAAGATTGGAAGGCCTCCAAGAACGTTACCGAGGTTAGGAGCTTCCTAGGATTGGCTGGCTACTATAGGAAGTTCATTAGAGACTATGCCAAGATTTTGGCTCCACTCACACGCCTCACTAAGAAGAATAAAGCTTTCGTGTGGGACATGGATTATGAGGATTTCTTCACGAAGCTTAAGATAGCCCTTACTAGTGCACTAGTGTTAGTTTTACCCGATGGAGCTAAGCCTTTCATTGTATACACTGATGCATGCAGAACGAGTCTAGGAGCAGTGTTGATGCAAGAAGGGAGGGTAGCGTGTTATGGTAGTAGGAAGTTGAGGAAGCATGAGAAAAACTACCCTACCCACAATTTGGAGTTGGATGCCATAGTTTTTGCACTTAAGTCTTGGAGGCACTATTTGCTTGGAGAGAGGTTTGAGCTTTTTACCAACCACAAGTCATTGAAATATCTATTCTCGCAGAAGGACTTGAACTTGAGGCAACAGAGGTGGATGGAGTTTTTAACCTCATATGATTTTGAGATAGCTTATACCCCTAGTAAGGGTAATATGGTTGCGGATACATTGAGTAGAAAGAAAGCAATCCTTAGACCTTTGTTCGTAGAGTGGAAGGATTGGAGTTTATTTCTACTTTTGATTTTAAGCCCTCTACGGACATTACTCTCGGATTGTTGGCAACCTTAGAGGTGAGGCCTACCCTTATGGATCAGTTTGGCTCGAGGCAACGGGAGGATTCATAGCTCATGGACATTATTGATAGGATTAGCCAAGGAGAGGTCTCAATACATCTCCAACGCTATTCCATTGATAGCGCAGGGTGGATTAAGAGAAATGGGAGGCTTTGTGTTCCACGCGCAAGTGACTTATTGAGAGCAATTTTGGAGGAGGCACACCATTCCCGTATAACTATTCATCTAGGTGGTGATAAAGTGTATCAGGATATGAAGAGGATGTTCTATCGGGATGGTATGAAGAAGGACGTGGCAGAATTCGTTGCTAAGTGTCTCATATGCCAAAGCGTAAAATAAGAGCAGCCCAATGGATTACTTCAGCCCTTTGATGTGCCGGAGTGAAAGTAGGATAGTATTTCTATAGATTTCATTGATGGTTTACCCCGTTCTAGGAAAGGGAACACTGGAATTTGGGTGATTGTTGATAGATTGACCAAGAGTTCTCACTTCATCCTAGTTAAGAGTAAGCGTACAGTTTCATATTTGGCATCCTTGTATATTCGAGAGATAGTCCGTCTACGCATAGTTTCTTCTAGCGTTGTTAGTGATAGAGATCCCATTTTCACTAGTGAGTTTTAGAGAAGCTTACAGGAGGTGCTAGGGACGCAACTTAGGCTGAGTACGGCCTATCACTTCCAGGCAGATGGCCAAACGGAGAGGGTAAACAGGATGCTTGAGGATTTGCTACGAATGTGCGTTTTGGACGTTGAAGGTACTTAGGAGGAGCATCTTCCATTGGTTGAGTTTGCCTATAATAATAGTTATCAAGCAAGCATAGGGATGACACCATTTAAGGCTTTATATGGGAGACGTTGCAAGTCCCCATATGTTGGGTTGAGTCTATGGAGAAGTTATTACTTGGTCTCGATATGGTCAGAGAGGCATCTTAGAGGGTGGATTTGATGCGGCAGAGGTTGAAGACAGCTCAAGACAGGCAAAAGTCTTATGCGGATAAGCGGAGGAAAGACTTAGAGTTTGAGGTGGGAGACTTATTTTTTATCAAAGTATCCCCACTTAGGAAGGTGGTAAAGTTCGGATCAAATGGAAAGTTAGCCCCTAGATTTGTTAGACCATTTTCTATCATAGAGAGAGTTGAGAAGATGGTTTGCCGAGTAAGGCTACCTAATAGGCTCGTAGAAATGCACGTCGTTTTCCATGTTTCGCACATGCGAAAGTGCTTACATGAATCTGCGGAGTTTGTAGAGCCTAGTCAGTTGGAGAAGGTGGAGGTAGAAAGGGAAGCTTCTGTTCGACGTATCCCCACGAAGATTGTTGGAAGAGACATTAAGCGACTAAAGAATAAGGAGGTTCCACTGGTGAAGGTGCAATGGGGAGATGATGTTGCAGACGCCACTTAGAAAGCAAAAGAGAAGATTCATACTTTCTATCCTCATCTTTTTGATAGGAAGTTTTAGAATTCCTTTTTCAGTCTCTAGATTTGAATAGGTTCTTTCCTTTATTATCCTTTGGGAGGGTAGAACTTAGGATTTGACCTATGAATGGTAGGATTTGATGTAAACATGTTAATAGAACATGTTATGAATGATGTATGTGGTGGTTGCAATTGTTAGCTAGTGGATGCTAATGGATGCATATAGGTACACTAGGCACTATTATTCCTTAGGGATCGGCCTAACTAGGACACTAGAGCATATGCATATGGATGTGTGTGCATTTTTACTTTATTTCCATGGTTGCCATAAACGGATGTTTATCACATGATTATTGCATTTGGGTGATGGTTGTAGCACGCATATAGTACTATTAGTTATCATTAGGAATTTTTGCATTCAATTGGATACATGGCATGAACATGATTGCATAAAAGGAGGTCAACTGAATCTGTGGACCACCTAATCTTTTGCATTAGTTAGGGTCATTTACACTGCATTAATTGCATAAATATCATAAACTTCATTAGAAAAACTTAAGGACAATGGATGAGCGGTTGATGATTGAGTAGTTGATTGTAGAACTTGGATGAAAACATTTAGTCATTCTTTTATGCTTAGAGA
This sequence comes from Allium cepa, assembly GCA_030765085.1. Taxonomy (NCBI): domain Eukaryota; kingdom Viridiplantae; phylum Streptophyta; class Magnoliopsida; order Asparagales; family Amaryllidaceae; genus Allium; species Allium cepa. The sequence continues at coordinate 419,035,606 of CM060932.1, forward strand.
TTTCGGGGACGAAATCCTTTAAGGTGGAGAGAATATTACAAGCCAAAATTTAATCCATAATAATTAATTCGTTAATTAATTAGATAATAAAATAGCTTTATAAAATTATCCGAATTAAGCCACGGAAGTTGCACCATTGTGTCCGTGGTAATTTTCTGGTCAATTTCCATATATAAAATGTCAAAATCTGAGCTAATATGACCAAGTTATAAATTAAGCAAAATAAGCAGAAAACAAAGAATATATATATATATATATATATATATATAGGCAGGTCGAACTGGGCACCAGGAAGTCGATCGCCCGGTCGACCCGCCACTGCTATTTATGAACGAACGTTCGTTCATTCGTTCGAACGTTCTAGAGCCTCAAACTCGCGGGTTTTGCATTCTTTATTTTAATCCGGTCCTTTTATTTTTGCATCCAATGGCTCCTGTTCAGCCTATGATGTGGTTGCATCCTATTCAATCCTCAAATCCAATGGTTCGGGATCCACTTCTACCCCTATAAATAGACCCCTAGACCTAACACTTTTTATCATTCTAGGCTTTCTCCAATTGGGTTCACTGTTCGAGGAATGACCCTAAACAGAATAATTTTTCCAAAGTAGAAAATCGTTATAAATTAAATTATTTTACAACTACAAGTGGATCCGAGAAGATCAAAGGAAGAACTTAGAACCAGAGGTGAGTGATTGTAATTATTATAAGATTCCTTTAAGTAATTTAAAATAATAGGGCTTTCGATAGTTGTAGTTTTACTACGATTTAAGAATAGCCTTTTTATCAGTTTTAGATCTATTTTTCAGTCTATTCTCTTTTAGTTATTCTTTTTCAGTTAATTATAATTTATTCCTATGGTGCATAGCTTTTTATTTATTTACGGTATTTAAGTTTATTTACTGTTATTTATTTTTTGTTACATCTTATCGAAGTTTTGAATTTTATGCAAGCGTCTATTTTCTTCTTCTTCCTATTCTTTGCGTATGGATTAGAATAAATTAAAGGTGAATATGGATTGTATAAGTACGAAAATTGAATGAAGAAAATAAGATGTAAATTATGAAGACTGTAATAAATAATGGAATTGGACTGTAATACAAATGGAATTGGATTGAAATTATGTCTAATTATGATTAGAATTGGACTAATTAATTATTTCAGTTATAACTTCTATAATTAAAAAGATTATAAAATGAAAGAAGATTATTTTCACACTTAGACCTTGGGTTAAGTAATAAGCATGATTATAACGTAGGTTATAAAAAAAGTAGAACAAAATGAGGCTGATTTTAAGATGTATGATAAATTAATAGGCAAAGATAGTAGGGATAAATTGTAAACACTTATTTAAATTAATTTATCAAGGTTAATAACCAAAGATGAAAGTAGAACCTATACCATATAACATTCCCTATTAGACAAAACGGTGTCTCACATTAGCCTGAAGTGAGATAAGGGCGCGCTTATGCTAAGAATGGTAGTAACTGGTCAAATAGAAGTCCAAATCACGGGGTTTGGATAAGGGGTGCAATTAGATATTTTTGGATGATGGGCCAGCACCAATAGCATTTCCCCTATCGATTCTATGGACACACGGTAATCTCACGTTAGCCTGAAGTGGGATGAGGGGCATGCTTATGCTAGAGTTTAAGGTAATAAGAAGACCCAATAGGTGGAGAAAAAGGTAGCATAGGCATGGTGGCAGTTACGCATGTGACTCCCATTCTGGTGCTCGGTAATCGCTATGAGTTCCAGGCGCATAGTATGGGTATCTTTCATAGACCACATTGCCTTCAGTGTAGAGAGCTATATATGTCATCCAGATCCACAGTGGGTGCTTTGTGCATCTTTCGAAGATACCATTGGCTGCTGTGTAGGGAGTTATATAATGTCTGCTCTGCAGTAAGATCTATGGAGTAGTAAGCCGATCAAAAAGGGTAGAATTAGGACTACATCCTAATTACAAGATTAGGAATTTAGCCTAGTCAAAGCAGAAATCAAGGACAAGTGCAAGCAATCGAAATTAACCTATTTTATAGTTAATCGTATTTATTTCCAATTTATCTCTTTCCTATTTCCTGTGTTCCCTCTTTGTATACTAGAACTGTTGTAGAGTATATTACTTTTACTTTTCTTAAAGACTCTAGTAGTTACTATCATTCACCGGACATTTTGTCTGGCCCACTCATCTATTTTTCTCCTTTCCCCCCATAGGCAATCAAGGGAGAGGGCAGTAGATTGCAGTTGCTTGGCTGTTTTATTGGAGGAGTTTTCTATAAGTTTCTTTTATTTCAGCTTTAGTTCTTTTGTGTATAGCCTTATTATAAGGGATATTATATACTCTGATTTTTTAGACTGCCAGTTTTTGTTTCATGAGACATACTAGATTTTTAGACATATATGCGGTATTTGATATTTGACTTATTTATGAAGCAATTATGAAGTTTTGTTTTAATTAAGTTATTATTTTAAGTTTTTGCTGTTTTTATCAATTTTTGTCTTGTGAAACTTAGTCTCTGTTAGCTTTAGTTATACCTACAACGCACCACGCCTTTTTATGTATCCTTTTAGGTATATTAAGGGGTGTGGAATGTTTCATTTTAATTTGGGAATTAGGAGGTTAGAGTACATAAGAATAGGAAGAAGATGATTAACATATTTTTGGAACAAAAACAATGAGACAGAGAAGTAAACGTACATAACTATTTCTCAAGTGCAACTTGGTTACTAACTAGAAATGAGCCAATGGGTAAAAAGGTGGATCCATTAACAAAGGTGTGGCAAATTTCTTAAGAGACGTAAGGTGTTACTAATTCTTATTTCACTTATTTTACACTAGTTAATGTTTTACAAAATCACAAGTTGGTTTCTCCTATTTACAAAAACCAAATTAACCAGTTAAAATTTCATTTTCATTATTATAGAAATAATTTGACAACTAATTAAATCTTTTTGAAATACAAGTTATTCTTATTATTTTTAACTAAAACAAAATAAATTATAAATTACAAATTCTCATTTTAAAACAATAAATCACAATATTAACATTTTACTAAATTTACAACATTTTCTAAAGTTATCATAAAATTAATTAAGATAAACAATTCAATTATTCACAAAACCATATTTAATCTCATAGTTAAATTTCACAATCACAATTGATTATCTCTAACTAGATTTAATTAATCAGGTAACTAACAACAAGGTTATTATAGACTTCCTCCCTTAAAGAAATTGTGTCCCTGCAATTTCCTTAACGAAAGAAATCAATAATATAAATTGTCTCTTGAAATAATTATTTGGTTAAGCGGTTTCTAATTTCATTTTTAAAACATTCAATTAATATCACTCCAAATTATAACACTAAACTCAATTTTTAAGGTACCAAAATTTCTCAAAATTCTCAAAAATAATCTGACGCCTCAAATTTGTAGGAAATTTCACCAGCTTCTCCTTTGCACGGCTAGCATTTTCAAAATTTACAATATGAATATAATTACATAATATACATCTCATCTCAAGGATGAGGCATCCCGTTGGGAAAAACACAAAAATGAGATATGTAATCCGAGGTACGTACCTTATATTAGAAATATTAGCAAGTCTGTTAATATTCCTTAAGCAAACAATTTATAATCTTTTAAACGATGTCTATTTAATTTAAGCTACCTGCACCTAATGTCAAAAATTCATATTAGTATTTAATATCAAATTCATGTCATAAAAGAGATACTAAGAATTCATGATTACACTTTAATTAGATTGACAACGTAATGTTACATGACGAGAGAAATCTGTACTTAAATTTCCAAGTTTTAATTATTACTTATGTCAAAATGTCACGTTCGATGTTTGGGAACCCCTATCGATAACATGGCATCACATATATCGATCAGAATCCTTAAACCACATCCAAATGAGTTAACACAAAAGATAATCACAAGTTTAGATTAATTTATTTTATTACCACTAACATTCATGCATCCAATTTTAAATAAATGCAACTAAGCAATCTATTCCTAGCAACCAATTAACCAAAACATACATAATCAATTATAGCGGAACAATTCAATGTCTTAAATTTCGCAGCACAACTCTGATTATTCTTGGACCATTCAAATATTAAACTTATTTACTCAAATTACCAAATTTTCTAATAGAAGAAAATAGTCCACTTTAAATTGATTCATTCCAATTTAATTCCAAAATTTTCTCAACTCTAAAAGATTTTACTCATTATTTTCCAAAGCTTTTAATGTCACAAAATCCAATTTATCAATTTTAAATTTTATATCAAATTATGCCCCAAATGATTATCCTGATAATCCTTTTATACCCCATGCTTATATGGATAATTATTATAACTATCTACCACACACCCCAAGGGACAGGGCTCTAATCTCAATAGGTCTCGGATCTATGATATTTTAGGCTATAATGTTCCGATTCTGCTCTGATACCAACTGTAACGACCCCACCGCGATACCCAGATTAGCAAAGAACATTAAACGTAATGTCATCTGCTAATTCGGAGAATACGGCTTGTTAAAGGCGATCGAATGTGAATATACCTTTGTACTAACACTGACATGTCATTTATACCTTTTCACTTAATATCCGAATTGAAATTTGACATGCACAATATTAATAAAAAGTAATATACACACCGATTTCTCAAAATCGAAACAAAATATCATATAAACATCTATTACTAATCATAGAGGAATAAAAATTTCAACTTATACATATACAAATTTCAAGTTTACAAAATGAAATACTAAACTCAATTAATGTACAAGTTTTAAAATTCTCTACTCTCAAATGTACATCTTATAAACATATTCACAAATTTCCTAAATGAGATAAACTAAAAGTCAAACGTGTTTATCTCCTTGCTAGCCCAAACATCCAAAGGTCAACTTGTCCAATAACCTGAAAAGTCTCGGCCTGACCCGAGCAAAATAACACCCGTGTTAGACTATCTCTAAATATCCAATTGGATGAGAATGGAATATAACACAAGAATAAATAACAAATAGGTAAATGCAGATGTCCACGATATAACGAGTTAGGGAATTAATTTAACCCAGAACAAGGTTATAAGTTTAAGTCACAGACACGAACTAGTCACTAAACACAGATAATAGAATTAATTTAATTTAGCATCCATCTCAAGACATAATAATAAATATATTTATTTCACGAACACAAGACCCAAGAATATATAATTATTTCATGAACACAGAACAGTCACAGAATCCAAATATCTAGAATCCAAGAGATTTTACTCAAAATGATCATACAAAAAATCGTAGCAAACAAACACTACAAGAAAATATATTATTAATAACACCATTTAATAATGCATTATTCTAAATCGTTATTGTTCGCCTTTAATTTTTATTATTTTACTCTGTTTGTTTTGTACTGTTCACATGTAACGCATTCAATAAGCGCGAAATCTCTTAATTATTTCATGGCCGCGATTTTCTCAAATTATTTCCCTCCCCCTCTTTTCTCTTTCATTTCATTCCATCTTTCCTTAGTCTCCCATACTAGTGGAATCAAATCCCTAAATCACTCCTTCAGATCCATTCCTCCTTCACAAACCCTAATCGGATCTAGTTAAACCTTACGTAGCTCCATCTTTAATCGACAACGTCAATGACTTGGACTTCGAGTGGGTGGCATGTAATCGATTCTTACTACCGCAACGGCGTCGGCAACTCCATGCTTAACACAACTAGGGCACAACACAAATATCCACCAAATTCCAATCTTCCATCGTCGGTAATAATCAGTTGTTACTTACGTAGTTTATGTTCATTTACTTTCACAAATACCGTCGTGGTTTAATTTAAAGCTCGATAGGGTTCAATTGCTTGATTAAATCAAATAAATGAACACAATAAAGCATTGCTTGACTGTTTTTTTGTTGGAAAAGCAATTTTGTTAGTTATTGGGACAATCTCTATCCATGTTTAAGATGAAAAAAAATACCTGTTAGTCACGAGATTGGATAGTGTTAGGATATTTTAATTTGGATTTTATTTTTTATTTAGTTTATTTTATTTATTATTCGCCCTTTCTTGATATATTTTCCCTGAATGGTAGGTTATTGCTATTTACTGCTCAGTACTGGATTATAAGAAGATATGGGCAGCTTAATAAGAATCAAAAGTTCTCCTTGAGTAAATCTTGAGGAGTTTCCCTCGATTAAACCAAAATTCTTGTTTTAAATTTACGCATTTAAATTAGATTAACTAAACTATATCAATCAACATCAGAGTATCAAGTATTTCTTATTGATTTTACCATAGATATTGCTCATCATTCAGATAGTTTGATCGATTTTAGCTAATTTGCCAATTTGCTGTTTTATAGCTTGCTGTTAAAAAGGGTTAAAGGCACAGACGTACTTAATTTTGGACATTTTTATGTTCTAATTTTTTTAATTTTAGATAGTTGTACTTTTATTGTAATTTATACTTTTATTGTAATTTGTAAACAACATTATGTTTGTTAGTTTTGATCAACTTTTACATAGTTTTATAAAAAAAATTGGTAGCTTTGTTAGATTTGATATTGTTTGAATCAAACATAGGGTTTGTTATTTTTCTTTGTTCCCTATTTTGATTGGCGTTGATATAGTAAGATAGATGTAGTATTTTGTTATTGAGTTAGAATCCAATCCTTTTTCTTCTTAGTTGTTGCATCATCTTGATTTTGCCAGTAAATATGTGCTTACATTTGTATCGGTACAATTGAAGTGTATTTTTAGCTTAGTGTAGCTACATATGTTTCAATTAAAATTAAGTGTTAAAAAATTCATTCTCTAGAGGGTTATTGATTGAATACCTATGTTGAATAGAAACCCAACGCTATAGTAAAGTAGCTAATGTACAGTGAAAATATTTTCAAACTTAGGTGGTTAATGCATTAAGTTTGTTTTAGTTTTGTAAAGGTGATAAACTCACTCTTATGTTTGCTAATCTCATGTATACTTTGTAATTTATGCATTAGCTTGATTAATATTTCTCTACATTGCTTGTGTGGGAATAAATCGAAACATCTATCTATTTTTAACATTTAATTTATGCATGTATGTATTTGTTTCTACATAAAACTTGCCATTTCTTGTGGAGTTTGGTTGTTAAGTAATTTAAAATGTATTTTTATACCCTCTAATGGCTCCTTTCTTAATCGGCATACAAGCAAATTCATTACTGAAGTAGAAATGTCAACGTTAGCAGTTAATTTCTATTTGAATGTTACAAAATACTTAAAATACACCAAAAATCACACAGAACTTTAATATACACCACATTTTACATACACCAATTTAATCGTTATATCACAATAACATTATTAATTAGCTCATAATGAAAACAACTCTTGTTCTTTTCTTACTCTTAAGTCACTAAAACTCTAAATACCTATCGCAAACTGATTTAGCCGCGAGCCCTTCAATTCAGATTTTTATACATGATAATGGGTAGATTGTAGAATATCTGGAAATATGAGCAAATAATTTAGTGCAAGTCTTTTATAATTCACATTTGTCAGCAAGGATAGTGTTGGGTTGGACATTATAAGCCTTGCAGTATAGTTGAATCCATTTAGACTTCAACAATCGTGTACAAAGTTGCCATTGTTACCTATAGCAAATTTCATTCATTTTCAAGGTAAGCTATAAAACAATTCAGTAATATAAATCTGAAACTTTTTTGAGTTGGTTTAAAAATTGAAACAAGAAACCACTGACATTGATGTCTTCCAATTCTATTCCGGATCCTTAATTTCTATTATAAAATTTGAAGATGGATGTTATGATATTTGTTTTAGTTTAAGTGTGTAGCCACTGGACTATTTTGCGTTACAATTCTCTTTAAGGAGAATGTAAGTTTTGGTCTGCAAATAGAAGTTTTTTAAATCCATTATTTTATTGTATATGTAATTACGTATGTACCTATATAACTTGTGTTTTACATTGTAAAACATTGTTGTTTTTACCAGTCATGTATGTGGAAACCATAGGGGTAGATTAGGAAGTATGGGATCATGTGCTGCAGGTAATGCTTCAGAGAAAATGCCAAAGAGGTTGGCTTCGTCAAGGTATATTTGCATTCATTTAAACTTGTGCTATATTGATATAACTATATGTTCTTTTCATATATTATAAATGCTTGTGGTAAAATATGTAATCTAAAATTGTAGTATCGTTAAGAAAGCCTGCTACTAGAGCATGGAGATGGATCATCGGGTATATTCTCAGCAATGTTCCTTGTTGCGTTTTATATTCTATGAATCTAATCTTGTTTTGCTTTTCGATTTCTGTGTGCTTTTCTTGATTATGCATTGAACTTTCTATTTGCTTCTTAGAATGTACCATGAGAAAGTGTTGAAATTTTATATCATTTTACATGGATTAAATTGTTTTTTCTTTTTTATATTTGTCATCTGAATTATATACTTGAAACGAAAAATATATATTGGAAATATAGGCTTCATACAAGAAAACCAATAAAGCTGCCCCAGCAATAGTATATATTAGAAATAGTATATCTGGTTAACAATCACAATGGTTCTCATATTTGGTGTTGGCCTCAACAATTGCATTAGATTAGTTTCTACTGTATGCAATAACATAAAGAAAGGTACTAGCATAGGTTACTTATTTATTATGTATTGTTGTTTTTACCATTATGGCGTTAGCTCAGTTTATACTATATGCAATAACTCAAAGAAACCTCCAAGTTATTTGGCACATTTTAGTTTCCGCTTTGCAATCTCCAAAAACTAAATTGACATGGTTTATGTTATTTTAGTTTCAAATTTACATACATGAATAATGTTAGGACTTGGTCGAATATAGAGGACAATACATAAGTCAAGATTAAATAAATACATAATTCTTTGGCATCATTGTTAAACTAATTAAACTCAAATGATTAAAATGAAATTGTACCATGTAAACTAATGAATTGTATCGCTAAATAATTGTGCAGCCCAGATTGCTACTGTCTTTCTGTTCAATTTGACTCGGTGTAGATCCGTGCTAGAAGAAATGATTTCTATTGATTAAATAAAATAGGAACGAAATTACATTAGCAGTTGCTAAAAATGAAGCTAGTGCCATATGCTATTTTCAATCTTGATATACTCGGGTGTTTGGAAAATGAACATGCCAACTGTTTGTCACAACAATATTTTTGTTAAATGAGTATACCTATCTTTTATGAATTGCAACTCTGCTGCATGTTGTCTCGCGGTGTAGCCCTCGGCCTCGCACAACAAATGCAGCTATTCTGCTCTAATTCTAGCTGACGCATTCTATGTAGTGCTCTGAATCATAATTATTTTAATCTCTTTTTGTTTATATTTTTTAATATTTTGGTTAGAACATCATAAAAAATAGAAAGCTTATACATTTGGAAGCCTTCGTATTATCTTAATAGCATGTATGTCTGTTCCGATCTTCGTTAAGTCCAGACTTCATGTTAGTTATCAATTAAATATTTTTGAAGTACAAGATGTATCAGGAATTTTGCTCACACTATTTTAAGAGTTAATTTGATTTATTTATTTAGTGAATGAAATGGTTGTAAGTATTGTAGTTTTAGCAAGTTCCCTGTAGCACTTATAAAGGCACATATCGGAATTCTAGTTTGATTTATTTATTTAGCGAATGAAAGCGAATGAAATGGTTGTAAGTATTGTAGTTTTAGTAAGTTCCTTGTAGCACTTATAAAGGCACATATCGGAATTCATGTTTGAGTTATGTGTTGAGCAAATTAGTTGCAATATTTCAAAGATATAGTCATAATGATTAATATGTGATGATTGCAAAATTGGACTGGAAGAAAGGAAAGGAAGCAAATAAACAGGGAAAGGATAGAAAAAATATAGGGGAAGTATACTTTATTTTTATTTCATTTTCTACTTGGTGTGAAATATTATTTTGCTGAAAAATGGTTTCCAATTTATTTACATTAGTTCTACTTTCTCTTTGGAAAATCTCTCATGGTCCCTTTTTTAGTTTTAATGATATTTCTTCCTAGAATATAAAAATGTAAGAGCATCAAAAATGGACATGCTACATTTCACTAGTTTAGAACGTTACACAAACAAAGGTTAATTAATTTTGGTTATAAAATTTTATAGACAATTTGACATGTTAAATTTGAGTAGTTAAAGTATATTAAACATCACTGTAGCAACAGGAGTATATAAGACAATATATATTCTTACTTATATGCCTTTATTTTGAGGTCTAACAAGATCTATCTTGAATTCTTCAAACTAAGTTTATTTTTTTAGGCCCATAATAATTTTTGGGCATCTTGAAACTTTTAGTCGGTATTTGTTTGGTAGTGCAACGTCCAACTTGCATGACTCTGCCACAAGATCACAAAAACATGCTAACTAACTTTTACAGCTAAACAACCTACAAAATCATGCTAATTTACCAATAGCTTGGTAATAGTACACATATACATTCACAGTGTGTTTGAATGGTAGGTGTGTGCATCAATTAGTTATTACTCTAGTGAACTGTAGTTAATTTGATCACTAAATTCTGTTAGTAAACATATGTATATGTACATATGCGCGCGCTTATGATTTTGATTTTAAGTAGACAACCAAACACATCCTCTTATGGTATATCTGTTATCTGAAAATTAAACTATTTATTTATAACAAATAACAAACTAAATGTATCACATATATTATTTATAACAAAACACACCTTCACCGAAAATAGCACAGACAACAAGTGAAAATATTTTAGCCATACGTTTAAGTGTATGCTTCATAAAATGAAAATATTTTTTTATAATTATATAAATGAACTACATGGCCTAGGCTATCCGAACAAGTGGAATATAATTATACGATACCATGGAATATCAATGGCTATCCGATCAATGGCGTTCCTATGTTGAATCATAAATATGAGAACTACAAAATTCACATCTTTTGATGGGATCAAACTATTTCATCGGTATATTTTCAATTATACGATTTCTGTGGCCTAAGCTTTTTGGTGAAGTGAAATATCATTATATGATAGTGTAGACAATGAAGTGAAATAACCACTTTATCGATATACCTTCTATTATACAAATTTTTTAGATATGAGTAGTCTTGCATAGTGCCTAGGGTTTTAATGATGCCTGGAGATAATTAAGTGAATGAAAGATATCTATATGCGGTATATTTCTTGGGAAACCATGTTTAAAGTTTATTTCCATTATTGGATCACAAGTGATGTTGGTTTTCTAACTAAACTCTATTGTACGTTTGTAAAATCAAAATTTTACGGTATACATGTATATCTTTTACGTGAAAACCAAAATAATGATCCTTCTCCACTTTTGATCATACATGCATATTCTAAAATGAAGTTTCTTTGGTGAAAGTTGAAACTTTCTTTAATGAACTGTTTTTCGAGGAAGTTGAGGGTTTCAACTCCTTACTTGGAAGTTCAATTTCTTTTTGGCATAATGATTTGTGGGTTGAATCAAATTTTTTCTTAATCAACGTGTATATAGTAGATAGTTACAGATGATGAAACTAAAGAACTTGAAGTTTCTAGAATCTTATTATAGATGTAAGTTGTATATCTTTCAAAATCATTAAACTTTTATGCAATGTGTATGTAAATAATAAAATTAGACCATTAATCAAACTTTCATAGTAAAGTGTTTCTTTCTGAAAACATTTAATATACAAGTTATCATGATTTGTACGTAAGATGTGATACTTTAACATAGCTAGAATAAAGCTTTTTAACAGCTTTTTATGATTTGATGATCGTCAATCCAATTTTCATAGAGTAAATTTTTTACGTAGAGATATGCATTTAGAGAACTCTTCACCTACTCCACTAACTTTGTCAAATGTGTGGGGTAAGCTGTTAAAGTCTCCAATAATTATGCAAGGAAGGAAAATTTGTTCGGATATGTATTATATATACGCCCATAATTTTATTCTTTCATTAACTTCATTTGATCCATACACAAAATTGATTGCAAATTCAATACCTTAATTTTTTTTAGGTGACATTAAATAAACTGATCATTTATCCCTAGCAGAGCAGCAAACCAAAAATGATATCCCACATGACAATGGTTCTTCCCTTGATGACTGTAAGCTACTGTTATTTGTCAAATTCCCTAATGGTTTCTATATTTATTATAAAATATAATACTTTTGCTTCACCTAATATATGTTCAGATAATTCCATATAAGAATCTCTTATAGGCTATCCATTTTCATTTTCTTTCATGTGCTTGATCTCAAGCCTTATCAATGGTTTTGATGTTGTTTCATTACTTAGTCACATACTTTGCAGTTGTTATTGAAAAGTGTTTTTGAGGTTTTGTCATCTGCATCATATTTACGTTTTTGTGCATTTTAATGTTTAATCTTGTATCTCTATAAATTATAATAACACACATATAAAATCATATCAACTTTTATCATCTTATTTGATTTCGCTTTTTCATATACAGACAAACCCAAGGGCTGCTGCAGATATCAAAATATACTCAATTGGTGCATTTTGACTTCAATGAGTAACATTGCTACCTCTATTTTAAATTATATTTCTAAAACTTTTAGTTAATTATATAACATATATGGATTTTACTTTTTTTTAATTTATGGATAAACTGTTCAGTGTATAATGTTTGTTTCCTATTCTGATAAATCAAGCTGTAGTAGAAAATGTTGAATAGCAATTATCTAGCATATATGTACACAGTGACTAGAATTTGTGCTTTTCCTCATTATTAATTTTTGGAAATAATTTTGCAGATCAATAGTCAACTAAAGATTTTGCTTGAAGGCATTTTTTCTTTACCTATGTGCTTTTTTTCTTCCTGAAACCACACAGAAATCAAGCCTAGATGTAAATGCTTGTGCTTCAAATTTTTGACCCGAATTTCCTCATCTTGTTTTTTTAAGCAAATTATCTCTCACTCAGTGGGGAAGATATTTATTTGTCTAGTAATAGAGGCTAGAATGCTCATAATGAAAGTCAAATTGGAGTAAATCTATTAAATCATCATTATTTATTCGGACCAAATTGGGCGAAGTCAAAAGTCAGTTAGATATGCTCATAATGAACTATTTGATACCCGAATAATTAATTATAAAGGGTCTGGAAAATTAGGCAACGCTTTTACTCATTTTGCACCAAGTATTATTTTACAATATCAATGATTATTGTTCTAGTGGTAGTTCCTTTTTGGTTTATGTGAAGAATGTAACCATTAGTGCCTTCCTCGAATTGAGGAACGCTACACACTTACACTCTGGATTACTTCCTGAGTTTCATTTTATTAATTAATCATTAGAATGCTTTTTGTAGGTGTGCTATAACATTCCTGTTTTTAAAACAAATTTAAATTTGTAATTAATTTGATTCCTAGATTAAATTAAGAATTAATTTGGTATATTTAATAATTTTATTGGAAATAAAATTTGAATTCTAATTTTAATATGTGTATATGAAAATATGATTATTTATTAAGTGTATAATTTACTTTCAAATCATTTCTCTTTAAAAATTGTATAAGTACAAATAATTGAAAACGTACGTATAATGTATATATATTTTAAAATGAGAATGAATAAAGGTTTAATATACTTTATATGTATACAAATCTTTTGAGATTTAATAAGATGTGATAAAAGATTTAGATTACTTTTCTTTCATATATATATTTGAGAATAAATATAGTTTTTATATTTTTGAATTTAAAATGTGAAACATTTACATATGTAAATTAAATTGAATAAAGGGTTTAAACAAAAATTTATAAATTAATTAAAATTAAGGGCCTAAACATAAAAATACATATTTTAACAAGTGTAAGGAAGATAGCATGAATTTAGAAAAGTGTTAATTGTAATTTTACAAGTGGCAAATGCATGTTTTATTTTAAACTAAAATTAAATTTGACATGTATGAAAAAAAATATACCATAGTATTTTCTGTTTTCTCAAACAAAAAACTGAAACAAAACGGAAAAAAAAATCTTCAAACCTGAAGTAAACAGATTCGATCAAAACAATATCAAAACAAAGCAAATTCGAAAATCTAAAGCAAGCAAACTCAAAACAAAGGATCAAAAGGTATCAGGTCTAGATCAATTTAAAATTCAAGTTCTAGATTTTCAAAATCAAAAGTATGCAGTAAAAAGAAAATCCAAATTACAATTCAACGTGAAAAGCAAAGTTTTCAGCTTTGAAGCAAATAAAAAAATGGATTCGAGTTCAAGCCTGAGAAAGCTGTAGTTCTTTTGGCCAAGTTAAGTGAAATTCTTTTAAAAGATTTGAATTTTTATGCTGTAAGTCAGTAGTAAATTAAGAATCTAATCAATAAATTTAATCAATTTCAGGAAAAATTGAAGATCCAAGGTAAATTTTACTTCTGGTTTTCAAAACTGCAGGAAGAAAAAGAAAACTTCCTTGTGTATAACAAGAATTCAAAAATGTAAGTAAAATTAAAATGGTTGTTAGTGGTGAACTAAATAAGTAAATGCAACAAGAATAAGCGAAGTTCTTCTTAAAACTTGCAGATCAAAAACTTCAAAGATTAAACGAAAAAAAATGTGTACAGGCAAAACATTGTCTCTGCCTTCAAACATTAAATTCCAGGTGAGCAACTTTAATTTTTAGCAGATTTTAAAAAAAGATTAAATCTTGTTCTTTTCTTGATATATGTATGGGAAATCAAGATGTTTGCCTGTGTTCTTGAATTGAATTGGATGCATGTTTGTATTATGAGTATTTGAATGCATATGTAGTTAAAATGGCCTCCGAGTGATAATAACAGGCTTCAATTTCTTAATAAATTCAATAATTCAATTTTGAATTCAAATTAGCTTGTGATTTGTAAATGAAAGTTGTATGAAATCATGTAACATCTCATCTAAAAATAATTATAGGTATTTAAAATGAATCATTGGTTTAGAATTTTAAAATTTACAGTAAAAATAAAATTTGGGTCAAAAATTTATGAATTCAAATTTAAGTTTTGATTTCATAGTTGAATTCAATATAGGAAATCATGATTTTTAAAGTATGTATCATGATTTTTAGTTTGGAATTTGATGTGCATTTCTGTGTTGAATGTTCGAGCTTTATTGGCCAAATGACGACGATCGACGGCGAACTCGTCGTCGTGTTCGAGCTTGAAGGAAGAGGGGGTGATGAAGATCTTGGGAAAAATGTTATCATGATTTATCAATGGCCGAGACGGCCGATAATGGTCGAGATAGGGTTTTATACACTGTGTTTGTCGTCGTTGTTCATATGGTAATTGTGGTGACGAGGCGCGATCGAAACCCACCGCGAGGTGAGCTGAAGACGCAGAAGGTCGAGGTGGAGCTATGGCGAGGACGGCGAGATGTTTAGGGGTCTAGATCGTCGGAGACGATGATATTTTCTGGTGGAGTTCGTTGCAGGCTGATCGGTTTTAGGGGTCATGTGACGACCCGACTTTTTCTCCCCAGAAAAATCGTATCATCATGAAGAAAGAAAGGGATAGAAAAGAAAAAGAAAGAGAAGAAAGAAGAACACAACATCAGAATCTCAACAACGGAACGAATAAATCATATTAATAACATAAATATTACATAGTATACAACACTATCAGAGTTATACAGAAATTTCATCACATACTAGACAGTTTTAAATACCTGTCTAGTTATACAACTCAAGAAAACAAGTTATAACAATACAGAGAACACACAGCGGAACTATATATCTACAAAAAAAGCCTCCTGCTCCATTTCTCCTCCAATATTCGTCAAAGCTAACCTGAATCCCTTGGCTACTCGTAAAAATTTGAGTACCTAAGAGTTTAAGAAAAACAAAAGATAAACTCCGGGTCAGACATGGGTCTGGTGTGAGTAACAGGTTAAAGTTGCTTAACTTTTGAAAAACCTTTGAAAAGAAAAGGTATCACGTAAGGCTTCCTACACATAAACATGGAAAAGTTTTTACCTTACGCTAACCAAAACATTTGATAGGAAATCCAATGATATTATAATAGGTCTAGGGTTTTCAAGTAAATAAGAAATAGCCGAAATTGTTACATCTATTAAATTCCAGCTACTAGCCACAAAAGTGGGTAATACAATCAAAACCGTTGGCACTTATTGGATCGTGGATTCCATACAATGGCAAGGCTACTGGGGTACCCTCGTCACAGTACGTGGCCTAGATCAATGTACCGAGGAGTACGCCCGCTCCCCTGCAACACAAAGCCGGAACCATCCCTTACTAGACAGTCCCGAACAAGACAACCCCGCAGTTGGTGTACATCCAACCGCCCACACAGCCGAAATAAAAAGGGACCTCTAGACAGGGGTAAATCTTGCTCTCCAGTGGGAGCTACCCACGAAGCCTTGCTGCACCTCCCCTGTTTTAGCCATTCCCGGTTGATGAGGCTTGAGGCTACGATTACCTTTAGATAACACATCTCTTAGAATGCTCATCGTCCACCTGATGATGTTCTGAAAGCATTCAATCCATACAAGTTCGTTCCGGGTTCGAACGAAACCGAAGGCATTATCTCGTTACACTCATTTTGGAATCACCCTCAGAGTTAACGACGATAACCCTTGCACTCTAAATCACCATCTCGAATCTATAAGAACTAGTTCCGTCAAACTCATCACGGAATCACCCCCAGAGTTATACTGGCGTATAGTCCTTACACCTCGAGTCTTCACTCTTCACGTAAGATTCACGACCTAGCGTTAATTTGGATCGATGTGGTTTTCGGATATCCAAATATGGACCCGATCCCGGTCTCATCAAAATCCAAAGCGTGTCTTTTAAGGCCAAGCTGTTTTAAAGGTTTTAAAGCAATTCAATTATCTATATGTACAAATAGATAAATCACATGTTCACAACAGATAATCAACATTATCATCATATCAGATAAACCATATTATCATTATTCAAAAAGATAATCTATATCAACATCACAATGCAACCAATGCATTCAAATCACTCAACATTATCTATCTCATATCTGAGATTCAATCCATCTAAAGTAAACAACATCATCCATCTATATAAGCAATGATTAACCACACCAAATATAATAAATTTAAAATGAATTAAATTAATTACATCATTCTATTAATTTAAAGTAAATTAAATTAATTACTTTACCAATATCAGCTTGCTTATATCACTATTAATTAATTATCAATCAATTAATTAATCATCCACCAATTATTTATTTAATTAATCACCCCTGATTAATTAACCTTTAATTACATTCAAGTAATTATTCATTAATTTATTTCTCAAATTAATTTTACTTAACCAAATACAGTAATTAATCTTTAATTACTTCCTTAATTAATTAACTATAATTAATTACATTAATCCTTAATTAATTACATTAATTAATTCCTTATTTCCCAATTATTTCTAACTAACTCATTCTTAATTACCTCATTAATTATAATAATTAATGATTTTCTAATTACATTTTCTTTTTAAATAAATTACATTAAGTAATTAATCTTAATTTAAACAAAATTTGTTAATCACACTTGATTAACTCGATCCAGTAATTAACTTCCCTTAATTACTTTACCAAATAAATTAATTACTTCATAATTAATTATCTCTAATTAATCCCTTGATTAATTTACAAAGTAATTATATTCAAATAACTTCATTATCAAATCACTTCCAATTAATTACATATAGTAATTACCCATTAATTGCTTCTCTAAGTAATTCCTCTTCATTAAATTACATTAAGTAATTATACTCCACAAATCATCAAATGATTACTTTTAAATTAATTAAACTGAATTAATTAACTTAAACTAATCAAGTTAATCTCAATTAATAAGTAATTAATTCCTTAATTACTTCCATAAGTAATTATACTTAGCAACTTACACAAATGATTATCTTTAAATTAATTAATCTAATTAATAATTAAAATTAATCACATTAATTAATTATTAAATAATTCTTAGTTTAATGACCTTTATTAACTATTAAACAATTCATTAATATTTTTCCAAAATAATTAACTTATTCTAATCATTATTAACTGCAAATTAATTAATCATTAATTAATCCATTAATTAATCCCAAATTAATTAAATAATTAAGTGTTAATTAAAACTTAATTAATCTATTATTACTTGATTAATTAGTTATTAATCATTAATTTAAAAACTAATTTTATTTAATTAATTATTCTTAATTACAAGTTAATTATCCTAAAAATAATTAATCTTAAACCTTTAAGATTAAACTCTTAATTACCATTTTATTAATTTATTAAATAAATAAATTATTCATTTAATTACCCTAATAATTAAATGAATACAAACATTAAATTATTATTTAACTTCAACAAGTTTAAAATCAATCTAAAACCTTTAATTGATGAATAATACTTTTTATTACAAAAGAAATTTTACAAAAGTTAAACAAATTTCTTTTTAAATTAAAGCCATTAAAATTTTACATTATTATTCAAATTTGTTTAAACACTTAAATTTATAAAACTTAAATTTATTTCAAACAAAGATTCAAATCCAAATTTGAATCAAATTTTTGACTTTGTTTAAACATTACTTCATATTTCAATTTCAATTTCAAATTCAAATTCTTTAAAATATTTGTAAACAATAAACCCTTTTAAAGTTATTTTAAAGCAAATTTGAATTTAAATACTTCATCATTTCCAACTTGTGATTCAATTCAACTTGAATCCATAATTTAAGTTAGATTTAAAACTTACTGTAAATTCTTGCTTCCATTTTTAAAAATTTAGTTTTAAATTTTGAAAACAAGACAAGTTTTCAAACTCCAACAAACCAACCCGAGCTAAAAACTAAAATAACTCGAGTAAAAAATTTCTCATAAATTCATCTTAAAATCAATTAAATCTCAAATAAAAATCAGGTTTATACAAAACCCTATATTGACAGGTTTACCAAACCCTGTAACAAAATCAAACACCCGAGACCTCATCTAAAATACTTCGAGTCCCCAAACCCATTGCTTCGAGCAAAAATATGAGACAACCCGAGCAAACACGAACCCCTTCTTCCTCAAAAACAACAGATACTCCATTACCACCGCGCACCTGCACCACCACGGCCATCACCTCCGGCCTCTCGCGACCCCCTATGCAAGTCACCGATCCTCTCCAAACACCAAATCGACCCTCAATTCAACTACAGAAACACTAAATCAAAATCTAGCATTCGAGCTCAATCTGGAACAAATAGGTCGAACTGCAAACGCTTCAATCTCCAAACTCCAACCATCTGAGAGGTACCACCTCCGGCCTCTTCTTTATCCTCACCTCATCTACCTCCAGTTCGAATAAGGGAAGACTCGATCACTTATTCATGTCGCAGTGATCAAATTTCTTGAACACAGAAAAACTAGGGTTTAAAATTTCAAACCCAAATCATGATTGCCTCGATGCTCAGATCCATCAACTATTATTTTTCCTATACACCACAAACATCACTCCATCAACCATAGAAACACTGGCAACTCCAAACCCCTAGGTCGACAGAACCAACCCCAATTGTGATTTCTGGTTAATCCAGAAATACACAATTGAATGCAAACTAAAAATTCAAATTATAGTTTTAAAAATCAAGTTATTAATCAAGTAATTTATTTATAAACTTAAAATAGATAAATCTGGAACATACAAATATGGTTTACAGAAATTTTGCTCTGTTGCATTTTTGTTTATCCAGAGTCATCACAGTTTTATCCTCATTTTCATTTTTTTAATAAGATTAAACTCTAACTTATATTGCATAACATACTATGCTTAAATCTTAAACTATAACAGGGATTTGAGAATGATACCATGAATTTTATCAGAGTTCAAATCTGAATCCTAGAACAGGCAAAATCATATTTTCAAACAGCAGGCATTGATTCATACATCTATCAAAAATAAATTTGAAATATAACAATGCAAACACACTTATTTCCAGAAATAAACAAGCAACAAATTTATTACTAAATTTTATTTAGTAAAAATTGTTACTTACTTGGTTTTAGGGGCAGAGCACATAATTGACAAGCTTCAGATTGCCTCCTTGCTCTTGCTTATGCATCTTAGCTTCAATTTGCTATTGAACTTAAAGCTTTAGTTCCAGATTAACAGATGCATGTTTGCCTTTTCAAAACTGCAGTTGCTTTATTAAAACTTCATCTTGTATTTGTAATGCTTGTTGTTTCTAGGTGTAAAGATGCAGGCTTCTAGAGTTAACAATTTCCATGTTCTCCAGAAAATGATGCAGGATTCAGTTGCCAAGTGAATCCAGATGCATGCTGTCCAGAAAAAGCAGAGAAAGAAAAATGTAGGTTTTGATGAAGTTCAAACAAAAATACATGCAGGCCTAGTGAAGTTGCAGTTTCAAAATGATTTTCAAATGGTTGCAGATTTACTTTTCAGGTAAATGAATTTGGAGAGAGAGTTTTCAGTGTTTATATGATTTGCATTTTCAAGTTTTACATGCATTTTAGATGATTTTGGGTCTTAAGTAAACATTGGTTTTCAGATCTGAAAATTCACTTAGAGTTTTTGAAGAAGAAAAATAGGAAAAGAATAAGATGAAGAGTATTGTGTTTATATAAGAGAAATTTTTGATTTCGTTAAATTAAAAGAAAAAGAAAAATAAAATAGACACTTGGTTTAAATTTAACATTTGTCACATTTTCTTCTTATATGACCAACACATGTCTTTTAGTATCACAAGAAACTTACACATGTACTTAAGTATTTAAATTTTAATTCTAAATTGTTTATAAAGCTTTAACTTATTTATAAGAGCTTTTAAATCTTATTTTATTTCTTAAGTAATATATAAATGAATTTATCTCTTTTTAAATTGAAAAGAAATGAAAACAAACAAATTAAAAATATAGCTTATTCAAAAATATTGAAGTATTTATCCTATTAATTTCGAAACATTAAATCCAAATTTTAAATTAATTTATCAAATCAAATTTTTAAAGTCAAGTTATATATATATAGATGCATACATGACTCTTGTAAAAATTAAAAGTAACAAATCCTATTACTACAAATCTATTTATGTTCAAAAGAATTTAAGTATTATAATTTTTATTCAAAAATAACAAATTAAGCAATATCAAATAATTTATAAAAGGGATTATAACAAATTAAGATCATTTGTAATTTGTATTGTAAATTCTTATATATATATAAATTCAAACAATATTTTAAAAGAAAAATAAAACAAAGCTTTAATGTTAATCAATTTTAAATTCATCTTTAAGCTAATTAAAAATATAAGTTTAAACAAGTTATATTTTCCATAAGTATAAACCATACAATTATTTATTAAATTGTTTTGAAAAGCTAAATTTCAAATTAAATCAAATTTCTAATGTACCAAAAATAAATTAAAGTTAGAAAATTAATTCATTTACTAAATTCAAAATCAAAGTTTATTAATTTACAATATATACAATTATATATATTATAAACAGAAAATAATTTATTTACTTTTAAAAAGATAAAATCTTCCAATTTAAATATTTATTAAAAGATTTTTATTAGATTAATCCAGAATTTATTATTTAAAATTATCAAATCAATTTAATTTTCAACATAGATTATTAAATTTATATTGCCAAATTTCTGGGATATCACAGGTCGAATTCGATTCTTGAATGAATCGAGATAAATGGATGATCGCGTGTTGTTGCGTGGTCGAGAGTGATGTGTCGGAGGTCGGAGTAGAGTTCATCGGTTGCCAGGGGAGTTGTGCACGTGGATGTGCACGATTTGTTTATCTGGGATGTTGGGTTGGAGAAGAAGTAGGTGCTCGGGTTTCGTCTCGTGCAAAGGAAGCTTTGACTCGAAGCAGTTGTGTTTTGGAGATAACACGGGGCAGACCCGGGGATTTGTAGGGGTTTGCTCGAGGTTTTGCTAGTTTACTCGTGATTGACTCGGGTTTATCTTTTAAGTATAACCAGATTTTATAAAATTAGTGAAAAACAATGAATGGATGATATGAACAAAGAAATTTGATTTTTGGAATGTTTATAAAGTTTTAAACAAAAGTATAACAAGTTTTTACTTATAAAACTAATTTGTTTCAAAGTTAAGTTTTAAATAAGTTTATATATACTGAATTGTAAAAGTTTTTAAAATAAAATAAGTGGATTTTCAAAAATGAGGTTTGTATTAAATTTTATTAAATAACTTTGGAAAGTTTTAAAAATTTAAAAGTTTAATTTGAATGTTTAAATTGTTTTAATTATAATTGATTTCTAAAATATTTTATTTTAAATAAAGTTTAAAGATTAAGATTTAGTAATCAATTATAATAAAGATTCATCTTAAGTAATTAAGAGTTTTGATTCATTAAAGATATTTAATGTGTGAAGATAATTAAGATAATTCAATTATTATTATTAATTAAAGAGTTATGGGTTAATATAAATAATTTAATTAAGATAAATGATTTTCTTAATCAAGGATCTTTTTTAATATAAGAAGTTAACGAATTTCTTTTAATTAAATTTAAATGATTAGTTAAATAATTAACTAAGTAATTAACTAGTGGTTAATTAAAGATAATCACTTATGACTTAAATTAATTAAGTGTAATTACTTGGTGAAGTAATTAAGTAATTAATTACTGAAGGTAATTAAGTAAAGAGAAATTATTTAACAAAGTAATTAGAGTTTAATTACTTTATGAAAGTGATTAAGTGAAAGTGATTAAGGGTTAATCACTTAGTAATTGATTAAGGAATTAATTAATATAATTAATTAAAGGTTTAAATTAATTAATTAAAGAATAATTAATTAATAATTAAGGGTAATTAATAAAGTGATTAATTACTTGTTAATAGTTAATTAGAAAAGATTTAATTAATTACAATTAAAGGTTAATTAATTTAGATAATTAATTTAGAAATGATTAATTAATGAAGGTAATTAAGACTTAATCAATTGTAGTTAATGATAATTAACCATTGATTAAAGATTTCAAATGAAAGTAATGATGTGGGTAATAAATTTAAAAACCACATAATTTATTCATCTTAGTTGTAGATGTTTGATTTCTATTGAAAGCTATGTGATGGATTGATATATTTAATATGTGATGTGATGCTATGTAATGCTTTGTGCTGAGCTGTTTTATTTGTGATGAATATACCGTTGTCTGTATATGAAAAACCCCTTGACCCGTAAAACGACATTTGAATTTCGATGCGACAGGGAGTCGGATTCCAGTGGGTTATCCGAAACCCACATCGAATCGTAACGGTGAACCTTTGTGATTGATAAATTAACTTATCTGTGAATCTGTGAATGAATATAAGCGTTATAGATTATATCGCTTATCGAGATTGATATGTTTGAATCTGTGATGATTGATGATGTTGCACTATCGTGTAAAACCCCTGGACCACACTATACACACACAAATATGGATTTCGCGAGGAAATTGGTCGAGTCATAGATATTTGAATTTAATGAAATGGTTTTAAAAAATTGATTTTTTAAATTCAAATAATTTTGGAAATGGAATTGGGTTGAATTTGAAAAGACTTTTGAAAAGGAATTTTCAAATATAAAAGTTATTTTTGAATAACTTGATTTAGTTTTAAAATTTGAATTCAAAATTTGAAATTGAATTCTATATTGAGGATTTACGATGTAAAAAGGTTATCCAAACTATAAATGTGTTTATATGGGTTTTTAAACCATTTTAAAAGTATGGTTTTGTGAATTTGAACTTAACCCAAGTTTATATTTGAAAGGCCTTAACTCGTGCAAATATAATTGGGTTTTCCAAATCGGAAACAAGTGATTTCAAATAATAATAGCTTTTATATAAGGAAGGAATTTTCCAAATTATGATGAAAAGATTTCAAATTTGAAATAGAATGGCTTTGAAAGCTATAATTGAATTTTTGTGAAAGATGGTTGAACCCTATTTTGAAATTGAAGAGGATTTTTAAATGGTGTATCTTTTATATATAAAAGATTGAAACGGGAATTATTTTGAAAGTTATGAATGAATCTTTGGAAATTATTTTAAAAAAAGCTATGAAATGAGTCTTTGATTTAACGACCGGATGAGTTAATCCAATTTGAAATGGAATTGTTTTGAAAGGCTATGAATGAATCTTTGTCAAAGATTGGCGAACCTTGTTTTAAATTGATATGGGTCTTAAAGGTGAATCTTTTGTTTAAATGATTTAAGTGTGGAAATTGTTTAAACCATTGAAGGTTTTTGAATGAATCTTTTTGTTTAAAAGATTGGGAATGGTAATTTGTTTAAGCCATTTGAAAGAAAGGTTTTGTGTAATAAGTTGTGACTTAACTGAGATCCCATATCCATATGTTTATAAACATTACGCTCATTATTAGGTTTAGCCGGAAGAGGACCTTGTGTCATATAACCCATTCCGAATAATGATACGACATTATGGATAGCATTTGAAGACCAGTGGTGAAGACCGGGTATTTGCGAGAACGATAGGATGGCGTATCGATTGTCTCTTTACCGAGTAGCTACGGTATAGAGATTCCCTAAGTGATGGGAAGTCCGATCGGAATTGTGGATTCCCGGATTGCAAGGGTTTCTTTGGAAGGGCCTTCGGTTCTATTCGAACCCGAAACAGACTTGTATGGATGTGTGTCTGACATTACACTTTGAGATGTAAAACCGGTTTCTATCAAATCTGTGCAGTTAATGCGCTCGGTGGATTCATAGCGGTGGAGATGCAAAAATTCATAGCGGGGATACATCGAGGATATAGCGTGATATAGCAGATGGCTCTAAAATAGCATATAAAACTTGTATTTAATGTTTTTACAAATATATAGATGGTAAATAAATGAAAAAATATCATTCAACTGAATTATAATTAATACATAAATAGTTTTAAATTAAAACATGTGCGAATATGCTTTAAATAAACGTAAAATTGTTATATAACATAACTGAATTTAGTAGAATATTAGAGTATTTTCATTTCTGAAAATATATTAAAAATTAAATCAAATAAATTAGTTTCATAATTTTTATAATGTATAAATGCAATTTTTTAATTCATTTTATTAAAGAAGATATAGCGGGAATAACGGGATATAGCGAAAATAGCGGGGCTTAAAGCGGAAAGGCTATATTTTGGGGCTACATGAAAAAATCGTAGCGGTAGAAACCCGCTATGAGATATAGCGGGGTTATAGCGGGGTAATAGCGAGGCATTAACTACACAGTATCAAATACATTTCTGTTTGGTGGCGGAGAATTATTCTCTTAGCTTAACACCCTTCTCTGAGACGTACGAGCTCAGAAGTTATGTAATTGATGGTTATCAGTGATACATTCCCAATTCGGTAATGTGGCATACGAAGTGTTGTTGATCATTTGTTGATCGAAGCATGGCTTTGTGAAAAGCGTAGCTTTGTGGACGAGACTTCGTCGAACCTCACAACCCGGTTATGGTCGAAACAGGAATCGTGGCAGCAAGGTTATTTGGGGATAGCACCCCCTGAGGGTATGTCCATTTCCTTCTGGATTATAAGTGGTATCATGGTATGGAGCCCAGATACTTACTTAGTGGTTGCTGCAAACTTATTGCTTTGTGGTTGTCGGTTGAGAAGCGCTTCGGATATAGGTTGGTAACAACCGGGAGGTGGCATACTCGTGTCAGTTGTTACCTAGTTACAGAGGTAACCCGGCCTTGTGTAGCAGAGATCCGGTTAGGTTCTTGGGGACGTCCCTCCAGAGGCGTTCCGTTTTATATAGGAAGTTCCTTTGCTCGATCATTTGTTGGAAATCCAATCATCCAATACGCGCCTTGTACGATTTTCGTTGTAGAACCTGCCATCTAACATGGTAGCTAGAGTAGGCATACTATAATGGTACGTATGCTGGCTAAGATTAATATTATACTTTCATAAATGTTTTCCACTATGCACTAATAATAATATCAAAGAGGATTTTGCGTAGTAAGCATGTTTGACTATCATAAGGAGAAATCTCCCCCAAGTGTACGATTACATTGTGTGTGTGCCAGGAGGCCTTATGGTAGTTTCATTTTCCACAAAGCATTGCAGATTTCGAATTTAATTTCTTTTGTTTGTTTTAAAGATAAAACTGATTTTGTTTGCTCATACCAGTCCTATGACTGACCTGGAGTTCATTGTTCCCTTCCTAAACTCTGGGCGCCCACAATTTTCCACGCGGGCGGTCTAGATTTGGGTTTTTCAGATAGTAGACATAGATATCGATTTGGTAGCTTTTAGCTTTCTCTTTGGTATTCTTGGAGATCTTGGATATTGGAGTCTTTGGGTTCATGGACGAGAGTTTCTTAGCTTGGTGCAAGTTGATGGTGGTCCGAGCTATTTCTGGATTGGTGCTTTAGTGTTAAAGTTGTTGTTGCTGTTTGGAGTTTTTGGTTCTGCTGCTATATCATATTGTTATTCCGCTGTAGTATTGTTATCTTGTATCTCTGATATTGATTCATATTGTATCATTGTTGTATCGAATGTTGTATATTAATGATATTCATTTCTTTTTCTTCCGCTATGTTGTTATACTTGATGTGTTATAAGCTCCGGCACGATTCGAATTTCAATGATTGAATCTGCAGCATTCAAGTACAAGTGGAGTACGGATGTCGATTTTCGAATGCTGGAATTTGGACCGTGACATGTGCCCAAAATATGATTCTCAATTCACTGGTCGGGCATGCAACCTTTAACTTTGTTAGTGTGTTTCGTTATATTTATTTGGAGTTTACAAGTGCTTTTCGCTTAGGATATTTAATACGAAACACTATTTGATTTCTAAATTTTTATATTTTTTAATTTATTAGTTGTTTGTCCTTGAAACAAAATAGTAGATGTGTGGATGTTTATAACATGTTGTTTTGAAATATTTAACTTTTTCCTATGAAGAATGAAGATAGTGGACCTTATTTCTTAGCTGGAGTGAGGTAAACGTGGTTCTCGTTGATTAATTAATGCGAGCTATGCTGAAATTATTGTTTGCTATCTAAAAATCAAATTTCGTCAGTGTTTTATTCATATTTGTTCCTAATGTAAATATTCATCTTATTTGCAGGTGTGTGAAAGAAAAAGGATGCTGAAGTTGTGGTCTTCTTTTTAATGCAAACAACCAAATATGTACTTGTTTTTTGTTAAACTTTATTATTATTTTTTGGGGTGTGCTTAAAACATTTGCTATTACGTTTTGATTTATGTGGTTTATGCTATAAGATATTATGTGTATGAATATTTGATATGTTTAATGTAATGTTACGTTTCTATATTTATTATATTTTATGATTTTTGCGTTATTTAAATGATTTTATGTTTAAAATGATTATTATTGTGCATTTTGATATTGGTATTTAATACTGTAGTTTATGAATAGGATGCAGAAAATTTTTGAATTGTGAAACTAAACCATAGCACTTGAATACCGCTATAAATATTTAATAGCGCCGAACGACCGCTATTAAATCTGTCGGTATTACAAATGCATAACAGGGAAAGCGCTATGCTATTATAAAAAGTGCTATAAAAGAACATATCATAACTGAGTATAAGCGCTATTGTAGCTGAATCTTTATAGCGGCATATTGATGTTGTGATAAGTAAACATTTACAATAACGTGTCCATATACCGCACTCATAATACGCTATTTATATTTTTATAGCATATTATTAATGCTATCTTAGAAAATACAAAAGTATTTTGTGGCTAATAACGAATTTCATAGTGGACAAATAGAGTTATTAAAGTAATTAATAACACATAATTTATCGCTATAAAAATGTTTAAAATAGCGGATTATTAGCGCTATTATGTTATTACCTTTTATAGCGCTTATTATGTGCTATAAATTGTTCACTATTTTTAATAACATGTTATACAACGTTTATTAAACCGCTATTATAGGCTTTAATAGCATTTTTTTGGCGCTATCGAATGGTCTTTTTGTTGTAGTAAAACAAATAATTTGATATTAGAGGAACCAATCCGATACCAAGGATCGTACACAAGATGGGAATCACAGGATCACAAGACGATCTCAAGGATAGCAGCCATGACCAAATCGTTTGTATTATTCACACTATCTCAAATTTCCATATAGTTGTATTATTCACAAAAATTATATTTTTAAAGGCATGTTAATTACTCTTTTGAATCCATATTAAAATATAACCATTTTATTTGGAAACAAACTAAGTTTATATTTTTCAAAATCACATTTTCAAATTTCATGAATCGTATATTATTTATTTAATAAAACCATAATGCTTATATTCCAAATCCATAATCAATTTTATGCAAAAATAGATTAGATTTGTATTTCCAATATCATATTTCCAACTCCATAAATATTTACTAACCATGCTTAATATATAAAATAACTTGCTAAAAACCATTTTTAATATCCATTAACTTAATTTAGAAAAAAAATTAAGATTTTTAAATAAAAATAATTCTCTTTTGTATAATTACTTATATACGAATCTTATCAACTTACATCATTTAACTCAAATTTTGGGTCTAAATATCAGTAGTTACTTCCATTTAAATCTTATAATTTTACAAAACTTAAAAGATGAAAGTTGTAGAGAAAAGTATAGAATTTCGACTAAGAAAAAGATAATCAAATTTGGACTTGCGATTTAGAAGTTATGACCAAAATAATTTTAAGATTTAAATTTATTAACTCTGTCTTTCATCGAAAGGGTAGCGACAAAGAAACCAATTTTTGACCATTTAAACTTCAAAATTATGCAGAACTCAAAACATTAAAGTTATCGAACAAAGTCTAAGATTTCGAGCAGTTTTAGAATTATCAAATTCTGATAAGTAACTTAAAAGTTATGCCTAAAACAATTTCTGTGTTTCAGAGCTAAGATTAGAACACAGGACAGAGAGACACTATCTGATTCAAACTCAATTTTGACCCATAAAACAGCAAAATTTAAAAAAATAATCAAAAGAAAACTTGTAGATAACTGAAAAAGCTTTCTACCAAAAACAAGTGCATAATTTTCGATTATTTTACCCCATGATATGACTTTTTTACTGTAGTGATTTTCGTACTAAATTTCCAGCAACAATAACACAACAATCAACCAAGTTTTCAACCAAATTGCAAACAATTCAATCAACAATTATTCAAACAATTACGTGCATCAAACAAAGATTTAAAATAGTATGTGATTGATTAACTCACCTTTTCCCTTGTCATAGCTCTCTAGAACCCATAATACAATCATTTAAACAATTCCTAATTTATTATTAGCAAATAAAAAGAGAAAGGTTACAACCCTATATCAAAATAGAGATTAATCGATGATTTAATCATAAAGAAGATAGAGAAGATTACCAGAAGTTGTTTTCTACTAAAAATAGGCAAAAGCCCTTTTATTTGCATCTTTAATTTGGGAATTTGGAGTTTAGGGTTTATAAGAATAGGAGGAAGATGATTACCAGAATTTTGAAACAGAAAGAATGAGATAGAAGTAAATGTACAGAACTATTTCTCAAGTGAAAATTGGTTACTAACTAGAAATGGGCCAATGGGTGAAAACGTGGATCCACTAACAAAGGTGTCGCAAATTTCTTAAGAGAAGTAAAGTGTTACAAATTATTATTTCACTTATTTTACACTGGTTATTGTTTTACAAAATCACTAATTGGTTTCTCCAATTTACCAAAACCAAATTAACAAGGTAAAATTCCATTTTATTATTATAGAAATATTTTGTACAATTAATTACAACTTTTTGAAATACAAGTTATTCTTGTTATTTTTAATAAAAATAATAATTTATTAAGTACAAATTCTCATTTTAAAATAATAAATGACAATATTAACACTTAACTAAATTTACAACATTTTCCAAAGTTATCTTAAAATTAATTAAGATAAACAATTCAATTATTCAGAAAACTAGATTTAATTTCAAAGTAAAATTTCACAAATCACAATAAGAATTAAGTATCCCTAATTAGATTTAGTTAATCAGGTAACTAATAACAGGGTTTTTTACAGCCCGGATTTTGTTATATTAAACCGACTTAAATCCTATGGTCCAGACGCCTCCGAACCACCATAAATAAGAGGCTAGCCCCTTACTTTTATTTACAAGAAAATTGAAATGCTTGTGAAACTCCATCAGTCTTCTTCCTCAATTCTTTGTTAGATTCAAGATTCAAATTCTTGGGTCCTTGGGGAAAAGGTAATAAGTTTTACATACACGCAAGGTTTTCTATTTCTATTCTGCCCTAATCTCTGAATTTAGAACCTAATCTATATACAATTAAATTCTTTTATATTCCAAAATGAAGGAAACTAAAGAAGGAATTAAGTGAAGGCGTAAAACTTAATCCAACAAAAATTAGGAAACTATCTACGAGTGGAAATCTTAGTTTTTCACATTTTTATAATTTGCATAGTAAAATTTTGGATTTGTTTTATGCTTACGAAAATATGTATATGAAAATCTTGAATCTAAGACCCTAAAATTCGTAAAATAAAATGTTAATTATTGGATTAGTTGGAATCTCAATTGTTTTATGTTAATATGGTAGAATTTAATTTGTTATTTGCAATTTGAATAATTTATATTCTATTCAACTTCCACTTCCAATATTTATTGTTGAGATGAATGATTCCAAAAGAAAATTAGAAAATGATGTGCAAAGTATGGATTCTCTTATTTGTAGTTTGCACTGCCTATTTCCGTAAATTAGACAAATATGAATCCCTTTTTCACTTCAAGTTTGCATATGTAAAAGCTGAATAGAATATAAAGTGTTTGAATTGGATAGTTTTGTTTTCTTGAAAAAGTGATTCTTGAAAAAGTGGTGTTGATTCTATTATATTAATGTAAAAAAAGTTTGGTATTTTGATTCCATTTTTGAATATGTGTATGTATGTATATGCATATGTACATGTATATGTATATGTATATGTATATGTATATGTATATGTATATGTATATGTATATGTATATGTATATGTATATGTATATGTATATGTGTTGTATGTAGATCTATATATATATATATATATGTATGTATGTATATACATATATATGCAAGTTTATTTTGTGTGGCTAAGGACATTAGCTATTTTGTAAATTATTTTATGGAACCGAGGCTTGTATTAATATGGAAGTTTTGATATTTTAACGATTATGATAGGAAGAGAAAACCTTAGTATAGAAATATTTCTTTGTACACATGTAGAAATATTTAGTTAGCCTAAAATTTACGTTAAGCATAAATACATTAATTACATTAAAATAGTAACATATATGTCGTATCATCTAGAATTAGGATTAGACCCTGTAGAAAGGAAGTTAAGGGTAAGTAAGGAAATTAATCCATAATTAAAGGCGAAATAAGGAGCTTTCTTTATATGGCCTTAATGCATAATTGTGGGTGAGGTATGATATATATATATATAAATAGTATATATGGTAGTATATTCAGAGAGAGGAAATATGACTAAGTTATAAGGATGCGAGGTCCATTAAAAGCACACAGAAGTCTACCCAGCTAATCTGGCTACCGATAGTGTGACTTTGGGACTGATGTAGGATATCTCCTATAATAAGTACCCACGATGGACATGAGGTTAGTTTCAATTCTATAGGCTAAGTCTGCCCAGCTAATTTGACTACCAACACCTATAAATAGTTGGACTAATGTGAAACGTCATGATTTAGGTTACAGGTCATAAGATGGATATCCCAGTATGAGTTTGCTTCTGGGTTGGAGGTATAAAATGTTTGTTGTGGGTCTGCCTCCTTCCCGCTCAAGTAGTGTGATGATCAGGATTATATTTTAGGTGCAATAATGGGAAATCTCTGGAGGAGGTCCACTTCGGGGTTGAGATACTAAATGGTTATACCTCTTTTCAATAAAAGAAATATTAAAGGGCCTTATAGGATTTCTTATGATGTTATTTATGAGTACCAGAGAGGGGTACGCTTTGGGTTAGGTATTAAATGACGAGAATCTACCTAGAGTATATGTAGTAAGTGGCTCTGGTGCTTTCTCTCACATTGTTAGGGCAGGTTAGATGGGTTGTTATACCCCTTAGTTGTGTTGCATCCACATTAGAGTTGTAAAGTTGGATTGGAAAGGGTCCTTGGCCTACATTTAAAGGTACATTATGGAGCTGGACTAGAAAAGCCTTTGGCTTACAATAAAGGTATACTTAGTAGGATAAAGTATCAGGTGCGTAAGCTATATTACTTATCTAAATGATACTGTCCAAATACTATTATGGTAATACTTGAGATTTTCATTCATCAGACATCGTTGCTTTGACTCCCTCCTCATTATAACCCATAGTTAGGGGGAACAATGCTGATGAAGAAGATGAAGGCGGCGATAAAGACTTGTAGCAGTTTATTAATTTATCTATATTTTTGATGAATTCGGATGTTCCTTCAAACATGGTAATATTTTATTTTGAGATATTGTATTATGGATATTTTGGGACGATGTGTTTCTAAGATTTGGTTTCTATGACATAGGGAACCATTTTTGTTATTATATTTTATCGCTTCCGCTGTGAGATTCTTAAAGTACAAATAGATAGCTTTGTATACTGTTCATTGTATCAATTTTACCAACCAACATCTAGCTTTGGAATGGACCTAAGGTTCGATGAGAATTAATTCGATTAAAAATTAGGTCCGCTATGGAGTGGTTGTTATAGTTGGTGTCAGAGCTTAGGTTACCCGATTAGCGGGAATAGGTATACTTGAAAGTGTGTATTTGTTATTTTTGAAAGTATTTCTCAAAACCCTATCATATGCACACACACACTTTTATAAACATATGCAAACACAGCAGGAAAATTTTTATTTTAGCAAATAATACAATCTTAGGAAGTTGTGACTAAAAGCTCAAACCTACAGATAGTTGATCATGGCTAAAAATAACTGCATAGAGGCTGGGAAACCTACCACCCAAAAAATACCCACCATACGAGGTATGCCAGAATGGTTTGAGCAATACATAAGGCATGTAGGGATAAGTCCCTATTCCTCAACAACATGCACTAGCGGTACCAGTTGCTTCGCCCTTTGAAGTAGCATCTCATCCACTAGGCTTCCCAAAATGTGTAATGACTTTCAGAATATAGGAGGAAGGATATATACAGGGGATAAAGATTTTGTAGAAACCAAGGTTGGATTAACGACAATGAATGTATATTTTGGGAGCTAAGATGGGAAGATCGGATCAAGAAGTGGATGGTTGCATGTCATTTAAAGAGGGAGGCATTGGATTGGAGGACCATGGTAGTTAAAAAGAATGCAGATGAAGGATTACTTAGGCAAATTCAGGGTTCGCTTCAAGTCGCGATTCATG
Source organism: Allium cepa (assembly GCA_030765085.1). Classification (NCBI taxonomy): domain Eukaryota; kingdom Viridiplantae; phylum Streptophyta; class Magnoliopsida; order Asparagales; family Amaryllidaceae; genus Allium; species Allium cepa. Next base: position 419,069,063 of record CM060932.1, read on the forward strand.
TCCAAAGCTGAAGTAAGCTTGCAATTGGCGAAGTTTATATAATTAAGGTAAGGAGACTCTACAGTGAAGGAGTACATCAATAAGTTAATGGAAGTAGTTTAGTTTGGATTAGGTCTAATTGACACCCCAGCGAAGAAGGCTATGAAGTTTATTAAATGCCTAAATTCTCCACTTTGGGAGTTGCTTTTGACCCAAGTTCTCGTAGGTGCAACTTGTGAGATGATAGTCGAAATGGCCATGCTTTAGACAGTTAATATTAAGAAAAAGAAGAATGTAGGACAGACTGTAAAATTAATGTGGAGCGAATAAAGGGGATTCTAGGCTGACAAGAAAGCCAAAGAAAAGATCAAGAAAGGAGGAGTGGCATGTCATAGACGTTAGAAGATAGGGCACATTACTAAGGACTACAAGTGAGTTTGACGAGGTAGAATTCAAAAGGAGATGATATCGCTGCCATGAGGAAGGACGGTACAAGAATTAGTGCATGTAGCTAGCAAAGAAGGGACAAAGGGGTAAGCTTATGCCATCAAAGCTGTACTTCTCTCAAATGGACCCCCTCCTAAAGAAAAAGGAAAAGATACAGTGGAAGGTACAACTATTATCTCAGGAAATACTATTGTACTATATTTGACTCAAAAGCATCACATTCATTCATAGATAGAAATATAGCTAACCCCTTGAGATTAAAAACTAAGTTGTCACTAACCAAATAGTCGTATCAAATCCTATTGGAGGGTCGTCCCATCTTTCTTTGATTTTTAAAGAACTAGTAGTGGATATAGCAACTTTGATTTTACATGTAATGTATATGTTATGAGCATTGAAGGATATGGACTTATACTAGGGATGGATTGGTTACCTTACTACAGGGTTGTCTCAGATTTTGATAGGAGGATTGGTTGTTTAAGGAGTTGTAAGGGGTGAGATATTGATGTTTGTTGTGCACCCTAAAACAAAATTGAATTAATCTATTTATTTTCAGTTAGTTAAAAGATGATCTCTCATCTGTGCCCATAGTTCGAGACTTTTTAGATGTTTTTGAAGAAGTCTTAGGTCTCCTACTCCAAAAGGAGATCGAGCTTAGGATTGATTTGGAGGAGGACGCTAGACCTATCACGCTGCAATTAAAGCATATGGCCCCCAAAGAAAGGCGATAGTTGGATAAGAAAATTTTGAAGCTATTGCATAAAGGATTTATTCGTCGTAATACTTCATGATGGGGAGCACCTGTTGTCTTTGCCACTAAGATAGATGGATCTTTAATGCTATGTGTTACCATTGAGAGCTTAATAAGCTAACGAAGTAGAATATTTATCCCTTACCTAGGATAGATGACTTATTTGACTAGCTTGTTGGAGCCAAAATCTTTTCTCAATTGGACTTCGCCACTGGATTCCACCAACCGAGAATAGCTAAGGATAGCAAACCTAAGACGCTTTTCGCACTTCAAACGGACTGTATGAATGGGAAGTAATGCCTTTTGGGTTGACATGTGGCTCTACATACTTTGTAGATTTAATGAGTAGTGTCTTTAGAAGGGAATTAAATAAGTTCATCGTACTGTTCGTAGATGATATTATAGTATTCTCTAAAAGTGAAAGTAAGCATGAAAATCACTTAAGGGAGATACTAAGGATTTTGAGAAGGCATCAGCTAAAAGCCAAATTCTCAAAATGCCATTTTTGGAAGAAGGAGGTGAGATTTCTCAGTTATATTATCTTTGAGAAGGGATTTTCCGTTGATCCTTCAAAAGGTGGAAGTTATTAAAGACTAGAAGATTTCGAAGAACACCACGAAAGTTAGAAATTTTCTTGGGTTGGTAGGTTACTATGGGAAATTCATCAAGTACTTTGCAAAGATAGCAGTTCCACTAACTCTCTTAACCAAGAAAAAATTAGTTTTTTGCATAGGATAAGAAATGCATGGTAGCATTTGAGAAGCTGAAGGAGTTGTTGACTAGTGTGTCGGTGCTTACTATTTGGGATGGGACGAGGCCTTTCGTTGTTTACACTAATACATTTAGTATGGGGCTAGGAGCTATTCTTATGCAAGAAGACAAAGTGATAACCTATGCAACCAAATAGTTAAAGGACCATGAGAAAAGGCAACCCACTCACGACTTAGAGTTAACAACTATCATTTTTGCTTTGAAGATGTGGAGGCACTATCTTTTGGGAGAAACGTTTGAGTTATTCGCCACCCACAAGTCCCCTAAATACATGTTTTCCCAAAAAGATTTGAATCTTAGGCAGCAGAGGTAGGCGGGGTTTATAGCATCATTTGACTTTGAAATATAAAATACCCCCGGAAAAGGGAATGTTGTTGCCGATACCCTTAGCCGGAGGCATGCTACTCTTAGTGCTATACATGAGTGGAGGCAGTTGGAGTTCCTCTTGAATTACAATTTATAACCGCCATTAGAACTCACTCTAGGTTATCTTGAGGCTAATGGAAGTAAAGCCAGCATTGATGGACCGCATCGGGTAAGAACATAATAAAGATGCAATAATGGTAGATATTTTGGGTAAGCTAATTAGAGAGGAATATTTCCCCATGTCGGTAAGTACGTGGTTGACAAGAAAGGATGCCTAAGGAGAGATGGATGCCTATGTGTTCCAACGGTGAAGGACGTTTTGGAGGAAGTACTGGTTGAGTATCACCATTCTAGGATGCTTATCCACATCGGTGGAGATAAAATGTTTAAGAATATGAAGTGGATTTTCTATTGCCCGGGAATGTAGAAAAGGGTAGCGAGTATGTCTCTATGTGTTTATGTGCCAGAAGATAAATGCGAAACATGGAAATCCTTGAGGAATGTTATTACCAACTTAGAAGTGGAAGCATATATCAATGGACTTTATGGATGGATTGCCTAGGGGTAAAAAGGGCGATGAGGCTATTTGGGTTATAATAGATCAGCTCACTAAAAGTAGCCACTTTATTCCTATAAAGAGTAATAGGAGTGCAGAATCTTTGGTGTAAAATTATATTAAAGAAGTGGTATAATTGCATGGGGTTCCGATCAGCATTGTTAGTGATAGAGACCGCTTATTCACTAATGAATTTTGGAGGAGTTTGCGGTAAGCTTTGGAAACGAATTTGAATCTCAGCATCGCTTACCACCCACAAACTAACAGTCAAACAGAAATTTTGAATAGGATTTTGAAATTTTTATTAAGAGCTTGCATCGTTGATTTTGGGGGACAGTAGGAGGAGTTCCCATTGGTAGAGTTTGCATACAATAATAGTTACCAAGCGACGATTGGCATGACAACCTTTAGAGCCTTATACAAGAGGCCATGCAAGTCACCTGATTTTTGGTGGAAATTACTAACAAAATTTGACTTCGGTTGGATTCGATCTACAAGACCTCAGAAAAGGTAAAGAATATTAGGAGGTGTTTGAAGGCTGCATAGGACCATCGGAAGTTCCATGCTGATAGGCAAAGGAAAAGGTTGGAATTTTTGGTTGGGGATATGGTATTTGTTAAGGTTTCCCCTCTTAGGAAGGTTATGAGGTTTAGGACATCGAGGAAGTTAGCGTCGAGGTTGGTTTCGCCTTTCCCGATTTTGAAATGGGTGGAGAAACTTGCATATCAAGCAGAGCTTTCGGATAACTTATAGGAGCCCATGACATTTTCCAAGTGCCGCATTTGAGGAAATGTCTACATGACATTGATACTATAGTAAAGCCTGATCGGCTTGCAGATGAGGAGACAAAGCCGATAGCACCTCATGCCACTGCATGCATAGTGAAGCATGGAGTTAGGAATCTTCATAAAAAAGAAATTAGGCTGGTGCAAGTGTAATAGGGAGATAATACAACGGAAAGCACATGGGAAATCGAAGAGAAGATGAAGGCTTCTCATACCGAGCATTTCTATGGTAAACTTTCTCTCTTCAAAATTCAGTATTGTATAGGTTTTGGTTGCATTGTGGTTGCTAAATTGGATGGTAGACGTGGTTGTCATACTTTTTACTATTGTTTTTACACTCGTATAGAATTTTATGCATAATTAGGATGGTTGCATACATGTCTATATGACACAATCCTGCATTCACGCTAGAAATGAGCTCAAATATAGTATGTTTCATACATAATCATATTACATTTTTGGTTGAGTAGATGGTTATGTAGATAACTTGGTTATATAACATAGTTGTAAATTGCGCGTTACACTATCTGTCCCTTAGGGATTACGGGGATGAAATCCTTTTTAAGGTAAAGGACAATATAACACCCGTAAAAATTTAATAGGAAATTAATTAATAAATAATAAGGCTAAGAATGATAATTTCACAAATGTTGGAATTCGACCATGAAAGCTATACCGTTATGTTCGTGGCAATTTCTTGATCAACATTCATACATAAAGTTTTGCAACAATCTCAAACGGAAAAGTTATTAATGTTTGAAGCTTTCAAATTTAAAATAACTCAAACGAATTTGAATTTAAAAATAAACTAACGTTATTGTTTGAAATTAAAATGGAAATATATTTTTTAACATTAAGGGAAACTTAACGTTTATGGAAAATGATAAAATTAAGGATTCACGGTCAAAGTTAAAAACTAACGCTAATAATAAAAGGAATGAAAAAAAATTGGCCTAAAGAAGAAGGACGATTTGCCACCTCTACTGGATCGGTCGACTGGTTAAGTTATGGTGGTTAAGGTTCATCATGGCCAAGAATGACCCAGATTTCGTTATATAAACCAACTTAAAACCATAGTCCAGATGCATCGAAACCACTATAAATAAAAGGCTAGCCCCATTACATTTATTTACAAGAAAATTGGAAAGCTAGCAAACTCCATTAGTCTTCTTCCTCAAGTATTCATTAGATTCAAGGTTTAAATCCTAGGGAAAAAGGTAATAAGTTATATATATACACATATACATGTTTTTCAATTTAATTTCTACCCTAGTCTTTGAATTCTGAATCTAATTTATATACAATTGAATTATTCTATATTCCAAAAGAAGGAAACTAAAGGAGTAATTAGGCGAAGGCTTAAAACCCAATCCAAAGGAAATTAAGGAAACTATCTATGAGTGGAAACTTAGTTTATCACATTTTAATAACTTGTGTAGTAAAATTTTGGATTTGAAGTCTTGGGAAATTTTGTATATGAAAACCTTAAATCTAAAACCCCAAAATTCACCCAAAATGTCAATCTTAAATTAGTTGGAATCTCAATTGTTTTATGTTAATATAATATAATATAATTATTTGTTTGCAATTTGAATAATTTATCTTCTATTCAACTTCTACTTCTAAATTCTATTGTTGTGATGACTGATTCTAAAAGAAATAAAATAAAATTAGGAAATGGTGTGCTAGGTATGGATTTTCTTATTTGTAATTTGCATCGCCTATCTCCATATCAACAAATATTAATCCCTTTTTCACTTCAAGTTTATATATGTAAAAGCTAATAGAATATAAAGGGTTTTAGTTGTAAAGTTTTGTTTTCTTGAAATAGAGGCGTTGATTTTATTATATTGATGTAAAACTATGTAGTAAAAGCACTTAGCGATTCCATAGCGGTAGAGATGCAAGAAGTTATAGCATGATAAAGCAAGGAGATAACGAAAAATAGTAGAGGTGCCAAAAGCTACGTTAGATATAAAACCAAATATTTAAAGTTAATTTATTCTCATTCTCACATCATTCGTGTAGGAAAAGGAAATGTTGTTTAGTCTTATATAACAAAACCGAAGAATATCATGATTATACAAACTAGATTTGGTAATTGCAATAAATTTCAAACTTATACCGAGCATTTATGCCTTAAAATTGGGTCTTTACCCTAATTTTGCTGATTTGATTTAAAAGAAAACTAGTTAAATCAAAAAAAAATATTAATGTTGCTAAAGCGGGTACTAAAAAGCCTTGATTTGGTGAGTATAGTAGAAAATAGCATGGGTTAAAGTGGATATACTGTTTAATAGCACTAAATTAAAATAGTGTAGCGGTCAAAGAGCGCTATGCGCTACAAAAGAGACATTGCGGGGCTTTAACTACACAGATGTAAAATAAATTTAGTATTTTGATTCAATTTTTGAATATTTATATATGTATGTATGTATATACGTACGTATACGTACGTGTGTGTGTATACAAGTCTGTTTTATCTATCTAAGGATATTAGCTATTTTATTAATTATTGTATGAAACTGAGGCTTGTATGAATATGAAAGTTTTGACATTTTAATAATTAGTATAGGAAGCGTAAACCTTAGAATAAAAATAGTTTTTTATACATGCTTAGGAATATTTAGTTAGCCTCAAAATTTATGTGAAGTATAAATATATTAATAACATATAAATATTAAAGTATAAATCGTATCATATAGAATAAATACGTTAATAAATAGTACTAGACCCTATAGGAAGGAAGTTAAGGTTATGTATGGAAATTAATCCTTAATTAAAGGCTAAATGAGGAGCTTTCCTTATATGGCCTTAATGTGAAATTGGGGGTGAGGTATAATATATATAGTATATACATGGTATTTTATTTGGAGAGCAGAAATACGACTAAGTTATAGGGATGTGATATCGGTTAAAAGCATACAGAAGTCTACCCAACTAATCTAGTTACCAGTAATGTGACTTTGCGACTGATGTGAGACATCACCTATAATAAATACCTATGGTTGACATGAGATTACTCATAATTCTGTAGGGTAATCCTACACAGCTAATCTGGCAAATGACACCTACGAATAGCCAGACTAATGCGAGACATCACGGTTTGGGTTATGAATCATTAGACGGATATTCCAATACAGTCCTGCTTCTAGGTTTGAGGAATTAAAGGGCTGTTGTAGGATCCACCTCCTTCCCACTCAAGAATTATTAATTAGTCAGGATTAACTTTTTGATGTGGTGGTGAGAACTCCTTGGAGGAGGTCCACTTCGGGGTTGAGGTATTAAGTGACTATTGTAGGGTTTGTACGGTCCAACTCTTTCCCATAAAAGAAATATTAAGTGGCCTTATGGGATTTCTTACAAGGTCGGTAAGGAAGTACCGAAGAAGTGTCCGCCTTGCATTTAGGTACTAAATGACGGAGATCTGCCTAGGGTATAGGTATTAAATGGTCAAAGTCAGCCTAATTCCCATCAAAGAGGTATTAAGTGGCTGAGGTGCTTTTTCTTGCATCGTTAAGTCATGATTGACAAAGATGGGTCGTTAGACCCCGTAGTTGCATTTCTCTCTGTTAGAGTTATAAAGTTAGACTAGAAGGGCCTATGGCCTACAGTTAAAGGTAGGTTATGGAGCTAGACTAGAAAAGACTTTGGCTTAGTGGAGGTATACTCAGTACGATAAAGTATATGACGCGTAGGACATATATTTATCTAAATGATACTGCCAAAATTCTATTATAGTAAGACTTGAGATTTTCATTCACCAAACATAGTTGTTTTGACTTCCTTCTCACTACAACCAATATGTTAGGGGAAACGATGTTCATGGAGAAGATGAAGGAGGCGGTGAAGACTCGTGGTTGTTTAGTTACTTATCTATGTTTTTAATGCATTCAGATGTACCAAGGTTTCAGACATGTTGATGTTTTATTTTGAGAAATTATATTATGGATATATTGGGATGTTGCATTTCTAAGGTTTGGCTTTTATGATATGGGTACTTAGTTTTTTCTTATTATATTTTATCCCTTCCACTGTGAGATTCTGAAAGCATTGATAGAGAGCTTTGTATGTTGTTCATTGTATCAATTTGACCGACCAACAACCAGCTTTGCAATGGACCTAAGGTTCGATAGGCTTTTATTGGTTTGAAAATTAGGTCCATTCAGAAAAGAGTTGTTACAAACCCTTAATTTAAGTTTTTTTTTGTGTGTGTGTGTATGTGTTTGTGATGCCTATGTTATGAATATGAATGTTATGACATACTAAATATATTGAATCAATTAAGAAACAAATTATAAATAAATTTATATTAAACTTTAATAGCAAATTAATACTTTAATTGAAAATTTTAAATTAGAATATCAAAACCTCTTTTGTTAATCAAAATCCTAAATTTGATTTAGCATAAACAAATATTATTTACATAAAAACAAATTAAAGATCTTGTGTAAATTAATAAAGGATTTTTTTAGATTCACCATTTTAATCCCATTAGTAGTGTACCCGCTCCAGCACATGTGAGATTGAAGCTAAGTAATGCAGCCTCTGGATCCTATGTAATCCACCAACAAAAAAGATAAACATAAGAGTAACTCAATATACAAAGGGACCTACACATCAATGCGTTCGACATATGTGTAGTGTACTGATATGCATTAATGGAGCAACGAACTGCTAATTCTTCTACATCACTGTAATACCCTGAAAAATTGTGTATAATTTTGATAAAATATTTAAATTACGAAATCATTAAAAATATTAGATTTGTTGGCTTAATTAAATAAATAAATTATAAAGAGGGGCAAAATGATAATTTTACAAACGATTGGAATTGAAGACAAAACCAGCGTCATTGCGACCATCTTTTTTTACCGAGTCATGCGGTATTTTTGTTCGTTTCATTTGGAGTCCATATGAGAGAGTTATGGATGAAAGAGTAATCGGGTTGAGCGGACGCCAAATGGGTTGAGCTTGAAATTTGAATTTGAAACGGTTAGAAGGTTTCCCTCCTTAAGTTATAATAGAAAGTACGTTACTTCCCATTTCAAAAGTAACTTCGTATTCTTTCTTCTTCCTCCAAAATTTATGTAACCACTTCATTAAAATCAAAATAACTTTCTAAAATCTTAACTGATTTTGTAACGACCCTGGATTTTGGCCCTATTTATTTTAATAAATAGTCAAATCAATTTAAATAAAATGTATGCTTAATCATTTGAAAAGGATGTGATTTTGAAAATAATTGCCATTGTTTATGTAAATGGTATTTTTAAAGAAATTGATTTGGAAGTGTAATAAATTATCTCAATAATATTCATAATAAAATTTGTCTTTTGTGATTAAATTAAAATATCTTACTTTGTTTATATTTGGTAAGTATACATATGAATGATAATGTTTGAAATAAAATTAAAATATAAATATGAAATATAAGTCAAACTTATGCATATAATTTAAATAAAATACAAATGGAGATAAATAAGTATAAATGTAAATAAATCATATTATTCATAATTTAAAGATTTATAGTGAAATACAAATAAAATAAATATAAAGAAGGAATAAACTCACGAATCTAATTTAAATATGGACAGTTAAATTATAAATATAAGTATATTAAGTATAACACATGAATATAACTAAATTAAGAATAAAGTATAGAGTAAAAAGTATAAAATAAAATAACATAAATAAATAAGCTTACAACATAAACTGTTACTTTGAGAGTGTAAAATAAAATAAGCATAACGTATAAAATAATGAAACAAATTAACTTCAAATACACAAGCCTTAGACCTACTTGCAAGTATACTAATCAATTTCATATAAAATATTTAATGACAGAGAAAATATAACATAGCAAACATGATAACTATGTAAATATGTTAGTAATTATGCAAACAAATTAAGGAACAAAACAAATATAAACAAATGAATGGCTTCATATGCAAGCTTTGTTAGCCTGCAAGTGTAAAGGAACAAAATCTGCAAGTGTCAAAATAAGCTTGTCAGCAAAGCATTAGAAGATAAACTGTATATGCGCAGTACAAAACAATAGTATACGAATGTTATATACAGCTAAACATAATGAGTGTGTAAACCTGTTTAGGAAGCAACCATTTAATGCTCAGCCTCCATTTGTGTCAAGTCAAGATATTTGTAAACCTGCTCAATATAGAAATTTATTGTCCAGTTAAAGCCTCCCCATCATGTTCTCTACTTATATGTATCTATTATGCTACTTCTACCTCGTATAACAAAAAGAAAAAAAAATGAAAACCAGAAGAAGCTAAAATAAGAAAACAGAGAAAAACATATGCAAATCAAAAAGAAGAAGGCAGATTCATGAACAATGTTACAGACAGTTTTGAAACTGCAGTGTTCAAGACATCAAAAGGGTTTTATATTCAACTATTATTCGAGGAGAGTAAACATCAATCTTAAGTTTTAAGTTTAAAAAAAAATTAGTAAAGATAATGCATTTATTATGTGGTATTGTATCTTGTTGGTCTGGAATATGATTCTGTGTGATGCTCTGTATATTACAGTTTGTACATTCTCATCAAACTCAAATTTATTCTCATGAAATTATGAAAAGCTTAGAGTTTTAATGTTTCAAACAAGATGTTTAAAACTAAACCAAGATTTTTTCTAAGCATATTGCAAACACAGTAACCCTGAAACCATGTTTACAGTAAACTAGTAAGAAAATGTTATAAATTCAACTGATGAAATAAATTAATTCAAGTTTATAATTTGAAATATAACTGGAACTCATGATTTTTGAAACAAAAATGACGTCTTTTACTTAAGTATTTCACGAGAATTTCGATGTTGAATGAAATTTGAAATTTTATCAAATTCACGAATTTGATCCAATATAAAGTGTTGCAATTCTTACTGAGGCAAGAGTAAGGGATAGTGGACTTAGGAAAAATATTCAAAAAAATTTCCATTGCATAGAAATTGTATACGAGATCAAATTAGGGTTTACAGTGCATTTTTGGTACCTGACAGTAAAGTATGAAATTCGTCTCGTACCTATGATCGAGTGATTCATGGCTTAGTGGGTAGGTTGCTGGGGACGTTGACGAGGTGTAGACGAGTTTGCATCATCTCTGATGGCCTGCGCTTTGGTGGCGAGGCATTTGTTTGCCGTGGGGAAGAATGCTTTCTTTCGTTCGTTCTGCATTTTTTTGAATTTGAAGTATGGGTATTTTTTCAACTATGGTTTTCTCATATTCATGCTATTTAAGATTTGCCTGAAGCGTTGGATGATTACCAGAGCCACGAACGGCGTTGTACACGTGTACAAGCACGGCGGCGTGTCAGCGTGTGCAAGGTGGGGGCGCTGTCTCGAGTCGTTCTCGAGAATTTGGGTTATTCGTTTCGGGTTTTCTTGTGAGTTGGGTGCGAGAATGGTAGTTGGTTATTCTTTAATTAAGTTTTAAATTAAGCTTGTTGTAAATCAAAATGAAGACGAAGATGGAATTCGCGTTACTGGGTTGGGAAACTCGGGTGAAGGAGCGAATGACTCGAAGCAGTGAGTGGGTGTGTCAGGGGAGAGCTCGGGTTTTTGTACTTGAGTATAGGCTGTTTATAAAATTTGTTAATAAGTATGGGATTCAGTAAGGTATCACAGTGAAAAAAAAAATACTGTTCAAAGTTTCAGTTTAAATTTAATCCAAGTATTAATTAGCCTAGTTAAGAATTAACATTAGTTTTTAACTCATGATTAACTATTTGAATTATCAAATTATTTTGTTTAAGCCTAACCATGTTTTAAAATCTTGGTAATAAATTAAGTGAATTAACAAATAATGTTTGAGTTAGTAATATAATTGATATCAAGTTTAAGAAAACTCGAATGTTAATTAAGTAAATAATCGATAGTGGTTGATTGAATTCAAAAGTAATTAAGAGTAATTACTTTGTAATTTTAATTAGTAATGTATTATAAATAATAAGTGAAATTGTAATTAATCACTTAATTAATTAATAAACGAGTAACAGTTAATTAATCAAGTGATTTAATTAAGAATTGAAAAATGATTAATGAAGCAATTAGCAATAAATAAACAAGTGATTAAGTTCTATTTAGGCCGAAGAGTAGTGATTAAGAAATAATTACTTAAGTTATTAAAATTAGATAAGTTGAGTAAGAAAGTAATTAGTTAAATAATGTGAATAAAATATTTAAGTAATAAAGCAATTAAGACACATATATATACTAATTAAGAAATGATTGGTTGATTAAATAATTTGAAGGGAAGTAAGTGATTAAACAGAGTTAAGAGATTAACTCTCAAGTAATTAAGTAATTGATAATTACGTTCTATAAGTTAATAATTAAAGTTATTAATTAATAATTAGGAGTAATTAACTAAATAATTAAGATATAATTATTAATTAAGAGTTAATTATTAATTAAATAATTTGAAATGGATTAAGTAATGAGTTATTAATCAATGATTAATCTATCAGGATTAAGAGGTTAATCCTCAAGTAATTAATTCGATTTAATTGGTTAAATTGAGAATTAAAGATGATTGCTTATGGATGTTGTATGTGTTGTATATTTGCTTGTGATGTTTATTGATGATATTATGTGATGCTCTCTGATATGCTTTAATATATCCATGGCAATTGTATATGATTCATCTGTGATAAATGTTATGTTAATTCAATTGTTGAATTTAAGTATTAAATTGTTTAAGTTAATTAGACAACTTGGCCTTTAAAATGGCGTTTGGATTTCGATGAGACCGGGATCGGGTATCCAATTGATATTCCGAAAACCACATCGATCCAAATTAAACGTTAGGTCGTGAATTCTCAAGTGAAGATCAAGACGGTTCTTTCAGAATGCAAGGATTATCGTCGTTGACTCTGAGGGTGATTCCAAAATGAGTGTAACGGGATAATGCCTTCGGTTTCGTTCGAACCCGGAACGAACTTGTATGGATTGAATGCTTTCAGCACATCGTCAGGCGGACGATGAGCATTCTAAGATATTTGTCCTATAAAGGTAATCGCAGCCTCAAGCCTCATCAACCGGGAATGGCTAAAACATGGGAGGTGCAGCAAGGTTAGGTGGGTCATGCCCAAGCAGGACGAGATATACCCCTGTCTAGATGTCCCTTTATTTCGGCTGTGTGGGCGGTTGGAATTGCGCACCAACTGCGGGGTTATCTTGTTCGGGACTGTTCAGTAAGGAATGGTTCCGGCCTTGTGTTGCAGGGGAGTTAGGGTGGCTCCTCGGTACTGTGATCTAGACCACGTACTGTGACGGGCGGTACCCCAGTAGCCCTGCCATTGTATGGGATCCAATTTCCAATAAGCGCCGTACGTTTTGATTGTGCCCAACTATGTTGAAATGTGAGATGTAAGCATTTCAGCTATTTCTGTATTTTACTTGAAAACCCTAGACACTATTATAATATCACTGGATTTCCTATAAAATGTTTTGGTTAGCGTAAGGTAAAAACTTTTCCGTATTTATTTGTGGGGAGTCTTACGTGATACCTTTGTTTTTAAATGGTTTTCAAAGTTAAACAATTTAACCGTTTACTCATACCAGACCCATGTCTGACCCGGAGTTTATTTTTGTTTTCATAAACTTTCGGGTACCCAAATTTTTACGAGTAGCCAAGGGATTCAGGTTGGCTTTGACGACTTCTGGAGGAGCAATGGAGCAGAAGGCTTCAGCGTTGTAGATATCTATCTAGTTCCGCTGTGATAGTTGATGTATATTGTATCTCTGATGTATATAGTGACAGATGTATGTATGATTGTCATGTGTATTGATATTGTATAACTCTGATATATGTAAATCTATGTAATAGATATGTGATATATTATATGTTGTTCCGTTCCGCTGTGAGATTCTAATGTTTTGTTTCTTTCTTTTCTATCCTTTTCTATTTCTATCCCTTTCTTTCTTAATGATGATGCGTCTTTCTGGTAGTGAGAAGGGCGGGTCATCACACCTGGTATCAGAGCGCTAGGTTGAGTGAGTACCTAGGCTCTTAAGTGATTTCTTTCTTGAGAGAGCGTATTTGTAATTTTGATATATATTTATATATTTATTTATTTATTTCTACATATTTATTGGGTTACCCGTTCGGGTTTTCCAATATAAGTTATAAAGGTAGGTAAGATAGTGGTGTGTGAAACACGACTACCGATGGTTGGAGTTTTGAATATTTGTAGTTGAAGTGTATCGGTCGAGACTGAAGACCTATTATCGTCTCGAGTGAACTTCGGGTGATGTGAGGATTTCATTGTTGGAGTGTAATTTTGGATGAACTTGAGTTTGGATCTATTGGATGGACATGACCAAGTCATGATATCTTGATATCTCAGGGTGTAGTAGCTGCGTAATGAGACTCGGTAAGTTTGGATGTCTCCGAAGATGTTTCTTTGGAACTAGTTAAGGAAGTATGTCCGTTTCGGAATTGTGACTAAGTTCAGTAGGGTAATTTTATTTGAATGAAGCCCGAGTTTCTCGAAGAGCTTTGAATGGAAGTCTTTGGTCATCGAGGTTAACCCTATAGCCTGAAGCGTTCTGTGTGCTGTCGAGAAGGTTTGTTGATTTGCAGTTTTCTTGAGGTGATTTCAGATGTAGCAGAGTGGATTGATCCGAACAGTATATGACTGTTCTGGATTGTGAAGGGAGAACAAACTTATTTGGGTAGAATTACCAGGATGTTGTACGACAATTCTGGAATTCATTTGAGTAGACTTTTATTGGAGTTGGGACTTCTCAAGAGAGGTTTAAGTTATTGCTGTGATCCAAATTGGAAGAGAGATAGGGTTTCGTGTTGATTTGATTCCAAGGTAGTGCTAGTGATTCAGTCTAGTCGGAGAATGGCTCCGAGAAGGAAGTAGAGTTAGTTGAGCAGATTTAGGATCGATAAGAGTATGAATAAGTATGTTTATGTATATTCTAAGTTTGAAGAGGAGCTCAAGCTACATTTGAAGATAGTGTTGGAGACACTGAAGAGGCGTGTTTTGAAGGAGAGTTCTTTTAGTGCCATTTTTGGAAATCGGAAGTTATTTTTGAGGCACATTATATTGGGTGAAAATATCTCTTTAGACCCAGCGAAGGGAGAATCTATTCTAAGAGTGGAAGACGAGGCTAACCAGAGCTCCAGTGATTGTTATTCCGAAAGTGAAGGGCAGCTTTGGAATTTATAAGGATGCTCGTATAATTGGTTTGGGAAGTAGTGTTGATGCAAGATAGAAGAGTAACTGCGTATGTGTGTTAGTAATTGAAGCAACATGAAGGGAACTACGCTACGCATGACCTTGAGTTGTTAGCCTTTGTGTTTGTTTTGAAGATTTGGAGGCACTATCTGTTGGAAGAGAAGTTGGGTTATTAACGGATCACAAACCATTAGAATATCTTTTCTCTCTAAGGGAATGTTAATCTGAGGCAGCAGTGGTGAGTTGAATTTCTGACATCATATGATATAGATATGCTGTATACCCAGGATAAGCGAATGTTGTGGATGATGCTCTTAGTAGGAATGCGGTATTGTTCTTTTAGAAGCTGTTTCTTCTCTCCAGGGCAGAATCATAAGTAAGCTAAGGGAGGATCGATCTTTTAAGGAATTGATTCTTAAACTAAGGATGGAAGGTGTTCAGATTGTAAGTGGATGATCAAGGTGCCTAAAGGATTAGTGGCCGTTTGTGTGCTTGATATAGATGAATTGAGGCAATAAGTTTTAGCTAAATGACATCACTCCAGACTGAATATTCACCCAGAATCTTTAAGGTGTATAAAGATATGAGGGGAATTTTCTGGAGACCGAGAATGGAAAGGATCGTAGTTGCTTTCGTTTATAGTTGTACTTTATATCAGTTAGTTAAGGTGATTATGAGAAGCTGTCCAGGATTATTGCAATCTTTAGAAAATCTCAGATGAAAGTGGGCGATGATTTTGATGGATTTCATCGACGGTTTGCCAAGAAACGAGAAGAAACGATGGAATATGGATTATTGTGAATCGGTTAACTAAGAATGCTCATTCTATACTGATTAGATAACTCGGACTACAGTTTCTGGTCAAAATTCTCTTGAAGAGAATAATAAAAAATTTTGGTGTTCCTGTTAGCATAATAAATGATTGTGACCCTATATTTCACCAGCAAATTTCTGGAAGGTTCTACAATTGACTTTGGGATCGAGTTAGAAATTTAGTATAGCCTATTATCCTTGGAAGAACAGAGAGACTGAACCGTATTCTAGAGGATATGCGGTAAGTTTGAGGTTTGGATTTTGGTAGATTGTGGAAGACTATCTTGTGTTTGGACCAAGTTTTGTTTTGTGAAGTTTCTGATAAGATTAGGCTTATCAAAGGATAAGATGAGAGCTTCTCAAGACTGTAGAAGAAGTACGCAGATGAGGAGGAGACAATTGGAATTTGAGTTTGGAATTTGTTTTGACCAAAGTTTCCCTATTAAAAAGGAACTATTAGATTCGGAAGGCGGGAAAACTTGACTCGAGATATATTGGACTATTTCAGATATTGGCAAAGATTGGAACTGTAGCTTGCAGAGTCGAATTGTCAGAAAAGATGTCTGGAATACATAGTGTATTCTGTGTGACCCATTTAAAGAAATTTGTTCTTGATTCAGTATTAGTTGTAGAATTAATAGTACAGGAAGACTTGGAAGATGAGCCGAATGCGATTGTGGATAGAAATTCAGTTTGGATTGTTAGTTAAGGTGAGAGGCAACTCAGGAGTATAGTAGTGTAGCTTGTCATGGTGTAGTGGAGCGAGGATTCCAGGGATTACACCCAGGAAACTCTATATAGTTTAGAAACCTTATCTAGATTTGTGTCTGGATGGCTAGCGATGTTTGTTAGGATAAATGTTGGTTGTTTGCTAATATATGAATGATATGTATGTTTGAATGGTTGATATGACAACTTTTAAATTATCTTTGTTTTAAATTTCGGGGACGAAATTCTTTTAAGGGGGGAGGAATGTAACGACCATGGATTTTGGCCCTATTTATTTTAATAAATAGTCAAATCAATTTAAATAAAATGTATACTTAATCATTTGAAAAGGATGTGATTTTGAAAATAATTGCCATTGTTTATGTAAATGGTATTTTTAAAGAAATTGATTTGGAAGTGTAATAAATTATCTCAATAATATTCATAATAAAATTTGTCTTTTGTGATTAAATTAAAATATCTTACTTTGTTTATATTTGGTAAGTATACATATGAATGATAATGTTTGAAATAAAATTAAAATATAAATATGAAATATAAGTCAAACTTATGCATATAATTTAAATAAAATACAAATGGAGATAAATAAGTATAAATGTAAATAAATCATATTATTCATAATTTAAAGATTTATAGTGAAATACAAATAAAATAAATATAAAGAAGGAATAAACTCACGAATCTAATTTAAATATGGACGGTTAAATTATAAATATAAGTATATTAAGTATAACACATGAATATAACTAAATTAAGAATAAAGTATAGAGTAAAAAGTATAAAATAAAATAACATAAATAAACAAGCTTACAACATAAACTGTTACTTTGAGAGTGTAAAATAAAATAAGCATAACGTATAAAATAATGAAACAAATTAACTTCAAATACACAAGCCTTAGACCTACTTGCAAGTATACTAATCAATTTCATATAAAATATTTAATGACAAAGAAAATACAACATATCAAACATGATAACTATGTAAATATGTTAGTAATTATGCAAACAAATTAAGGAACAAAACAAATATAAACAAATGAATGGCTTCATATGCAAGCTTTGTTAGCCTGCAAGTGTAAAGGAACAAAATCTGCAAGTGTCAAAATAAGCTTGTCAGCAAAGCATTAGAAGATAAACTGTATATGCGCAGTACAAAACAATAGTATACGAATGTTATATACAGCTAAACATAATGAGTGTGTAAACCTGTTTAGGAAGCAACCATTTAATGCTCAGCCTCCATTTGTGTCAAGTCAAGATATTTGTAAACCTGCTCAATCTAGAAATTTATTGTCCAGTTAAAGCCTCCCCATCATGTTCTCTACTTATATGTATCTATTATGCTACTTCTACCTCGTATAACAAAAAGAAAAAAAATGAAAACCAGAAGAAGCTAAAATAAGAAAACAGAGAAAAACATATGCAAATCAAAAAGAAGAAGGCAGATTCATGAACAATGTTACAGACAGTTTTGAAACTGCAGTGTTCAAGACATCAAAAGGGTTTTATATTCAACTATTATTCGAGGTGAGTAAACATCAATCTTAAGTTTTAAGTTTAAAAAAAAAATTAGTAAAGATAATGCATTTATTATGTGGTATTGTATCTTGTTGGTCTGGAATATGATTCTGTGTGATGCTCTGTATATTACAGTTTGTACATTCTCATCAAACTCAAATTTATTCTCATGAAATTATGAAAAGCTTAGAGTTTTAATGTTTCAAACAAGATGTTTAAAACTAAACCAAGATTTTTTCTAAGCATATTGCAAACACAGTAACCCTGAAACCATGTTTACAGTAAACTAGTAAGAAAATGTTATAAATTCAACTGATGAAATAAATTAATTCAAGTTTATAATTTGAAATATAACTGGAACTCATGATTTTTGAAACAAAAATGACGTCTTTTACTTAAGTATTTCACGAGCATTTCGATGTTGAATGAAATTTGAAATTTTATCAAATTCACGAATTTGATCCAATATAAAGTGTTGCAATTCTTTACTGAGGCAAGAGTAAGGGATAGTGGACTTAGGAAAAATATTCAAAAAAATTTCCATTGCATAGAAATTGTATACGAGATCAAATTAGGGTTTACAGTGCGTTTTTGGTACCTGACAGTAAAGTATGAAATTCGTCTCGTACCTATGATCGAGTGATTCATGGCTTAGTGGGTAGGTTGCTGGGGACGTTGACGAGGTGTAGACGAGTTTGCATCATCTCTGATGGCCTGCGCTTTGGTGGCGAGGCATTTGTTTGCCGTGGGGAAGAATGCTTTCTTTCGTTCGTTCTGCATTTTTTTGAATTTGAAGTATGGGTATTTTTTCAACTATGGTTTTCTCATATTCATGCTATTTAAGATTTGCCTGAAGCGTTGGATGATTACCAGAGCCACGAACGGCGTTGTACACGTGTACAAGCACGGCGGCGTGTCAGCGTGTGCAAGGTGGGGGCGCTGTCTCAAGTCGTTCTCGAGAATTTGGGTTATTCGTTTCGGGTTTTCTTGTGAGTTGGGTGCGAGAATGGTAGTTGGTTATTCTTTAATTAAGTTTTAAATTAAGCTTGCTGTAAATCAAAATGAAGACGAAGATGGAATTCGCGTTACTGGGTTGGGAAACTCGGGTGAAGGAGCGAATGACTCGAAGCAGTGAGTGGGTGTATCAGGGGAGAGCTCGGGTTTTTGTACTTGAGTATAAGCTGTTTATAAAATTTGTTAATAAGTATGGGATTTAGTAAGGTATCACAGTGAAAAAAACAAATACTGTTCAAAGTTTCAGTTTAAATTTAATCCAAGTATTAATTAGCCTAGTTAAGAATTAACATTAGTTTTTAACTCATGATTAACTAATTGAATTATCAAATTATTTTGTTTAAGCTTAACCATGTTTTAAAATCTTGGTAATAAATTAAGTGAATTAACAAATAATGTTTGAGTTAGTAATATAATTGATATCAAGTTTAAGAAAACTCGAATGTTAATTAATTAAATAATCGATAGTGGTTGATTGAATTCAAAAGTAACTAAGAGTAATTACTTTGTAATTTTAATTAGTAATGTATTATAAATAATAAGTGAAATTGTAATTAATCACTTAATTAATTAATAAACGAGTAACAGTTAATTAATCAAGTGATTTAATTAAGAATTGAAAAATGATTAATGAAGCAATTAGCAATAAATAAACAAGTGATTAAGTTCTATTTAGGCCGAAGAGTAGTGATTAAGAAATAATTACTTAAGTTATTAAAATTAGATAACTTGAGTAAGAAAGTAATTAGTTAAATAATGTGAATAAAATATTTAAGTAATAAAGCGATTAAGACACATATATATACTAATTAAGAAATGATTGGTTGATTAAATAACTTGAAGGGAAGTAAGTGATTAAACAGAGTTAAGAGATTAACTCTCAAGTAATTAAGTAATTGATAATTACGTTCTATAAGTTAATAATTAAAGTTATTAATTAATAATTAGGAGTAATTAACTAAATAATTAAGATATAATTATTAATTAAGAGTTAATTATTAATTAAATAATTTGAAATGGATTAAGTAATGAGTTATTAATTAATGATTAATCTATCAGGATTAAGAGGTTAATCCTCAAGTAATTAATTCGATTTAATTGGTTAAATTGAGAATTAAAGATGATTGCTTATGGATGTTGTATGTGTTGTATATTTGCTTGTGATGTTTATTGATGATATTATGTGATGCTCCCTGATATGCTTTAATATATCCATGGCAATTGTATATGATTCATCTGTGATAAATGTTATGTTAATTCAATTATTGAATTTAAGTATTAAATTGTTTAAGTTAATTAGACAACTTGGCCTTTAAAATGGCGTTTGGATTTCGATGAGACCGGGATCGGGTATCCAATTGATATTCCGAAAACCACATCGATCCAAATTAAACGTTAGGTCGTGAATTCTCAAGTGAAGATCAAGACGGTGCTTTCAGAATGCAAGGATTATCGTCGTTGACTCTGAGGGTGATTCCAAAATGAGTGTGACGAGATAATGCCTTCGGTTTCGTTCGAACCCGGAACGAACTTGTATGGATTGAATGCTTTCAGCACATCGTCAGGCGGACGATGAGCATTCTAAGATATTTGTCCTATAAAGGTAATCGCAGCCTCAAGCCTCATCAACCGGGAATGGCTAAAACAGGGGAGGTGCAGCAAGGTTAGGTGGGTCATGCCCAAGCAGGACGAGATATACCCCTGTCTAGATGTCCCTTTATTTCGGCTGTGTGGGCGGTTGGAATTGCGCACCAACTGCGGGGTTATCTTGTTCGGGACTGTTCAGTAAGGAATGGTTCCGGCCTTGTGTTGCAGGGGAGTTAGGGTGGCTCCTCGGTACTGTGATCTAGACCACGTACTGTGACGGGCGGTACCCCAGTAGCCCTGCCATTGTATGGGATCCAATTTCCAATAAGCGCCGTACGTTTTGATTGTGCCCAACTATGTTGAAATGTGAGATGTAAGCATTTCAGCTATTTCTGTATTTTACTTGAAAACCCTAGACACTATTATAATATCACTGGATTTCCTATAAAATGTTTTGGTTAGCGTAAGGTAAAAACTTTTCCGTATTTATTTGTGGGGAGTCTTACGTGATACCTTTGTTTTTAAATGATTTTCAAAGTTAAACAATTTAACCGTTTACTCATACCAGACCCATGTCTGACCCGGAGTTTATTTTTTTTTCATAAACTTTCGGGTACCCAAATTTTTACGGGTAGCCAAGGGATTCAGGTTGGTTTTGACGACTTCTGGAGGAGCAATGGAGCAGGAGGCTTCAGCGTTGTAGATATCTATCTAGTTTCGCTGTGATAGTTGATGTATATTGTATCTCTGATGTATATAGTGACAGATGTATGTATGATTGTCATGTGTATTGATATTGTATAACTCTGATATATGTAAATCTATGTAATAGATATGTGATATATTATATGTTGTTCCGTTCCGCTGTGAGATTCTGATGTTTTGTTTCTTTCTTTTCTATCCTTTTCTATTTCTATCCCTTTCTTTCTAATGATGATGCGTCTTTCTGGTAGTGAGAAGGGCGGGTCATCACAGATTTCAACGAAATAAAAAGGGAATCGAAGTTAGTAGACATGACTATGACCACGAAATGGATTAGAGGTGAAATCTTAAGGGTAGGAGGAGCAGCAATCCTGGACAACAAGATATTTAGCTAGAATTGGCCATTCGATGAGTGATCTACACCTAAATCCTCGTATAATGCAATTTTAATATTACAATATGATCATTAGGCTGTAAGTAAAGTAATAAGTCATCTACATACACTTAATTTTGAAATAATCATGGTGGAGGGGATTTAGGTTGATTAAAAATATTAGAAACTAGGTTTAAGTAAAGTTCTAGAAATCTAAAGTATAATACTTGAATTCGTGAAATAATTTATGTATTTGGAGTTGGAAATCTAAAACTAGGATCTAAGGATGTTCTACGATAACTTGAGGTGAAGCAACGGTGGCCGGAGTTGGAATGGTTGCAATAACTACAAATTTCCCAAACCAAGGACGACTAGGAAATACGTACACCGGTCGACAAGTGGACCGGTGCACTTTTAAACTCACAACCTTAGCCTTGGCCAAATGGTCCAATTTTAATATAAACGTTGCATGATTCGATTTGGACTTCGTCTACGTTTTGGAAAGCGACCTGAGAGATTGTGAAGCAAGTGATGGTGCTACAAAACGAAGTGATGCATGAAATATGATGGTGGTACCAAATGAATGATATACTAATATGATAATAATTTGAAATAAATGCCTCTTAAATAGAATGGTTGTGATGAAATGGGTATAAAAATAAATATACAAAAATGGTTTTGATATAGGATTTGGATACGATGGTGAATAGAGACAAGTCTAGGACTTAGGATAGATGCCTCAGAATATGTAAATGAAAATATGAATAGAGAGGAGCCTGGGACATGGGATAAACGCCCTTGAGTATGTAAAAAATATGGTTACGGACTTGTGACACTGGTAGATGTCAAGGTGTTGCGTTATTTTCTTCCCCTAAAGGCTTTGGCAGACCAGGTGGATGTAAGTGGATGTTAAGTGATCTTGTAGGGTAGGAGACTAGTCTAGAGCATGAGTCCCTTAGGTAGCAGGAGGATGATAATCTTCCTTGTAGGCTAGGGGCGGTCCACGGAAGGTGTGTTCTATTATGATTGCGTGACAACAGATGATAGGCTCTCTATAGGGCATGAGGCTGGACCAGGATGTGAGTCTGTACAAATATGATGCGATATGATTAGATTTATGTGACAGTTAGGTAAGATGTGGCGATGGAACATTTGATGGCCAAATGCTAGATTTATATCATGTTATATTGTCAATTTTATACTATATGTAGACTAAAGTATAGTTCACTCACCAGATTCATGTCTGATACACTCCTATTTTCCCATTTATATACACACACACACACACACACACACACACACTCAGGATATGGAGTTTAGAGACGACATAGTGTCGAAGATAGTGGTTTATTAGAGTATACTGGATATGGTGAAGTTAAGTGTTGTACTTGGATTTGACTCTCTGGGTATGTGGGTTTGGATTATACTTGTATTTCTTCAGACATGCATATATGACATTTCAGATATGTTATGGTGATATGACTATGTTTTGATTATGTATTATATCTGGTTCATTCCGTTATGAGATTCTGAAAGTACCTAGCACTAGTTAGAATTGTATTTGATATATGTCTATAAATATGACTTTACACACACACACACACACACATATCTTATCTAACCTCAACGACTCTTTTCTTTTTTGGTTTTAGGTGCTAACGTCGGTTCAGGCATTAGAATTGGGTGTCAAAAAGGCGGGTTAATACATTTGATATCAGAGCATAGGTTATTGGATTAGGAAACATATTAAGTGAGCATACTTGTATATTTTATAAAATATATAATATAACATATGTAAATGAGTCGAATATATTTTTTGTTGTTCCAGTTGAGTTATCTGTCTGTTGGGAAGTTGCTAATGAAGCCCAACTATAGATAGCTAAGGATGAGTAAGTTGGTAAGGATGGGAGTTGAAACAAGATATTATTGGAGGAGTAATACTGAAGTTGGAATGGTACTAGAGTCGATCTTAAAGATATTGTAGTGTGAACATCCACATTCGGTTCCATGGATATCTATAAATGATTAGTCAAACCAATGTAAACACCACAGTATCTACATTTGGTATATAAGGAGCGATTCATAGTATTATGTTAGAAGCGAACTTTAATTGACATTGAAAATGTGGCTAAGTACTTGTGAGTGTATATGTGATCATTTGGGTCGGATTGGATTTGATAAATGTACTGGATAGTTAGTTACCGAGGATCGTAAAAGGAAAAAGTTTCAGAAGCAAATACTTTTAAGAGAGGAAATTCAAAAAAAATGTTTAAAAATGCAAAGTATTTTAAAAGTTGAAATTATAAATTTTATTTATAAGAAAATTTATGAATTTTTGTGGTGTTAAATAAGATAATGGGTATTTGGATGATTATTTATGTATAAAGTTTTGATTTAAGACAAACATAATTTATATTCGTTTTAAATAAGAAAGTGAAGGATTTTTGAAATTAAAATTTTGAATACAATTATAGTAAATATGATAAAAGTTCGCAAAAATGGTTTTCAAAATTTAAATAAGTTGAGTAGCTAGAGTGAATTGTAAAGTATATTTTCATATATATATATATATATATATATATATATATATATATAAAAGATGTGTTATTCAAAGGTGTTGGAAATTTTCTATTTTACAAAATAAAATGTATGTATACTAATATATATGATGATATGATTAAATTATTTTGAAATGTTGTTTTGAAATAACGAAAAAGTATTTTTGAGGATAGGTAAAGTTTATCAAAATTTTAAATATATTTTAAGTGGCTAGTATTAAATCACTAAAGGTAAAGACGTAATTAGTGTTGGAGTTAAGTTATAAAGATAAAGTGAATGTTTGATGAAAATATTTTATTTATTGTTTTTAAGTTAATGAGATGTTTTAGTTAAATTAATATTTTGAGAAGTGGTGGTGTATTTTAAAAAGCGAATGAATTTTTTTGAATTAGATATATGATAAGCTCCTGATAGTATTACAATTATAAAGTATAAAAAGGAATTTTGAATGGTTAAATTTAAAGTTGGTTAATGGGTTAGAAAGAGAACAAGTAAGAGAAAGGTTATGGAAGTGACCCCTAGTGCAGATATGCATCATTGGCTATAAAGAAATGAGAACAAATCTTGAGTTGGAAGTGAGTTGTGATTTTGGATTAGAAATGTGGTGGTAAATATTTTAAGAGTAATTCTCACACAGTGCGTAAATCGATTGATTTTGGATTAGATTGAATGATTCTATGGAAAGGTGTTAGATGTTGGTATAAATGTGGTTTGGTTAATGACTAATGGATTGTGCATGATTTTGTCATATGACGTAATCATGGTAGTTGCAAGGAATTAAATATAGAAAGAAAGATTGTGGTTGAAAACAGAAAGAGAAAAGGTGAGCCAAATTATTGTGTTGAAGTAGTATAGAGAGGAGACGTTTACCGAATAACAAAACTAAATAGGTTAAGATCCATCTAATGAATATTTGGTCCTAAGTTACACTCATTTGATATTCAAAAATTTTTGAAGTTATATTTAAAGTAAAGTTGACTAAGAAAAAATTGGTAGTAAATGAGAAATGAGTGATATTGGAGTTTCAATTGATTGTAACTCGTTAGCTAATTGATTGAAATTATTTTGGAAACAAGGATGACGATTTTAGTTAAAGAATTTGGAGTTTATTTAGGATAGAGTCCGGGTGACCCACTGATGCTATTATGTGATCTGACTCGGTGATCAGTCCACGTTGCAGAAATGAAATGATCAACATTCACATCCTTTTGTTTCGTATGATTGCGGCAATGGTCAGAGATGGAAGTGAATGATATTTAGAATACTTTGTTGTTTTATATTGTTTCAAAAGTTAATCTAATTGAGTTGATACGTGGATAGGTGTCATTGACCTGATGTGGTAGGTAACATTACGCCATTTGTATTATATGGCTAGGGTGGATGTTGTTCTCCAAGCAAGAGATTTTCATTCTATTTATGTTTTAAGGGGATAGTATTAGATTTTGATATTTAAGTAATGGGTGTGATTGCGAGTATATGATTTGGATTGGATTAGATGTGACATGAGTTTGATGGTTGTTCACTACGCTAGGACATTATTCCTTTCTGATGTTCCTAGATAGGTTATGGCATAAAAATTACTACACTAGTATTATGTTGATTTGATGGATATGGCGAAACACCATCCCTATTAAGTCGTCTCGTCCACAACATAGAGGAATGGTAAGTCAATAAAATGATATATGGGAAAAGAAATATTGGTTGCTTATTATTAGGAAATGAACGGAGCTTAGATTTTGGTTGTGAAGGTTATTAAGTGTTAATTCTCAATTTAAAAGATATTCGGGATTAGATTTGGTATTAAACCATATGAGGATAAGTACTATGATATATTCAATGAGTTTATAAAAGTACTCAAATCTGGATGGGCATTAAGATCGTATGATGTATTATCAATGAATGGGATGAAGTATTTGAAATGTTATATAGATAGATTAAGATTTGGAAAGTAGAGAATTATGGAGAATTGTAACCTTTGTTTAGTAAAGATATTCCAATTTGGATTGGCAGAACGGGTTATATGACAAGTATTTTCGATTGGTATAGATAAAGGATTTTGATAACGGATTTTAAGATATTGAGGTAAAACTGGTTTAAGAAGTTAAAGAAAGATGTACTTGATTAAATGGATATTGAAGTAAAATTAAGAAGTACCACCGAGTAATGTGAATTCAAGTTTTTCGTGATTATTAAGGAAATTTGTTAGAAAGACAAAAGAGAAATTGTATGGTTTGCACGCACAGAAGATGCAAAGATGACTTTATGTAAAATGGAATTTGGAGGTTTGGATTTTATTTTGATTGAGAAGTAGATAAATTCTTTTCAATCATCCCTCAGATTGAGGAGAAATGGTCTATTAAAGAAACTCTCTGGGACTATGGACTTAAATATGAAGTGTTTATATTACATATGAGATGCATGTAAACAATGTATTATATAGTCAAGTCTTTTAATTTTATCACTATCTTATGTTAGTACTTTCTATAGATTTTGGATTTTTATCTGCTTAGGTGTAGAATGTTGAATTTAGGATGGAATGTTTGGATAATTGAGGAAGCAATACTTTGAGTATTAAGTTTGTTGGATATTTGGAGAAGTGATCTCATAAGCACAATGATACCACTCAAGTTAGATTCAAGGTTTGGATGCGATATATGTTATGTTCAGTAGGGTAAGATATTAATTATTTTGGATGTGCTTAGGTGAAGATGGAATAATATGGCGAGTCAAGTTATTCAAACCTGTTTCGGTAAGACGCCGTCCACTTTGAGGTTCCTTACCTTAACAATCTGGAAAAAAAAAACATATGAGAAACTACTACTGGATGATTTAGATGTCAAACGTGTGCGTTTAATAATGGTATGAGATGCTATAAATTGGTTTGGGCACATTGGTGATATGGCTGCCTATTGTTATGCATTGTGGCATTCATTATTTGAGATGGTAGCAAGGATTCTAGAGGTTGTACATATACACGTACGATTGAAATTAGTATTTTGGGATAAGTCATGCTAGTAGTAGAGCTTGCAAAATTAAAGTAGAGAACGATTTGGATAGGGACGATTGGAGAGTGGAGGAGTATCCGATCTTTTCAATTCGATTTCTTTTTAAAGCGTCTTCCATTGATTGGTTCTTAGTTTAGTTAATATCCAGGTTTAGGTGAATGATTGTTTGGAATCATTGTTGTTTTATCCATGTTATGGATTTTTTTTATTTTTTTGCATTATGTAGCTGTGATTTCATGATTTATTACTATATATATGTATGTATGTATGTATGTATGTATGTATGGATGGATGTATATATGCTCACGATGTGGTATGCTAGTGTTATTGGTGATGCATACATATAGAAATTATATGTTCACCCTAAGATGCTTGCATACATACTCTATATGTCATACCATCTCACTCATATAGAAGGGCCCAAATGTTAGATATTTTCATATATAATGTCATATGTTATTTGGACACACACACACACACACACACACACACATATATATATATCATGAGGTTATGTTATTGGTTGTCTCTAATGAAGTATACAAGCACCATCATAGATATTTATGTATGCTAAAAACACGTACACCTTTTTGATAAATTTGATTTCTGGTTTTGTATGTTATGTATGAATACTTAGTTTGATCGGTTTCTTTGTTGTATGGATGATTATTTGAACGAATTGTTGTATGATTGACTGTATGTTAGATATTTGTGTAATACGAGATAATACGATACATTCTTTATCTCTTAGGAATTTCAGGGATGAAATTCTTTTAACGGAAGGAGAATGTAATACTCCAAAAAATTATGAATAATTTTAATAAAATATTTGAATTGAAAAATCATGAAAAATATTGGATTTGTTGGATAAATTAAATAAATAAATTATAAGGAGGGGGAAATGGTAATTTATAAATGATAGAATTTGATGACAAAACCAGCGCCATTGCGACCTTATCGTTTTTTATGAGTCATGTGGTATTTTTGTTTGTTCCGTTTGGAGTCCGTATGAGAGAGTTATGGACGAAAGAGTAATCGGGTCGAGCGGGTGCCAAACGAGTTGAATTTGAAATTTGAATTTGAAACGGTTGGAAGGTTTCACTCCTTAAGTTATAACAGAAAGTACATAACTCCCCATTTCAGAAGTAACTCCGTATTCTTTCTTCTATGTCCAGAATTTATGTAACCACTTCATTAAAATCCAAAATAACATTATGAAACCTTAGCCGGTTTCAACAAAACAAAAAGGGAATCGAAGTTAGTAGATGGGACTACAACCCTGTAGTGAATTGGGGGCGAAACCTTGAGGGTAGAAGGAGCAGCAATCCTAGACAGTGAGATATTTGACTAGAAATATTGGCTATTCGATGAGTGATCTACACCCAAATCCTCGTGTAATGCAATTTTAATGTTACAATATGATCTCTAGGTTATAAGTAGAGTAATAATTCATGTACATAAACTTAAGTTTGAATTAATCATGGTTGGAAGGAATTTCGGTTGATTAAAATATTAGAAACTAGGTTTAAGTAAAATTATAGAATCGGAAGTATAATACTTGAATTCATGAAACAATTGATGTATTTAGACTTGAAAATCTAAAATTAGGATCTAAGGACATTTCGGTGGTGGTCAGAGTTGAAACGGGGGCGAAAACTACAAATTTCCCGAACGCGGGAGGACATCGGAAATACATACACAGGTCGATCGATGGACCATAACCTGGGAATTGGTGCACGTTTTAAACTGGCAACTCGAACTTTGGCCAAATGGCACAATTTTAGTATAATGTTACATGATCGATTCGTACTTTTTCTACGTTTTAGAAAGCAACCTGAGAGATGGTGAAACTAGTGACGGTGCTATAAAACGAAGTGATATATGAAATATGATGGTGATACAAAATGAATGATATACGTGATACGTTGACAATGCGAAATAAATGCATGTTGAATAGATTGGTTGTGATGAAATGAGTATAAATACACACACACATATATACACACACATACACATCCACACATACATACATGGTTTTGATATGGGATTTGGATATGATGGTGAATAGAAACGAGTTTGGGACGTAGGATACATGCCCCAAAATATGTAAACGAATATGTGAATAGAGAGGAGTTTGGGATGCATGATAGACGCCACAGAGTATGTAAACAAATATGGTTACAGACCTGTGACACAGGTAGATGTCCATGTGTTGCATTATTTTCTTCCCCTGAAAGCTTTGGTAAACTGGGTGGATGTGAGTGGATGTTAAGCAACCCTGTGGTGTAGGAAACTGTTCTAGGGCGTGAGTCCCCTGGGTAGCATGAGGACGATAAGCTTCCCTGAAGGCTACGGGTGGTCCAAGGAAGGTGTGTTCTATTACAATTGCATGACAACGGATGGTAGGCTCCTTGTACGGCATGAGGTCGGACCAAGGTATGTGCCTATACAGATATGATGAGAATGATTATATTTATGTGAAAATTAGGTATGATGTAGCGATAGAACATGCGGTGGTCGAACGATAGACTCATATCATCATGTTATAATGATAATTTTGTACTATACATAGACTTGAGTATAGCTCACTCACTCGACTTATGTCTGACCTACTCCTATTTTTTTCCTTTTATATATATACTCAAGCTATGTAGTTTGGAGAGATATGATATCGGAGACGCTGGTTCATTTGAGTATACTCGATATGATGAAGTTAAGTGTTGTACCTGGATTTGACTCTGTGTGTAGGTTTGGATTATACTTGTATTTCTTTAGACATGCATATATGACGTTTTAGATATGTTTTGGTGATGTGACTATATTATTGGTTGTGTATTATGTTTGATTCATTCCACTATGAGATTCTGAAAGTAGCTAGTGACGGTTAGAATTGTATCTGATATCTATTTATGACTATGACTTTATTTATATATCTTATCTAACCTCAATGACTCGTACGTGGGTTCGAGCATTAGATCTAGGTGTCGAAAAGACGGGCTGCTACAATCACCCCAACAGGTGTTGAAGACCTCATTGGTTACCTTGTAATTGTAAAAGTATTGATGCTTTCATCATCCCTTGTTAACACATCGATGGTACAAAATTAGTCTGACATTGGATTGTGTAACGAAGACCATGTGGCATCAACCTTGGAGTGAAATATGTCATGAAAGGCGCCGCCAATATGAACTCTTGATTGGATGTCTGCCGTAGACTCCTCTATAACCACTTTCTGAAGACGTGTGTTCATATACGTTGTAGTGGTGCTGAGTCCCTATATTATGAAGTACTCGAGGACACAACAAGATTTTCCAAGTCATGCTCTTCTAAATCATGGAGATTACCTAGGTCACTCGGTATGAGGAGGGTTGCGTCAACAAGGGGAGCGTAGTTTTGTGAACTTGGAACCTTTCCAAACTCTCCCTCTTTGGGTTCAACAGCCTTACTTTTTCCATTTTGGTCATTCAATAGGCGATGCCCTTACCAGACTAATCGTTCTACTAGTACTCACAAATCCAAAATATCCAGGAAACTCGTTGTGTAGAAGCTTGGAAGCTTCTCTCTCTTCCCGTGGGATTTGCCTTGGTTTATCCGTTATCAGATCATCTCATGTAGTTGCATTGACCGTACGTGAATACAAACAAGTATTAGCATAAGGAACACGTAGCAGGGTGCAATGGACCGCATAATAAAGGAATGCTTACATCCTGAATGCCACTTGTGAAAGCAAGGTGATTGGTCCTAAATGAAAAGGCACTCATATTTGAACATGTTGTACTTGGAGTAGAGGTCTTCCATAGGCTTGAACAGTTGAACTTATCGCAATCTTCGATCTAAAAGGAGGATGATCACTTTGATTTACTCTCAATCATGTACAAAAATTAAAGCTACCTATAAGTAGGAGGGGAATTGAATTCCCTCATAGAAATGATATGTAAGCCGACATGGATTGCATATCAATTTAGATGGATCTCAAATGGGAAGACCGTAAGGTAAACTAGGAATCCAGCGACCCATATGTGTAATAGAGGACGTGCGTAAACTAGGCAATGATATCTACTTTACGCTATATAATTCTCTAGGAGTTATATTCCCATTGGTCGGGAGAAGGGAGAAGCAAATCATCTTTAGGCAGCCCATGTGACTTTGCAATGGCTTAGAGTTCTTGGTAACCAAAGTAGTAGCAATGGAGTAAGCTAGGTCCACTTAAAGTTGTGATGCCCAGAGACCTGCTACCAATGAACAATTGAAGTTTGGCGGAATGGTTAAAGGAGTATATGCCCCGATGATAAACCAGGCAGGATGGTAGATAAGAGGTAGGAACATTAGGTGTATGAGAGCCAGCTGAAGTAACGGATAAGATATGAGGCCATAGAGAAGCCATGTCTATCTGATGTACCACAGACATACAACATGCAAAATGATAAGTGCAATACGATGATATTAGATTTTAACATGTATGTATTGTACATATAATAATTATTGTGTTATGATGTGCGGAATCAACCAAAGGTGATGTATCTATGAATGCGTTCACTGATTAATCATGAATTGAATCGGTTGAGCATAACACCTTGATTGAGGGCACATAATAGCATAACAACATGAATATAAAGTATGTCACAACTTACTGGTAATATTGGATATTCACAGATAGTACAGTTTTCCACTACACCTAGACAAAAAATGGTATGTCAAAGGTCAACAGTTTAAAAAATTCGTACAGTGCATCAATCCTTATGCGTCTACCATTCTCCACAAGATATAGTAGCAATCACTTATACTACCTAGATCAACCATCCCAGGTGCTTAAAAGATACCAACTATTCGATTTGGTAGTTGACGGATGACAACCAAACTTATCAAGTTTAACCAAAATCCAATAATTTCATTACATAAACTCCATAATAATATCACATTATCCTACACACATTATGGATCGACTGTGTTAGCTTACACCTAGATAAAAACAATGATATCGTTCGGTCATGGCCATATATCATACATTTCTAAAAAAATTAAGTTGTAATGAATCAGTTATCTCTCGCAATCGAGTAACCCTAACCAAATTTGCCAATCCTATCAAACTAGGAAATTCAACCGCGCCTCTAAAACTTGTGATGGTCGAATCCTAAGTAGCCAATCTGGCTATGGCCTAAGTTAAACATGAATCATAATGGAAAAGTGAGAATAAACATAGATTTAGATAAACAATCATTACCTAGTAGTTTTTGAAGAGTTTGGAATGATTTTGAAGATTTGATGCAAGTTTTGTTTGGAATGAGCTGGAAGATCAGTAGTTTCTTGCAATGGCAAAAGAAATAAAGTTTTCCGAGGTGGGATGAGGTGGTAATTATAATAAAGCATTTTGTCTAGTACCAAACCAAAATGTACTAGATAGAATACCCTTAAAAAAATATGTACCAATCAAAGTTACACCAAACTGAATTGGATTATCGTCAAGTTTAGTTATCCGAGACATGTCGATAATTCTACCTTCAAACGCTAAACTCTTACATCTCCATTGGTGCTAGAAAGGTTTTTCACTCAAAACCTGCATGATATCACAAAAAACTGGCAAGTGGAAACATATGGGATAAGACATAACTGAAGAATAGCTCTTCAAGGTCCGAGATGACTACTGGATAAAGAGAAAGGCAACATTGGAAAGAACAAAGCACACTTGGTATTCACAAAAGCATGCTTTGGGGCAAAATTGTTGTGAGATTTTTTGCCTACAACACATTGGAAAGACGTCAAGAGACACAAAGATAGCATAAAAATCCATAGTAAGATAACTATGCATGTCAAATGGGTGGAACAAAGAAGCAAGAGGATTGAAGGCTAAGCTGAAGTAAATCAGAAGTAAAACTAGAGTATGGTCAAGTATGGAATTCTCTCCGGCATAAAATGGATTAGTGCTCAACAAGCACAAACGATCTTGTAGTGAACAAAAAAAATTGTTCGGTAGTTGATACTTACCAAACAACAGAAATGATCTGATAGTATGAAAGTTCCGAACAATAAAGCAGTCCGGCAGCACTCTTACCAAATAGATTAGCTACTAAACTAAATACAACCGGACAGATTGGGTCAAACATGGAGAGTTCCTATTCTATAGGAAATACTAGACTGATACCTTCACAGCTTCATATCTATAAATACCCTATGGATGAACAAAAATGGTAGAAAAGTTACGAGAGATCCACTATTGAACAAAAGATACTAAGAAGAATTTCTGGAGCCAGGGTCGGGCCACAACTTTTGATTGTCCTAGCCAAACCTCAGTAGGAAACTTTTGTAATACACTATAATCCATAGCATGCATATTATAAATAAGGAAATAGTGACAAAGCCATTATGGATATAATATTACATTATTATGTATCTAATACTAGACACTGTAACACATTGTTATATGCATATTCATAGCATACTAGACTAATTATACTTCTGAAAACAAACAATTAGAAAATAGATTTCCATGATGGTTACCCCTATTAGAAATATTGCCCTAGGCATTAGCCATGGTAGACTTTCTGACGCAGCGGATAATTCGAAAACAAACTTCAATCGGTGAATGTAGCAATTGGTGAATTGATGAATACTGAATGGCCCAAATCCGTTGATCCAAAGATACTGGATTCTAGCTATCTTCGTCTCGTTGATCGCGCACGATACCGAGAAACAAAGATCTACGATTCTTCGGACGTTGATCTAGCGCACTAGATTCCGTGAATCGGCTTCTACGAACGTTGAATCGAGCGCACTCGATTATCCGAACGAGGAGATAGGAGATCACACTCAACTACCAATTAAAGAAAGCACAAAGCAATCAAAGAGAATTTTATTCAAAAATCAACAACCTTTACAAATGACACTGCTTGCCTATTTATAGGCGTACAACTCAACACTCAATTGAAAAAGTTACAACACAAACAGTACACGACTTAAAGAAAAAGAAGCAAAACACAGTGACTCGGCTCCTTTTCGCGTTTTTAAAAATAACTCGGTAACGGTTCAAGGCGGCAACTCAAATTTCACGCGACCTAATTTTAAACCGGTACCGACTTAGTTAATCTCGGCACATTTAACTCGGCTCCGACTTAAATTCGTTCGCGTCTTAGAGAAATTAGGTCGTAAATTGGCGGCTCCAGTATCTCGCTCGCGGCTTGGACTTGGGGTTGGAATTTAGGTCGGGTAGTACGCATATGGCGGAGGTATTTGGATCGGTGGGGTTTGGGTCGGTGATAGTTAGCTCGGAGGAAACTGGGTTGGGGAAATTGGATCGGCTGCGAGTCAATGGTTGTGGGTCGGAGGATTTAGGTCGGGGGGATGTTAGGTCGGCCGGAGTTGCGAAAGTAGGTCGGGCTAAGGTTTGTATATGCCATTACCTGTACCGACTAAGCCTTGGGTTGATTTGAGTATGGATTTTGTTTTGGGGTTACCTAGAACTCAAAGGGGAAACGATTCCATTTATGTAGTGGTTGATCGATTTTCAAAAATGGCACACTTTATAGCCTGTAACAAGACAGCGGATGCAGTTCGAGTTGCTCAGTTATTTTTCAAAGAAATCTATCGACTTCATGGGTTACCAGAGTCTATTGTGTCGGATAGAGATACTCGATTTCTGAGTCACTTTTGGCTGAGTCTGTGGAAGATGGTTGGAACGAAGCTGAATTTTAGTAGCGCATACCACCCGCAGACGGACGGACAGACCGAAGTTGTTAATAGATCATTGGGAAATTTGTTACGATGTCTTGTGAAGGATAATTTGAAGAGTTGGGATATGAAGTTGAGCCAAGCTGAATTTGCTCACAACCATGCAAATAACCGAAGTACAGGGTTCAGTCCATTCCAGATTGTATATTCAAGTTTACCAAAGGGACCGTTGGACTTGGTAGTAGTACCATGTCAGAAAGGAGTTATTAAACGGGCTGTTGATTTTGTCGATGGGTTGACAGAATGCCATAGAATCGTTCAGGAACGGTTGAAGAAGTCAAATGAAAGGTATAAACATATGGCGGATAAGAAACGGAGAAATGTTGTTTTCAAAGAAGGTGATTTTGTTTATGCAGTATTGACGAAAGATCGTTTTCCAGTTGGAACTTACAACAAGTTGAAAGCACGAAAAATTGGTCCAGTAGAAATCTTGAAAAGGATCAATGATAATGCGTATCGATTAAGATTGCCGGAAAATATTCATACTTCTGATGTTTTCAATATCAAACACTTAGTTCCGTATTATGGGGAGGAATTTGATGAAGTTGACGAGAGTGTGAATTCGAGGACGAATTTCATCCAACGAGGGGAGGATGATGGAGTACTAACCTTAGCCCGACCTACTTTCGCAACTCCGGCCGACCTAACATCCCCCCGACCTAAATCCTCCGACCCACAACCATTGACTCGCAGCCGATCCAATTTCCCCAACCCAGTTTCCTCCGAGCTAACTATCACCGACCCAAACCCCACCGATCCAAATACCTCCGCCATATGCGTACTACCCGACCTAAATTCCAACCCCAAGTCCAAGCCGCGAGCGAGATACTGGAGCCGCCAATTTACGACCTAATTTCTCTAAGACGCGAACGAATTTAAGTCGGAGCCGAGTTAAATGTGCCGAGATTAACTAAGTCGGTACCGGTTTAAAATTAGGTC
Organism: Allium cepa; assembly: GCA_030765085.1. Classification (NCBI taxonomy): domain Eukaryota; kingdom Viridiplantae; phylum Streptophyta; class Magnoliopsida; order Asparagales; family Amaryllidaceae; genus Allium; species Allium cepa. The sequence continues at coordinate 419,104,892 of CM060932.1, forward strand.
GCGTGAAATTTGAGTTGCCGCCTTGAACCGTTACCGAGTTATTTTTAAAAACGCGAAAAGGAGCCGAGTCACTGTGTTTTGCTTCTTTTTCTTTAAGTCGTGTACTGTTTGTGTTGTAACTTTTTCAATTGAGTGTTGAGTTGTACGCCTATAAATAGGCAAGCAGTGTCATTTGTAAAGGTTGTTGATTTTTGAATAAAATTCTCTTTGATTGCTTTGTGCTTTCTTTAATTGGTAGTTGAGTGTGATCTCCTATCTCCTCGTTCGGATAATCGAGTGCGCTCGATTCAACGTTCGTAGAAGCCGATTCACGGAATCTAGTGCGCTAGATCAACGTCCGAAGAATCGTAGATCTTTGTTTCTCGGTATCGTGCGCGATCAACGAGACGAAGATAGCTAGAATCCAGTATCTTTGGATCAACGGATTTGGGCCATTCAGTATTCATCAATTCACCAATTGCTACATTCACCGATTGAAGTTTGTTTTTGAATTATCCGCTGCGTCACTTTCCTTGGGGCTGGCTCTGTCTGGAGAAATATTTTTCATTTTTTATATTAATATATCATTATATTTTGTATAGGATCTACAAGGAAATGAATGATCATTCATAGTTAATGTTGGCAACATTTAGTCCAGCCATTATAAATTACATATATTCTTTTTTTCTTGTACTATTTATTTTATGATATCTGTCTTTAATTTACTCACTACAAAACACTATTTCACATATAATTAATAGCCGTGTAGACCCATTATCTAAGGTTCCACTTAGCTTTTAGTAGGTGTTTGCCCATTTTTGTACAAAAAATGCAAACTATATATAGTTTTCAAACCATGCAGATATAGGTTTCTCTATCATTATATTTTGGTATTAATATTTATTCCTTTAAATGTTATAATTTAATTATGAGGCATTTCACTAGAAGGACAAACTTTGCAGCCCAATTAGTTTATAGGACACACATTCACAAAAATTAATTTCAAGGCCAAAGTCAACAGAATAATTACTTTTAAGGACAAAGTCAGTAGTCCAACTACTTTCAAGGACATAATTTCATAGGTTTTTGGGCCTTAAAAACTAATTATTTTGCATTTTGTCCTTAAAAGTAATTATTTCACTTGTGTGTCCTAGAAACTAATTGCATTTGTAAAAGAGGCCCTTGTTGCTAATTTCCACTTTAATTATTGGTTTGTATCGTTTTACATTCTAATTGGTCTTCTTATAGTATTTATTAATGCATTATTATTTTGTTGATAATTTTTGTAATCTTTGAGAAATAAATGCAACAAAATTTCAACATAGATCATCCATGCCTATTTAATATAATTACAAAATATAAGATCACGTTAGTGGTAGAATCCGGATAAAATGAGTGATTTCACCTTATATCTAATATATTACAACCAGTTGTTGAATTTTGACTTTTGCAATGCTATAAACTCGACAAAGTTTTCTTATATTTTAATTGTTGAAATCAAGAAAGAGAAGATGTAAATAAGAGATTTTTATGAATTATTCAGTATGGAATGAAGACCTATTTATAGATGTTGAAGGGAAGTATTTGTTTGCTAAAAGATGTAACCATTACTGTCTAAACGGCCATAATTGTTATTATTTAGTAGACAAACCCATTTAATCTATCGACAGATGTGCCAACTCCGTATCATTTTAAAATGCTTCTGAAGTATTTCAAAACTATTTCAAATGAAGTTTTAGCGTTTCTGTTTGTTTCCAACAGCTATACTTATGTGAGTGGATGTTTTTCGTTCACTCAAAATTATAATAGTAAAAAAATGAACCGATATTTCCATTCAAAACTATTATTTTAACTCAAATCAAAATCCAAAAGTCAATATTAAGTGCCCAACATTCCACCCAAGAAAGAAGATGAGCTAGAAAGGATTTTTCTAATGTGGAATGAAGGAATAATTAAGTGTTAAAGAGAAGTGTCCATTTGCTAGAGGAGGAATTATTACTGTTACATAATCGCAACTATCACTGTTTTGTTGACATATCTATGTCATTTTTCGACAGATGTGGTAGTTAAGCTAAGTGTTTCAAAACTATTTGAAATGAAGTTTTGGCATACATATTTAGGTTCTAACGGTTATACCTATAATGTGAATTTACATTCATCCAAAATTATTACAATAAAAAAATGAACCATTGTTTCCGTTCAAAAAATATTATCTTGACTCAAACCCAATGCGAAGCCAAAGTAAAAACATTAGGTGTCCAAAAGGTCCAACATTCTCTTTAAAGGCTTATACAATTATATTTGAAATTATTACGTAATGAGAGACTTTGTCTCCTTCTTCTTCTCTTCATCCCCTACTTCTCAAATCTTTAAATTTAGTTTGTGTTTTTTTTTGAATTAAATTTCCTTAACATTATCAACTGGTTCTTGAATGTTTTTAAGTGGATTACATATATTAGGTTTGAGATAGTATTGATAGTAAGAATAAGTGAAGAAATAATTTTTTTTTTTATAAACTATGGATAGTGAGAAGATTATGCATTAGCAATGATCTTAAACATAAGAATGCTTATGCACTAAAGAAATAATTCAATGTACCAATCTCATGGTGGATTGTTAGATTTATATGTTTTTTCCATTTATGAGATCAATGAAAATTTGACGGTTCAAACTATTTTATTATGCACCATATTTGGATTGATTGGGCAAATTTAATCAAACCCGTGTACTTTTATCATTCGCGTATTAAAATTGATTTGCCTACTATAAGAGCCAAAACCAAATTGTATGGAGCTATAAACATTAAAAAAAACATATCCATTTTCTCTAAGATAATTTGCATTCCCTTTTTCTCCTTTTTTCTACATATTCTAGCTCCCTCCCCGATCCTCGTTCTTTATTGACATGAACCTAAAGTTCTTGTTTCCACTCTTCCTTTACTCAATTCAAATTTCAAATCAATCCCTGTAGAAGTAGAAATCAGATATCAAGTTCCTAATCAATTTTTAAAATTTAAAGAATTATGGGCTTGCTCAAATTGAACTCCTACCACCGTCAACATCCTTCCAATCAATGTGATACTCCTTCAACCACCATAAGTATTTTGACCATAGTTGCTTATTTTCTCAATTTTGCACCCAAAACCACTGCTTCTCTATAAAAGCTGAGACTTTGGTATGTCATTCTAAACTAGGGCTTGCTTATTTTTGTTTTGTGGTTTAGCACGAGTGTATGTGAGTTTTAAGTGTAGTTTAATAGTTATTTAAAGCTAATTAGAGATGTTTAAAAATAGTTAGGATGCGATAAGGATTAAAATTGCATAATTAAATTACTTTAGTTTACTGAGAATTCTATGCCAAAATTTTCTATTACTTAAGCCAGTATGAAATGTAGTTTATCCTTTTTTTATGCACTCATGGTGTTGGACAAAAGTACGTCGTTATATTTTTTAATGATGGATATTGGCATATTATAGCTATTATTTAATTTTTTTTTCCACTTAAATTCATTATTTTGAGCATAATTAATCAAATCTTTTGATTTCTGATCAACTATATTTGGAAATGTCTGTTATCAATATAATAAAATGCCAGACGTTAAATTGAAAAATTCACTGCACATCAGACCAACATAGTCAATATTTTTGAGTTAGTTTGGTGGCAACATTTGAAAGGGAAAATACCAAAGAGTTGAACGAAAATGAGGTATCCACTATACATCTTATTGTAAGTGATCATCGAAACGTCAGCTATTATATATGTGTAAAGCTAATATAGTTTTTCTACAATAGATATAAATTTGAATAGCATTATTATTTAGCCAATCAGAAGTGTTTTCAGTATATACTAATTAATTTTGTAATGACGGACTTTACTAACCTTTTTTAATAACTTAGCACCGCTTTTTGATTAGGACCTCCCTTAAATATAGCTTCAGCTTTTCATTGTGTGTACACACACAAATATATATATATATATATATATATATGAGCATTCAACTACACCACAAACAGTGCAGTACCGCTACATCCCCTGATAGCCACCCCGTATTTCTGTTTCTCTCTCTTTCCACTAATTCTCTCTCCCCTCAAACCATTATTTAAATAGAGACTTATGGCTGAAAATAAGGAATGACGGACTTTAGTAACCTTTTTTTAATAACTTAGCACTGCTTTTTGATTAGGACCTCCCTTAAATATAGCTTCAGCTTTTCATTGTGTGTACACACACAAATATATATATATGAGCATTCAACTACACCACAAACAGTGCAGTACCCCTATATCCCCTGATAGCCACCCCGTATTTCTGTTTCTCTCTCTTTCCACTAATTCTCTCTCCCCTCAAACCATTATTTAAATAGAGACTTATGGCTGAAAATAAGGGGCAATTGGGGTGCTCCCAAACATGGATGCCATGGAGCACTCCTTATACATGTGTGTGTGTGTATGTGTGTATTGGTTAAAGGTTGGGTAGAAAGTAATGTGTAATGTATGATGTTTATCTTTTATTGGTAATAATTGTTAACAAAGGTACAATATTTTACGTGAAGTATTATTAATTATTTTAAATAAATCAAAAAATAAGAATTATGTCTAACTTATCCGACTTTTCTTAGACAAGTCTGATGTAATTAATACATCCTGTTAAAATGCTTCATTTTAGAGAGATCAAATGCGGATCATTGATCCACTGATATATCAATTACGTCTGACTTATCTGAGATAAGTCGAATGTAATTCCCGCTAACTGCTTTTTGGTTAGCATTTGCGATATCCATGAACGGGGCCTAAGAAACATGTATTGACATTTTCACAAGGAAGATGAACACTTATGCCATATTTGAAAAGCAAGGACCTCTAAGTTTTGGTGAACGAAAATTGTTGATATAAAGGTTGTCTGAGTAGATTGCATATTCTTGTTCGATATCAAATGAAGCATGATTTTTTTTATCCGTTTTGTTTTAAGAAATAATTCTTGTTGAAATATTGAAGTACTATAAGGTCTAGCTAGTCATTCGCTCATTACATTGCTTGCTACTGATGTAAGAAGGAGTCAAGGGCTATCCAATCCAAAGCATTGTTATTAAGTCTAGTTGATTGTACCAAAAATGGCACAAACACCCCTCAAGCAATCTAGTAAATATAATATGAAGAAGATAAAGAGGAAAAAGATCAAAGACACAGTTTTTATAGTGGTTCGGTGATGTTATAATCAAATTTTCTACAGTCTTTGTACAGACTCAAATGAGCAAATTAGACGAACAAACGATAAAGAAACGACCCAAGGACTTTGGAGACATCATAAAAATAATGATGATATTAAGCAACTCAAGAAATTGCAAAGGGATTGGAGCAAAGGAAACCACTCAATACTGGGTACTTCCTCTCGATATCGAGATCTTTTTTCTCTACATGGGCCCCATAAAACTCTTGTACGTGAAGCCTTTGGCTCGAGTGCTTGTCATGGGATGCTTTTCTCAAGGAATAGAAGAACACTCTAAGGGTTTTTTGACCAAAAATAGGCAAGGACAAGTGGTATTAGAACCACTTAGAAATAACTCAACCTCAAAGGGAAAGTTTTTGGAATACAACGGATCGGGGGCAGGAAGTCAAATGGAAGAGGTAGGAAAGATGCCCCCCCCAAAAAAAACCGATCCGTACCAAGTGGTACCACTCAGTACCAAGTAGTTTTTTTAGAGTTTAGGCCCTCTTTCACCCTTCTACATGCATGGACTTGGATCCGAACCTAATGCTTTATGGGCCCCCGGTTCTTCTGGCTAATTCACCTATAAATACAGACCCTATGACAATTGGAGAAGGACTTTGGGGACTTTTGGCACTTGGATTTCTCTTCTATTTTCTTCATCCCCAAATACTCTAAAAACTACAAACACTCTTAAATCATAGACCCATTAAATTGCAGTCGGATCTAATTGAATTCATTGTAGTCCGAAGAGAAATAATCAATAACAAATATTAAAGTGGATGTAAGTCGGAGTATTTGTCGAACTACTACAAAAAAATTTCTTTTCTACTGCTTTTACGTTTATTTCATTAGGTCTACACATTTTTAGTGCTTTCATTTTCTTTTGGAGTGTTTTTGTCATTTTTGGTGCAACCACATTTTGTGCTTTCACGAAGAAAGAGCTAGATTTTACAACCTAAAGCTTGGGCATAATGTTGGAAGAGATGAAGAGGCTCAACATCAGATCTATGATTGGAGCGATTCAATCAGAGCATGTGGGCAACCAAGAGGTGTCCTTATGTTCTAATCAATCCATCTACATGACTAAAGAAGAGATAGTGAAAATGATGAAAGAGATGGAAGATCAAATAATAGCTCGATAATAGGAGATGCTTAATGGATTGTTCAAAGGGATGGATCAACAAAGAACAGCCAGAGCAACTGTAATTCAAAACCAAAGACCAGGAACTAATGCAGCAGCATCTGGAGTTGGAGCAGAGCAAACTGGAGTATTGCCCTGACATTTAGAATTAGTCGGTACCGATTTGAATCGGGTTTATGCCAAGAGGAATTTACTTAAGGGCAATATTGATCTGAACTTAGAGGAATGCCAGGAATGAACGAAGCTGGAGCCAGAAACACAAATCAATATGTGAATGCACAACAACCAATGGAGTATATGCCAGAGTTTCCTCATAGGAAGGGGAGGCAGGACGAAGCTAGAAGTGCATATCAAAATATAGATGTGTAGCCAGAGGAGTATGTGCTGGAGCTTCCCTGCAGGAATGGATAGAAAAATTCAGCCATTGATCGAAGACTTCCATTAGATGACAATAATCGAACGGTTGAGATGATCAAAAGGATAGTGAGAGTTGGACCTTTAGACCAGACTTTGGAAGACGTAAATTGGAATCCATTTACCCCTACCATTCAGTATGTGAGGAATCTTTCTGATTTTAAACTTTCGGCGTTGGAAATTTACGATGGAATGACAGATCCGACAGTTCATCTTATGAGGTACATCTAACATATGAAGGTGTTAGGTGCTTCTGAGGAGGTGACGGGATAATACTTCCTATTATATTTAACAGATTTAGCAGCAATTTGGTTCAGTCAATTGGAGAATGAGTCCATAAGCACATGGACTAAGTTAATGAACAAGTTCATGAGAAATTTCAGGGTTCATATTTCACGACCAAAGAATGTGATGACTCTATCGAGCATGAAGCAAAGGGCCGAAGAGACCCTTAGGAGTTACTTAACTAAGTTTAACATGGCAGCCGATCCACTTCATAAGTAATCCATCGGTGATTCTAATGGCGGCATTTTCAAGAGTCGCAAGTACGGCTGACTTTAAAATTGCTTTGGAAAAGGATCCACTAATGAACCTTACAGAGTTCTATCACAAGTCAAGGAGGTACTTACGCCAAGAGGATGTCGAAGCTAAGAACGCTGAAGTAAATGTTGTGCAAGATGAAATATTGTCCGTAGCAGGATATGGTGGAGATAAAGGAAAGTGAAAAGCTGAGGACGTCTTTAGTGGACCAAAGCGACGGAGCAAGGAATTGAAATTCTCTTCTTACACTGACCTAACTGAAACCCCGGAGAGGATTTACTTAGATACTAGGGGGCAAACCCCTATCGAAAGCCAGCTAAGAGAGAGCCAATGGATTAGGAGAAAAGGTTTGGAAGATATTTCATTTTCGACTAGATGGATGGACATGAAACGAAGGAGTGCGGACACTTTAACAATATGATAGAAGAGTTGGTTTGGAGTAACTAACTACAACAGTATCTAAGCAAACAAAACTATGATGGTGCAACCAGAGCAACTGCCGTCTACGGTGAATGCATCAAGACATGACTAAGGATCTAGGTCATGATTATTAATCCCATGACCGACAGGGACGACAATCGGGTTCAATTCCCACATTTTACATTTTTTTTGAATAGATAAGACAATAATAACCTCATACCGCTTACACGTGTACAAGACCTCAATTAGTCTCTTGGGATGCTCTGAGTTGGATATCTGAGATGGATGTTTAGGATGTTTGCTTGATTGCTTTGATTTGAATATTCAATTTTTGAAAGCCACTTAAATGTGATGACTAATATTGATCGAACATGATAGTCCCGTCCAAAGAGATGAGGCGATGACCATAAGGTGCAAATTCCATAACGTGAAGCTCTGGCTTGAGTAATTGTGATGGAACGCTTTTCTTAAGGAATATAAGAACAACTAAGGGTTTTTTTACTAATAGCAGGCAAGGAAAAGCGGTATCAGAACTACTTAGATATAACTCAATCTCAAAGGAAAAGTGCTTGGAACACAACGAATTAAGGGCAGCAATTTTTTTTTCAAATGGACGAAGTAAGGGAGATTTTCCCATAAAAACTGGTTGGTGCCGAGTGGTAGCACTCAACATCGAGCGGTTTTTGTTGGAGTTTGGGCCTTAATTCACCCTTTTGCATGCATGGACTTGGATCTGGACTTAATGGTTCATGGGCCTCTAGTTCTACTTGCTAATTCCCTTATAAATACAGATCCTATGACCACCGAAAAAGGAATTCAGATACTTTTTAGCACTTTGATTTTTTATAATCTTTTTCTCCTCAAAATACTCTTAAATATAAGATGCATTAGATTGTGGTCGGGGCTAACTGAATTCATTATAATCTGGAGAGAAAACAATCAATAACAAAGGTTAAAGTGGACGTAGGCAGGAGTATTTGCCAAACCACTATAAAAATTGAGTCTTTTCTATTTCTTTTACGTTTAGTTCATTACATCTATGCATTTTGGTGCTTCCAATTGCTTTTGGGATGTTTGTGCCATTTTTGATGCAAATGGGTAGATACTCTGGCTTATGTCCTCTTTAATCTTTATTGCTGATTGTTTTATCTCCAAAATACAATGTATACAATCAAAACCGACTATAATCCAGTAGATCTAGAATTTGCTAAAGGTTCAAAGAGGAAAATTTAGGAAAATCCCGAAGTCCCAAGTCCCTTTCAAAAGTCCCTTTCTAGATGTAAAGTGCTTACTATTTATAGTCAAATTCTAGCATAAATCTCGCAATACAGGTTAGGACAAGTCTCAATTCTGAGATTCGAAAATCTAACATAAAAAACATGTTGGAATCGACAATAAAAACATCTCGGTACCATCTGGTTTTAGTCGACGCCGAAAGGTTTTCTCTACTTGCTTTCTTGATCTTTCTTCATACTTGCTCAGTCTTCAAATTTTGGATTTTCTATGAGAGGTTTTCAATGAGAGGTTTCGACGAGAGGTTCTGGATATTCAATAATTAGCCAAAAATTATTTAGTTTCTTCACTTTGTCGTTTTTGATTGTTTTCAAGCTTCTGAATCCATTCCATTATCGATTTATAGTCCAGTTCATCTATTTAAGTCTATTATGATTGTGGAGAATTTGTCGGTAACATTTACCCCCCAAAGTATGTTTTTGGATAAAAGGTGTGCATTGCTCAAGAATAAATTTTGAGACTGGCAATTTATCATCGCTTATGCTCTTTAGCTATCCATTGGGCCAATCATAGTGAATCGTCCAATTCCTTCGGATTCACCTACAAATCGTAGGTCGTTCCAGACCATAGTAGCTATGGACTTAAGTCATTACTTAAGAGTTAGTTATGAATCATAATCATTCCAAGTTCCCTCGGAATCATCATATCATATATCATAAAACTAGGTCATCCCATATTCATCCAGGATTAATTTATCGCAAATCAATATCTATATCATCGAACGTTCACCCAGATTGTAACTATCTTAAGTTAATGACATATCATGATATCATGCATCATTAATCAAAGAGGTGCATTGCCACCGATTGGAGCGTTACTTATAAATCGTCTAATATCACTTAGCATTCCATTATAAAGTAAGCCCAACTGAATCAACGCAAGGACATTCGTTGATCATTCATCGATCATTATCGAATCATAAGGCATTCAAATTTTAAGGTTAATTCTATATCTCTTTGGATTGCACAATCATATATCTAGTTTATTTTCTTATGTCTCTAGATCACGTTATCATTAATTTAGATAGAGCTTAATCCACCCACTCTCCAATGAGCAGACCCAATATCCAAGCATGTCCATCCGCTCACTCTCCGGTGAAGGGACTTGATATCATGTAGAAGTCCATCCACTCACTCTCCGGCAAGAGAACTTGCATTTCATGGTTCATTGTCCCTTCTCTTTGATTGGAAGTACCAAGTCCTATCATTTTATATATCAAGTTTAAGGGATAACTATGTTTCAGTAGCATCCGTTGGCAATACCAATATCAATTATCATGTTCGAATGATTTTCAAATTCAAAATTTATCAGTCATTTATTCATAATTTCAAAACAAGATGCATTATGAAAATATCAAAAAGTTAAATCTAGTCAAGGATTGCCTTCAAATGTTAACCCAGAGCATGCCTTGGGACCGATCGAGATCTATTCATTAGTAAGTGGCTGATGGCACTCCCTTAGAGTTTATTCAAAGCAAAATCAAAATGCAAAAAAGGATCGCAACCTGTCTCGATCATGGGATAATCATTTGTAATCTAGATCCGTGGTCATGATCTGAGACATCTAACACAGATGGTGGTTGCTCCTACTGCACCATTGCAGTTTGATTTCTTACATATTACTAAAACCAGTTACTGCGAACTTGTTCCTTCATCAAGTCATGTAGATGCCTGCATTAGTTGATCTCATGCCCATCCAACTTATGGAGTAGGTAGTATATTTTCCAGATTTCTTCTCCTAATTTATGGGTTCTCCCTTTATGGATTTTTATAAGGAATCTGCCCCAAGTATACAAGAAAATCCTCTTTGGGTTCTTCATTAATTAAATGTAAGAGGAAAATTTTGGTTCCCTCGTTTGTCGCTTCGATCCTTCGAAATTATCATCATCTTTATGATTTTCTTTGTTCTTCCCGTATCCCGATTCAGATGGTCCTCCATAATCAATGAATTTAACTTTAGCACTTCATTCTTGGTGTCCTCCTGGCATAGATACTTTCGTCTTGATGGTAAAACTCTACAAGATCCATAAGCAGATCCCTTTCCAAAAGCCACTTTGAAATATTTTTTATTTGCAACTCCAGAGACCACTGCCATCAGTACTATCGATGGATCCGATTTATGCACTATAGCCGCTGCTACATTGCATCTGGTCAAATAACTACATAGGGTCTTACCCAATTTCTCTCTCATGATTCAAAGTGCCTTTACATTCTTTGGTTGCTTTATATGAACTTTGAACTAGTTCATAAATTTCTCCATTAATCCAATTCATGTGCTAATGGACCCATTCTCCAACCGTCTGAACCACATCATAGCTAACTCTTTCAAGTACAACGGAAAAACACCATCCCATCACTTCCTCAGAAGCACCCAACACCTCTATGTGTTAGATATATCTCATCAAGTGAATGATGGATCTGTCCTCCCATTGTACATCTCAAGCGCCAGCGGTTTGAAACCGGATGGGTTCCTTATATACCAGATGTTTGGGGTGAATAAGTTTTTGTTCATGTCCACTAAACTATCGTCTAGGGGCCCATCTCTTATTACTCGTCTGATCATGTCAATGATCATGTCGTTGTCATCCAATGGAAGCCTCGAGCCACATCTTCATTCTACAACCCGTTCCTATGGGGAACTTCAAGTGCTAACTCCTATGGTTGCAAATTTGCATTCTGGTCCGCATTTCTGGCTTCAACATCACCCATTCTAGGCATCCCATCTCATCTAAGCTTCAAATCAACTGTGCCTCAAGACCAAACAGATCAGTGTCGATCTGATTCCTATAGATACCGACATGATGGTGTTATGGGGGGACAGTTCCAACTTGCTCCACTCTATTCTCTTGCGCATCTACTCTACCTTTGGACCTCTAGTTATAAGTTCCAACTGCTCTGGCGGCCCCCTGCTGCTCCATTCTTGTAAAAAAATTATTAAGCACTTCCTCTTTCCTAGCCATCTGTCTTGTCTACATCTCCATCATCGTCCCTTCCATCTCCTCTCTCTGGTGACATAAATAGAAGGCAGATTTGCATTTGAGGATACCTCCTGACTACCCCCAATACTCTGGTTGATTGGGTCTAACAATAGCTCTTGTGTTAGGTCACTTTATCTTCTCCAAATCTTAGGTTAAAGTTCATTCTCAGTGAAAGCACTAGTTTTGTTTAAAAGATTATTTTTTTATAATTAAAAACAGATTTGTTAGGTAGTATATTTTTTTTAAAAAATGTTCAAAGTCAAGTTTATTCATCTTGATATGAAAACATTCAAAATATTAAGAAAATTGTGAGAAAATCATTTCTTTTTTAAAAAGTAAATCTTTTAATAACAATTGAAACCTCTAACTTTTTAATTAGTTTCATAGATAATTTATAATTCCTTACATTTTTAGTTTAATAAATATGGCAAACTCATTCTTCTCTTCTCCTCTTGGTTTGCGTTGATTATCACAACTAAGCAAGATAAATTTCTGCAACTAAACTAAAAAGCCATATTGTAAAGTATGTACGACTCTTTTCTGGAATCTTATGTATCTAGCAAGATATTGGAAAGTTGCAAAGGATGTCTATACAATATGCTCGTGTGATATATATAAATTAAAGGTCTTTTCTCCCAACGTAATGCATATCCTGATATAAAAAAGATTACAAGTTGGTTAATCATTTCAATTAAATGCTTATTATTTATGGTTTGTTCTTTTAATTATTTAATCAAAACTGGAAAACTATATACACTTAGTTGAGAAAAAGAATATGCAATTATAAAGTTGATTATTAGCTACTTCATATTTTTACCCAATGGTCAATCACATGTCATTTACCATTCCTTCTATATGCAATTTCTATATTGGTCATCTTAATTGTGACTCCCCACCTCAATACCCACGCTAGCCAAGAACACTACGGAGTAATGCTGTCAACTAGCGTAGAGAATAAGGCTGTTGAGGAGCGACCATCCATGTAACTTCTTTGTGCGAGCACCGATATGTCAGATAGTATAGCATGCATTTCATTTAAGGAGGAAGTCCGACATACCGATACAAACTCAAAGCTATCACACGGTGGCAATAAATAAATCTTCGGAAACAAATATAGAAATAAACATAACACAATCAGTCATAGACATCCATATCACAAAGGCGGAAAAAGATATGAATATATAACTAACACATGAAAGTGTACATCAGAGTAGTGGTCATGAAAGGACCACATACACAAAAGAATAGCAACACGTGTTATACAAAAGAATACATCTATGAGTCTATATCTCAAGTGTAAACGACAAAAACTGCTAATCTAAATGGTCAGCCAAAAGTCAGAGTAGTAAATCCCTGGGGGAGAAGTCAAGTAGAAGCACCTGTAACATCTCGGTCTGACCCGAGTATTATTTATAAGAAAATAATAAACGGATCAGTCTAGCTATAAATATCAGATAACATGATATAAACAATATTAACCATAAAGACATACTATGATAAGCATGTAAATGAAGATCATCAAGAGATCAAACAATATCAAAAGAATCTTTTAAAAGATCCAAATTCACCTAAACATAAAAGCTGGAAAATCATAACAATGAAAGTCATGAAAATAGGTGAAGCACAAATTCCAGAAGACTACACAAGAAATCCAGAAATCACAATATAGGAGCTTGAAAACTCACAAAATGGGAGCATGAAAACTCACCTACACGTGTAACACAAAGCGAGACGCTATCTCATGGTTGCAAGCCATTAATTTTGACACATGAATGGCCCGAAGACCGTGGGGCGCTACCCCACATATGTGATGGCGAAACATCACACAAATGCGATGGCGAAACATCACAAGAGCAGGGTCTAGTCTCCCTCGCAGACAAAGAGACATCGCACAGTTGCTAGTCTAAAACACAAAAATGATCGTCATGATCATCAAGTAGTGTCAACTACACTAAGTTAGTAAATATAAAAGTTTAGCTTCATGTCCCATAACCACTTGCTTAACTTAAATATTTACGAACAAACTGTAAATCTTCACTAGAAAATTGTCACAAAAGGTTCAATCAAACAAGTCCAAGAATTAACCGACGAAGCAAACGCAAGCGTTTCATACCACTTGTTTTACTAAGCCGTTTAATTCGATTTCTCATCCGAGTGAAGTAAAGGTTTGTATATATACTAATAGATTGGAAAGTGGCTTTATAAACGAGTTTGGTATTGAAAATAGAGTTGAAATCATTTTGATGAAAGAGTTTTGATATTTACTACTAGTATTGAAACCTTCATATTTCTAAAGTTGTTATCCCGCCTTTTTAGCAAGGTCGTGGTACCATAAAATCGACTGAGAAGCCCAAGATAGTTTGTCTCGAAGAATGGTCAACTCAGCATCTCAACAAAGCAAGTTCTGTTGAATGTTTTTCAGATAAAATCCCCCACGGAGGGGGGGTCCAGGGGGTGGCAACCCCCCAAGGTGGGGTTGCGGGGGCAACGCCCCCGCTACGGGGTTCGACCTGTCCGGTCAGGTCGCGGGGGTCCAGGGGGCAGCGCCCCGTCCAAAACGGTACGACCTAGTGAAGACCTAAGGGAGGATAGGATCGAGCGACCTAATGGTTGCGACCTAGGGGTCTAAGGGGTCAAGCGACCTAGAGGTGTTTGCGAGTTAACGGAACTAAGGCCGAGCGACCTAACACTCGAACGACCTAAGGTAGCAAGGGGCAAGCGACCTATCATAGAAATAAGGCCTAACGACCTAGGGAAAATGCTCGTGCGACCTAAGTGGTCATACGACCTAAAGTTAATAAGTTCAAGCGACCTAAGGTGACATCGGGTCAAGCGACCTAAAGACGCCGCGACCTAGCGACCTATCGAAATAAAAGGGGCGAGCGACCTAACTCAACCAGTGACCTACGACCTAACGAGGTAAACGGTCAAGCGACTTAACAATATAAGGCCGAGCGAGTTACAAGGCGAACGACCTAGTGGTTGAGCGCGACCCAGCTGGACACGCGACCTAACAGTACAAAGGTCCAACGACCTAAAGTTATTAGGTCATGCGACCTAAAGTGTCGCGACCTAGGGGCTTGAACGACCTAACGCCGCATACAAATCCGAGTGACCTAACTCAACCAGGGACCTACGTCCTAAAGCCCAACGACCTAGCGACCTAAAACCAAACGATCTACGACCTAATTCCGAGTGCCGAGCGACCTACCGTTGTAGGCCATTTTAAGGTCGGAAATGAGCTATTTTGAGGCCGAGACTTTTCCACGCGAACGACCTAAGTGCAGAATTTCACCAAAAACACTAAAATTTGAAGTTTTTCGCCAATTCGATTCAAATCAAATGCAAATGTGCATGCAAACGTGATAGGGAATCATTCCCAACAGTCCAAGATAGTTATAGACAAGAATTGTGAGATAAAAATCTCACCTTTGCACAAATTCAATGAAGAAGAAGCTTGAAGTCAATAGAGAAGCAACTACAAGCTTGAATCCAATGTCTTTACTTTGATTTTGGAGTTGGATGATGGAGTTGGAGTTGAAACCTAGGCTTGGAGTTTCTAATTTCCCTTCCCACTCACCATTAATGTTAAAGTTTGTGTTTGGTAGGAATTTATAAAGAGTGAGGAGAAGGAGAGAAGTGGGTTTGAGTTATAATGGCTAATCTAACCCAAAGTCCAAAGCGGGAAAAGTAAGTGAAATTCCACTAACCCAAAACCTATCAATGTTTATACTTAAAAAAGTTGTAAACGGCATTTCGAACTCGATGGAAGTGGTCTCGAGTCCTAATTTGACGGTTTGCAAAAAGTAGCTTTTCAGACCAATATCCGATTAACGACAAAATATTTAAATAAAATATTTAAATATAAAATCGATAAATATGCGGGTTGTTACATTAATGCATAAATAATATTAACTCTATTCATTCAGAATAGTCTCTCATTAGAAGGTTAATTGTATAATTTCCTACATGATTATGTCGAAATTAATCTTCACAGTTAGTTAATTTGGTGATAATAAATAATTTTAAAATTGAATGAACTAAAGGGAATCAAGTAGGTATCCTCCGCCTAATGGTTAATAGTGAAATGAACTTGGGTGTGGGTTTGTTTTAGCTAATTGTATTAAACTTGCTAAGGTTGAAGATTTTTTTTTTTAAGTGCACTTATTCTATAAACTTAAGCCACGGTAAGCAATAATGAGGATTATTTTTTACCTTATTTAGATAAAATAACACATAAAAAGAAAAAATTATTCTTCTTATTGAAAAACATGTTTTCTATTATGATAAGTTTGTGTATGTCAAGTACACTATGTACTTTATTTAACTTGACCTTGTTGTCTTAACATTACTGTTGAGTCTACAATTGCAATAAATTTTGACGCATAGGTCACTAATTTTATAGTGAGTTAATAAAAGGTTAACATAATACTCAATTTTCATCCCCAATTATACACACACTACTAGAATTTTGTTTATGGACATCGGGCCAGGAACAATGTCTATGAAAACGTGTACCAATGTGTTAGTGGATGATATTAAAAATAGCCGAAGTTTAGACATCGATTTATAGAACATGTCTATATGTACATCCGAAATAAATTTTAAACTTATTAACGGTATAAATTAGTTTAGCTACACATCACTTATTTTATCAGACACAATGCTATTGAATATCATATACATCGGTTTGATATAATTGTAATCAATTTTATAATTGTAATTTGTGATGTTAGTTTGTTTTAAGCACATTATATATTACTCAATAATAAAGACGATTATATATACAACAAACAATAGTATAAAAACATAATATTTCATAGTATAAACTTAATACGTAACATTAAACATTCATCCTCATAGACTACACCTCATATTCATAAACATCAAACGCACACGCTTCTCCTACTTTCTGAACATCAAAAGGGGGTTATCTCTTTACATTAATGTGAAGCTTCCACTGAAGGCAGTTCACATCCCCATAGTAGCTCATGCACTCTTGTTTCGTGTTTGTTACTTGTGTCATGGAAACATTTTCTTTGTTTCAGGTGAAAGCTGCCATCAAGAAGTACCAGCTTGATATTGTTGTAAAGAATGTGAGCAGATTATGCCATGCCAAACCAAATTTGACATTGAATGGGAAATTTCCTGGGCCAACTGTTTATGCCCGAGAAGGAAATCGAGCCGTCATCGATGTCACCAACCATATGCAATACAATATGTCTATCCACTGTTATTCATATCTTCATTTATACACTTTTCCATTCTAAAAATACAAACGAAGTATGAGTCAAAGACACATGGGTTAAAGACACAAATCAAATTTAGGAACGTTGGATAGATTGAGCTCTGTCATTCAAGTATTTACGAAGAGCTTAATTTTGAATAAGCATAACTTAACTAAGCATTTCCAAACTATCTACAAGAAAAACTCACAACGTATGATAGAAAACTACAAGTGCACAATGTCCAAGGAATTTCAACAAACACTATCTTTGCATAGTCCATTGTCAACCAAAGGCAAGCTTCATCAATAACTAGGATCATCAAAAGGAACCAAGAACGTCTCTAGACGAAATTGCGAACACCGAACTCTCAGCAAGTGGATCCAAAAATCAAACCCAAACTCACCTATCAAACTCGAATAGTCATCAACATCCTATAGATCCGTCACGAACTCGAGCGATATTTTTTGGAGCAGGCGGC
Source organism: Allium cepa (assembly GCA_030765085.1). Lineage (NCBI taxonomy): Eukaryota > Viridiplantae > Streptophyta > Magnoliopsida > Asparagales > Amaryllidaceae > Allium > Allium cepa. The sequence continues at coordinate 419,122,569 of CM060932.1, forward strand.
GAACTCAATTTTCCACTCTAGGCATACATTGAAGATGAGTTTCGGATCTCGTATAGGAGAGCACGGAGGCGCGACGTCAATTGATAATTTCGAGCATCCAGAGCAGGCAGCGACGAATTCCCAGGCTGCACGTGAATTGATGTTTTCTTTGAAATGGCGATTTCATGTTTTGGAAGAAAAATAAAGTAAGGTTTCTAAAGGAATTGAAATTGGCGTGAATGAGGACAGCCTGCTGAATTTGGAGCGAATGTGAATGAATTTTGAAGCGCGAACATGAATGAATTTTGGAAGGGAATGAGGGGATTTCGGTGAATGAATTTTGATTTCCCGCACTTAGTCAAATTTTAGGGTTTTTGGACAACGAGAAGGAGGGGATTTTGGTGACATGGCAAAAATTGGTTAACAGGTTGTTATGCATGCTGATCATGAGAAGTGGATGGCTAGATGGAGATGCATGGAAGCTTGTGGACTGGATGGAAGCGGATCGTGATATGAAGATGTTTAAAAATGTTGCCCCAAATTTTTTTTGATACATGTTTGTAAAAAAATGTTGCCCAAAAATTTTCCCCTACTGTAGTGCATTGCCCCCTGTATACGAGATATGTGACTTGATTTACATATAATTATTAATAAATGACATTTTTCCTATCTTCCGTAACGCATTGCACCTTGTATATGAGATATGACAATTTATTTATATATAATTATTGGTAAATGACATTTTGTCTATTTTAATTATTGATAGGTGCTTGCTGCTCAAATTCCAATGTTTTTTAATTAAAATTCTAAGAAAATAACAATTGTACAGAAATAGTACTATTTGCGATGGTTGTGCTCGCAGACGATGAAATTTGGGTGTATTCCGCGTTTTCTATCAAAATTTTACACTTAGTTTTTCCACACTTTTTCAAAAATTTGTAATTTACATTTTAACATTGTCCTGAAAATCAATGTAAAAGAATGATGTTATAAAGACAATAAAAAGATTTATAACATCACCCTGATGTGTGTGTGTGTGTTTTATACAACATCGACAATAAATTTAGCAATGTTATAAATTTTTTTAACATAATGCGTTTGTCTATCTAATATAAAAGATGTCATGTCTATAAACAAAATTATAACAGTGACATTCTTGCAAATTAAAAGACCTGCTATAGTTGAATAAATGTCCATGCTTTTCGCTTGATATAGTGTGCATCATAATACTATGGACCAAAGTTCAAACCTTAACAGATGTTTTTCTCTTCCTTTGTTTGTCGTGTATGTTTTTTGAGACATTTCGACCGTTTAAAATTTGCATGTTATCTTTTTTACATTTTCAAAGTATTAAAATAAGGGAATCCCATTATAGAAATATCAAGCCATGCTATGACAATTATAAATTCATTTATTAATGAAATTTTTGGCAAGCTTGCTCAAGAATCTTCTAAGCTGGCAAGGTACAATTAGAAGTTGACAATCACTTCTCACAAGGTTCAAACCTCTTTTTTTTTCATCCCGTCCCGATGAACTTGCAAAACATGTATTTGAAGATACCAATGCGGTGACCAAGTTCACCAACGAGAATTACAAGATACCTGCAGACTTCTAGTTAATTTTCCTTTTTTTGTTATGAGTTATTTGGCTTTGTGAAGTTTTAGTGTTAGTTTGTGGCAAATGTAGTGGATTTTAGAGTGCGTTGGTTGATATATCATGTTCCATTACATGGTTATGACTTTTTTTAGCTAGCTTAAATTTCAGTTGTCTTCTTGTTATCTTGTTCTTTTGCATGTTAACCTATTCAAAACTTGGTGATTTATTCAATTAGAAGCAAAAAAAATAAGAATAAATACTTATGATCTAAAGTTGTTAAGTAACATCTAAGATTGTATATATACTACATTTTGCAGTGTACATGTTAGATAAGATAATTATATACTTTTGGGGCAACTATGATCATCAATTTCAATTTGTGCCAAAAGAGTCTATTGTCAAATAAATTTTGTAGGTACAATTATTTTCAATTTTGACTATCGATATTGAAGTGATCAGGTTCGAGATTTCGGCAAGCACACCGAAATTCCGGCTATTTCTGTCCGATTTCAACATTGACTAGGCTAGAATCCACTCCGAAACCCGGTTTCGGTAAAAGAGAGTAAGAAGAGAGTAAAAAACAAGTGGAAGCGAAGAAGATAAGTTTGGAGGACACAAAGCTTAGTTAAAATGGTAGTAGTTTAATTTTTGAGGCAGCGCATTGATGTTTGAGCTACATTGAGCAAGCTAGAGTTTTTCCTCCTATTAGTAGCAATTTTTTCTGAAGAAATACCTTCGGAACTTCGATATGAACAAAAAGAAGATAATATCGGGGTTGTATTGCAAGATAAATGAAGGTTATTTAAATTAAGGTACAAGAGATGGAACATGAACAGAAGTAACCGATGGCAAAAAAATATTTAATAAATTAATAAAGTAAAACACGTGTAACGTCCCGCCTTTTCGTACGTTTAATATCGACGATAAACCACACACGTCAGACTTAAACCATACATAAGGGCGGATTGTTATGGGATAAATAAGAAAAAGCAGAGAAAGAAAGAAAACAAAACAGAATCTTACAGCGGAACGACAAAAATATAATAATCAAATACAGTTCATGAAGCTGCTTTACAAAGCATTTGATTATACTTATACAATACATATCAGAGATACACATACCAGAGAATAATAAATAACGATGCAGCGGAATACAATGGTGTAGTGGAATAATATAATAGATAATAGTAATATACTCTTCGTCTTCGTCCTCCAGAAATATAGTCTCCGAATCCTGAAATGCTTAGACAGCTCCCTAGCGAATTGAAAAGACAAAACATTCGAGTCAGAACTAAAAGATCTTATGTGAGTTAAATCAATAGGAATAAATATGAGTGCAGTAACTTAAGAGATGCTCGGGATTCACATCTCCTAAGGATCCGTTAAACTATTTACTATGTAGTAATATTTCGCTATTATAATAATGTCTAATAGTAAAATAAACTTACTTTTAAATAGCATTAAGGCTTTACATTTTCCACCTTAACACGTAATAGTCCCAGTAATCCATCCAGTATCAGCGCATCTCTAGATCGGGAGACTACCCTAAATACCCCATGGGCTATGGGAGAAAACCAAACTCGTACAAGGCGCGCTAGGGTAGGTGACACGGCACAACTAGACAATGCCAGGGTAGATATACCAATTACGCTTCCGAGTCGATGGTAACGCGTAGCAGCTACTACCGCCCAGCTCGAGCCACACCCGAAAATCAAAAATCAAAAGTGGCCACCGAATCAATCCAAAGTCAGAGTATGATATCGAAGGGATATGTCCGATAAAAGGTGCTACCTTCTTAACCCGTCAATCGCTCCTGTTTTAGACACCTTATGCCAATTCACGGGCGTCGGGTCCATATATTTACCTCAAAGGAAACGCCGCCACCATCCTACTTCATTCTGGAATCTCCACCGCGTACGCGGTTGTTAAAGTGGTTTTCGGAGTTGGCAGAGAGTATGACAACTTCCGATCCAGGTCTCTTTAACAACCAAACGTTATTATAACACCGCGGTCATTTCAAAACAATTATACTTCAAAACAGAATATAATATCCCTTTCAAAACCATATAAATACGATATCATTTCCGTTTTAAAAACCCAAATCAATATGATATTATTTTTCTAAAACCCAAATCAATATAATATCATTTTTCAAATATATCCTTTTCTAAAACCATTACACTTTCAAAGTTATAATATTTTGAAACCAAACGCTTGAAATATAACTTTCCAAACCATAAAACTCTGAATTTTCATAACTTTGAAACATAACTACACCGCTTAAATGGCTTAAATATTAAATTTCTTTATATAATAAAATAGCTACTTCAATTTCACAAACCCCAAATAAACCATTTCAAATTCCATATGTTTCAAAGCTTAATTATTCAATATTTCAAAACTAAATTTTATAATTCATATATATACCAAATTCACTTTACTATTATTTAGTTATGAATATTTAATTAATAAATCCAATATCCTTTTAAATAAAACTTCAAATTTCAATAACTGAATATTCCTTAATTTATTTAGACTTGATATATTCACTTAAATCACCTTAAACCCGAATTAAGTTATAAAACCATATTTTTTTAAATCGCGATTTCAATAATTCCAAATGGATTCTTATTAAATATAGCTCTTAATTAAATAAAATCTCAGATCAATTTCAAAACTATCTTCTCACCTTGATTTATAAAAAAATCAATATAAACTCTATATTAAAATATAATTTAAGTAAATACTTAACCATATTATATTTTAATTAAAAACCAAACTTTATTATTAAACTTATTTTATACATAAACAATTTTATTCATAGCTTAAACCCAAGAATTTAACTATATATATAAAATAACATTTATAAAATATCCCAAATCAATATCTCACAAAATCACATATTTCTTTACAGAACCATAGAAATCATTTCAAAATATTTTATATATAGACCGCGGTGTCTGTATATACTTTTCTATCCTATGGTCAAGTGATACAGATATTTACCATTTCAATCTGTAATTTAAAATAAAAATGCGGTTATATATCATTTCAAACCGCAATCCCGGATGAAATAAAAATGCATAACAACTTGCAGTTTTAAAATGATACAAAATACAACATCCATTCATCCAATATCACCCATCAACCATTTATCACAATCATCATCCAAATCAAACAATAACATCAATATAGACATAAAATAAATAACAGGTATTTCTGGCAGTTTATATTCAAAAATAAATTAAACAACTATCTAACTGGCAGTTTATATGCAATACTAAATTTGATAACAAAATTAATTCAAATAAATGCAATTTAACTGAGATGATGATTAAATATATGCAAACAGCTATAAATAAATTTCAAATCACATCATAAATAAATTTAACAAACATAGGAAATTTTAGAAGTTGTGAGTGGGTTAAAACACTCACCATTTGAATTTAAAACCAATTTAAACCCAAAATTAAACAGTCTCCAAATTCGTCCAAACAAGTGTCAAAATGTCTGGAATTCCAATACGAACCTAGCGGAGAAAACCGCGTGTGAATTGGATATCGTATACGAAAGTTATATAAGTTAGGATGTTTAAAAATTAAATTAAAATCAAACTATAAAATAATAAGAATAAAACACCCATTACCCTACACGTCAACACACGTAGAAACACGCGTGTAACCCTATTCTTGAGCATGAGATCGACACAGCCGCCACTTCTTGGCCAATTTCCACCGCTTCTACAGGCGACGACCACCACATCGGAGCACGCCATAGTGCCGAGCTTGCCGAGCCACCCCATACCGTACCCTCGCGCACCTCCATCCTCACCAGAAAAACGACCCGCCGCCGTGACTACCTACGCCAACTACGGCGACGTCGAGCAGTTCCAGGCCAGCCTAGCCGTACCGATGCAACGAACGCACCATCCTCCACAAGCCCGTACTCCCTGATTGTCGCGAAGACGACGATCTACCGTCGAATCCATCGACCCGATATGAACGACCATGGATAAACGGCAAATTTCTGAGCAAACGAAAACTCGAATCGAGGAACAAATTGCAGATCTGAGATGCGTACATCGAAAGCTTCGATATATAATTTTTTTGAATTTTTTGAGGAGGTTGAAATTTCAATTTGATTTTTGAATTGCAATTGGATTTGAATAGTCTGCCATTGAAATGAGGAGGTGAAGAGGAATTATACGCACAGACAAATGAGAAATAGAGGTAGGCTAGGGTTTATAACAGGGTATAAATAGGCAAGCTAAAATTAGAATGGATCGGAGCGATTGGATATACGCGTTCAACGATAAAGTGGCCCGAAAAACCCGTTCTGACTCCGGAACGAAATTGAGTCAACCATATATCAAAATAGATGTTTTTAAATATTTTAAATGCAATGGAACAGGTTTCAAGTCCAAATTCCATCGTATGAAGAAATTATGCTAAAATCAAAATTTTCCAAACTGATTTCAGTTGATTTCAATTTCATTGATTTCAAGGCGTTTCGAGTCCATACGATCAAACGACCAGTCCAATCGTTACGAAACTTAAAATCCTACAATAATTCACCGTTACGGACCCGATGAAACTGGTTTCGTCGAAATCCGAGTCAGTTGCCAAAATGGCTATTTTTCCAGTTAATTAAATAAATTAAAAGTTAATTAATTAAATCAAACTTTCAATTTCAATCCTACAATCGGCAATTCTTATCATTTTTAATTCCTTAAATATTTACACTAATTTAAACAAATTTAACTGTCGATTTAAAATTGATTAATTCCTCAATTTCACTAAATTCAACAATTATAAATTTAATTTCCAATAATTCAATTTAATTTGCTTTCCATTTATTATTCTATCAATTTCATCTTATGGTATAATTATCATGATTTATATCTTAGTGTGTTAAAATTTCCAATTTCGTCTAATTTCAACTAACGTAGTAATAAATCTCATTAATATGCGAAATTTGATTTCCAATTCTATTAAATAGACTAAATAAATATGTAACACGTAATAATTGATACCATTAACTTTTTATTTCATTTATAAGTTATCGCTTACAACAAATGCTACCATAGTTTCATAACACTAATTCATTCCATTCCATTCATTATACATTATTTTATTAGTAAGTCAACATTTTAAATTATTAATTTACCATTTGTATCCCATTATAAATTAATGCACACATAAATTAAGGTTTTAATCAAATTAATCATTTCATCTTGGTTCCATTATTTAATTACATCAACTATTACTTTATGAATAAAATTAGCATTTCTTATTCATTTTATTACATTCACATTCTCCGTTATTGTCTTAAACTTGCTAATGTAACATTAAAGTTCATTTAATTCTAATTGATTCCCCAATTTAATTTAATAGACCAAATTAACAGGTAACTTATAGCAATTGTTATCATAACTTTTAATTACACTTATGAATTCACTATTCACAAACAACGTTACAATTCTTATATAACATTGATTTTATTAATTACTATTTACTACTATTAATTCATTTATTAATTTAATATTTACATTTGTTTTTCTTATATTAAATTTATTAAAGAGTATTCCTATTTACAATCAATTATAACCTAAATAGTTGTTTCAATCAATTGGGATTGCATTGAATTAATTATTTATTAGCTTGCTTTAACATTATTACCTAAATTTACGTTCAGCTACTGTTAATCAATTTATTATTCATTGGTTAAACCCAACACTTACTTTTATTTACTTATTTTCCATTTTAACCAAATGCAATAATTTACACTACTACACAATTGGAATTTCACCCCAATTTCAACAATTAGTTTTAAATACCCCTTGCCACAATTCATTCTTAACATTTACTTCAATATAAATTATAAATTTTTTATTTCTTTCTAAATTTAATTACAAAAATCTTATTAATTTAACCAATTTTGATCATCGAGTTTTACGGGTCGTTACAACACGTAGTCACAAAAAGAACGTGGGTACTTCTTTTTCTTCTTCATTCTATGTATTTTTCACCTCAAAACTTGTGTTCAATGTTGATAATACCATGTAAAGTTTCAAAAAGTAGAACTCCTAATCATTTTACTTTTACTCAAGTCTCCTTGCTTCCAAAAAGTTATGTTTGACATTAAAAAAAAGGAATATATTGAAATTCAAGAAAATATAATCTAGTAAAAGATATAATCAATGAGGATTTATACGATGCTAAAAATATATACTATTTGTTATCACAGTGTCATTATGTTGTATATTTTTTTAATCAAATCATGGATTTACACTGTAAATATTTAATTTACAAAAATCTGCAGTTAGAACTGCAAATATTTATAGTCTACACAATACATTTTCATTCAAAAGAGTTATTCGGTTGCTAAGTTTGAAAATATGCATATATCCTAATTTTCACTATATTATCAATATAGATTTTCAAAATTATCGGTGTTTGCAAATCATAATTAAAAGATGAATTTTAGAAATTTAAAAACAAAATTGAAATTTAAAACTTTAACAATATCTGGAACGGAAATGAAAGCTTGAATTTTGAACTTTGAAAGTGATGGAGCCATATATCACTATCTTCTGATACTGAGGTGGATTTCAAATGATGCTCAGATAAATTTAGAGGCAACGTTTATACAGATGCAGAAAGGTTTAGAGCATCTCTAACCCACCATTACATAATGTCAAATGAATCCTAAGAGCATTCCCAACCAGGTCATGGTTGGGAGTGAAGCCTTCTGGATTGCTTGCAGCCGCCCAAAACAAGGCCAGTTAAGCATAAACGGCCTTATTTTGGCTGGTTAAGCCAACGACTATATTGTAGCTGTTGGCACTTAGCTGGCTAAGTGCCAATGGCCATATTATAGCTGTTGGGACTTATTTGGCTAAGTCCCAACGGTACTCAACCAACCGTTGCCTTTTTCCCTATAAAACTTCTAAATTTCAAACTTTTCTTTACACCATTTCAATTACAATTTTTTCTCTCTTTAACACACTTTCTTCAAACAAAATCAGTAATGTCGAAAAATTCCAAAGTAAAATCTCAGAAATCTTCATCTCCTAGATTTCTACCTCAACAAAGGTCAGATAATCAGAATCCGGCATAATTCAATCAGTATATGTATAATTCTCAACATGGTCAGAATCAATTTAATTCTCAACAAGCGCCAAATTCGTATTAGCCTCAACAAAATCAAAATATCTACCATTCTCAACAAGATTTGAACCAGTACTAAAATTATCAAAATGTGAATTATTCACAGAATAGTTTGTTTCAACAAAACTTTACCTACGATCAAAACTACGTATCTTCCAATAGCCAACAACGGTCAGTATTACCTTATTGTTCACAAAATATATTGAGAATCTCAATAATCAATTTGGCGGCAACAAATTTGAAAATCAGGAAACCAAATTTGATGTCAGTGAAATAGCCGAAGAAGATATTTATAGGAATCCTAATTTGTCTTCTGATCAGACTTGGGGAAATCAACCATCGAGAATCAGAATTTACGAATCTGGTAACGTAGAATCGAAAGGCACAAAAATGGTTAAATGGTCCCCGAACGAGCAAGCTAAATTAGCATTCTACTGGATTGAATGTTCTAGAGACATTAGAAAGGTACAAGCCAAGTTAAACTTCTTTTTGGACTTCTGTAGCAATTTTTTCAACCTTCAAACTCCAAATAGTCCCCCAAGAACGGTAGATTCTTTAAAGCAGTCGTGGAAAAGAATAACGCCGCTTATCTGCGTTGGAAATAAATAATGATCGGCCTGCATTCTTGACAGAAAAGCGGGGCAAACGACATGGAATTGGTAATTATTTAAAATTTGGACTTCTGAATAACAAGTTTTATGTTTAATTCTTCTAATAGTACTTTATCCTCTACAGCTCCATCAAGCAAATGCATCGTATATGTCTGAACATAACAATCAACCATTCAACTTGCACCATTGCTAGGGCATACTCGAAATAGTGGAAAAATGGAGTCGAGTGCGACAAGAACATTCGGTAATGCACTTTCTTCCTCGGAAGATGAGCGATGAATCCAGCCCCGGTAGTTCTAATTCAATAACACCCTACACCCCTTAATATACCCAAAAGGACATATTAAAAGGCATGGTACGTTATAGGTATAACTGAAACTAACTGTGACTAAGATTCATAAGAAAAAAATAGGCAAAAACAGTGAAAACTAAAATAATAACCTATTCAAAACAAAAACTTCATAATTGCTTCACAAACTAAATAAGTCAAACACTAGATACAACATACATGTCCCAAATCCAATATCTCTCATGAAATAAAAACTCGTAGTCTCAACAAAAGTCAGAGTATAAATATCCCACTCAAGTGCCAGTATAAAGAAAGAAAAACAGAAATAAAAGTAGGAAAATACATAGTGGAATCTCCTTCAAAGAAACCTCCAAGCAACTACAACATACTTTCCTCTTTCTTGATTGCCTATGGAGGAAGGGGGAAAATAGAGGAATGGGTCGGACTAAAAGTCTGGTGAATGATAGTAATTACTAGAATCTTTAAGTAAAGTTATAGTAATAGGCTTTATAACAGTTCTATTATATAAAAAGAAACAAAGGAAATAGAAGAAGGAGTAAGCTGGAAATAAATATGATTTAACTATTAAATATGATTGATTAACTTTGATTGTTTGCACTTGTCTTTGATAGCTTCTTTGATTAGGCTGAATTCCAAATCCTATAATTAGGCTAAAATCCTAAATCTACCCTTTCATCGTCCTGCTACTCCATAGACCTTACTGCGGACTAGATGCTATATATATCTCCCTAGACAGAAGGCAATGGTGTCAACGAAAGACACACATACTAAGCGCTTGTAACTTAATAACGACTTATCTCCCATAATCGATGACGCATGCTCAGTCACCGTTGGTTCGCACTATCTATTGCTTCCCCTTTTGACCTTTTATTTACCCGATACAGCGTAAGCGTGCCCTCGTCTCACTCCAGGCTATTGTGAGACACCGTGTCCATACATAATAGGGAATGCTATTGGTACCAGTCCCTGTTAAACAAAATCTACTTGGTCCCTTGTCCAACTCTCCATTATAGTCTTTTAATTATTGACCTCTTACCTACCCTAAACAACATAAGGGAAATGCTGCCGGTACTGACCTTCTCTTTTAACTATTGATCACTTATCTACCCTAAACAGCATAAGGGAAATGCTGCTGGTACAGACCTTTTCTTTTAACTATTGACCACTTATCTACCCTAAACAGAATAAGGGAAATGTTGCCGGTATAGACCTTTTCTTTTAACTATTGACCACTAATCTTCCTTAAACAGCATAAGGGAAATGCAGCCGGTACGGATCTTTTCTTTTAACTAATGACCACCTATCGACCCTAAACATCATAAGGGAAATGCTGTCGGTACAGACCTTTTCTTTTAATTATTGAACACTTATCTACCCTAAACAACATAAGGGAAATGTTGTCGGTATGGATCTTACTTTTTTCTTTGCTTATTAACTTAGATAAATTATTTTGAATAAACCTTTGTTATTATTCTTACTATCCGTGCTTATTAATTTATCCTAAGTCTTAAAATAAGCCTCATTATGTTCTGTTTTCTTATTATAACCTACGTTATAATCATGCTTATTACTTAACCCAAGTTCTAAGTGTGAAAATAAGCTTCTTTCGCCTTTTACTCTTTTTAGTTATAATTAGACTAATCTCTTTAATTTAGTCTAATTCTAATATTTACATCACAATTTCAGTCCAATTCCATTTTTATTACAGTCCTTACGATTTACATCTTATCTTCCACTGTTTCGGTGTTCTTATAATTTAATCCAAATTCGTGTTTGATCTATTCTAATCCATACGCGAAGAAGAAGGAGAAATAAAAGAAAATTGAAAGTAGAAGAAAATCCAAAGCATAGGAAAAAGATGTAAATAACGCATAAATAATAGTAAATAAATTAAAATATTGTAAATAAACTATAAATAAATGGAAAAGCTATAATTAATAGAAATAAAATAAAATTAACTGGAAAGAATAGCTAAAAGAATTAAACTGATAATAATTCTAAAAACTGTAAATAAACCACTAAAAAGATTATCCCAAAACTCATAGTAAAACTACAACTATTGAAAACCCTATTATTTTAAATTACTTAAAGAAATCTAAAATAATTACAATCACTCGCCACTGGTCCTTAGCTATTCCCTTTAGGCCTTCATGGATCCACTTGGGATTGTTAAATATTTTTATTTAAAATGATTTTCTCCTTGGAAAATTATTCCGCTTAGGGTCCTTATTGGAGAGGTGAACCCAAATGGAGAAAAACTTAGAATGAGAAAAGATGTTAGGCCTAGGGTTCTATTTATAGGGGTAGAAGTAAATCTCATACCATTGGACTTGGTGGTTGAATAGGATGCAACCACGTCATAAATGAGTAGGAGCCATCGTATGTAAGAATAAAAGGACCGGATTGAAATAAAGAATGCAAATGACGTGCAAAGTCATCTAAATTCGTGCTCATCATTCGAATAAATGAACATTCGTTTGCCCCAGAAGGGAAGGCGGGTCGATCGGGCATTCGACCGCCCCTTGCCCAGGTTGACTGGTCATATATTATTATTATTATTATTATTATTATTATTATTATTATTATTATTATTATTATTATTATTATTATTATTATTATTTGTTGTCTTGTTTAATTTATATCTTGTTCATATTAGCTTGGTTTCTGACGTTCTATATATGAAAGTTGACCAGAAAATTATCACGGACACAATGATGCAACTCCCGTGGCTTAATTCTAACAATTTCACAAAGTTATTTTATTATCTAATTAATTAATGAGTTACTTATTGTGTGTAAAATTTCGGGTTGTTATATTCTCCCCTCCTTAAGGGATTTCGTCCTCGAAATCTCAAAGGATAAATGAATGTACTAAATGTCTTCATCCAATTCTACCGCCAACTACTCAATCATCAAATATTCATCTATTGCCCTTAAGTTTTTCTAATGTAATTTATGATACTTGTGCAATTAGTGTAGTGTAAATGTCCCTGACTAATGCAAAAGATTAGACGGTCCACTGGTTCAGTTGACCTCCTTTTATGCAATCATGTTTGTGTCATGTATCCAAACGAATGCAAAAATTCCCATATGATAACTGATAATTCTATATGCATGCTACAAATATCATCCAAATGCAACAATCATGTGGTAAACATCCATTTATAGCAACCTTAGAAAATAGAATAAAATGCACACACATCCATATGCATATGTTCTAGTGTCCTAGTTAGGCCGATCCCTAAAGAATAATAGTGCCTAGTGTACCTATATGTGTCTGTTAGCATCCACTAGCAAACACTTGCAATCACTAGCACACATCATTTGTAACATGTTTAACATGCTTACATCAAATCCTATCATCCATAGGTAAAATCCTAAGTTCTACTCTACCAAAGGATAAAAAAGGAAAGAACCTATGTAAAACTAAAGATGGAAATAAAAAATTCAAAACTTACTGTCAAAGAGAGATGTGGATAAGAAGTACTCATATTCTCCTAATCAATTTAATCTTCTTCGAAGCCTTTTTAACCTCTGTAGACTCTATCCAACACGAAAGCGACTTGCATGGTCTTCCATAAAGAGCTTCGGAAGGTGTCATTCCAATGCTAGCTTGAGAACTACTATCTTATGCGAATTCCACTAAAGGAAGATGCTTTGCCCAAGTTCTTCCAAAATCAGGAATATCCATTCTCAACCATGCGTGTCTTACAATTTTACTAACTCCATTTTACTATTCTTCTTTAGTCTGCTCACATGAATCAACATTCATAGGTTCTCACAATGGTCCTATACACTCTATGAAAACTTTATTATTACTTCTAAAAGTAATTACCGTTGTCTCCCTTGTAGCCTTACACCTTTTCCATTACACCTTGGAAATGATTCCCATCTACTTCACATTTAGGAGTTTGGTTCGGTGTTTATAGTTCCATTTTAAAAATTAAGGTTTCTAAATTTTTAAAACATCAAATCCTAAAATATTTGTCTTTAAAAAGTGTTATTTTTGAGTTTCTATTAAATTCAAAAAATACATGGTTACTTAACATTATTTCCCAGCCTATAGGGGAAAACTTTCAAATTCTAAGTCCAAAACTTATTACTCGTTTTCTTTTAAAGACCTTTTAAGTTTTCTATAAAACTTTGAATTTTCAAATTCTACTTTTATTAAGTTTTTCATTTTCAAAAACTTATTTACCTTTTCATCGAACCATTTTCTTTTAAATATCTTTAAACTGTTTTTATGTGTTTCCATAACATCTTATTATACCTCATGGTCTCATACATTAATATATTGGAACTACTTTCTCAAATGAGAAATTATTAATGCTAAAATCTTCTATGAACCTTTTAAAAGAGAATTTCATGTTTATGTGAAATTACAAGGAACTTATTTTATATTTTTCGAAATAGACTATACAAAATATGGTGCTTTTCATACCTTGTATATCTCTTTCATGTATTTCTTATAACTTGCACAAAACTTTTTTATTGGTTTCATAGAAAATTATACCATTATTATTTTCATTCCAATAGATTAAAGTATGTTTAGTTTATATTCTCTGACGATAGACATCCTCTAATATCTAAACTTTTCTTTTTAGAAAAATTCATCTTCAAAACTGTTTTAATATATCCATAACCAAAAACATTTCCTTATTCCTATTTAATTAATAGGCGTATTCACAAATCACTTTTATTTCTATTCTTAGAAATTATCTTTTAAAAATACATTTTTTTTGGGTTTAAAACAGATGTTGCGTAAAACACTGTTACTACAACCCAAAAATATTAATGTGTGAATTTAATTAAAAATACATACAAATAAACCATATCTACCATGTAAAAACATTTCCTTTGGGAGTCATTTACTATAACGGTAGCGTTATAGTCTATGCTCCCTTTTATTTTCACAAAAACATCTATTACAACAATAAATGTTGTAATCTACGTTTTCGATACTTAATACATTTTAGGCTTTTATATTTAAAATCTCTGTTTACTTACAAAGAAACTAGTGAGCTATATAGCTCTATAATTCTTAAAAAGGAACTTTTTGAACAAAAATTCCCTCATATAAAAACCAATTTAAATTTCTTACTATATTCCCAATATTTACTTTAAAAATATTTATAATTATATAATTTTTTTTTCAATTCTAATAATTTCAATTTATTGGGTTAGACATAAAGTGGATTTTTCTACTTACTACCCTAGGAGTATCCTTCCAAAACCTTGAAATTCTCATTTTCTTACATAAATTCTTTTGTTCGTATACTCATATTTATTCTTTAAGGTACTATCTTTAAATCCACTTACATGAAACAATTATAATTTTTGTAATTATCTAAACATGGGATTTCTTCTTTCCTTATCAACTGAATCTATTATACATTTTCAATCTTTGCCTACCTCTCTTTGGATTTTCACAATCCGAACCTATATGTACAAAATCATTTCTCAAACTATTTCCATGTGTATACCTTCTTTATGCCTTAAGAAACACGCTTTCTTATGCCAAAAGTGATACTTCAAGAACTTTGCTTTCAGCCGATAAACACGAAGCATACTAAGAACCTCTTCAAGATGATTAGCATGCTTTTCCATACTCTTGAAAAATACCAAAATGTTGTCCACGAACACCATCACGAACTTATTTAGGACACGGCTGATCAAATCTACCAAATAAACTGGGAATTGGTCAGCCCAAAAGGCATAATCAACCACTCAAAGAATTCGTCGAGTGTTCTAAATGCGGTCCTATCAATGTTGTCATCAGCTACCCTAAGCTGATGAAATCCAATGGCTAGCCTAAGCTGAGAGAATACCGAAGAGCCAACTAACTAAAAAGATCATCTATCTTAGAGAGTGGATAATGGTTCTTCTTTGTGAGCTTATTCAATTCTTCGTAGTCAATGCAAAATCGAAGAGAACCACCTGCTTTGGTAGTGAAGACGACTGGCACTCCTTATTCCGATATGTTTCTTCTTATGAAACCTTTTTCAAAAGCTAACGGATCTGCTTACTCAATCCCTTACTTTCCCTAGGCGTTATATGCCCTACGGGTAATGCTATTGGCTAACAAAATAAATACTGAAGTCAATCTCTCTCTTAGGGGGTAGTCCCCTAACCTCCTCAAAGATGTTTGGAAAATCTCCGACGACAGGAATCAAATCTAACTCTGATGATGATGAATCAAGGGAATAAAGGAAGCTTAACATAACCCTTGTGGGTCGCAAGAAATCTCGAGAGTCCTCTTAATGCATGTCTTTAGTCTAACGACTCTTCTCTCGCAATCTAATATAGCTTCATACGTGGATAGCAAATCCACTGTCAAAATCATCCCATACCATAAAAATCCTAAAACATAGTCGTCATAATCAAATTCTATGCCTAGAATATAAATTTTCAAACCCCTACAAACCATAGACAAGTGTGTCGATCCACCTATGGGGTTTGAAACAAAGATGGGGTCTACTACTGAAAAAATGTCTAAGTGCAAACAATCCACATGAGAACTAGAGATAAAAGAGTGTGATGCTACTGAATCGAAAAGATTCCAAATGGGAAAATCAGAAAGAGAGATTAATCCTTCTAAAGAGATTTTCCTACCTCTATCCGAATCACTGCTAGAAAGTGTTCCATCCAAAGCTTGTACCTACGCCGTAGGTGTGCTTGCTCTCTGCCTCGTCCTCTAAGGACAAGCTCTACTAAGATGATCGGGCTACCCATAGTTGAAACACCTCCCCTTTATTATTTTAATCTTATAGTCATTTGCGAAATGCCCAACCAATACTCAACTATGACATTTCTTGATCCGCTTCTGAGGTCCTCCTCCTTTCCTCTTGTCCTTGTCCTCCTTCCACCATAGCTACTTAGAACTTTCTAATCTGGAACTTCTTTAAGCTCTCCCTTCAGTTGCCAAGATGTAGGCTAAACTATCGGTCCTTCAAATCTAATAGCCTAAACCTTCGCTCCATATCCTCCAACCTAGGTCGGGTCTCCTCGGAATCCTCTGTGCCAGAAAACGTTCTGCCTCCTATACCAGCGAAGTTCTTGCATAGCTTAGAAAAATTGGCTAGTGTATGTGGATTAAAGGGATTACACCTACCAGTGTTGTATTGGACACTTGCCCTTGCACCTCTGGTACCGTAGCTCTACGGAACCAGTCAGCCATTCTGTCCGAAGAAAATAGAATTTAGGCTCAAAAGAATCAAAAGAATATTACACTGGACTTAGGGGATTTTTATAAAAACCCTTTTTGTACTTAAAAACATTTCTAAAAGTTCTTTTCTGAAAAATACTATTAAAATAAGTTATTTTGGAAAATACTTTACTTTTAAAAATAAATTGTTAGGAATCCTGTAACCCTAGACTCTGATACTAAGTCAAACACCCTACAGCCCTTAATATACCCAAAAGGACACATTAAAAGGCATGGTGCGTTGTAGCTATTACTGAAACTAACAATCACTAACATTCACAAGGCAAAAATAGGTAAAAACAGCGGAAACTAAATTAATAACTTATTCAAAACAAAAACTTCATAATTGCTTCACAAACTAAATAAGTCAAATACCAAAAACAACATACATCTCAAAATCCAAAATGTCTCATGAAATAAAAAATCATAGTCTCAACAAAAATCAGAGTATAAATATCCCTCTCAAGTGTCAGTACAAAGAAAGAAAAACGGAAATACATAGTGGAATCTCCTTCAAAGAAACCTCCAAGCAACTATAACCTACTGTCCTCTTTCTTGATTGCCTATGGTGGAAAGGGGAAAATAGAGGAGTGCGTCAGACTTAAAAGTCTGGTGAATGATAGTAATTACTAGAATCTTTAAGTAAAGTAATAGTAATAGGCTTTATAACAGTTCTATTATATAAAAAGAAATAAAGGAAATAGAAGAAGGAATAAGCTAGAAATAAATACGATTTAACTATTAAATATGATTGATTAACTTTGATTGTTTGCACTTGTCTTTGATAACTGCTTTGATTAGGCTGAATTCCAAATCCTATAATTAGGCTGAAATCCTAATTCTACCATTTGATCGGCCTGCTACTCCGTAGACCTTACGACGGACTAGATGTTATATAGCTCCCTACATATAAGGCAATGACATCTATGAAAGACACACATACTAAGCCCTTGGAACCCAATAGCGACTTATCTCCCCTAATCGATATCGCTCGCTCAGTGGCCGCTGGTTCACACTTCTATTTCTCCCCCTTTTAACCTTTTATTTACCCTAGACAGCATAAGCATGCCATCATCTCACTTTAGGCTATTGTAAGACACCGTGTCCATAGAAAATAGGAAATGTTCTTGGTACTGGTCCCTATTAAAAAAAATCTAATTGTATCCCTTGTCCAAATCCCGATGATTTAGTCTTTTAGTTATTGACCTCTTATCTACCCTAAACAACATAAGGGAAATACTGTCGGTACAGACCTTTTCTTTTAACTATTGACCACTTATCTACTCTAAATAACATAAGAGAAATGCTGCCGGTAAGGACCTTTTCTTTTAACTATTGACCCATTGTCTACCTTAAACAGCATAAAGGAAATGCTGCCGGTACAGACCTTTTCTTTTAACTGTTGACCGCTTGTCTACCCTAAACAGCATAAGCGAAATACTGTCGTTACGGACCTTTTCTTTTAACTATTGACCACTTATCTACCTTAAAAGGCATAAGGGAAGTACTGCCGTACAGATCTTTTCTTTTAACTATTGACCACCAATTTACCCTACACAGCATAAGGGAAATACTGCTGGTACAGATCTTTTCTTTTAACTATTGACCACTTATCTACCTTAAACAGCATAAGGGAAATGCTGTCGGTACGGACCTTTTCTTTTGACTATTGACCAACTATCTACCCTAAACAGCATAAGGGAAATGCTATCGGTATGAACCCTACTTTCATCTTTGCTTTTTAACTTAGATAAATTATTCTAAACAGGCCTTTGTTATTAATCTTACTATCTGTGCTTATTAATTTATGTTAAGTCTTAAAATAAGTCTCGTTATGTTCTGTTTTCTTATTACAACCTATGTTATAATCATGCTTATTACGTAACCCAAGGTATAAGTGTGAAAATAAGCTTCTTTCATCTTTTACTCTTTTTGGCTATAATTTTAAGTTATAACTATGTCAATCTCTTTAATTTAGTCTAATTCTAATATTTAGATCACAATTTCAGTCCAATTCCATTTTTATTACAGTCCTTACAATTTACATCTTATCTTCCGTTGTTTCAGTATTCTTATAATTTAATCCAAATTCATGTTTAATCTATTCTAATTAATACGCGAAGAAGTAGGAGAAATAAAAGAAAACTGAAAATAGAAGAAAATCCAAAGCGTAGGAAAAAGATGTAAATAATGCATAAATAATAGTAAATAAATCAAAATACTGTAAATAAATGGAAAAGTTATAATTAACAGAAAAAAACTAAAATTAACTAAAAAGAATAGCTATAAGAAATAAATTGAAAACAACTCTAAAAACTGTAAATAAACTACTAAAAAGGTTATTTCAAAAATCGTAGTAAAACTACAACTACTGGAAACCTTATTATTTTAAATTACTTAAAGAATTCTAAAATAATTGCAATCACTTATTTTTGGTCCTTAGCTCTTCCCTTTAGGCCTTTATGGATCCACTTAGGGTTGTTAAATATTTCTATTTAAAACGATTTCCTCCTTGGAATATTGTTCCGCTTAGGGTCCTTCCTGAATAGGTGAACCCAATTGGAGAAAATCTTAGAATGAGAAAATGTGTTAGCCTTAGGGTTCTATTTATAGGGGTAGAAGTGGATCTTAGACCATTGGATTTGGGAATTGAATAGGATGCAACTACATCATAGGTTGAGTAGGAGCCATCAAATGCAAGAAAAGAAGGACCAGATTGAAATAAATAATGCAAATGACATGCAAAGTCGACTAAATTCATGCTCATTATTCGAACGAACGAACATTCGTTCATTCGCCCCAAAAGGGCAGGCGGGACGACCGGGCTGGACGACTGGGAGGTCGACCGCCCCCTTGCCCAAGTCGACCGGCCGGTCAACCTGGCCATATATTATTATTATTATTACAAGAGGCACGCACATGTGATGTGAATTGCGAAGGGTAAATTGGGAATTTTAAAAAGACACGGTTGAACGCAGTGGAGTGAGTTTACATTATTAGTAGTAGAGATTATTATTATTATTATTATTATTATTATTATTATTATTATTATTATTTCGTTGTCTTGTTTAATTCATATCTAGTTCATATTAGCTTGGTTTCTGACGTTCTATATATGGAAATTGACCAGAAAATTACCACGGACATAATGGTACAACTCCCGTGGCTCAATTTTGAATATTTCATAAAATTATTTTATTTTTTAATTAATTAATGAATTAATTATTATGGGTTGAATTTCGGGTTGTTACAGATCTACACGAGGATACCCACTTCACAGCTAGTCCAGGCGGTCGACCTCTAGGAAGGTTCAAGGGCAAGAAAAAATAGCCTTCGATTATAGAGCATGCACTACAAGAAATATTATGTTTGACAGCACCTAAACACGGCGATTTTACACTACTTGTTGTTGTAAATCTCAACGTAAATAAAAAAACTGAGCACAACACATCATGATGTTGTATTAAGTTAATTTCCAGTACACTTTGATAGCCCGCCTAAGTTTCCCTCTGTTATTTTTACTTCCCGCTTAAAGGTTATTTTCCCCTTACTATACAGTAAGCAAAAGTCTCTAATTGCTCATGCCTTCTTTTCCTCTTCCCTTACTCCACTCTAAAATTTAATACAAAGACAATAAGAAACCTCTCCCATTCATGCTTTAAGTTTTGCTGTAAGGACTCGTTGAGTTCCTAAATTAGCTCAGCTAAAGAGGTCAGCTTAATTCATAATTATATGGTAGTTTATTGTCGACTTTAACTTAATAGTATTCATATTTTCCTTTGTGATTTCCTTTTAAATGAAAATAGAGTTCTCATAGATTTAGCTTTATTGCTTACATGAGCTATTTGGTTTTATGATTTGTTTAGGCTATTGAGATAGTTTAGGGCACTCTTCCAGGTTTTGTTAACAATTAGAAACATAGAGATCATTTTCTTGCTCTAATGTTTTTTCTTTTCATATGGTTATATAGAACTAAGCTTACTGGGGTTATTTTGGGATTGAATTTAGTTAGATGATTTATTAAATGTATGATTCATGTTTCGGAAGGTTTTTTGTTAATTTATGCACTGATAGTTGAAGCTATATAAGTACCGCCTATAAACTGTTTGTTATAAGTTCTGAATATTACCGAACATGTGCTGTCAATTATTGTTTTAATTTCAATTAGTATGTATGAAGCTATAATATATAGTAAGTAATTTGAGTGTGTATGTAATGTGTAGTGTTATCAATTGGTTTTAATTCCAAGTAGTTGTGTGTGTATGTGTAATTTATGCACTGATAAACGTGACTGTAGTGGTGTGTTATCAGTTTCTTCCAAACTGCCTTTTTTCTTCATTCATTACTGCATAGATATATCAATTTGTTGCTAATGTGTTAATAGTCTTTATTACCATTTATTAACTTTTTAGCTTAGCTATGATTTGGTGAATGATGTTGGTCAATTGATTTGATAATTTGCACTTGTAGTTGGTTACTTGGCATCAGATGGGTCAAAAATTGTTTGATGAGTAAATAAATTCATTGAAGTTAATTTGGATATGATCTGGTAAATCATTAGCATGTAATACAAAAAGCTTAGCTGGTTAAATGCTCAAAAAATGAAATATATAATACAGTTAAACAATGTTCGATTTCAAGCTCCATAGTTTAGTAGATATAAATAAGTTCTCCCAACGTATTGTTTTATTTTTGTATTTTCCACCTACCACGTGGTTATCTCTTGACCTATAGTCTCTTATAGCTAGTCTGATTTCTCAATTTTCCATTTTTTTTCCTTTTTTGAATCTACATACATGTACTTACATTTGATTACACATATTACTACTCTGTTGTCCAAACATAGTTCATCTTATGACATTTTCCAATTTTTTAAATTTTCTATATAGTGTGATTTAAGCCCAATACATTTAGGATCACACTATAATGGCCTTACCAATTTACTAGTGGTCCTCAACCGTATCTTATATGACCTTTATGCTAGTTTACCTCAATAGTTGCTTTTTCCTCCTTTTTTTTCCTCTTGTTGCTCTGCCCTTATGCAGGAACCTAAGTTTCCAATGGAGAAAAACAGTAAAAATGCCCTACATGTCAAGTCACTGGAGGCACCCTTATTCTTCGGGTACATTAAAGGTTTTCAAATTTTACAAATTCAACTTATGAATAATAGCGAGTTTTAATAGGTTCATGAGCTAAAAGATAGACTTATGAGCTATAATATTCTATCAAATCCTCAAACTTAAAAATACGTGTACATTCTAATTTTGCGATTGTCAAATAGGATTCTGCTGTTGGTTTGCTTTTTGCTCTAATTCTAGTTTTGTGCGCTACTTCTGGTCTACTCCATAAAGTTAAATAAATGGAAAAAATCGTAAGTAGTATAAAATTAAAATTTGAGATTACTTTTATATGACTAACACGAGAAGTTTGTTGATACAAATGTGAAAGGCCTCAAAATATGATTTGATTTAATACTGACTTGGTTATTCTTTTATTTTCTATATGTTGGTATTTTTGTTATTGGAAATCTACAGCAACAAGAGGAGCTCTGCTGCATAGTGGGAAGCATGTAGTTAAGCCTACTGATCTTAAGATAATGTGAACAGCGACATAACATGGAGCAGCGTCGGAACAGTTGGGTAATTGTGGCATATGAAGAGCTACAACAAAATAATGAACACAAGGTACTGAAAAGTGAATGAGATTGCAAGGCAGAGCGTCAGATTTGGAGAAGCACGGTGGGGTGTCCGAATCGGCTAATGTGAACACCGGAGACTCTTTTATGTACGAAGGTACACTGTGATCAATCCATTCTAGATTTCTTGAGATGGAACAGTTGCAATGTGTGAACTTGAAGACCTATCTTTAAAGAATGCAGAAGTAAAATGCAAGCTATGTCCAACTGAAAAACATAGGCAGGGGTGCAGGTGCGTGCAAATGATGAATATTCAGAAGTAAATCACATGATGAATATGCTAAAACATGTTTGTTTTCTGGACATTGACAACTTTCAGTTTTTCCACTGCCTTATGCACTTGCCGGTACCTTGTAGAAAATCCAATGCATGCTTCACAAGGGGTACAATTATCTCAGTTTTCTTTCCGGACCCCAAAACCACTTCAAGAGAACTATGTGAGGAAACGTGCTGCAAAAGTATCAAATCCTACTGATGGTAGTCTTGTTCCAAGGCCTCTGGAACCAGAAGATGTGTAATGCGCATGTGCTTTCTTGTCTTAATTTATATTGCTAATATTTGCCAAGAAATGTATCTTATGATTTAAATCAAATTGTCCATTATATTTCTATGTAGTTCCTAATTTTCTAATATATGCGTAGATGGGATCATGAGTGATTACTTTTTCATTAAAATCCACACCTATATGGATTTATGTTCAATTTTTTTTAAAGGAGCTAAAATAGTGATTACTCTCACCAACCTACTTCAGTGATGTCAGCACCTTGCAACGTCCCATTGTGATCCATTTTCAAACCTACTCTCGCACGACAGGTTGCCAACCTACTGATCACCTGCAACGCCTCACTGTGCACCACATTGTTCTGTTGTTCGCATGAATGTAGCTGCCTGCGTGTGTGTTATATTTCACCATGCATCAAGTCACTCTATACTCTGCCAAGCACACCAGCTCCATTCAATCATTGTCAACTTGTCACTTTAGCTCCTCCAAGCAAGTGGGCATCCACGCAGTAAGCTCATACATGCTCCAGCCATCGTGGAACTTCACAGCATTTTATATGCATTCCCAATCTAAGCTTTAGCAACCATATTTCACACCAGACCCTTTCCTCAACTGGCAATAATTTTATTTTACCTTCTTATTTTTTTTTTCAGATTCGGAATATTATGCTTGTCTTCTTGGTATTTTACGTCGATATTTTTTTCCTTGCTCGTCAAATGTGCTTCATAATGTTAAGTTGTAAATTGCAATTCCAGTTTTGAAAAACTGAGTCGCATTTTGCAACTCAGTTTGCAAACTAAGTTGCAAAATGGAACTAAGTTGCAAAATGCTGCTTAGTATATCATGTCATCGAAAGAGGGTGTGAGGTTCCACTTCATCGTTGTATGTGTATATAATCGATACTTGTTACTAATTTGTCAACTAAAATAATTACCCCCCCCCACCCCCCCAAACCCCCCATTTTATCTGAATTCCTTTTAATATCAGATATATAGAGGAAAGTTAAAAGATGGTTCCCTAGTAGTAATAAGATGCTTAAAACTGAAAAGGAGCCATAGTTCATAGAACTTTAATCGACAAATTGAACTGATCTCAAAGCTTAGATATCGCAATTTAGTTAATGCTCTTGGTCACTGCTTCGAATACCATCTTCATGATTCAACTGTCAGTAGTATTAGTCCTTGAGATGATGGTTTTGGTGACAACAACTTTAGAATAGGATTATAAAATATAAATAATAACATTATAGTTTAGATATATATATATATATATATGTATGTATGTGTAGGATTTAACCATGCAGGTACCAAGAATGAAGACTGTACAGTATAGAGATTCAAGATATCACGATTGAAGACTCATGAGTATCAAGAATATCAAGATTATCAAGAGTTCAAGATTTCAAGAATAAGTAATTTAATTAGGAATTTTGTTAAAACTCGTAGAAAAGCACTGAAATCTTAAAATCCAATTTATTCGTGGAATGGAATCCACTTCAAGCCTGTTAAAGGGATGGAGCCCTAAGTAGGATGGAACCTATGAAAAATCTAGTGGAGCATTGTTTTGTATCCGCTAACTTTTATTCAAATGATTTTACAAAATTATATCTTGTTTTCAAAATCTTCCTTTTAAAAGAATCAAAAACATATATCCTGGTTTTAAATACTTTTAGCCACAAAATAATCTTTAATTTTAAAATCAAATCATCCTTGATTTTAAATTATCTTTAATAATAATATATTTAACTTTTAATATTTATACTTAGATTTAAATATAAAATTATAGTAAAATTTTATATATACCAAAATATTATTCTCCATATTTATTTATGTATTTTAACCATATTTAAGTATATTTATAAAAGTTTAAAATAGTTTTAATATAAGATAAAAGTTATTTTCAAGGAACAACAAACCACCAAAATTTCCTTTGGAATGTCGACATACTCAAGATACCCATGTCGACATAGTGGCAGTTGATTTCAAAAATTTAAATTTCAAAAGAAGTGTCTATTCGTCATATCCCTTCACGAATGGACATAGCTGTTGTTCTTCTATAAATAGGGGCTGTTTTCAACGAATTTCTAATCATATTTTTCTGGTTTTCACTCCTTTTCTTCTTCCACGTTTCTTTATACATATTCTTACCATTACTCAGCCGAAATCAACATTGAATCTAACTAGATCGTTTCTGGTTTGATTCTCTATCACTATCCCCTCAGTGCTATTCAAAGTTATAGACTTCTTTGTAATCAATTTAGTGAGAAAATGTGTGATTAGCCTTGGAAATCAATCAAGTGAGAAAATGTGTGATTGTAGCCCTGGAAATCAATTGGGTGAACTTGTTGCCTGTGAAATAAAGTATATCTATCCATAGGATTGTGAATCTAGAGGGTGTACCTCGTAGCCATGAAATCGAGGGTGTAATTGTAAAGATTGATTTTGAAAGGAAATCCGTACTTGTGTGCGGGACTGGATGTAGGGTAACTCCGAACGAGTATAAAATCAGTTGTGTTTTTTCCTTTACTTCTTTTATTTTATTTCTGTATCTGTGTTTGTTTCTATGATCATATCTGTGTCTGAATATTGCATACATTTGTGTTCAAATTAACATAAACTCAAAAAGATTTAGTAATTCCTTAAAACACTATTCACCCCCCTCTAGTGTTTATCATAGCCTTAAGATCTGTTTCCGCATTTCTCACATTTGGTATTAGAGCAAGGTTTTCAAAGTTTTCATAATCCAAATTTTGAAAAAATTTCAAAATGGCTACCAGCACTGGTACTGGTAACACTACCAACACTAGTTCTATCATCCCTGTCACTAGTTCATTTGTAGAATGTCAGTCTACTGTTAGACCACCACTTTTTAATGGGAGTAATTATGCATACTGTGCATGTAGGATGAAAATATATTTACAATCTGTAGGTTAGACACTTGGAAAATCACACAGACTGAATATTCTGAACCCACAACTGATTTTACACAGTGGACCGTTGAGCAAAAGACTGTTGCACAAAATAATTCTAAAGCAATGAATAATCTGTTTTGTTCACTTGATAGGAATGAATTTAATAGAGTGTCAGTTTATAAGGCTACATATGAAATCTGGAAAACTTTGCAAGTTACTCACGAAGGAACAAGCAAAGTTAAAAAGACCAAAATTTCCATGCTCACAATTCAGTTTCAATTATTTAAAATGAATTCTAATGAGTCTATTTCAGATATGTATAGTAGATTTCAAGATATTGCGCATTCTCTAATATCCTTGGGAAATGAATTTTCGGAAGAAGATCAAGTCAGAAAAATCTTAAATTCTCTTATTCCAGAATGGGATCAAAAAATACTTGCGATCGAAGAGGCAAATGACATCAATACCTTAAAGATAGAAGAATTAATTGGAAATCTAATGTCATTTGAAGTCCAAATGATTGGGAGAAGAGAAAGCAAAGCATCTGAGAAGAAATCATGGCATTCAATGCATTAACCGATGGATCAGACTAAAACAGCGATAATGATGAAGAGATAGCCTTTATGACCAAGAATTTTCGAAAATTCCTGAAATACAGAAAGATGAACAATCTCAAGAGAAACAACTATAAGAACTCTAGAAATGAGAATGTAGTGCCAAACAATATCAAATGTTTCAACTGTGACGAACCAGGCCATATCAAAAGAGAATGTCCGTATCCAGAAAGGCAAAATCTTCCTATAAACAATGATTCCGTAAAAAACGAAAACGTGCATTTACTGCTAATCTAGATGACTCAGACTCATCCTCAAGCGATGATGATCAGAAGACAAATAATTCAAATATGTGTTTCACAGCAGTTCACGACTCCGACGAATTCAGAGAAACGGACTCAGAAAAAGATACACGTTTACAATACAATTGGTTGAAATTGCATGCTTAGAATTGGTTGCTTCATTGATTGATTTTGAATCGGTGTGTTGTTTGAATTTTAAATTTTTTTATTTTTTATTTTCTTACTATTATTTTTCTTCTTATTTTTAATTTCAGTAGTATTATAATATTTTATAGAATATACTATAATTTCAGAATTATTCCAGATATATATATACATTAAAAATAATAAGTATATATATGTATTAGAATACTTAGGGAAAATAAATCATATAAATCCAAAGACACATGTCGACATGGTCCCTACAATGATGTCGACATGGGTAAAGAATTTGAAATTCAAAATTTGAATTCAAATGGTCGAATTTCCCTCCATCTTTTCACTTCATTCAATTCTCTGAAAAGCTACATTTTGACCAGAGAATATGTCCTTTGAGAATCTATTTATTCACTATCTTTTATCATATATTTTCACTCTCATTTTCAAATTCAAACTCTCTCTTCAAAACTTCAAGCTCTCCACTCTCTACTCTAATGGCTTCTTCAAGCAACCCTTCCACCATGAGAATTTCCAGAAAGATAAAAGAGCAACTCTTCAATGATTCGGAGGCCATAAAAGCATACATCAATTATGCTAACTATGGAAAAGTCCATCCCGAAAAGTTTGCAATATTTCAAGATTTCTCTTCTTATGAAATTGATTCTCTTTTTGCAAACAATCAAATTCTTAGTCTTATTGATGCTTCTCAAAATTATTTCGTTTGTTATCCAAATCTTGTTAAAATTTTCTATGCAAATTTAAACCGTGGATTTTATATTGGAAATGATGATGAAATTTGGAGTAGTGTCAAATGCACTAGAATTGTTTGAATTGTGATCTTTTGGGTACCATTCTCAATTGCAAGAGTACGGGAATGAATCTTTCTAGTTTTAATATTGATGAAAATGATCATGAGACGTTTCATCACATTTTTGAAGGAAATGATGTTTTGAATTCAAAAATCAAAACTTTCGACCAAAAGCTAGAATTATCAATCTTCTTTTACAACTTACTTTGACCCCAAGATCGGGGAATTTTAACAATCCTACTTCAAAAGTTTGCAAAGCACTTTTTGCTATTTTTGAAAATTATGATATTAATTGGACGCAAGTTATTTTGGATGAACTTCGTCCCAAAAATCTTGAAATGGGTGAGAATACTTTGTATCATGGAATCAATCTCACTCGAATTTTTAACTATTTTGGAGTAGATTTCAAAGGGGAAGAATTTGTTTCAAGAAAGGTTTTCAATCATTCCAATATTTCTTTTATGAAAATTTCATTTGTTTTTCAACCTTATGAGACTCTCGTCGA
This sequence comes from Allium cepa, assembly GCA_030765085.1. Classification (NCBI taxonomy): domain Eukaryota; kingdom Viridiplantae; phylum Streptophyta; class Magnoliopsida; order Asparagales; family Amaryllidaceae; genus Allium; species Allium cepa. The sequence goes on from CM060932.1 coordinate 419,150,852, forward strand.
AAAGGAAGAGCGTTTGGCTCATGAGGAGATGGAAGAGGAGGAAGAGGAAGACGAAGAAGGGGATGAAATGGAAATAGAAGAAGAAGAAGAAGGTGAAACATCCTTGGAAAGCATTAACTATCGTCCTAATCCAACCAACAAAACTCTTCTCAAAAACCAAAAGACCATTGTTGAGAATCAACAGATTCTTAAACGATCCGTTAGTAAGAAGTTGGACAAAATCTCATCTAAGATGAACAAGTTTATTTCCAAAGTCAGCAAGAAGCTTGGATTATCTTCATCTTCATCATCCTCTAACTAGTTCTATCTTTTCATTTCATGTTGTATTAGTTTAGTTTGTTTTAATTTGAAAAGTTCATGTACTTCTTTGTGTTTAATCGTTGTATCGTGTTATCATGAAATGAAATTAAATTCCTTCTCTGTTATCTAGCTTATCTTATCTCCAAAATAAATGTTAGTATATTATATAAATATATACACACACACAATTATTCACAAAACCAAAACAAGCCATCAAAATTCACTGCACCATGTCGACATCCCCCTATGACCATGTCGACATGTACTGGTCAGAAATGACATTTCATTTTGAATTTGAAATTTAAATAACTACCTTATGTCTATTCATTTCAAACGAATTTCTACACCTATAAATACATATTTCTTCCAGAATTCATCACTCAATATTATTTATTATCTACTTTGTCTCTCATTCTTCTCACAAACTAAAATATGGCCAATCCAATTCATAATTTATCCGAGAATCTTGAAGAGACTCTTAATTCTTTCAAGAATATTCTTTCGTTCATTCTTCGAAACCAGCGACACTTAGAGTTAAGTCAAATGCAGATGATCAAGGAGCAAGAAAGGCATTTGGATGCAATACGATGGATGATTTCCTCCTTGCACAAGGATGATAACGAAGCATATCCTACAGTCTCTCTCACTAATGATAATGAAAATTGGTATGCCATTAAAGCAGACCCTGTATTTGGAGAAGAAAGATGGGTGGAAGTTCCTCGTAATGTTTGATTTGATTGCTTTGTTTGATTTGAATTGTTTGCTTTAATTGATTTGATTTGATTGATTTGGTTTGGATTGATATTTGGTGTGAAAAACATATATAAATATGCATTGATATTTATATGATCTTTAATTAACTATCATGACTATCAGTATAATTATCTCTTAATCCATTTATTATATACTTCATTGTATAGTTTATTAATGCAGGTACTTTAGCCCAAGAATGAGGGGGAGTTATGTAGTTTGGAGTTAGTTTTTGTTGATGACAAAGGGGGAGAAATATAAAATAGGATAGTTAGGCATAGATTAAGGGGGAGTTATTAGGATAGAAGTAATATTTTATAAACAAAGGTTGTCATCATCAAAAAAGGGAGATTGTTAGTCCTTGAGATGATGGTTTTGATGACAACAACCTTAGAATAGGATTATAAAATATAAATACAAACATTATAGTATAGATATATATGTATATGCAGGATTTAACCATGCATGCACCAAGAATGAAGACTATACAGTATAGAGATTCAAGATATCAAGATTGAAGACTCCTGAGTTCAAGAACATCAGGATTATCAAGAGTTCAAGATTTCAAGAATAAGTAATTTAATTAGGAATTTTGTTAAAACTCTTAGAAAAGCAATGACATCTTACAATCCAATTTATTCGTGGAATGGAATCCACTTCGAGCCTGTTAAAGAGATGGAGCCCTAAGTAGGATGGAGCCTACGAAAAATCTAGTGGAACATTGTTTTGTATTCGCTAACTTTTATTCAAGATGATTTTACAAAATTATATCTTGTTTTAAAAACCTTCCTTTTAAAAGAATGAAAAAAAATCTATCCTGATTTTAAATACTTTTAGCCTCAAAATAATCTTTAATTTCAAAATCAAATTATCCTTGGTTTTAAATTATCTTTAATAATAATATATTTAACTTTTAATATTTATACTTAGATTTAAATGTAAAATTATAGTGAAATTTTATATATACCAAAATATTATTCTCTATATTTATTTATGTATTTTAAACATATTTAAGTATATTTATAAAAGCTTAAAATAGTTTTAATATAAGATAAAAGTTATTTTCAAGGAAAAACAAACCACCAAAATTTCCTTTGGGATGTCAACATACTCAAGATACCCATGTCGACATAGTGGCAGTTGATTTCAAAAATTTGAATTTCAAAAGAAGTGTCTATTCGTCATATCCCTTCACGAATGGACATGGCTGTTGTTCTTCTATAAATAGAGGCAGTTTTCAACGAATTTTTAATCATATTTTTCTGGTTTTCACTCCTCTTCTTCTTCCACATATCTTTATACATATTCTTACCATTACTCTGCCAAAATCAACATTGAATCTAACTAGATCATTTCTTTTTGATTCTCTATCACTATCTCAACAAGATCCTCAGTGCTATTCAGAGTTATAGACTTCTTTGTAATTAATTTAGTGAGAAAAGGTGTGATTGTAGCCTTGAAAATCAATCAAGTGAGAAAATGTGTGATTGTAGCCCCGGAAATCAATTGGGTGAACTTGTTGCCCGTGAAATCAAGTATCTCTACCTAGAGGATTGTGAATCTGGAGGGTGTACCTCATAGCCTTGAAATCAAGGGTATAATTGTAAAAATTGCTTTTGAAAGAAAATCCGTACTTGTGTGTTGGACTGGATGTAGGGTAACTCCGAATCAATATAAAATCAGGTGTGTTCTTTTCTTTACTGCTTTTATTTTATTTCTGTATCTGTGTTTGTTTCTATAATCATATCTGTGTCTGAATATTGCATACATTTGTGTTTAAATTAACATAAACTCAAAAAGATTTAGTAATTCCTTAAAACACTATTCACCCCCTCTAATGTTTATCTTAGCCTTAAGATCCGTAATCCGCATTTCTCACAAGTAGATTATTTCTTGTTTTTGAATTCATGTCGAATGGATCACTTAGAGACAATATTTCATGTAAGTTATTATTCGTTGTCTTTCTTCTTTTATAATTTATATCATTAAAGGAAATCCATTTATTCTATGAAACTCTACGACAGGTTCAAATTCCTTTGGGGTATTATTTGCATGATTCTTATTTTATTTTAAAAAAGGTTAATTATTCTTTGAAACCCTACTACAAATTCAAATTCCTCTGTGATATTATTTATATGATTCTTATATTATTTGTATGATTCTTATTTTATTCAAATTCCATTGAGTTATTTTCTTTCCTCTTTTTGATTAGAAACATATGTTACCGGTGAAGCCTCAGGTGTTATTTATGGTTATGTCACTGTATTTTGTTATGATCAAAATCAACTATAATGTGTTACTATTTTTTTTGCAGGAAAATATGTTACTGACTTATTTTCTTTTCTGAATGCATTTTATTTTGATGTTTTTGAAGTGCGTAATACGTTGACCTTTTTTTGTTAACAGCTATGTAGTTAATTTTGGGAAGTTTTTATGAAAATTCAATAAAACTTCAAATATCAAACTTTGAGTGATTTACTCATAGGAGTTCAGCTAAGATACTGTAGATAAATATCGGTGAATTTTACGGATATTTTCATCTTCGATTTTATTTTATTTTTCATGAAAAACAGTAAAATATAGATAGTTATTTTAATATATTTAATGAAAAAAACATAGGTCTTGACAAATTGAAATTTCAACATTTCTGTGTTGTGCTTGATGAATGATCCACCATAAAGTGTCAGAAATTCCATATGTATGGTTCTTCTTAATTTTTACGTGTTAATTGGATGTTAATCAACCAGTATTGCTTTTCTCAAATTCTCTTTCTTGAAGCTTATTTGAGTACACCGTACTTCTCTTCTTTATTAAAAACTTGTACACTTGAGGTCATAGTAAAAGTACTTGCATATACATAGAGAGGTGATGTTCCTGTCTCCATAGACTACTCCTATGCTGTGAAATGCATAATACATTGTTACTGCCCAACTTGCCTGCACCATCTCAATTTTCAAACTTATGTTACTAGTAAATTTCTACAATTAACTAACTCTTATATATCATGTCGAATTTGCGCAGCAGTTTTAGTATTATTAGTAACTGCACCTAATTTTTGCAAATAATTTCTGCACTTAAATTACTGCAAATAATTTCTGCACTTATGTTACTAGTCAATCGCCTATTGAAATAGTGTGATGAATTTTTAGTATTTGCATTATGAATCCGATTTAACTTTGTGTACACTTTTTTGATGAATTGATTCTCAAGCATTTCTTTTACTTTACAGGTAGATAGATGAATGTGATGCAAAAAAAGGTTGCAATGAGTTATGGATCGAAGTTATTTTGCTGCTAGAACTGCTTTTTGGTTTTAACGTATGTACTACTTGCTTTTGTTTTACTATTTGTACTTGTTCTATTTTTTTTTGAACTATTGATGACAAACTATTTATGTTTGGTGTAAGAATATTGTGTATTTTGATTATGAAATTTCATACGTTGGTTATCAAATATATGTCCAAAATGTGGTATTGATATAATATGTTGATTTTGAAATGTGATATTGATATAATATGCTAATTTAGAAATGTGGTATATATATGCACATTATGGTGGTGTTTGCAGAAATGCAATTAAAACATTCCACAACGTTTTTCAAACGTAGTTAAAACGTTCAATAGCTTTTTAAAAGCAGTTAAAACATTCAACAACGTTTATAAAACACTGTTAAAACTTTTAACAGCATTTTTAAAACGTTGTTGAAAGTTTTAACAACGTTTTAAAAATATCATTAAATTGTATCTAAAAACATAAAGCACGATCTATTGCAACAACCAAACGCTATAAATAAATATCACAGCATTGAAAAGACGCTATAAAATCTTATCTTAGCACGAAACAAACGTTAAGAAAGATCTATAACTGCACCCAACCAAACGCTATTAAATGATTTCATGACACCAGGAAAACGCTGTTAAAAAGGACATTTAAAAGCGTTTATTTCTTGTCATTACATATCCCTGACATATAACTGCATTTCGATATACAGCATAGGCAAAAACACTGTTAAAAGCTTTTACAGCGTTTTTAAAACGCTGTTAAAAGTCCTATTTGTTGTAGTGACGTTCAGCATATGGCGGCCCTCGAAGTTGCAAATGAATTATATCTAGAAACAAAAGAAACAAATAGGGTTGAAAGGGCAATGGAAAAACAACGGCAACACAATGAAAAACAGTAGGTAAGAAATGATGAGCTAGAGTTAAGAAAACAAGAACTAGCTCGACAATAAAGAGATGATGATATGGCTCTTTTAACTTGCAACTTAAATGAACTCAATCCAGTTCAGAGGATGTATACGGAGAAGCGACTTGAGAAGTACCATAGACGTCAAGGGGGGATGTAAGTATTGGTTGTAATGTCAATGTTAGTGTTTTTGTTACTTTGATTGTCGATGTATTAGTTCGAGTTAGTGGTTATGTTATTATGGTCAATTTTGTTGTTATTGCTATTGTTATCCTTTAATACTCTTAATACGTCAACAACTTAGTAAAGTAGATATAACAAATTCAAACACAAACATTAATACAAAACGTCAACAATGATTTATTATTACAACAAATAAGCACCATCTAACATCACTTATATCAATGGAGGAGAGACATAATGCTAATGTAAGAGAGCATGAGATGCAAGTGTAAGAGTGCATGTGGCTAGACAATGGAAGACGTCAAAAAGAAGAGCGGTGTAGCCATAACAGAAATATAGAACAAAGGAATGAAATACGACACCACGTAGCTCGCACAGATCAAGAGGTTAACTCTCATGAGATATGCTATAACTGTGGGATTTCTGTTCTTTATGCTGTTGTAAGTAGCGGAACATACATTGGTCGGTGGCACTATAAATGCCATAATTCTTCTATTGGTTATGGCCTATTGAAATGGCTTGATGATCCTCTTCCTCACCGTGCAGTTATTTATGCTAACGAACTTGAAAATTAAATTTAGATGCTTCAAAGGACGTTGGGTTCACTTAACTTATCCAGTGGTCGAAGGCATTTTTTTGATTATCGGTTGTTTTGTTTGTTGTCTTATTCTTTTTATATGTTTTTGTCGTGTTTTCTTTAGTTTAATGTCTTGTTTGTTTTCTATGAAAGCAATTATATGTTCTCTTCGTAAGTTAAGTATTGTTATTAATGATTTCCAACTGTTTATATACTGTTATTATGTTAAGTGCGAAGTAGATTATGAGAAAACAAACTTTACTTGAATTTGAAAGTACATATAAGTTACTAATAGTGCAAACAACAAGCTAAATGTAATTAACTTAACAAGCATACTTAATCAACCCATACATCATTCAAATTGTCTAATATATCTAACCCAGAGATCGTATGTAGCATGTTCAATAAAATCAACGTGATACTCCCACAAATAACGGGAATCATACATGGCTCGAGTTAATTGAAATAGATCTTGTTCTTTCACTGTTTTTATAATGAGTCTATATCTTCGACAAGCCCTTGAAAATGTTATAAAAGTGCTATGAGTTTTAAAACCTTCGAATTAATGAACAATCAAGATGACTGTTAAAAGTCTCGTTTAGAGTGACCCAAAAATCTTGCTCCATCTCCTCTTCCATGTATCCACGGTCAATTTCTATGTACGATTGATTAGAACTAAATAATCAACGGGATTCCAGTTATCATTCGATATTGAAGACTACGGAGGATGTTGAGAATAAATGAAGATGTTGTGAATTTTCAATACAGAAATCTGATTTAGATAGAAATTTCATCATCCGCGTCTCGTGAATCAAGTGTCTTATAATCAGCCACGTGGCAACCATCCACAAACGTGAGCATAAACAAACACATATGTGTCTATTCCTTCAAATAATGATATAGACATATGCAAGCAAAATATGAAGTCCATAGCTGATACAATTATGCAAACACTACTAGTACGTAGGCACAAAGATAATACAGCAATACAAACAATGATAGTAAATACAAAACAACGATGATACATATATACAACCACTTCTACTGCATAAAAACCATTGATAATACAGTCATACAAACTCTGCTATGGAATACATAACAATGATAATACAATAGTACTCACATGCATATGACATACAAACAATAATTGTACGTGCTAACACTAAGGCCATCAAAACAGTACTGATCATCAAAAAGATTGGCTGCATCATCGTCGTCATCGTCGCCGCCGTCGTCGTCCTCTACTCTACGCGTAGGATAATATCGCTGCTCATCAGTTGTAGTAAGCTCGTTAATATGAGCAGTCAACTCATCTATACTCCGTCGATGCTCGACGTACATCACCTGGCGGAGTCCCAACTACATCTGAAACAAATCCTCGTAGGAAAATGTTGTTGGATCGGGATACTAGGAAATCTCTAGACGAGGAATATCAACATAGCTATCAACCCAAACATTGTCAGAATGCCCAATGTCCAACCATAATCTCCTACCTGGGAGGGCCGTTGAGCATGATAAACCTGAGTAATCTGTGTAAAGTCATGCAAAATAGGTGGGCAAACACCACTACGTATGCCCGAGGGCCCTACAAATCAACAAATGCAGCATGAGCAAATGTAGTCGTATGCGATGGAGTGTAAAACCGATGCCAAAAGGAAGCATAATCTACATTCATGATGATGAAGTTATTTGCGGACCACTGCTCCCCTGCATAGTCCTGTAATGCAGCACTGTCATAAACCCTCAAAAAAGGTGTATCCGGATGTGGATTGTCGAGAAAAAAAATCACCATCTAAGGTCTGTCTCCAACTACACTCACCGAGGAACTAGTAGCATCCTAAGTTGGTCGAGGATGGAACCAATGGAAAACGTCTCGTAGAAAGGAACTTAGCATGCACTACGATGGGGTCGGTCATAAAAGGCGAACCATCATACGGATGCCAAACAACACTCTCTCGTGTGGTCGTAACTCGATCTGATTTTGGGCCACAACAAAAATATAACATGCCTCCCCTCCTTGCACCATTATGTGGTTATCACGGGCCCATGCTCTGACTTAGGGAAAGAAAATGGGTAATGTGGAGTCCAACGTAGGACAAGTCATGTTATGGAAGTACTCGTAGTACCATTACTATAAAACCTCCTAAAACCCTGTAATGGATGTGGATCTACCCCTAATGACGCACTGATGATCCAAAGATCGATACAAATATGTTAATATTGGAGTCCCCTAATCATATGCGTCTGGACTATCAAACGACAACTCCGCTGCAGCTGCAACATATCCAACCGATAGCATGTTTGATGCATTTGTAAAGAATAAGTTCTCCATCATGTACATAATAAAAAGACGAGCAATCTCCAAGTGGTTATCTACACTTAGACTATATACCAATTCCATTATTGCTTGTCTAATGTATGAGCATTTAATTTGCAGTTCGAAGGACAGTCCGTCATGTAAATCAAGATGTGGAAGTACACTGGATAAACGATGAAAGTGCCTGTACTCCTCATCATAAGGTAAGGTCCCCTCGATCAATACCTAAATCGGTTTGCATAGTAAAGTCTAATGGGGTAATACCCAGCTCTCCAAAACTAAAGTGAAAGGATGAATGGTCTTCCACCAACAGGCGGCTAAAGCACCGCATAACCGAATATCCGAATTTAATAGATTATCGATACCTATTAAAGCAATGTACGATTATTGAAAGCCTAAACATCATTAAAAAAATAAATAGTAATCATGTAATTACGTACTCAAAAAATCTTCAAATCCTATCTCTCGCAGTAAAGCATGTATAATGCCATCAACATCATAAGATCGTATCATCCTATAAAGGCATATTATGCTAATCCAAGATCCACGGGTGTGTTTACAACGAGCCTAAGTTAGAATATTGTGCGTATTCAATTTTTATTGTATAATTTGAACTAATAAGATAAATTGGAGGCAGATAACTTACATAATTATCAACACACGTACTAACATGTACTTCGTCATCTGGGAGTATCTAGAAATTGACCAAATTTTTGTCCGGACCCAAATTTTGGTCGATGTGGGGGTCCAGAACAACATTTGCTGTATTTCTGTTCGCGCGTCTTCGTCTAATCACCGAGCTTCGTTGACCTTCAGTGAATGCCGGTGGTATGAGTGCGCTAACTTCGGTAGGGGCATTTTCCTCGACCGGTGGAACATTCCTACGCTAACTGTCTCGTATCTCTGGAACACTCTTTTCATTTTTTTCTGTTTACGGTTGTTTGCTGGAAGGAGAACGGTCGTTTGCTAAAAGGAGGAGAAATGTCGGAAAGAAGAAAATGTAGGGGAGAAGAAAGGGTAACCAGCTCTTATATAGCCGGTTACCCTGTACTCACTTAGCCGGCCAAAATTAGGCTGGCTAAGTGAGTGGTGTGGCTTGCAGTCCACATCACGTTGTGGGTTGCAGTCCAATGTGTGTGGATTCCAATCCACTCCTATTACTTAGCCGGCTAAGGGAAATCACATTCTTATACTTCTTCCAACCGGCTGGGGGTTGATCGACCCCAACCAACCCATTGGTTGGGGATGGTCTAAGTGTCAAAATGTGCGTATAACATGGATATAATACAAAAGAAAAAAACTAAAAATTATATCAAAATAAATGAAATGTGTATGTACCGATCATCAGTCTTCAATTTTTAATTGTTTCTATTGTACATTTTCATTATTATTTTTTCATTTTAATAACATGGATAATATTTTGTTCAACAAATTACCATTTTTAACCGAAACGCGAAAATTTACAAAACGTAGTTCTTTTAAAATTATACGTACAAATGGTTGATTTTCCAATGTGCCCATTACTACAAAATCAAATAGTCCAAAAAAAAGCATTACGAGGACTAAGAATCTAGAAAAGGATGCGTGGACCTTAAAAAAAGCAAAGGAAATCAGAGAGGAGTAAGGGTGCGTTCGCACAATTAACTTGCTCGTTCATGTGAATGAATTTTTTTTGATCTTTCGCTGAGTTAATTGTTAATTGATAAAATTTATATTTTTATAAATTTCTACTTTTAATAACTTATGTAAATGAGGTTAGTTTGAGACGTGATTTTTGCGTTGCGATCGTATCAAAGTGCTCTAATTATCAAATTGGTTTGAACTGAATCCGAGCAATTTGTAATTTCACCATTTATTTATTTAATTTTGCAAATTATTGACATATATTGTTTATTAAAAATTAATTAATTATAAATCAGTTAAATTAGAAAATCACACTTTAATTACTCCGCTCAAATATTCCGTTCGTATCTTCTAACACATTCCCCGCTCAGATTGTTCCAAAGAACGCACCTAACCTTAGGGCTGTGTTCCGGCTTAAACCCCTCTCGTTCCCAAAAAAAATACTATTCCAATTTTCTCACCCGTTTTGCTCTAAATTCCAAATGGTTAGCTCTATTAACAATCCAAAATTTGCTTTACACACCCCCACTCATCTAGGAATATTTTGCAGACCCGGCTATTTTATTTTAACCTCCCAATTTATTTTATAAATAACCTTATTTTTCAAAAAATTTATACAATAACTTTTTCTATGACACAAACCACGTTCGGGTTGAATGTGATTTTTTATAAACCTTACTCGGATCGAGTAAGGTTTTGTATGAACCTCGCTCGGACTCAGAGTGGTTATGTATGAAACCATGCTCGCATTGATTGAGGTTTTGAAAGAAACCACGTAAGTGAAAAATCTATATTACATATCTATATATAATAGGAATACCTCCATTTGAAGCATTTGAAATGTCTAAAATGTCCTTAGCATTTCCATTATATGGTAAGGGTGCTTTTGTCATTTTTGTTACTCACGTCTCTGTCGTTGCATCAACTCCAACCGTAATGAACACGTCTCCTGCACTGCATATCATATTTTCTTAAAAAAATAAAGTGGAAGCCTCCTTCTTAAGAGATAAAAGTTTTATAAAAGGTAGCATTCCCTATTCTGAGAAATCAATGTCATCTTTAATCAAACTCTGGAACAACACTGCCGCTATTTAGGTGAATTCCACAACAACTCCAGCATGTGGTTCAGATCAGTGCCAACATGAACATCCGGTCGATAGACGTAGATTTTATCGACCAATCTTAGACATAATCGGAAGCTGTGCTTTTTTTATATTCAAAGGTCAGAGTTTAATTTGCTATAATTTAGATCTAAAACAGGAACGAGATTTTTTGTGCAGTTTATTTTGCGGTATGGATTGACTTAAATCTAGGCACTCAATTTTAAGATTATTAAGATACTTTACATTATGAAAACGCAAATGAGGTTGTAGTTGAATGATGCCAAATTCGATTCTGACTTATATTTAATCCCACAGGTCAAAATTTTAATTTATTAACTTAAGTAAGGAATTGTGAATGGTCCATCGTTTTCGGGAGTGATTTTGATGATTGCTTCTAAGAGAAGGCATGATGATTTCTGAAGCATGAACACTTTATCAACTCTAAATGGGAGTGAATTTCTTGGAGGTGAGGGAAGATATAACTGTCGCTATCAGCTCTTTATTGTAAGAGGTTTATTAATTTTATATGTTATTTACATTTTTAGTTCCTTTTGTTTAAGAAATTTTGGAACCGTTTAAGGTTTAGTTGAAGGAAATCTAAATATTACTATGATGATATTTGGTAACCTAATGTTTAGTAGGGTAAAAATTGTATTGTATGTCTAATTGTTTGTACTTAGAACAATTATACAAGAACATTGGTATTTGGTCGGCTAATAATGTAATAGTTGGAGTTGGTGTTTGATGAAATGTACACATCAATAAAAATGAGGATAGATTCTGTTAAAACAATTTGTAATACCCCAAGGAAAACAATATACAAGAGCCGTTAGGATGGTCGATTGGAAAAATATGCAATTGTTTTACATAAACCTTTGGTAATACTCAATACAATCAATTATTAAACTATAAATCTCAGTCTATAAATATGGTGAATGCATTGTTTTTGAATTGCCACAAATAATAAGGGGGCAATCAGCTTTCTGTCTCAATTGTTCGTAATTATTAGAATTTCTGCTGGATTAGTACCCAATTTTGAGGCATTTGAAAGTATTGGAATACCCTTTGCTGTTCTCCGAATAAATAAAAATTAATAAAGAGTATGATTGTCTTCTTTTTTCTCCTTTCCCATGTTTGAATTATAATTTTTTATGGCCCACGTATCTCTCCCACTTAGAAAGTTGTTCTCTTCTTCTCTTCCCAAGCACCAACTTGAAAGTCCCAAATTGATCATTCATGTAACCTCAGAATATATTTTGAAAATCCTAATTTATTTAATGGATCTACAAGTTCTTTTCCTATCTAATATAGATAATTAGTTCCTCTATGGGTTTTTTCTCAGATTTATTAATTTCATCGATTTAAATAAAAAGAATTAAACATTGCCCATAAAAAATCAAGCTTGCTTATATTTCATTTTAGACAATTTGAACCTACGACATTGTTTTAGGATGCTAAATCAAAATTTGATAGCCTTAGTTCCTAAATTAGAATTGTGGCTGAGGAGATTCAAGGAGGCATTTGATTATGTTCATTTGGAATGACAAAGAGAGAAGGCGTCAATGCTAATTATGGCCATAATTGAGGGGAATAAGCTTTTGAAGGTAATATTTAAATAGAGATACATATTTTTATATTAGTTAGTGCTTTCTTTAAATGATGAGAATATGGTATTTGTTGTCATTCAATGAATAATCAAGTAAAAATATTATCTTTGGCCAGAAGAATTTAAAATGATAGATGCTTTCTTTTTTCAACTTAATTTGCATTGAATGGAAGATATTTAAACATTTTTGGTAGTTTCCATCAAACGGTATTTCACTTAGTATATTTCCATTATTGTTATGTAATCTGTTCATTTACAAAATTTTCTCAGCCCGTCCCAACAAAGTCCCTTTTAAAGGAGAAATTCTAACTAAATTTTTGGCTCAATTGTAATAGGTTTTATGTAACCTTCCCCTCTTTATGCTATGAAACTTGGATTCTTATCGTAGCAAGTTGTAATAGATGTTTCATGTTTCATTTTATTTTTTATAAACACTCTATTTTATGTAGTGATTGAAATGCTTTTTATTAGTTTCATAAGTAATCTCAAAGGCCTCATAAGGCACCACTAATCACTGCTATTTATCATCACATAGCTAGCAGCAGTAACATGTATTACATAATATGATCCCTAAAAAAATATTTTTAACTCCGCCATCACCTATTACTTACTGATGCCGGTCTCAAGGCCGGATAAAGAAGGAGAGAAAACATTTTATGAACAAATGGTGAAATTTTTCTTCGTTCACGTCAATAGACCGCAACAATATAGTCATGCGAGAATAGCAACAAAATGATAGTATAAGTATGCAATCTGAATCGGTAAGCAGATGCAGCTATAGGACAAGGCATGTTTTGTATATACTATTTTACATTAAAAAGAAGTTAACTCACGGTTGTCTTTGCACACGTCCAACGGACGTGCCATACATACTAGTACTTTAAATACTGGTACTTTAAATGAGCATGGTTTGTTAAAATTTCTCACTCGATCCAAGCTTGGTCTGTTGAGCTTCCTTTTTCGTTCCAGGTTTGATTTCTCGTGCTTTTTCACTCGTTCGGAGCTTGTTTTCAAATTTGCTAATGTTACGGTGTTGAGGCCGATTTTGTCCAAATAATTTTTTTAAATTACCGAGCTGCGCAGCCATTTCAAATGTCTTCTGTGATATTATTTCCAGGAATTCTACCACAAGAAATCACTCCTTGGTTACCCTTACTAAAATCAAATCAAATAGCATATAGAAATCCTAATCAATTTCGCAAGCGAACCCACCTCTGACCGCTGCTCCATTGATTATCGCTCCTCCAAGCTATTGATCTTCCGACTCCAACCATTGCTTCTTCTACAATTGCTTCACTAAGCCATGTAATATGTTTCTGTACAAAATTATATTTGTTGATTTACTCTTTTAATATCCGTGATTTAATTTGTTCTTATTTGATTTATTCAGCTGTTGTTTAATTTACATATGAGTACTTTAGGATTTGCCAATCAAAATTCACAATTTGTACTTAATCACTAATGGCTAGCTTGTAAATGAGTGCTGCATTGTTGAATGTTTATATCAATCGACTATAAACATCAATTATGTTTATGGTTTGAGCATTTATGTGTATATTTTATTGATTTGAGTGCCAATAAATTATTTGATGAAATGCCTCTCTTTTATAGGAATCGTGATTAAATTACGCTGTGTCTTCTTTACTCAAGATCGGATATTAATGCAAATAGTGGTACTAACACCTTGTTGTTATCTGTATTGCATATGCATTGAACTTAAATGAATCCAGTGTCCCAAAAGGAAATGCTTTGCGCTTACTGTTATATAAATTCACTCTTGTGATATATAAAATATAAATTGATTTGAAATTATCATACTATTGGCCAATCATGCTGCAAATTCCTTTGTGTATGGTCAGATATATGGAATATGCTCCAGTATTCTTTTAGTGATGCTGTGTATAACTTTGCTAACATTGTACTAAATTTTAATTTGATGCCGTTAAACTCAATTTTCAGAATCAGAGGTGCTGGAGAACACTTAACGTACATTGCAAAGATGTATGACTGGGAGTCTCTATTTACTGACAAATTATGGGAAAGAAGAAAAATGGAAGTTTAACACCTTTCAGCATGCAACGGAGTTTCTTGAACTCTTTTATTTGTTCCAGCTACAAAGTTCTTAACTGAAGATTTCATTTAGATAAGGAAATATCTGGATGCATGGTGTGATTTCGCATGGGCAATAGCCCCTATCCTTTTCTCTCTTTTCACATTTAGTGCTTTTGCACTGATGGGCTATCCTTTGACTGCTTCTATGGTAATTTCCGCGACTCTTGTATTCTGCTCATGATGTTTAGTTCCATTACACATTCACATACCACATATTCTTCCTCTTTTGGTACTGAATAATGATTTCTAGTTTAACTTCTTATATATATGTTTCTGATTGGTTTCCTCCTGTCAAATGTCAATAATAGGTACCTTGGGTTCAGTTCGGATCACCATGGAGTGCATTCTTTTTGAGGAGATATTTAAGCGCTAGAAGGTAGAATCATTTCACACTATCTTTAAATTAACGATAATTCATGAACAGTGCATCACTGGTTTCAAAGTATTTTGACTGCTGAGATACCGTATGGACAAACTCAAGTTTTATTATATAATTATTATTATACCACCCTAATATAAATTTTGGAACGTGCTCTTTCTGACAGGAAGTTGTAATTTACCCTTCTTAACCAAAATAAATTACGTTAACTATTCAGAAGCTCTAACTCTAGTTTTCTTCAAAATTTTGACACTAATACATTTCATGTCCACGGATCTCTCTGTGGCTGCTAGGTGTGATATGTGATAAGGTTATAACACTAACGTGGTAAAGCCGTTGTGTGAAACTGTTGCTGTTGTATTTTTAGGAATATGTTAGTTTCTTAAAATGTGGAGTTCTAAATAGTGGTGTGGGGGTTCAATTCCTCCGTCCTCAAAGTTGTGTGTCCATATCCTCGTTAAATCTACTTCATTTATTTTGCAAGTGGGACTCACTACTTAATTTAACAAAGAGGACATGAATGGTTGAGATTTGAATGGACACATGAGGACATGAAAGTCGAGGGCAGCGGAATTCATGAGTGGATGTGAATACTGAAATTTAGCCTTTTGCCATAGAAGTTTCATTGCCTTTTAATCATATTTTGCATTTCAATAGATAACATGTTGAATTTGGTTACCCAACATGAGCGCTGTTTTCCATTTCACAGTAAAACCACGACAACTTAATTCGTCGATTCCTATTCACTCCAAGTATGAAGAAGCGTCACAGGCATGTGCACTTGATAGTGATATTGCCCAAGGTCCTACCTTGTCAACAAACTATTTCAAGTGTAAAGAATTTTTAAATCTTAAAGAAGGAACAGGCAATAGATAATTTCAATGTTAGTATTGTGGAAACTTAACAGTTTTAAAGAATGTTAAAACAAACTTATATTATGTTGTATCAAATCTTATTGAATAACCAGTCTCCTTGGTATAAACATTTGGAACATTCCAATTATATAATGTAATATCCCTCATTTTGAGATACGAAAATAATTGCCAATGTTTTGCAGTCGGTTTAATCTTAATTTGAAGCGACAATATAAGATCCATTATGTTTTTAACAGTAAGAGTGATACTTTATTCAAATATAACATCCGTTTTGATGTTTTAGGAGTTCGAATCCATAACCTCTAGAATTTAAGTCTAAAACACGATACCAATAACTAGTTCATACATACAATAAATGCTAAAGAGATGAAGTTCTTGAACAAATTAAATTCATCATTTTAAACGATATTAACTACTTAGTGTCTCCATTGCAAAAGAGAAAATATACTATGCAACATAAATATTACATTAACGACATATGATGGTATGATCGTGAATAATCAGAGTTTATGGTACATCAATTTTACATAACAAGATAAGTAATATGATAAATCTGCCTTCTGCAGTCGTCTTTTTCAGTTATTTGATAACCACTGAATGTTCAACCCTTAGTCCTTAGTGTCTATTGTAAATATTTTTCTAGACCGTCATCTAGGCACCCCTAGGCTCCAGACATGGCTTACCACGTTACCATTCGCCTAGACCGTCTAGTTCTGTCTACCTCTTCATCTAAGAATCCAAACGATATCTAGCCACCGATTGGGCAATAGTTAAGGCTTGTTGCCTCGTAAAAGTATCTACATGCTAATTTTAGGCGGTTTTGCCTTTTTTGGTACTCTAAAGCCCAATCTAACCCTCAGACCTTTAATACTTAGCCAAATACTAAAATTTTATCCGAAGTACACAAGTTATCAAAAACGCCTAACTCTCATTAATCACTACATAAACGATTGATCCCCAGTTCATGCTTGCTGTCTAAAGATTTTTACAATCTTGCTCTTAGTCCACTCAAATGAGTACTCTAAAGTTGAAGGGGATTCGAGTCAGTCATAAGCTTGATATGAATAATATAAAGCTCGATAATTCACAATATAAATGATACATAGTGACATCATGCCATGAAGTGGGACGAATTTTCCCCTTATTGATATACTTTTATTTTGATAAAAGCAATTCTTTATGTAACCAGGTTCCAATCTAAGATTTTATTATAGACCATTGTGTCATTACCACCTAAACTAAATTCTACCTTTATATAAAGTTAATGTGATTTGTTCCTCATCTACACGTTTACTTAGTTTACTTGTTCCTGGGTTACTTAACTTTCACCTCAGTATAAAACACTTACGATGGTTACTATCATGTACTTAGGTGCAAGATTCATTCAACAGTGCTGGGTATTTACGAAGACTAATATTATTCACCTAGGTATAAGTAACGTTGGTTATCTCGGTAGTAACTTTTCTTAACTCTCATGTAGGTTACTAACTTCACATAGGTGTCGATTTCTCTTGGCAAATTGCTCTGATAGAGGTTATTATCATCCCCTTGGTGTTTGCTTTGATGATTTAGCAGGTTGCTCTCACGAAGGTTAATATCATTTACCCTGATGTCTACTTATTTGGATAATCTGCTCTCATGGATGCTACTGACATTTCCCTCAGTGTTCGCCATTGTCATTTGTATAGATTGCTCTCACAAAATTTACTTTTGTTCATCTAGCTTTCAACTAACTACATCGGTAAGTTGCTCTCGTAGGTGTTACTATTATTTCCCTTGGTGTGTACCGTGCAGGTCCGCGTAATTTGCTTTCACGAATATTATTGTCATTCATCTCGATGTTTACTTTTGTTGTGTTGGCAAATTGCTCTTTTGAATGTTATTGTTATTTCCCTCGGCGTTTACCTAAAAACATTCTCTTCCACAAAGATAAATTGCTCTCACAAATTTTACTATCGTTCATCTAGGTGTATACCTTAGAGATTTCTACGTTTATTGTAACAATCCTTCCTTTCAAATACACAAAAATCATCGTCTCGCATCAACGATCGAAATTAAAATATCACAAAAGACTGATTATCGGGGTAAAATTAGAACAGAACACTAAATCAAGACATCGATGAGATCTCACAACGGAATGATAACATCATATATTGAATATACATGAATAGAACATAATGACAATATATATGAGATCACATCAATGGAAGCAACTGATAAATAAATATTAATACAGAAAGTCAGAATACATCAACTCCAGCAACAGAGTTCTGAATAAATATCTGATACAATATGTCTCATATGCAAATAACATGTCACTCATAAACTATTAAAATAGCAAGTACGCATATCTAAAATATCGATGTCACGCCTTCAAAATGCTGTAGTTGCGCATTTTGATAGTGTATCCCCAAATGCATCCAATTTTTTTTATACTACTCAATCGGCTACCTGAGAGTTGTTATGACATAGATAAACAAAGACAAATGCGGATCAAACTTAAAGACTGGTGTGAGGGGTACTATCTCAAAATACCATATACCAAAACTATATACAAATAAATATGAAACTACTAAAGTCCAGCTAGTCTCTCCACGAACGTGGCTCAGAGGTAATCCGAATTATCCATAAACAAGTAAAGTAAACCTATCTTAAAATAATTGAAAATCATACCATAACTTGCTTTTCTCCTATCGTCAACGAGTCAACATAACTAATATAATGTGACTGTTGTTATCCCGTTTTTTGGCAAAGCCGAGATACCAAAAGATCGATCAAAAACAAAAGACAGTTCGTCTCAGAGATTGGTTGTACTTCACTTCGCTATGAATATCGACGAATTTTGTCCGAGCCCGGATCATGCTACAATTGATAAGGCATGACAAGCAAGGCCATTAAAGTCAATGTTCCAAATTTCAGGTTAATCGGAGGTCGTATGAGCGAGATATGATCGATTCGAGTCAACTAAAGAATGTCGTTCGAACCCATCCGAAGGTGGAGGAGATGCTCACTTCGAACCCATAGGATTCGAACCCATCACTGCTTGTCAAGCTCGAATCCATCAGCCATCATGTACTTCGAATCGATCGAGTTCGAATCGATCAGGCATGATATTGATCGCTTCGAATCGATCGGCTCGAACCCATCAGATAGGCATCACCTCAACAAGTTCGAATCCATCATGCTCCATGTACTTCGAATCGATCACATTCAAATCCATCGGTCTCATGCCCAAGCACTGCTTCGTATCGACCTTCTTCGCACCCATCAGGTTCGAATCCATGGACAATCGCTCGTTCGAAACCACCAAGTCATCCATCGGTTCGAACGCGCCGATATACATGGAGTCGAAGCGGTCAACACGGAGAAAAAATAGGATCGATGCGAGGAGTGCGCGCCACGTCACTACAGTACCACGTGCTTCCATCGATTCGAACTGATGGATTCAAAGTCATCGATTCGAACAGGACAGCCCTCGCGAGAAACCACAATTTGAATCGATCATATCTCCTAAACCACTGATCCAAATGCGACGAAATTTTCACAGTAGATTCCATACATGATAAAGATTGTTCCTGCCAAGTTTCAGCTCGATTGGACCATTTCTTGATGGGTTCGAAACCACTTCGAATCGATGTCAGATCGAGTCGAAGCTTGTTGAGGTCGGTCGCGTGGGCCCACTCACGTGCCAGAAGAAATCTCCTGAAGTTTGAGCGAGATCTGGGCCTCCTACGCATATAAATAGCACCCTGAAGCCTTCAGTAAAGGAGATCCTTCGGAGCTTCCACCATTGAACGTCCAGACTCTGCCGGATTGAATTCCATACTTCATTATCGCTGTTGTATTCAGATTTCAAAGCTATCATCAACTGTAATTCACTATAATCGATTAATATCATCAAGTGAATCAATAAAGAGAAAACCTTCAAAGTGGACGTAGGCAAGATCGCCGAACCACTATAAATCCTGTGTTTGTGATTGTCATCTGTGGATTATTGTGATTGTTGTTGTTTAGATCTGAATTCTATATTGATTGTTGCTGATTTGTGTTGATAAACGGATGCTTTCACGACTATTGGGTGTTTGTGGTCAATTTTGACGCAAACATTTTGGTGCTTTCATCGAGAAGGCTGACTCAGGAGAAGTTGAGTTTAGAGACTTAGGAATTCAGATCTAAGAACCATGACGAGACAAAAAAGTAAGAAACAAAGGCCAGAGAGAAGTGAACATCAAGGAAGTCAAGAGGCTTCCTCAGGAGCGAATCAAGCGTCGATCTTCATCACTAGGGACGAGATGGAGACAATGATGAAGAAGCAAGAGGAGTTGATTCAGAGTTTATTTCAACAAATAGGACAACTTGGAGCACAGAACAGAGAAGCCAATGGAGTTCAGAACGGAGCAGGACCATCCGGTATGGCACCTGGATTAGGAGGCACACACTTGGAGCATGTAGATCCAAACCCGGAGGGAGAGAGAAGAGTATCTGCGCAACCTGGAGGCAGCAGAGGAACGAACGCTCAGTCAAGGGGGCAGATTCCAGAATTCCCTCACGAACTCGGGGGGCAAGTCGAAAGCAATGAACGAGGATTGCATCTTGGAGACGAAGATAAATTGGCACAAATGGTTAGGCGAGCCATGAGAGGCGGATTAACAAACAAAGATCTTGAAGACGTAAACAGGAGTCCATTTTCTTCTGCAATTAGGATGGCTAGGAACCCACCAGAGTTTAAGTTGCCATCAATAGAGATGTATGATGGGAAGACGGATCCCGCGGTCCATCTGACGAGGTACATGAGGCATATGGAGGTGCTGGGGGCATCACAAGAGGTTATGGCCCGGTGCTTTCCGTTATATCTGACAGATATCGCAGCATTATGGTTTAGGCAACTAGAGAGCGGATCCATAGGAACATGGGCAGACTTAACTGAAAGATTCATGAGACAATTTAGGGTCCACATTGCGAGACCCAAAAACGTAATGAGTTTAGCAATTTTGAAGCAGAAGGCTGGAGAGATTTTGAGGAGCTTTCTGACGCGATTCAATGCGGCAGCGGCAGCGGCATCGGTGGATCGGGCAGATCCATCCATGGTTATGATGGCAGCCGTTTCCGGAATAGCTGATGGCATGGATTTCAAAAATTCATTGACGAAAGATCCACCTATGGATCTAGAAGAATTCTATCATGAGGCGGAAAAGTTCTTGCGATTGGAAGATGCGAGTGCAGAAAGAGAAGAAGGAGATGAGCTTTACACGGTCAAAGATGGAAATCCTCCTGAGAAAGGTGCAGAAATTAGCAAGGGGAAGCGAAAGGCTGAGAGTGGCTATAACAGGTCGATGCGACCACGAAAGGAACCAAAATTTACCACATACTCAGAGCTGAACGAGAATTTAGAGCGAATCTATCAGGATACCAAAGAACAGGTCCCGTATCGCAGACCAATGCGAAGGGACCCAACTTCCGACGAAAGGAAATCAGATAAGTATTGCATATTTCATGAATTGAACGGTCATAACACTAATGATTGCAGGCATCTGAAGGACGAAGTGGAAGGGCATATCAGGGTCGGTATGCTCCTTCAGTATGTGAGGAAACAGACTCTAGCAGTGGAGCCAGAGCACCCACCGTCTACCTCAACTAGAGGTGGCCCTGAGTCGGGACAACGTCTGATTATCCATTGATTGACTGAAATAACGATGAACAAGTTGTAAACCTCTCACTAATGCGGTTAAATCATTTACGCATATGAGCGATCGCGCACGATCCATAGACATGCTCTGAATGACTACCAACCGCATCATAGTGAGAGTTTACACTTTGACATCCTTGCTTTGCTTTCTGCTTTGATTTTGATTTGAACATTTAGACTCTGTTTGTATGGACATTTCTGTTGTGAGATTCGTATGATCATTGCTTTTATATTTGCAATTCCATGAAAGAATTTGTCTTCATGCCCGTTGGATCGCGAACGGTCCACGAGCACCTTCTGTATGGCGATGAACCGCCAGAGTATTTGATTCAGAAACTCCCCCGAACATGAACTCCGACATCGATAATACTAAGTCCCGCCCGGGCACACATAATTCGCCTCGAACGGCAAACGATCGCGAACGATCACAAATCGCCTCGAACGGCATCCGACCGCGAACGGTCATGATTCATTTATTATGAAATCCGACCTCGAACGGTCACCATTCGCCTTGAAC
This sequence comes from Allium cepa, assembly GCA_030765085.1. Lineage (NCBI taxonomy): Eukaryota > Viridiplantae > Streptophyta > Magnoliopsida > Asparagales > Amaryllidaceae > Allium > Allium cepa. The sequence continues at coordinate 419,173,064 of CM060932.1, forward strand.
GGCACTTGATCGCGAACGATCACCATTTGCCGCGAACGACAACGATCGCGAACGGTCTCATCTCTTCAATTGCCGCGAACGGCATCGACCGCGAACGGTCCCATTCAATCTTTTGCCATGAACAACATCGACCGCGAACGGTCCTATTCCATCCTTTGCCGCGAACGGCGCAGACCGCGAACGGTACCGATTCATCCCAAATAGCTCGATCCCGAACGATCATTATTTGAGGACATGAAACTATCAAGCTCTTTACAGGTTGATGATAGGATATGAACATCCAACTCGAGGCATTACAAAACACACCTTCCTACCGCAAGACATGTTTTGGGGGGCAAATGTTATCCCGCTTTTTGGCAAAGCCGAGATACCAAAAGATCGGTCAAAAACAAAAGACAGTTCGTCTCATAAATTGGTTGTACTTCACTTCGCTATGGATATCGACGAATTTTGTCCGAGCCCGGATCAGGCTACAATTGATAAGGCATGACAAGCAAGGCCATTAAAGTCAATGTTCCAAATTTCAGGTTAATCGGAGGTCGTATGAGCGAGATATGATCGATTCGAGTCAACTAAAGAATGTCGTTCGAACCCATCCGAAGGTGGAGGAGATGCTCACTTCGAACCCATAGGATTCGAACCCATCACTGCTTGTCAAGCTCGAATCCATCAGCCATCATGTACTTCGAATCGATCGAGTTCGAATCGATCAGGCATGATATTGATTGCTTCGAATCGATCGGCTCGAATCCATCAGATAGGCATCACCTTAACAAGTTCGAATCCATCAGGCTCCATGTACTTCGAATCGATCACATTCAAATCCATCGGTCTCATGCCCAAACACTGCTTCGTATCGACCTTCTTCGCACCCATCAGGTTCGAATCCATGGACAATCGCTCGTTCGAAACCACCAAGTCATCCATCGGTTCGAACGCGCCGATATACATGGAGTCGAAGCGGTCAACACGGAGAAAAAATAGGATCGATGTGAGGAGTGCGCGCCACGTCACTACAGTACCACGTGCTTCCATCGATTCAAACTGATGGATTCGAAGTCATCGATTTGAACAGGACAGCCCTCGCGAGAAACCACAACTTGAACCGATCATATCTCCTAAACCACTGATCCAAATGCGAGCGACGAAATTTTCACAGTAGATTCCATACATGATAAAGATTGTTCCTGCCAAGTTTCAGCTCGATTGGACCATTTCTTGATGGGTTCGAAACCACTTCGAATCGATGTCAGATCGAGTCGAAGCTTGTTGAGGTCGGTCGCGTGGGCCCACTCACGTGCCAGAAGAAGTCTCCCGAAGTTTGAGCGAGATCTGGGCCTCCTACGCCTATAAATAGCACCCTGAAGCCTTCAGCAAAGGAGATCCTTCGGAGCTTCCACCATTGAACGTCCAGACTCTGCCGGATTGAATTCCATACTTCATTATCGCTGTTGTATTCAGATTTCAAAGCTATCATCAACTGTAATTCACTATAATCGATTAATATCATCAAGTGAATCAATAAAGAGAGAACCTTCAAAGTGGACGTAGGCAAGATCGCCGAACCACTATAAATCCTGTGTTTGTGATTGTCATCTGTGGATTATTGTGATTGTTGTTGTTTAGATCTGAATTCTATATTGATTGTTGCTGATTTGTGTTGATAAACGGGTGCTTTCACGACTATTGGGTGTTTGTGGTCAATTTTGGCGCAAACAACTGTCACATAACAATATACAAGGGTAGGGATTATAAAAGTGCATAACATAAGTCTATATTATGCCACACACAATGATAATATCAATCAACTAGTATAGCATAAGCATGACATAATGATGTGCCAAATAGAGAATATCTACCGTCGTTCTGTACTGAACGAAATATTAATAGAGTAACACACCTTATGTGATCTTTCGATTTATATACATTCTTACCCTCGAGGCGAACGAAACTGAGCGTCTACATATGACATCTTTGCTATACAGATGCCCCAATACAGACCTAGACCGCTCTCCTGGCAATAATGAAAACCCCTACCACTACGGTGCTCCCAAATGTCTATATATACCATACCGCTACTAGGTACGAGTAACCCTTAAGCGCTACTCCAGACCCTTCTGAAGGCTTGGTCTGAAAACATAAAACAGTGTCTAAACAGATGCATAGCACTGGAACCGCACTATGACTCGAATCTAGTCGCGTACTCCATGGTTCTCTCGTTGTGTACTTGCTTTGACTCCAACGGACCACTCAAGCATAATAGCGCTTTCAACCATGGAATATATGCTAACCGACAATCTACACGTCTGTGCGATCTCGCATCGATCGTTGTCGTCACATGCTCACACATCAGCCTGAGTCTGGAATCGACTCCTTGTCGTTATGTGCTCTCTCCAATCGTACATGCTCATCGTACGTGATCGTGAAACCGATCACGTCTCGATTTCGTATCTGATTGGCTCTCGGCTCTCGACCGCTTGTCCAAACATCTTATTGATCGTTACCGATCACTTATGCACCGCCTTGCATCCACATTCGGAGTCCGTGCTTTTCCTTGCATTCCACTTTCCTGAGTAGCCCAAAGTCTCCTTGAAGTCGTGCCAAAGCCTCTCGAAGAACTGCGCTCGAAACAGAGAAAAATCCCTTCTTTATTGGCACCTGTCCTGAGCTTACTGCTCAGGTCCAAGCACCATCGGTGTTCGCTTGTCCTAGGTGGTAAGCCTAGGACAGGTGCCAACCACTCGAAACGACCGTCAAATCGTACGTCGTTTCCTCTATCGCTCCGTCCGGTGAGCCGCCTAGCTACACATGCTTGCCTTCACCCTGTTGGATCTCCTCCGGAGCTTATTGGTTGATGTTTTGAAAGTGGTTTCTTAATTGTTTGGAAACCAATTTCAACACGAAATTACTCTTTGCACGCGTAGAGTTCAACGGCGACTTTAGCGACCCGACTTCATCTAACCCTTCCAAAATGTACCCAACTGACCATCTAATCTCATGTGATACCTACACATGCAAGCACACTCATTCGTGCACATTTACAAATGCGTACACAAGCACACTTGATCACACAAATCACGTTTCAGACTTTACCGGAGCAATTACACGGTCCGGTATACTCTCACGTAGCTTAGCTCATACAATAGTCATTATGGCTACATCATACGTGAATTGTCCGCGATGCACTTGTATACATCAATATATAAATATATTCAAACAATCGTACACATACAGATAAAACAATAAACATGCACAACAATTCTATCTACAATACATAAACTGTTTTTTTTTTAAAAGCCTACTTTCGTAAGCCAGAAATGTAGGAAGGTCCGTTACCGTTTCATCCCTTTTAACTCAGACCCTCACAGAGACGGTTTTCGATTCTGAGATTTTTGATTCATTTAAGAAATTATTACATGCCTACACAAATAACAGACCGCTAAAGTGAAACACATAAATTGTTTTGATTGTTATATATTTTCAAATACACATATACGTATACTTACCCATTTACATATACATACATGCATATTTAAACCAGCAATTCATTTATTATTCAATCAAATCTTAATTTATTTACTAAATCTTTTTAATAAAAGTCTGATATGATTTCATACTATTATATAAAATCTTACAACTATATTATGAAATATTCTATTAGCTTATTAATCATTTTGAGCCTTTATAATACTTGATTCCTTCATTTGAGATTAAAAATTCCTCTCATAATTACTTCATAAAACCTTATGATCATTGTATAAATTGTATTCTTCATATTATTTTATAAAATCACATACTTATTTATGAAATGTCTCATTTATACTATTTTATAGAATATCATATCATTTTATAAAATGTCTCATTTACTTATAAAAACATTCATTTACTTAATTATATAAGTGCAGAGTTCAAAACTCACTTAATTAGCTTACTAACATTTTCTTAAATTAATTTAAATTGTTTAATTATCACTAATTAATGACATGTACATAATCTTGTCATTCAATTAGCCTACTCCATCACAACATCACATACAATCATTTAATTGACCCACTTACTAACTATTTCAAAAATAGTAATTATGCTCTTAAACAAATAACGAGTTAACATAATCATGTTTATAACATGAACATAAACATAATCAATCCAAACATTCTTCAACCCACTTCGCATAATTCCATAGTCATCAATAAATGAAATAATAAAGATTAACAAGTAAATATAGTTAGAGAATCATCCCACCCACCTTCTCTTTCATCAAAAATGGCGCAAATCAACAAAAACTCAAACTTTGCTATCTTGAAATTTTGGATGAAGATCCAAACTTCAATTCAAACTTATTCTTTGATGGGTTATATGAGGAATATGATGAGAGGAATTAGAGAAGGGGAAGAAATGTATCGTTTGAATGAAATGGAATGAAGAGCTTAGCTATATATAAGCTAAGTTAGGGGCAAGCTAATGGGCTTGGCCCAAATTCATTTCATCTAAATAAAAACACTAGTCACTCTGAAAATTTTGCGACTCCAAACATATTAAAGTTTATACTCATTCTTCTTCCGACGGAATTCCGGTCTCGACAGCGGGTGTTTCGAGTTCCAATTCATCCATCTCGAAAAGTCGAGTACGATGGGTGTTCCGTTAATTAATGATTAAATATTTAAATCAATTATTTAAATATTCAGTCGTTACAAATGCAGATTGTTAAAATTATAATATTTTTCTCTCAGAAGGTTACTATTGTACTTCTCGATTTTATCATTTCTTCGTTTAACCTTTAACAAAATTAACCCATTATAAATGCCTTGTTCATTCTCATCTTGGGTTTAGTGGTGCTTCCTTAACTAAACGTTGAAGGTAAGCATTTCCAACTCCTCATTCTCCGAGCTTGCATCGGGAAATACCAGAAATCCACCATTGACTTTTTATCCTAGCGTTGCCAACCGTCGAAGCTATCTCACGCAGGTTCCAGTTATCCCAGCATTCATTATCGGCTTTAGTATTTCTCAACCAAGCCATCACGGTCTCGGTTTTATACAGCCCATGACCTTGTCTTTTACTTTTCTTTCTCACATGTCCCTCGACCCTCCTGACCTTCGAGTTCGATGCTTAGTAAAAATTATCGCTTAATGATTTTGCTTAATTATTTATCTTCTTTAGATCTTTGTTCTTACTTATTCTGGCCTATGACGTAGTATGCATGCCACGTTCAATTATTGCACGTTAATACAATTACCATTTGTACTTAAATTCAATAAAAGCACGTTGAGAAGACTTTATTTTGCTCTATTTAGGTATATAATCTTTGATAAATTCTTTGTTTAAATTAACATTTTCGGCTATACCACAAGTGGCTCGGTAGAAACTTCTCCCTGAGAAGATCGTTCTCAATCGTTTAAGAAAATACCAAAAGTATTGTCATTAATTTAGAAAATCATGTTCTTTCCAACACAATTTGGTTTTAAAAAAATAGGTGAATTTTTTTGATTTCTTCTTTTTGAACAAATTATTTTTCACCTTTTAAAATGCATACAAATTTTTTTAATTCATATTTTCTTATTATTTTGATCTTTATTAGAAGTTTTGAAATTAACTCATTTTTGGAATATAATATTCGTAGTTCAAATTGAACATCCTTAAAGTTTCATTTCGTTTCAAATAGTACAACACCAAAAACCACAATGGGTAATCAGAGGTGTGTGTATATGTATTCCAATATTTAATTGCCAATAGAAACTTGTGGCTGATAGCAATAGGAGAGAGAAATTACACAAATAGAATGGTGGGTTTTCTATGTTGTACTGTTTTAACCACTAGCAGTTCTAACAAGAGGTTAGAATGGCATTTCGATTATTCGAATTTGAAGATATTATATTTAGTGTTGAATAGACTTTGCGTTGACTGAAGTCCTTTTAAGTGAAGCGCAACAAAATTTCTCAAGCTGAATAAAATGGATGCACAGAGACTTTCAACCATATTAGTCCTGTTCCAATTCCTAATCCTATCTCAATCTCAAACCAGCAAACCAAATTACAGCGCTCCCTTCATCCCCATCGATGACATCCTACTAAATTGCAGCTTCCCCAACAGTTCGTTTTCCTCCTTGGATGGTCGTACTTGGACCGGCGACGTCAACTCCACCACGTATAACTCACCCTTCACCACTGTGGGCCCCACCACGTCTGCTCATAAATCATCTGTCCCTAAGGTGCCCTACCTCTCTGCACGCATCTCCAATCAGCCTTTCTCCTACTCTTTTCCCCTTGGCCCCGGCCGAAAATTCCTCCGCCTCCATTTCTACCCTTCCAACCACACTTCCACCCCACCCGCCTCGAACGCCATATTCTCAGTCACTGTCAACGACGATATCACTCTATTAAGCTATTTCAGCGCCTACCAAACGGCAAGGGCCTTCAATTATGATTATTTAACAAGGGAGTACTCGGTCAACGTGACTACTCCGACACTGAGGGTTACCTTTGTCCCAAGTGAGAATCACAGCAACAGCTATGCTTTTGTTAATGGAATAGAGATTCTGTCCATACCAGATCTGTTTGGCAGCAGTAGTCCTTTGTTGGTGGATGGTGGGTATGGTACGCCTTACAAGATCCAACCCGAATGGGCTATGCAGACCTTTTATAGGTTGAACATGGGAGGGCACAAGGTTTCACCCAATCAAGATTCGGGTTTGTTTAGGACTTGGGATGTTGATGCAATCTACATCCCTTATGCTTCGTTTGGTGTGACTTATTCCCGCGATCCTAATGTTACCATTAATTATACACAGAGTTTGCCTGCATATATCGCTCCTGTGGATGTGTATTCCACAGCTAGGACCATGGGACCTTCTGCAGCGATCAACGAGAATTCAAATCTTACTTGGATTCTGTCGATTGATGCAGGGTTTTATTATTTGGTCAGGATGCATTTCTGCGAGATGGCGTATCCGGTGACTATGATGAATATGAGGATGTTCAAAATTTTCCTTAATAATCAGACTGCATACGCAGATTTGGATTTGATTGGCGTTTCCGGTGGACTAGGTAATCCTTACTATTTGGATTTTGCTGTTTTGATTCCTGGAAGTGGTGTGGTGGATTTGCGGGTTGATTTGAACCCTAATGAAGAGAGCAGGCCTACGTATGTTGATGCAATCTTAAATGGTCTTGAAGTGTTTAAATTGGAGAAAGGTGGTAATCTTGCTGGTTCTAATCCTGATATTTTGCCTGAACCAGATGTACGGTTTGATAATGCTTCGAGCAATTTAAAGAACAAGAAATCTAAGGGTGATTCTATCGCAATTGGTGGAGGAGTCCTAGGTGGTGTCATCGTGCTTTTTGCACTGTTGTTAGTATTATGCATGTATAAGAAAGTGAAGGGTTCTAGTAATCAACATAGGCTTGGATTTCATTCAAGTAATGCGTCTATATTGTCTTCAAATCTTGCAAGACGATTCTCATTTGCAGAGATTGAATCAGCAACAGATGGATTCAACGAAGCTTTACTTCTTGGCGTAGGAGGATTTGGAAAAGTCTATAGAGGTAAAGTAGATGATGAGTCTATGGAAGTTGCAGTCAAGAGAGGAAATCCTATGTCAAATCAAGGTGTGCATGAGTTTCAAACCGAGATCGAGATGCTTTCGAATCTTAGACACCATCATCTGGTTTCTTTGATAGGATACTGTGAAGAGAAAGGTGAGATGATACTGATTTATGATTACATGGCTTATGGTACTCTTCGAGAGCACTTGTATAACGCAAACAATTTGCCTTTGCCCTGCAAGGAACGCCTTGAAATATGTATTGGAGCTGCACGTGGACTCCACTATCTGCACTCAGAGGCAAAACAGACGATCATCCATCGGGACGTCAAGACAACTAATATTTTGTTAGGTGATAAATGGATAGCGAAAGTTTCGGATTTTGGGCTGTCTAAGACAGTTGACAATACCCATGTGAGTACAATGGTGAAAGGCACGTTTGGATATTTGGATCCTGAATATTTCCGTAGACAACAATTAACCGTGAAATCTGATGTGTACTCATTTGGCGTGGTGTTATTTGAGGTTATGTGCGCTAGACCAGCAGTTGACACTACACTACCTGAAGAGGAAATCAGTTTAGCACAATGGGCGTTGCATTGTCTAAAGGAAGGAGTTCTTGATGAATATGTTGATCCTTATTTGAAAGGAAAGATTGCTTCAGAATGTTTCAAGATATTTGTAGAGACAGCTGAGAAGTGTGTGTCGGAACAAGGAATCAGGAGGCCATTTATGGCGGATGTGTTGTTGAATCTTGAACTTGCTTTGACGCTGCAGGAGAGCGCTGAAGAGAGAGTGGAGGTCACTGATATTGATAGAGAGGCAATCCGACAAGTTGTCGGTAATCCAGGTGGCAACCACTCAGCTCAACTTCTTCCCAAATCCCTTGTGTCCCCGCCTTCACCTAACTCCACCATTTGTTATGAATTGGTTAATTAAATTTTTGTAATGGTTGGTTTCGATTGTATGAAAAAATGATGCACAATTAGAGAGTATACAGAATCTAAAATGTTTTGATTATTAACACAAATATAGTTGCAAAACAGTGCTAGTTGCTGAAAATGATTTGAAAAGAGTGGAAATGTGCTTTATATTCTTGTTTTCGTTGTTGCAAAACAATGTACTAGGTATGGAAAACTGTGGAAAAGGTATGAAAGTGGTTTATATTCTTTCTTCTTCTTATTTTTTTTAAAGTATTTTCCAGGTTTTTCTCATTTCAATTGATAAGAGAGACTCGACGAAAGGAAAGAAAACTAACCCAAAAAAAAGAAAGAGAGAATATAAATTATTGAATCAATACAAGCACAAGTAGACAATAAGAAAAAAAGAAGAAGATCAAATAGTTCCTAAGAAGGAATCCTTTCGATATTTAAGATCGCAGTGTAATGGTGAGATTGATTAAGATGTTAGTTTTAGAATTCGAGCAGGATGGATGAAGTTGCGACAGACATCTGGCGTTCTCTGTGACAAGAAAGTCCCAGAGAAGCTTAAAGGAAAGTTCTATAGAACGACAATTAGGCATGCAATGTTATATGGTGCAGAATGTTGGCCTACTAAAAACCAACACGTCCAGAAGATAAACGTAGCAGAGATGCGTATGTTGCGATGGAGTTGCGGTCATACAAGAAAAGACCGAATTAGAAATGATGATATATGTGGAAAACTTGGAGTAGCACCAATTGAGGAGAAGTTAATTCAACACGCTTAAGATGGTTTGGACATCTCCAACGAAGACCGTCCGAGACATCTGTGAGCGTTGGAATTATAGACCGCGTCGTTTGCTCAAAGAGAGGTAGAGGTCGACCAAAACTGACATGGAAGGAAGTAGTTAAAAGAGACATGAAGCGTTGGAATATATCCGAAGAGCTGGTAACGGATATGAGCGCGTGGAAGTTAGCGATCCGCGTAGCAGAACCATGAGCTATGAGTTTTATAAGTTCTAGATCATAGGATTAAGAAAAAAGAGCCTAAGTCGTAGCGTTTGGTCTTTGATCATTTTATTTATTTATTATTGTTATTGTTGTTGTTATTATTATTATTATTATTATTTACATTTGTATTTCTATCTTTATTTTTATTACTTAGTCGTTATTATTACTAATTTACTTATTTGACTTTATTTTATTATTGCTATTGCTATTGTTATTATTATAACCTTTAAATTACTCTTGTTACTTAGTTTCGGGTTCCTTCTCTACCCGACCCTAACTTGTTTGAGAAAAATGGTTTTGTTGTTGTTGTTGTTGTATCAAAATGATAGCAATCAATGCATCGATTTTTCTTTCATGTCAAAAACAAAAACATAGAATGATTGCCTTGACTTTCTTTTTATTTCACGCAGAATAACGATAGCGTTAATGCCATAGCTCACTTCATAGATTACCACTGACCATTACAAACATTAAAATAAAGCAATGCTAATGGTTAAAATTAAGGGTTGGTTTTCAAACATCATCCGCAGTGATGAAAAACTTCTGTCAATGTTACTCTAAATTTTTACATTTTATATTGTAAATATTTGTAGTTTTAACTGTACAATTTATACAATAAAAATTTACAGTCTACAACGTAAATATTTGCATTCTATAGTGTATATACTTACACCCTACAACATTGTAAATATTTATCTTATAAATATTTGCATTCTTATTTACAGTTTACATTTTAAACTGTAAATATTTAGAGTCTTGCATGTTACATTTTCGTTGAAGACACCGATAAGGGTTTCGTTAAACTAGTTTTTAAGTAAAGCTTTTCGGGTGTTAAGTTTTAAAATAAGCTGTGAAGTCTAATTTTCACTGTATGAAGTTGCAACACAACAATATATCTTCCGCGTCGGTATGTATGGGCTCAAGAAAATCCGAGGTATATGTAAATCAAGAGTAAAAACAGAGTATATCATCTGCAATACAGATGTATAATTAGAGTGTATAAGAGATAAAAAGATGGAATCGTAACGAGGAAAAAAAATATAAACAGTAGAGGTGGACATTTAACAGACTTAACCGAGTTAACCGACATCAACCAAACCGACGTAACAGATAAATTCGGTTAACCGAAATAATGGTTAACCGAACGACCATAACCGAAAATTTTCGGTTCGGTTAACGGTGAATGAAATTTGCCCAATCGATTAACTGTTAACCGACCAAAAAAGTTAACTTTTTTTTTAAAATGAAATGGCAGCCCAATAGCAGCCCATCTGCAAACAATGCATACCTGAACCAGACTATTGGCATGCCCTAGTATTCCTCTTCCAGATCTGATCCAATTCTCATTTTCCAATTTCCAGATAAAATAGAATAAACGAGAAAACTCAAAATGTAGATCTAATATACTCGCTGATCTCGTCTGCTAAATGTCGATTTTAGTCGCGATGCTTCACGATGTTAGCGACGACCACCACCACCATCGAGTTGTTGCAGTAATTAATGACGTCAATATGATAATGAAACATCTCGAGTTTAGTTTTTTAGATTTAATTCTTAAGTTCTAAATTGACTTATCGAATCTGAGTTTTAAATGAAAGATCATCTAATGTACTACGTTCTACCATCGGCCTGTTACTTCTAGTTTGTTACTCACCGATTTCAGTTGCATGCTATGCTATGTATACTTTTTTTGTATTTATTGTATTTGCAATTCAGTAATCATATACTAATTACTATATAAGTAAATATATTTTTAGAACTAATTTACAGTAATATGATTACAGAGCTATAATAACTTTATACCGAATTTACAGTAATTATAGTAATCATATACCCAATTAGAGTGTGGATGTGTTAGTCATGTGTAAATCATATGTTAACCGATATTTTGAACTTAAGTGGATTTTTAACAATAGAATATGCACTGATAGATATGTATTATACATATAGTTCATATGTATAATGTTGTTTCAGTTTTGATAGGTCACGCATGTATCAGTTCATGAACAATAAACATAGTTTGTGCATACATAAGTTGATTACATGTATATATTTAAAGCAAATTCATTTTTTCAATTTATTAAACTACTAAATATATATAAGTTGGACTATTAGTTATGCATCTAATGATGCTTCATGCATATATCAGCTAAGAACTAATTGATTATCACTTAACTCTTCCTTTCTCATTCTTGCTATTTTTACTGCAGTAAACATGGCTTTGAACATAAGCTACTAACATCTCATTTGTCATTCTTGTTGTTTGTCATTGAGACTTCAAAGCTTTGAGCTGTTGACTTGCTGTGGAGTGAGTGTGGATTGTTTGTAGTTTGGCTTATGAGTATTGATATATAATATCAGTTCCGACTATGTGAATATATCAGTTTCATACCATACCAGTTTGAATACTCAATCATTTCATATATCATATATAATTATATAGTTGATACTAGATTACAACTGTGTAACTCATATATATATGTTATACTATTAAACTATATAATATCAGTTTTGTTTACCTTATACTTATATAAAACCTATATTGCATTATCCATTTGTTTACCTTATACTTATGTAAAACCTATATTGCATTATCCATTTGTTTACCTTATACTTATGTAAAACCTATATTGCATTATCCATTTGTTTACCTTATACGTATATAGCCATATACATGTAATATCAGTTTAATATGAATGTGTATTAAACTGCATTATCTATTTGTTTACAAACTGTGTATTAAACTACATTATGCCATTATCTGTTTGTTCAATTATATACTTCAGTTCAATTCTTATTCTCCTATAGTTTATAGTTATATATGCTTACACATGCTTCAGTTAATTACTAAATCATCCCGTTTACCATTGTTTGGATAGATGTGGAGAATGGAACTGAAGTAGAAGAAAGGTGGAGACTGAAGTTGGAGAATGGACTGAGAACTGAATTACTAAATTATCTATTTGTTGAAATTAGACCGAATTACTAATGTAATGTAGTAACTGTAAATATTTAATGATGCTTGTAAGCTGTAACGTATAAACTAAGGACTGAAGTATGAACTAACGACTGAAGTATGAAGTATGAATTGTAATCTTGTAATGTACGAACTAATGATGCTTGTAATATATTGCATCAGGTATTAATGCATGCATAGAAGTATTTAGTATTACTAACGTATGAACTGAATTATTGAAGTTTGAAACTGCATTTATTAGTGTGTGTATATGTTGCAGTTTTATTTAACCCAAACGGTTAATTGTTCACGTTAATCAGTTAACTGATTAAATAAATCGGCTAACCGCGGTCAATTTTGATCGGTTCTGTTGGTTAACCAATGCCATAACTAACCAAAGATCGGTTAACCGAACCGTCACAATTTTGTGGTTAGCCGAAAAAATTAAGCGATTGAATCAGTTAACAGACCATGTCCACCCCTAATAAACAATGTCTGAACAATGCTTGTGCAATTTTGTTTTGATGCCTACACGCACAAGTTTCAGCAGTTGGAGCAAATTTTCGTGGAAGGAACTCAACTTGTTTCGCTTTTCAAACTTATTCAAAGGATATGGGTGCTCTTGGAAAATTCAATATAAGCACTTAAACGCCCTAGTTTCCTTAATCCCTAATGTTAACATAAAACGTTCTTTACTAGCGCTTGTATGTAAACTTTAAGCTTTAGAGACTAATTTTTTTAATTTATTTTTTGAGAAAAATGTGTGATCCTCTATGAATAGAGAAGAGCACACATGTGAATATATATATATATATATATATATATATATATATATAGACACACACATATATACACACACACACACACACACATATATATATATATATCACGGCTTTATAGACTGATTCATTGAACGAGTAAATAAAAACCTAACATTTTTAAATATTAATATCCTCACAGCGGAATAATTATTAAAATAATAGTACATACATGATAGTAGGGGTGGACATAAACCACACCGCTATACGAAAACTACCCGCACCGAACCGCAAAAACGGTGCGGAAACACGCGTCGAATCTTCTAATCAAAGCAAATATCCCAAACCGAACCGACCCGCATCAATACGGTTCGGTTGCGGTTTAGACGATTGAACCAACCATATTAAACCGGACCGAACCAAATATTTAAACTAGTAATCTTATGTTCAAAATATAAGAAATTTCTATCTTATTTTAGATTCTAACGATGTATATTCAATTTTTAGCGTATGCTATTATATTGATAATATTCACTATCATAAAGGAAGAAGTTATAGTTTTGGTATAATATTTTTCATCTCGTTTTTTTAGATAAATGTAATTATAATCTTATTCTAGTCATTTTCCTTGATGATCATGCATTGATTAATGTTGATGTTTGGTTAGTCTGCCAAGAAAAATCTCACTTGTAACCAAATGTCAAATTGAAATATTTATATAGTTAAGAACTAATCTTTCATTTTAGTATAATATTGTGTGTCTTAACATTTAAGTGTAAAAGATTCACATAGTTGGCTTCATAAATTGATTGTTGATAAAATTAATTATCTTATTTCATATTTAATATGGGTTCAAACCAGACCGGACTAAAACCGAACCGTGTTACATTCAAACCGAAGCGAAACTGAACCGTTTAAAAAATTAGTATAATGGTTTGTATTTTTGAGTAACCGTTTGATGCGATGCAGAAGCGGTTTGGACTTCAAAACACACCAAACCGACCCTCCTCTATTCCTGCATGATAGAACATACAAATAATTAGTACAACAAATAAACATAAAAAAAAATCTACATACATGCCCATTCACTCTACTACTATCTTATAAATTATACAAAATGCTAATAATAGCAGGTCGACAAGCACCATTGTCCCAGTGGTTAAGTGATTTGGCTTTGGTGCGAGATGTCACAAGTTCGAAACTTGCCTAGCGTGATTCGAACGTTTATTGACATGTGATATGTTGTCACAATGATTATTGTATATAAAGTACCATTTCAAAAAAATAAAAAATAAAAAAAATAAAAAAAAATAAAATAATAGCAGGTCATATAATGAATTATGCCAAGTGGACAACCTATATATATGGACTATACATTAACATGTTCTTTTCTTCACTTTTCATGCAAACCTGCATAACGCATTTTTTTTCTGAAGAGAAGTAAAAGGGCCCAGCCCAAATATTACACATAAGATATCGGGTAGCAAACTTTTCTACCCGAACACACTTATACAAACCCTAACCCTAAGGAGAAGCCGACATAATACAAACCAAAAAACAAAACAATGGCGGAGGCGATTTAGAGAGCCGAACCCAATTCCTCTCCATTCTTTACACCGCTCGTTTCGCCACGTTCCCAATAAGATAAATTCTCGTTCATATCATCTCTCATACCTCTACGTCTTTTAAAGTTGCTCGAGTAGATGGATCTGTTGAATCTGTTGCAAACAAAAGTAGGAATGTCAGATCTAGCGTCAGTGCGACCTAGATCTGACATTTTCTTCTTCCAATCACTGTTGTTAGCCAAGCCATCCCTAGGATTCGGATTGTTGGCTTCCGGAGCTTGATTGAAGTGAGATTCACTATTATTAGCAATATATAAGTTCCTATTCACAGTGTTAGCCACAAAATCTTATTGATTGCGGAAGCTATACTCTGGAATCAGAATATTATTGTATTTGTCGATCTGAAAGCTTCTAGATCGTAACAAATACGCTTCTAAATGTTTGCTTCCAGCTTCAGAACTCCAGTCATCAGCAAGGGAAGCGAACTTGGTTTGATTTTTAAATATTTTCTTAGATTTATGCAGAATAATCTTGCTATCTATACTAATCGTTAACCAAACTTGCTACTTACTTCTGCTGCCTTTGTTGTGCACACGCAAGTTTCTTTCTTTCCACAAGTTGAACACAGCCGTAGTTAGCAAAATGTGAGCATAATCTGCCTCTTTAGATTTAGATCTGAAGTTGTTGTTGATTAACTTTATAATATTCATAAGATCTGTATGTCTGTTGTCATCTATGCTTAGTGTAGATTTGATTTGATTCCATATATAAAATGAGTAGCTGCATTCAAAAAATATATGATTAGTATTTTCATTACATATATTGCATAGAGAGCAGAGTGAATTTATATTATTGCCCCATTTATTTAATCTGTCCCAAGTTGGCAATCTGTTCTTAATTGCAAAATACGTATAGAATGCCATCTTGGGACAATTCCCTCTATTCCATATGCAATGATACCACTCTTCTGTTGGGTATTTGTTTCTAATAAAATTCCAAGTTGCTTTAAAAGAAAACTTCCCTCTGTTATTAGCTTTCCATTCCCAGTAATCCTTCTCTGCAAAAATATCAAATTGTATTTTGCATATATCATCTTTATGAGGATTAGTAATAGGATGGATATGTGGTTGCCATTGATTATTAATTATGATATCAGAAACTTTATCATTTGATTCTCCACATATAACAAGGCTATTCCACCCAACTTTATTACAAATGCCTCATTTTTAAACCAAGGATCAAACCATAAACTTGTATCTTGACCATTTTTAAATTTTCTTTCAATCAGTGATTTACCAATTTCTCTACAATTTAATATATGTTTCCAAGTGTTTGATTGATTACTATTATGAACAGCAGTCCAGAATTTTTTTTGTTTCAAATATTTGGATCTCATCCATCTAGCCCACAAAGAATCAGAATTTAGGAATCTCCAAAATAATTTTAAATGGCAAGTAGCACACAGATCCTTAATATTTCTAATGCCAAGTCCCCCTTCATTTTTAGGCCTGTAAACATTTTCCCAGCTAATTTTGTGATATTTACCTTTCCATAAAAAATCAGCGCATCTACTTTCCAAATTTTTAATAGATGCAGCTGGGATTTGAAAAGTTTGTAGCCAGTAAAGAATAATAGCATAAATCACTGTCTTAATAAGTTCAAGTCTTCCAGCAATAGACAGTAACTTACAAGACCAAGTCTCTATTCTATCTTGAATTTTTTCAACAAGAATAGAACAATCAGAGGCAGACCTAAATATTTGATTAGGAGAAATCCCTCTTTTATTTGTAAAACATTTAAAAATTCTCTTTTAGACTTACAAGATTTACTGAAATAGGCTTTACTTTTATTTACATTGAGTTGAAGACCAGCATAAATTTTTAAATTATCAAAAATTGATTTAATAGAGTCTGCATTATCTTTATTAGCTTTAACAAACACCATAAGATCATCAGCATATATCAGATGATTAACACATGGTTGGACTCTATTTATAGGGTGAACATTACCTTTAATACTCTCTATATCCATAAGAATAGTAAAGTATTCCATAACAATAGCAAAAAGATAAGGAGATAAGGGGTCTCCCTGTCTTAATCCCCTATCAGATTTAATAAACCCTTTTGCTTTTCCTTGTATCAGAATAGAAAAGGTAGGTATATTAATACACTCAAACACCAAATCACAAAACTTTATAGGAAAACCCATACATTTCATGATATGATGAATAAAGTGTCTGTTTACCTTATCATATGCTTTCTGTAAGTCAATTTTAATACATACATTATCACCCTGTTTTGTATTAAATTTCCTAACCATCTCATGTGCTAAAAGAGAGTTTTCATAAATAAGCCTACCAGGAACAAATGCACTCTGATTTTCAGAGATCAAAAAAGGCAAGAACACTTTAATTCTGTTACTAAGAACATTAGCAATAATTTTATAAATAAAGTTGCAATAAGAAATAGGCCTATAATCACCAATATCAGTGAGATTTTTATTTTTTGGAATAAGGGTAATGAAAGTATGATTTAAACTTTTAAGAATTTTACCATTATCTATAAACTCATTGACAACATCCAACACATGTTGTCTAATATAATCCCAATTATCTTTAAAAATATTTGCATTGAAACCATCGGGGCCTGGACTTTTGTTATCTCCAGCATTAAAAACAATAAATTTAATTTCATCTATACTCACTGGAGCCAGCAAGATTTCAGAAGCATTATGATTTAAAATATTTTTACAAGTTATATATGGAAACTCTTTTTCATTATTAGCAGAAAAATACAGCTCCTTATAGAAATTTATTGCTTCAGCAGAGACTTTTTCATATGCGTTAGCTAAATTTCCCTACTTGTCTATTATGCAACCTATATTATTTAAGTGCTTTCTGTTGCTTATTTTAGCATAGAAAAACTTTGTGCGGTCATCACCTGAACTAAGCCAATTAACCTTTGCTTTTTGTCTAGCATTAAATGATTCTTTATACATTTCATTAGACAATTCCTTTTGATTTTGAAAAAAATTATTTATTTCATTGATATCATCAGGTTTATCATCTACATTCATTTGTAAAAAATTTCCTTCTTTTTTCAAACTAACAATCTTGTTTTTATTTAAATAGTTGTTCTTATTCCAGTTTTTAAGATTATTTTTTGTGAATTTCAAAACATATAAAACTGATACTGTTTAGAACCATTACAAGAAAAATTATGAAGTTACCCATTAAGGATTTGTAATCTTCTTCCATCACCCAGCTATTTTTGAATCTAAAAGGAGGAGCTTTATTATTAACTTCACTATATATAAAAAGATTAACTATTAAAGGAGTATGATCGCTCAAATTTTGTTCCAATGTAGAGCAGACACTATCTGGAAATCTTTTAGAAAAGTCTTTATTATACAAAATTCTATCTAACTTGCAGTGAATATATTTATCTAAACCAGATTTCCAAGTATATTTGTTACCACTGATAATAGGTTTAATAAGACCAGATTCTAATAGAAATTTATTGATTCTGTCCAATTTATTTTGAGGGATTTTAATCCCCCCAAACTTCTCATTAGCATGAAAAACAGTATTGAAATCCCCTAATATAATCCAGGGGAAATCATAAATGGAATTTAAAGATTTAAGTTTTTGCCACAAAACATTTCTTTCTAACTCAAAGTTACTGCCATAAACACTAGTAACTTGCATGTAAAAACCACCAATGTTTTTAAAACTACAATCAATAAATTGGCTATCTTTGTTTATATTTGTATTTGTTCTGATATTAGAATCCCAAATAACAATGATTCTTCCTTTACAGCCACAATCATTGTTATGTATAGCTTTCCAATTGCTGGACAATTTAAGACAAAATCTTTCAAAATTCTCATCATTCATTTTATTTTCAATTAAAGTAATAATAGATGGTTTATAAAAATTAATCATATAGAGGATATCAGATTGTTTAGCAGGGGTATTCATCCCCCTTACATTCCAAGCAAATATTGACATATATGATAATAAAATATGAATATTAAATGGTACCTGACACCACAGTACTTTTACCTCTCCTTTTTTTATCAACACCTTTAGCTTTCAGACTTGTAGACAGTTGGTTCCATTATGGATTGATTGAGATATATTTTTGCTTAAAGGCTTTTTTCTCTTTGTCTCCCTTTATCTTACCAGATGATTTAGTTCTAGCAATATGTAATTCTGATAAGTCAATTTCCTCTATGATGTCCCCCTTCTCAGATTCATCTTCCTCCATTTGTGCAGATTCTGGAATCTTGATTAAGGAAATATCAAAAGAAGCTGTGCGAGGCATGACTGGCTCATTGCAGTCAGCCACTGCAGCCTGCTCTGGAGGTGGCTCACACTTGCGAGGCAATTTTGAGTTACTATTCATTCTCTCAACATCTGCAGCAATAGAGGAAGATCCCTTCTCGATTATAGTTTCATGATTCGGGTTTGAAGGCTGATGAATTTTTTTGACTATTTTTGTAATATTCTGGTCTGTATTTAAACATGGCTCTAAAATATGGGGGGTTTTAGAGTTAAAGAACTGTATTTTTTTACCCTCTTCTATACTTGTCGGAATCAGAACATTTGAGATTTCTTCACAGTCTTTTTGCTGATGAACTTCCATTGCCATGATCTGATCACTTTGGTCAGTGAGCTCTCTATTATTGTTTTCTTGATTGAAAATGATATCTTCTTGATAGATTCGATCTTTACCCTCCTAGGAGCTTGATTGGATTTTTATGCCTTCACCGTTTCTCATTTCTTGAACAAATTCAGAATTACTTTCTTGAATAATTGCTGTATCTTTAACATTCTTTTTGGGGATCCACATATGTTTTGGGTTGCACTGTTCTTTATTGTGACCGAAACATTTACAGATGCTACACTTTGGTGGAACCCATTCGTATTCGACTTTTTGTGTAATGATTTCACCATTATAAAGATTGAGACAAATTTCATCCGGAAGTTCATCAGTTGCAGAAACTTCCACGAGAAGTCGAGCATAATTCAATCTCGACTTCATGGAAGTTGTTGCGTCCATCTTTATGGGTTTTCCGATAATACTCGCCATGATGCTAAACGCCTCTCTATCCAATAGTTTGAGGTTTACACTGGGTAATCTAACCCATATCGGCATGGTTGACAGAAGATCTCTGTCCAACTTCAAAGACTCAGTCCACCTTCTCATGATGATGAGTTTGCCGTTGTAGAAGTAAGGACCATTCTGAATGATAGAATTGCAGTCTTGTGAATCATTAAACTTGATTAGAAAAAACCCATTTTCTCTCGAATAGATTTCAAAATCACCATTTGGTTTCTGAAAGTGCGGTGTGTATACGAATGCACGTGCTAATATAGTACACACGGATCGTGTAATATGGACTTATGATATAAATGCGGAAATAGATGATAATAGCATAGTAAATAAAAATAGAAAAATCACACCAGAGATTTTTATACTGGTTCGGAGCACCGTCCTACGTCCAGTCCCAGACTTCTATCTGGATTTTCACTATTAACTACCTCGCTTCACCCGGAGGAACAGGTTTACAACACCCGAGCAAACGAACGGGATTTCACGCCTCTAATACACTGAGGACTTCAACACTTGCCTCTTACAACACCGAGGACTTCAACACTTGCCTCTTACAACACAGAGGACTTCAACAACGATGAATATAATTGTTTGTTGACGGTATGTGTTCTTGTTAACACAGTTTTGTCACTTGTAGTACAAATTTCCTATAATCTTATCCTCAAAATATGCGAATGATGTTTTGTGAAGATTAAGGAAAGTATATTACTTATTGAATCAAAAGATATGAAATAATTTCAATGATTCAATAAGCAATTAAAATAATTGAGAGCTTTTAGAATGCAGGAGTATGTAGAAAGTAAGATCAGAGATTAGAGTAAAAAGCATATACAATCATGTTGTTTTAATCAACGATTTAGATGAGTTTATATAGAGAAGAATGGTTGTAACTCTTTGTGAGCAGTTGCCATTAAGAGATATGATCTTTGATGAAAGGTAAGAGATGCAACCTTTGGAGAAAAGAAGTGTCTTTTGGAAAAATTGCTTTCTGTTTAAAAACGGTCGACAGGTTAAAAAGTGACCAGTAGACAGGAATTCAAATATATATACGTTATGTGCATGTGTGCACGTTCAGTGTGCAAATTATGCAGGAACGGTCGACCGCATATATTATGACCGGTCGACCGGTCCTTGTAAAGTTGCACACTGAATGTGCAACTACAATTTAGTCATATATATATTGATTTCCTTGAAATGCATGATTATTTGAGGATAGATTTTAACATGTTTATCACTATTATAATATCAAATAATCAACTTACAATCTAGAGTACCATATGTAGCTCTTTATAGCCATAATGACCTTGTTTTGTCGATCGCCTTTATTTATTTGTCAGAAATCAAAACCTTCATAAAATTTGTGACTCAACATTCTCCCCCTTTTTGATTGATGACAATATATATCTGCAAATCTGAATCTCCCCCTGAGTATGTGATCTCTCTCTTTGAATTCTTATATGTGTACGTTCCTGCAAACAATTGTTAGCCCTTTCTCCCCCTTTGTCATCGACAAAAAGGAGTAACAGATACTAGAATAGTAGAGAAGTGTAATTAATATGATATGCATAGCAAAATAAAACATTAACACATCCAAAACATAACAGAGTATAATACAGACCATAATGTCAAATGAAAAATAAGAATAACGACACTATTTAGTACAAGTGTCGATGAATGTTTTTAAAGTGCTAATACCATAATAGAATCTAAGATGAAGCAGATCGTATCTCCTCTTCATCATTATCATCGTCGTCATCATCATCATCTTCTTCTTCTTCCTCATCATTGTTCCCTCTAGATGATTCTCCATGTCCATGACCACTCATACCAGTAGACTCGTCAGATGATGTCCGGGTGAAAACAGGAGCAGCATGACGTTTTCCAGGGTCTTGTGCTTGAACAGAGGTGGATGTGGAACATGATATAGCATCCCATAGCATACCAAAGAATGACTTGACCTTATTGAAGCGCTTATCAATTTTGGAGTCCATGCGCTTGAGACGTGATTCAAGCAAAAATTGGTTACGCGCAATAGTTTCAAGTGATTCTTTTGTGGATGATTTTGATTTTAATAGTTTTACTTCATCGGAACGAGGACGAGAGGAAGTTGCTTTTTTTGAAGTCCAAGAAAATAAGATAGTTCTCCCATATGAGACATTTCGAATTCTTTGGTCATAATACTTGCAAATTCCTTGCAGAGTTTATCGTTTGTTGAACCAAAGATGATATCGTCTACATATATCTGGATAACTAGAATATCTTTTCGAGAATGTTTAATAAACAAAGTTTGATCGACTTTGCCTATTTGAAATCCTGAGTTAATAAGATAGTTACGTAGTCGTTCATACCAAGCACGAGGTGCTTGTTTTAAACCATACAGAGCTTTCTTAATTTTGAACACATGGTCAGGATATTTTTCATGTACGAACAAAGGAGGTTGTTCGACATAGACATTCTCTTTGATAAATCCATTGAGAAAAGCACTTTTGACATCCATCTGATAAAGTTTGAAATTATGGTGACAAGCAAAAGATAATAGGATTCTAATAGCTTCTAGTCGAGCAACTGGTGCAAAAGTTTCTTCATAATCGATACCTTCTTCCTGATTATATCCTTGTGCTACTAATCTTGCTTTATTTTTGGTGATATTTCCTTGTTCGTCAGCCTTATTTTTATAGACCCATTTAGTACCAATAACTGACTGATCAGTTGGTCTTGGAACAAGTTCCCAAACGTCATTGCGCTCAAACTGATTTAGTTCTTCCTGCATGGCAATGATCCAGTAATCATCTGTAGCAGCTTCTTTTGGATTCTTAGGTTCGATATTTGAGAGAAAAGCGACATGACCCATTTGATTGAGTTGACTCCTTGTTCTGACATGTGATGTTATTTCACCGATTATATTTTGGGCCGGATGGTCTCTTAATATTCTTGGTGGTGATTGTAACTCACATATTTGAGGAATATTCTCAATAATTATTTCCGAGTCAGAATCAATATTTGTGATGATTGGATTGTCAGTGACTATTGATTCGTCATCATCTGATATAGTGTGAGGATGCTGATAGGTTTCATCAAAAGAGACATGAAGCGATTCTTCAATAGTTTTGGTTCGTTTATTAAATATCCGATAGGCCTTACTTCGTTTCGAATAACCGACAAATATTCCTTCATTGACTTTTGGATCGAATTTGCCAAGCTGGTCTTTCGTATTTAAAATAAAGCACTTGGAACCAAAAACTTTGAAGTATGAGATTTTAGGCTTCCTTTTGTTAAATAATTCATAAGGAGTATTCTTGGTAAGAGGTCTTATGGACACACGATTTAAAACATAACAGGCAGTTGCGACAGCTTCCGCCCAAAAATGTTTTGGTAAGGTGGTTCCATTCAATAATGTTCTTGCACATTCTTGTAAAGTTCGGTTCTTCCGTTCTACAACTCCGTTCTGTTGTGGAGTTCTGGGAAACGAAAAATTATGATATATACCTTTCTTTGTACAAAAATGTTCAAATTCATTATTTTCAAATTCTCCGCCATGATCACTTCTTATATTTTTTACTTTAATCCCTTTTGATTTTTGAATTCTTTTGACGAAAGATTTGAAATGATCGAAAGTGTCACTTTTATTTTTTAAGAAAATTGTCCATGTATAACGAGAGAAATCATCAACAATTACAAGCACATATTGACTGTGATTTATTGATTGAACCCTAGTAGGTCCAAATAAATCCATGTGTAGTAACTCTAGTGGTTGTAATGTTGATATGACTTTCTTGGATTTAAAAGATGATTTGGTCAATTTTCCTAATTGACATGCATCACAAATGTTGTTAACTTTAAAACTCATTTTGGGTAGTCCTCTAACTAGATTGTTTTTGGCTAGCTTGTCAATAGTTCTGAAGTTTATATGACAGAAGCGTTTGTGCCATAGCCATGGATCATTATCATTAGCCACAAGACACATATCTGAATTATGATTAATATTCATATTCAGAATATATATATTTCTATCTCTATAACCTTCGAAAACCAAATTATGGTCTTTATCTAAAATACTACACTTATTATTCGAAAATGAAATTATAAAACCCTTGTCACATAACTGACTAATACTAAGCAAATTGTGTTTTAAATTTCTAACTAGCATGACATTAGTAATAAGAGGTAAGTTAGATGTACCGCAATTGCTCACATCGCCTTTGCCGATGATATAGCCTTTTGAATTGTCTCCAAAAGTGACGGAGCCACCATCTGAGTATGTAATATTTGTTAATAAGTTCTTGTCTCCCGTCATGTGCTTTGAGCAACCACTGTCCAATATCCACTTTCCTCTTTTCTTAAGTGGGACCTGCAAAAAATAGAATTAAGTCCATGGTACCCACTTTTTATAGGGTCCTAAGAGTTAGGTCTTAGGAGTCCAAACCCATATGGGTCCGGTATCCCCTTTATATATATAATTATTATTAAAATGCACAGTATTCATGAATTGCTGAATGTATTTGTTCCTAATCAAATTGTTATTTGTTTTAGGAACCCATATTTTGATAGTCTTGACATTTTTCTTTTGAAATTTCACAACTGGTTTTGGTTTGGAATATAATAAACTAAGATTTTTCTTAGCTTCAGTTTTTTGTACTTTCTTCTTCCTTTTATTTCCAAGATGTTTCTTGGTTTCTTGTTTGTTATATCCCAATCCTTGTTTGTCTGAAATAGATTGTGAACTTTCAATGATTTTTGTCAAATTTTCTCGACCTTTGTTAAAGTTAGAAACATTTTGAGTAATGTCATCAAACTTTGTTTGTAAGCTAGCTTTTTCTAGGTCTAGAATTTTGACTTTTGCTTTAAGCTCATGATTTTCAGTAGGGAGAGCATTATTTTTCTCTTTTTGAGCTTCTATTTCTTGACTCAAAAGAGATATTTGAGAGTCAACATTAGATGATGATTCTTGAATATTTTCAAGTTCCTCTTCTAATATTTTCTTCTCATCTTTTAACATATCTCGTTCAAACTCTGCTCTACTTAAATCTGCTTTGACTACTTTTAATTGACGTTTTATGTCTTTATATTTGACTATCAATTCAGCATTAATATCAAGTAATTCATCAAATGTAGGAATTTGTACCTCATCTTCTGTTGCCATAAAACAAACATTAGCTTGTTCATTCTCTGAATCACTTTCACTTTCTGATGAAGATGATTCTGAATCATCCCATGTTACTGAGAAGGCTCGTTTCTTAGATTTGTCCTTCTTATATTTGAATTTGTCATTTTCTGACTTCTTCTTTTGTACTGGACAATCCTTCTGCATGTGTCCCTTTTTATGGCAGTTGAAACATTCTATAGCATATGAAGATGGTTTATTTGATCCAGGTTTCCTTTTATTGTAACGACTGGCTTTTCGATGTTTTAGGAATTTTTTGAATCCTTTCGCAATGAATGCCAAATCTTCGTCTTCAGAATCTGATTCATTTTCATCTTTCTCAACATGAAATGCTACAATTTTCTTTTCTTCTTTCTGTTCTTTTCTAGCCTGCAAATTTGCTTCATAGGACATTAAATTTCCTATCAATTCATCTGGCTTCATGACGGAAAGATCATTAGCTTCTTCAATTGCTAATACTTTTCCTTCCCATTCACTAGTCAGAGAATGTAGGACTGTTGAAACAACATCAAAATCAGAATATTTTTGTCCTAAGCCAATAAGTGCATGGTGGATAGTTTGAAACCGTGAATACATATCATTGATTGTCTCATTTGGTTTCATTTTGAAATTTTAAAATTGACTTTTCAGCATGGCTATTTTGGCTTGTTTAACCTTGTTAGTACCTTCATGAGTGATTTTTAGTGTTTGCCAAATTTGATATGCAGTAGTGCAGATACTAACACTGTTATATTCATTTTGGTCTAATGCACAGAACAACATATTTATTGCTCTTGCATTTACGGCTGCTGCCGTTTTCTCAGCTGCAGTCCATTCTGAATAATCAGTTGTTGGATTCACTATTTCTCTTTGAGTGGCATTCCAAGCATCATAGCTATTTGATTGCATAAAGAATGACATACGTGTTGCCCAATAACTATAGTTAAGACCATTGAAAAATGGAGGTCTTTGTGTCGATTGACCCTCCGTGTAAGTGGTGTTTTGAGTGCTAGTACTTACGTTATTTGCCATATTACTATAATATATCAAATAACTGTGTTACGGTTATATGATGACCGTGCTCTGATACCAAATGAAAGTGCGGTGTGTATACGAATGCACGTGCTAATATAGTACACACGGATCGTGTAATATGGACTTATGATATAAATGCGGAAATAGATGATAATAGCATAGTAAATAAAAATAGAAAAATCACACCAGAGATTTTTATACTGGTTCGGAGCACCGTCCTACGTCCAGTCCCAGACTTCTATCTGGATTTTCACTATTAACTAACTCGCTTCACCCGGAGGAACAGGTTTACAACACCCGAGAAAACGAACGGGATTTCACGCCTCTAATACACTGAGGACTTCAACACTTGCCTCTTACAACACCGAGGACTTCAACACTTGCCTCTTACAACACCGAGGACTTCAACACCTGCCTCTTACAACACAGAGGACTTCAACAACGATGAATATAATTGTTTGTTGACGGTATGTGTTCTTGTTAACACAGTTTTGTCACTTGTAGTACAAATTTCCTATAATCTTATCCTCAAAATATGCGAATGATGTTTTGTGAAGATTAAGGAAAGTATATTACTTATTGAATCAAAAGATATGAAATAATTTCAATGATTCAATAAGCAATTAAAATAATTGCGAGCTTTTAGAATGCAGGAGTATGTAGAAAGTAAGATCAGATATTAGAGTAAAAAGCATATACAATCATGTTGTTTTAATCAACGATTTAGATGAGTTTATATAGAGAAGAATGGTTGTAACTCTTTGTGAGCAGTTGCCATTAAGAGATATGATCTTTGATGAAAGGTAAGAGATGCAACCTTTGGAGAAAAGAAGTGTCTTTTGGAAAAATTGCTTTCTGTTTAAAAACGGTCGACAGGTTAAAAAGTGACCAGTAGACAGGAATTCAAATATATATACGTTATGTGCATGTGTGCACGTTCAGTGTGCAAATTATGCAGGAACGGTCGACCGCATATATTATGACCGGTCGACCGGTCCCTGCAAAGTTGCACACTGAATGTGCAACTACAATTTAGTCATATGTATATTGATTTCCTTGAAATGCATGATTATTTGAGGATAGATTTTAACAAGTTTATCACTATTATAATATCAAATAATCAACCTACAATCTAGAGTACCATATGTAGCTCTTTATAGCCATAATGACCTTGTTTTGTCGATCGCCTTTATTTATTTGTCAGAAATCAAAACCTTCATAAAACTTGTGACTCAACAGTTTCCACACTCTTTTAATATATTCTTTGAAAAACAAGAAATAAGGTTTACTGCTAACCACATAAACCAAAATGGAGTTATTCCAGCACTCTGTGGCTCTTTTACATACAACCTCATTTACTACACCATATTTCTTGTTATTGATTCGAATAGGAGCAATGGTTTCAAGATTGCATTCTTCATTTGTTGGTTCCTTTGGTTGCTCAGAAACAATATCAGCCCAAGATTTCTGCCCTAGTTCTTTATTCAGAGAGAACTTTGTTGGTGGTTTACTGATTTGCATCAGTTTGGTCCTATCCTGGAAGGAGTTGGTCTTCTGATCATCTTTCTTCCTCTGCACATCGTTAAACTGAGACCGGATCTGATTATTTCTTAGCTGATATCTTTTTTGCGATCTTGGCTGAACCAATTGGGAGCCCTCATTATCAATGATGATATCATTCGGCTTTCTGAAATGAGATTCAGGTGGCCTGTCTTGAGGAGAAGGACGAGAGAGAGAAGGATTGAGTTTGGATTTGAGAGAGAGATTGTTTTCTCCCATGGCAGAAGAAAACCCTACATATGCATAACGCATATATAAATATGTAGATATGCACATGCTAATACAAATAAAATAAGGCAAAACAATTGAAGGGATTGCGTCTTCACGCCTTCATATCTCAACCCAGAGGTCAATGCCCTTACTAGAGATGGACTACTAAGTACCCTTTCAGAATCAAGACCGCTATCATACGCGACTCTGCTCTTCATGTTAAAGTGAGAATAAGCCAAGCCTAAACATAGTACAATATGCGGTCCTCCCGTTTTAAACCCGGGAAGACTACAAAATCTAAGAAACATACACCTCTCCAGACAAAGGAGAAGAGCATTGAAAATACCAGAGAGTGAATGGCCATGGGACTAATGATTGCATATCACTTTCTGGAATGACCGAAAGATCCATAAAAGATGAGAGAACATGGAGAGTTCGTCAGTGCAATTAGGAATGGGCAAAGCTAAGAATTGTTGTTTTCTTTAAGGTAGATATCCGAGCCCAAAGGGGTTAGTTGAAGAGTGGATCGTCCATGCATTCAATTTCATTTTCTCATTAAAGAATCACAAATTTTCATTTTTTGTTGTTGTTGTTGTTTATCAGCTAAGAACAACGCTAAGAATTAGTTTTCATGAATTATGGTTTGCAAAATACTTTTCTTGATTTATCAGCTGAGAACCGTTCTAAGAAAAAGTTTCCACAAATTCTGGTTTGCAAAATACTTTCTCTGTTTATTAGCTAAGAAATGTTCTCCCCCGTAACACTTGTAATCCACTCATACGAGCATCCAAATCCCATAAGTATCACGGATGAGGTTCGTTAAGGATAGAATTTGAAACAACACATATCTATCACACTTATAATCATACAATATCCCATAGTGGAAGTAATGGATATAATATTGATATAAACATTAAATAGCTAGACTAAGTGCATATCATATCAAGAGACATAAGATCTAATATCATAATACAAAATTCAAATGTTACATCAAATCCCATGCACAAAGTATCTCATAATGAATACATAGTCTAACATGTCTATATTCCAAAAATACTAGATAAGTATAGTCGTCAAATTATTATGGCTCTACAATTCGTCTCCAACTTGCAGAATTTCTACATTTATGTTAACATACTTAAAGAATAATTAACAAAAGAGACAACAAAGAGAGGGTCAGACATAAAGTCTGATGAAAATAAATATAACTAGTCTGTATGAATACCGATACGCTACTATATCATGTATAATAATATAAAAGCTTGTTACCAATGTCATTAATCATCTTCTTATCATCGTGTCAACTCCTAACTAACAATCATTCCATAGTCTAAATCAAGCATAGTTACAGTTCGAATCAAGATATTTAACATATTTATTCTACATCAATTTCATTTAAATTATTCAATAAACAAGGCTCTAATCCCTAAAAACTCAATTCATGTTTAAATATTTTTATTCTAATCATTAGTTCGTTTAATTGAATAAAACAATTAATTATCTTTATTGTTGAGTGCTAAAATATGAGTTATTGCATTCTCTTTCTCTTAAAAGGATTTCGGTTTCAAAATCATTAAGAGCGGAACAATGCATTGCATAACCTCACTTAGCCTTAGCATCATAACATCAAAACTAGTAAATCAACATAGCAACGCAAACAAGTTCAATATTAGCTTTTATACATCTCACTCTTTGGGGAGTCCATTCTTCTTAGCCTTCCATCCCTACCTCACTGTCTATCCAGACTGCATCCTCAGGATTACTCTTGTCCACAGCGTTTCCCTCACCATTATTATTGGTTCTACCTTCTTTTAGAACATATTCATGTCTATTCTTTCCAACAGCTTTGCAACTTTTAGTGTCATAATTTGATGCATCGATATCGATCAATGATGGATCGAACTGATGGATGCTCTTAGAACATTTGCTCCAGTTGCATCATTTTTGACACATCTTGTTCTTCCAACTTCTGTTTTGATTTGTATAACGTCTTGTACCAGAACTTCCTTCATAAGATCCAATAATGAATTCTTTCTTCCTTTACGTTCTCCTGCATTAGTTCCTTCTCCTTGAGGGGCTTGCCTTATCAAATTGAATTGTCTAGCCATCTACTCCATTAACTCAATCCATTGTTTCCATTCGTTGGTTGTAACAACCTGCAAATTTTGAAATATTTTACATGAAAATTAATTTGAAACTTTGAATATAATTACTATTAAAATGTGATAAATTTGGACATTTAATGTGATATTTTAGGGTTTTGATGTGAAATGTTTTTTCAAATTTAATAAAATAAAGATTTTCTTAAAATTCAAAATTTGGTCAACTTTGGTAAAAGTTTGACTTTTGTTGAAATCTTAAAATTTGAATTTTGAACTTTTACTTTTTGTTATGAAGATGGATTTAGTTCTAACATTTTCTTTGTTTTTTGTTTTGTTAAATTTTGATTCCTACTTCTCAAAATTTACAACTTTTGGCGTATTACATGCAGTTATTTTCTCTATAACTTTTATCTTATTTACGTTTTGATTTGTTTGGGCTTATACTAGTGGGCTAGGAAATGCTTTAGTTAGATGAGAAGCTACTTATTGAGATGACTATATAATATCCTAGGGTTTTCTAGACTCCTCATTTTTCATTTGTGCCTCCGTAGAAATTGATGTAAGTTTTATTCTTCCTCCTCACCTTCTTCTTCTCTAAAATTTTGTTTTCCTATACAATTTTCCTCCTCCTCTCCTTAACAAATTTCGGCCATGCTTGTCACTACACCCAACTCCTCTTCCTCCAACCAGAAACCCTAGCCAAAACCACCTCCTCTCCTTCCTTTTCCCCTTTCCTCTTCACAAATTTCGGCCTCAGCCTCCACCTCCTATTTCTCCAACCAAAACCCTATAGCCGAACCATCTTACTTCCTTCCCCTTGCTTTTGCCTTGGCCGTGACCACCATCACCACCACCAAACCCTAACCCTAGCCTAGACCAAACCCAAACCCTAACCTAAGCCTAGTCCAAACCCTCATAGCCGAGCTCAAACCCCATGGCCGAACCCAAACCCCATGGCCGGACCCAAGCAAGCCTATGGCCAAGCCTATGGACCCCTTAGACAAGCCCTCTTATGTATTTTGCAAATATCCAATTTTCTTTTATTTTTCTATGTGAATTGTTTGTTTACATACGAAATTTATTTTATTTTTTCAAAGCTTTGGATTTGGATTCTCCTCCCACTCAAGCTTGTCTGTAATTGTCGTGCTTGTTGTAGTCGTTGTGTTGTGTTTGGAATCACTTCACTGACTAAAGAAGGTAAGTAATCACTCTTGACAACATACTTATATTTTGGTGAATTGATGACAATGTAACCGTATGGATTTGTATATGCAAGTTGAGAATTTCACCTATGTTTATATTATGTTATTTCATATCATATTATACCTGTTATGATCATATGCCATGATATGTTGAATATTGTTATGTTTATTTAATATTCTGTTCTCACATCGCAAGTTCCTTCACTATGGGTTGAAACAATACATACCCGAACAATCTTTAGATTTAGAAAAAATTGTTATGGGCTGAAATGATAGGCCAGGGCAATTTTATTTGACTTGGGATTGCAGGTTTGAAATGATATAAATTCGAAAAATTAATAAATTACGGATTGAAATGATATATGTCTGTATTTACTTGACCCTTGGGTAGAGAATTTTTTATACAGACTCCGTGGTTGATTTAAAATAATTTTTCTAAAAATTATTAAGTATTTTGGATTTTTATATATGAATCTCAACTAAAATTTAATGTAATTTTTTTTGTAAATTTGTTTATATGTGTTAAATTTTTTATAAGAAATAAATAATTGAAAATGTAAATTTTGGAATCTAATTTATAGTATGAAAGTTAATTGAATTTAATAATCCGATTTGACTTAATAATGGTATTTTATTCTAACCTATGAATTGTAAGTTTTAATTCATGTAATAGTGATTAAGATGATAAATGTTTTTTTTGTGGAAGAAAAAATGTAAGTTAAAACGTACATTTGACATGTAAGTTTTAACTAATGTAAATGGTATAACTTGGGTAATAAAAATGATAAATGTTATTTACTGAAAAGAAAATAAAGTGTAAGTTAATAGCGTACTTTTAACTTAGCATAAGGATTTCAGCTTTAAAATTTGACATTATAGTAACAAAGTTATTTAACTAAAGGTGAGGTTTCTTTAATGACCAAATAGCTAAAATTAGAGTAATATAATAGGAATGTAATAATGACTATGATAAAACTGTAAATATATGTACTATTTGATTATATAAACTATTGTAGTAGGAAGTATTACAGTAACAATTCAAAACTGCTGCGATTTCTTACAGTAACAATTCTGCACCATTGCGAATTCTTACAACAACAATTCTGCACCGCTGCGAATTCTTACAATAGCATTTCTGTACTGCTGCGTTTCTTAAAAGTGACATTTTCAGAATGCTATAAAATTTTCTAAATGGTTATAGTTTCAACTGTTATGGTTCTAAAGGTTACATTTTTTTTAAAGTTCTATGATCTATAAATTATTACGTTTCAAGGGGTTATAATTAAATGAATTTGGAAGTATACGACTTTGAAAAAATGAATAATATTTTAAAGAATAATGATATGGAATTTCTGTGGTTTTGAAAGGAATATGTTGATATGAAAAATAAACTATTTGAAATTGAATAACCATGGGTTATAATAACGATTGGTTGTTAAAGAGACCGGGATCAGATATGGGCATACTCTTTGTCGATACAGAAAACCACTTTAACAACTGTGTACGCGGTAGAGATTCCAGAATGAAGTAGGATGGTGGCGACGGTCCTAAAGGTATATTTATGTGGACCTAACTCTCATGAGTTAGCATATGGTGGCTAAAACAGGAGCACGACGGGCCAAGTGAGGTAGCACCTCCGGTCGGACACACTTCATCGTTAGCCATTCTATTACATTGTGATTGATTTGGCATGCACCTTTGATTCCGAAGTGTGGATCGAGTTGAACGGTAGTTGCGGCTATGCTTTACCAACAGTCCGGAAGTGTAATTGGTATATCTACCTTGGCATTTGCCTAGCTGTGCCATGCACCTAGCCTAGCGTGCCTTCTACGAGTTTGTTTTGTACCATACCTATGGAGTGCCCTCTGACGGCGTATAGTACGGGCGGGATTACGGTACTGTATAGACTATGGGAATATATAAGATGTGTTAAGGAGAAAAATGTAACGCCTTAACGTTATTTTAATAGTTTACTTTACCTTAGACATTATTATAATAACGTATATTACTACATAGTAGATAGTTTAACGGATCCTTAGAGGATGAATGATCCCAAGCATCCTTTAAGTTACTGATGCATTTCTTTTGTAGTTCATTTGAGTTGATTTACATTTTATAAGTATGTATTTCCCGACTCGAGTTTTTTGTGTTTTGCTTTACGCTCGGGTCAGCCTGAGTTTCACAGCTTTGGATTCATCTTTTTGGAGCTAGAGATCCGCCGGAGA
The DNA here is from genome assembly GCA_030765085.1 of Allium cepa. Classification (NCBI taxonomy): domain Eukaryota; kingdom Viridiplantae; phylum Streptophyta; class Magnoliopsida; order Asparagales; family Amaryllidaceae; genus Allium; species Allium cepa. The sequence goes on from CM060932.1 coordinate 419,206,405, forward strand.
TTTAACTATTTACCTAATATTTCCATTCCAGTTATTTTCACTCAGGTTTTACTTTTGTAGTAGAGAACTTATGTATCTAGACTTTCCGTTGTATTTGTTTTAAGCCTTGGGTATTATGTATTAGTTTGCGACTATGTATTTAGGTGCTTCATGAACTCTTATGTTTATTTTATTCCGCTGCGAGTTATTCTGATATTCTGTATCTATGATTCTATGATCGATTTTATTTGCCCCAACTTTTATTAGTGATTTTGTGATTGATTTTCTTTTGCCCCAAATTTTATTAACAATCTATTGTTTTGAATTATTCAAGTCTGACATGTATGGTTTTATTATCAATTTGTATGCTCCAAAATGGCGAGATGTTATAGTTGGTATCAGAGCTTTGCGTTTAAGAAAACCTTAGTCTACGGGGCAAAAGAATAATAATAATAATAACTCATTAGAGATAGGGTTGAAATACCCTGGAATGAGTAAAATTAATATTAGAATCATTCTTTGCGAGAACGTATTTTCAAGTATAAAATGGTTTTTCAAGGATTATTTCCGATATAAACAATTTCTTATTTCAAAAAAATTCAAATTTTATTAGAATTTCCTTCTTTTCGAATCCACCTTGTTTAATAGAATTCTTTGATTAGGATTTCCATTCTAGTTGAAACTTATCTTTTGTTTTTCTCCTCTATCTCGATCCTAAAAATTCATTCTAGAATTTCCAAGATGAATCATAGGAATGTCAAAGGTCAGGGTCGTGGCGTCGCCCCAGTTGCACCCATTAGGTTTACCATTCTATGTAAGGAGTTCACTCAGCTAAGTGGTACTAAGTTTACGGGATCAGAGACCATCATTGAGGCTCAGCAGTGGCTGAGGAGTTTGGAAAGGATTTTTGCTGGTTTGGAGATTACCGACACTCAAAAGCGTCAGTTGGCAGCTTGGCAGTTGTAGGAGGCAGCCCTGGATTGGTGTGAGTCTGGTACAACCAACACTATCGAGGCAAATATTTCTTGGAAACAGTTTAGGTATTGTCTTGAGTTAGTCCTTTTGAATTTGGTTTAGGTTATCCCTTTGGAATCTTTCTTAAGTTTGGATATCTTGTTTTAGGGAGGCTTTTGTGGCGAAGTGGATGCCAGAAGCTGGGAAGTCTCAGCTATACAGGGAGTTTATGGATCTTAAGCAAGAGATATGTCATTTTTTGAGTATGAGCGGAAGTTTGACAAACTTTCAAAGTTTGTTCCTAGTTTGATTGATACCGCTCTTAAGAAGAATGAGAAGTTTATAGCTGAAGCTCTCCCGGAGTTTTATGATCATCTGATTTCTCATGTGCATAGCCCTTTTACTGGATTGATGGATATGACCATTAGATATGAGAACACCACTTCTAAGGAATCATCTATTGCACGTGCACCTTCATCTCAGCCTTCTTCTGGCAACTTTAAGAAGAGGAAGTCTAATTTCCATCGCCAGAAGCAGAATTGGCTTAAGAATCCAGTTTTAGGATCTTCTTTTCCCCGGAGGCAGCCTATTGATCTTTCTTCCATCACTTGGTTCAAGTGTGACCAGAAGTGGCACTATGGCAATAGTTGTCCTACTTTATTTGGAGCTGCTGTTCCTCTAGCTCAGACGACTAGACGTGATCTTTGCCATATTTGCTTGCAGCCTGGCCACTTCAAGCAAGATTGTCCTACTCAGTAAAAGGGCAAGCCATCTGGTATCTTTGCAATTACTTCATCTACTCCACCTGCTTCTAGTGATACTCAAGGTACTCTCCAGAGCACCTTTACCTTTTTTAATCTTCCTTTTCGTGTTTTATTTGACATTGGAGCTTCGTATAGTTTCATTTATGTGGATCTTTGTGATAAATTTGAGCATATCCTTTCACTTGAGTATGCAACTGTATCGTTGTGTGTTACTAATCCTATTAGTGGTCTCGCGAACCTTAGTAGGATTTGTAACAATGTGAAACTCTTTAATTCAGGCTATCGTTTTTCTGGTGAAATATATGTTCTTGGTTTCGATGCTTTTGATCTATTGCTTAGAGGAGATTGGCTGAAGAATCATGAAGCTGTTATTTCTTGTAAAACCCGAACCGTTTCTCTTGCTGGTGATAAGGGTGATCCTTTGGTGATTCAGTGCCATATGCCTCGAGAGTATGCATGCAGTTTTATTCATTCTGTTGATTCTTCCCCTAGTGATCTTGATTCTACTCTTATGGTCAAACTATATTCCGATGTATTTGGTGAAGTCACTTCTTTACCTCCTAAACGGGAAATCGAATTCCGTATTGATCTCGTTCCTGGAGCTCGACCTGTAGTTCTTCCTCCCAGAAGAATGGCTCCCCATGAGAAGGTTGAGTTGAGGAAGCAAATCGAAGACTTGTTCTCTAAAGGTTTGATCGGACCCAGTCATTCCGAATGGGGAGCAGCAGTAGTTTTTGTCACTAAGTATGATGGTTCTTTGAGGATGTGTATTGATTATAGGGAGCTGAACAAGCTCACTATGAAAAATAGATATCAATGCCTTGCATTAATGATATTTCGATCAACTTTATGGAGCAACTGTATTCTCTCAGCTTGATCTTGTCACCGATTTCCACCAGCTCATAATTGCCGAGGAAAGTGTTCCTAAAACCGCTTTCCGTTGTGTGGATGGTTTCTTTGAATGGTAGTTATGCCTTTTGGTTTGACTAATTCCCCAGATTTCTTTGTCGACCTTATGAACCGGGTTTTCTGTGATGTTCTTAATAAGATTGTTCTTGTCTTCGTCGATGATATCCTTGTCTTCTCTAAGTCATAGGAGGAGCATGAATCTCATTTGAGCTTTGTTCTGGGGACTCTCAGAAGTCATCAGTTGAAAGTCAAATTCTCGAAATGCCATTTCTAGAAAGATGAAGTCCGATTTCTTGGACATATTGTTTCTGGTAATGGAGTTTCTATTGATCCAGTTAAGATCACTGCGATCAATTTAAGTCTATCTTCTCTTCTTTCCTTTGTACATTAATTATTCAATCTCTTTCTCAGTTCTTATTTTCCCTATTCTATTTTAGAATTGAAAAACTCCTAGGACTCTATATGATATCCATACTTTTCTAGGCCTTACCGGTTATTATTGGAGATTCATTGAGAATTTTTCTTGGATTGCTGCACCTCTCACCGCTCTAACTCGTAAGAATGCTAAGTTTAGATGGAATGATAAGTGTGAAGCTGCATTCAATGAGTTGAAGCGCAAGCTTACTTCCGCACCAGTTCTTACCATTCCAAATGGAAATGAGGGATTAACGGTATACACTGATGTCAGTCATGAAGGTTTGGAGTCGTTCTGATGCAGGATGGGAAGGTTATCACTTATACCAATCGTCAATTGAAGACTCATGAAGCCAATTGTGCAGCCCATGATTTGGAATTGCTTGCCGTGGTTTTTGCTTTGAAGCTTTAGAGACATCATCTTTGGGAACTAAGTTTGAGCTCTGTGTAGATCATAAGTCGTTGAAATATATTTTCACCCAGAAGGACTTGAATCTGAGGCAAGTTAGGTGGCTTGAGTTTCTAGCTTCTTATGACCTCGACATCAACTATACCCTTGAAAAGCTAATGTTATAGCCGATGCTTTGAGTCGAAAGAAGGCGATGTTGTGTCAGCTTGTTGTTTCTTCTCGTCTTATGGACTATATTGTTGCTAAGCAGGATGAGGATAGGATAATTAGGCTTATCAAGGAGAATGTCCGTAACGGAGTTGATGGTAGTAGCCAAGATGGAAGTGGAGCTCAGATTGATGATAGAGGGATTTTTAGGATTAATAATCGGATTTGTGTTCGAATGTTGATGGATTGAGGCAAGAATTACTTCGGAATAATCATCGATCCAGACTTTCTATTCATCCAGGTGTGACGAAGATGTACCATGATATGAAGAAGATGTATTGGTGGAGGGGTATAAAGCATGATGTCTCCCTTTTTGTTAGTAGATGTGCGACTTATCAGCTAGTTAAGGCTGATCAGAAGGCTGTGGATTATTGAAACCACTTGAGGTTTTCAATTGGAAGTGAGAACAGATTTCTATGGATTTTATTGATCGATTACCGAGGACGAGCAGAGGTAATAAGAGTATTTGGGTTATTGTGCATAGATTGACCAAGTCAGCTCATTTCACTCCTGTTAGGTCCAACCGTTCTACTTCTAGTTTGGCTGAGACTTATATGAAGGAGATTGTTTGTCTTCATGGTGTTTCGGCCAGTATTGTTTGTGATAGAGACCCCATATTTATCAGTCAGTTTTGGAAAGCTTTTCAAGAATCTTTGGGTACTCGTTTGAATCTGAGCACTGCTTACCATCCGTAGACTGACGGTCAAACGGACAGAGTGAATCATATTTTGAAAGATCTTCTTCGTGCCTGTATCCTTGATTATGGAGGATCTTAGGAAGATCATTTCCATCTTGTTGAATTCACCTATAACAATAGTTATCAGGCTTGTATTGCAATGGCTCCATTTGCTGCTCTTTATGGACGCCCTTACAAATCTCTATCTTGATGGATTGAATCCGGTAATCGAGTGGTTCTTGGTCCGGATATGATTGTAGAAGCATCTAAGAAAGTTGAGGAGATTAGGAAAAAGATGAGGATTGATCAGGATAGACAGAAGAAGTATGCTGACAGGCGTAGGAGTCTGAAATTTTCTGTTGGTGATCAGGTTTTCCTTACGGTCTCTCCATTAAGAAATGTAATTCATTTTGGTCGAAGAGGGAAGTTCGCTCCTTGGTTTATTGGTCCTTTTCGCATCTTAGAGAGAGTTGGTTCCTTAGCTTATCGTTTGGAATTGCCTGATAAACTTTTTGGAGTACATAATGTGTTCCATGTTTCGCATTTTCGTCGGCATCTTCATGATCCATCTTTGATTGTTCAACCTTCTACTCTCGAGAGTTTAGATGTTGAGCCTAATCTTACTATCGAGAGGAAGCCACTTTGTATTATTGATAGAGGTACGAAACAGCTTCGAAGAAAATCTATCAACCTAGTCAAAGTGCAATGGTGCACTGATGATCAGGATTTACTTGAGAAATGGAAGAGAGCATTCATGCTTCAAATTCGGTATTGTTTGTTCCAAGTATTATTCGTCATCCTACTTTATCCTTCTTTGTTTTCCGGGCCTCGTTCCTTTTCGAGGAAGAAAATTCTTGTGTGAGGGAGAGTGTAACAACCCGCGAATTTTGAAATATTTACATGAAAATTATTTTGAGACTTTGAATATAATTACTTTTAAAATGAGATAAATTTAGAAATTTAATGTAATATTTTGGGGTTTTGATGTGAAATGTTTTTCCAAATTTAATAAAATAAAGATTTTCTTAAAATTCAAAATTTTGGTCAACTTTGGTCAAAGTTTGACTTTGGCTGAAATTTTAAATTTTGAATTTTGAATTTTTACTTTTTTTTTTATGAAGATGGATTTAATTCTAACAATTTCTTTGTTTTTTATTTTGTTAAATTTTTATTCCTACTTCTCAAAATTTGCAACATTTTGCATATTACACGCGGTTATTTTCCCTACAACTTTTATCTTATTTACATTTTGATTTGTTTGGGCTTATACTAGTGGGCTAGGAAATGCTTTAGTTAGATGAGAAACCACCTGTTGAGATGACTATATAATATCCTAGGGTTTACTAGACTCCTCATTTTTTTTATTTGTACCTCCGCAGCAATTGATGTAAGTTTTCTTCTTCCTCCTCACCTTCTTCTTCTCAAAATTTTTGTTTTCCTCTACAATTTTCGTCCTCCTCTCCTCAACAAATTTCGACCAACTTGTCACTACACCCATCTCCTCTTCCTCCAACCAGAAACCCTAGCCAAAACCACCTATTCTCCTTCCTTTTCCCCTTTCTTCTTCACAAATTTCGGCCTCCGCCTCCTCTTCCTCCAACCAAAACCCTAGAGCCGAACCATCTCACCTCCTTTACCTTGCTTTTGCCATGGCCGTGACCACCATCACCACCACCAAAACATAACCCTAGCCTAGACCGAACCCAAACCCTAGCCTAGTCCAAACCCCTATGGCCGAACCCAAACCCCATGGCCCAAACCAAGCAAGCCTATGCACCCTTTAAACAAGCCCTCTCATGTATTTTGCAAATATGCAATTTTCTACTTTTATTTTTCAATGCGAACTATTTGTTTGCATATGAAATTTATTTTATTTTTTCAAAGCTTTATATTTGGATTCTCCTCCCACTCAAGCTTGTTTGTAATTGTCGTGCTTGTTGTAGTCGTTGTATTGTGTTTGGAATCACTTCTCTAACCAAAGAAGATGCGTAATCACTCTTGACAACATACTTATATTTTGGTGAATTGATGATAATGGAATTGTATGGATTTGTATATGCAAGTTGAGAATTTCATCTATGTTTATATTACGTTATTTCATATCATATTATACCTGTTATGATCATATACCATGATATGTTGAATATTGTTATGTTTATTTAATATTCCGTTCTGACGCTGCAAGTTCCTTCACTATGGGTTGAAATGATACATACCCGAACGATCTTTAGATTTAGGAAAAATTGTTATGCGCTGAAATGATAGGCCTGAGAAATTTTATTTGACTTGGGATTGCGGGTTTGAAATGATATAAACCAGGAAAATTAACAAATCGCGGATTGAAATGATATATGTCCGTATTTACTTGACCCTCGGGTAGAGAACTTTTTATGCAAACTCCGTGGTTGATTTAAAATGATTTTTCTAAAAAACTATGAAGTATTTTGGATTTTTGCATATGAATCTCAACTGCAATTTAATGTAATGATTTCTATAAATTTGTTTATATGTGTTAAATTTTTCATAAGAAATAAATAATTAAAAATGTAAATTTTGGAATCTAATTTACAGTATGAAGGTTAATTGAATTTGATAATCCGATTTAATTTAATAATGGTATTTTATTCTAACTTATAAATTGAAAGTTTTAATTCATGTAATAGTGATTAAGATGATAAATGTTTTTTGTGAAAGAAAAAAATGTAAGTTAAAACGTACATTTGACATGTAAGTTTTAACTAATGTAAACGGTATAACTTAGATAATAAAAATGATAAATGTTACTTATTGAAAAGAAAATAAAGTGAAAGTTAATAACGTACTTTTAACTTAACATATGGATTTCAGCTTTAAAATTTGACATTATAGTAACAAAGTTATTTAACTAAAGGTGTGGTTTCTTTAATGACCGAATAGCTAAAATTAGAGCAACATAATAGGAATGATATAATGATTATGATAAAACTATAAATATATGTACTATTTAATTATATAAACTATTGTAGTAGGAAGTATTACAGTAACAATTCTGCACCGGTGCAAATTCTTACAGTAACAATTCTGCACCATTGCGAATTCTTACAGTAACAATTCTGCACCGCTGTGAATTCTTATACTAGCATTTCTGTACTACTACGTTTTCTTAAAAGTGACATTTCAAGAATGCTACAAAATTTTCTAAAGGGTTATAGTTCCGAATGTTATGGTTCTAAAGGTTACATTTTTTTAAAGTGCTATGATCTCTAAATCATTATGTTTCAACGGGTTATAATTAAATGAATTTGAAAGTGTACGACTTTGGAAAAATTATTAATATTTTAAAGAATAATGATATGGAATTTCTATGGTTTTGAAAGAAATATGTTGGATATGAAAAATAAACCATTTGAAATTGAATAAACATGGGTTATAAAACGATTGGTTGTTAAAGAGACCGGGATTGGATATGGGCATACTCTCTGTGGATACCAAAAAACTACTTTAACAACTGTGTACGCGGTAGAGATTCCAAAATGAAGTAGGATGGTGGCGACGACCCTTAAGGTAAATTTACGTGGACCTAACTCTTGTGAGTTAGCATGAGGTGGCTAAAACGGAAGCAATCGACGGGCCAAGTGAGGTAGCTCCTTCGATCGGACACACTTCATCGTTAGCCATTCTATTACATTGTGATTGATTTGGTGCGCACCTTTGATTCGGGAGTGTGGAACGAGTTGGGCGATATTTGGGGCTATGCATTACCAATAGTTCGGAAGTGTATTTGGTATATCTACTGTAGCATTGTCTAGTTGTACCATGTCACCTATCCTAGCGCGCCTTCTACGAGTTTGTTTTGTACCATACCTATAGAGTGCCCTCTGACGGCGTCCAGTACGGGCGGGATTATGGTACTGTATAGACTATGGAAATATATAAGATGTGTTAAGGGGGAAAATGTAACAACTTAACGCTATATTAATAGTTTACTTTACTTTAGACATTATTATAATAGCGTATATTACTACCTAGTATATAGTTTAACGGATCCTTAGAGGATGGGCGATCCCAAGCATACTTTAAGTTACTGATGCATTTCTTTTGCAGTTTACTTGAGTTGATTTACATTTTATAAGTTTATATGTCCTGACTCGAGTGTTCTATGTTTCGCTTTACGTTCGGCTCAGCCTGAGTTTCACAGCTTTGGATTCATCTTTTTTGAGGTAGAGCTCTGCCGGAGATTTAGCTGTCTACCTAATTATTCCATTCCAGTTATTTTCACTCAGCTTTTGCTTTTGTAGTAGAGAACTTATGTATCAAGACTTTCCGTCATATTTGTTTTCAGACTTGGATATTATGTATTAGTTTGGGACTATGTATCTTGAAGCTTCATGAACTCCTATGTTTATTTTATTCCGCCACGAGTTATTCTGATATTCTTTGTCTAGATTCTGTAATTGATTTTATTTGCCCCAAATTTTATTAACAATATGTTGTTTTGAATTATTCAAGTCCGACATGTGTGGTTTTATTGTCGATTTGAATGGTCCAAAATGGCAGGATGTTACATTGGTTGACTATGAATGCAATTCTTCCCGGCTCTTCCTTAGTGACAAGATTTAGTAGTGGTCGTGTAGATTCACCCACCTACACCAGTGCTACCTTCCCTTTGGTCCCTTCTAACTTTTCCTAAATCTTCCTAGGACTAATTAGAATTGATCTCCAAGTAGATGTAAATCAAATCCAACTAGTCTGATCTTCAAGCTCTTAGTGAAAGTATCAAAAAATGTTAGTTAAAAAATTGGTCTATTACCCCCAATGAGGGTATGACGGTAGGTAGTTGATGTTGTAGCTTTTATGAGGATAGAGAGTCCAAACGTTGAATATCAGGTCTTAACATATGAAAAATAATAATTATACGCAAAAATAAGAAGAAAAAACAAAGAAAAGTAAGACAACAAGTTTTATAATGATTTGTCTATGCTACATCCATTTTAAGATGATTTTATTACCCTTTTTCACAAGATCCCAGATGTAATTACAACTCTCGAAACCAAAGCAAGATTTGTGATTAAAAATGGTAGCACCTCCTTTAAATGAAAAATAGTCTGATCCCTTTATAGATGCATGTACATTTGTATTAATAGGTGAGTATGCTAAATTTGGACATTAGAGTCAGAGATCTTTTTCTAAAAAATCATCCAAAATATATCCATTATACATCCAAGTTTAATGGAAATATAATAAGAGCAGATTTATACAAGTCAATCGATCAGTATGGATCCATGCATGGATTGATATCGATCAACAAATTTGTATATTTTTTATGTTTTTCTCCGTTTTATCCATCGATATTTCATGGTTCAACCTTGTTTCATGCTACAAAGACAGCTTTCCATAACAATTCATTGAGAACTAAAATTTTGGATGGATCTTTCGTGGATTGGTATTGATCGATGTGCTTAACAAAAAAATTTCTCCTTTTTGCATTTGTACTTAGTCATCTAAGGGCCTAATATTCGTTCCTTCATCATTTTGAAGTCCAATATCATCGAATCTTTGCTTGTGAAAAATCACAAATAACAATGTGTTCTGTGACAGAGAATAAATTGAATCGGTACATCAATGAAAATAAATTGAAAATAACAAATGAATTTTGGCAATGTATATTCAAACCGATTAGTTCATGTAATTGAAACAACTCCAGTGTACGTGAGAATTATCCAAACAAAAAGAAGATAATAGAGTATGCCTTCTAAAAATACTAATGTTACTTCTTTGCCTTAGGGCGTCACTACACGAAACAGCGGTATTCGCGACGGCTCGGAACCGTTGGCGGTTATTGGAAAATGCCATCGAAATGTAGGTTGTCGAAGAATGTTCATTCCGACGGCTGTCGACGGCTTTTCTAACGGCCACTAATGACTCATCATGTACATGTGGAAAAGAACGGCTTGCTCGAATTAGTGTCGCAAGCCGTAAAAAATCTAGAAGTTTTTTTTTTCATTTTAGCAGCCTTTCAACTCCCAAACAACAAATATATATATCAGCATATATCGCAATTCAATTTCACACATATAAATCATATATATATATATATATATATATATATATATATATAACATCAATAATAAGAAAAAACATCAATATTTGTTATAAATCAAACTTAGACATCCAACAACATCTCAAAATATAGAAAACATATCCAACAACATCTCAAAATACATCTCAAAATGTATCAAACATATCCAACAATATCTCAAAACAACTCAAATCAACTCACACACGTCCAACATCTCAAAATGTAGCAAATAACTCAAATCAGCCTCACCCGTCTCAAACATATCCAAACACCGTGCAGTTATAGCGCTTGGCAGATTCAATACGACGGAGATGTAAAAAGTCATAGCGGGGATACAGTGAGTATATAGCGGGATATAGCGGATGACTCTAAAATAGCATATAAAACACATACTTACTATTTTTACAAATATATAAATGGTAATTAAATAAAAAAATAACATTCAATTGAGTTTTAATAAATACATAAATAATTTTAAATGAAAACATGTGCGAATATACTATAAATAAACGTAAAACTGATATATAGCATAATTGAATTTAGTAGAATATTAGGGTATTTTCATTTCTGAAAATATATTAAAAATTCAATTAAATAAATTAATTCATAATTTTTATAAGAGGAAATTAGTTTAAAGGAAAAACTTTATGCTAATTTTTAAATGTAGGACGGAACTTTTAAAATTTAGGCTCAAGGACAGTAGCGCGTTCTATTCAACCACCTTAAACCGTTTCCTTCATCATTCGAAGCCATCATTTGAAGCTTGCCATAGCCGCCACCCGCCAAGTCCTAACCTGTCGTAGCCGCCATCGTACTAACTCTAACCTACCGTAGCCGTCGTCACTCAAGCCGCCATCGTCGAAGCTTCCGCCATCCATTTCAAAATTGAAAAAAACTAATTCGACACTCCAATGCAAGCGTAAATTAGAAATTTCATGAAAATTGAAGTCGAGTGCCACTAAATCTAGAGGTAAGAAACAAATGGAGAAGCAAAACACAGAAGAAGAAGAAGAAAGTCAAAAAGTAATAATCACAAGTTGAATAATATGTAGATATAGCATTTCTACATTTGAAACACAATACACTATTTTTAATACGCTAAATTATAGACTAATATTGCATTTATACTTTTAAAATATAGTACAATTAACTGACTATGCAAAATGCTATTTGGATGTAGCATAAGTATATTTCAATTGAATAAGGATGAGAAAATATGCAAAATGAACTTGAATTTAGCATAAGTATATTTAAAGTGAAGTATTATGAATAGAATATACAAAATGGCTACCAAATACAAAATGATAATTGCATATAGCATATGTATTTTTAATATAACATTTTAATAATAAAGTTCACCACTATGTTTATGATATGCAAAATGATAGTTTAATATAACATTTAAGTTATAAAATCCATTATCATGTTTAAAATATGCAAAATGATAGTTTGATATAGCATTTTAGTTGTGAAGTCCAATAGCAAAGTTACAATATGGAAAATGAGATTTAATATATTATTTTAATTACAATATCCACTGGCATGTTTAAGTTATACCAAATGATAGTTTAATGTAGCATTTCAATTACAAAGTCCACAAGCATGTTTAGGATATGCAAAATGATAGTTTAATATATCATTTTAGTTATGCAAAATGATAGTTTAATATAGCATTTTAGGATATGCAAAATGATAATGTAATATAGTATTTTAGGATATGCAAAATGATAGACTAATATAGTATGCTTAGAATATTTAAAATGATAGTTTAATATAGCATTTTGGTTATGAACTACACTAGCATTTTATTTATGATATCTGTAATATTCAAAATAAAGCAACTCGATAAACAAGAAAACAAACAACTGATGCATTATGTTTTATGCATATTTTATCATCTTGTGAAACATATAAGTAATTTTATCTAATCAAAATCGCGTCTTTTGTAGATTTTGTAAACAAAACTTACTTCGGCTCCTTGAAAATTAGGAACATTAAATCATATTATTACAAATGCATAAATTATAACAACTGCAATACAAAATATAACGTCCAATTATGTATTACACATATAGAATTAGAATGATAATTTCATATTGCATTTTTTTACTTCGTTCATTTCAACACATTTAATTGTCATCGTTACTTTTGGCATCACCAACAACCTTAACTTCGACTCCACCGCCGCTCATCTGAAATCGGCCATAAAAGTCATAGCTCAAGTCACTGCAGACCTTCAATGTAGTCGCCGCCACCTACAGTCTATCGTCTTCGCTTGACGAACGAGCTCCGCCTTCGCCTGAACGAGCTCCGTCTTCATCTGCGGTTGTGCCGTCGTCGTCTATTCTTGTGATGCAGCGTCGTCTATTCTTCTGATGTTGCCGTCAGTGCTATTGATTTGAGAACGAGATTTGAAAACAGTCTAATTTTTTATGAAGAATTTCCTTCAGACGAAAGAATAAAACTTGTGTCTCTTAAACGTAAAAATAATTGTCGCGTCCTTCATTCCAAAAAATGCAAAGTTTTTCCTTCAGCTGATTTTCCTATTTTTATAATGTATAAATGTTAATTTTCAATTAATTCCTTTTAAAGAAGATATATCGAAAATAGCGGAATATAGCAGGAATAACAGGATATAGCGAAAATAGCGGGGTTCAAAACGAAAAGGCTATATGAAAAAATCGTAGCGGTAGAAATCCGCTATGAGATATAGCAGGTTTATACCGGGGTAATAGCAGGAATTAACTACACGGTCCAAACATATCCAATTCTCAAACACCATAGCAACAAAGTCAAACTACGTCACCTATCTCAAAGTGCATACATTTAAAATTTTCCAAAATAAACATAAAAAATTATACCTATCAATTATAATCATTGCTAGATCCACTTGATGAGGGAAATGTGCCATGCTCTTGCACATATGCAACAAGACTCTCGTCTAACTTGGCCAGCTCTGTAGCCTAACACTTGTCTCGTTCCTCCAACTTAGAAACCTTAGCTCTCAACTCTTGAATCTCCATGTTGTCCTGGTTTTTTTGTAGCCACTTTGCCTATGTCCGATAACATTATCTAACAAAGTGTATGAGTTTCATATAATGTGATTAATAAAATCAATATATTATACGTTATTCAAAAATATAAAATAAATAAGCATTATCTCTTGATTTCCAAAACCATAACGCCTATTCCACGATGGCGGCTCCATAACTACGTCAAAGTTCAGGTCCTCCTCGTCAGCAATCAGCTCTTCCCGTCCCGATCCCTCAAGCACTTTCTTCTGTTCTCGCATGAATTTTTCCTGCGATTCCCAATATAATTACAACTAAAATTCATACTTTTAATTATTTATAACTTATTATTTAAAGTGATTATTAATAACTTATAATTTAAAACATGCTCACCATAACCTGTTGTGATTTCGAGTCGTGCCATGTGTATGTTACTGTGCCATCTTTATTTTTATGCCAGATGACATGAGTACGAGCAAATACGTCCATGTACAAAACATGTTGACCACGCTCTCTTTCCTGAAATAATTATTATGTATTATTATTATTATCACTATTATATATAATTATAAAATGTAATAACTATTTATAATCACAATCATAAATTTGCCAGCTCTTAATGGTAACGTTGGAATTATTTCGAACCCCCGTGGCGTGTTGATGGATTTTTATTTCTATTTGTAGAGTTCCTCTACGACTCTGCCTGTAAATTTAAAATGAACATTATACTTGACATTTGTAAATTGATGCAATTATTATACCAATTTTACTAAATTTTTAACAAATATACGATACTACTAAACTTACTTTCACTTCGTCACTATCCTAGAAAACGAACTTAGCTTGTCAGACGCTTCCACTCATCCACTTTGGCTTTTTCTCTCTATTTTTTATGCTCGACATCGTATTGTGGTATTTTTTCACATTTTCTTCGTCCAATAATTTTTGAAAATGAAAAGATCAGGTTCCTGTAACTCTACTGCCCTCTGCACATTGAAAAAAAAAGTGTTATACATTTATACTTAGTCAACAAATTGCGAAGTGGTTATATATAAAATGAAATGCATATTTATACTTATGATGAAATCCTTCCAGATACGCTCTAAGATGTGAGGTGGAATACTATATTACCTAGGCCAGCACCTGGCCATTTTTCTCTTATAAGAAGCATTGAAAATATCCAGAACAACTTCTATGGGCTCCAACTCAAAGCCCATACATTAAATATGATATAGACCTTTAATAAATCATGAAAAATATATCATACATAAAATATTTATGGTGTTGCAATAAATTTGATACTTACACACTCACTTTAACTGTTAATGTTTCTATGAGACGCTCTGCCCGCTATGATGGGCAGCCACCGTCGCCTCCCACATCGGTCCCTCTTTGACTAGAAAATGGGAAGCCTGATGACTATGAATGTCTATGATGGCGAAACATAATATATGTCATAGACATTTCATTTTATTAATCGAGAACATATCATTTAATTATGGGAAAAATATCATTTTTTAAAGAAAGTTATGACATTAATAATCACATAAGTTACCTTCTATCAAAATGTACATTAATAATCAGTCTTCACTGTTTTCTGATTCAGATTCGGTCTCATACTCTACATCGTTTTCCCCTGTAGTCTCAAACGGTTCTACTAAAACATTTGACTCATAGTTTAGAGGTCCAAAATCAGGATGATCGTCGATTATTATTATTATTTTGTTATTTTGCTCGAGATCTGCCTAATAAGCTTGTTCGTTTGGAATATTCTTTCCATTGAACATAAATCTTGCTTTTGTTTTAAAAACTACCAACCAATCTACTATATCTTCTTTTAGAGATGAATACGGAGGATAATAAACTTGTAGTACTTGTTTAGCTATTACAAAAGGATCATACTTATGGTAATACGAGGTATGTTTTATTTCAATAAGATTATGACTTTTGTGCACGTTGATTCTAGAACCAAGGACACTGTTGAACCAATTGTATCTAAATAAAAAAAAACTTTCTCCGCATGTCGTATGAAATATTCCAATTCCAAAACCTGGGTTAACATGATGTAAAAATCATTTATACGATCACCTGAATCATCACCACCTTTAACAAATACACAGTTATTGTTAGTTAATTTTTCAGCGTCATATTCTTTGATGTTGAATTTAAATATATTAACGAAGAATGTTAGATGTACCTTACATTTCTTTTCAGTCCCAATGCTAGATGTTTCAATCCTCCATCGATTACACAATTTCACAGATCATAAACGTACTTTGAAAATCAATCAGCTAATTCTTTACTGATATCGCCATGTGGATGTTGTGATTTGTAAATACTGCATGTGCATATATATAATATATTGCATTATAATCTATAGGTGTAACTGAAATAAATATGAATTTAGAAATTTGTATATTCGGAATTATTATTTAATATTACATAAAAAATGGTGCAACTTTGGCACAATTAAGAAGAACATATGTATGTGCTGCATGTTAATCTCTATCGTCTAACCACAGTTCCATAAATTTTCTAACATGTTAGCCAAATTGTCTAAAAATAGATAACATTTCTTTAAAAGAATATTCTTCGACGCCTTCATCATTACATGGAATAGTTTCAAACGATAAGTTCATATGGTCACTAAAATAATGAGAGAGAAAAAAATGAAGTTTCTTTTTTAATATATGATTTGCAAATCGAACCTTCAACTCGTGCTTTTTATCTAACTTTTTTCCAGATGATCGAATGGCCTATTAAGAAATTATTTCAAATTAAATTTTACTTATGTAATTAAATTAGTATTTAACATACTTAATATTATTTCCTTTCAAATGGATGCATTGATCCATACTACACAAGACCTCGAAGACATGCTTCAGATGGAAGATGAATAGGTAAATGCAACATTACATCAACAAAACCCGGAGAAAATATTTTCTCCAGTTTGTAGAGTGATATAGGAATATCTATTTCAAGTTTACGTAGACGTTCAAATTTTAATATAGTCGAACGGAGCTCTTTATAAACAAACTAAGTTCCGTTATAACAATCCAAACTTTTACAAGTAATGTTCTTTGAAAATGACAAATAATAAATTTTTCATCATTACATGACAACCGTGACTTTTTATCCCATTTAGTTTATTGTTTTTAAAGTCGACACATCTATGAAGGTTAAAAGAAATCTCATCAGAAAATCTTAATCCTTCCACCCATTTTAACACAAGTTTACTTGGTTATTGTTTAACTTATAGCATGCTTTGGATTTTTTAGTATCGTTTGGTTTGATATGAAGCTCGATACGCTTACATAATTCTTCTATATCACGTTTGCTTTCAAATCGTCCCTAGTCTTCTCCTTAACATCCAAAAGTGTATTAAATACATTATCAAACACATTTTATTCAATGTGCACACGTCCATATTATGATGAAGCAAGAGATCTTTCTAATAAGGTAACTCTTAAAATATATTTTGTTTGCACCAATTATGAATCTTCGATTTACCTATAATTTCAATTTGTAGTCCAGCTTCATGTATCTTTGGATATTCCTTTACAAGTTCATATATTTATTCACGTAACCAAATTTTTGGTGGTTGTATAGTCTCTGCTCTATTAACTATAAAGTTTTTTATCTCTTCTGAAAGTATAATTAACATGGAGAAAAAACCGATACCAAACCATGAAATATTCTTCCCATTCAGTAAAGAAAATGCTCATGTTTCTTCCATGCAATAAAGACAAGTTAGATGACCAATGGTACTCTAACCTGAAAGCATTGCATACTCATAAAATTCACTAATAGTCCATAACAAAGAAGAGAACATGCAAAAATTCTTTTTTTTTCAAAATGTCGTATGTTTCAACTCCTTCATGCCACAGTGTTTTCAACTCTTCAGTTGTGGTTATAAATTAACATCGATTTCTTGTGTCGGATCATGATGGCCAGGGACGACAATAGTGAGAAACATATATGGAGTTTTTGTGACACCTCTAATTTTAATAACATTATTTGAAAGATTTAATTAGATAAATTAAATAAAATTATGTAAATAATGGAGTGATAAGAGGATTGAGATTTGAAAATTTATTAGTGGTTGTGCTAACTAAATATAAACTTAAAAGAATTGGTTTATGTAAATGGTTTTCTATGTTAACCAATAAGACAATAAGGCAAAGGGTATTATGGGGAATAGTTGTCCACTATATCCCTTAACCCCTAAACCCTTATTCCTATTTTCTTTTCATAAGTTCAAAAATTTTAAAACATAAGCTAAGGAGTAACTGACCATTACCTAGGGGAAAAGAAGAGGAAATTAAGTAAAAGCTAAGAAATCAAGCTAGGAGAATTAAGAAACATCAAACATCAAGTTTCTTATCCAAATCAAGGTAAATAATAATCAAAACCATCTTATTTTTGTTTTCAAAGAGCATTTGATTTTGGATTTTAAGTTTAAAACCTTTATGATGATTTTAATGATGATATGCCTTGAGTTCATGATATGTTTTATTTAAACAACTATGTTTGGTAAATGTTTATTTTGATTTTAAGACTAAAATCTTTTATATTGGGTTTCCAATGCTTTCGAAAGGGCTCCAGTAGGCACATATACTAAAGGTTTCGAAGGTAATGGCTTCGAAAGGTATTTCGATGCCATCCCTCCTTTTGTTTTACTTAACGGATTAAAGCTTTCGAAAGGATGATTTTGAAGCCATCTGTTTTTTCCAAACTCTTTTATTTGAAGATTAATGGTTTCAAAAAGGGTACTTTTTCATATATTCACTTAGACCCAAAAGATATGTTTAAGATTAAGCCCAATGGTTTAGAAAGGGGTACTTTCAAATTGTTTCGAAGCTATGCTTCTATAAGTTGAATAATAATGCTTCAATACTTTTGAAAGTTATGTTTTGATGGTTTTGAAAGAGATATTTTAGAGTGTTTCGAAAGGCATATTCTTAGTGTTTTGAAAAGCAGATTTGAATGCTTCTGAAAGAGTTATTCCAATGGTTTCGAAAGTAAAGGTCTAAGGTTTCCAAAGCCTTAGTTTCCAATATAAAGAACCCATTCTCATTTTTAAAAAGGAAAGCCCATGGCATTATTAAAGAGCTTTAAATGGCATTTAAATTTGGAGTTTTTAAAGAAGCTTGCCTTGATAAAAATAGTGGGTTAAAGTGATTAACCAAATTTCGAGGGGAAATGATTTCAAGAGTACTAAACCAAAAATGTTAGAATTGTTTTTGTATGCTTCTTCTATAAATACATTCACTATGTAATGGACCCATAATTGTATTTTGGGGAGTAACGGCAGAATAACCAAGTAGGTTGACCCAGTACTAAATATAAACCCTGAATGAATAGATTTGCATCCAAGAGGTCAGGTAGCCCAGGATATAAGATGCCTAAAGACTAGTCAAGGAGTTGTCAGTTTAGATAGATTCATAGTGAACCCATGAAAACTATGTTTAAAGAGAGTTATTGACCGAGGCCAATAGGTTTGTAGTGAACCCATGAAAACTATATCTGGACTAAGTTATTGACAGAAGTCAGTAGGTTCATAGTCAATCCATGAAAACTATATAAGTGGAGTTATTAGAGTTACCAATAGGTTCAGGGAGAACCCATGAAATAATTGAATGAAGTTATTGGCAGAGGCTAATAGGTTCTTAATGATCCAATGAAAACTATGAAATATGACAGGTATTTCATAAACATTAAATAGGTTATTAGTCAGCCCATGAAAACTAATAGGTTAATAATGACCCTAGAAACTATAATTATGACAAATAGTCAAATGAATGAGGATGAGAAATCCAGGATATTTCGCTTGTTTTCATATCATCATAATAATTTTAATCGCTGTGTTTTTAATCATTATGGATGTAGGAGCACGGTATATGGTTATTATAAGTTTTGGATAGGATACCGTGAGGCGAAAACCCGTTCCGCTAAGCGACGTGGTCTCACTAGATATCTAAATCGTTCGAGATGGTAGGTTATCATTCATACCAGGATTTATGTCTCGCTAGAAGTTTATATTTTCCTCTTGAACTCTCTGGTGCTCAAAATCAATTTGAGTAGTTTGAGAGTTGAGGATTTTCAGGTTCACCTTGGACGAATAAGCTTCCGAAGACATGAAGAAGGCAAGCTAGCTAATAAGGAGGTCTTTTCTTTTGATTCCATTATGTTTTGATGTAAAGGAAAAGTTGTTTAATTGCATATATATATATATGTGTGTGTGTGTGTGTGTGTGTGTCTATATA
This sequence comes from Allium cepa, assembly GCA_030765085.1. Classification (NCBI taxonomy): domain Eukaryota; kingdom Viridiplantae; phylum Streptophyta; class Magnoliopsida; order Asparagales; family Amaryllidaceae; genus Allium; species Allium cepa. Next base: position 419,226,052 of record CM060932.1, read on the forward strand.
TATATGCTCTGACCATCCAAAAGGACATCACATATGTTGTTCTTGGCGTATTTTGTAATATATTTTCTCCGAACTTGGTTCTCGAATATGGAATTATGTAATGAATCTGAAATGATCTAAAATGGAATGAGAATTTTTTTAAATAGTTTTAAAATTTCTTCATATCCATATGTTTCCACTGTATCAATGTATCTAATTTTACAACATTTGGTCGCTGAGGATTAATGACTATGGATGGCTGCAACATCCGTAGCCGTTAGCTTTAGGCCTCCAAGTGGGGGAGGTTACAAGTTGGTATCAGAGCATAGGTTTATGAAAACTTAAGAAAAATTAAACCTAAAAGCTTCTTCAAAACATAATCCAATGAATCAGAAAATAAGATCTAGGTCTGGGTTAATGTTATAGTAGCGTACTTGTATTTGATATATGTATAAATATATATTCCCCTCTCTCTTAGACCATTCTTCTATATTTTACTAAGGCTCGTATGTAGATTTACGAGAAAGGAAGTTATTGACACAGGAAACAGATGAGGAAATCTCCGTGGAGGAAGCACCACAACAAATGGAAATGTTCGACCTAATACCAGGAGGAACTTGGATCGATAGACAAATGCTAATCAAAATGCAGATATCAATGTAGGTGCTGTAAATCCGCCAGTGGAAATGGGAATGATGTATCAGTTTTTCTTCAATTTGATTCAAGCTGGAGTAGCTGCAGGAGTGGTTGGGAATATTGGAGGAGCTAATCCCGTGGCTCCAATTGGAAACAATTATGCTAAGTTGAGCAGAGATTATTCCAGTCTTGGTGGAAAGCCATTTTTTGGGTACATAGGATGCTATAAAGTTGAGGTTTAGCTTTTGCATTATGAGAGAATCTTCGCAGACTTAGGGTTGAATGATGAGTAGAGACTAGCATCTAGGCAGTTGTAGGGAACATTGCTTTATTGGTATAACATTGTTACTGCTGGAGTTCCCGAGGAAAAATTGACTTGGGCATTATTTTGAAGGAGATTCAAAGAAACATTTTGTTTGATGTTGCTAAGTCCGCATTGTTGAGGAAGTTCATGGATTTGGTGCAAGGCGAGATGTCGGTGATTTAGTATGCCATAAAGTGTTATGAGTTATCCAGATAAGGATATGCTACGATTGGCACTGTCATCAAGAGGAATGGGAAGTTTATTCGGGATTGAGACCCAAGATTGCTAGAGCGACTTTGCCACATCTTCGAGATCCTTAATGTTGTTGTGGAAATGGCTATTCTACATGAGGAGATGCTGGCCATGTATGGGAAGGAGAAGCAGATTGAAACACAGAGTTTTCTTCGCAAGAAAAGGAAGTTCTTTAAGAAGAACGGAACGAAGAAGGGAGAAGCTGCCAAGAAGGCAAAGGCTAACCTGGTTAGATTTAAGTGCGATAAGAAATGCCATTATTCTAATGAATGTCGAATTAGCAAGGTGAAGAAGGCCATAGAAATGATGGGAATGAAGTGCTTCAATTATGACCAGATTGGGCATTACAAGAACCATGTCCAAAACCAGTCAGGGCGGACAGGGGAAAGGTCTTTGCATAGGAACCATCTTCTTCTAGACCAACTGCTACTGAGAAGGGAAAGGTTGTGATGGAAGGTACAATTTCGATTCATGGTATACCAGTTAGAGTACTATTTGATACTGGTGCATCGCATTCATTTATATCTTAGCGTTTGGTTGATATGTTATGTTTAGAACCCACATACTTACTTCCTTAAGGGTTGCGAATCTGATAGGAGGGTATGCAACTCTGGAAAAGAGATGTGACCAGATAGAACTTGGTTTGTTAGGTCAGAAGTTTGCATGCAGCTTGTATGTTTTTGATTTCATAGATTTCGCGATCATTTTGAGTATGGATTGGTTGGGTAGATATGGGGCAAGGATATTTTTCTGAGATAGGAAAATATCACTGAGACACCCTGATAGTCATAATCGAATTATATTCTTAGTGAAAGATTCTAACCGGAATGCTTGTCTCTGTTGAGTGTTATGGAAATAGCAGAAAAGTAAAGTCAGGTTCATGTAGCAAGAGAATTAGCATATGTTTTTAAACCAGTTACAGGGTTAACACCGAAACGAGCTGTTGAGTTTCAGATTGATCTTGTGCCAGGTGAAGAACTTGTTAGCAGACCACCTAGCAGGATGACATCGACCGAGATGAAGGAGTTGAAGGTGCGGCTAGTGGATTTGAAAAAGAGAAATTTCATTAGACCAAGCAGTTCACCTTGAGGTGGGCCGTGGTGTTCTTGAAGAAACCATATGGCTCGTTGAGGATGTGCGTAGACTATCGTAGATTAAACGAGAGGACGATCAAGAATAAGCATCCTTTGTCGAGAATTGATGATCTATTTGATCAATTGTGTGGGACCAAAGTATTTTCCCAATTGGATTTAGCAACAGGTCTCTATCAGTGAAGAGTGGCAGAGGACAATATTCCATCGACAAAATTTCGAAGTAGGTATGGTTTGTATGAGTGGTTAGTAATGCAATTCGAGTTAACGAATGCATCATCTTTCTTCGTAGGTCTGATAAACCGAGTTTTTCGAGAGTACTTGGAGAGGTTCATACTGGTGTTCATAGATGACATTTTACTAAAGATGAAAGAGAGCGTGAAGATCATCTAAGATTAGTGCTTGAGACGATGAGGCAGCAACAGCTGAAAGCGAAGTTTTCCATGTGTCATTTTTGGAAGAAAGCGGTTAAGTTTCTTGGTCATGTGTTTCAGAGGAGGGCTTGTCAGTCGATCGAGATAAGATCGAAGCTGTTAATAAATGAAAGAGACCAGAGATGGTGACAGAGATTTTTTTTTTTGGACTTGCTGGCTATTACCAGAGATTCATTAAGGATCTTTTGCGTGTTGGGTGCATTTCCACCACCATCGAACCAAGAAGAAGGAAGATGCCACCGAACCAGCTCACCTCTAGGCCCTGCCGAACCAACTCACCCCTAAGATACCACCGAACCAACTCACCTCTAGGCACTGCCGAACCACTCACCACCGGACCAAGCTTAGCCCTCACCACCGAACCAACTCCTTTCCCAAGCACTACCGGTCCAACACAGTTCCTATATATAGACGAATCAAACTCCAACCAACCATCACCGGATCACTCACCACCGGACCAAGTCTCACCGAATCAAGGCGTTCCGGACCAACTTTGCCAGGCCAGATTGCATCAGCCCAGGCCCACCAGCTGCTATATACATCCAGGACCCCTGCCCCCAGCCTCACTCTATAAATAGAGGGGTAGGGGTATAACAATGGCGGACAAGTTTGAGAGCTCAAGCACGGATAGAACTTTCAAACAACTTTCAGATATTTGTAATCAAATCTTTGTACTTGTAATCTGAACAGAAAAGGAGAATAACATATAAAGTGGACGTAGGCACATTCTGGCCGAACCACTATAAATCTGTGCGTCTTTTACAGTTTAGACCATCTATTTTATATATTTGCATAAATCACCCAAATCGCTAAAAACAACATATAATCAACTAAATCATACGACTTGGAGGTGTTTGCCCATTTTTTTGCAAACATTTTTGGTGCTTTCACTGAGAACTCGAGCTAGAAGCTTCAGCTTCTCCCACTCAACCTTCTTCCAAACAGCATCGCTCATTGCTTGGAAAACATGCCTCCCGGGCAGAGGAAAGATGCTAGCAAAGGAAAGAACATAGCAACTAGCAGTATCCCAGATCCAGTGATCAGAGATCAAGAGAATCGTCCTGTTCCAACAGCAAATGGAAATCAGGCAAATCCGACAGCCCCTGCTATGGAACAACCAATTACTAGGGCAGATCTGGACAGGGTTGTGGCTGAAGTAACTAACCGCTTCGCATCTCAACAAGAAGCCTTGGTGGACCAACTCATGTCACGCTTAAGGGATGCTGAAGAATCCAACCGCAACACTGAATCATGGGGTGAGTCATCGTCTGGAGGATCTGGGAGGCGACAAAGATCTTTCTTCTTCGAAGAGGCTAACAACAGAAACAGCAATTGTAGGAGCTGAGCCCAGACTCAGCCCGAATTCCGACCCGAGGAAACACTTGAAACCGAACCCAACGGGGGAGGTACCAGGCAGGGGTCGGATATGGCTGAGCCTGTCATGCTACCTAACCATGGGAACGCTAATGGACGGGGCCGAGCTGGAGTCCATCCCGAAGTTGGACCCGAGGGAATGCTTAGGACAGAGCCCAGCAAGGGAAGATAGAGGCAAGGGCCAACTGTGGCTGACCCCAGCATGCTCCCGGAAGACTGAAGACCGCCACCGGAGAATGTTAGGAGTAATAGACGATACCATCCCTGCAGGTTATCTGGACGGACTCAATCCCACAGAGAAGAACCAAATTCATTTCTATCCGCTCCAAATTCTGATGAAAGGAAGGCGCGATTGTTCAGAGAGTGCGTCCAACGGGACCAAAGGGATCGGGTGATAGGCGTTAGGGTAACCAGCCCCTTCAACCGCAATATCGAAACTGCCATCGCCCCCCGGGAATGGAAAATGTCAACAATGGAACCTTACAAGGGAACCTCTGACCCCGTTGTACACTTGCACAGATACACACAGCATATGCTCATGAGCGGAGCAACAGAGGGAGTGTTATGTAAATGCTTCCCACTATTTTTGGCAGATCTAGCTACCTCCTGGTTCTGCTATCTACCCCAAGGATCCATCATCTCATGGGAAATGCTGAAAGAAAAGTTCATCAGTCAGTTCCGCATTCATGTGGAACAACCCAAGGACGCTTATTCCCTATCTAATATCAAACAAAAGCCCGGAGAGACATTGCAACATTATCTAACCCGATTCAACGCCGCGGCGGCCACAGTCCAAGATGCTGATGAGAAACTTATCCTAATGACTCTTTGTAGTGGCGTACATCCGGATACCAAATTCGCTAGAAGATTAACGAAAGAAAAGCCAGCTACCTTACCCGATTTCTTCCATGAAGCCGGAAAGTATATGAGACTAGAAGATGCTGCCACCGAAAGGCAGACAGGACAACAAGCCAAGGCAGCTCAGGGCAACGCACCCGCTGTAGCAAAGGACGTCAGAAGAAATGACTCTCGAGACAATGCTGGGGGCAGGAAGGGAGAAAACGCCTATATCGGCCAGGACCAAGATTTGACGCTCACACTCCTATGAATGAAACAATCGAAAACATCTTCCTGGCCACCCAAGACGAGCTTAAATACAAACTCCCCTGTACAAGAAGGAATCAGATCACGCAATCAAGTCTGGAAAGTTCTGTCGTTTCCATGAATCTCATGGGCATGATACCATGAATGCCGTCATCTCCGGGATATGATTGATGAACACATCAGAAGAAAGAGATTGAAACACTATGTAAAGGGTCAGGACAGGACTCCAGCTCCTGCCAAGGAGAACCCAGGGCAACTCCACCCAGAGACAGGCGGAAGAAATCGCAACACCAGCGGTTCCATTCAAGAGAAGATAGTGGTCCATACAATATCGGGAGGACCACACATTGCCGACAGAAGCTGGGCAGAAATGGAAAGATATGGAAAGTCACTTAGGAACAATGAAGACTGCATCAATTCCGTCATGGAAGAATGCCGCCTGAAGCGGAAAGAGGATAATGACATCACATTCAGTAGGCAAGACCTAGAAGGAAGGAAGTACTCTCACATGGATTCTATGGTCATCTCTTCCTGGTTCGGCCCAGCCGAAGTTTTTCGAATTCTGGTAGATACTGGAAGCTCCGTAAACATTTTATTCAAGCATGCTTTCGACAAAATGAAGCTGTCAATGAAGGATGTGTCTCCCTGCAACAAACCACTACACGGTTTCACTAGAGATGCGAAGATGCCCCTCGGGCAATTGGACCTCTTTGTTGAAATAGGAAGTCATCCCTGCTCTTTTGTGCGGAAACAAACATTTGTGCTAATAGATAACCACTCGGCCTACAACGCCTTTTTAGGAAGACCAGCCTTGTCTGACTTCCAGATTGTCCTGGCCCCTTGGTGCCTGAAGATGAAATTTTCAACAGATAATGGGATAGGGGAAGTAGAAGGAAATCAAGATGCCGCTCGAGATTGCTATGTAACTGAACTTCGCAATAACCGCAGGAAGGATAAAGGGAAGGATGCAGAGACTTCTCTCTGCAAGAAAAACTTGGAAGCATAGCAACTAAAGAAAGCCCCTCCTCTTCGATATACCAGTGATCCTATCAATGAATTAGACCCCAGGAACAAAGAGGAGGAGACCACCGCCGAGCCTGCAGAGGCTATGGAATTTGTATCTATAGACAAACACGACCCAAGTAGACTGCTGAGAGTCGGGTCTCAGTTAAGAGCAGAATTGAAGTAACAACTCGTCGATTTTCTTCGCCGCAACTTGGATGTATTTGCATGGACGCACGATGACATGACTGAAATCTCCCCAGACGTAGCATGCCACGTACTGAACATCGATCCCACCAAGGTGCCAGTAAAGCAGAAAAAGAGAAGTATGGGGGCAGAACGATCAGCAGCCCTCGAGGAAGAAGTAAAGAACCTACTTGCCAATAACTTCATACGAGAAGCCATCTACCCAGAATGGATCGCCAACCCGGTACTGGTAAAGAAGGCTAATGAGAAGTGGCGAACATGCATCGACTTCTCCAACTTAAATGACGCTTGCCCGAAGGATTGCTTCCTACTCCCCCGAATCGATCAACTCGTGGACAGCACAGCCGGGCACAAACTCTTATCTTTTATGGACGCATACTCAGGATATAACCAGATCCCTATGCACGCCCCCGATCAAGACCACACTAGCTTCATCACTGACCGAGGATTGTACTGCTACAGAGTAATGCCTTTTGGACTTAAAAACGCCGGAGCTACTTATCAGCGCCTCGTCAACAAGATGTTTGCGGAACTAATAGGACGAACTATGCAAGTTTATGTGGATGACATGCTGGTAAAATCGAGGAAAACCAACGATTATATAAGCCACCTGGACGAGATGTTTCAAGTATTTCGCCAATATGGAATGAAGCTGAATCCTCTAAAGTGCTCCTTCGGAGTATCGTCGGGAAAGTTCTTGGGATTCATCGTCCATGCCAGGTGGATTGAAGCAAACCCCGAACAAGTCCGAGCCCTGAAAGATATCAGGATACCTTCCACTCGAAAAGAAATGCAAAGCCTGAATGAGAAGGTGGTCGCCCTAAGCAGATTCATCTCTAAAGCAACCGACAAATGCATCCCTTTCTTCGAAGCCCTAAAGAAAGACAAAGGAAAGTTCGAATGGACTGACGAATGCTCGACAGCCTTACTTAACCTAATCGAACACCTCCAGAGACCACCAGTACTCTCAACTCCAAATGAAGGCGAAGAACTATACCTATACCTTGCTGTATCGTCCCATGCTCTAAGCGCCGCTTTGGTGAGAGAAGACAACCGCGTGCAGCGGCCCGTATACTTTGTAAGCAAGAGATTTACAGGGGCAGAAGCCAGATACCCTAAACTTGAGAAGCTAGCATACTGTTTGCTAATTACGTCACGGAAACTGCGACACTATTTCCAATCTCATTCCATCAGAGTTTTAACCGATCAACCGCTAAGGCAGGTACTCCATCGCCCCGACACTTCTGGACGACTAATCAAATGGTGCATTGAACTGAGTCAATATGATATCACCTACCATCCTCGCACCACCATCAAGGGACAAGCCATGGCCGATTTCATTGCCGAATTCACTACCAACGAAGGTAAGGATCAATCCGAAATAACAAAAGATATCAAGTGGAATCTCTTTCTAGATGGAGCATTAAACGAACAAGGCTCGGGGGCAGGTATTGTGATAATCACCCCCAGGGGAAGGAAGCTGCACTATGTCCTAAGGTTGGAATTCGCTGCCACCAACAACGATGCCGAATATGAAGCAGTAATAGCAGGATTAGAACTTGCCTTAGAAATTAGAGTCAGTTCTTTATGTCTTCATAGTGATTCTCAACTTATCGTAAACCAAGTACTAGGAGAGTTTCAGACTCGAGGAGAACGACTCACAGCATATCTAAAGAAGACCAAGCTGCTGCTTGATCAATTGAATCACTATTTAATCAAACACATTCCTCGAAAAGAGAATCGAGAGGCCGACGAACTGGCAAAGCAAGCTAGCATGAAGTTTCGAGCAAGAAAATCTGATAGCTGCAATCGAAGAAGAAACTAGGATGACTCCTATCCGGAAATACTTACAAGATGGCACATTGCCCGACGGGCGTAGCGAAGTTAAGAAAATCTTGAGGAAAGCTTCCCGCTACACAATACAAGAAGGCATCCTCTATCGGCACGGCTTCTCTAACCCCTTATTAAGGTGTGTCGCTGGAAGGGAAGCCAAGGAAATCTTATCCAACATCCATAAAGGGAGCTGCGGAGATCACACTGGTGGGCGGACTCTGGCAAAGAAGACACTCCGATATGGATATTACTGGCCCACTTTAAAAAAGACGCCTTAGACTTCGTCAAAAGATGTGACAGATGTCAGAAATTTGCTAAGATTACTCGACTACCAACAAATGAGATTACTCAAATGACCAGCCATTGGCCCTTTGCAGTATGGGGAATTGACTTTATTGGCGAACTGCCGATGGGCCGAGGCAGAGCCAAATATGCTATAGTGGCAGTCGACTATTTCACCAAATGGGTGGAAGAGGAACCTCTAAATAAAATATCTTCAACAAAAGTTATTAACTTCTTGATCAAAAATGTTCTATGCAGGTACAGGTTCCACTCAAAATCATATCGGACAATGGACTTCAGTTTGACAGCGAGGAGTTCGCCGACTGGTGCCAAGAGCACGGAATCCACAAAAGCTTCTCATCTGTGGCTTATTCCCAGGCAAATGGGCAAGTCGAAGCTGTAAACAAAATTCTTAAAACTCTAATCAAGAAGAATCTTGAAAAGTCAAAAGGCGCTTGGGTGGATGAACTTTCTACGGCACTTTGGGCCTATCGCATGTCTTTCAGAACATCAACAGGGCATACTCCTTTCTCTTTGGCATACGGATCGGAGGCCATACTCCCAGTTGAAACTGTAGTGCCATCCTACCGTAGGATCCACTACAACCCAGAAGAGAACGAAAAACTCCTCCACATGTCTTTAGATCTAATTGAAGAAAGAAGAAATGATGCAGCACTCAAAGCAACAGCTCACAAGCAAAAAGTGGCAGCACAATACAACTCTAAAGTCAAGCATCGCAGCTTACAAGAAGGAGATCTTGTCCTCAAGCGAATCTTTCCGCGCCCCGGAGCGCTAGATCCAATCTGGGACGGACCGTATGTAATTCATAAAGATCTCCACAACGGAGCCTATATTTTATCAACAGTGGACGGAGAGGTGTTCCAGAGGGCATGGAACATCCAACACCTTCGTCGATACTTTTCTTAACTTGTACTGCCCATATAAAGTGAATTAACAAAGAGAATTAGTAGACGCAGACATTTTTGTGTCGAACCACTTTAAGAACTTGTCTCTTTTTTAACTTGTTCCTTTATATCTTGGCTACTTGCTGAGCTTTATCCTTTTCTGTTGAACAAAATCCTATGTAGACGGCATCCCCATTCAGGACATCACAACACAACTTCACCTGGACAAAACCTAACAGGTATTATACAAATCTATGCCCTCGCCAATGAGACACTTTTGCTCCAGCATCCCTCTGCTGCGGGTTAACTCATTGCTCGTGATGGCCCTTAAAGCCAACTGTAATGAGCCGATTATAAGCTGCCGAGAAGGCCAGTCATGGCCTAGGCAGCTCATTACGGCGTTCGGCTCGCCGGCAACCGTGAACCGATTATAAGCCCCAACATAAGGTGTGGCCAGCCAGGAGCAGTTCACAGTTGACGATCGGCACCCGCGCTAGCTGGCCACGGTAAATCGAATAATACCCATGATTACGGGCCATAATGGCCCGGGTAGTTACCGTACGCGATCCCGGCTCCGATGTGTCTTAAGTACGGCTGTGGTAAAAAAGAAAACTCCCCGTGGAGGCGTAAGATGGGTGACGAATGTCTCCAAGACCCACAGCTAGGAAAAGTGACTACAAAGCCCGTTTGCCACGAACTTAAGCGCGTCGAAGGCCTTCCGTGATTGGAAGTTTTACTATTTCTTATATTTCCATTTTATTTATAAAAACTTTCCTCCAATCTTCTATAACGATCACTAAAGTACAGGACACAGAATAGGAGACACTCGCTAATGGGAATAAGAACTCACAGGTGGATGGCAGGTCATTCAGCTGCATTCCATATTCGATTACACAAGGCATTCAAAGCTACCGTCTACAGCTAAAACTTGAAGGACGGTACTTTCTTCTCTTGTATATAAATATGTAACTATAATTTATTCGCACATCACACTAACATTGAAAGACATGAAATTATATTTTAAGCAAGAACTTAGCATCAAACACAATTGAATCACTAACACATGCACAGCTATATTTTATGCAACACATCAAAATAACGACAGCATTCAAACATGACAAAATCAGCTTATGTTATAAAGTTACATGCCAAAAATCAAGTTGTTCGTTACATAATTACAGCCTGAAAATTACATTAATGTTTTAAGACTAATATAGACGCAATGTCAAGTAAGCTGAAAAATGTCCAGATTAAGCCAAGGAGCCTACTGCATCGGGGCTTCGCCTCTATCCTGCTGGCCCTCCGAGGTCTACTTAACCGCCGGATCAGATCTCCCAGCATGCTGACCAGAGATAGTTGGCGCTTCAGAGGTCCCGCCTGTCTAATTCAGGAGAAGAATTCATTGAATAAACAATAAGCAACCAAGCTATGAAAAGGCTAAAAGGGAAGACTTACCAGCATCTGTTCCTTGATCATCATCCCCCAACTGCACACCTACCTCCTCAGCAGCGAGCAGCCGCATGCCCTCCTTCACCGTCACTTTCTCCTTCTTAGTGAATTGGGCCGTAACCACATCCATTCTGAAGGCCATGCCACTCTCCTTATCCGCATCAGCCTTGGCCTCCTCAAGAGCCCGGAGATAAATCCTGACCATGATCTGGGGATAATCATCCATCCAGGATAAGTTGCCATGCTTCCAAGTACGGAAATACATATCCTGGAGCATCTCATCCATCATCCCCTCGTTCTCCTCAAACTCCCTCATTCGGACCTCAGAAGCCAACAGCTTTGCAACGGCAGCATCCCTCTCCGATCGGTATCGCGAGCGGTCAGCCTGAAGGGATTTTCTCATCGCCTCCATCTCCTCCTTCAGCTTGGCTTGAGCAAGCTCCACGGCTTCAAGCTTCCCAGATAACTCCTCTACCCGCTCGAGATCCGCTTTTCGAACCTCGTCCACCGTTGCAATGGCCATATCGATCCGTTCCTTGCAGATGGCCTCCATTTTCCACAGCTCGGCTATGCTAGCCTCTTCCATGGTTTTCTTTAGCCGTCTGGAGGCAGCCTCGTGCTGAGAGATTTGGATGGCCTGATCGGCGAGTTGCTTGGCCTGGTCGACAACCACTAACCGCAATCTTATGTTGGCACTCCCAATTTCCTCCCCAGCCTTGACCAGTCGGGCATGATGCCCCATCAACTTCCTAGTCTCCTCAGCAACCCGGTTGATATTTGCCTTAGCTTCATCCCCCATAGTTACAATCTGAGTAGTAAGCAAATCGAGGTCCAGAGACTTGGCCTCGTCAAGCACCCTTACCATAGGATTGCGAGGGAGAAGGTGCTCACCGGTAACCTCGTCAAAGGAAATATCATGAGAACCCGGATCTAGATCTGGATGACCCGCAAATGTATTACGAGCCAAGCCGGGACGATCAATCTGAGTAACGGTAGGATTCTCAGACGGATGCGGAAAAGGTATGAACTCAGTATCCTCCCCCGTGATATCATGAATAGGCTGGGTTGGGGACTGAGGGCCAGGTGAAGGTTCGAATAAGGAGCGACTCCTCCTTTTCTTTTGAATATCCTTTTCAATAACTCCGAGAAGAGGACGATAGCCGACTACGTCCCCGGAAAGGTTGGTCGGAGGCTTTGGTTCAGCGGAAGCTTTGAGGAGTTTGAATTGTTCGAGACGGTGCCGAATGTCTGATGTCTTGGCCACCTTACCCGTTCCTGTAATAAAAACCAAGTGTTACAAGTATGCATGAGACTATAATCCAAGAAACATGTGGAGTTAAAAGAATAGTCAAAAATTCACCTTGAATCGCCGGAGTTGCCCTAGCTGAAATGATCTTGGAAGATGGATCGGCACCAGTCCCAGTCTTATCAGTTTTCTTTGGCTTCTCCACCAAGGCCGATCCTTCCTCCAACCCCTCAAAAGCCTGGTGGAAAGCATCATCTGTCCACTCTTGGATCTCCCCTGCTTGCCCAGAAGACAAAGCCCCGGCGCCATCACCGCTCTGTCCTTCGCCACCAGCAGCACCATCACCTTCTCCATCACCTCCTCTCTCCTCCTCGCTGAACATCTGGACATATGCTAAGGGAGGGTCCATCAGATTTCTTGAGCTTCTTTCCCCCGGCGACTGGAGGTATCGAGAAGGGTTTCCACTTGCTGCTCTTCGTCGTGGCCCCTCCTTTAGCTTTGACAGCCCTCTCCTCAACTGTGTCTCTCTGCTTGACCACAGACTGGTGTGGTAGAATCAAGTTGTGCTGTAGAAGAGTAGCATTCCTGATCAGGTAAGAAGCTGACCTCTCCCTTCCCGAAATGGCTTCTATCTCCGCAGCCATCTGAACCAGGTGATCGTTCTCCACGACCGCAAAGCCACCTGTCGCTAGCAAGAAATAAAAACACATAAGGAGAAGAATTGCAGTCAGAACGGAAATTATAAATAAGCTTCAACTTACAGCCGGAGGTGAAGCGATGGATAGAAACAGAGTCATCCTTGACGAAAAACCATTCTTTCTTGAACATGCTGAACTTCGCATATAAGTCCAGGACTGACTTGAAGGATACGGCCGATTCCAAGCTGATGTATGGAGACCCCTTCTTACAGCTCCTCAAGTTGTACAAATACCGGATCTCCCGGTTGGAAGGGTGACGCCCATATCTTCTCTGGAAAATGATGAATAGACTCACCAAGATAGCATAAGAATTGGGCTGAAGCTGGAAAGGGGTCACCTTCAAATAGGTAATGAAGCTGACTTTCCAAGCATTGATCGGGGGAATAGCCCCGTACATGTAATGGTACCTACTATAAGCAAAATATCCTTTAGAGGGGTCATACGGCATAACTCCATTCTCTGGCAGCACCATGTGCGCTCTGTCAATCCCGAAAGAACGAGATATAACATCAAGCTGCTCCTCTTTAAGGGAGCTAGGAAAGCAGTCAGGTGGCGAGTTCAGAAGCTCCTGAGGGCCGTACCCATCTACTAGTGATCTCGGGGGAGGTCCATGACGTCCCGATCCTGACTGAGCTGGGGGCACTGTGGAGGACTCTTCTCTGACCATGGATTTCTTCTTATCTGATCGAGTTTCTACTTTACGAGACATTTATCCGCAAACACAAAAAGTGCGTCGTTAGAATGAGGGAAGTAAACAAGCAAGTGCATGAAGTCCAGAATTTCATCTATAAGTTAAATAAAAGGCATAAAGTTCATTCGGCACTCAAGCCCATTCGGTAGTCCAAGGCTCGAAAGCCATTCGACACTCGTACTTCTCAAACGCATTCGGTAATTCATGGCTTGAGTTCATTCGGTACTTTAGCCCCCCAAGTTCATTCGGTAAATCAAAGTCTTCAAGTTCGTTCGGTAAATCAAAGTCTTTGAGTTCATTCGGTAGTTCAATCATAAAAAACGTTCGGCAGAAGAAAACTCACCTGGTCCGGCAGTCGAGTTGATTTGGTAGTTGATTGGTTTGGATATTTCAAGCAGTCAAGTTTGGTTCGGTGTTCAATTGATTCGGTTGTCTCAAATGGTGAAGGGTGAACAGAGACGCGAAACCCATACTTATAGGCAAACATGGACGACCGAACCAACCGGTTCGACACTTGAAACCGAATGAGAATTCCCCCAAGCTAACTGACCTAAACAAAGCGCGACATATGTGGCATATGCCCTACTTTGGGGGGCAAATGTTGGGTGCATTTCCACCACCACCGAACCAAGAAGAAGGAAGATGCCACCGAACCAGCTCACCTCTAGGCCCTGCCGAACCAACTCACCCCTAAGATACCACCGAACCAACTCACCTCTAGGCACTGCCGAACCACTCACCACCGGACCAAGCTACGCCTCACCACCGAACCAACTCCTTTCCCAAGCACTACCAGTCCAACACACTTCCTATACATAGCCGAATCAAACTCCAACCAACCATCACAGGATCACTCACCACCGGACCAAGTCCCACCGAATCAAGGCGTTCCAGACCAACTTTGCCAGCCCAGATTGCATCAGCCCAGGCCCACCAGCTGCTATATACATCCAGGACCCCTGCCCCCAGCATCACTCTATAAATAGAGGGGCAGGGGTACAACAATGGCGGACAAGTTTGAGAGCTCAAGCACGGATAGAACTTTCAAACAACTTTCAGATACTTGTAATCAAAACTTTGTACTTGTAATCTAAACAGAAAAGGAGAATAACATATAAAGTGGACGTAGGCACATTCTGGCCGAACCACTATAAATCTGTGTGTCTTTTACAGTTTAGTCCATCTATTTTATATATTTGCATAAATCACCCAAATCGCTAAGAACAATATATAATCAACTAAATCATACGACTTGGAGGTGTTTGTCCATTTTTTGTGCAAACATTGCGGATAGCAGCGCCTTTGACTAAGTTGATTAGAAAGGACGTGAAGTTTATTTGGTCTGACAAATTTGAGGAAGCATTCCTTAAGTTAAAGCATTTGTTGACCAATGCGATGTGTTAGTGGTTAAGGATGGAACCAAGGGTTGGTGATATATCGATGCATGTGGAGCTGGATTAGAAGTCTTGTTGATGTAAAAGGGTAAAGTCATTGCCTACGCTTCGTGACAACTTAGACCGCATGAGATGAGATATCCTACTCATGATTTGGAGTTTGGCTGTGGTGATCTTCGCATTGAGGATATAGAGACATTATATGTTAGGGGAGAGATTTGAACTATATATAGATTATAAGTTTATAAGATATTTATTCTCTCAGAAGGAGTTGTATATAAGACAACAGATGTGGTTGGAGTGTTTAACTACTTATTATTTTGGTATAAAGTATACACCTAGAAAAAGAAATAAAGTATCAGATGCTCTTAGCAGAAAACTTTGGAATGTGGTGTTAGCTATATTGGCAGAGTGAAAAGATTTAGAAGCTTTGACTACATGTAGTGTGAAGTTAAGATCGACTTCAAGTTCTAGTCAGAGCATCGCCATGTTGTCCTGTTTGGAAGTTTGATCGAAAGGATTGCTTCTAAGCAGAAAGAGGATCCATTATTTGCTGAGAAGATTAGAAGGCTTGAGTTTGAGTTGAAGATTGACAGTCTAAAGGATTTTAATCTTGACTAGAGGGGCTGGTTGAGAAAGAATGGACGATTGTGTGTTCTAGATGTGGAGGACTTAAGAAGAGAAGTTCTTAGGGAATGTCATCGATTCAAATTTATGATTTATCCTGATGGAACCAAGATGTATCAAGATATGAAGAGGAGCTTCTACTGGGAAGGTATGAAGAAGGATGTTGGCTTGTAGGTTAGGCAGTGTACGAATTGTCAACAAGTGAAGGCCGAACAACAGAAGCCGAGTAGATTTCTTCAACCTTTGGAGATTCCACTTTGGAAATAAGATTCGACATCCATGGATTTTGTAGACGGTTTGCCAAGATCGGATAATGGAAATGAAAGTATATGAGTCATAGTGGATAGGTTGACCGAGAATGCCCGTTTAATTCCAGTTAACTCAACCGGGACGACACCTGTTTTAGCTAAGTTGTTCATGAAGAACATAGTTAGGTTGCATGGAATTCCTAATAGTATAGTCAGTATAGAGATGCTTTGCTTACTAATGAATTTTGGAAGAGTCTAGAAGATGTGTTAGGTACCAAGCTCAAGACGAGTACTGCATATCACCCTTAGAGAGATGGAAACACAGAGAGAGTCATAAGATACTCGAGGATTTATTTAGGCTTGTGTGCTAGAATTTGGTGGAGCTTGGGAAGATCACCTACTTTTAGTTGAGTTTTCCTATAATAACAGTTATCAAACTAGTATAGGAATGACGTCTTTTGAAGCTTTGTATAGAAGGCCATGCAAATCACCGGTATGTTGATTGGAAACTGGAGACAGATTAGTTTTGGGTCCAGATTTGGTTAGAGAGGCAACATAGAAGATTGAGTTAATCCAAGAAAGGATGGAGGAAGCTCAGTCGATACAGAAGAGTTATGGAGATAAAAGTCAAAAAGATCTAGAATTGTCAGTTGGAGATAGATTTTTCATTAAGGTATCACCGATGAAGTGTGTGGTACGATTCAGAAAGTCAAGGAAATTGGCACCGAGATGTGTTGGTCCGTTTCCAATTATAGAAGCTCACATACAGAGAAGAGTTGCCAAATAATATGGCAGGTGTCCATAATGTGTTTCATAATCTTCGCAAATATGTGCATGATCCAGAGACTATTATTCCTTCGATAGAGTTGAAAGTTTTGATAGTAAAACTGAATCTGACTTTTATTAGACAATTAGTTCGGGTTGTGGTGAGAGATGAGAAGAGGTTAAGAAACAAGACAGTCAAGTTGGTGAAAGTTCAGTGGAGCGACAATGAGAAGGGCTGTATTTAGGAGACTTAGAACATGATTAGGGATACTTATCCTGTTCTACTATGAGGGTGTGTTCTATATTTGCTCTATATAATTGTTGATAGTCAGGTAGGCTAGTATGGAAGTTAGGAAATGTTAAAGATGATTGGTATACTTAGTATTTAGTCCTTACTGAATTTCTAGGACGAATTTCTTTAAGGAGGGAAGCCTATGACACCCTTAATTTTAATAACATTATTCAAGAGATTTAATTAGATAAATTAAATAGAATAATGTAAAGAATAGAGAGATAAGGGGATGAGATTTGAAAATTTATTAGAGGTCGTGCTTTACTAAATGTAAACTTAGAAGAATAGGTTTATTTAAATGGTTTTCTACGTTAACTAATAAGAGAATAAGGCAAAGGGATTATGGGGAGTAGCCATCCACAATATCCCTTAACCTCTAAACCCTTTTTCCTATTTTCATGACAAGTTCAAAAATCCTAAAACATAAACTAAGGAGCAAGTTGGCCATTACCTAAGGGAAAAGAAGATAAAATTCAAGTAAAAGCTAAGGAATCAAGCTAGGAAACTTAAGAAACATCAAATCTCAAGTTCCTTATCCAAATCATGGTGAATAATAGTCAAAACCATCTCATTTTTGTTTCCAATGAACTTTTGATTTTGAGTTTTAAGTTTAAAAACTTTATGATGATTTTAATGATGATATGCTTGGAGTTCATGATATGTTGGATTCAAACAAGCATGTTTGATAAATGTTTATTTCGATTTTAAGACTAAAATCATTTATTTTGTGTTTCGAATGACATGTGGATTCAATATGGTATGTAAAACAATATTTTGGAGATGGATTTAAATTTCCGTAATTATCCAAGGTATTGATAATTTATTTTGAATTTTTAGAGGAAGAAATAGATAATTGGATTTAAAGTCAATTTCGGCTATTATATAAAGGATTTTGCATCCGAAATTAATATCTGTTAGATAAATATAAAAAGTGAATTTTGATATTTTTGGGGATTTTTCCTAAGTAATTTACTTTGTAAATTAAATTATTTAAAATGGAGGACTTAAATGTATTAAATGTTTTGTTAAAAGGAAGGACTACTTTGTTAATTATCATTAATTAATTTCTAAATAAATTAAGCAGTAATTTAAAAAATATTTTGATTAAGTTTATGGCAGCCAATCATATTTTCATAAATAGGCAAATTAGTTGAAAAGTATTACCTAAAAAGGCAATAAAAGCAGTTTTGCATAAGTTTATTGTTTCGCCACTTCTAGATGCTACCTTTTGACCCTATATCTCTGCCCCAACCAAGTAAAAACCAATACATAAGGTATCAATGCTGTGGTACATAGTGGATTTAAGAAATGTGGCAGGTATGGAGCCGAAATCATGCTTTCGAAGAGGTCAAAGCCTTCGTTTGCTTTCCAAAGAAATGCCGCTTGACATGCTTTTAAAATAAAGCTTTCAAACAGGTTTAATATTAACTTTCGAAGGGGTTGCTGTTTAAAGGGTAGCGTTCGAATAAGTTGCCTTATTTTAAATCAAAGCTTTTGATAGGGTAGTTTGAAACCAATAAAACCACTCTGTCGCCTTTATAACTTCAAATCGATTGAAATTATGAACGAGTTCGAAAGGTAGCTTTTCTTTTATAAAAATAACATGCCGCTTCCCAATGCTTTCGAAAGGGCTCGGTAGCCACTTATACTAAAGGTTTCGAAGGTTATGGCTTCGAAAGATGTTTCGATGCCATCCTTCTCAATGTTTTACTTAAAGGATTAAAGTGTTTGAAAGGGCGGTTTTGAAGTCACATGTTTTTTCCCAAACTCTTTTATTTAAAAATTAATGGTTTCAAAAGGGGTACTTTTGTATATATTCACTTAGACCCAAAAGATATGTTTAAGATTAAACCTAATGGTTTCGAAAGGGGTACATTCAAATGGTTTCAAAGCTATGCTTCTATAAGTTGAATAATAATTCTTCAACACTTTCGAAAGGTATGTTTTGTTGGTTTTGAAAGTGATGTTTTAGAGTGTTTCGAAAGGCATATTCTTAGTGTTTTGAAAAGAAGATTTGAATGCTTCCGAAAGAGGTATTCCAATGGTTTCGAAAGTAAATGTCTAAGGTTTCCAAAGCCTTAGTTTCCGATACAGAGAACCCATTCTCATTTTTAAAAAGGAAAGCGCATCACATTATTAAAGAGCTTTTGAATGGCTTTTAAATTTGGAGCTTTTGAAGAAGCTTGCCTTGATAAAAATAATGGGTTAAAGTGATTAACCAAATTTCGGTTGCAAATGATTTCGAGGATATTAAACCAAAAATGTTGGAATTGTTTTTGTATATGCTTCTTCTATAAATACATTCACTATATAATGAACCCATAACTGTATTTTGGGGAGTAAGGGCTGAATAACTAGGTAGGTTGATCCAGTAGTGAATATAAACCCTGAATGAATAGAGTTGCATCCAAGAGATCAGGTAGACCAGGATATAGGATGACCAAATACTAGTCAAGGAGTTTTCAGTTTAAACAGGTTCATAGTGAACCCATGAAAAACATGTTTAAAGAGAATTATTGGCAGGGGCTAACATGTTTGTAGTGAACCTATACAAACTATATTCGAATTAAGATATTGACAGAAGTCAATAGGTTTATAGTCAACCATGAAAACTCTGATATAAGGGGAGTTATTGAAGATACCAATAGGCTCAGGGAGAACCCATGAAATAATTAAATGAAGTTATTGGCAGGGTCCACTAGGTTCTTAGGGATTCCATGAAAACTATGAGACTAGGCAAATAGTCCGTAATTTGAAATAGGTTCTTAGCGACCCCATGAAAACTATGAAAATGGACATGTTGTCAATAAACATTAAACAGGTTATTAGTCAGCTCATGAAAACTAATAGGTTAATGGTGAGCCTAGAAACTATAACTATGACAGATAGTCAAATGAATGGGGATGAGAAATCCAGGATATTTTGCTTGTTTGCATGTCTTCATAATATTATAAATTTCTATGTTTTTAACCATTGTGGATGTAGGAGCACGGTATATGATTATTAAGTTTTTAATAAGATACCAGTGAAGGGAAAACTCATTCCGCTAAGCGGTGTGGTCTCACTATATATATAAATGGTTTGAGATGGTAGGTTATTATTCATACCAGGTTTTATGTCTGACTCGAAGTTTATGTTTTCCCCTTAATTCTCGGATGCTCAAAATTAATTTGAGTAGTTTGAGAGTTGGGGATTTTTAGGTTCTCCTTAGACAAATAAGCTTTCGGAGACGTGCAGGAGGCAAGCCAGCTAATAAGGAGTTTTTTCTTTTGATTCCATTGTGCTTTGTTTTAAAGGCAAAGTTGTTTAATTGCCTATATATATACTCTGACATCCAAAGGGACATCTTTATATGTCACTCTTGGCATATGTTGTAATAATCATATATTTTTTTGAACACAGTACTCGAATATGGGATCATGTAAAGAATCTGAAATGATTTGAAATGGAATGAGAAATTTGTGTAAATAGTTTTAAAATTTCTTCATATCCATGTGTTTCTGTTGTATCAATGTATCTAATATTATCGCATTTGGTCGTCGATGATTAATTACTATGAATGACTGCAGCATCCGTAGCCATCAGTTTTGGGCCTCCAATTTAGGGATGTTACAGATAACGTGCAACGATAATAGGCCAAGATCAATATTTTGAACCAAATTGAAAGAATGGTAAAAATTCATCCGTAAACAAACCAATTCTAACATTACGGCCCTCTACTGCAAAAGCAGAATAAGTCCTATCAAAATGTTTATGTGATTCTCTATCAGCTGGTTATGTTGAGGTACATTCTTTTGGTGTTCCCACACTGTGTCATCTCACATGCAGTTAGAGAAGATGCATATAACTTTGAAGTCTAGGAGTGATGGGTAAGTAATTCATTCTCTTGTATGCAACTTCCTTTTCCTTTTTCCCTTGGTTTGTATTTTTCCTCGTTACATATTCTACACTTTCTAAGGTTGATGTCCTCTTTCCAAAACAACATACAACCATTTAAATATGTATCAATCTTTTGGTACGACAAACCAAAAGCAAATATAAGTTTTTCACTTTGTAATGATTTTCGCACATTAAATTATCGGGTAGCATATATCGTTTTGCAGCTTGTACACAGCTGTAAATCTAGCTTCTGTGAAGTTGAATTTAGATTTAATAACAATGTATTCTGCACTTACTTATAATTAGGTGCCGTTTTTATAGCTACCCAAAGTAGTTTCTTAGCAGCATCCAATAAATTATAGATTTTCTTTGTTCCAATATTCAATTCTTCTTCGACATTTACATCGTCATTATCAACTTCAACCGTAGGGAACATTGATCGTGCTGCATCTTCAACCATATCTTCTATAGGATTCACCGTAACATTGTCATCACCCACCTCCTACTCTGATTTGAGGTTTGTTATGTATTTAACTACCTCGAGTCAGGCTGGAGTTATTTTATAGGTTTGATATTCTAATTATATGTGCTTTGTAAGCTACGACATGGAGATGGAGCTGATGACCATGGCAGATATTCATTTTTCTTATATTGTCTATCTCATGTGACGTGATAACAGTTCATGTATTAATAACATTATGCATTATGTTTTTTAGCCATGTATTCAGTATAGGATGTGGACGTATGAGATATTATATTAGAATTAATTATGATACACACACAATTGTAATCTATTATCTTCCTTCGATTCTATTAACATTGGGTTTATTCTCTTGTGTCTCTAATACCGTATTATTCAGTCCTGACAACTATGGTCAATTCAAAGTCAAAGTGTCTGCTAGAGCAGTTCGATTAATAATAATTGTTATTATTGAACAAAAGACTTTATGTTTAGATTAACCAAGTTGAATGTGGACGACAAAGGAATTTTGACCAAAACAAATTTCATAAGTTCTAAAGTGATATAGTTTTGACAAGGTGAATCAGTGTAAATAATCGTTACTACCTGGTACCGCTTGAAATGGTAAAAAAAGGATTTTACTGAAAAATGTGTAAGCGATAAATTTGGCCAAACTATCACATCACTGGCTAAATTAACGTGTAAACGTTAATATTCGAATCGTTCAATATTAATTGCTGATTGAATTTACAACTTTGATTCATACATCCGTAACACCGAATACTCCAAAATATGACACGGTTCAATTAATTTATACGTATTGTAAACTAATTAACGTAAGTCGTATTTATGAAATATTAACTATTAGATTTTTATTTGATTTTGACTGTTATTAGTAATTAATTGGATGCATACATAAAAGTTATATATGTATGTATCGATATACGACATCGATAAATATTTAAATTTGGTTTAAATAAATTAATATTACATGGATTGGAACTTTTTAACGGCCCATAAATCCTCTTGTATTGGCTAGCCATAGGAGCTAGGGAAGTGATTTAATTGTTCAAATACCATTTTGAATTAGCATTAATATACCGAGTAATAATAGGAGATTATATCTCCACTTTTTCCTCTATTGGATGGCTATTTAAGCAACTTTTTCTCACTCATTTGAGAAGTCTCTTTCTCCCCATCTTGGCCGTAAATATCAAGGCAATTTTGCTTCATCGTTTTCAAAACAAATTTAATACAAAAAGTTTAAATAAAAGAATGGTATTCAACCCCACTATATCACACATTCTAGAGGTGTTTTACCAAATCTAGAAGGGTTTCATTCATCATTCAAGGTGCATTTCACAAACTACAAATTTTGGTAACATCTTTTTTATTTGTTATTTATGATCATATGTGATGGTCATTTCATTTATGTTGTATATATGTTGTTTATTATAACGAATTATATGTATGTTTGTTGTCCAATTTTATACACACATATGTGCATCCATGTTGTTTTAAAAAAAACTTATACATCATTATAAATTAGATATTCCTTTCAACCTTAATTTTACATAATTTTTGAAATTTCTTTTTTCAAATGATTTTTGTTATTTAAAATTTAAAAATATGATATTTGTAATTAAAATGTACAAAATATATGTTTATAAATTAAATTATTTAAAACTAAATTTATTGGTATGTATATATGTTATCCCGTCTTTTGGCAAGGCCATGACACCAAGGACTTGACTAGAAACTTAAGACAACTCATCTCGAAGATTGGTTATACACAGGTCCATTATGGATACTGGCAAATTTGCTCCGAATCGGGATCGAGCTACAATCAGCATGGTATGACAAACAAAGCTACAAAAGACAACATTCCAAATTGTAGGTCAATCAGAGTTCATATGCTTAAGTTATGGATCAATCAAGATTCATGTGGAAGAAATCAGTTTGTATCCATCAGTTCGTTTCCATCAAGTTTGTATCCATCAAGTTCATATCCATCACCCTACATCCATTTCTTTCGTATCCATCAAGTACTGGCATCACTCAAAGTTCATTTGATCGGCGCCTAACACTTTTCGTATCGATCCCACATCCTCGCATTTCGTATCGATCAGCCAATAGATCGATACGAAACTAACACTTTCATCGATATGAAGCCAACAACCAGCAACCGATACAAAGGAAGGAATTTGGCATCAATACGAAGCAATATACAAGCATCGATATGAAGCAACATATATATGAGCATCGATATGAAAGGAACCACATTGGATCAATACGAGAGAAGTAGTCTGACCAAGAGAAGCGGTCAACAAGCGTGAAATATGAATCTACATGAAGTTCTCGCTACAAGTCATCGGTGCGAAGTTGATCGATACGAAAGCATCGGTACGCATGCCTCATCCAACTTGCAAATCCAATCTTGGATCTCTAATAACTCAAACATTACTGGTCTAAATGCCTCCAAATTTTCACAGAAGCTTGCATATCACCTGAATAACCACCATGATTGATCGTGGCTTAAATGGAGCCAATCTTAAATGATATGAAATGTACTTGGATCGATGAGGAACGTTCCCAAATGACCCAGATCGATCTGGTGGGCCCATCCATGTGTGAAAAAGGATATTCCGAGTTTTGGGGCAGATATTTCCAGACCTACTCCTATGAATAACACCTCTATGCCTATAGAAAAAGGACTTTGGGTGCTTCTACACCGTTACTCTGCTTCAACTCCATTTTAACTTGAGAGCTAGTGATTTGTACTGTTGTAATAAGCTGTCACTCATCAATAAACAGCAAAACTATTCAAAGTGGGCGTAGGCTACAACGCCGAACTGCTATAAATTCTTGTCTCTTTCTATTTCTATTTGATTGTGTTGGTGTGATTGTTAGATTAGCCTCATTTTCAATTTAATTTCTTCATTCTAATCTCTTCAATTACACCCGAAGAGTGTTGTGTCCAATTTTGGTACAAACACTTTGGTGCTTTCATCGAGCAAACTCCATTTTTCTTTGATTCAGTGGATCTACTGCCGCTGTTGGATTACTAAAATCTAAGGAGGAGATCCAGATCTCTCTTCTAGTAGTTCCTTCCATTCTATTCAGATTATTCTAGATCTAGGAAAGCGCTACATTCATCATGGTGGGCCCTACCAAAATCACTTCAAATGATGTAGATCCAGAAGGAAGGGATATGCAAATTCCCACGCAGCTGACCACAGTAGGCCAGACATCAGCTGGAGCTCCAGATTCACAAGGCCCCGTGACTAGGGAGGATGTCCAAACCCTCATGCAAGAGCTTACTTAGAGCCGTCAGGAGCTCACTCAGCAGATCCATGCCAACAGGGAGCTCGCAAACCAGCTGAACAAAAAAAGTCGAAGGAGATCTAGAAGGGATCATGTCTTTCATTCCTCAATCAAAAGCTTAGGTTCATCTGACTTCAATCACAGATCTACACGCCGTCAGCTGGATAGAAACTATGCAGAAGCCTCCGAGCATCAGCATGCTGTGAATCTTGGACAAGCCAGGATCGGTCCTTCTACTAGGCACCAAGCTGGACCCTCCTCCCAATTAGGGGCACTTCCTTATCATACCACTCAAACTACCACGTAGCTGCTGTCGCTATAGATTTGGAAGCCAAGATCCAAAACCAACCAGATCTAGCTCATCGCCAGTACGATCATGCTTAGAATCCTTACTTCCCTGAAGATCGGGAGCCAAGAAGGCAAGGAACAAACCATTGAGAGTGACCAGACCATCCCCATAACATGGAACCTGACCATGCCTTGGCCTCCGAACATCCAGATGCCTAACATTCCAACTATGAAACGCCAGATGATTAGAAAAAGTCAAGGCCTTACAAACGATGATGGGGGAATCTCCTGAAGTCATACTCCATTCACCAATGACATTCTTTACTCAGAGTCACCCCGTCGATTCAGGATGCCGACTTTGTCGGTGTATGAAGGAAATTCAAATCCTAACCAACATATCTTAAAGTATGAATGACTCATGAACGCCACTCGAGCTAACGATGCGGTTAAGTATAGAAGTTTTCCTATCTCTTTAGGAGGCATTGCAACTATGTCGTTCACTCGATTAACACCCAGATCCATCTCATGTTTTGATCAATTGGCTACTAAGTTTGTTGAGAAGTTCCATATGCATGCTACTAGACCAAAGGATGTCAACACCTTGTCCAGTGTTACTCAAGCTCCAGAAAAGACTCTTAGACGTTGTCTGAAAAGGTTCCATGCTGCTTGTGTAGAGGTCAGCAACCCCAATGATAATTCTATTTTGATGGCACTGACTTAAGGAATCACTCCGATTCTGAGTTCGGTGATTAGTTGGTTGGGAAACCTCTCGCTTCGTTGGATCGTTTCTATGCTAAGGCGGTCTACTTCTTGAGGAGAGAAGACGCTGGACAATTTAGGAAGCCAGATGTAGTGGGACCCAATGATGAAGGCATTCAAAGCAATGTTACTGTGAAGCATACTGGTCAGAACACCGACAAAGTGAAATTGAATATCCAGAATAAGTAAGCTCAACATAAGGGTAATAGAGGACAGGGAAAGAAAAGAGACCCAAATTGCAGACCGAAACACGAAGCTCCCATGTTCGACCGATATATTCCTCTAAAAACGTCGCTTGAAAATGTTTACCTTTATACTTGTAATACCGGATAGGATAAGAAGCCAGCTCTGAAACCATCATCTGAGAAACAAATTCAAACCGAGAAATTCTGTAGATTCCACGATTGTTACGACCATAAAACTAGTGAGTGCCATCATTTACAAGACATTATTGAGAAGTTGATTAGAGAAAGGAAGTTAGAGCAGTTTGTTCGGGATCCCAGGATGGAAATGCAGGACCATCTAATCCAAATCAAGGTAAAGGTCAAGGCCAAGCTAGGCTCGAAGAACCCACACGTACTGGCGGGAGGTTGGTAACAAACACTATGAGTGGTGGTCCTTATTCGGCTGATTGGAGCAGGAAGGAAATAGAGTCATATGCCAGTTCGATTAGGCTTGTGTACTTTGAATGTTGTAGTAATGTTGATGACAGGGCCCCGGTAAAACAACAAAGGACAATGACAGACAACATCATTTTCAAGAACCGAGATGCTGACAGAGTAGAGGCCCCAACTATTCATTCATTGGTTATTTCTGCCCAAATAGGTCCTGCTTGGATGAAGAGGATCTTGATTGATAGCAGAAGCTCTGTGAACATTCTTTTCAAGTGCGCTTATGACCAAATGAGAATGGAGGCGAAAGGCTTGAAACCGTGTCAATTGTGTATTTATGGTTTAAACAGTGCGCAATTATACCAGCTGGGATAGTGTAATTTCCCATTCAGTTGGGTATTGGAGATCGTCGGAGAGTCCGGATGTTGCAATTTGTGGTGTTGGACATACATTCCCTTTACAATACTTTCTTGGGCTGACCGGCCCTTGCGAAATTCAGGACAGCGATTGCCTCATGGTGTTTAACTCTGAAGTTCCCCACAAATAATGGGATTGGGATAGTACATGGTGATCAGGTGGCTGGATGCGCCTGTAATGTTATACAGCTGCGGGATACGCGGCGGAAGGAGAAAGGAAAGGGCATAGAGGAATCTCCCTACATCCTTTTTTCATAAAATTGATAGCTAATGCCTGGGCCTCAGCCCGAGCGCCACAAACTAGTTCCTTAAAGACATTGATCTCTGAGACAACAGTGATGAGGAGGAAGCCAAAGACTGCCAGGCTTCTCCGAAGGAGTTGACAATCAATGTTCCAATCCATGATGATGACGATTCCATAATGGTAAAGGTCGGATCTTAACTTAGCCACCAGATGAGACAAGAATTGGTTGATTTTCTATGGGCGAACCTTGATGTGTTTTCCTAGACTCACTCAGATATGTGTGAGATCTTGTTGGATATCGTGAGCCATCATTAAAGATTGACCCGCGACATGAATCTAGAGAGATCTGCCGTCCTGAAGGAAGAAGTAAATAAACTTAAGTCGAATGGGTTTATTCGCGATGCTTTATACCGGAGTGGGTATCTAATCTTGTGCTTGTCTAAAAATCAATTAGGAAATGCCAAACATGTGTGGACTACTCAGATTTGAATAAAGCCTGCCTTAAAGATAGTTTCTCTCTTCCCAGAATTGATCAACTGGTGGATTCAACAGTCGGATATGAGCTCTTACCTTTCATGGATGCGTATTCTGGATACAATCAAATATTGATGCATCTACCTGACCAGGAACATGCTAGCTTCGTCACTGATTTGGGACTCTATTGTTACAAGGTGATGCCATTCAGACTCAAGAATGCTAGAGCAATTTATCAAAGGCTCGTAAACCGGATGTTCGCTAACTAGATCGGAAAGACCATGGAGGTGTATGTGGATGATATGGCCGTGAAGTCGCGACTATCCATCAACTATGTTAGTGATTTGGAAACAATGTTTAACATACTCCGACAGTACAGAATGAAGACAAATCCGTTGAAATGTCATTTTGAGGCAGCATCTGGAAAATTCCTTAGATTCATCGACAACTCCAGAGGAATTGAAGAAACCTTGAGAAAATCTAGACGATTTGACATCTCGAAACTCCCAGAACCATAAAGTAGGGCAAAGCCTCAACATGAAGG
The DNA here is from genome assembly GCA_030765085.1 of Allium cepa. Lineage (NCBI taxonomy): Eukaryota > Viridiplantae > Streptophyta > Magnoliopsida > Asparagales > Amaryllidaceae > Allium > Allium cepa. Next base: position 419,253,864 of record CM060932.1, read on the forward strand.
TGGCAGCCTTAAGCAGATTTATTTCCAGATCCACAGACAAGTGCATTTCATTCTTCGATCTGATCAGAAAAGGAAAATGGTATTTCGAATGGATAGAGGAGTGCGAAGGCGCATTCGAAGCACTAGTTCATCATCTGGCTACACCACTTATTTTGTCGAAACCGGTCGATCATGAGAGATTATACATCTATCTGGCAGTTTCAGCAAACACAATCAGTGATACGTTAATTCAAGAAGAGGATCGGATCCAACAACCAGTGTATTATATCAGCAAAAGGCTAACGGGGGCAGAAAGAAACTACCGGAAGGTGGAAAAGCTGGCTTATTGTCTCGTCATAGCCTCGAGAAAGCTCCGTCTATATTTCCAGGCTCATTCGATCATAGTCTACACCGACAAGCCGTTGCGACATGTCCTAACACGACCTGAGACGTCTGGTAGATTGCTCAAGTGGAACATCAAGTTGAGTCAATTTGACACCACTTATACACCAAGGCGAGCTATTCAAGGATAAGTTCTGGCGGACTTCATAGCTAAATTCACCATACCGGAGGACTTTCCTGAAGCCAGTGAATCTCCCAAATGCACATGGATGCTATATGCTGATGGTGCATCAAACGACCGTTGCTCAAGCACTAGAGTGGTACTCAAAACCCCAGAAGGTTAATCCATATGCTCTGCTTCAAAGTTTGAGTGCAACTAACAATGAAGCTGAGTACGAAGCTTTACTTGCTGGACTTAGGCTTGCTAAAAACTTGGAAATTATTGCTGTGGAAATTTACTGTGATTCGCAATTGTTCATATGCTAGGTTCGAGGACAATATCAAGCCAGAGACCGGAGATTGGTTACCTACGTTACTTGGGTTCAATAAGTGTTGAATTTGTTCGAATATCATGCTATTCATTGTATACCTCAAGAGCACAATCAGAAATCCGATTCTTTAGCGAAACTGGCCAACATTGGCGAAGCACAATAGATGGCGATCGTCCCCGTCAAGACACTTACCACTTCGAGTATCGATCAAATAGAGACAGATTGGGTGTATGAGGCAATGCCAAAGAAGGAGTAACAAATGACTTCATTTAGAATCTATCTTGAGCATGGAGCTTTACCCGAGCGTAGAAATGAGAAAAGGTAGGTTCTTCGAAAAGCTTCGCGGTTTATTATCCAGAATGGAGTCCTGTACATGAGGGAATATTCTATTCCTTTACTCTGGTGTATCGCCCACGATGAGATCATATGAATGTTGCATGATGTGCATGAGGAAGGATGCAGCGATCATACTAAGAGGCAAAGCCCTTGCCAATAAGATACACAAATATGGATATTACTTGCCGATAGTGAACCGAGATGCATCAGATTATGCCAAGAAATGTGATAGGTGCTAGAAACATGCAAAAACTCCAAAAGACCCACCTACAGAAATTACTCAAATGGTCAGTCCATGGCCGTTCACCACATGGGGTATTACTATAATAGGATCTCTACCCTTAGCCAAGGATGGTGCGAAGTACGTCATCGTTGCAGTTGACTACTTTACTAAATGGCCGAAAGCTGAGCCCCTTACCACTATCATGATGAAGAAAGTAATCAACTTTATTGTGCGCAACATCATCTGTCACTTTGGCCTCCCACATGCCATTGTAACTAATAACGGGACCCAATTCGATAGTGTCGAGTTCAAAGATTTATGTCAATGCTACTGTATCTAGAAGAAGTTCTCAACAGTAGCTCACACTCAAGAGAATGTGAAGTCGAAGCTGTCAACAGAGTTATCGAGTCCATTTTGAAGAAGCGACTGGAGAAGGCTGGAGGCCAGTGGGTCGATGAGCTTCCCATGGCCCTATAGGTATATCGAACTAGCCACAAGTCCGCGACTGGCCATACTCCGTTTGCACTTTCTTACGGCTTTTAAGCCGTTATTCCAGTTGAATTAGAAGTACCTTCTCACCATGTGACCTATTACGATCCAAAGACAAATGCCATCCTACTTGTAGAATCACTGGATTTATTGGATGAGAAGCGTGAAGAGGCTGATTTGAGGGCAGCCGCATACTGCAATCGAGTCGCCTGATTATACAACGCTAAGGTCCAACCCAAAACCTTCTAAGTTGGCAATCTCGTACTTAAGAAAATTTATTCGGTTCCTTCACACATGAAACCGACATAGGAAGGATCGTATATCATGACATATCCAAACTTTCAACTGTTGGCAGTCTCACTTTACCAAGGGCATGGAATATCGAGAGTCTCCGTCGCTATTATACATAACTGGCTTTTACTTATTTTAATTTGCTTTTTCTTTGAAATTTGTTTATGTGTTTTTTGAATTTGAACTTGTAATAAGGCAATTAACTCGGCCGTACTTTCTTATTTCAGCAATAAAATGCAGATTCATCAAGCCAGAATGGAAATTCTTGAAATGCATCGTGCGACCGTCATGATGTACAAAGAGCTAAGTCCCATCCTACGGTGGGACTCATTCAATTAAGGAGTGATCGTGATCCGACCGGTCACTCGCTAAGTGAAACCTCGAGCTTAGGGGAAAGCAACGATAAAATCAAGAAGTATTGAAACACGCCAATCCTCTAATGGACTCCAATTCCCAAAGTGCGAGCTGTAGTACAAACTCCAAGATCCAAGCTCGAAGAGGATGGATTCGTCCATCTACGACTTCGCTTGCCAAATCAAGGTGGATGTGATCCGACCATCCACAACCTTGATCAATTTGTTCCCAGAGTGCGAACGAGATCCTAATACTTAAACAGATGTGACTGACCATCTATCGACCAACTCCAAATTCCCAGAGTGCGAACTGGAGTATAAACATTAAACGGGTGTGACCGACCGTGCATCAACTAACTCTGGTCCCGAGAGCACGAACTGGAGTATAAACATCAAATGGGTGTGACTGATCACCCATCAACTAACTCTGGTCCCTAGAGCATGGACCGGAGTATAAACACAAAAGGGTGTGACCGACCACCTGTGAAATAGCTTATATCCCTGAAGTACGGATATAATCCTAAATGTTAGATAGGTGTGACTGACCACCCATTAACAGACTTTGGCCCCGAGAGCACGGACTAGAGTATAAGCATTACAAGGGCGTGACCGACTGCCCGTAGATTAACTCATGTCCCCGGAGCATGGATATGATTCCAAACGTTAAACTGGTGTAACAAACCGTCCATATGTCCCCGGAGTGTGGATATAATTCTGAATACCAAACAGGTGTGAATAACCGTCCGTAAATTAGCTCATATCCCTAGAGCATGGATATGATTCTAAGCAATAAGTAGGCGTGACTGACCACCGACATACAAGTTCAATCCCCGGAGTGCAGAAGCAAATGCTAGCAGATGATCGAGTGTAATCCTACCACTCAAACACATTTCACTTTAACTTTGTTTCGACTTAGTTAAATTAAAATAAGCAAAAGTGGAAGATGATTGCCGGTTAACTACTTCAATTCTCCCTAGGACTGGGGGCATAATTCAGGTACCAGCCGCTGATCGAGACAACATAATGTTGGGATTTGACTCGACGTTTGATTATGACCTGAAGCCATGACTTCAGGATTTAGCAATCTGACTCAAGTTCAACTCAGAAACTAAATTCTTACAGGTACATTGAATGGAAATGCGAATGCCAAATACTTAAACAAATAAACGCAGAGTTTGCTGGAAAACGAAGAGAAATTTTATTTCCACTATTCTTTGAAAAAGATGAATACAAAAATTCGTTCGATGAATTCCTATCAACAGGGGCCAACCCCACATCTATACATGGCCTACAAAAGAAAAAGGAATAGCCTATTCTAGCCGTCTACCAAAAAGAGAAGAAGCAAAAGTGCAAGTCTATGCTTTTGATATTCTATCCTTTTTTCTTTTCTTTGGCGTAGACCCGTTCGAGCTACCGCCTAGCACCTTCTACCTCTTTAAACCTTTGCCTCCCCGGCCTGTTCCGGCGGGCTTAACTTCGGTCGGGGGTATTAAAGCAATCTCCTCCTTGGAATTCATAGGGATCAAAATGTCCTTTGTGTGCGGAATCGGAGGCACTTTCGATGTTAGAGGGAGGAGGCACGCCAGTATTAATGATGGTGCCACCTAGAGAAACAACAAGTATCGAGACCGGACTGGGACCTTCCATGCCCCCGCCAGCTCTACGAGCCTGGTCAGCTTGCTCGATTTCGGCTTTTATTTCCTTCATTATCTACTCAGCCCAGTTCGTATGTATGCTCATTGGAATGCTGCTGGTTGGACCTAAGGAGCCCGTAATGACCTCATCTTCATCTACATTAAATGGCATTTCAATACTTGGATCGCTGTGGTGGTCGAGGAGTGCTTCCATTAATTGGTCATCAACCACATAACTACGTCGTATATCTCCCCAGTAGAAGTAGTGACTGTTGTGGTTGTAGCCTCCATCGTCATTGCCTCCTACTCGTGATGCATTTCTTGAGTTGCAGGAGGATTGATTGATGTAGAATCTAGAACTGAATAAAGATAGGAGAAAATATTAGTAACGACTTCTGACAGTGCTCCTACATTTGGATGAATGGAAGAAGTGTCTAAAATAACTTCCTCGTCTTGACTCCCATGTTGAGATGATGTGCCTTCCAAGCCGTGTTTAAGTATCAGAGAAAGGTGTGGCTTATCAGGTTCGTATCTTGGGATAACTGGAGGATCGATAGAAGAGGTATGCTCAGATTGAGAGACTGGGAGCACTTTGAAACTTACTTCATGATGCTCAACTACACATCCTTCTCCAGCATTCGAATACTTGGCAGCCAACTTTTCTTTTTCAAGAGCGACGATTATATCATGGAAAACCTTCGGTTCATCTCCAACAAGTAATTGAGCCTCCAATTCGAACTCATCGATAGTCGTAGCATCGTGGATCACCTTTTCATCGTTCACCAAGCGGCTCCAGGCCTTGTACAATTAGAAGGGGTAATCTTTGCCAAGCCAGTTTAAGTTGCAGTTTCTCAAGACGTTAGCATTGTATGTGACCAGGAGATCTTCAAATTCATTCTCCATCCAGGCCTCTACCGCTTTGATTGCACTCTCAACCCTAGCATCGGCTTGCTGGGCCATTAAATTCGCCGCATCCCTCTCATCCTTAAGTACCACTGCCTGTTCACATGCCTCCTGGATGGCTTTGTTGGCCTCGTCTTTTTGCTTGATAGCCTCGGCTAGCCTCGTCTTTTCTCATGTTTTCTAAGGATTGCCTAGCCTCTTCGGCTCTCTAGTTGGCTTCTATCTCCAACTTCCTTGAAGATTTAACTTCGTTATTAAGCATTCCTATTATCCGTCTTTCTGAGCAAAGTCGGCCTCCATTTTCTCAATTATTTTGGCCCGCTCGAAAGCTACCGTCGAAGCCTTTTCCGCAGTTTTAACCCACTCCCGGTACTGGTTATACATGTCGTGCACATAATCCTGTACCTATTTTTCTGCTTCATTGGGAATTCATTTAAAGTTTGGGGGGAAGTGGAAGCCATCAAAACAAACACTTGGGAAATTTTTCTTTGACTTGGCAATTCGGATGGCTTCCTCCCCTGTGGGCTCTAAAGCAGTTTGTTTGATGACAATGGGAGCTTCCATTTTGATTCTACGGCGTTGATCGTCAGATTTTGAAGCATGAGGTGGAACTACTTGGTGTGCAGTTTCAGAAGATTTCCTGCCAGAGCCAGATGGTTTTGAGGGTCCTTTAGATGGTGGAGATCTCAAACGAGAACGTTGTCAACTTTGATGTTACCTTTCATAATGCTCCTGCTCTTGGCTGGAATGATGGTCACAATCGTAATCTCTTTTAGTTTCACAATTATGAGACTCGGAATAAGAGCTGGAAGAATGGTGTTTGGAGCAAAGATTATTGAGCATAGACCCCTGCCTCACCATCGTATCTGTAAAATGAATAGGGAAGCTTTCGAAAAGATTAGAAAACACGTGATTACAAATTTTGAAGTACCGTGAAGTGCGTGTATGCACGTGCAAGTCCCCCAACCAACCGATTGTGGTGGTCTTGCTCGTAGGAGTCGGCTCCCATATGTTTAAAGAAGTTGAGCCTACGCCAGTTCGAGGCGGGGAAGGGAGTCCCTCTAATCCAAGATCTTGGAATGAAGCTATGTCATTTGGAATAGAGACATCAGATAATCCTCTCAAAGAACTTTCCATATGTGGAAAGGAAGTCTCCGGACTTATAGCAGCCGCAACGGGCAGAGATACTACAACGATCTTATGCCTCTTGGATTTGTGGGTGAGAGTCTTGCCTCTTTTATTTTGGTGATTGAAGGCCCCGCGAAGGCGCAACCACGGGCTCATGTCTTACTGCCGCATTCTCATCATCGCCCCTTTCGGTGATTATAACTCCAAGAGCTCTCCTTCCTCCTTGCCTTACCAGAGCCATTTTGAGAACTCCTATTAGCCAAATGCTTTAATATCTCTCTATAAGCCACACGGCAACCAAATTTTCATTAGTAAGGACTTCATCGATTTCTCTAAGCTCAACTGGCACCTATTGAAGAACCCTTACTATCTCCTTAAATTCCACTCCTTCGGGCCACGGAATTGAAGCTGTAAAAGAAACGCAATGTTAGACTCGTGAATTACCCAGTTAATCGACAAATATTCCAAATTTCAGGTCAATCGAAGTTTGTATGCTCAGGTTATGGATCGATCAATATTCATGCGGAAGAAATCAGTTCGTATCCATCAAGTTCGTATCCATCACCCTGCATCCATCAGGTACTAGCATCACTCAGAGTTCATTTGATCGACACCTAACATTTTTCGTATCGATTCCAAATCCTCGCATTTTGTATCAATCAGCCAATAGATCGATATGAGACCAACACTTTCTTCGATATGAAGCCAACAACCAACAATCGATACGAAGGAAGGACTTCGGCTTCGATATGAAGCAGCATACAAGCATCGATACGAAGCAACATATGAGCATCGATACGAAAGGAACCACATTAGATCGATACGAGAGAAGTAGTCTGACCAAGGGAAGCGGTCAACAAGCATGAAATATGGATCTCCATGAAGTTCTCGCTCTACGTCATCGATGTGAAGTCGACTGATACGAAAACATCGATATGCATGCTTCAGCCAACTTGCAAATCCAATCTTAGATCGATCATAATTCAAAAATTACAGGCCCGAATGCCTTCAAATTTTCATAGAAGCTTGCATATCACCTGAAGAATCACCATGATCAATCGTGGCTCAAATGGAGTTAATCTTGATCAACACAAAATGTATTTGGATCGATCTCAAATGAACCCAGATCGATCTGGTGGGTCCACCCACGTGTGAAAAGCGGTATTCCGAGTTTTTGGCAGATATTTCCAGACCTACTCCTATAAGTAGCACCCTTATGCCTACATAAAAAGGACTTGAGATGCTTTTACACCATGATATTGAAGGGTAAAGTTCACATAATAGAAACACACATAAAATTCAATTGTGTGCTATTAAATCCGAAAAGAGAATGCAAGTCGAAGTCGGTGTTCATTAGCAATAATCAAACCCAGTTAAGATATCAATGTTTATAAGCGGTGTGAATTAAAAACAAAAATAGTCCAGTCAATTGTTACATAAACCTATTCAATAAGTCGAGCAGGCAAGCTTCACAAGCAGTCTGACTTTGAAGAGAGCTTTAAATCTTGAGGCTACATCAACTACAAGTTTGTTGATCCAAATTATTTCACGACCAAACAAATATTGTGTATACAGTGAAGTGATTGAATGCATACTTTGTAGGTTCAGTGTTGATACACATTCCGCAAACCTGATTAATATTCGAAATCTAGCTTGTGTAACGTCACTATTGAATCTTGAACAGATACAGCATAGCCTATCGAAACGTTGGTACAGACAGAAAAATTAGTTTTCACTAACCACAAAGAACTATTTTTTTTTTCTTGTGCAATTTAAGCTTTTTTTACCCATTAAGACAACAAAAAAAAAATTAGAACAAACTGGTGGCATATTATATGGTTGTCAATTTTTTACATTCTCATTCAAAGCTTGTTAACCTGCTGAATTAAATTTCCACAATGGAATTGCATCGGGAAGAAGATTCCTTTGTACGAAGTCAAGTAAGTCTTACATCACTTTATAAATGCTGTAAGCTACAAGTTTGGAATAACCGGACATGTATGATGCAGGAGCATCATTAATAGTAAAGCTTGGACTCATTTTATTTTTCTTCTCAAAACTAAATATTACACCTACACGGTTTTTTAAGACGCCCAACACAAGTTTCTTGCAATTGAAAAGGTTCATAATTATCCAGCTAGCTTTCTTAGAGTTTGATAACTTTTGAATTAAATTTCCAAATTTTTGTTGCAGCTTACTTTCTTACCTACATCAAATTTTACTAAAGTCTGAATGCTCAATAATGTCTATATTTCCTTATGCGTTATAAAAATATTTTTCTTTTAAAACACAAGCAGTGCATGAATATAGCATGGTTTAGAACAAACATGGAAGTCATCGAACATACCTTGGTTCTGAATACTGGATAGTCAACCCTCATCGCCACGAACTCCAAGTAGCACGTCCTAATTCGTGGATGTAACAGAAGTTGCCCACCATCCCTCTATTGCATCGCCCAATCGCGAATGAAGCCATCGCTTGCTTCTGGCCTCGCTTCTCACCACGGTGCGAATTTTTTTGTTATCGCGGTTGCTTTATTTTTGGGGATCTAAGTTTTGTTCATTTAAATAGAGTTGAAATAAGTAAGGGGGAGAGAAATTTGAGCGACGATGATGATGTATGGTGGTTTCACCGCAACAATGATGGATAGTTAAATCAATGATTTTGATGTTACATCGAAGGGATTAGACGATGATGGTGGACGGTTACAACTGATGGGATGATATGAAAAACTGAAATAGCAATAAATTAGAAATAGTGTTCAGCAACCGTAGTTGTTGAAAGAATGAGAAGCGGATAAGTAAGTAGTATTTTGAAATGAGAAAATGGAGAGCAGTCCACGTCAATTTGAAGAAGTTTCTGCTTTAACATAAAGAAGCGGATTTACTTCTAAATTGATACTTCTAAATTGACCATTTCATTTACGGCTTAAGCATTAAATATGGGTGGCACATTAAAATTTCACATATTTGACCTAAGTTGAATGTTTATATGACAAATTTTCAGCAAATAATTCTCATATAATTCCATATTCATATCTTCAATCAAATAAAAGGCACAAAGTGGATGGCACAACAACAATTTAAGTAAGATTAGATCTCGTACAAAGAAAAAAAAGATAGTCTAATAATCTCGTCTGCCATGCGTGCTAAATCAGACCTAATTCATAACTGTAATATTAAACAAACATGTTCATTTATGTATTTTAAAGATGAGATAAAACGCTGAAGTAGAAAAGAAAGAATAGCAAAAAGTTAGAACACATCAATGACAACAAGTAACATTGATTTAATATATAACACGGAAAACAAAGATACTTAATTAAAGAAGATTAATGATTACACGGCAAGCTTACAGTAAAGAAACGTGGCAGAAGACAAAATCAGAGGTCAGGATGGCAATTATAATTAGTGGAGCAGGGACTTGATAATGGGTGAATCGTAGGAGAGAGGCAACCCTGCCCAGTATATGATTTACCACGCCCACCGTTGCAGATTTGTCTAGCCTGAAGCACCGCACCATATCCAATGGTCTTTGATGAAACGTATGTGGCAAAAAGAGCCATAATTACCATGCACAAGAAGATAACCTTCGCTCCATTCTTTTCCTTCGCATTCATTTTTATTTTTCTTCACTGTTTATGATCTTGCTTTGTTCTGCGGTGCTGTGAGATGGTATGTAAATAATGTAGAACATGAGCAGGAATGGTATCACTTTAATTTGTGCCGCACTTGCATAGATTCGAACGTTTACTATAATGACAAGAATTGCACATCAGAATGGCCCCCTGCAGCTACTACTAGTGATGGATATTTTTTTTTTTTCTTTTCTTTTTCTTTATAATTGCTAGTAGACTCGGAACATTTTTTAGTGGTTAGTCTTTACCACCGATAGATAGATAGAAGATCACGTGTTTTCTTTATATGCGATCATTTTACCACAAAAAATTGGATAAGTATTGCATTTATTAATTATTTATTTATTTTTTGCTACTAGACATGTTTCAAAATAAAAATGCATGTTTGGTTTGAAAATAAATTTTATGTTTTGTGTTTTCAATATTTATATCAAATGACATATGATTTGATAATAGTTTTTAATATTTAAAAAGATTGAAAACAACATAATTTTCATTTTTTATTATATATAATAAAACAATTTAATCATTTTCAACCCATTTTTTTCCCGCATGTCAAAGTATTGAAAATGCAAAACTCAAAACTCAATCTAAACCAAATGTTGCCTTAGCTATTTATTTTATTTTTAATTTTCATGCATTTCTACTAATTTCACTATGGTGTTCGGAGTAGTTATCATTTGAAGAAGTAGCCTAAAATAGTTTCCAGTAATATTCTCTTCAACGAGCAACGATTCCCTGGGTAATCAATCATTGACATCCAGCCAGTGAGTTGTTTATTGCCATTCATCAGTCATATGCAAGGGGTCCAATAAATAATACAGCATACAACGATGGGTAACCTAATTTTGTATGTGGATCCTACGGTCAAATGTAATAACAACGCAGGCCCTGAGGATAGGCTGGCTTGCAACTTCTCACGTCCTATCAATTTTGTGTAGTGGGAAGATATAGTATTCATTATATGGAGACCAATGGTTTTTTGCATATACGATCCCAGAACTATCCCCAGTATCCATTTTACTGTCTCGTGGGTCCACTTAATTTCTCTATCTCTACTATCCATTTTCCATGATACATCCTGCACTTGAAATAAATAATGATAAGGTATAGCTGTAAATTGGTTGGAAACAAAGGTAAGGAGTACATAGAAATTCATCTCTGTGAACGACCAACATATAGAAAATATAAAAAGTTTTTTTTTTAATATGTTGATTAAAATTTTAGCCGGAACTACCCAATGAAGATGGTATGTCAAATCCCGTGTCCTTAAGTTGTCTGTCACGTTATTAATCAATAAATCATCTATCTTTCATCGCTACTTGAACAATAGTAAATAGCAACAGAGGCTCCGACGACATTTTTACGGCTAGCGACGGTTGTCGAACTCCGCGAGGTTTTCGTAAATAAAATATAATAGCCATCGAAAACCGAAGCAATGAAGTCATTGGCGGCTGTCGCTAGCCGTCGAAAATTATCATGGCGCCTGGCCGAGAGCTGCTTCATTATTCTTATCTCTCCAAAATCATCAAAAACCCTACTTCACCACCTCCTCCTCGTCGTCAGCCAGGCGCCGTGCCTCCTTGAGCATCTCCAACTTCATCATTCTTCACTCTCGACAAGTCTAGGCCCTTCATCAATCTCCAATCAGGTTTTATTCCTAAATCCTAATTAATTTTGATTTGTTAAATTAGATTTAGTTTGTTGCTATAGTTGTATAATACCTCATTGATTGTTTGGTATACCTTATTGAATGTTAGTTAGATTGTTATTATAATTGTTTATCATTGAAATGTTGAGAGAGAGAAATCTGTTTAGTGTATGTGCACGGTGTCAAAAATTCTTTACTGTTCGATCTTTCATGATTAATGATGAATAATTCAAGTAATAGCCCAAGGATCACCAATATCGAATATTTCACAAACAAAGCTTAATATGATTTTTTTTTTTTTTGTTTAAGATGACGTACCTTGATTAATAGCGGAAGATGTAATGGTTGTCATCTTCTTCTTCTGACTTCTAATAATTACTCTTCTTCTCAGAATTCGGCTTCTCTCTCTAACCTTATTTCTTTATATGTTTCTTGATGGAGAAAAATACATCTATGTCCTAGGAGAGAGATGACCCAATCCTTTATATAACATTTAACTCTAAATCTGCTACGTCCATCATATACCAATTCAGCGCTTAAGATTAATCACAGACCTAATGTTCAAATTATAGAACGGTCTATTTATGACTTAATTAATCGGGTCACAATAAGATTAAAAACTGCATAACGTTAAAGGTAAATGAAACGTTCTATTTATGACCTAATTAATAGGGTTACATTAAGATTAGAAACGGCATAACTTTAAAAGTAAATGAAATGATTGCAATTTCTAATAGCAGTTTTCTAACATACGGTGATTGGTGTATATGCGTTGATTAATTAGTGCATACACGCATTAGGGCTACTTTGGATTAATTGGAGCCGATGCTCAGAATTTGGTGTATGTGTTTTAAGATGATGAAAACGACGATTTAGTGTGTGCGTTTCTTAGAATGTAAATAAATCATTGTAAAAATTGTTGTATAATACACTTTGCTTTTTATAAATCCCTTAAAGAGTTTTTGGCCCCGTCTGACAAATATTGTATATGATCATTGTATATTGTATGAATGTTCGTTTTAATCAAAAAATAAACATTTAAATTCATCCAACACAATATTTGTCGGATTTGTTTTTGTATTGGACAAGTTATAAACACAATAAAATAATTATATTTTGCAAATCATTTCATTTTAAACGGTTCATAAAATTTCGACAACACTTTCTTTTTATTCCCTAGGTACACGCATACGTGTACGATACAGAGAACAAAGGAAAAGTACTGTCGAAAATTTTGTTGAATGGTTTAAAATGAAATGATTTGCAAAATATAATTACTGCTGTGTTTGTAATGTGAAGTAGGATGACCAACTATCAAAGTGTAAAGCAATAACCTAAATATTATAGATTATATTCATATAATAATTTGTGCAAATCCGTTTGAAAATAAAATTAAATAGAATAATATTATATATTTGCTAAAATTTAAATGTATGGTTTAATTGAAAAATAAAATGTCAATATGTAAATGATTAATGCGTTTTTATGTTTTAAAGTAGGAAAAACGGTCAATTGTTTTATCGATCGGAGCTGAATGTACCAACAAATAAGAGAAATTAGAGCCTCAATAAGTGAAGATTTTGAAAATGGTGTACACGTCTTTATTGAATTCGCTTTAAATAATAATGGAAACGACGAAGAAATTCGTTGTTCATGTAGTAGGTGCAAATTATTGAAGTATTTGATACCAGATATGGTAATAGTTCATTTGCACCAATATGGTTTCGTGGCGAATTATTTGGTGTGGGATCGTCATGGAGAACTTTTAGCACCTAATCTCGTGCATTCGGATGAAGGGGTGAATAATGATATTGTTTCGACGAATCTCATAGAAGATATGGCTGAAGATGCAGCATATTCAATGTTCCCTATTGTTGAAGTTGATGGTAACGATGTTAATGTTGAAGAAGAACCAAGTATTGGAGCAAAAAAGTTATGATTTATTAGATGCTGGTAAGAAACCCCTTTAGGATGGTTGTACAAGCGGTACTCAACTATCAGTAACTGCAGAATACATTGTGATGAAATCAAAATACAACTTCATAGAAGCCCAGTTTATAGCTATAGTACAAGTTGCAAAACGACATATGTCATTTGATAATTTAATGTGCGAAAATTATTGTAAAGTGAAAAAACTTATATCTGCTTTTGGTTTGCCGTATCAAAAAATAAATACATCTTTAAATAGCTGCATGTTGTTTTGGAAAGAAGTCATCAATCTTATAAATTATAAAATATGTAATTAGGAAAGATACAAACCAATAAAAAAGAAGGGAAAGAAAGTTCCGTACAAGCGTATGCATTACTTACCTATCACTTCTAGGCTTCAATAAGCATATGCATCTTCTGTAACCATGCATCATATGAGATCACACTGTGTTGAGAACATAGGTAGAATGTACATTAACACACCCAGCTGATGGAGAAGCATGGAAGCATTTTGATAAGACATACACCGCTTTCGCAGCAGAGAGCCGTAATGTTGGACTTGGTTTATGTACGGATTGATATTCACTGTTCTCTCAATTTGATTCAAAATATTCATCTTGGCCTATAATCATTACACCTTACAATTTACTTCCATGGATGTGTATGGAAAATCCGTATATGTTTCTCACCATTGTCATCCCATGCCTTGATGATCCGACACATGGCATCGAGTATATTTACAACCATTGATTGAAGAGTTGAAAACACTGTGGTATGAAGGTGCCGAAACATACAACATTTCAAAAAAAAAATTATGTTCGCTTCTCTATAGTGGACTATTCCTAGGTATGCAATGCTTTTGGGTTGGTGTACGGTTGGTTGTGTAGCTTGCCTTTATTGCATGGAAGAAAAATGAGCATTTTTTTTACCGCATTGGAAGAAAATTTCGTGTTTTGACTGTCATCGGTGTTTTCTCCATGTTAACCATCCTTTTAGAAAAGAATAAAAAACTATATAACTAATAGAGTTGAGACCTTGCGACTGCCAACAATTTGGTCAAGCGAAGATATTTATGACCTTGTAAAGGATTATCCAAAGATACATGAAGCCAGCGAACAAATTGAAATTCAAGGTAAATCGATGATTTATAATTGGTGCAAACAAAGTATATTTTAGGAGTTGCCTTATTGAAAAAAGCTCCTAATTCGTCATAATATTGACATGATGCACAATGAGAAAAACGTGCTCGATAACGTATTTAATACAATTCTGAATGTTAAATGAAAGACCAAAGACGATTTGAAATCAAGACGTGATATAGAAGCAATATGCAATCGTCTTAAGCTTCATATGAAGCCAAATGACACAAAAAATCCCAAAGCATGCTACGAGCTAGACAGTAACCAAGTTAAAGTAATGTTAAACTGGATGGAAGGATTAAGATTTCCTGATGAGATTTCCTCTAATCTTCGTATATGTATCGAATATAAGAACGGTAAACCAAGTGGGATGAAAAGTCATAATTGTCATTACATGATGGACATTTGTTACCCGTCGCTTTCAAATAATTGTTGCCCATAAAAGTTTAGACGGTTGTGAGGAGCTTTGTTCAACTACGTTAAAAGTTGATCGTCTACGTAAACTTATGGAAGAAATTCCTATACTGCTCTGCAAACTGGAGAAAATATTTCCTCCTAGTTTCTTTAATGTAATGGAGCATTTACATATTTATCTTCCGTTTGAAGCACGTCTTCGAGGTCTTGTGCAATATGGATGGATGTATTCATTTGAAAGGTATTAATATCGAGTATGTTAAATTTTAGTTTAACCACATGTAATAAAATTTAATTATAATTATTCTT
This sequence comes from Allium cepa, assembly GCA_030765085.1. NCBI lineage: Eukaryota > Viridiplantae > Streptophyta > Magnoliopsida > Asparagales > Amaryllidaceae > Allium > Allium cepa. The sequence goes on from CM060932.1 coordinate 419,269,112, forward strand.
AACAAGTACTTAAATCGTTTAAAGAAAAAAGTGAGAGAAAAAGCACGAGTTGAAGGTTCGATTCGCAAATCATATATCGAAGAAGAAGCTGTATTCTTTTTCTCTCATTATTTCAGTGACCATGTGAACCTATCTTTAGAAAGTGCTATGCAAAATGATGAGGGCATTGAACAAGATTTTTCTGAATCAATGCTATCTATTTTTAGATTACAGGGATGCCCTGTTGGAAAATGTGTGGAAGTATGGTTTGAGGACAAAGATTATCATGTAGCCTACAATTATATTCTTCTTAATTGTGCAGAAGTTGCGCCATTTGTTAGGTATTAATGGATAACATATTTAAAATTATTTACTTGAATAATACATGTGTGTATTAATTATAATGCAATTATTCTCTATATATGCAGTATTTACGAACCACAGCATCCAAACGAGGATATCAGCAAAACTTTGTTTCTTGGTTTTTGAACCATGTACATGATCTGGTAAATTGTGTGATCGACGAAGGATTGAAACATCTTGCGATGAGACCAAAAAGAAAAGTCAAGACATATCCAATATTCTTTGTCAATGGATATAAATTCAACACCAAAGAATATGAGGCTGGAAAATTAACTAACAATACCAGTGTACATGTTAAAGGTAGTGATGATCCTAATGATCTCATAAATGATTTTTTTGGCATGTTAACTTAGGTTTTGCAACTAACATATTTCACCAGACCTATAGAATAAGTTTATTTGTTTAGATGCAACTGGTTCAGTAATGTCCCTGGTTCTGGAATAAACGTGCACCAAAAATATAATACTATTGAAATAAAGCATACATCACGTTATCATAAGTACGATCCGTTTATACTAGCAAAACATGCCCTACAAGTTTATTATGCTCCTTATCCATCTATTAAAAGAGATAAAGTAGATTGGTAGGCGGTTTTTAAAACGAAGGCAAGACTTACGTTTGATGGAAAGAATATTCCGGACGAACAAGCGTACCAAACGGATATCAAGGAAAATGACGAAATTGCAATAACAGATGATCGAAGAATTTTGGACTTCTAAATGATGTATCAAATGTATTAGTTGAAGCATTCGAGACCATAGAGAAAAATAATATAGAGTACGAGACCGAGTCTGAATCAGAAAACGACGAGAACTAATTTAATAGTATACATGTTGAAAAAAGATAGTTTATGAGAGTATTGATGTTACACTTTTTTTGTATGTTATATGCGATTATTGATGTTAAATCTTGATATGTTTACTCTAAATTGAATGATATGTTATACCATAATAAAATAATATGTATATGATAGGTATTACAGATGTCCTTCTTTAGATGGCGGAGTTCTTCACAGTCTGGTTACCCATCTTCGTCTCAGCGAGGGACCAATCGCAGCGGAAGTGATGGAACCCTTTGCAGGAGGCACCACGTATGGTAGTTAGATTGCTACCGAAAGCTGATGGCTTGTAAGTATCAAATTTACTTCAGCATTGTAAATATTTTGCATGATATATTAGTCATAGTTTATTTGTATCATATTTAATGCAGGGGTTTTGAACTTGAGCCTTCAAACATTGTTCTCAACATATCGTAGCAGGCATACAAGAGCCGTATGAATATATGCTTGCCGAAATGGAGCAGGGTCGTAGACCATGTACGGGAGAGTATATGGCAGGACTTCCTGGCAGATGTAAAATTATATATCGTTATGTATAATCACTTTACAATTTACCGACTAAGTATAAATGTATAACCTATATTTTTTCAATGTATATATGTAGGGGGTGGTAGACTTAGAAGAGAAGGACGTGTCTCTTTTTCAATGCCACTGGACCTCAAAAGTGGCGAAGAATTATAGGGATACGATGTCAACCATAAGAAAAACTGGGAAGAAGCCAAGCTGGATGGGCGCCAACATCTGGGATGCTTGGGTCACATGGTGGAGTAGCGACGAATTCAAGGTAAGTATATCAGATTCACCTTAATTTATTCAGTATAGAATACATAATTTATTCCTGTGAAATATAATCTTAATTTTTAATTTATAGGCGGAGTCGGATAGGACTCTGCGAACAGGCTGAAAAATCCAGTCGCACACCGTGATGGCTAGAAATTATTTCAGCACCGTCGCGAGGACCTGGTAAATTGATTAATTGCAATTAAGAACATGTATAAATTTGTATCAACAACAATAATATACACCAATTATTGTAGGAAAGAGCGTGGGGGTCTTGTCTCGTATATGGACGTGTTTGAGCATACCCATGCCATCAGGCAGATAGACGACGATGAGTCATGAGGCACGATTGCAGTTTTTCTTGAAACCGGTGTATATAATCATTGGAAGATGGTGAGGTTGATTTATGGACATGTGATGTTTGACATGGATTTGTGTGGTTAATTTGGGGTGTTGATTTATGGAGTTTGTTTGTGGAGTTTGACGTTGGATGTATATTGTATATTAATGTTGGATGTAAATATTGCAGATGTGTGACACTGATGATGAAAGGTTTGTTCTATATTGAATGAATTTGTTTGCGTTTGATATGATGATGTTTGAGTTTTATATTGATATTAGTATTGATTTCAGCTTATATATCTGGTTTATATATTGTTATTGATGAGTTGTGTTACATATTGGTAAGAAAGTGATGCTCGGCTGTAGAAAAACCCAGATTTTCGATTGATTCTGATAGCTCCCAACGGTTTACGGGCCAAAGTTTTCGATGGCTATCAACGATTAACTGGGAAAAAATTCCGACGGCTAGTGATGGCTCAATGGAATACTACCATGCCACGTGGAAGTCGTCGCCGTCGGAAAAGCCATTGAAATTGCCGTCGTCAGAACCGTCGTCAACCGTTGCAATAACTTCGTCAGTGGATATGGATGCGCCATGATACGAAAATACTGTATCAAAATCATAGTGGTCTCGTATAAGAATAAAAGTATGACAAGGCACATGAGGCAATGCCCAAGATAGGATACTACCAGTTCAGGTCGCAGGGCTGGTGGTAACGCATCATAGCCATGACCGTCCACCACGTCCATCCATCCCATATCGACTTAAAGGAATGCTATCCCAAATCAAGGTGCACCAATCGAAATCAACAAAAAGAGTAATAATGTGGACCGAGTCCAAGAAAATCGAAGAAGGGATGTTTGATAAGGGTAATTTGCCCACTTGGCCCTGTCAAGCCGTCCTGTTTTAGTCATTTCAAATTGGCACAAGTGTCGAGGTCTATCCATCATCGTTATCTTTCTTCAAATCCAGCAAACGACGCCAAATCCAACCTCTTGGTTCTGGAGTCTCCTCCGCATACACGGTTGTTAAAGTGGTTCCAATATTGATAAAGAGTATGCCAATAAGAGTCACCGGTCACTTTAACAACCAAACGTCATTTACACACCGGTTGGTAATTTTATATGTCAAAAACAATTCGTGCTTGATATCAAAATATCATATTCGCTTCAAAATTAATTTCATTTCGAAATATCACATTTACTTCTAAAATCATATTCAGTTTGATACGTCATTTTCACTTGAAAATATCGTTCCACTCCAAAATTTGATTTGAATTATAATTTGGCTTATAACTTCATTTTAACCCAATTCGCATTTAAATCCATGATTTAAATATAAACATTCCCACTCTGACCGGTTTGAATTTTTAGAAAATGGTTTGAAAATTTTAAATAATTTAAAAGTTAAAATAGTTTAATATAAAATAGTTTGAGTATTGAAAATAGTTTATATAGTAAAATAGTTTGGAAAATAAAATTAATTTAAACATCTAAAAATAGATTTTTAAACAGTTTATATAATAAAATAATTTATTTTGAAATAGTTTCAAAGTCAAACTGGTTCTATTCAAAACAATTCAATTACCATTTCCATTTAAATCGATTCAATTCTGATTCAATTCGAATTAACGTCGACTCCAATTTAAAACAAATCAATTTTTGGAATTCAAGTGGTTTCTCAATTATAACTTCAAATTTTCAAACCCGATTCTTTAAAAAATTCTGGTTGACAAGTTCATTTTTAACATTTCAAGCTCGAGTTCAAAAATGATTCCATTTCCATAAATTCAATTTTACTTCTTAAAATTAAAATCATTTAAATAATTTCAATTCAAATTTTTTAAAATCATTTAATTTAACCAATCCAATATCCGTATATAATTTTCTATCCTATTGCCAAGTGAATCCATTATTTCAATTTATCATTTCAATCCAAAATAAATGTCATAGGTATATGTCATTTCGACATATTCCTTAATTTATTCGAAATAATTCAATTTACAGTTTTATATACTGTAAATAATATACAGGATGGTAGCAGCATATATCAAAATAAATAAACATTCAAATCATCAAAACATCAATCAATAGCATCCATCACAATCAATATCCAATCAGCCAATAATTCACAACAATTTCATAGTTATCGATATCAGGTAATTTACTGGCAATTAAATTTCAATTTCAAATTTGACAGTCAATTTTAATACTGCACTCAATTCATATGTCAATTTTATTTCCAAATAACAATTAATAAATTTAGATAACTTCACGATTCAATTTTAACGAACATAAAAATATTATAGTACGTTGTGAGCGTTAAAAACACTCACCTTTTATTTGAATCTGAAATTATTCAAGCTTCAAATAAATCCTAATCTGACTCCAAGCTGTTGACGACGTCGATACGGTTGCACTGCAACTCGTTTCATTCGGAACGATCCTCGTATGAGAGAGTTATTCAATTTTAAGTTCATCGATTTGAATATAATTAAATTAAACAATTTATATATATATAACTAAATTTTCAATCAAATATATTACCCAGCCCACAAAATCAAGTCCGACTCAACAATGCATTCTTCCTCAAAACGCTGCTCTTCTCCTTCATGTGCATGAAAACGAAAAACACACGCCTGGCCGTGTACGTGCATGATCCTCCAAACCACCAGCGATCGATTCGACTTCCCCATCGATTTCTAAAGACAATCTCGTCTCGCCCATACCCAAGAACTTTGACTCGGCCTCAACATCTCGAATGCGATATTGCTACAGCGCCCCTCACCTCTGTCGGGTCGCGAATTGCACGTGGCCACTAATCCTTACTCAAACTTGGTCAGAGATGTAATTTTCTATGACGAACTTCAATTCACGAGTCGATAATTCAATTGTCAAAAATCTCAAGCCCTAGCTCAGACTGCCATTCACCTTAACTGTCGAGCAACCCAAACCTGACATCACACCCATCATCATGCATAACAGATCAAAGCTTGCGTTAAAACAAGATTTTTAGAAGTGGTTTCAAAATTTTCCATCGAGTAGAAATGGAAAAATGAATTTTCTGTTGAAATCTTGTTCTCTGCCGTGTTTTCAATTTAAAGAAGGAGGAAGCGTATTTAAAAGGAATAGATAGGCACGAGTATAGGGTGGTTGAGTGGATGTTTTTTGCGGTTGATGTGAAATGGAGAAAATATATATATTTAAAAATCCCAAAATATCTTGACATTTATTTCGAACACCGGTCGAGATGTGCCGCCAGACGCTCCTAATGTAATACCCCTATTTCAAACGAAATGGAACAAGTTTCAAGTCTCAATTCGATTGTATGGAGAAGGTAGCTTTTTGAAACCAATTATTATATTAAATTTTCGATATTAATTTCAATGCGTTTCTATCTCGTATGGCCAAAAGATGAATCCAATCACCACGAAATTTGAAATCCGATAATAATACACTATTACGGATCCATTGGAACTGGTTTCGTTGAAATCCTAGACTGTGCCCCTGAAGGCTATTTTTATATGTTAAATTAAACGAGTTATTTTTAAAATTGAGTAAAATTTTAAATTTTTATTACCTTCTTTCTTATTAATATAATTTAAATAAGCCTTTGAAACTATTTTTATCCAGCTTAAAACTCAAGATTCCACTATTTAACCAAATTTCAATTATTAAATTCCACAATTAAATTACCCAATAAATCGTTATATTTGAAATTCAAGTTATTAAATCTATAAAATTGAATTTTGAAATATTCAAAATCAATTAAATATTTCAATTTCAACACTCAAAATTCTAGGTCATTACAAATTTCCAAACCAAATCAGTACTTAATAGTATTTCAAAAATACTATATCGAGCCTAATAGTTGCTATGGCACTTGATAAATGCTATTACTACCCTTTTATTCTAAAATGGTTCAATTTTCACATATGTTGGTATCATATCCAAAATGGCTAAACAATAATTTTTTAGCATTAAACAATCTATATTACAAAAATATCACTGAAGTAAATCTAAGGTGAATAACTGGAAATTGTAAATCACAACGGTGGGAAATCCGGATTTCTCAGCAAATTTTCCTATATTTAAATTTATATGCCTGTCACTTTCTAAAAGTGGATATTTTAACCAAACCGTCAATAAATTCAACAAAACACAAACAGTAAAATTTTATCTACTATATAATATACCGGTTGACCAAAAAATAAGTTATACTTTTCAAAATTCCATTTGGTATCGAAGAGTTTTGGTTTGAACTAAAATTAAACGATGTCCGATTTTTTTTCATATTTCAACTTGCTCCAAATTCATCCAAACTAGTTCCATCATGAGGCTTTCATTATTATGAGTTCAACCGCAAAATGTTTTATCTCAATCGAAACTCGTATGAGAGAGTTATACAAATTATAAGTTATCAATTTTTAATTAATTAATTACAATTATTAACTATAATTACCCTTTTAAACTTCCTAACCCTTCTTCTTCTACTAATAAACTCCTGCCATTGTGGGTGACCAAACCCGCCATCGCCGTACTCTTCGACCCCTATATCTCATCCATTCTTCCATTAGAGGTCGCGAAACCATTGCCAAACCTTACCCCTATGCAAGCTCTACCTCCTTGACATCTCCATATTCCACTTGACCATGCCCCGAAACTGATGTCTTCCACTGCCTAGGCGCGACCAAAAAATGGTCGGACCACCCTAGGCTCAGCCCACCCAATCAAAATATGACCGTAGGTGCTATTCTCCCTTCCAAACCCGAATACAACCTCCATTCCCCAAATCGATGACTAGATCTTTAGAAAATGCAAACCCTAGTTAGTTTAGCCCCTAAAACTTCAATGTAACAATGTCGAACCAAAGAAAATGAGGTTCCACCCCTTCTAAATCCCATCAGCATGTAGATCTCACTATTTTATTTTAATTTTTGTGATTTTTGAAAAAGCTGGATCTATGTTTTTTTTTGTTTGTAATGTTGAGGTGAATGAAATAATATGGGTGAAAGGAGAAAAGGTGATTTTGATCTTCTCTAAGTGTTTAGCTAAGTGTTTATATAAAAGTTGCAAATACCGGCATTTCGCCGTATAGATCTTTCATTCGAGTACGAACTCCGATCGGAAAAAATACATCCGCACTCCGAAGAGCGACGCGACTCCAAAACAATAACAATACACACTGGTTTACTAATTTTGAAAAATGACAAAAACACTATTGTTTGTAGAAATCGTCAAATGAAAAAAATTCAATATTTCCAAATTAGAAATTATGGAAAAATCAAATAAAATAAATTAAAAATATGTCAATGAAAATCGAGTCGAAAAATTCAAATATATTTTCTAATAATTTATTTGAACCATTTATTACTGTAAATAAATTTACAAATGTATTCAACATTATTATTTATTAATTAAAAGGAGTTAAACAAGACCATTAAACCCATTAAATTAATATTCAATCTAAAATCCCTATACTTGAATTACTGTTCAAATAAATTCCCAATTCAAATATTTTAATCAATCCCTATTTTTGAATTTAGGTTAAAACATTTAAAACTAGTTATTCAATGTTTAAAATTAATTAAATATTGAAAACCAAAAATTACCAAAATTCCAGGTCATTATAGTACCATTCCAATGTTATACTTACATCAATTGAATTACATATGTCGGATTTAGGAATGACAATACAATGCCATACCGATGCCAAATTGAATTGCATATATCGAATTTTACGACCCCTTTCGACACCAGTCCTAAAATATTTTTGTTGTGTAACGGCATTTTATTTCACTAATAAAAAATACGAAAAATGTCATATATGACCAATCCGACAATGTCAAACAGATAACAATAACACAATTCTCACATCAAACATAACAATGTCACCATCAAATGTTGATTATCATCAAACACAATATTAACAAGAATCAATTCATGAGCATCTTAATAGCAACATTACCTGTATGGAATAATATCAACATTAGTAGTACATATAACTTCATCTTAATACTACAAATACATTACATAAATACAATTAACCATAATCACCTTGACACGGGTCTATGTCCTCGCCGAACCGTTGTGTAAGCATTTTCGTAATTTTTTTCATAGTGTTTCTTAAGCGCGCTAATCTCACCTTCAACTTTCTCCAACCTAGCTATATCTCTGATCTTGACAATAGTGAATTTTAACGAAAGTTGATTTTGACAAAATTATAACCGTGACAAAATTTAATTTTTGGTTTTTTTATTAGGATGTAATTTTGACATTGGAAATTGTAAAATTTATACAAGTTTTTAATATAATAATTTTATAATATAATAATTTTAATTTAATAATATCTTTGACTAAATAAGTTATGATGTAATTTTAACTTTGATATTATAAAAGAATAGTTGAATTGTTATAAAGGTTCAATGTATTAGAAGATAAGATTTAATTTTAAATTTGAAAAATATTTAATTTGTTATAAGTTTGAATTTAAAATATTAAAATTAGTTTTGAATTAGTTGTATCTTTTTGTTGACGTTTTTGTTAGTTTTTATAAAATTTAAAATTTCTTTTGTTAAATTGTTAATTTTTATACAACTTTAGTTTTAATTTTTATAAACTCCTTTTTTTCTAGTTTAATTTTTGTTGAATCCTAATTGTTCTAAATGACACCATTTAAATTTCACGTACAGTTGATTTTTTTTAAAATGTAAGTTTGGTCTTAAGGGATCCCGACCCATATATTAAATAAAAGAAAAATACATACACATCTATATATCTATTATATGAAAGCTGAGTTTAAATACGCATGCCTTTTCATTTCCATTTCTCAAAAGTCTCATGTGCTGTCATGTGTCCTAATAATTGTCCTATACTTTTTCATTACCTTTTCTTATTATCGTTATTTCTTAAAAGAAATACCAGTAGACTCGTCGATGTTTTATAGATTATCTTTCCATTATACATTTTAAAAGAAATACCAATGTACATATCAGACATTTATCATTTTCTAATTCTTTCACTTCCATTCCACTCTCACCAAGTATACATGCTACAATTCAAAAACAATTCTCATCACAACCTAAGTCAAAGTAAAATTTCTTTCTTAGCAATTTTTAGAAAATCTCTTTATTTTTTTATTCTAACTAGAATTTGATTGAATTCCTTAATAGCCTTTTTAAAATTCAATCTGAATTATTTACGATTTTATTCATATTTTGCAGCAGTTCTTTGAAACACCCCACACCCCTTAGTATTCCCAAAAAGGGCACATCAAAGGATGTGTTGCGTTATAGGTATAGTTGCATCACAGAGACTAGGATTCATAAGAAAAATAAGTAAAAACAGCGAAAACATTTAAATAATAACTTATCATTCAAAATTAAACTTCATCTCAAAATAAGTCATAAAAATATAACATATCTCAAAAACTGGAAATGTCAATCCCTCTCATAAGTGCCAGTCCGTCATAAACCAAATGAAAAAGATGAAAAGCAAAAGAATACATCTGAAATGAGAAAACTCTGAAAATGAATCTCCAAGCAACCTTAAACAACTATCCTCAACTCTGCTAGCCTATGGGGGAAAAAGGGGAAAAAGAGGAGTGGGTCAGACAACAAGTTTGGTGAGTGAAAGTAATTACTAACATTTCTAAGTAAGATAAAGATAATAGACTAAGAAATAGTTCTAGCTTGAAAGGCAAAGATAAAAATTAGATGAAATACTGTTTCTTTGACTATTTTCTTTGATTGTTTGATTGTTTGCAGTTGTCCTAAACTACTGTGATTAGGTTGAAATTCTAATCCTATCTCAATTGCTAAATTGATTAGGCAGAAATCCTAATCCTACCCATTGATCGGCCTTTCATATCTCTGCTGTGCCATCGTGAACCAATCCTGTTAGTCATAGCAAAAGACACATCTTTAGCGCTTAGGGCGCAGTAACGAATTATTTATCCTAATCGGTGCCGCACGCTCGGTCATCGTCGGTACACACTAACTGTCGCCCCTATTTGACCATTTATTTATCCTAATCAGCATAAGCGTGCCCAGCCTTACCTATATTTGAGACCATCAATCCCCGACTTTAAAGGGAATGCTGTCGGTACTGGTCCTAACAAACAAATCTTCTAGCTTTGCGTCCCTTGCCAAAATCCCCAAATTTGGGCATCTATCTATTGACCAGTTTTGTACCCTAATCAGCATAAGCGTGTCCCAGCCTCACCTACGTGTGAAACCATCAGTCCTAGACCTAAAAGGGAATGCTGCCGATAAGGGCCCTACTTCTATATTTTCTTATTAACTTAGTCCAAGATCTAAGTTTTAAAATAAGCCACTTCTGTTATCTCTTCTTTCTAATTATAACCTACGTGTTATAATTGCTCTTGCAACTATTACTCTTATATTTTCTCTTTTTAGTTATAACCACTTGTTATAATTATGCTTGCAAATATCTTAAATTTTCCTATTTCAGTCCATCTCTATTTTTATTTCAGTTTTTCTCATTTTATACCCGATTTATGTAAATTTTAATGTTATTCTATTTTAATCCATATTTGCGAATTGTTCTCTTTTTAATATTTTATCCGCGTCAAAAAGGATTAAATTTCTAAAAAAAGAAATTAATATTTACAGGCTAAATTCCAACTTAAAACAGATGTAAATAACTGTAAATAAATGTAATTAAATGTAAATGACTAAATAAAATAGCTGAATAAAAATAGACTGAAAATAACTTCTGAAACTCTCTTAAAAATTGATTGTAAATAAACTTATATAAAAAGTGTCTCAAAATTGTAGAAAAACTACAACTATTAAGAACCCTATTATTTTAATTTACTTACAAATCTTAAATAATTACAAAACACTCACCTGTGATCCTTAGCTCTAGTCCTGGGCCTTCTGGATCCACTTTTAGGGCATAGAATATTTTTATCAAAAATATTTCCTCTCTAGAATTTTTTTCTATTTATGGTTCAGCCTCGACAATGAACCCAATTGGGAGAAAATCTGAATGAAAAAAATAGCTAGGCTTAGGGTTCTATTTATAGTGTGGCTTGAGGATCTTGGGCCGTCGAATTTGAATATTAAATCTATTGCAACCACGTCATAGGCTCACTAGGGACTGTCGGATGCAGTTATGAACGCACACGATTAACCAAAAATCAAATTTAATGTGTTCGACTCGTACCTGGACGTTTTCACATCCAGGAAGTTTCGGGGATAACCTATGATCTTTGGGGGTCGACCTATAGGTCGACCTGACCATACATGGGTCGACCCATGCCCTTGTATTTTTTTTCATTTTTGTTTATTTTCAATTTCTTGTTTCTATCATAACTTCTCCATACTGACTCGGATTTCAAAAGTTATACATGGAAATTGCTTAGAAAATCACCACGAACCAAATGGTGCAACTTCCCTGGCTCGATTCTAATGAGTTAACAAACTTATTTTGTTTTTTAATTAGTTCATTAATTAATTATTATAGATTAAATTTTGAGTTGTTACATTCTCCCTTCCTTAAAGGATTTCGTCCCCAAAATCTCCAAGAACAGAATAATGGAATAAATATTTTCGTCCAAATTCCACAACCACGTATTCAACCATCATCCATTGCATCCATTTTCATTAAGCTTTCTAATGCAATTTATGATATTTGAAATAGTGTAGTGTCAATGTCCCTAACTAATGCAAAAAATTAGGCAGTCTACTAATTCAGTCGACCTCCTTTTTATGCGCTCATTCCATGCCATGTATCCAAACAAATGCAAATTCCCTAATGACAACTGATAGTTCTATATGCATGTTACAATCATCATCCAAATGCAATAATCATATGGTAATCACCCATTCATAGCAACAATGAAATAAAAATGCAAGTGCGCACACATCCATATGCATATGCTTTATTGACCTAGTTAGGCCGATCTCTAAGAGATAATAGTGCCTAGTGTGTGTATATACGTCCATTAGCATCCACTAGCAAACACTTGCAACCACTAGCATCCATCATACATAACATGTTCTAGTAACAGGTTTACACTCAGTCCTACCATTCATAGGTTAAATCCTAAGATATACCCTTCCAAAGGATACTAAAGGAAAGAACCATTCAAAGCTATAGATGGAAATAGGAAATTCAAGGCGTACCATCAAAAAGACGTGGATAAGAGGTATGTATTTTCTCCTTAGGCTCCCATGTAGCATCCTAAATACTATCTCCCCATTGCCCCTTAACCAAAGGGACTTCCTTATTCCTAAGCTTCTTGATATCATGCCCAACGATCTTGGTAGGAATGCGATGAACCGATGCTTCTCCCTTCGCTTCAACTTCCACAAGTTGGCTAGGTTCCACTACCTCTGCTGAATCATGTAAGCACTTTCTCAAGCGTGAAACATGAAAAACATCATGTACTCCCACAAGCCTCTTCAGGAGCTTTATCCGATACGCCATCTTCCCTACTTTTTCCACAATGGGGAATGGTCCTACGAATCTGAAAGCAAGTTTCCAATTTGATTTAAACCCCACTACCTTTCTTAGCGAAGGCACCTTAATAAAAACCAAATCTCCTACCTCGCACTTAATATCCCTTCTCTGCTTATCGGCATAGGATTTCTATCTATCTTGGGCCGTCTTTATTCTTCTTCTAATCAAATCAACATTTTTTGAAATCTCTCTAACCATGTCAGGACAAAAATAGCAATTTTATGAAGACTCCAACCAACACGAAGGCAACTTGCAAGGTCTTCCATAAAAGGCTTCAAAAGGAACCATCCCAATGATATCCTGAAAACTATTTTTATAAGCGAATTCCTCTAAAGGAAGGTGCTCCTCTCAAGTTCCTCCAAAATGAAGAATGCACATCCTCAACAAATCCTTAAGAACTCTATTGACTTTCTCCATTTGTCTATCCATTTGAGGGTGATAGGCCGTACTCAATCTAAGTTATGTCCCTAAAGCCTCCTGTATGCTTCTCCAAAATTCGCTAGTAAAGATAGGGTCTCTGTCGCTCACTATGCTAGAGGAAACTCCATGAAGTCAGACTATCTCAGGAACGTATATAGATGCTAAATAAGGTGCTGTCCTCTTACTCTTGATTGGAATAAAGTGGACGCACTTAGTCAAACGATCGACAATCACCCCAATACTGGTATTCCCCTTCCTAGGTCGAGATAAACCATCTATGAAGTCCATTGAAACACTATCCCACTTCCATTCGGGTATATCTAATGGTTGATGCAATTCGTCAGGCCTCTGCAGCCACGCCTTAACTCTTTGGCACACAAGACACTTATCCACGAACATTGCTACATCCTTCTTCATTCCACTCCAATAAAACACTCTCTTTATGTCCTTAGACATCGTATCACTACTCGGATGAATAGTCATCTGAGAATGGTGTGTCTCCGCTAGAACTGCTCTCATCAAATCACCAGTGCGGGGGGCACAAAGTCTTCCATCTCCCCTTAGCCACCCTTTACTATTGATGGAATAGCGTTGGAGATGTCTAGAGACCTCTCCTCTGCTAATCCTATCCAGAATATCCACAAGCTCTGAATCCTCTCGCTGCCTCGAGTCAATCTGATCTATGAGGGTAGGCGTAACCTCAAGTGCTGCCAATAATCCATGAGTGATGTCCGTAGAGGGTTCAAAATCAAAGGCGGAAATAAAATCTAGGCGTTTCCACTCCACGAACATTGGACTAAGGGTTGCTCTCTTCCTACGTAACACATTCGCAACCACCTTCCCTTTGCGAGGGGTGTAAGCTATCTCAAAGTCATATGATGCAAGAAACTCCATTCAACGCTACTGCCTCAAGTTTAAATCCTTTTGTGAGAATAAATAGTTCAATGATTTATGATCAGTGAAAAGCTCGAACCTCTCTCCTAGCAGGTAATGTCTCCAAGACTTGAGCACGAAAACAATAGTAGCCAACTCCAAATCATAGGTGGGGTAGTTCTTCTCGTGAGTTCTCAGCTTCTACTCCCATAGCATACTACCCTTCTCTCATGTGTCAATACTGCCTCAAAACCAGTCCCACATGCATCAGTGTATACTGTAAAAGGCTTAACTCCGTTGGGTAAAACTAACATTGGTGCACTAGTAAGGGCTCTCTATAGCATCGTGAAGGAATCCTCACGTCACACACGAATGTCACATTCTTTTTGGTGAGGCGAGTAAGCGGCACTGAAATCTTAGCAAAATCTGTGATAAACTTCCTAATAACCAGCTAAACCGAGAAAGCTTCTAACTTTAGTAGCGTTCATGGGGGCCTTCCAATCCTGTGCTGCTACTATCTTAGCGGGATCTATAGCTAAACCCTCTCTTTAGACTACATGCCCCAAGAAACACACCTCTTCATGCCAAAAGTGACACTTCGAGAATTTTGCTTTCAACTGATGAACACGTAGTGTGCGAAGAACCTCCTCAAGATGAATAACATGCTCTTCCATGCTCTTGGAAAACATCAGAGTGTCGTCCATAAATACTACAACGAACTTATTTAGGATATTTCGAAAAACACGGCTCATCAGGCTGGGGCATTGGTCAGCCCAAACGACATAGCCAACCACACAAAGAACCAATCAGGTGTCCTAAATATTATCTTATTGATGTATCGTCAACGACCCTAAGCTATGAAATCCAGTGGCTATGTCAAGCTAGGAAAATAATGAAGAGCTAACCAACTGATCAAAAAGATCGTCTATCCTAGGAAGTGGGTAATGGTTCTTCTTCGTAATCTTATTCGACTCTCTATTGTCTATGCAAAGTCGAAGGAAACCATCCGCCTTTGTACTGAAGACGACTGCCGCCCCCCACTTAGATATGCTCTGTCCGATGAAGCCTTTCACTAGTAGCTCATCGATCTGCTTACTTAAATCCTTCCTCTCCCTAGCAGCCATATAACTCACGAGCAATGCCACTGGCTTAGCATTGTCATTCAGATAGATTCTAAAGTCGATCTCTCTCTTAGGGGGTAGCCCCCTAACCTCCTCAAAAATATATGGGAAATATCTAACACTGGAAATGAATCTAACTCTCTAAGTGATGAATCAATGGAATAAAGGAAGCTCAACATGACTGACCCATATGGGTCGCAAGAAACCTCGAGTGTCCATCCGCTACATGTCTCTAGCCCAATGACTCTCCTCTCGTAGTCCAATATCGCACCATAAGTAGATAACCAGTCCATCCTAAAATCATCCAATATCCCGAAAATCTCAGTACATAGGCGTCACAATCAAACTCTACACCTAGTATAAAAAAATTTGAACCCCTACAAACCATGGATAAATGTGTCGATCCTCTTATAGGGTTTGAAAAAAATATAGGGTCTACAACTAGAGAAATATATTAGTGCAAACAATCAACCAAGGAACTAGAAATAAAAGAATGCGATGCTCCGGAGTCAAAAAGAGTTTGAATAGAAAAATATGAAATAGAGATCAAAACCTTCTACAGAGACTTTCCTACCTTGATTCGGTCCACTATTAGACGGTGCTGCCTCCGAAGCCTATACTTGTGTCGTAGATGCGCTTTCTCTCTATGGACAAGCTCTACTAAGGTGTCCAGGCTGCCCACAGTTGTAACACCTCCCTTCATCGTGTCCTTCTTACAGTCCTTTGAGTAATGCCCAACCAATCCACAATTATGACATTTCTCTCCCTTCTTGATCTGTCCCTTTTAAGGCCCTCCTCCTTTCTCTTGTCCTTATCCTTCTTATCCTTCCACCATTGCTTCTTAGAGTTTTCTGATTTAGGAACCTCCTTAACCTCTTCTTCCTTAGCAACATCTGATATAAGGGCTATTTCCACTAGTGACTCATACGTCGCTCGCTCCCATAGGTACGTGTGTCAATGCCAACCCTTAGAGGGGATAGTACAAACCTTTAGCAAACTTGGTGGCCTTCTTATGCGGTGTATTAACAAGCTCCATCCCGAACTGCGATAACTCGTTAAACTTACATATATACTCTTTCGCCGAAAGACTCCCCGGCTTCAAACGAATGAACTTCTCCAACTACATGCTTTCCTTGTGTGATGACCCGGAATTTCGAACAATATCAATTTAATCATCTATATTAAAAATTAAATTGATTTGATAATATTTACAATAAAATTTGAATTTAATTTAATAATCTAATTAAATAAATGTTTAATTAGTGGATTTTATCTTTTAAAAACTAATAAATAGTTTTCTATTTATAATGTATGTATATATGTATATATTGTAAATAGATAAGCTTTGGTTTGAAATTTAATAAATAAATAAAATCTTTTTTTTAAATTCTAATATACATTTTGATAATTTGGAAAATTATGATTTAATTTAATATATAACTTTTCAAAGCTATTTAAATAAATAATTATATAGTTTAAAATATTTAAGGTAAATATTAATTGTTTAAATTATATCTTGTCTTAAGTTTAAATTTAAATAAAAGTTTTTTTTTATTTCTTTTAAATATTACTTGATAAGTATGATTTGAAATTTTATATAGAAGTTTAAAATACAATTTGCAAATGATGCATTAATTCGTTTAAGTAATATAAGTAGTTTATCTATAACAAGATAATTTCTTATATAAATTATTTAAAATTGAATAAAAGTGTTTTTCCAAATAATAATTATAATGTATTATTTTTATAAATATATATGGATTTTAATATCAATAGAATTTGTTATTTTCAAAATTTAATGTGAAGTTATATATGCATATATGTAACTTGAATTTTAAAACTGGATTTTAAAATATTTAATTTGAATTTGAATTTGGAATTTATTTTGAAATTCAAAGGAATAGATACTTAAAAATATTTTGGATTTTAAAAGAGATAGGTATAGGCTATTATTTGTATATATATAATTTGTATTATTTTGTTTTTCTAAAAAGTAATTTACAAATATATAGATAAGTATTTAATAAATAAGAAAAAAGGGCTTTTATTTGCTTTTAAAATAAATAAAAATAAGTAAAATTACTTAATAGACAAGTGTAATTATACTAAGGCCTCATAATAATATGTGTTAAGCAAATGTAAATAGATTAAACAAATCAGTAACCAAACTCCCCAAAACTAGAAACAAGATCAAAATCGTAAACCTGTAATTTAATTTCAAAATCAAAACTGCAAATCCTTTTCAAGTTTCAAAACAAGACCCTGTAATTCATTTCTCAAATTCAAAAGCTTGTAAATAAACTTCAAATCCTCTCAAACCAAAGCCTGCAAGTTCATTTTCAAAAAAAATTAATAACCTGAACAACATCTTCAATCTGAAATCAAAGATCAAAATCAAAATCCCTGTAGCTCATTTCTCAAACCCAAGTAAGCAAACCTGTCAAGCATTTTTCCAAAACCTATAGTTCAGTTTCAAAATCAAAGCTTGAGCATTTTTTTTCAATCTGGAGGCATGCATATAGTTTATAAATCAAGCATTTTATTCAAGCATTCAAGTTTAAAAGTTTTCAAAAGCAATGGCAATGCAAGTTTTCAGTTTTAAGGCAATTCAAGTTTTCTGTGTTAAAAGCAACTTCTGTTTTTCATCATCTTTTTAAGGTGAGTAACATCACATTTAAAAAAAAAAAATCTTAAATATGAATTATGGTTGCATGTTAGTTCTGTGATAAATATGTGTATATATAAGTGCAATCTGCTATGAGTATATGTGGATGTATAGTGTGCATTGCTGTGTGTCTGGATGTTTTCTCTGATTCTAGTTTCAGGTTCAAATTTTAATCAAAATCCACTTGCTCTTGATCCAATCTTTGTTAAGACTTAAGTCTTGAACAAATTATGTTTGTTGTATCATAGTTTTAAGTTTAAAAATTTGTTTAAGTTAAAATAATTTGTATTGCCTCTGGAAATAATAAAACAGCAGTGCAAACTTAAATAAGTTAAAATCAATTACCATGATTCATGGATTCAGGTATATGAATCAAATACTAAAACTTAAACTTGATTTTTGAAACTAAAATCATAATTTTTAGTTAAGAGGAAAGGGGGCAGTTCTGGTTTGACCATAAATGATGTTTTGGGTTGTCTCTAGTGATCAGGTTGGTCTGGGAGGTCGGAATTTCTTCTGATGATGTAGTGATGATCGGTGAGTGGAGGAAAAATAATGGATAGGTGTGTAGATGACCGTGGCGATGGTGGTTGGTCGATTAAGTTTGTAAACCTAGTTTAGACAGGTTGGATATGTTTAATCGAAGCGATGGCTCTAGTGGATCGAGTGCCACCATATTTTGGGGATTGTAGGATTTGGTATTGGCGACGGTGCTGCTTGATTTTCAGGTGATCTGGTGGTCGGAGGATCGTGGACGAGATGGTTCCAGGTTTGGGGGTTATTCCAGTTTTAGGCTTTAGTGCTCGATTCTGATTTCGAGTTAATGGTGAAGTTCTGATGGTCAGATGAGGGTATGTGGATGGTCGTCGACTTGCTCGAGGGTGTGGTGATGACCGGAGGTGGTCGGAGCCACCGTGCATAAGCACGGTGTAGTAGTTTGTGTCAGGTGAAGTTTTGTGTTGCAGGGTTTTGTACACGAGTTTATCTCGAGTAGTTCGAGTTTTGGCTTGAAGTAATGAATGGTTTTACTCGAAGCATTTTAGAGGGGGCTCGGGTAATAGTTGTTACTGGTTTTTCTGAAACTTGTCTGTTTCAAATTTAAATTTAATATTAAATTTGAAAGCAAATTTTTAACAAAGTTTTAAAACCAAATTTAAAATATGGATTCAAAACTGAATTTATATCCTAGTTTTAAAATTAAATTAAATTTTATAAAATAATTATTTTAAACAACTTTAAATGTCTAAAGTGTATTTTAAATGGTAAGAATTTAAAAGTAAATTTGGCTTAAATTCTTTAAGTTTCTTTTATAAGATGAGTACATCTTTAACATATGATTTTAAAAGTTTGTAAATGGTTTTTAAACTTTGTTAAAGTTAAAATTGTTTTCTTTTTAAATTTTATATTTGAAATGAAATTTGAAAATAAAATGTTTTCAAATGTGATTGTGAATGATAATTAAATCATTAATAAGAAAAATGTTTTCATTTTAAAGTTAATAAAGATTTAATGATTTTTGATTCATTAAATTATTAAGGTAATTAATATGGATAATTAATTTATTTATTTATTAAAAGGTTAAGGATTTGAATTAATTAATTAAGGTTGAAGTTAATTAATTAAGATTAATAATTTGAAAATAAGATCATTAGGTTAAGATTTTTAATTAATGATTAGAAATTAATTTATCAGTAATTAAGATTAATTAAGTTAAACACTTAATTAATTAAATAATTAGTGATTAATTAATAGGTTATTAAAGATTAATAAATTTGTGATTAATAATAATTAATTTAAGTTAATTACTTAAGAAAAGTAATTAAAGAATTGTTAATAGTTAATGAAGGTCATTAACTTGAGATTATTTAATAATTAATTAATGTGATTAATTTTGATAATTAATTAGATTAATTAATTTAGAATAATCATTTATGGAATTGGTTAAGTATAATTACTTTATGAAAGTAATTAAAGGCATTAAGTATTCAAGGTAATTAATTAATTTGAATAGTTTAAGTTAATTAATTAGGTTTAATTAATTTAGAATAATAATTGGATGGTTTGATAAGTAATTACTTAATGTAATTAATAAAGTATAATTACTTAGTGAAGTAATTAATGGATAATTACTGGATGTAATTAATTGAATGGTGATTTGTTAATGAAAGTAATTTGAGTTTAATTACTTTATGTGATTAATCAAGGGATTAATTAAGATAATTAATTAAGGAGTAATTAATTTATTTGATGAAGTAATTCAGGGTAGTTAATTGCTAAATGAGATTAATCAAGGGTGTTTATTAGATGTGGTTTAATTAAAGATTAATTACTAAATATAATTAATTTAATACGATAATTAATTAAAGGTAATTAGGGATCATTAATTAATAAAATTAATGATGTAATTAAGGGTTGATTAATTAAGATTAATTAATCAACAATAAATGATTAAAGAGTAATTAATTAATGTAATAAATTAAGGATTAATGTAATAAATTAAGGATTAATGTAACTAATTGTAATTAATAATTTTGTGAAGTAATTAAAGGTTAATTGCTGTATTTGGCTAAGAATAATTAATTTGTGAAATTAATTATGGATAATTACTTGAATGTAATTAAAGGATAATTAATCAAGGATGATTAATTAAGATGGATAATTAGAGGATAATTAATTAATTGATTTGTAATTAATTAATGGTTATGTAAGAAAGTTTATAATGATGAAAGTAATTAATTTAATTTATTTCAAATTAATTAGAGATGAAGTAATTAATTTAATTCATTTTAAATTAATTATGGTGTGATTAATAATCCTTGCTTATGTATGGATGGACGTATGATATTGATTGCCTTGAATGGTTTGAGATCTCAGATATGAGATAAGTAATGCCGTGTGATATGGATGCTTTGTTTGAAGTGTGATGATAGTATGGAATATCTGTTGTGATGATAATGTGGATTATCTGTTTGTGATGATAATATAGATCATCTATTGTGATATTGTGAATTATCTATCTATGTGTATATAAATAATAGAATTGAAATGTTTTAACTTTAAAAACAACTTGGCCTTAAAAGATACGTTTTGGATTTCGATGAGACCGGGATCGGGTTTCTCGATTTGGATATCCAAAAACCACATCGATCCAAATTAACGATAGGTCGTGAATCTCAAGTGAAGATGAAGATTCAGAGTGCAAGGGTTATCGTTGTTAACTCTTAGGGTGATTCCAAAATGAGAGTAATGAGATAATGCCTTCGGTTTCGTTCGAACCTGGAACGAACTTTTATGGATTGAATGCTTTCAGAACATCATCAGGTGGACGATGAGCAGTCTAAGTGATGTGTTCTGATAAAGGTAATCGTAGCCTCAAGCCTCATCAATCGGGAATGGCTAAAACAGGGGAGGCGCAGCAAGGCTAAGTGGGTAGCACACAAGTAGGACGAGATTTTTCCTTGTCTAGAGGTCCCTTTTTATTCGGCTGTGTGGGGCAGTTGATGCGTGACAACTACCGGGGATGTCTTGTTCGGGACTGTCCAGTAAGGGATGGTTCCGGCCTTGTGTTGTAGGGGATTGGGAGTAAACCTCGGTACGGTGATCTAGGCTCCGTACTGTGATGTGCGTTATCCCGATAGCCCTATCATTATATGGAATCCAAACTCTATATGTGCCCTCAGATTTGATTGTATTACCCACTTTGTGGCTAGTATGCTGGAATTTAATCATGTAGCAATTTCAGCTTTTTCTTATTTATTTGAAAACCCTAAACTTATTATAATATCACCGGTTTTCCTATCAAATGTTTTGGTTAGCGTAAGGTAAAAATTTACCCATGTTTATGTGTGGGAAGTCTTACGTGATACCTTTTCTTTCAAAGTTTTTCAAAAGTTAAGCAACTTTAACCTGTTACTCACACCAGACCCATGTCTGACCCGGAGTTTATTTCTATTTTTCTTAAAACTCTTGGGTACTCAAATTTTTACGTGTAGCCAAGGGATTCAGGTTAGCTTTGACGAATTGTGGAGGAGCAATGGAGCATGAGGCTTCGGTGTTGTAGATATTTATTGTGTTCTACTATGATTGGTATCTCTATATTGTATTGGGTTGTAATAACTAGATAGGTGTTTATAATTGTCTAGTATATGATGTATAATCTGTGTAACTCTGATAATGGTTGTATGCTATGTAGTACTTATGTTATTAATATAATTTATTCGTTCCGCTATTGAGATTCTGATGTTGTTTCTTCTTTCTTCTCTATCTTTTTATTCTCTATCTCTTTCTTTCTTACTCATGATACATCTTTTTGGGTAGTGAAAGACGGGTCGTGACAGTTGGTATCAGAGTGCTAGGTTGAGTGAATACCTAGGCTTTGAAGTGATTTCTTTCTTGAGTGAGCGTATTTGTAATTTTGATATATATATATATATATGCCTATTAGATTGGGTTACCTGTTCGGGTTTTTCAATTTAAGTTCTAAAGGTAGAAAGGGTAGTGGTGTGTGTAGCACGACTACCAATGGATGGAGCCCGAGTGTTGAGGTTGGTAGTGTATTTGTCGAGACTGTAGACCCAATACCATCTCGAGTAAATTTTGCAGTGGTGTAAGGATTTCTTCAATCTCTGAAGGAAACTTTTTAAAGGTTCGGTGTCCAACTTTGAAGTTGGATGAGTAGAGTTTGGATCTGTCGGTTGAGCAGAAGCGAGTAATGGTATCTTGGCAACTAAGGAAAGTAGTAGCTACGTGATGAGATGCAGTGACTATGGATGTTTTCGAAGATGTTTCTTTGGAATCAGCTTAAGGAAGTGTGTCTGCATCGGCGTTGAGGCTGGGTTCAGCAGGGTGTTTTGTATGACTTTGAGGTCCGAGTTTCTCGAAGAGCTTTGAATTAGGAAGTCTTTAGCATCTGGGTCAGTAGTGCAGCTCGGAATGTTCTGTGTGCTGGCAAGGAGGTTATCTGGTTAAGCAGTTTACTAGAGATGGAGTTCAGAAGCAGCAGAGTGGATCCATTTCTTCGGTGGATTGGCTAGATAAGCTTAAGTTGTTCTGAATGGTAAAGAGAGAACAGATTTCTTTGGAATTAGGCTGGGAGGATCGCAAAAGTGACTTGCGATAGTTTGAGTATTCTCTTGGGTTGTTAGAGATTTTTCCGGATGTCTTCAGGAAAGTTAAGGTTTGCCTTAGCATCTGGAGATTGAGTTTTCGTATCGACTAGGATTCCAGGAGTGATACGGATGGTTCAGCTAAGTAGAAGGATGGTTCCTAAAGAGAGGGTTTGGTGAAGCAGCATAGGATTTGGTGGAACTTCTGAGTTTTCTTTCATGGATCTGTTGAACCATATCTCTAGAATGTGTTGTCCAGTTTGTGCTTGTGTTCTTCATCAACATTCTCATCTTCTTCAGATCAGAGTTGTGCAGCGGAAGCTAGGTGGCAGCTGTTCTAGGAGGGAAGCAACTGAGAGTTGCAGTGTTTTTGTAACAACCCGCATATTTATCGATTTTATATTTAAATATTTTATTTAAATATTTTGTCGTTAATCGGATATTGGTCCGAAAAGCTATTTTTTGCAAACGGTCAAATTAGGACTCGAGACCACTTCCATTGAGTTCGAAATGCCGTTTACAGTTTTTTTAAGCATAAACATTGATAGGTTTGGAGTTAGTGGAATTTCACTACCTTTTTCACTTGAGACTTTGGTTTGGACTTAGCCTATTAAACCCAAGTTCCAAACCCTTCTTCTCACTCTTCATAAATTTCCTAACAACCAAGCTTTAGCATTAATGGTGAGTGGAATGGGAAATTAAAATTCCAAGCCTAGGTTTCAACTTCAAATCCATCATTCAATTCCAAATTCAAAGAGAAGATATTGGATTCAAGCTTCTTATATTGAGATTGAAGTGGATTGATTCTTGCTTTGCTTCAAAGCTTCATTTTCATTGATTTTTGGTGCAAAAGTGAGATTTTTATCTCACAATTTTAGCCTATAACTATATTGGACTATTGGGAATGATTCCCTATCACTTTTGCATGTACATTTGCATTTGGTTTGGATTGGATTGGCGAAAAACTCCAATTTTAGCGTTTTGGTGAATTTTCTGCACTTAGGTCGTTCTGGCAATTTTCGTGTGTTCGGAGTTAGGTCGCTCGTGACCTAACCCTTAGGTCGCTCGCGTGTTATCGCGCTAGGTCGCACTCACTTGAATTTTCACTTCCGAGTTAGGTCGTTTCACGTTAGGTCGTTTGGGGTTTAGATCGTAGGTCGTTTCTGGCCTTAAATCCCCTCTGCAGCCTTAGGTCGCAAGCCTTTTAGGTCGTAGGTCGCGAGCCCTTTAGGTCGTTCGGCCTTGTTCCTTCATTAGGTCGCTCGGCCTTATTAAACCGGTAACTCGCGAACCTCTTAGGTCGCTTGGCCTGTTCGTCCACTAGGTCGCATAAACCACTAGGTCGTTGGGCCTTATTTTTGTTAGGTCGTTGGGCTTTAACTCGTTAGACCTTTTTCCTTTATGTCGTTTCCCCACTTAAGTCGCTTGTCCCTTATAGGTCGCGTCTCTTGCTTAGGTCGCGTGCCTTTAGGTTGCGTTCCTTTATTAGGTCGCGTGTCTCTGTTAGGTCGTTGACCTCCTTAACTCGCACGACCTAACCCGTAGGTCGTTGGACCTCGATTCTATTTAGGTCGCTGCTTATTATAAGTCGCTCGGCCCCTTACTTCCTTAAGTCGTTCGTCTTCCTTAGGTCGCTCACCTGGTTGAGTCGCACCTTACCTTAGCTCGGCCAAGTTGGGTCGCGAGTTTCCCTTAGGTCGCGTACCCCCTTAAGTCGCTCGACCACTAGGTCGCGAACACCTTTAGGTCGCGTGCCCTTTAGGTCGCGTTCCCTTTAGGTCGCTCGATCGTATCCTCCCTTAGGTCTTCACTAGGTCGTACCGTTTTGGTCGGGGCGCTGCCCCCTGGACCCCCGCGACCTGACCGGGCAGGTCGAACCTCGTAGCGGGGGTGTTGCCCCCGCACCCCCACCTCGGGGGGTTGCCACCCCCCCGGACCCCCCCTCCGTAGGGGATCTTATCTGAAAAACATTCAACAGAACTTGCTTTGTTGAGATGTTGAGTTGACCATTCTTCGAGACAAACTATCTTGGGCTTCTCGGTCGATTTTATGGATTTTTGAATATCTATTTCGATGGATTCTTTATCGGCCTCTTTGGATTTTATTCACGTCTTCGAATGTGAATTTTTATGATTGATTGTTTCTACAATCACTTCTATGATTTGTCACTTTAAAATATAAAGGTTTTCTATACTAGTAGTAAATATCAAAACTCTTTCATCAAAACAATTTTAACTCTATTTTACTACAAAGCTTTTTCCTTAAACCGTTTTCCAATCTATTAGTATATACAAACCTTTACATCACTCGTATGAGAAATCTAATTAAACGACTTAGTAAAACAAGTGGTATGAAACGCTTGCGTTTACTTCGTTGGTTAATTCTTGGACTTGTGCGATTGAATCTTTTGTGACAATTTTCTAGTGAAGATCTACAGTTTGTTCGTAAATATTTGAGTTAAGCAAGTGGTTATGGGACATGAAGCTAAACTTTTATATTTACTAACTTAGTGTAATTGACACTTCTTGATGATCATGACGATCATTTTTGTGTTTTAGACTAGCAACTGTGCGATGTCTCTTTGTCTGCGAGGGAGACTAGACCCTGCTCTTGTGATGTTTCGCCATCGCATTTGTGTGATGTTTAGCCATCACATATGTGGGGTAGCGCCCCACGGTCTTCGGGCCATTCGTGTGTCAAAATTAATGGCTTGCAACCATGAGATAGCATCTCGCTTTGTGTTACACGTGTAGGTGAGTTTTCATACTCCCATTTTGTGAGTTTTCATGCTCCTATATTGTGATTTCTGGATTTCTTGTGTAGTCTTCTGGAATTTGCGCTTCACCTATTTTCATGACTTTCATTGTTATGATTTTCCAGCTTTTATGTTTAGGTGAATTTGGATCTTTTAGAAGATTCTTTTGATATTGTTTGATCTCTTGATGATCTTCATTTACATGCTTATCATAGTATGTCTTTATGGTTACTATATGTTCTTTCCATATCTATTGTTTATATCATGTTATCTGATATTTATAGCTAGACTGATCCGTTTATTATTTTCTTATAAATAATACTCGGGTCAGACCGAGATGTTACAGGTGCTTCTGCTTGACTTCTCCCCCGGGATTTACTACTCTGACTTTTGGTTGACCATTTAGATTAGCAGTTTTTATCGTTTACACTTGAGACATAGATTCATAGTTGTATTCTTTTGTATAGCACGTGTTGCTATTCTTTTGTATTATTGTGGATCTTTTTGACCACTACTCTGATGTACACTTTCATGGGTTAGTTATATATTCATATCTTCTTCCGCCTTTGTGATATGGATGTCTGTGACTGATTTGTGTTATGCTTATTTCTATGTTTGTTTCCGAAGATTATTTATAGCCACAGTATGATAAGAAATCACATGGATGGTCGCTCCTCAACAGCCTTATTCTCCGTGGTAGTTGACAGCACTACACCGTAGTGTTCTTGGCTAGCGTGGGTATAGAGGTGGGGCGTCACAGTTTTGGATTAGGGGGTTTCTACTGGAATTTTTCAGGATCCGAGGCAAGATTGGCGAGTGATCCTGTTTGTCTTTTTCGGATAGGAGAAGTTGTTTTCTACTGATGATAGTAGAGTTGGTGTTCTTGATTTTGGTTGATCTTGAGAGGATCATTTTGTTGGGTAATTTTTTTTGGGCCAGTTTGTTTGTAGAGGCATCGGTGAAGGTTGAGCTGATCAGGAAGGATGAAGGCAACCCAGGATTGTCAGAAGAGTTTTGTGGATAAGAGATGGAGGGATTTGGATTTGAAATCGGAGATTTGATTTTGGATAAGTTTCTCCGATCAAAGAGGCTATAAGTTTTGGTAAGTTTAGGAAGCTAGCTCCCAGGTGTTTTGGATCTTTTCTATGTTCTTGTGAGTATAAATGCTTTGGTCTGCAGGATTGAATTGCCAGTTTGGAAGACTGGGATTCAATGCGTTTCACGTATCTTTGAGGGAGTACGTGTATGATCCATCTCTAGTTTTAGAACCAGTAGTTCTAGAGGTTTTGGTTGTTGAGTTAGACTTATCTGTGGTCTGATATCCTATTCAGTTGTAGATCTAGATGAGTCGGAGCTCTATAGCTTAGTAATATAGATTGTTTAGATTCAGTAAAGCGAATATCCTGGTATTTATACCTGGAAAACTCAAGGAAGTTCTATCAAGAATTTTTCTGGATAATTAGATTTGTTTGATTGAGTGAATTGGTTGCTATGATTATTAGCATATGATTGATAATAGATGCTTGTGAAATTAAAATCTTAGATATATTATTAAATTACCTTTGCTTTTAAATTTCGGGGATGAAATTCTTTAAAGGGGGAGAATGTGATGACCTGGAATTTTGGGCAATATCAATTTAATAATCTATATTAAAAATTTAATTGATTTGATAATCACTGTAATAAAATTTGAATTTAATTTAATAATCTAATTAAATAAATATTTAATTAGTGGATTTTATCTTTTAAAATCTAATAAATTATTTTTTATTTATAATGTGTGTATATATGCATATATTGTAAATAGATAAGCTTTGGTTTGAAATTTAATAAATAAATAAAATCTTATTTTTAAATTCTAATATACATTCTAATAATTTGGAAATTATGATTTAATTTAATATACAACTTTTCAAAGCTATTTAAATAAATAATTATATAGTTTAAAATATTTAAGGTGAATATTAATTATTTAAATTATATCTTGGCTTAAGTTTAAATTTAAATAAAAGGTTTGTTTTGTTTCTTTTAAATATTACTTGATAAGTATGATTTGAAATTTTATATAGAAGTTTAAAATACAATTTGCAAATGATACATTAATTCATTTAAGTAATATAAGTAATATATGTATAACAAGATAATTTCTTTTATATTTAAAATTGAATAAAAGTGTTATTTCCAAATAATAATTATAATGTATTATTTTTATAAATATATATGGAACTTAACATAGATAGAATTTGTTATTTTCAAAATTTAATGTGTAGTTATATATGCATATATGTAACTTGAATTTTAAAATTCGATTTTAAAATATTTAATTTGAATTTGAATTTGGAATTTATTTTGAAATTCAAAGGAATAGATACTTAAAAATATTTTGGATTTTAAAAGAGATATGTATAAGCTTTTATTTGTATATATATAATTTGTTTTATTTTATTTTTCTAAAATTTAATTTACAAATATATAGATAAGTATTTAATAAATAAGAAAAAGGGCTTCTATTTACTTTTAAAATAAATAAAAATAAGTAAAATTACTTAATGGATAAGTGTAATTATACTAAGGCCTCATAATAACACGTGTTAAGAAAATATAAATAGATTAGACAAGTGTCATTTTTGTGTTTAATTTTTTCTTTTATTTTAAAGTAAATCATCTTAACTTATAAAAAAATGTTTTTCCTCCTTCTCATTTTTTTAATCTTCTTTTTCAAAAGCTAAGAAAACTTCAGCTGAATCAAAATTCAAAACAAATCAGTAACCAAACTTCTCAAAACCAGAAACAAGATCAAAATCATAAACCTGTAATTTAATTTCAAAATCAAAACTGCAAATCCTATTCAAGTTTCAAAACAAGACCCTATAATTCATTTCTCAAATTCAAAAGCTTGTAAATAAACTTCAAATCCTCTGAAACCAAAGCCTGCAAGTTCATTTTCAAAAAAAATTAATAACCTGAACATCATCTTCAATCTGAAATCAAAGATCAAAATAAAAATCCCTGTAGCTAATTTCTCAAATCAAAGTAAGCAAACCTGTCAAGCATTTTTCCAAAACCTATAGTTCAGTTTCAAAATCAAAGCGTGGGCATTTTTTTTCAATATGGAGGCATGCATGCAGTTTATAAATCAAGCATTTTATTCAAGCATTCAAGTTTAAAGTTTTCAAAAGCAATGGCAATGCAAGTTTCCAGTTTTAAGGCAATTCAAGTTTTCTGAGTTAAAAGAAACTTCAAATTGGTGCTCTGTTCTTCATCATCTTTTTAAGGTGAGTAACATCACATTTTTAAAAAAACTTAAATATGAATTATGGTTGCATGTTAGTTCTGTGATAAATATGTGTATATATAAGTGCAATCTGCTATGAATATATATGGATGTATAGTGTGCATTGCTGTGTGTCTAGATGTTTTCTCTGACTCTAGTTTGAGGTTCAAATTCTAATCAAAATTCACTTGCTCTTGATCCAATCTTTGTTAAGACTTAAGTCTTGAACAAAGTATGTTTGTTGTATCATAGTTTTAAGTTTAAAAATTTGTTTAAGTTAAAATAATTTGTATTGCCTCTGGAAATAATAAAACAACAGTGCAAACTTAAATAAGTTAAAATTCAATTACCATGATTCATGGATTCAGGTATATGAATCAAATACTAAAACTAAAACTTGATTTTTGAAACCAAAATCATAATTTTTAGTTAAGAGGAAAGGGGGCAGTTCTGGTTTGACCAGAAATGATGTTTTAGGTTGTCTCTAGTGATCAGGTTGGTCTGGGAGGTCGAAATTTCTTTTGATGATGCAGTGGTGATCGGTGAGTGGAGAAAAAATAATGGTTGGGTGTGTAGATGACCGGGGCGATGGTGGTTGGTCGATTAAGTTTGTAAACCTAGTTTAGACAGGTTGGATATGTTTGATCGGAGCGATGGCTCTGGTGGACCGAGTGCCACCATATTTTGTGGATTGCAAGATTTGGTATTGGCGAAGGTGCTGCTTGATTTTCAGGTGATCTGGTGGTCGGAGGATCGTGGATGAGATGGTTCTAGGTTTGGGGGTTATTCCAGTTTTAGGCTTTAGTGCTCGATTCTAATTTCGGGTTAATGGTGAAGTTCTGATGGTCAGATGAGTGCATGTGGATGATCGCCGACTTGCTCGAGGGTGTGGTGATGACCGGAGGTGGTCGAAGCCACCGTGCATAAGCACGGTGTAGTAGTTTGTGTATGGTGAAGTTTTGTGTTGCAGGGTTTTGTACTCGAGTTTATCTCGAGTAGTTCGAGTTTTGGCTCGAAGTAATGAATGGTAAGAAGCATTTTAGAGGGGGCTCGGGTAATAGTTATTACAGGTTTTTCTGAAACCTGTCTGTTTCAAATTTAAATTTAATTTTAAATTTGAAAGCAAGTTTTTAAAACCAAATTTAAAATATGGATTTAAAACTGAATTTATATCATAGTTTTAAAATTAAATTAAGTTTTATAAATTAATTTTTTTTAAACAACTTTAAATGTTTAAAGTGTATTTTAAATGGTAAGAATTAAAAGTAAATTTGGTTTAAATTCTTTAAGTTTCTTTTATAAGATGAGTACATCTTTAACATATGATTTTAAAAGTTTGTAAATGGTTTTTAAACTTTGTTAAAGTTAAAATTGTTTTCATTTTAAATTTTATATTTGAAATGAAATTTGAAAGTAAAATGTTTTCAAATGTGGTTGTGAATGATAATTAAATCATTAATAAGAAAAATGTTTTCATTTTAAAGTTAATAAAGATTTAATGATTTGTGCTTCATTAAATTATTAAGGTAAAGTAATATGGATAATTGATTGATTAATTTATTAAATGGTTAAGGATTTGAATTAATTAATGAAGGTTGAAGTTAATTAATTAAGATTAATTAATTTGAAAATAAGATCATTAATTAGATAAGTTAAGATTTTTAATTAATGATTAGAAATTAATTTATCAAGTAATTAAGATTAATTAAGTTAAACACTTAATTAATTAAATAACTAGTGATTAATTAATTGGTTATTAAAGATTAATAAATTTGTGATTAATAATAATTAATTTAAGTTAATTACTTAAGAAAAGTAATTAAAGAATTGTTAATAGTTAATGAAGGTCATTAACTTGAGATTATTTAATAATTAATTAATTAATGTGATTAATTTTGATAATTAATTAGATTAATTAATTTAGGATAACCATTTATAGAATTGGTTAAGTATAATTACTTTATGAAAGTAATTAAAGGCATTAAGTACTCAAGGTAATTAATTAATTAATTTGATTAGTTTAAGTTAATTAATTAGGTTTAATTAATTTAGAATAATCATTGGATGGTTTGATAAGCAATTACTTAATGTAATTAACAAAGTATAACTACTTAGTGACGTAATTAATGGATAATTACTGGATGTAATTAGTTGAATGGTGATTTGTTGATGAAAGTAATTTGAGTTTAATTACTTTGTGTAATTCATCAAGGGATTAATTAAGATAATTAATTAAGGAGTAATTTATTTATTTGATGAAGTAATTAAGGGTAGTTAATTACTAAATGAGATTAATCAAGGGTGTTTAATAGATGTGGTTTAATTAAAGATTAATTACTAAATATAATTAATTTAATAGGATAATTAATTAAAGGTAATTAGGGATCATTTATTAATAAAATTAATGATGTAATTAAGTGTAGATTAATTAATCGACAATAAATGATTAAAGAGTAATTAATTAATGTAATTAATTATAATTAATAAATTTGTGAAGTAATTAAAGGTTAATTACTGTATTTGGCTAAGAATAACTAATTTGTGAAATTAATTAAGGATAATTACTTGAATGTAATTAAAGGATAATTAATCAAGGATGATTAATTAAGATGGATAATTAGAGGATAATTAATTAATTGATTTGTAATTAATTAATGGTTATGTAAGAAAGTTTATAATGATGAATGTAATTAATTTAATTTATTTTAAATTAATTAGAGATGAAGTAATTAATTTAATTCATTTTAAATTAATTATCGTGTGATTAATTAATCCTTGCTTTTGTATGGATGGATGATATTGATTGCCTTGAATGGTTTGAGATCTCAGATATGAGATAAGTAATGCTGTGTGATATGGATGCTTTGTTTAAAGTGTGATGATAATGTGGATTATCTGTTGTGATGATAATGTGGATTATCTGTTTGTGATGATAATGTAGATCATCTATTGTGATATTGTGAATTATCTATCTATGTATATATAAATAATAGAATTGAATTGTTTTAACTTTAAAACAACTTGGCCTTAAAAGATACGTTTTGGATTTCGATAAGACCGGGATCTGGTTTTCAGATTTGGATATCCGAAAACCACATCGATCCAAATTAATGATAGGTCATGAATCTCAAGTGAAGATGAAGATTCAGAGTGCAAGGGTTATCGTCGTTAACTCTGAGGGTGATTCCAAAATGAATGTAACGAGATAATGACTTCGGTTTCATTCGAACCCGATACGAACTTGTATGGATTGAATGCATTCAGAACATCGTCAGGTGGATGATGAGCATTCTAAGTGATGTGTTCTGACAAAGGTAATCATAGCCTCAAGCCTCATCAACCGGGAATGGCTAAAACAGGGGAGGTGCAGCTAGGCTATGTGGGTAGCACCCAAGTAGGACAAGATTTTTCCCTGTCTAGATGTCCCTTTTTATTCGGTTGTGTGAGGTAGTTGATTCGCGACAACTGCCGGGGTTGTCTTGTTCGGGACTGTCCAGTAAGGGATGGTTCCAGCCTTGTGTTGCAGGGGATTGGGAGTAATCCTCGGTACGGTGTTCTGAGCCCTGTACTGTAACGGGCGGTACCCTAGTAGCGCTACCATTGTATGGAATCCAAACTCCAATAAGTGCCCTCAGATTTGATTGTATTACCCACTTTGTGGCTGGTATGCTGGAATTTATTCATGTAACAATTTCAGCTATTTCTTATTTATTTAAAACCCTAGACCTATTATAATATCACTGGATTTCCTATCAAATGTTTTGGTTAGCGTAAGGTAAAAACTTACCCATGTTTATGTGTGGGAAGTCTTACGTGATACCTTTTCTTTCAAAGGTTTTTCAAAAGTTAAGCAACTTTAACCTGTTACTCACACCAGACCCATGTTTGACCCAGAGTTTATTTCCGTTTTTCTTAAACTCTTGGGTACTCAAATTTTTACGAGTAGCTAAGGGATTCAGGTTAGCTTTGATGAATTGTGGAGGAGCAATGGAGCAGGAGGCTTCAGCGTTGTAGATATTTATAGTGTTCCACTGTGATTGATATCTCTGTATTGTGTTGGGTTGTAATAACTAGACAGGTGTTCATAACTGTCTGGTATGTGATGTATAATCCATGTAACTCTGATAAAGGTTGTATACTATGTAATACTTATGTTATTAATATAATTTATTTGTTCCGCTGTTGAGATTCTGATGTTGTTTCTTTTTTCTTCTCTATCTTTTTATTCTCTATCCCTTTCTTTCTTACTCATGATACGTCTTTCTGGATAGTGAAAGACGGGTCATGACACCTTGGCTGCAACAAGGACTTTCTCTAAAACCTTTCTCGAAATCTAAACCAACCAATGTTTCTTCCCTCCATTTCTACAATCTCCCACTAGTAAGAAGCCTCTCCCTTCAGCAGTCAAGATGCAAGCTGAACTCTCTACTGGTCCTCCAATCCTAACAGCCAAAATATCTGCTCTATATTCCTCAATCAAGCTCAGGCCTCTATAAATTCCTCAATGGTAGAAAACGTATTGCCTCCTAGACAAGAAAAATCCTTGCATAGCTTAGAAAAATTGGCTACTGCAGGTGGATTAACGGGTCCTTCATCCGTCGGTGCTGCGTTGGGCGCTTGCCCTTGCACCTATAGTGCCGTAGCTTTGAGGTATCTATGGAACAAGCCAGAGACATGGACACCTTCTGGAAGATTTGGGGTGTCCATCATACTATGGAAAGAAAAGAAAATTTAGGCTCAAAAGAATCGAAAGAAGGTTTTGCTGGACTTTGAGGGAATTTTTATAAAAACTCTTTTATACTTGAAAACTATTTCTTATAAGAGTTTCTTTCTGAAAAATACTTTTAATTTGAAGATATGTTACCTTTTAAAAATATTTTACTTTTAAAACAAGTTTTCAAGAATCCTGTAACCTTAGGCTCTGGTACAAAATGAAACACCCCACTCCCCTTAGTATTCCCAAAAATGGCATACCAAAGGATATGGTGCATTATAGGTATAGCTAAAGCATCACAGTGAATAAGATTCACAAGAGAGATATGTTAAAACAGCGGAAACATTTAAATAATAACTTATCATTCAAAATTAAACTTCATCTCAAAATAAATCATAAAAACATCACATATCTCAAAAAATCAAAATGTCTCATGTCCCATGACAATACATCTCAGTCTCATAAAATAAGAGTATAAAGATAACAATAATAATCCCTCTCACAAGTGCCAGTCCATCATAAACCAAATGAAAAAGATGAAAAGCAAAAGAATACATCTGAAATGAGAAAACTCCGAAAATGAAGCTCCAAGCAACCTGAATCAACTATCCTCAACTCCACTGACCTATGGGTGGAAAAAAGCGAAATAGAGGAGTGGGTCAGACTATAAGTTTGGTGAGTGAAAGTAATTACTAGCATTTCTAAGCAAGACAAAGATAATAGACTAAGCAATAGTTATAGCTTGAAAGGAAAAGATAAAATTTGGGTAAAATATTGTTTCTTTGATTGTTTGCTTTGATTATTTGATTATTTGCACTTATCTTAAACTACTGTAATTAGGCTGAAATCCTAATCCTATCTCAACTGCTAACCTGATTAGGCTGTAATCCTAATCCTACCCAATGATCGGCCTTTTCTATCTATGTTGTGCCACTCTGTACCAATCCTGTTGGTCACAACAAAAGATATCTCTTTAGCACTTAGGATACAGTAGCGAATTATTTACCCTAATCGACGTCGCAAGCTCGGTCATTGCCGGTACACACTAACTGTCGCCCTCTATTTGACCCTTTATTTACCCTAATCAGCATAAGCATGCCTAGCCTCACCTACGTTTGAGACCATCAGTCCTCGACATGAAATGGAATACTGTCAGTACTGGTCCTAATAAACAAATCTTCTAGCTTTGTGCCCCTTTCCTAAATCCTCAGATTTAAGCCTCTATCTATTGGCCACTTATTTATCTTAATCAGTATAAGTGTGTTCTAGCCTCACTTACGTATGAAACCATCTGTCCTAGACCTAAAAGGGAATGCTTTCGGTAAGGGCCCTACTTCTATATTTTTTTATTAACTTAATCTAAGATCTAAGTTTTAAAATAAGCCTTTTCTGTTATCTCTTCTTTCTAATTATAACCTACGTGTTATAAGTTCTTGCAAATGTTACACCTATATTTTTTCTTTTTAGTTATAACCCCTTGTTATAATCATGCTTGCAAATATCTTAAATTTGCATATTTCAGTCCTTCTCTATTTTTATTTCAGTTTTTCTTATTTTACATCTGATTTCTGTAAATTTAATATTTTTCTATTTTAATCCATATTTGTGAATTCTTCTCTTTTTAATATTTTATTCACGTCAAAAAAATTAAGTCTCTAAAAAAAAGAAACTAACATTTACAGGAAAAATTCCAACTTAAAACAGATGTAAATAACTGCAATTAACTATAACTAACCGAATAAAATATTTGAATAAAAAGAGACTGAAAAGAACTTCTGAAATTTACTTAAAACTGATTGTAAATAAACTTACATAAAAACTATCTCAAAATTTTAGAAAAACTACAACTATTAAGAATCTAATATTTTAATTTGCTTTCAAATCTAAAATAATTACTAAACACTCACATATGGTCCTTAGATCTAGTCCGGGGCCTTCCTAGATCCACTTTTAGGGCATTGAATATTTTTATAATAATGATTTGCTCCCTAGAATTTTTTTTATTTAGGGTTTAGCCACAGGCAATGAACCCAATTAGGAGAAAATCTGAATGAGAAAAATAGTTAGGCCGATGGTTCTATTTATCGTGTGTCTTAGGATCTCAGGCCATCGGATTTGAAGATTAAATTTGGTGCAAACATGTCATAAGCTCACTAGGTACCGTCGGATGCAGCTACAAACGTATAGGATTAACCAAAAATCAAATTTTTAGGTGTTCGGCTCGTACCTGGACGTTTTCATGTCCAGGAAGTTTTGTGGGACGACTTATGGTCTTTGGGGGTCGACCTATAGGTCAACTTGACCATAGCATGAGTCGACCCATGCCCTTGTAATTTTTTTCGTTTTTGTTTATTTAATTTTGATTTCTTGTTTCTCTCTTAACTTTCCCTCACTGACTCGGATTTTGACAAGTTATACATGGACATTGCTTGGAAAATTACCATGGACCAATGATGCAACTTCCATGGCTTGATCTTGACGATTTCACAAACTTATTTTATTGTTTAATTAATTAATTAATTATTATAGCTCAAATTTTAGGTTTTACCTTGTTTTTATACCAATTGCTTGCAATGTTATAATTATTATGGAGAAATAATCTGAAGACCTCAAAGAAAAAAATTAGCCTACTGGTTCCATCGAGCTAAATTAAAAAGTTATAATGTTTTTATTGTTTTATTTTAATTTAATTTGATGTTAAATTTGCAGTTTTTGTTCTAATTTCTAATTACCAAATTTGGGTTAAATTTTTAGTTTGTAATATTAAGAATAAAGTTCTCTTCGTTTGTCCTTCAGCAAGTTACTAATTTCTTAAATATATTGATGCTACAGAACCTTCGATTGAATGGTCAAATCTGTTATTACTAAAATTGAATACTTTATTTTATTCTTAAATTTTGTGTAATTATTAACCTTAATTTGATTTCTTTTGTTCACTATGATTTTACATTTTGTTTAATCCATTTATTTCATAGGGAAAAATTGGCTTATTGCTGCATAGATATCAACTCCGTTCTTGTAATATCAATCGTTTCCTAAGTTTAAGCTATATAATTATATAAGAAAATAAATTTAGGAAAAACATTATATAAGAAGTAAAAGAATATTAAAATAATAAACTTTTATATAGTATGTAGATAAACATTTCTGATCTTGCTACAATAGGGAACTTTGAAATTTTCTAGAAGTCCGATTCAAATAAGTGTTTTATAAACATTTTTTAATTTAAATGTTTTCTATTGTTACACCATTAATGCCTATCGAACACATAATGATATTATTAATGTATGAATGTTTCATATATCAATTATATTATATAATCATATAAAAATTCAGATTATTTGTATTCTTATTTCCATTTACAATAATCATGCAATCATTATTTCATTATTAATATATATCGATACATTTATCATCTTCTGATTCTTTCACATCCATTTTATTTTCTTACAATATTATCCCTTCCCGTTCTTCGTTTTTTTATGTATGATGTAATTAAAAATAGTTCTATTTCCAACCTAAATCAAATTAAAATTGTTTCCAAACAACTTTTAATCAATCTCTTTAATAAAAATAATCTAACTAGATTTTGATTGAATTCGTCAATAGTTTTGCATTTTTATTCATCTTAAATTATTTATGGTTTTATTAATACCACGCAGCGATTGTTTTCCTGCCACATGCTTTTAATGGTGTTGTTTTATTGGACATATAATCTAAAGACCTCTAAAAAATCTGACTACTGGTTTGATCGAGCTTGATTAAAAGATTTGACCATTATTTCTCCTTTAAGTTAACTTGATGTTGAATTTGTAGTTTATGTTATAATTTCTAATTTCTAATGTGGCATTGAATTTGCTTTTAAGATTATGAATATAATTCTCCTAATTTGTCTTGTAGGAAGTTACCGAATTTAAAAATATATGGATACCATAGAATCTACTACGGATTAGTAAAATCTATTATAGATAAGGATAAAAAACTTTATTTTATTCTCAAGTTTTGTATAATAATTGACTTCTATTTGAATTTTTTTGTTTGGCATGATTTCGCATTTTGTTTACTTCAATATTATATAAGGCATATATGGTTTAATTCTATATAAGTATTAACTCTGATATTACATGATATAATAGTGATAAAGTTCTTCCTTTTCAAATTCAAATCCATTTATTTTATTTACGGAAAAATTGCGCAAAACGTATTATATTTGAAGTAAAAGAATACCAAAATAATAATTTTTTATACAGTATTTTGAAGAAACAAGTAGCATTTTTGATCCAATACGTGTAATGACCTAGAATCTAATCGCAATATAAATTAATATTTAATTATATTTTTAAATTATAAATAAATTAACTTTTATTTACAAATAAAACTATTTAAATAATTATGATGATGATAAAATCATTTTCAAATTTTTTTACCAATATATATGGTTCATGGAGAAATACAAAATGTGATTGGAAATTATTTTCTGAAATCTTGATTTTTCATTGGTTAAAGTTATTTAAAATGTCATAGCACTACTGTAAACATATATATGCACATTATAAAATATTTTAATATGATGAACATATGTATATATGCA
Organism: Allium cepa; assembly: GCA_030765085.1. Lineage (NCBI taxonomy): Eukaryota > Viridiplantae > Streptophyta > Magnoliopsida > Asparagales > Amaryllidaceae > Allium > Allium cepa. The sequence goes on from CM060932.1 coordinate 419,307,420, forward strand.
TGTATATAACTTCTCTATAAAGTATATATTTATAAAGATAAGAGAAAATATTTTATAAAAAAATGTATTTATTTTATTATATAAAAATGCTTCTTTCGACATATAGTACTTGAGATCATGGCATGAATAGTTGCATGTGAGGGAGGGGGGAGGGGTTACAAGGGTGGACGGAAATCATGGGAAGGGAGAGGAATGCATGTATGTATACATATTTAATTCAAAGCGCTTGCATATTTTTAAATATTTGCCTAAGCCAATAAATACCACTACTCTTTTATGTTTCTCATTTTACAATCTCCATCTCCACTTTAAATTCCTAAGAGCTTGAGAATATACATCCATGGCTACTCTTCATATTTTCTAATTTGAGAAGACCACTTCTTTTCCACTTAAAAACGCTACAACACCTCTGCTTCCAAATTGCAAGCCCAAAATCTTCTAAACAATGATGGCTGAGCCCAACTAACCCCAGGCTGAGCCCATTTAGGGTGTTTAAGCTTTCAAGTTTTTAATTTTGCAAGATTCTAGGCTGTTTCAAAGTTTTAGCAAAAGTTCGCCTTGACTTAGTAGAGTTTCAATGAGTAAAACTCTTATTTTTGGAAAAGAAAACAACTTGATATATGTGGACAATGTTGTTGCAAAATATGTTGATATGTTGGTTGAATTATCATGTTAATTTGATGATATATGTGTTACAAGTTTGTGGTTGAGCTTGGATTTGTGATTTGGATGATGTGTTGACATGTTTGGTTATAAATATGTGACATGTGGCTTATGTTATGATGGTATTATGATTTCGAACTAAAAAACAAGTTTATGCGATGAAGTGGTTATGAAGTTGACACCTTTAAATGTCGCAAAGGACTTGAGATCCGATTTGAAAACAACAGCTTGTTTTCTAGTTTTTGGATTTGGTAAACATTTTTTAAGTTTTCAAATAAACAGTTCATGAAGCAGCTTACACTACACGTTTGATTATACTTTTACAACATCAATCAGAGTTATACATACAACAGAGACAAAATAAAACAATGCAGCAGTACAAAAATTACGATGGAATAATACTAGTAATGATAGTATACCAATCTTTGTCTTCATCCCCCAGAATAATAACCTTCAATGCATTGAAATACTCAGGATTGACCCGAGCATACACTCATGTTAGAACAAAAATATCCTTATGTGGGTCAAATCAATATCACATATACCAAGAGTGTAATAGCGTCAGAGATGTTTGCGGGGTTGTACATCTCATATCCAGTGTATAATGTGCGTGCAATAACTTAAGAGACGTTATGGGATTTTCCATCTCATAAGGATCCATCAAAATATCCATATATAGTAGAATACGCTATATATGAAATGTCTATTCAATAATATAAATATTTTTCCTAACGTTAAGGCTTTACATTAACCCCCCTTAATGTGTTTTTAAGCATTGTCGTACAGTTTGCATATAATGCAACCAGTAGAACATTGTTTGTGTAACGCCCCACCCCGAGACACACCTTAGTAAAAGAGCATTAACGAGTAATTCCGTCTACTAAAGCGGAGAATAGGGCTGGTTAAGGGCGACCATCTATACCTTTGTCTTAAACATCTACTGAATACGTCGATAAATGCAATATAATTTTTTTCTTTTCTATCTCAATAGATTGACATACATAGTAAATGTTTAATCCAAAACTATAGGTGGTTGACGGATCTATCAGAACAAAATACAATAAGTAAATGTAAAGCACATCACAGAACAGTAATCGACATCATATATATATATATATGTCTATATACATACATATACACTGATACATGTTTAGTACAATACAATATGAATACAATAAAGGTTGTACTCGACCACACCATATACATCAAATTAAATGTAAAAAAACATCAGAGTATGGGGAAGAAATAAACTACTTAAGCGAAAGAAGAGATGATATTCAACACCAACTTCAAGCTAAGTCCAATAGATGATACCTGAAACAACTCGGTCTGACCCGAGTATAAATGCACGGGTCAGTCTAGCTACACAAATCAGTCAATATCGATAATATGAAGCAGAATGGACATAGTGATATTTCTTCTCGAATGAGGAGAAGGATTAGATAACTCATAGCTCATTACTTAAGTAACAAACGCTACCTAAGTGACTAAATACCTCGAAAGAGGTAGCTCAAACTCAATACTCAAATAAAACACAAGTTCCTCATATCATTAGCAATAACCCATAATGAACTCAAATCAACTCATATAAAACTCAAGCAAAACTCAAATGGTTCGATGAACCATTACTCCGAAAAGGAGAAAACTCATCTCAATCACAAATAGAAGCCATGAAAGCAACACAAGACAACTCCATAAGAATGTGAGATCTCAAACTCATAAGTAGGCCAAGGCGGCTAAATCTCACACATACATCTCAATCATAAAGACTCATGGAACTCCATATGAATTCAAACTCATAAAATCTCAAATTCAATAAAGAATTCGATGCATTTTCAAAATTCAGAAAATGTTAGCACTAATGCACCAAAAACGGCGAATTCAAAACTCAAAAAACTCAGATTGGCCATATCTCTAAATACAATGCCGAAGCAATGCTGCACGTGCTAAACTCAGACGGCCGAAGCCTTAGACAATGTCGCTGACACCTTTCCAAAGCAGTTCGTCCTCATGACAAGGTCGCTGACACCTTTCCAAAGCCATTTTGTCATCCCTAACAAGGTCGCTAACACCTCCAAAGCAGTTCGTCCTCATGACAAGGTCGCTGACACCTCTCAAAGCAGTTCTGTTAGGTAAACATCGTGAATGTGTCACAAACTCATGGATAGGAACCCGAAAAGTGTTAACATGTATCCCATGCCACGCATTCGCACTTAGCGGTTTACTAGCCGTTGGTCGATGCCACACTAAAACATCATAAAACTCAGAAAATTACATCTTGCCTAGTCTCATTGGCGAGTGATAAATAGATACCATACTTATCTCATCTCATCGATAAGTATTAAATGGCATCATATCTTGTCTCATCTCATCGACAAGTGAAAAACATCATGATGGTTTCTCATAAACCATAAATCTCAAAATATGAAATCATAAATTCAAGACCGATAACTTGAATTCAATACGAATTCAATTCAAATTTAACCCAAAATCAATTCAAATTCTTTTTAAATTTGAATTTCAAATTCTCCAAATATAGCTAGCTTATTGATAGGAATCATAGCTCTCAAAACATTTCAAAACAACATCAAAATCGGACAAGAATGAGAGCAAAAATAAGCTAGTATAATTCTCAAGTCAATGATTTATTACTGTTGTTTTACTCTCGGGACAACAATAAACAACTCCAGTTTTGACCAAGCTAACTTCAAAATTTCAGAAAACTCAAAACAAGGAAGGTTTATAAAATAATCCAAGTTTTTAAAACATCAAGAATTATCTAAATCCGACAAGAAACGAGAAAGATACGTCTAAATTACTAGCTATATTTAGTTTAGATAATGTAATAATCAAAGTGACATAGCTGAGAATTGCAACAGCATTTTGATCAATTTATGCTCAAAATATGCAAATGTGTTCAATAGGAAAGTTATCACACATAAAATAAGCTTTCTGAAACTTAAAAAAATCGTCCAAATCAGACAAGAAACAAGGAAGATATGATCAATTTACTAACTGTGTTTAGTTTGGATAGCATAATTACTAAAGTGACAGAGCTGAGAGTTTGCAACAGTATTTTGATCAATTTATGCTTAAAATATGCAAATGTGTTCAATAGTAAAGTTGTCACAAATAAAATAAGCTTTCTGGAAATTCAAAAATCATCGAAATCGGATGAGAAACAAGGAATATATGATCAATTTACTAACTGTGTTCAGTTTGGATAACATAATTACTAAAGTGACAGAGCCGAGAGTTTGCAACAGCATTTTGATCAATTTATGCTTAAAATATGCAAATGTGTTCAACATGAAAGTTGTCACATATAAAATAAGCTTTCCGGAACTTCAAAAATCATCCAAATCGGACAAGAAGCTAGAAAGATATGCCTAAAATAATTTCTGTGTTTCAAAGCTAAGATTAAAACACAGGACAGAAAGTTTACATCTTTTTCAAACTCAAATTACTCTTAGTAAACAGCTTAATCACAAAAAGTAATGAACATGAAAGTTGTTCCTTATAAATGAATCTTCCAACTGAAAAAAACCTAACTCAATTTTGATCTACCATTTCAAAGTTATGGTGATTTCAATATCAGGTTTCAACAAAAATATTGCACAGAGTAGAGCTATGTACATCAGTTTGAAACCCAATTTCGACCCTCTAAACTATGGAATTTCTTAAGTGATTAAAATAAAACTTGTAGCTAATAGAATGTTCTTTCAACTGCAAAAAGATTGAGCTAATTTAGATAAATTGACACTAAGATATCGCTGTTTTACTGCAGCGATATTTTTACAAATAATTTTCAGCAAACTACAACCATGCAATCATTCAAAGTCAAGCAACCAATTCACAACTAATTTGAAAGCAATTCAATCATAAAACCATCCAATTCAATTCAATTATCAACTGAAAATTATTCTCATAGATTAAAGGTAGTAGTGTGAGTGATTAACTCACCTTTTACTTTCCTATAGCTTGCTAAATCCTCTTTTGAGCCTTGCTAACCTCTTAGCTTCTCCAAAATCACCAAAAAACTCAAGAAAAAAATTTGAAAAGCAAGCAATTTGATCAAAAAGGGGATCAAAATCATTCTTTTAGAGTTCTAAAAGGTAGAGTTAGAGTTTAAAACACTTACTCTACATTGTTGGACAAAATCCCTTTGATTTGAGCTTTGAATTTTGAAATTAGGAACTAGGGTATAGAAATATGAATGTTTTACTGAGAAGGAGAATGAACGTACTGGTGTTTGAGGAAGAGAAATATGTTTCTCATTTCTTTGCTAACAGGACAAGTGAAGTATGCTAATGGGCTAGAGTCCAATTTTTCAAGAAAATTAGCTTTGGTTATAAATTAATCACTTAGTTACATGTTAACAATGCACACCTTCAAATTAATTCATCTATTCAACTTTATTTCATATCAAAAATTTATAAAACTTCATATTCATGATGATAAAATGTTATATACTCAAAATAAAAGATTATTTATATTTTTAAAACTTTTTATCATCATATTTCTTTTCCTTTTTATAAATAACAAATTTACATCTTTAATTACAAATTCCATTGTAATTAACATTATAAATTACACAAAAATAATATTTTTGTGTAATAAAATTTTATAACCCTTTTCAAATATAGTTTTACACTTAAATTATATTTTTAAACTCAATTCCATCATTATTTTGAATATAGTTCATCTTGAAATTAATCACTTCTTTTAAAAACCATTAAAAGAAGTAAATAGCAATAATTAACAAAATTATTGCATTAACTCTAAATAAAACACATTTTCCTCATTTTATTATCTCAAATCATCTTAATAAAGTTTTCAGAATTCTATTTTCTCATTTTTATCCTCAAATATATTGTTTATTCCCAATAAACAATTAAATTCCTCATTAGTTATTAATTTACACTATTAAATTATAACCGCCGTTATAATTTAATATTCTCAGGTAATCGCTAAAATTAGGGTTGTTACAGTTGAAAAAAGAGCTGTAAACAACATAAAAAATACAATCATCGAAGGATAAAGACATGCTTGAATTCCAAATCATTCATACTCTCAATATAGAATCGTCGAAAGAAATAATCAAAAACTCACTTGGTTAATCCAATGGCTCATCAAATGCTAAAATAGTGATTAGTAGAATTTTCCAAGTAACTCGAAAGAATTTCGAAGATATCCCGTCTTCGATCAAAACTCAATAAGATGCTCAACAATAATCAATCGAAAATGATTGATTTCGTGAAAATCTACAAATACAGTCGGGATCAAACTCACTTAAACCCGAACTCTAAGCAATAGAGAAGAACATCAATAAGATTTTCTGCATAAATATGCGGAAAGAAGATCCCCACAATAGGGTAGACACGGTAGATAAGATAGATAAATCACAAGATGGCTTCTCAAAAGGCCACCGAACTCGAATGACCGCGAAAAATGCACGTCGATAATAATAGCTCAAAGATAGAATATACTCAAGAACAAGGATATAAGCTCAAATTATCTTGTAATCCAAGATATTTATAATTTTAAATCTCAACATATTTTAAATTTTAATATCTTAATTTTCAACATTTGAAAATTTCTCAAACTCTTTACTATATTACTTAGTAAGTAATTTAAAACTCAAAGTTAAAATTCAAATTTCATCTCTTTCTTTAAAATTAATTCCAAAGAATTTTGTAAATCCATAATAATATTCCTAAAAATAAATTATGGGCTTAAATTTTCTTTACTCTTCTATTAAATCGCCTATAGTTTTTAAAACAATCTTCAAATTCTCTTATTATACTCTTCCCTTAAAGCATTCAATGTATGTAATATAGATTCTAAAATCTCAAAATATATACTTCCAATAAAGCACAGCTCTACAATAATCTCATTTATATTCTCATCTTTATAATTTAAAAATAAATAAATGGCATTGCCTCGCCATTGAGTCTCTAATAAATAAATATATCTGTTGGCTGCAGAGTTGACCGAACGATCAAAACTGCCTCGCCACTCTATTACTCACCTCTAAAATCAATGGTTGCAATTACCATTCAAAAATAAATTTAATATTTAATATCAAAATATTATTTTCAAAATCTCAATCCTTAAAACACAAATCATTGTGTTTGATTGCCTCATCATAGCATTTAGGAGATTCCTATCGATAACGTTGATCAGGCGTATCGACCAGAACTCTTAACTACTCGATGGATAACCCAACACTCTCAAATTATTTCTATGAAAGAATACTGCTCATATAAATATATTCTTAAAACATTCTTTGATTTTTAAAATATCTCAAAACTCCAATTTCTCTTTTTAAAACTTATATATATGGCTTCAAAAACTCAAACCAAAGAACATTAAGAGAATGCATCGAGATATTCCTAGAGTACGCGATTCACAAAATCAACAGAAGGAGATGGAGTGTTCGTCAACTCCTACATGAGGACGAGCCACTCTCGGAAATCATCAAGACCAAAGATAAGCCAGATATTCTCCTCGAAGGAAAAGAAGCATACAAACCACAAATCATTACTTCAAACAAAGTAATGTTGCAAAGGATAACACCGATTGAGTATTCGAAAAGGATATTTAAAGAAACTGAATGATAAACTCAATCGAACTCGAATACTCTAGAAACTCACCTCATTCCTTAGTGGATATCCTCGTGGAAGGATAATCGAAGACCTAAGAGCCAGGAATAAGGTTACCTCAACATTCGATTGCCTGATTGGATGTCAAATCCAAACGGACTCATAAAAATCAACAAAGTCACCTTGATTGGAATTCGAGATATATCATCAACATCTCGATACTCAAGAGTGAATACAGAAACTTCGGAATCATTATTAACATTCCAAAGTGATAGAAATAATAAACCAATCAAATTAGGATGCCTAAATAATTGTAGGATCCTCTAACAACAAAAAGGATCGGACTTAACATCAAATAAGTCAATCCATCTCAAATCAAATACATCTCAATATAGTAAGTAATAAACACATACTCACTAAAGAAGCAACCAATAGAAAACTCGGAACGCTCACAACAAGCCAATCGTTGTGGACCCCTTAATAGGGTTCACAACTCTCAAAGGAATACAACAACAATGCTTCAAAGAAATCAATTAGCTCCATTGATATGAACTCACTCGTATCGACAAAAATAAGAATACAATAATCCTAAATAAGATTATTTATAAGATAATATGACACCCAAACTCTATTATGGAATACTACAGAATACAATATACATATTCCTAGGCATGTTCCATCACAACATATCCTAATACACGAAAAAGAATTAAAGCATGATTCGAAAACAAGCTCGAATAAAGGACAATGATTCACTCGTACTGTACTTCGACGTATCGTGATATACATATTGTTCTATGTTTATTCTACTTTGTTCTAACCACAGCTCTGATACCAAGCTGTAACGCCCCACCCCGAGACCCACCTTAGTAAAAGAGAATTAACGAGTAATTCCGTCTACTAAAGCGGAGAATAGGGCTGGTTAAGGGCGACCATCTATAACTTTGTCTTAAACATCTACTTAATACGTCGATAAATGCAATATAATTTTTTTCTTTTCTATCTCAATAGATCGACATACATAGTAAATGTTTAATCCAAAACTATAGGTGGTTGACGGATCTATCAGAACAAAATACAATAACTAAATGTAAAGCACATCACAGAACGATAATCGACATCATATATATATATATACATATACACTGATACATGTTTAGTACAATACAATATGAATACAATAAAGGTGGTACTCGACCACACCATATACATCAAATCAAATGTAAAAAAACATCAGAGTATGCGGAAGAAATAAACTACTTAAGCAAAAGAAGAGATGATATTCAACACCAACTTCAAGCTAAGTCCAATAGATGATACCTGAAACAACTCGGTCTGACCCGAGTATAAATGCACGGGTCAGTCTAGCTACAAAAATCAGTCAATATCGATAATATGAAGCAGAATGGATATAGTGATATTTCTTCTCGAATGAGGAGAAGGATTAGATAACTCATAGCTCATTACTTAAGTAACAAACGCTACCTAAGTAACTAAATACCTCGAAAGAGGTAGCTCAAACTCAATACTCAAATAAAACACAAGTTCCTCATATCATTAGCAATAACCCATAATGAACTCAAATCAACTCATATAAAACTCAAGCAAAACTCAAATGGTTCGATGAACCATTACTTCGAAAAGGAGAAACTCATCTCAATCACAAATAGAAGTCATGAAAGCAACACAAGACAACTCCATAAGAATGTGAGATCTTAAACTCATAAGTAGGCCAAGGCGGCTAAATCTCACACATACATCTAAATCATAAAGACTCATAGAACTCCATACGAATTCAAACTCATAAAATTTCAAATTCAATAAAGAATTCGATGCATCTTCAAAACTCAGAAAATGTTAACACTAATGCACCAAAAACGGCGAATTCAAAACTCAGAAAACTCAGATTGGCCATATCTCTAAATACAATGTCGAAGCAATGCTGCACGTGCTAAACTCAGACGGCCGAAGCCTTAGACAAGGTCGCTGACACCTTTCCAAAGCAGTTCGTCCTCATGACAAGGTTGCTGACACCTTTCCAAAGCAGTTCGTCCTCATGACAAGGTCGCTGACACCTTTCCAAAGCCATTTTGTCATCCCCAACAAGGTCGCTAACACCTCCAAAGCAGTTCGTCCTCATGACAAGGTCGCTGACACCTCTCAAAGCAGTTCTGTTAGGTAAACATCGTGAATGTGTCACAAACTCACGGATAGGAACTCGAAAAGTGTTAACATGTGTCCCATACCACGCATTCGCACTTAGCGGTTTACTAACCGTTAGTCGATGCCACACTAAAACATCATAAAACTCAGAAAATTATATCTCGCCTAGTCTCATTGGCGAGTGATAAAGAGATACCATACTTATCTCATCTCATCGATAAGTATTAAATGGCATCATATCTTATCTCATCTCATCGACAAGTGAAAAACATCATGATGGTTTCTCATAAACCATAAATCTCAAAATATGAAATCATAAATTCAAGACCGATAACTTGAATTCAATACGAATTCAATTCAAATTTAACCCAAAATCAATTCAAATTCTATTTAAATTTGAATTTCAAATTCTCCAAATATAGCTAGATTATTGATAGGAATCATAGCTCTCAAAACATTTCAAAACAACATCAAAATTGGACAAGAATGAGAGCAAAAATAAGCTAGTATAATTCTCAAGTCAATGATTTATTACTGTTGTTTTACTCTCGGGACAACAATAAACAACTCACCAAGCTAACTTCAAAATTTCAGAAAACTCAAAACAAGGAAGGTTTATGAAATAACCCAAGTTTTTAAAACATCAAGAATTATCTAAATCCGACAAGAAACGAGAAAGATACGTCTAAATTACTAACTATATTTAGTTTAGATAATGTAATAATCAAAGTGACAGAGCTGAGAATTGCAACAGCATTTTGATCAGTTTATGCTCAAAATATGCAAATGTGTTCAATAGGAAAGTTATCACACATAAAATAAGCTTTCTGAAACTTAAAAAAATCGTCCAAATCCGACAAGAAACAAGGAAGATATGATCAATTTACTAACTGTGTTCAGTTTGGATAACATAATTACTAAAGTGACAGAGCCGAGAGTTTGCAATAGCATTTTGATCAATTTATGCTCAAAACATACAAATGTGTTAAACACGAAAGTTGTCACAAATAAAATAAGCTTTCCGGAACTTCAAAAATCATCCAAATCGGACAAGAAACAAGGAATATATGATCAATTTACTAACTGTGTTCAGTTTGGATAACATAATTACTAAAGTGACAGAGCTGAGAGTTTGCAACAGCATTTTGATCAATTTATGCTCAAAACATACAAATGTGTTAAACATGAAAGTTGTCACATATAAAATAAGCTTTCCAGAACTTCAAAAATCATCCAAATCGGACAAGAAGCTAGAAAGATATGCCTAAAAGAATTTATGTGTTTCAAAGCTAAGATTAAAACATAGGACGGAAAGTTTACATCTTTTTCAAACTCAAATTACTCTTAGTAAACAGCTTAATCACAAAAAGTAATGAACATAAAAGTTGTTCCTTATAAATGAATCTTCCAACTGAAAAAAACCTAACTCAATTTTGATCTACCATTTCAAAGTTATGGTGATTTCAATATCAGGTTTCAACAAAAATATTGCACAGAGTAGAGCTATGTACATCAGTTTCAAACCCAATTTCGACCCTCTAAACCACGGAATTTCTTAAAGTGATTGAAATAAAACTTGTAGCTAATAGAATGTTCTTTCAACTGCAAAAAGATTGAGCTAATTTGGATAAATTGGCACTAAGATATCATTGTTTTACTGCAGCGATATTTTTACAAACAATTTTCAGCAAACTACAACCATGCAATCATTCAAATTCAAGCAACCAATTCACAACTAATTTGAAAGCAATTCAATCATAAATCCATCCAATTCAATTCAATTATCAACTGAAAATTATTCTCATAGATTAAAGGTAGTAGTGTGAGTGATTAACTCACCTTTTACTTTCCTATAGCTTGCTAAATCCTCTTTTGAGCCTTGCTAACCTCTTAGCTTCTCCAAAATCACCAAAAAACTAAAGAACAAAATTTGAACAGCAAACAATTGGATCAAAAAGGGGATCAAAATCATTCTTTTAGAGTTCTAAAAGGTAGAGTTAGAGTTTAAAACACTTACTCTACATTGTTGGACAAAATCCCTTGGATTTGAGCTTTGAATTTTGAAATTAGGAACTAGGGTATAGAAATATGAATGTTTTACTGAGAAGGAGAATGAACGTACTGGTGTTTGAGGAAGAGAAATATGTTTCTCATTTCTTTGCTAACAGGCCAAGTGAAGTATGCTAATGGGCTAGAGACCAATTTTTCAAGAAAATTAGCTTTGGTTATAAATTAATCACTTAGTTACATGTTAACAATGCACACCTTCAAATTCAATCATCTATTCAACTTTGTTTCATATCAAAAATTTATAAAACTTCATATTCATGATGATAAAATGTTATATACTCAAAATAAAAGATTATTTATATTTTTAAAACTTTTTATCATCATATTTCTTTTCCTTTTTATAAATAACAAATTTACATCTTTAATTACAAATTCCATTGTAATTAACATTATAAATTACACAAAAATAATATTTTTGTGTAATAAAATTTTATAACCCTTTTCAAATATAGTTTTACACTTAAATTATATTTTTAAACTCAATTCTATCATTATTTCGAATATATCTCATCTTGAAATTAATCACTTCTTTTAAAAATTATTAAAAAGAGTAAATAGCAATAATTAACAAAATTATTGCATTAACTCTAAATAAAACACATTTTCCTCATTTTATTATCTCAAAACATCTTAATAAAGTTTTCAGAATTCTATTTTCTCATTTTTATCCTCAAATATATTGTTTATTCCCAATAAACAATTAAATTCATCATTAGTTATTAATTTACACTATTAAATTATGGCCGCCGTTATAATTTAATATTCTCAGGTAATTGCTAAAATTAGGGTTGTTACAGTTTGATAGGGATGTGCCGTGATACGATAACACTAAACCAAAATCGTAGTAATCTTGGATAAGGATAAACGTATAACAAGGCACGTGAGGCAATGTCCAAGGTAGTATGCTACCAGTTCGAGTTGCTGGGCTTGTGGTAACGCATCGCCGTAACGACTGTCCATCGCGTCCACCCGTCCCGTATCGAGTTAAAGAGAGGTTATCCCAAATCAAGGTGCATCTATCAAAACCAACAACAAAGGTAATAGTATGGACCGTGTCCACCAGAAAAATCGAAGAACAGGCGTTCGCTAGGGGTAGCTAGCCCACTTGGTCTGGTTCAAGCCATCCTGTTTTAGTCATTTTAAATTGACACAAGTGTCGAGGTTATCCATCATTGTTCTCTTTCTTCAAATCCAGCAAACGTACATCAAATCCAACCACTTCATTCTGGAGTCTCCTCCACGTACACAGTTGTTAAAGTGGTTTCAACATTGACAGAGAGTATGTCAATAATCGACCCCGGTCTCTTTAACAACCAAATGTCATTTAACACACCGGTTGGATCTTTTACACTTCAAAACGATTCATATTTGATATAAAAATATTATATAGGTAGACAATGACTCCCGTAAAATTTAAGTGGGAAATAATAAGCCTAAAATGTCTTCGACAACATGATCTTGTCGGTACCAACATGTGTGGTTAATGTTTTTTCGGTTTAATTTCCTGTAAGATGTTTCTTTGCCCTATCTAAGAGTGCTTGCCAATTTTCAAGTCATTTCATCCTCATATGAATCTTTTAAGTCTGATTGAAATCTTCTTTGCTAAAAAGCGGGTTAACACTTACCCCCTAAAGTACGCATTTCGAATGCAAGGTGTGCTTTACTCAAGAATAAGTCCTAGAAATCATTCTTCAATAGTTGAGCTTTCCAACTGCTTCAATCTTGGTGAATTGTCAAGTTCCTTCGGATCCTCTTGTCAATCATGGACCGTTCCAAACCTACTACAGCCTAAGACTCTAGACTCTGCTTAAGTGCAGTCTATACATCATTATCATTCTGATTTCATTTGGAGTTATCACATCAGATATCAAAATCACACATGTTCATCGGGGATGTACATTATTATCATTCCAATTTCATTTAGAGTTATTACATTACATATCAAAATCATCCTATCTTCATCTGCAATTTATCTATTTTATTCTAATTACAAGGCATTCAAAATCCTTTTAACAAATTTGTATCAGTTGTAAGGTTTGATCTCTGTAGATCATTCTACATTTAGTCTAATGCGCGATCTCTCCAGATTGTTTTATATTTAATTTAAAGTGCGACTATCAGGATCATTTTATATTCAACTTAAGGTGCAGTTTCTCCAGATTGTTTAATGTTTAAGTTAAGAAGATGAACTCTTCGGATCGTTTATCATTTAAGTTGAGGGGATGATCTCTCTGGATCGTTTATTGTTTAAGTCAAGGGGAGGATTTCTTCGGATCATTTATCATTTAAGTTGAAGGGACGATCTTTCCATATCGTTTATTGCCCAATACAGGGTTTCGATCCTTTGGACCCTTTGCTGAGTCCATTCGCTCTTTGGAAAAGGAACCCAACGACCAAGTAAGCCCATCCACTCACTCTCCGATGAGGGAAATACTATTCATACATGCCCATCCACTAGCTCTTTGGCAAGGGAGCTTGAACCCTACACATCGTTCCCGACTCCTCGGTCGGGACTCTAAGGCGATCAATATCGTACAAGTCCATCCACCCACTCTTTGATGAGGGTACTTGCACCCTGCACTCCGGTCCTGTCTATCCGAATGGAACTTAATGTGATTAATATCAGTCATCACATTCAATATGGATTTTTCAAAAATCAAATAAGCATAAATCCTAAGTTTTCATCCCGGACATCCGACTCAAAGCGTGCCTATAGACCAATCTAGGTCTTGTACACGTGTAAGCGGCCTGAGGATATTATTGTCCTAATCAGTCATATAAAGCATCCAACTCAGAGCGTGTCTCAGGACCGTTCGGGATCCTGTACACATGTATGAAGCCTAAGGTTATGCTGCATCATTTATTTAAAGTTAGGATAAGGGAATCGATCCTGATCCCAATCTATCATGATCAGGTGGTTGCAATCCAATGGAAGTCTCTTATCCATAACTTCATTTTCCTCCTCATTCCAATGGTGAGCTTTGGTTCTAGCTCCTGCTGTCATGCATTCTTATTCCAGTTTGCAACTCTGGCTCCAGCATTGCCCTTTCCAGTCATTAAAGCTATCCTAGATCCAAACCGATCGTGCCCTCGAGTCATGGGGGCATTGTTTTAGTTTGTTTTGCTCTAACTCCAGATGCTCTTGCATTGGTTTTTGGTCTTTTGTTCTGAATTCCAACTGCTCTGACTGTTCATTGTTGATCTATCCTTTTGAAAAATCCCTTCAAAATTTATTGTTGTTAAGCCATTATTCCATCTTGCATTTGCTATATTATTCTTTCCATCTACTTTCTAGACAGATGGATGGATTGATTAGAATTTGATGACACCTCTCGGTTGCCTCCAGGCTTTAGTTGACTTCCTCCAATCTTAAATCTGGTATTAGGTCTCTTCATATTCTTCAAATATCATATTCAAGCTTTAAGTTTTCAGATCTAGTTCTTCTTCTTAGTGAAAGCGCCAAAATGTTAACCCAAAAAATGAATCGACACCCAAAAATCAATTGAAAGCGCCAATTCAAATTAAATAAACAGAAAAGCTGTAGAAATTCCAGATCAAGCAAATAAAGATAGCAGAAAAGTAAAGAAGACAGAAGAATATTATTGTGGTTCGGCAATCTTTGGCTTACGTCCACATTATAGTTTGTTATTCGTTGTCCCCTCTCCAGATTACAATGAATTTATCATAGCTGGCCACAACCTAGTGGATCCTAGATTTACAATGACGATTAAGAGTGTTTATGAGTCACTAGTACTAAGAATTTGCTAATCTATCTCTTAAAAAAGTAAGTAATTGTTTTCTAAGTGACTCAAATGGAGGAAAGATTAGAGGTAAAGAAATGATAGAGTCTCCATAGTCAGAGAATTCTGTTCTACAGTGTAGAGAAGAAGAATGAAGGGCTATTTTTTTGGCTGTTGGTAGGTTTGTATTTATAAAGTCATTGCTCATGTTAGGTCAGAAGTCCGCTTGGAGCAGAGTCCATATGTCGGCCTAAATAAGTTTCTAAGTTGGTAGGTTTCTAAGTTGCCCCATGGTGCTTCCATCGATCGTTGGTCATCCAAAATAAGTGGTGCCTACCTCTCTCCAAAATAGCTCGGTATCAGCCTATTTGATCCAACTGCTTAAAGAGGTGAGTGGTGACATCTCTCCTTGGTGTCTTTTTCATCCAAATTTCTTAAGCATTAGACAATGACTCCTATAAAATTTGAGTGGGAAATACTAAGCTAAAAAATGTCTTCAACGACATGATCATGTCGGTATCGACATGTGTGGTTAATGTATTTTCGATTGAATTTTCTCTGAGATGTTTCTTTGCCCTATCTAAGAGTGCTTTCCAATTTTCAAGTCGTTTCATCCTTGTTTGGATCTTCTAAGTCCAGTTGAAATCTTCTTTGCTAAAAGGTGGGTTACTAATAATCCATACTTTACATGTAAAACTCACCAGTATACTTTGTCATATTTATATCTCCTTACTTATGCTCTGCAAACTTCTTAAATAGTTAATATTTTAGCAAAAAGTTTAAATTTGTCTTTCAAATGGCACTTTGAACTGATCCCCGGTTATTTCATCCATTAGAGTCATAGCCTTAGTAGTGTTCCACCAGCGCATCCTCTCCCAGTGAGCCTCCTAGAGGCTAGCTTCCTCTTATGGGCATCTTCCAACTCAATATTTTTCAAAAATTTGACAAATATGAAATCGCTCCCAAATTTCAATACTAGACTCGATCGTCGAAAATGGTTTTCTACATAAACTAGCAATTTTCTTACTTAGCTATTCAAAGTCATCCACTGGAGCTTGCACCTATGCCAAACACCCGCTCCTACCACTATCGTTTATCTAAAGGTATTTTGCATTGGGTTCCTCGTATATTAGCTGAAAATCGCTTACACTTCAACCTCTCTATTACTCCCAATTACATTTCCCTCCTCATTGGTTGTGCATTACTTGGTGCGTTTTATCTACTTCCACTCCTGTTCAATATCTATAATAAGATTGGTTAGCCTCTTGATACAAAAAATGACTATCTATGATGAGTGTGTATGTAAAGTACTACTATATATAGTCTAAAATCATAAGGTAGTTAGTACATTCTCTCATATTACACTCACTTTTGTTAGTTTCCCTTTCACAAGACATGAATATTCGTTAAACCTGATTTTCGATACCTGATGAAACACCCCTCCATGTTTGATGACTATAAATGGATCTTCAGTGTTGCTAAGCACTCAGACCATGAAAGGTTCTTTTTAATGTTGCAATGAACAATCTATTATCTTTCCGTACATCTCACAATGAATAGACAACATAGATAAAACATAGATATAAATAGGTGAGATGACAATATTGATGGAATTGGGCTAGCGGAAGTAGGTGAAATAAGTAGATTTTGAAAAAATTCCTATTTTAGATCTATTGGGTTATGAAGTCAACAAAATTATTTGATCCAATCTGATAATGTCTTAAATAAAAGCATATCTTATGTCATTTGGTTAAAAGTAATTTTAAATTTATTTTAAATTTGTATGTAATATAATGAACGTATCAATACATTCATGTATTTGAACTGTAAGAGCAGCATATAAACAATACATGTATATGTAAATAAACATGTAAAAGTTTAATGAAAGAAACTTTTGTTTCTTTCCTTTAATACAAATATTTAATTAAGGAAGATGCAATAAACGTAGCGAGAGAAATCTTTCATTTCTCTCTCTTTAATTAGATTAATTGGCATATTAAATGGCATAACTACTGAATTCACACATATCTTTATTGTCCAAATTTTTAACTAGTAAAAAATATACATTTAGGTGGGTCTTGTACACACACACATATAATATATATATATATATATATGCATTAGAATAATAGAAAGGTAAAATGTTATCATTTCACTTTCTAGTAAGGCTTCCACTAGATTTTTATGTTTATCACAACCTTAAGAAAAATATATAAATAGTGAGTGTTAGGACTTGCTTTATCTTGAGAGACCTTGAGGAATATCAACAAATCATAGGCCCGCTAGCGATGGTTAACACTTTACCAATTATATTTAATACAACTAACCCGTGGTCTTTGTCCTAACCTCATCTCGAATTTTAGGAATATCTACAAATTGAAAGATTATTCACTCATACCTACCATATCATGACGGCCTAAGTATAATCCACGTATCTTAAGGAATATCAATAAAACATGCATGTATCTTACCTCATCATGTCAGCATACAAATAGTGCTACACATAACATCTCTAGCTTAAGGAATATCAATAACTGGAGAGTATGCAACAAATCTATTAATATATAAATAATGGAGGACAACTTTATATTAAAGGTTTATAATCTTTAATGTATTATATTGAGTGATATCAACTTATGGAATAATGTATTTCTTATGAAATGCCGTCATGATTCAAGTGTCGGATACATCAGAAATCACGATATACGTACTATACATATGTATTTATCCCTTAAGTCTATTTGGGTTTTTTTAATTTAAATTAATTTTATACATTCATATTATGTAAGTTTAATTATTATATAACTTTTATAATTTAATTAATTTATATAATAGTCTTATCTACATTACATTAATTAAATCTAATTTAATTAATTTAATTCAATAACATTTTAATTAATTTTATTTTATGTTATTCAATTAAACATTTTAATTGAACATGTATACCATAACATTTATGGTTATATGCATATGTATGTATGTATGTATGTACTCTCAAACTTTGTTTACAAATTTATATACATATAATATATATATATACATATATATATATATATATATTAAATAAGAAGTAAAAATATGAATGAAAATTGAAATAGGAACCCGTAACGATTCAACGTAGAAAAGTTATGCAATATTGTGAATCATTTGAGATATACATATGCATACATACATGTACATATACATGAACACATATGCACATACAAATTACTTATACAAATACATATATATGTATATATATATATATATATATATATATATAAATACCATGATATTTTCCATATACTTCCCCCTTAAGCAAAACCAAAGTCAAAATCTTACACCCTAAGTACAAGCGCATGGCGATGCACATGGGAGGATGTTCGGTCGAACATGATGAGGGGAGAGAGGGATGTCGTGGTGGTGAAATGGTGATGTATTTGTGCGAAAGTATCATGATATTTCCATTCTCAGTTTTGCCTATAAATGGAACCCACCTCTCTTCACTACATCCACACTTTCCTTTATAAAATTCCTAAGCTATTTCATCTTCTTCTTCTCTACATTAATGGCATACATAGCCTAAGAAAGAAAATATTACAAAAATCAAAACAAATTATGCCAAAATCAATCGAAATCTATACCCTTCAAACCAAAGTTCAAGCTAGTAATCTCTTTCTTTTCCTCCACTAAGGCCGTGTGCAACCAAGCCCTTAACCACCATTTTCCAAGCAAGGCCGAGCCTTCCAAGCCTCCAAGACCAAAGTCAAACCTATAGGAGCAAGCGTGCTTGTAGTCGTAAGCTCCGATTTTGAGATAGCGGAGGTATAGCCGTTTTAAAGTTAGCCCGATCGAAAATCAAGTGAGAAACTCTATATTTGTGTGTATGTGCGTGTGATGATGATGTTATATATTTTCCATGGATGTTTACTATGCTTTGATCATCAAGTTTGGTTGTTTCAATATAGTTGTTTAATTATGTAAACAAGTCGCGTTAAATACACGTCGATATTACACAAGGAAATCATTTTCCGAATCAAGTTATAAAACTGATATGGAATCATTAAGCCCCTTTGAAATGATTTAAAATGCTTTAAAAATGTTTTATAAACATTAAAACTCAATTTGGTGAAGTTTTGACAAGCTATGAAAATTGAGTCAAAAATAGGCGCATCGCGTAACGACAGTTCATAATTTTGCGCCAAAGAAAGTCAGAATTCTTTGTAATAAGAATTTTCTAAACCCTTATAATCATAGTTTTTAAACAAATGAAAACGATCGAGATTTCGTTTAGTAAATTTTGAAACATGAGCAAAACAAGTTTTCAACATAGTCGCGGTTTGGCAGTTCGAAAACCAAAGCGACAAATTTTTTATAAATGATATTTTTAATTCTTTAAAAATATGAAATAAGTTCTATAAATATTTTAAAGTGTTTTAAAATAGATTTGAGTTATAAAAATGGATTTCTAAATGACCGAAAAGTTGTTTGATCAAATAAGTCTTAAAAGCACTATTCGTAACACTTTTAATAACTTTTGAAATATGGCTTTAAATTTAATTATTCTTTCTCAAATCTAGTTTAAATGTTTTCAAATATATAATTAAGTATTTTAAATATGATTTTAAGGTTTTATAATTTATTTTTAAAAAAATTAAATACATGATTTAAAGAAAAGTTATTATAATCAAGTGATTTAATCTTGGCTCTAAAAGCCGATGAGTAGACTGGATTTTTCTATTCATGAGATCCGGATGTGAGATGCTTAAACTAAGGAGATATTGAAGAGCAAGTAGTGCCTTGGCTCACCTGGCATCTTTCTTGGACGAGGAATATATAAGGTTGAAATGTTGGAAACGAGGCAAGTATAAAAGATTAAAATTTTCCAAACTTAATACAACTTGGATTGTATAGAGATAATCTTCTTATGCTTGGTATTAAATTCCAAGAAGGAAACCCATACTATCCGTGTGAATTTAAAAGGCGATTTCACCGCTATTCAATGGATAGTAAAGGTTGAATGTAGAAATTGATGTTGAGTAGAATTAGTATAATTTCTATCAACCCTTTTTACTCAAAAAGGTTTTGCAATATGATTTATGAGAAATGATTTGGAATTATTTTAATTCCTATGGATCCTTTTACTTAAAATTGATTATTTCGGGTTTGTAGTAAATGATGTCTTAAATAACATTGTTTTTGACCCATTTAAAAGTTATGATCTGGAAATCTTTATTAAGATTTAAATAAATGATTTGGAGATATTTTCCTAAGTAAAGGATGAAATGATTTGGAATAATTCCAAGATTTAAAAAGATTTTAATTAAACAAAGAATTGATAAATGAGGTCTGATAATTATGTATATACTGAAAAGAATTTTTTTAAAGATATATATCTCTAAAGATATTTATGATAAAGAGAAGTAATTAATCAAATGATAAGCACCTATTTACTAAACATCTTTTTATCGATGATTGGTTCGAAGGAACCAAGATCGGATTTAGGCAATCCCTAATCGAAAATCACTTTGAATTAATTTATGACTACGAAAGTGAAAAAATGTTAAAGACAGTGAAGTTGAAGACGAGGATCTTCATAATGGAAGGGCTGCTTTTTGATAATTTCGGAGTAGCTCCCAAGATAAATAAATAGCAGTGGTCCCTTCATTCTGGGATCTTTATATGAAAGGACTACTTGCTACTAATCCAAGGGATAATGCCGATAGGATGTGGTAGGAGAGTGCCTTTAATTTGTCATGTTCCTGGACAACTTGTATGGATGAATGTCTGACATTGCATTTCTAATAGCACAGTACATTGATCTCTACAAACGTACATCTGTTTGGTTGTGTAGGAGGTAACCCATCTTATGCTTAACACCCCTTTCTGAGACATATGAGTTCAAAGATTGTACTTTTGTGGAAATCAATAATGTGTTGTTGGAAAAGATAATATGGCATTTTAAGTGAAAATGTTCTAAGAAAGGTAAACGTTACCTCGAGCCTCACACCCGGGAAATCGTGAAATAGGGGTTACTTTAAGGCTAAGTGGATCGCAACCATTAGGGTATGTTATCACCTTTCTAGATTTATTTATTTCTACCTGCTATGACGTCGGGTTTAAATTAAGTGGTGTATGCTATGGGATCTTAGATGGGTCGGTAATGGCTGCCATTCTATCATATTCGGTGCTACCGGCCACCAGATGGGTCTGCGGGTAGGCCGGTCTTAATTTGCAGAGGTTTCGAAGATGTCGATCCTTAGTACATTCCTCTAGAAATTTACTAAATGGGAGGTAGTCCCTTACCTTGTTATTCATTAGAAATCCAAATCTCCAATAAGTGCCTTTGGTTTTAGTTTTAAACCTATTATGCCGTCAAATTTAACCAATGTAACAAGTTCGGCTTTTTAGATATGTTTATTTGAAAAGCTTTCAAAGAATGTCATTAAAAATAATATCACAGAATTTTACGTACAAATGATTTAGTTATCATAAGGTAAAAACCCATTACGTGTTTAGGTGTGATGTTGTCTTATGAGATACTCTTTTGTTTTCTAAATACCCGTATTTTGAGTTTCTCACACCAGTCCCATGACTGACCTGGAGTTTATTTTCCTTTTCCCTTAAACTCTAGGTACCCTATTTTTTCAGGCAGCCAAGTAATCAAGTGGCTTGGAGAATTTTGGAAGAAGCAATATAGCATAAATACTGGAGCGTCCTTTTATTAATAACGATCTTTCCCAATTTCCACTGTATCATATAGTACGTATTTAGTATCTACCTACCTCTGTAAGGATAGGCAGTTATAACTATCCCTGGCTGGGTCAGTACTTATCGTAACTCTGATGAATCACTTAGAGTGATTGTATATACTTTCCATATGTATAATGAATGTGATTGTGAGTTCTATTGTTATCCTATCTTCTATCTTTATTTCTTTTAAAAAACCTTGATTATCTACCTCTCCGGTACTTAAATTTGCGGCATGTGAATATCGAGGATGTATTAGTGTAGATCTTCGAGGGTTGAAAAGGTGGATCATCACAGTTGGTATCAGAGCTCGGGTTAAGTGAACACCTAAGTCTTGATAAGGTCGACTCATTAGAGATGGGGTTAGTAAGACCCTAGAATGAGTTTAGTCAATGAGAGAACGTATTTGTAATTTCATCCAAATGAATCCATCATGTCATTTCGTGCTTAATATCCATTCCCTAAGATAATTTAATCTATAGTTCAAGAGATGTTTCCTTACTATATGCAGATAGTAGGAGATGCATAATAGAATAGGACGAAGGGGAGGTAGCAACACTATGGCCACTAATGGTCGATCAAATACTACAGCAATTGAGGATGTGGTAATCCCTTTGCAACCTCCAATTAACTTTGCAACTCTTTGCAAGAATTACACTAGCTTGGGAGGGAAACCATTCCAAGGAATCAAGTCTATTTTTGAAGTGCAAGCATGGCTCCGCTCGTGTGAAAAAATATTCAAAGAATTGAACATTGAGGATGACTAAAAGAGGTTCATAGTTTCTTGGCAATTGCAGGAAGGAGCTCTAGCATGGTGGAAATCCATCACTTTGATTGATTCTGAAGACAATTTCTTATGGACTTGATTTAAAGAAGTATTCAAATAGCAGTATATGCCTGCAGCCGGAAGATCCCTTTTTTATGGACTTGAAACAAGAAGATATGTCTGTGGAGGAATACTCAAATAAGTTTACTAAGTTCTCTCATTTTGGACCGAGACTAGACACGCCTTTAAAGAAGAATAAGATGCTTATTATGGGAATGAAAGAGCAATATCAAGATCGAACGGCCGTAATTGAAGGGAATTTATGGGTTTCTAATACGAATTATTGGATAAAAGGAATTCGGTGGTAGCCGAAGGAAATAGCAACAATCAGAACAAGAGAAAGAAGCCATGGCAGGGAAAGAATGGTGGGGGATCTCAAGAGAACCATTATAAGGATGTTGTTTATTATAATTGCCAGAAGAAAGGCCATTTTGCAATAAACAGTAGGAGTCCCAAGGTGCACAAGCAGTAGTAAGGAACTGTCTCTCCTATGGTTCATAAGAGTATTTGTTACAATTGCTATCAGCCGGGACACTGGAAAAACAAGTGCCCATTAATGAAGAAGGGAGAACAGATCAAAGTTTATGCTATAAAGAATGAGCCTTCAACCTCTGAAGATGTGAAGGGCAAGGGAGTCCTAGAAGGTAATATGTTAACGATACTTCAGTTAGAGTATTATTTGATATCGTGGCTTCGCATAGTTTTATTGCTAAGAAATTAGTTGATAAGTTAAACCTTACCCCAGAAATAGTAGAAACCCATATTCGCGTATCTAATCCCATAGGCAGTACGACCAATCTTTGTATGATCTGTGTAAATGTACAAGTTACCTACCAAACCCACCAATTCTTATGCGACCTATTTATCTTGATTTCGGTGGGTTTGATATTTTACTCGAAATGGATTGGTTATCCAAGTATAGAGCTAATCTATATTGCAACAATCGAATGATTATATTAAAAGCCACTGCTGGAAGGATGTTAGACCAGATAATATGTGACGGACCTAGTTTAGTAAAGGACTGCTTCATGTATGCATTAGATTCATCTCAAATGAACTTGGAAAGAATATGGATTGATAAAGAATTTCAAGATGTTTTTTAGGAAATTAAAAGTTTTCCCTCGCATTGGGAAATCGAATTCTGTATTGATTAATCCCTGCTGCCAAACCTATTATTCACCCTATTCGTAGGATGACTCCAAAAAAGATTGCATTGGCAAAACAAACTGATGAATTACTAAAACGGGGGCTAATCAGAGCAAGTCGCTCAAGTCGGGGCGCAGTTGTGGTTTTTGTGGCAAAGTCCAATGGCTCCCTAGACTGTGTGTAGACTACCGAGACCTAAATAAACAAATGGTTAAAAACAAGTATCTTCTACCCCGCATAGATGACTTGTTTGACCAATTACATGGTGCTTGGGTATTCTCAGAAATAGATCTAGATATCTAATTCCATTAGTTGAGAATAACAGAAGATTGCATTCCCTTAACTCCATTTTGAGGACTAAATAGTTTCTATGAGTGGTTGGTTATGCCATTTGGGTGAACCAATATGCCCACCTATTTCGTAGACCTTATGAATAGAGTATTGAAAGCTGTTGTGTTGGTCTTTATTGATGATATTATCATATATTTGTAGATTGAAGAAGAGCACGAAAGGCATTTGGAGATTGTGTTGGAGATATTAAGAAGGAATGTGCTGAAAGAAAAATTTTCAAAATGCCATTTCTGGGAAAAAGAGGTAAGATTCCTAGAACATACTGTGCCGAGAGATGGAGTTTCAATAGACCTAGGAAAAATCTCAGCTATAAAAGATTGGAGACAACCACAAACTCTAAAGGACATTCGTAGCTTCTTTGGATTAGCCGGATAGTACCAGAGATTTATTCCAGACTTCTCCACACTTAACAAAGCTGACAATGAAGGATGCTAAGTTTGAGTGGACGTAGAAATGTGAAGAAGCATTTCAGGAACTCAAGAAGAGATTAACTACTACTCCTGTATTAGTTATTGCTAATGAAAGCAGCAATTCAACCTTATATACTAATGCTTGTGGGGAAGGAGTGGGTGTTGTTCTAATGCAGCATGGAAAGGTCATCGCATATCCGAGCAGACAACTGAAGATCCATGAAAGGAATTATGCGACACATGTGTTGGAGCTATTAGTCGTGATGTTTGCATTAAAAATATGGTGACCTTATTTACCGAGTAAGAATTCTTTACGGTTTATTTTAATAAACTTTAATGTACCTTTTTAAATAATATTCCTTCTTAATTAGGTGAAAAGTTTGATCTCTTCACGGATCATGAGTCTTTGAAATATCTTTTCACTCAGAAGGACTTGAATATGAGGCAGCAGCGTTAGCTAGAATTCCTCGCATTGTATGACTTGGATATTCTATATACACCGGGAAAAGCCAATGTTGTAGCAGAAGCGCTAAGCAGAAAGCATGCCATTTTGGCTCATTTAGTGGTATGTCCAACATTAATTTGTCGTATAAAGGAGAATCGGCCAAAGGATCTAATTATTGCAAGGATAGCCAAGAAAATAGAGGAGAATGTGATACCGGGAAGATGGATAGGATTCAAAGTGAATAAGTAAGAAATTATAAGAATGAATGGAAGAATATGTGTTCCTAATGTTGATGGGATTAGACAGGAAGGTTTAACCAAAGGTTACAATTCTTCAATTGCAATACATCTCGGAGTTACCAAGATGTATAGAGATATGAAAAAGACTTTCTAGTGGGGTGGTATGAATAGAGACAATTCCATCTATTTGAGTTGATGCGCAAATTATTAGCAAATAAAGAGCGATTAGCAAAAGGTTGCCAGACTACTACAACCTCTCAAAATTCCAAAGTGGAAATAGGATCAAATATCCATGGATTTCATCGATGGCTTTCCATGGTCAAGGAAAGAGAATGAACGCATATGGGTTATCATTGATAGATTGACTAAAAACGCACACTTCATCCCAGTAAAGCCCACAAGAACATCCCCAGCTTAGCTGAGATATATATGAGGGAGACTGTTCGACTACGTAGAGTTCCAACTAGCATCGTAAGCAATCGAGATCCAATCTTTACCAATCAGTTCTTGAAAGCCTTACTGGCAACTTTAGGAACAAAGCTAGATATAAGCACCGTACATCATCCCCAGATTAATGGGCAAACTGAAAGTGTAAACAGAGTATTGGAGGATCTTCTGAGACCATGTTTATTAGACTTGGGAGATTCGTGGGAAAGCCACCTCCATTTGGTAGAGTTCAATTATAATAATAGTTATCAGGCCAGTATTGATATGGCACCTTATGAAGCATTGTATGGTCCGCCTATGTAGATCCCCAACATGTTGGATCAGAATTGGAGATCGATTAGTATTTGGTCCAGATATGATTTGAGAAGCTTTAGAGAAAGTGGACATGATAAAAAAGAAACGAAAAGAAACACAAAGCAGACAGAAGAGTAACACCGATCAAAGGCATAGAAATTTAGAATTCTCAGCTGGAGACAAGGTATTTCTGAGGATCTTTCCATGAAGGGAGTCATGTGGTTTAAAAGAACGAGCAAGCTAACTCCTCGATATATTGGACCTTTTCTTATTCTGGAGTAGATTGGCCCCTTAGCCTATTGAGCAGAACTGCTAGAGAGGTTGTTGGGTGTACACAACGTGTTTCACATATCTCATTTACGTAAGTATGTGTATGATCTGGAACAAATCATAGAAACAGCTGCCCATGAGGATTTAGAAGTAGAGCCTAATTTAACAGTTATCAGACAACATAGTAGAATGATGGATCATGATGAGAAGCGATTAAGGAAAAAAGTTGTGCAATTATTTAAAGTTCAATGGAGTGGTGATGCTAAGGACTGTACATGGGAAACAAGGGGTAGGATAAAGAAGGCATATCCAGAGTTTAGGATGGATGTGTGTGTGTGTATCGCATCGAAATAATGTACTCATCGCCCGTGGTTGTCACTTATCATGGCTATGTATATATCTCATCATATATGATATATTCCTTTTGAGTTATCTTCTTCTGATCTTTAATTTCGAGGACGAAATTCTTTTAAGGGGGAAGTCTGTAACGACCCGCAAACTCATCACTTTAGAATTTTTTTTAAATATGCAAATATAAGATTTTTTAACATAAATGTTAATGTTTTCAACAATAAATAATATTGTTAGTCTTATTTTGAATAAATATTTACAATAATATATACTTTGGAAGATATCGATAAAATGACCAAAAAACATTTTATCAATAAACAGCTCTTAGACCATCCGACATCGTGCATGGAACTAGATACATACACTCATTTATATATACGAGTGAGAATATGTAATAAAATTATTTATTTTATTTTTCAAAATAAAATATCTTTATGACATCATAAATAATATCGCTATTTTGGAATAAATGATTTTTGAATTTAGATTTGTTTAAATGATTTATTAATTGTTTTAATTATTAAATAAGCCCTTTTAATTATTATGTAATTATAGAAATATTATTTTCAAACTTTGTTTACAAATATATATATATATTATATATATTATATATATATATATTAAATATGAAGTGAAAATATGACCAGAAATCGAAATAGGAATCTGCAACGATTCAACGTAGAAAAATTGTACAACATTATGAATCATCTGAGATATAGATATGCATACATACATGTACATATACATGAACACATAAACACATACAAATATACTTATATATATATATATATTACAAAATGTCAAGATATTTTCCATATACTTCACCCTTAAGCAAAACAAATTCAACATATTACACCCTAAGTACAAGCACATGGCCATGCACATGGGGGTGGATGTTCCGTTGAAATGATGAGGAGAGAGGGGGATGTGGTGGTGATGAAATGGTGATGTACTTGTGTGAAAATGTCATGATATTTCCATTCTCAATTTTGCCCATAAATAGCACCCACCTTTTTTCACTACATTGGCACCTTTTTCACAAAATTTCTAAGCTATTTCATCTTCTTCTTCTCTACATTAATGGCTTCCATAGCCTAAGAAAGAAAATACAAAAATCAAAACAAATTTATGCTAAAATCAATCGAAATCTATACCACTTCAAACCAAAGTTTAAGCTAGTAATCTCTTCCTTCTCCTCCACCAAGGCCATGTGCAACCAAGCCCTCCACCATCATTTGCTAAGCAAGGCCAAGCCTTCCAAGAATCCAAGACCAAGGCCAAACCCCCTAGGAACAAGTGTGCTTGTAGTCATGAGCTTCGATTTTGAGAAGCGGAGCTATAGCCGTTTTAAAGTTAGCTCAATCAAAAATCAAGTATGAAACTCTATATTTATGTGTGTGTGTGTGCGTGTGTGTGTGTCTATATGATGATGTATATGTTTTCCATGAATGTTTACTATGCTTTCATCATCAAGTTTGGTTGTTTTAATATAGTTTTTTTAATTGTGTAAACAAGTCACGTTAAATACACATTGATATTATATAAAGAAATCACTTTTCGAATCGAGTTATAAAAGTTATATGAAATCAGTAAACTCCTTTGAAATGATTTAAAATGCTTTATAAATGTTATATAGACACTAAAACCCACTTCGGTGAAGTTTTGACAAGTTATTAAATTGAGTCAAAAATAGACGCGTCGCGTAACGGCAGTTCGCGATTTCGCATCGAAGATAGTTAAATCCATTTAAATGATGGATTCAAAGTCGAAATTCTCTATAATAAGGAATTTCCAAAATCTCATACTTATAAATTTCAAACAAAATAAAATGATTGAGATTTTATTTGGTAGATTTTAAAATATGAGCAAAACAAGTTTTCAAAATAGTCGCGGTTTGGCAGTCCGGAGTCCAAAGTGACAAATTCATTATTGATAATATTTCTAATTCTTTAAAAATATGGAATAAATTCTATAAATATTTTAAATCTTTAAAAGAGATTTAAGTCATAAAAATGGTTTTCTAAATGATCGAGCAGTTATTTTGATCAAATAAGCCTTAAAAGCACTTTTTGCGGCACTTTTAGTAACTTTTGAAATATGGCTTCAAACTTAAGTATTATTTTCCAAATCTTTTATAAATGTCTTAATATATATAATTAGGTATTTTAAAGATGATTGGAAGGTTTCATGATTTATTTTAAAAAGTTTTAGATAAATGATCAAAATAAAAGCTGTTATAATCAAGTGATTTAATCTTTGACCTAAAAGCCGATGAGTAGATTGGATTTTCTATTCATGAGATCCAGATGTGAGGGACTTAAACTAAGGAGATGTTCAAGAGCAACCAGTACCCTGGCTCACCTAGCGTTTTTCCTAGACAAGGAATAGATAAGGCCGAAATGGTGGAATCGCGGCAAGTATAAAAGATTAAATTTTTCCAAACTTAATACAACTTGGATTTATAGAGATAATCTTCATATGCTTGGTAATAAATTTTTAGAAGGGAACCTATAGTATATGTGTGCATTTAAAAGGTGATTTCACCATTATTCGACGGAGAGTAAAGGTTAAATACAGAAATTGATGTTGAGTAGAATTAGCATAATTTCTATCGACCCTTTTACTTAAAAATGTTTTGCAATATGATTTATGAGAAATGATTTATAATTATTTTAATTCCTATGGATCCTTTTACGTAAATTTAATTGTTTTGGGTTTACAGTAAACGATGTTTTAAATAAAATTGTTTTTGACCCATTTAAAATTTATGATTTGGAAGTCTTTATTAAGATTTAAATAAATGATTTTGAGATATTTCCCTAAGTAAATGATGAAATGATTTGGAATTATTCCAAGATTTAAAATGGTTTTAATTAAACTAAGATTTGATAAATGAGGTTTAATGATTCTGCATATATCAGAAAGAAATGTTTTAAAGATATATATCTCTAGAAGATATTTTTGATGAAGAGAAAAGTAATTAATCGAATGATAAGCATATATTTACTTAGCATCTTTTTATCGATGATTGGTTCAAAGGAACTAGGATCAGATATGTGTAATCCTTATCCGAAAACCACTTCGAACCAATTTACGAGTTCGAAAGTGAAGACATGTTAAAGACAATGAAGTTGAAGGTGGGAATCTTCATAGTGGAAGAATTATTTATTGGTAATTTTGGAGTAGCTCCTGAAATAAATAAACAACAGTGGCTCCTTCATTCTAGGATCTTCGTATGCAAGCACTACTCGCTACTAATCCTAGGGATAATGCTTGATAGGATGTGGTAGGAGAGCGCCTTTGGTTTGTCCTGTTCCTGGATAACTTATACGGATGAATGTCTGACATACATTTCTAAGAACACAATACATTGATCTCTACAAACGTACATCTGTTTGGTAGTGTAGGAGGTAACCCCTCTTATGCTTAATACCCTTCTCTGAGACGTACAAGCTCAAAGGTTGTACTTTTGTGGAAGTTAATAATGTGTTGTTGGAAATGGAAATATGGCATTTAAAGTGAAAATGTTCTAAGAAAGGTAAACGTTGCCTCGAGCCTCACACTCGAGTAATTATGAAACAGAGGTTGGTTTAAGACTGAATGTGATATCTTCTTTCTAGATTTATTTATTTCTACCCGCTATGACGTGGGTTTAAATTATGTGGTGTATGCTATAGGAACCCAGTTAGGTCTGTAATGGCCGGAGTGATATCATTTTCGGTGCTATCCACCACCAGATAGGTCCATGGGTAGGTCGGTCTTAATTCATAAAGGTTTCGAAGATGTCGATCCTCGGTACATTCTTCTAGAAATGTACTGTACGGGAGGTAGTCCCTTTCCTTGCTATTATTGAAAATCTAAATCTCCAATAAGTGCCTTCGATTTTAGTTGTGAACCTACTATGCTCTCAAATTTAACCAATGTAAAAATTTCGGCTATTTGAATATGTTTATTTTAAAATATTTCAAAGAATGTCATTAATAATAATATCACTCAATTTTACGCAGAAATGATGCGGTTGTCGTAAAGTAAAAATCCATTCCGCGTTTATGTGACGTGTGGTCTTATGAGATACCCTTTTGTTTTTCTAATGCTCGTATTTTGAGTTTCTCACACCTGTCCCATGACCGACCCAGAGTTTACTTTCCTTTTCCTTTAAACTCCGAGTGCCCTATTTTTCGAGCAGCCAAGTAGCTTTGAGCATTTTGGAAGGAACAATGGAGCATGAGGACAGGAGGGTCCTCTTGTCAATAGTGATCTATTTCCAATTTATTCTGTACATATAGTATGTGTTTAGTATCTATCAGCCTCTGTAAGGATATGCAATTATAACTTTCTTGGTTGGGTCAGTACTTATCGTAACTCTGATGAATCACTTGGAGTGATTGTATGTACTTTCCATATGTATAATAAATGCAAAGCTGATTATATCTTCTATCTTTATTTCTTTTAAAAACCGCTGATTATCTGTTCTTCGGCACTTGAATTTGCGATACATGAATACCGAGAATGTATTAGTATCGATCTTCAAGGGTCGAAAAGGCGGGTCGTCACATTAGTTATATTAACCAATAGAAAGCAATTGTTTGAGTCATTCCATATTGCCCAATAACTATCAGTATGTAATCTCTTGGTGCCCTCAACAGCCATATGTAATACACTGTCAAATGTTGGAGATCCTTACATATATACTCTAGTCTTAACAGATGTGTCGATATCTAGCCTCGATACATATTGACTAGGTATATTTAAAATGTATGCTTATTTTATTGTGATAAATCACTCATGATTACAACACATTGTAACCACTATCATAACAAATACCATATATGGATTTTCTATATTAAATATACTTTTAGTTAAATAAATAATTAATATAAAACATTATATTAAGTATATAATAGAAAGAAACCACCTTTTATTTTGAACAATATTGGTTATCGAGTTGCATATATGTACTAAATTACGTAATTGCCCCTAAAACGTACCCATAACCGATCAAGTATGATCGAAATAAATTGCTCGAAAATAATCTACATAATATTAGAGTATAGAATCTCATATTGATCCTATGTAATAGATGAGTAAATGTCTCAAAATTTTGTGTGTGTGTATGTATGTATGTATATCAACTCCTTTTTTCTCAATATATAAACAAGTACTGACTACGCATTACACTACATAGTGGAATCTATAATAGTAAAGCTCTAATATAATCCATAAGCTTCATGTTCATCTCCACTGATCAACTACAATGAATTGTCGCACCAAACCTATCTCTTAGATAAATTGTGACTATTAGAGTTATACAAAAAGGATGACATAGATGACTTCAAGTCAAAACAACAGTCTAATATGAGTGGTTCACCTTCCAAAATAATTTTCTTTACAATAATGGTACATTATTCAAGCGAAGCACTCATTTTGATGTCTTAGGGGTTCGAACCCATGACCTCTAGAACCGAAACCTAGAGCATCATACCACTAACCAATTGAGCTAGCAGTCCTTAACATTTTCCCAAAATAATATATAAACATGCTATTTATTTATTTATGTATGTATAGTGTATGAGTATAAGGACTTATGACTCTGTAAGATTGATCATGAGACATGCCTACTGCATTGTTCTCATGGGACCCTTCCAAACAAACAAGCAATGACAAATAAATTCAATATATCTAATCTATCAATATGGTATAAAGGTTATTTCTATTTAACAATAGGAAATAAAGTGTCTAGGTAAAAGGTTCAAAAAATACCGAATACATCTAGCAAGACATCCATAGAATACAAAACCCTAATCACCCGCATAGTGTACTCATGAATAATTAAAGATTCGACAGCCTAGCGTTCATAAAATTTTCCACAATCTACTAGACTTATTATTCTAGTAATGACATTACTGCTGTTTCCAGTGGACTCACTATTGAAAATTTGTACCTTGGAGATAACTTTATCTTTCAATAATTCCCTTATCTCCATATGACTTATTATAGTATATTCCTTTCATTATGAGTGCCTCCACCTTTCATAGCGATATCTTTATGGTACATGTCCATGGTCCTTAGTCACTAAGGCTCCTTGTTTACTTCGCACCGACATAAGAAAATTCTATCTTCTTCTTCAATTTCTCATATAACGATGCAACATTTATTGCAATCATTGGTGTTGATTTAGGTTGATTTTCTCCTATTATCCACTACTATCATTCTACAAACCAAAATTAATTTCATAAGCAATCATTTCAGATCTAATGATAATACCAAAGGCATTATCTACCTTTGTCTGGTAGAATAAAAGAAACAATAAAATTTAATATTACAAGTGATGATGCATTTAAGGTATGTTGAGACATCGATGGTTTAATGGAAAGTCTAATGTTCAAATCGAGATGGTTAGACAACATGTGTTTTAATTTTGGCAAAAGTATTGAATATTAGACCTTGAAGGATATCCATACCATCAAACCTCCCATAAAACCGTTTAACCCCCCTTATTAGTCACTGACATGGGAGTATAAGAATATGCATCAAATTGTACTAGCAAGCCAACCAAAGACAGAGAGCAAAATCAAAATCACTATTTTATGCTAACAATAATGTACCAAAGCAACGATAGAGTTGGAAACCCAAGATTCTTAGGTTTTGTAATTTAATGAAGAAGGTTAAAGTGCCTTGTTCTCTTTTAAGAATTTTGTGTTTCTAAATGGTTTGGGGTGGTATAAAGAAACCTGAAATATATGTATATTATTATATAAAGAATCAATAGAAGAAATAAATTTACTAAGAATTAAAGAATTTTTTGCAGTGATTTTCATGATTTTTGAACATTTTTCCTATTTTTCCTTTAAGATTGTAATGACATATTCGATTAAACCTTCTCCACCTTTCATTGACGTCAGTTGTTTATCTTTGATTTGCTTTTATCCTTCTATGGCTCTTCAACTTCTTATGGCTTCTCTCTGATTTGAATTTTTTATATTCCTATATATATTCCACATTCTCTCTTCCCTTATTTTTGTTCTCCAAATCTTTGTTAAAGAACAATTGAATTTGTAAATGTTTAAGGTGAATACATTTATCACATCTAGTTAGAACATATTCATACTTGATTTCATGCATAGCTAAGGCGAACACGTGCTACACACACGGGATCCTCGTGCAATAAGCTTTTATGACTTGTTTGTCTTGTTTTAGAACTCTAAAACTCTATTGTGTTGGAACTATTATAAAAAAAGTAATAATGGAGGGGAGGTCGCTGGATATAAGCACTTAAAGGGAAAAATATGGTTGGTGCTAGTTCATTTATCGAGAAATAGAATTTATTAGGCGTTAAATTAGAAGTAAATTTAAAATGTAAGATAATAATGGGCATTAAATTATCGTGCATGTAACACTCCGTAATTTTACGTAATTAAATTAAAAGGGGTAAAATTTTAGTTTTACATGAAGGACAAAATTGTAAACTTTTATAGGAGTAGTAATCATGCTTCTTCCTTTGTGTCTGGAATATCGTTAACAGTCAGAAAACAATGTAGCTTGTTGATTTTGGTTAAATGGCCTGGAATATAGAAGACGTCATACCTAGTGGCACTTTCGTAATATATTAATTTTGATATTTTAGGCTAACCATGTGTTATTTCAACATATAAATAGATGCATAGAACCCATTTGTCGATCCTATTTTAATCTAAACAACTTACCACTAATCTCCATTAAATCCTAAGCAAGTTTAAAAAGAAATCTTTTTTTAACCGTTTCATTTCTCCTTCCACTACCCTATTCTCTATCGAACTTTGAAAATTCATAACTTCTCTATTTCTCAATGGATTTCGACGAAACTAGTGGCAAACAAAAGGATGCAAAGAATACAATTATCTCATATCATTTTAGAGGTGGAATTTGTAAGATCAGAGGCATATCATATCCGAACAGTGAAGAATAACGATGAAATCTCATACACATTTCCATCTCTCTCTATCAAACTTCAAAATGACATATCTCTCTCATTTCTTAATGGATAGACAATCTATTCATCGAAATGACCGTGGCGTTGAGTACAATGATTTAGTAAAGGAATATTTGTGAACTTATACGGTTTCTAGGCGCAAAAAGTATAGGACTGTGGAGGCGTTGTTGAGTTCTTCTTCATTCCAGCGTCTTGTGAGTGGGATTCATCCTATTTGTGTAAATATTGATAAGATATAGCAATTCGCCCTTATGACCTTTTGTAAATAACGAAATCAAAAAAATAAATTAACATATATATATATGATTAGGATATAGTACGACATGGCTAGATAATAAAAAAGTGATTATTTTATTATAAATTATCTCTCCGTAATAAAAAGTGTAAAACACAAAAGTGCTCCAAATTACAAATACACTTTATCAAAATTGTATTTCTTGATGACATAAATCCATTGGTGGTGCTCATTAGATAATATAAAGTAATATTATTTAATTAAATAATTTATAGAAATATAGAAATGCCATATAAATTTAAGCACTTATAACTTTCGCACACGTCCTCCATTTTAAGCACGATTCACAACATCATGATCATGGCAGGAAGAGGAACATTTTGTACATTGTTTGCTATGCTCTGAGATGTTCCAGAAAAGTGCCTTATTGTGTTAGGTTCGTTATACGGTTTTGTGCTTATGGGTTGGGGTTTGATCCAGTAGCTTCATAATTAGTAGGGCGATGACGAGTTTTGGGCTTGATCCTAACAGTGTCACAGATAGTTAGGCGCAAGTCTAGCATGGACTTGACCTTAATTGTCACATGTGGATTCTATGATAATGTCACATATGGACCTCATAAGTTTAGACTTTGTGCCCAACAGTGTGGTAAATGGTGGGCGTCAGGTGCACTGCGGTGGGGCCAGCGATGTCTACAGATAACGAGTTGGAACTTCAAGCCCAATAGTGCCGTAATTGGTGGTACATGAGTTAGGACTTTGAGCTTAATAGTGTACATACATTAGGCGATGACGAGTTGGGACTTTGAGTCCAATAGTGTTTTCGTTGGTAGTACACGAGTTGGGACTTTCAGCTCAACAGTATGCATACTTTTAGGTGACAATGAGTTGAGACTTGAGCCCAATGGCATCACATTTCTTTCGACATATGAGTTAAGACCTTGAGCTCAATAGTATACATATGGTTGGAGTTGGATAGGTTATCATGAGGCTCTAACTTATGACATCACTATAGTATTATTTTTGTTTTGGCTAACTTGTTGGTGCAGATGACACGAGTTAAGATATGGTTTTTGAGCATAAGTATTGTTTTACTAGTTTACTAGAAGTACACACTTATATAATGTATTTCACTTACTGGACATACATTTGGACCCCTCTACCATTTTCTTCTTTTTAGCTATACTCTAATAGCGAGGACTTGTGGTGATTTAGAGGCAATGGTATGACGGAGACACACATATATTTATTAGCTATCTACTGTTGTATTTCATTTATTCCTAAACATTATACTATGCCTATAACGACCCGGAAATTTTAATGGTTTTAATAACGTAATTAACTGAATTTTTGTGAAATTTTAAATAGTTGAATTTGGAAATTAAATTTGATATTTGGAATACCTCTATATAAACATAACAAATGGTAAATTTTCATCAAATAATATGGATATTTATTTTATTGTGTAATTTTATTTAAATTTAAATCAGTTAACATTTGATGATAACAAAATATTTTTCAAACTTGAATATTTTTATATAATAAATTAGTAAATCATCTTTTGAGTGTGACGTCATATTTCGTTTCATCAAATTTGGACTGCTATTGCTCCATTTTTCTTAATTCCAGCGTTTTAGCAGCATTTTCGATACCGATTATCTACTTTTGATATGATAATCATATCGCATATATCTGTATATAATTTTCATCATGTTGATCTCCGCAGTATATTAATTTCTATAATTCAGTGTTCAATACGTGGCGAGACCCATGAAACAGTTATCCATATCGGTACCGTTTAAACCTTTTTATCTACCTGTAACCATTTATCTTCCCATCATGCAAAGCTGTATAGCCACTAGTCATTATTATTCCCAGAATTCAATTTTCCCACTTACTATTCCCAACTGTTCATGTTGGACTTTTGCTTTTCCCCGGTTGATTTATTTTGGTTCGTACTGTTCATTTCCTTTCACATTGCAATCCCGTCTTCCTCTTCCAAAAACTTGCCTGCTCGTTTTTCCACAAACTTTCTTCCCTCTATCCACGATTTGCCTGCTCATCATTCTTTCCCAAGCCTGCACGTCTCGTCCAGGCTCACCTTCTCACATGGCCATGTTTACGCCGCTCACCCATCACCTTTCTCCTAACTCCGACCTCCAACACCCAGGCCTTGCCTTCCCCGCATCCATATCCACCTCCTTCTTTCCCTCTTTTGCCTCGGCTTGCTACCAAAGCTTCCTATCGAAACCCCACCACTTCCACAAGCCCTCCTTCCTCCTTGCTTCCATTCCTTCCCCCTTCGTCTCTTTCTTCTAGCAGCAACCCCTCCAGTGCAAGCCTCTGAACCGAGCCACCACCCACCTGCGCTCCTCTTCCTCAATTGCCGAGTTTGACCATCGCCAGCGAGGCCACCCATCACCCAAACCCAGATCTGACGAGGCCTTGTGCTCACCTTTCTTCCATGCTCTACATCGGCATCCCCGCCTCATCATCTTCCAACCGAGCCTCTCTGGTTGATAAATATATTAAGTTTTATATATATAAATATTTATTTTATCTGTTGGTATATATACACATATATATGTGTTTATGGAAGTATATGTATGTATGAGTTCTGTTTTATATGGAGTATATAAGTGGCTTACATATGTTGGTAAATACATTAATCTATAGTTATATATATAAGTTTATATATTTTTGTTTATACATATAAGTATAAGTGAATTTGGTTTTATATATATATATATATATATATATATATATATGTATGTATGTATGTATTTTATTTTTAGAATAGTATCATATATATATATATATATATATGATATCTAACGTTGTTGCATATGTACTGTAAGAAAGAAAAAAAACAAGTATTATGTACAATATTATATTTTAGCTACTGCCTATTGTCAGTAAGAGAAGAATAGGTATATGACACTTTCATACATTTGCATACGTATATAGGTTTGTGTGTTTTGATTTTTCAAATGCATGTATATATTTATCTATTGAAAGTTTATTTGAAAAGTACATGTGTGCATAGTTGCATTTGTACAAATATAAATTATAGTTTATGAAATGATTCATGTACAGTAATATATGTAGTTATATAATATGTTATACATAGATTTTTAAAAATCTTTCATTACTGTTTAAGTTGATATATATTATAATAAATTGTTTATATTGATTTTTTTTAATAAATATTGATATTGTATTTTTCTTTAGAAATATATATATATATATATATATATATATATATATATATATATATATTGTTTTAAAAAAAATTGCCTATATGTAAGTTTTGTATACATGTTTATACATTAGTCTATAAGTATATATAGTTGTATACATATAAATTCACATGAGTTTGGGTTCTAAATATATATATATATATATATATATATATATATATATATATATATATATTATTTTGTAGGTGTTAAAGCTAAAATATTGATTTTGAAAATATTATAAAGAATTTATTTTATCTTATTTTAATATGTGTTAATATAAGACTTTAAATTTTATATATATTTGTTCTCATCGATTCCTTATCAGCTCTATTCGTCGAATTCGTATTCGTCGTACTTTGCTTTGGAATTCGTGCTTGGACTCGTAACCTATTTCACTGTCAAATCTCTCTAGCCTCGAAATGTGAGCAATCACCCACGATTAACATCCTTATATTTAGTAAATTTGATTTCACTTGAAACAAAAATTGAAATATGCTGTTAATTTTGAACTGCTAGTTATTAAATTGTTATATATGATATGTCATTATTTGCAATTGTTCACCTATGATATATGACACGATAGCCTGTTTTATATATTTTATTTAATTTATCACTGGTGATATATGCTTGTTGTTGATATGTTTCATCATAACTGTTCTCACTTTGCAAATTCCCTATGGGTTGAAATGCTACGTACCAGAACGATCTTGTAGAATAGGAGAAAATCGTTATGGGTTGAAATGATAAAACCAAGCGATTTTCACTGATTTTAAATTTTGGGATCGCGAGTTGAAATGATATATACCTGTAGATATTTAAATTGCGGATTGAAATGTTAAATATTTTATCACTTGACCATAGGATAGAAAATTACACACGGACACCGTTGATCAATATTTTGAAAATGATTTCCAGAGTTTTGAAAGGAAATATATGGTTTTTATTAAATACTGATTTTTAGAATATGATATATAAATGTTATTTTTACATATACCTAAATTTTAGATTTTTAAAATTTATATGTTTTGAAAATTTTAAATTTATTAGTTAGTTTGAAAATATAATTTTTAAGATGTTACTTATAATTTTACTATTTTGAAGGATATAAAAATAGATTTTAATATAAAATAAATTTAATAATAAGATGTAATATAATAAAATTTAATCAGTATATCATATGTTTAAGTATTTGCTTAAATTTATATTAATATTTTAAAAAAGATTTTATAGCTACAATAATAAAGGTTGGGAAGATAAATTAATGTTGACTTGGAATTTAAATCGATTAATAATTGAATTTAAGAAAGAATTGATTTAAACTTATTAGTTTTGAGATTTTGAAAAGATATGATTATAACTTGGTTTATAACTTGATTTCATAAAAAATGATCAAATGAATATTCCCAATTTTGAATCAAATTGAGATTGAATATTTAATATTGATTTAAATATTTAAATTGAGATTTAAATTAATTGTTATAAAAATGGTTAAGGGAATAATTTCCAATTTGGATAAATTTAAAGTTAAAATTTTAAAATGTAAATGAAATTTATATTGTAAACGTTTGAATATTTTATCTTAAATCTTTGGACTTTAAATTGAAATGGTTAATTTGGAATTGATTTAAATTGAATTTGGAATATAAGATGATTGAAATCGATTTGCGAAATTTGAGAAAACTAATTTTATTATATAAAGTATTTATTATATATATATATACTATTTTAATTTATAAAGCATTTTAATGTATATACTATTTTCAACGTCTAAACTGTTTAGGTCAGAAGCTTTATGATTTCAAAATGTTAAGATTTCCAAAGTGTTGTGATTTTCAAAGTGCTACAATTTCAAAAGTGTTATGGTTTCAAAAGTGTTATAATTTTTGAAAGTGTTATGATTTGGAAATGAATATTATTTGAAGTGAATAATGATATCGAATTGGTATGGTTTTGAAATGAATATGATATTTTGATATAAAGTATAAACTATTTGAAATGAAATGACCACGGTGTGAAATAAGCGTTTGGTTGTTAAAGAGACTGCGATCGGATATTGTCATACTCTCTGCCAATACCGAAAACCACTTTAACAACTGTGTACATGGTGGACATTCTAGAATGAAGTAGGATGGTTTGATGACGATTCTATATGGTATTTACGTAGCCCTGACTCCCGTGAGTCAGCTTGATGTGGCTAAAACAGGAGCTATAACGGGCCAAGTGGGGTCATTCCCCCTATCAGACACATTTCATCGATACCATTCTATTGCTTTTGTGATTTGATTGGGTGCTCCTTTGATTTGGGAGTGTGTCACGAGGTGGGAAATAGTAGCTACTATGCGTTACCACCAGTCCGGGAGTGCACATGGTATACCTACCCTGTCATTGCCTTGAGTACCTTGTCTCATGCATTATCGCGCCTTTCTACAGGTCTGTTTTATACCATACATATGTGGCGTCCTCTATGTAAATCTCCAGTTTACGGAGGAGCGCACAGCATTGTACAGACTATGAGAATATATAAAATGTGTTAAGATGGATATGGTAACGCCTTAATGCTATTTTAATACTTTACTTTACTATAGACATATTATAATAGCGTATATTACTATATAGTAGATAGTTCCACGGATCCTTAGAGGATGGAAATCCCAAACATCCTTTAAGTTACTTGTATTTCAGTTGACATTTTACTTGAGTTGAATTTATTAATATAAGAATGTTAATCCTGACTCGAGTGTTTTGTGTTTTTCTTTATGCTCGAGTCAAACTGAGTTTCACAGCATTTGGGACTCAACGTTTGGAGATTGGAGCTTTGCTTTAAGATCTGTCTTATCCATTCGGCTTTTCTATTTAATTTATTTAGAGATGTCATATGTTTGTATTCGAGACTTCATTGTATTTGAGATATCATGTTATATTTTATTTCAAACTCTAATGTTTATATAGTAGCTTCACGAACTACTATTTATCTATTCCGCTGCTTATTATTATATTACTCTGTGTTTGTGATTCTGTGATTGATTTATTTACTATATATGCTGAAATTCTCCAAATATAAATTAACAATTTGATATTTTGAGCAATTCAAGTCTGACATGTGTGGATGCGAATGGTTCGAAATACCGAGTCATTACAGTTGGTATCAGAGCTTTAGTTTAGGCAAAACTTAGCATATAAAGTAAAAATTAATTACAGAATCACCGTTCGTTTGAGCTTGAATTCGTCCTCTTTGATTCGGATTTCTTTCAAACTTTGGAACCCTACCTTGTTCTGAAGTCCATTCTTGCCTTCTACTATTTGAGTTCTTTTAATACTGAAGCATCCCATAGCAATCTCAATAGTCAACTCCATCCTAGGTGTGACAAACCATATCGGCGGTCCCGCCAACCTCTATAGGATTTGAAAAAGGGTGAAAATCCTTTACACCAGCGTCGATTTACCTGAGATTTTGTGTCCTCGGTTTTGATGCTGTTATTTTTGAAAAGCCCGAATCGTTCTTTAGTAAACTACCCAGGTAAATCCTATTGTGATCCAATGTCGATTGCCTCAGATTTTGCAGGCAGATTTATCTTCTCACTTGATTCTTAGCCTAGTGATCTTGACTCCACCCTGATGGTCAAGTATTACCCTGATGTTTTAGTAAAGTGGCTTATCTTCCACCCAAGTGGGAAATTGAATTCCGTATTGATCTTATTTTTAGAATCTTGGTTGACCTGGTTAAGGTCACCGTCGATTAATATTAGTCTATCCATCTTTTCTCTTTTGTAATCTACTTATCTTCCTTTCGAGCCTATCTGCTTAGATAGAATTAACTTTGACTTGGATTCCTCTGAATCGAACCTCTATCCTTTTTTTAAAATCCCTTTTTGTGCAAAGGAGTGTATTTGTAATTAATATAAAATTTTTTATATTGTGTTGTTTGAGTTGTTAAGTTTGAATTTTGGTTGTTAGATATGATAATATTTGATTATTATTTATTGCTTTGTAAACCATTGACTATCGCAACATGATATAAATAGATGAAATTATAAAACATGGTTTATAAAATTGACTTGGAATTTGAAACAAATTTAAATTAAGAATTTGAGAATCCAATTTTCGGTATTTTCAAAAAAAGTTGGTTTTCAAAGTTTTATAATATATTATTTGAAAGTATTTTCAAATGGAAATTATTTTAAAGGAAAAAATATAAAAGAATTAAGTCTGTACTCTCTTCATTCGTCGTTGGAAAATAATTTTGGTGATGACTGCAGCATCATCGACATTCATTTTCGAGTCTCGAAGTGGAGAGGCCCCTTAGTAGCTTTCCAACACTTTTGTTTTGAAAAAAATGGACTTGATTTAAATTTCTTATGTATAATTTTATTTATAAATTATATATGTATACAATTATTTCACAATAGTTTGAAATGAAATCGGAAATTTGAATCTCAAGTTTTATATTAAGAAATGGTTTCAATTATTGAAATAAAGTGAATATTTTTTGAATAATTGGAATATCTAAAATGATAAATGAACTTAAACCAACTTGAAATAGTTGAATTGGAATAAAACTTATTTGTATAATACTAAATTTGCATTCTAATATATAACTTACCTAAATTATTCAAAAGTAGGGTGAATATATAATTAAAGGTTATACAAGAGAAAATTGAAATAATAAATTGTTCAAACTAAAATCTGGCTTAATATAAATGTTGTAAATAAAAGAAAAATTTGTATAGTATTTAATTTCACTCAGAACCTTAACATAACGTACCTAGAAATAGTTAAATGTGAATATGTAATTGAATAATATACAATATTAATGTAATAAATAAGATGTCCAAAATGAATTTGTTAGGGAATTCATAAATAAAAAATTTAGGTAATTATAATAAATGAATACACTTAACCTATATTTCAAAATATATCAGTAAAATAAATTGAAAATAAATGAGAAACGCTATCTAAATAAATAATATTGAACTCAAGAATAGTTGAAATTGTGTGATAAGTAAAATTAACTTGAATAAATAAGTTAAATAAAATAAATTTTGGTTTTGGAAACAAATTTTGTAACAAATCTTAATAAATTGGAACAAACCAAATTGAATGAAATGGATTGAATTGAAATCAACAAAATATGATATGAGTGAGTATTATTGATTAAATAAAATGGACTGAAACCAAATTAATTGAATAAAAATCAATTTAAAAACTAAATGAAATTTATATGGCTTGAACTAACAGTTTGAACTGACAATTTTGAATTGAATGACTATTTATCGATTTAATAAAATGAATTAAACCAAATTGTTTAATATTAATTAATCTAAATTGAAATTTATTTGGTTTTAAATTTATTGTTGTATTTTGCATTTCAATCTATCTATTCTTGCTGGTTGTATTTCCTTTCTGTTACTTCTTTTTCTCCTACCTCCTTCCTTTTTGGGGACGAAAGGTTTGAGTGGGGAAGAGTGTAATGACCCTAAAATTTTAATGGTTTTAATAACATAATTAACTAAATTTTTGTGAAATTTTAAATACTTGAATTTGAAAATGAAAATTTGATATTTGGAATACGTCTATATAAACGTAGCAAATGGTAAATTTTCATTAGATAATATGGAAATTTATTTTGTTGTGTAATTTTATTTAAATTTAAATCAGTTAACATTTGATGATAATAAAATATTTTCTCAAACTTGAATATTTTTATATCATAAATTTGTAAATCATCTTCGGAGTGTGACGTCATATTTCATTTCATCAAATTTGGACAGCTATTGCTCCGTTTATCTTAATTCCAGCGTTTCAGCAGCATTTTCGGTACCGATTATCGACATTTGATAGGATAATCATATCGCAAATATCTGTATACAGTTTTGACCATCTCGTCGTACTAATCTCTGTGGTATATTTATTTCTGTAATTCGGTGTCCGATACATGGCGAGACCCGTGAAACGGTT
The DNA here is from genome assembly GCA_030765085.1 of Allium cepa. Classification (NCBI taxonomy): domain Eukaryota; kingdom Viridiplantae; phylum Streptophyta; class Magnoliopsida; order Asparagales; family Amaryllidaceae; genus Allium; species Allium cepa. The sequence goes on from CM060932.1 coordinate 419,351,569, forward strand.
ACCCATATCGGTACCGTTTAAACCTTTTGATCTACCCATAACCATTTATCTTCCCTTCATGCAAAGCTGTATAGCCAATAGTTATTATTATTCCCAGAATTCAATTTTGTCACTTACTATTCCCAACCGTTCATGTTGGACTTTTGCTTTTTCCCTGGCTAATTTATATTGGTTCGTACTGTTCATTTCCTTTCACATTGCAATCCCCTCTTCCCCTTTCAAAACCTCACCTGCTCGCTTTTCCACAAACTTTCCTCTTCCCTGCATCCACCATTTTCCTGCTCATCGTCATTCTTTCCCAAGCCTGCACGTCTCATCTAGGTTCACCCTTTCACACGACCATGTTTCCTCCGCTCATGCATCACCTTTCTCCTAACTCTGACCTCCAACACCCAGACTTCGCCTTCCCTGCATCCATCTCCACCCCCTTTTTCCCCTCTTTTGTCTCTGCCTGCCACCAATGCTTCCAACAAAAACCCCACCACTTCCACAAGCCCTCCTTCCTTCTAGCTTCCATTCCTTCCCCTTCGTCTCTTTCTTCTAGTAGCAGCCCCTCCAGTGCAAGCCTCTGAACCGAGCCACCACCCACCTTTGCTCCTCCTCCTCCATTGTCGAGTTTCACCATCGCGAGCGAAGCCACCCATCACCCAAACCCAGATCTACCGAGACCTTGTTCTTACCTTTCCTCCATGCTCCACATCGGCAGCCCCGCCTCACCATCTTCCAACCGAGCCTCTTTGGTTGATAAATATATTAATGTGCATATATATATATATATATTATCTGTTGGTGTATATATATATGTGTGTGTGTTTACGTAAGTATATGTATATATGAGTTCTGTTTTATATATATAGTATATAAGTTGTTTACATATGTTGGAATATACATTAATCTATAGCTATATCTATAAGTTTATATGAGTTTGTATAAATGTTTATATATATAAGTATAAGTGAATTTGGTTTTAAATATATATATGTATATATCTTATTTTCAGAATAGTATTATATATATATATATATGATATTTAAAGTTGTCGCATATGTACAGTAAAAAAGAAAAAAAACAAGTATTATATATAATATTATATTTTAGCTGCTGCCTGTTGTAAGTAAGAAAGAATAGGTATATGACACTTTCATATATTTGCATATGTATATAGGTCTGTAGTGTTTTGATTTTTCAAATGTGCGTATATATTTATCTATTGAATATTATTTGAAAAGTGCATATGTGCAGAGTTGCATTTGTATAAATATAAATTATAGTTTATGAAATGATTCATGTACAGTAATATATGTAGTTATATAATATGTTATGCATAGATTTTTAAAAATCTTTCATTACTGTTTAAGTTGATATATATTAATAAATTGTTTATATTGATTTTTTTAATAAATATTGATATTGTATTTTTCTTTAGAAACATATATATAGTTTAAAAAAAATAACCTGCATGTAAGTTTTGTATACATATTTATACGTTAGTCTATAAGTATATATATATATATAGTTATATACATACAAATTCATACGAGTTTGGGTTCTAAATATATATACATATATTATTTTATAAGTGTTAAAGCTAAAATATTGATTTTGAAAATATTATAAAGATTTTATTTTATCTTATTTTAATATGTGTTAATATTAGACTTTAAATTTTATATATTCGTTCTCATCCATTTCTGTTATCAGCTCTATTCGTCGAATTCATGTCCATCGTACTTTGCTTTAGAATTCGTGCTTGGACTCGTAACCTATTTCACTGTCAAATCTCTCTAGCCTCGAAAGGTGAGCAATCACTCACGATTAACATCCTTATATTCAGTTGATTTGATTTCACTTGAAACGACAATTGAAATATGCTGTTAATTTTGAATTGCTAGTCATTAAATTGTTATATACGATATGCCATTATCTGCAATAGTTCACTTGTGATATATGACACCATAGCATGTTTTATATATTTTATTTAATTTAGCACTGATGATATATGTCTGTTATTGATATGTTATATTATCATCATAACTGTTCTCACTCTACAAGTTCCCTATTAGTTTAGAATTCCCTATGAGTAGGAAATGAGAAAATCGTTATGGGTTGAAATGATAAAACCAAGCGATTTACATTGATTTTAAATTTTGGGATTGCGAGTTGAAATGATATATATCCGTAGATATTTAAATTACGGTTGAAACGATAAATATCCGTATCATTCGACCATAAGATAGAAAATTATATACAGATACCGTTGGTCTATATTTTAAAAATGATTTTTAGAGTTTTAAAAGGAAATATATGGTTTTCATTAAATATTGATTTTTAGAATATAATATATAAATGTTATTTTTACATATGTCTAAATTTTAGATTTTTAAAATTCGTATGTTTTGAAATTTTTTAATTTATAAGTTAGTTTGAAAATATAATTTTTAAGATGTTACTTACAATTTTACTATTTCAAAATATATAAATTTAGATTTTAATAAAAAATAAATTTAGTAATAAGATTTAATATAATAAAATTTAATTTAATTAGTATATCATATGTTTAAATATTTGCTTAAATTTATATTAATATTTTAAAATATATTTTATAACTTTAATAATAAAGGTTGGAAAGATAAATTAATGTTGATTTGGAATTTAAATTGGTTAATAATTGAATTTAAGAAAGAATTGATTTAAACCTATTAGTTTTGAGATTTTGAAAAGTTATGATTATAACTTGGTTCATAACTAGATTTGATAAAAAGTGATTAAATGAATATTCTCAATTTTGAATAAAATTAAGATTAAATATTTAATATTGATTTAGATATATAAATTGGGATTTAAATAAATTGTTATAAAAATGGTTAAGGAAATAACTTCCAATTTGGATAAATTTAAAGTTAAATGTTGAAAATATAAATGAAATTTATATTATAAATGTTTGAATATTTAAACTTGAATCTTTGAACTTCAAATTGAAATGGTTAATCTGGAATTGACTTAAATTGAATTTTGGAATTTAAGATGATTTAAATCGATTAGCGAAATTTGGGCAAACTAATTTTATTATCTAAAGTATTTATTATATATAAACTATTTTAATTTATAAAGCATTTTAATATATATACTATTTTCAACATCTAAACTATTTAGGTGGAAAGCGTTATGATTTCAAAGTGTTATGATTTCCAAAGTGTTATGATTTCCAAAGTGCTATGATTTCAAAAGTGTTATGGTTTAAAAAGTGTTATAATTTTTGAAAGTGTTATGATTTGGAAATGAATATTATTTAAAGTAAATAATGATATCGAATTGGTATGGTTTTGAAATGAATATGATATTTTGATATGAAGTATAAACTATTTGAAATGAAATGACCATGGTGTGAAATAAGCATTTGGTTGTTAAAGAGACAGGGATCAGATATTGTCATACTCTCTGCCAATACTGAAAACCACTTAACAACCGTGTACATGGTGTAGATTCCAGAATGAAATAGGATGGTTTGATGATGATTCTATATGGTATTTTCGTAGCCCTGGCTCCCATGAGTCAGCTTGATGTGGCTAAAACAGGAACTATACCGAGCCAAGTGGGGCCATTCCCCCTATCGGACACATTTCATCGATACCATTCTATTGCTTTTGTGATTTGATTGGGTGACCTTTAATTTGGAAGTGTGTCACGAGGTGGACGATAGTAGCTGCTATGCGTTACCACCAGTCCGCGAGTGCAAATGGTATATCTACCCTGGCATTGCCTCGAGCGCCTTGTCGCATGCCTTATCGCGCCTTCTACTAGTTTGTTTTATACCGTACCTATGTGGTGTCCTCTGTGTAAACCTCCAGTTTACGGAGTAGCGTACGGCATTGTATAGACTACGGGAATATATAAAATGTGTTAAGAAGGATATAAGTAACGCCATAATGCTATTTTAATAATTCTACTTTACTATAGACATATTATAATAGCGTATATTACTACATAGTAGATAGTTCCAAAGATCCTTAGAGGATAGAAATCCCAAACATCCTTTAAGTTACTTGTATTTCAGTTGACATTTCACTTGAATTAAATTTATTAATATAAGAATGTTAATCCTGACTCGACTGTTTTGTGTTTTGCTTTACGCTTGGGTCAGACTGAGTTCCTGTAACGACCCGATATTTTAGACCATTCGCATCCGTACATCTCGGACTTGAATTGCACAAAATATTAGATTGTTAATTTATATTTGGCAAAACTCAACATATGCAGTAAAATAAATAAATCACATAATCACAGATACAGAGTAGTACAATAATACGCAGCGGAATAAATAAATAGTAGTTCATGAAGCTACTATATAAACATCAGAGTTAGAAATAAAATACAACGTAATATCTCAGATGCAGTGAAGTCTTCAGTACGAAAAGATGACTTCTCTGAACCGATCAACTGGAAAAGCTGAAAGCTGAATCGATAGTTGGATCTCCAAACGAAGCTCCAAACTCCAAAAGCCGAGTCTCAAATGCTATATCAATCAGTCTGACCCAAGCGTAAAGCAAAACACAAACACTCGAGTCAGGATTAACATTCTTATATCAATAAATCCAACTCAAGTGAAATATCAACTGAAATACAAATAACTCAAAGGATGTTTGGGATAACCATCCTCTAAGGATTCGTGAGACTATCTACAATGCAGAGATATACATTATAACACCGTGGTCGTTTCAAATTAATTTCCACCAAAATATCATTTCATTTCAAATATATATATATATATATATATATATATATCCTACTTTTATCACTTTAAAAGTTGCGATTCAAATCTACTCAAATTCCAAATTTAAATTTAATCCCATCTCAAATTATAAATTCAACTCGATTCCTAAATAACCATTTCAAATTTTATCGATCTCAAATCCGGGTTTGAATCACAAAATACCCATTTATATTTCAATATATTTCAAAAGTTCAAATATTCAACATTTTAAACTAAATTTAACGATTTCATATAGATTTAGTTTATCTTCATTATTATTTAGTCTTGAAGTATTCCCTCTTAGATTCAATATCATTTAAGTAACCTTAAATTACATTTTTCTAAATATTTTCTTTAATTTATTGAAACGTGAAACATTCATTAAATCATATGAATCAAAAATCCAGTTATAAAATCATATCTTTAAATTTCACATTCAATAACTTCAAATCGATTTAATTAAGTAAAATTCTTAATTAAATACCATTTCAAATAAACCCAAATTTGTCTTCCCAACCTTCTTATTCAATTTATCACAAAATCTATTTGAAAAATAGATTTACATAAATACTTAACCATATTATATGTATTAAATCAATCAAATTGAAATTAAATATTATTACTAAATCTATATATAAAATTACCATTTATATATAATATTTTAAGGACCAGTATTAAATAAAAACCATATTCTTTTCCAAAACAATAGAAATTATTTTCAAAATATTTATATATGGACCAACGGTGTCTGCATATAGGATTCTATCATATGGTCAAATGATACGGATATATATCATTTCAATCTGTAATTTTAATATATACAGGTAGATATCACTTCAACCCGCGATCCCAAATTAAATTTAATTGAAAATCGCTTGGGTCTATCATTTCAACCCTTAATGATTTTCTCCTACTCTAAAGTCCATTCAGGTATGTATCATTTCAACCCATAGTGAATTCTATACTAACAGGGGACTTGCAGAGTGATAACTGATAATATAAAATAGAACAACATGCATATATCATCAATAACAATATAATATAAACAACATGATATGGTATCATATCCCACAGGTGAATGGTTATAGATAATAGCATAAATAACAATTTAAATAACTACGGCATCATATTTCAATTGTCGTTTCAATTGAAATCAAATTTAATAAATATAAGAACGTTAATCATGAGTGATTGCTCAACTTTCGAGGCAAGAGAGATTCGACCTAGAAATGAGCTACTAAATCCAAAGCAACGCTAGATGGATATGATTTGATGTAGAAAACAGGCACGATGGACAAGGCCGATAATGGGAAATCGATGAGAACGATTGAATTAGTTTTGATATAACGAAACTATTTCATTTTATATATTATTATTTGTTTCTAAAATAATTTCAAACATATATTTTCAAATCCATATGATATCCCAAATTTTTTAATTTAAACAAAACTCAATATACAATGTTTGTACAATTCATACATTTTCTTAAAATTTCCTTCAATCCATCTTAGACGCTAACACTAATATAAGCTTGAAAACCGACCCAACATATATGCAGACAAATACAAATCCACATGCAACGATATATATACTGTCTTCCCATGAAATCAATATTAAATTTTTAAGACGAATGTTAAAAATCATTGTTTACATTTAAAATGCCTAAACAGTTTAGATGTTGAAAATAGTACATATATTAAAATACTTTTAATAGTTTATATACTAAAATAATTTGTATACAAATTTTAAAATTTTAAACACATATTAAATTAAATATATATCTAAAATCATCGTTTTTTTAATAAAAATAATAATAACATTTCTACATAATATACTTTATATAATACTTACAGATATGCTGCCTAACACAAACAGATACTTTAAACAAATATATTTCTAAATAAGCTAGAATATACACAACAGGTTGAACCCATGTTAACAACTTTACTTAACCCTTAACTTATATTATTATATAAATAATAGGTTATATGATTTACATAATGTAAGCTTTTCATATTATGCTATAAACCTATATACGCATGCACTATATAACTATATGCTGCTAATGCAATTTTTATAGCTTAAGCAAACTTATAAAACAATGTAACAAATAGATTTGCAGGCTCATATAAAACTTATACCTATATATATTTTATTTCATTTTAATTTCATTTTTTTAATTTTTTATTTTTATTTTTAAAACACACGTACACATTAAAAATCAACTTATATATAACTATACTGTTCGTACTATAACTTAAAGATATAAAAACTTATAGATATAAAATAGCAAACCTATTTAAGCAAGATCAGATAACAGATTTATATATACTTATGGATATATATATATATACCTTTAAATTAAAGAGAGGAGCAAGGCCGAATGGATGGATGCAGTGGCGGCGGCCAATCTTGTGTGTGAAGGCAGGGAAGAAAGAAGGTCGGGATGGGTGGTTAGAGGGGCGCAGGCCTGTCGTGGTGGTGAAGAGCCGAGCACTTGATGGAGTGAAACAATAGAACGAAAAGAAAAATAAGAAGAATAAAAAGAAAAAGAAAAAGAAAAGAAATAAGAAAAAACAGTCATTTGCCTACAGGAGAAGCTTCACATGCAAGAGAGGAGATGAAGGCCAAATAATATGCGGTGGGTATTTGTGTACGTGGGGTTTGAATATTTATCAGAGAAGCTTGCGTTGATTAAGTGGGAGAAAGACAAGAATTTTTTTTTAAAGTGGCAAGAGAAAATTTAGGCATTCATTTCTATTAAATATACATAAGCAAATGGAAAGAAACAAAAGATTTTGAAACGGCTAGCGTAAATCAAAGATTATATTCCTATTAAATATGGAAACGTAAATGAAAGTGGAAAGTTTTACACGTGATTTGTAAGGCAGGAAATCATATTTGAACGGCTGTTGATTTATTTTTAACAGCTAAGATATGAAGTCAAAGAGAGCGTGTAATAGATGCCATAATTAAAACGAAATGTACACTTAAAATAATTAACAAAGTAACGTAATTTTAAATCTATTTGTTTCTTATTTAATTAATAAAATATACGCTAAAGAATTAATTTCAGTTAAATTCTCTTTCCCTTTTATTCAAAGATTCCAAGCTAAATTAACGACAATAAATTTCAACATTAGAATTTAAAACGGAACATAATTAATGGATAAATAATTAAAACAACTGAAATCTTTTTTTTACAGTAACTTAAATACATTTATAGAATTGTTGTTTACACATAAGATAATTAACTTGCTTAAATAGTATCATGACATACAAACAACAAAATTTATATTTATATTTTATTATTATTGATAATTTCACCAAACTTCAATAGTTTAAATTCGATTAAATTTAGTAGATTTCTTAATTAAATACAATTTCAATTAATTCAACTTTAGCTTCTCAATTCCTGAATCGTTTAACTAATTAAGTCTTATTAAATTAAAATTTATACTTCTTTTCTTTTATGTAAAATCCAATAATACTAAATTTTATTAACAAATTAATTTCAATTGGTTGATATGTAAGATGAGAGAAAATCATGACAAAAATTTAAATTAGTTTGAATACATAATTATACATTTATTGTTTACAAATAGATTAGAAGTTAATTTACAATTAAACCCAATTCTAGGTAATTGTAAATTGATTTAATGCTCTACATAATATTAAATCTATCCAATTAAACTTTTATTATACCATACTTTTGAAATCATATAAAATAGTTGTCACTTTATTAAATCAAAATCAGATGTTATAATCCAAAGTAAATTTTATTTAAAATCATAAATTTTTAATTTCTTACCATATTAAATTCTAAAATTGGAATTTTCTTCTTTTTGAAAAATACGGATCATTACACTCTCCCCCACTAAAAACTTTTCGTCCTCGAAAAGAAACGAGGTACGGAAAAAATAGAAAAAATAGAATGAAATAGGACTAAGACAAAATGACAAGAAAATTAAAATTATACCTGATAACTGTTGTTATAGGTAAGTTTTTCAAGGTGGAAAGTAGGAATGGCTAGAAAGGAAAAATAGGTTGAAAGACAAGGACGAACCATTATTTTAAAATTATATAAATTGCAATTATTTAGAAAGGTAAAATAAATGATCAAAATATCCTTTATATAATACTTTATCAAAATACATTTATAACTCGATGTCTTAACAAGTTTATCCTTGTTCCTGTAGACTTTGGCAGTGCGTTGATCAGGTGCAAAGCTAGAATTCTCCTGGTACTTAGTAGACTTGTTTCAACACCTAGTGAAAATACTTGAAAAACTTTTAAAAACAGATATGGAAAGTACAATCCAAACAAATCAACTAAACCATTTGCCCAACCATGGATCGCAGATACACAAAGGTTACGCCTGAATCCCCCAGGAAACATCTATATCGGTAAGCTTTCTCAGCCCTATGAATTTCGCCATGATGACTAGTAGACCGCAGATACACAAAGGTTACGCCTGAATCCCCCAAGAAACATCCGTATCCGTAAGCTTTCTCAACCCTACGGATTTCGCTACTAAAAACGACCTACGTAGATCACAGGATACATAATGGTTACGCTTGAATCCTCCAAGAAACATCCGTACCCCTAGGCCATCTCAGCCAGGCGAATTACGCTACGCAGTCGCGCCAAGAAAAAAAACCATGGGTTATGCCACGGTGGGACACTCGAGTATCACATCCGAAAACCAAAATCAAAGAGAATAATATTGATAGAATGAATCCAAGATGTGGCCATAAATCGGATATCAAGAAGAAGGCACTTTCCATATCTTTACTTCGAAGATATGTATCAAATAGTACCTTTTCAAATCACTTTCAAATATCATATTTATATAGACTTCAATAATATAAGATTTCACTTTTCAAATTGAGTACCTTTCCAAATCAATAGTTTTCGAATCAACTTCATACTTATACAAATCAGTTTTATATAAGTTCGATAACTCCCAAATCAAGTATTTAGTAAAATAAGGTTCTCAATTTCAATTTGTTTCAATATCTGATCAGTTTCAAAGCCATATACTATTTCACCAAATTATTACTTCCAAATTTAATATCTTCAGTTTCAAAGTTTCCAAAATAATAGGCTTAGAAAATAATTCTAGCTCCCAAATCACATAATTTATGTCAAACAAATTCATTTCCAAAATCATCATATAAATACTGGGTTTTAAATTCCAAATCCAATTCCGAAACCAAATATTTTCTAAAATCAATTATACCCAAAATGATTACCAGTTTAAAACACTCCCTTTTTAAACCTTTAAACTATTTATTTCTATTCAAAAGATCAATTTACTTTTCAAACAATTTAAAACTAAATTTTATTCAAAACAATCCAAAATAATTCCAGATCAGTATAATTTAAAATAGTCTTATTCATTTAGTTAACAAAACAATTTCAACTCATTTGCCTAATCGAATGATTTATATTTTTCTAGGATTACTTAGCTTTGAAAATTAAACCTTAATTTGGAAGTGCTCGAACCTTTAAAAATAGTCGAAGAAACCAATTTTTTTAAATCCAAGAGTTGGAAATCAGCAACAAATCAATAAATCAATTCCAATAGATAAGTTTACAGCAAAACAATCTGAAACTTGAGGACTGAACAACAGCTTACTTTAAATCATTTTAAATATATATATATATATATACACACACACACATATATCTTTCTAATATCAAACCATACTTCAAAATTTGAATCAATTTTTTTTTCATAAAATCGCTCGCATAGCAAAGCTACTAGAGTGGCCTCTCCCTCACTCTGAAACCTGAAAATTAATGTCATGATGCGTGCACTCATCACCGAAATTATTTTCCAGCGACAGAAGTGTGTTCTGGACTTCTATTTTCTTGAAAACTTCTTTGAAATTTCTTCGAAATCATTGGAACCCATTCAAAGTCATTTGAACATTTTTATTCGAAAAATACTTTAAATCGTATTATTATATATTTTCAAAATCTTTAATCCAATTTCCAAAATACCAGAGCTCAATCTCTCAAAACCCTTCAGTTATAAATCATTTTTATATAAATCAAATTCTTATATAACCTTCAAAATTTCAAAATACAAACAAAACCCGATTTTCAAAGGATGATTCAAGAATGGATTTTAAAAACAAAGATAGAGATTTAAATTAGAGGAACTCTAATCAATAGAATCCTGATTCGAAGATAGACTCGATCGAAGATGAGATAATTAAATTACAAAATAGAAGATGGATATACTTCTATAAATCGCGGACGACCTTAACCGGGTCAACCGTGACTTCAGGAATATGATCGATGCGGAATTCCAAAGCAAATCGACATTCAATCGCCAGATATAGAATCCGGCATAACCAGAGATAGCAACACCTAAACCAAGGATATATAAATCTTCGGTGAATCGATGCTATTGTAAAGGAGTTTCACCCCTTTATAAATCATTCAGTGGAGCTATGGGATACTCTAGAATTTAGAAAACATGAATAGGGAAAGACAAGAATGGATTTGGAACCGAGGGGATGTTCCAAAAATCAAAGGTAACCGAATCAAATAGGAAGAGATTCAAGCTCGAACGAAAGTGATTCTGTAAATAAATTTACCATATATGCTAAGTTTGCCTAGAGCCAAAGCTCTGATACCAACAGTAACGACACGATAATTTATACCATTCACATCCGTACATGTCGGACTTGAATTGCTCAAAATATCAGATTGTTAATTTATATTTGGCAAAATTCAACATACGCAGTAAAATAAATCAATCACATAATCACAAATACAGAGTAGTACAATAATACGCAGCGGAATAAATAAATAGTAGTTCATGATGCTACTATATAAACATCAGAGTTAGAAATAAAATACAACTGAATACCTCAGATGCAGTGAAGTCTCTGTACGAGCAGATGACTTCTCTGAACCAATCAACTGGAAAAGCTGAAAGCTGAATCGATAGTTGGATCTCCAAACGAAGCTCCAAACTCCAAAAGGTGAGTCTCAAATGATGTATCACTCAGTCTGACCCGAGCGTAAAGCAAAACACAAACACTCGAGTCAGGTTAACATTCTTATATCAATAAATCCAACTCAAGTGAAATATCAACTGAAATACAACTAACTCAAAGGATATTTGGGATAACCATCCTCCAAGAATCTGTGGGACTATCTACAATGCAGAGATATACACTATAACACCGTGGTCATTTCAAATTAATTTCCACCAAAATATCATTTCAAATACACACACACACAGATATAAATATATATATATATATCTATCCAAATTTTATCACTTTAAAAGTTGCGATTCAAATCTACTCAAATTCCAAATTCAAATTTATCCCATCTCAATTTATAAATTCAACTCAATTCCTAAATAACCATTTCAAATTTTATCGATCTCAAATCCGGGTTTGAATCACAAAATACCCATTTATATTTCAATATATTTCAAAACTTCAAATATTCAACATTTTAAACTAAATTTAACGATTTCATATAGATTTACTTTATCTTCATTATTATTTAGTCTTGAAGTATTCCCTCATTAGATTCAATATCATTTAAGTAACCTTAAATTACATTTTTCTAAATATTTTCTTTAACTTATTGAAACGTGAAACATTCATTAAATCACATGAATCAAAAATCCAGTTATAAAATCATATCTTTAAATTTCACATTCAATAACTTCAAATCGATTTAATTAAATAAAATTCTTAATTAAATACCATTTCAAATAAACCCAAATTTATCTTCCCAACCTTCTTATTCAATTTATCACAAAATCTATTTGAAAAATAGATTTACATAAATACTTAACCATATTATATGTATTAAATCAATCAAATTTAAATTAAATATTATTATTAAATCTATATATAAAATTACCATTTATATATAATATTTTAAGGACCAGTATTAAATAAAAACCATATTCTTTTCCCAAACCAAAGAAATTATTTTCAAAATATTTATATATGGACCAACAGTGTCTGCATATAGGATTCTATCATATGGTCAAATGATATGGATATTTATCATTTCAATCCGTAATTTAAATATATACGGGTAGATATCACTTCGACCCGCAATCAAAATTAAATTCAATTGAAAATCTCCTGGGTTAATCATTTCAACCCATAACGATTTTCTCCTATTCTAAAGTCCATTCGGGTATGTATCATTTCAACCCATAGTGAATTCTATACTAACAGGGAACTTGCAGAGTGATAACTGATAATATAAAATAGAACAACAGGCATATATCATCAATAACAATATAATATAAACAACATGATATGGTGTCATATCCCACAGGTGAACAGTTACAGATAATAGTATAAATAACAATTTAAATAACTACAGCGGCATATTTCAATTGTCGTTTCAATTGAAATTAAATTTAATAAATATAAGAATGTTAATCGTGAGTGATTGCCCAACTTTCAAGGCTAGAGAGATTCGACACATAAATAAGCTACTAAATCCAAAGCAACGCTAGATGGATATGATTTGATGTAGAAAACAGGCATGACGGACAAGGCCGATAATGGGAAATCGATGAGAACGATTGAATTAGTTTTGATATAACGAAACTATTTCATTTTATATATTATTATTTGTTTCTAAAATAATTTCAAACATATATTTTCAAATCCATATGATGTCCCAAAATTTTCAATTTAAACAAAACTCAATATACAATGTTTATACAATTCATACATTTCCTTAAAATTTCCTTAAATCCATATTAGACGCTAACACTAATATAAGTTTGAAAACCGACCCAACATATATGCAGACAAATACAAATCCATATCCAACGATATATATATTGTCTTCCCATGAAACCAATATTAAATTTTTAAGACGAATGTTAAAAATCATTGTTTACATTTAAAACACCTAAACAGTTTAGATGTTGAAAATAGTACATATATTAAAATACTTTTAATAGTTTATATATTAAAATAATTTGTATATAAGTTTTAAAATTTTAAACACATATTAAATTAAATATATATCTAAAATCATCGTTTAAAAAAAACAGTAATAACATATCTACATAATATACTTTATATAATACTTACAGACATGCTACCTAACACAAACAAATATTTTAAACAAATATATTTCTAAATTTGCTAGAATAAACACAACTGGTTGAACCCATGTTAACAACTTTACTTAACACTTAACTTATATTATTATACAAATAATAGGTTATATAATTTACATACTTGATTCTATCTGCATAACAAAATATACCGTAAGCTTTTCATATTATGCTGTAAACATATATACGCATGCACTATATATTACTATATGCTACTAATACAATTTTTTCTAGCTTAAGTAAACTTATAAAACAATGTAACAAATAGATTTACTGGCTCATATAAAACTTATACCTACCTATATTTTATTTCCTTTTTATTTTATTTTATTTGTTATTTATATTTTTAAAACACACGTACACATTAAAAATCAACTTATATAACTATATTGTTCGTAGTATAACTTATAGATATAAAAACTTATAGATATAAAACAGCAAACCTATTTAAGAAAGATCAAATAACAGATTTATATACACTTATGGATATATATACCTTTAAATTAAAGAGAGGAGCCAGGCCGAAAGGCTGGATGCAGTGGTGGTGGCCAATCTTGTGTGTGAAGGCAGGGAAGAAAGAAGGTCAGGATGGGTGGTAGGAGGGGCGTGGGCCTGTCGTGGTGGTGAAGAGCCGAGCACTTGATGGAGTGAAACAATGGAAGCAAAAGAAAAACAAGAAGAAGAAAATGAAAAGAAATAAGGAAAAAAAATAAGTGCAGCCATTTACCTACAGGAGAAGCTTCACACGCAAGAGAGGAGATGAATGCCAAATCATATGCAATGGGTATTTGTGTACGTGGGTTTTGAATATTTATCAGGGAAGCTTGCGTTGATTAAGTGGGAGAAAGGTAAGAAATTTTGTTTAAAGTAGCAAGAGAAAATTTAGGCATTTATTTCTATTAAATATACGGAAGCAAATGGAAAGAGGCAAAAGATTTTGAAATGACAAGTGTAAATCAAAGATTATATTCCTGTTAAATACGGAGACGCAAATGAAAGTGGAAAGTTTTACACGTGATTTGTAAGGCAGGAAATCATATTTGAACGGCTGTTGATTGATTTTTAACAGCAAAGATATGAAGTCAAAGAGTGCGTATAATAGATGCCATAATTAAAACGAAACGTACACCCAAAATAATTAACAAAGTAACGTAATTTTAAATCTATTCATTTCTTATTTAATTAATAAAATATACACTAAAGAATTAATTTCAGTTAAATTCTCTTTCCTTTTTATTCAAAGGTTCCAAGTACAATTAACGGCAATAAATTTCAACATTAGAATTTAAACAGGACATAATTAATGGATAGATAATTAACAATTGAAATCTTTTTTTCTACGGTAACTTAAATACATTTATAGAATTGTAGTTTACACATAAGATAATTAACTTGCTTAAATAGTATCAATGACATACAAATAACAAAATTTATATTTATATTTTATTATTATTGATAATTTCACCAAACTTCAATAGTTTAAATTCGACTAAATTTAGTAGAATTCTTAATTAAATACAATTTCAATTAATTCAACTTTATCTTCTCAATTCCTGAATCGTTTAACTAATTAAGTTTTATTAAATTAAAATTTATACTTCTTTCCTTTCATGTAAAATCCAATAATACTAAATTTTATTAACAAATTAATTTCAATAGGTTGATATGTAAGATGAGCAAAAATCAAGACAAAAATTTAAATAAGTTTGAATACATAATTATACATTTATTGTTTACAAATAGATTAGAAGTTAATTTACAATTAAAACCCAATTCTAGTTAATTATAAATTGATTTCATGCTTTACATAATATTAAATCTATCCAATTAAACTTTTATTAAACTATACGTTTGAAATCATATAAAATAGTTGTCACTTAATTAAATCAAAATCAGATGTTATAATTCAAAGTACATTTTATTTAAAATCATAAATTTTTAATTTCTTGCTGTATTAAATTCTAAATTTTGAATTTTCTTCTTTTTGAAAAATACGGATATTTATAGTTCCCCGCCATTTGGAACTCACCGTTTGGAAATTGGAGCTTTGCTTGAAGATCTTTCTTATCTATTCAGCTTTTCCAGTTAATTTGTTCAGAGATGTCATCTGTTTGTATTCGAGACTTTATTGTATTTGAGACATTCTGTTGTATTTTATTTCAAACTCTTATGTTTATATAGTAGCTTCATGAACTACTATTTATCTATTCCGCTGCTTATTATTATATTTCTTTGTGTCTATGATTCTGTGATTGATTTATTTATTGCATATGCTGAGTTTTGCCAAATATAAATTAACAATCTGATATTTTGAGCAATTCAAGTCCGACATGTGTGGATCTAAATGGTTCGAAATACTGGATCGTTACAATGCCAATTACCAGTAGAGATATGTTGTAGTTAGATTTATTTGATGTTGCATTGTTTTGTTCGTCAAGGACTATATTATTGATTACTGTTATATTTTATTCCTTCCACCATGAGTTTAAGAAAGCATAGAGTATTGTAGATAGCTCTATGATTTGTTTTATAATTTACCTCGATACGATCTGCCGTCTGCAAAGTCTGTAATGTTCGCATCGTTTCATGCGTGAATCGAGGTGTCATAGATGGTGGGTTGTTTCATTTGATATCAGAACTTAGGTTAGGTGATTCCCACTAAATTAGGACATATGAGAGGGCATATTTCTAATTATTATTATTATTATATATATGTTATTTTAATGCTACACCCCTTATATTTTGACTCATATAGGTAGTTGTTGGTTTATCCCTTGTAGAAATTAACACTATGAGTTAAATAAATGTTGAGATTTAAATAATTTGAGGTGGAAGATAAATCCATCACATTTGTTGTAATTTACTCCATAGAGAATTGCTAAAGGAGGATTTATATGTCAAGTAGCAATGGAGTAAATTGTGGGACTAGGGATGAATAAGAAGAAAAGCAATAACCTTAAGTCCATAGAACATTGTGTAACGTTGACAAAGCATAATGAAAGTACTAAGAATTATTTTTAGATTGTATGACAGAGTTGGGCTTGTATATGTCATGATCTACTCCAATATAAGTATTTAAATTAAATGAAATGTTTTCCCCAAAAATTTGGAAAAAACATTTGGGATTTTTGGAAAAAAATATAGAAGTTGAAGTTTGTTTAGTACATAAAAATAATGTACCTTTTTTTTATGTTTTGAACATGAGAAAATTTAATAAGAGGAAATTTTCCATAAATACTTTAAAGCTATTATTTTTGAAAAAAATTCGCGTAAGCGCATGTTTCCCTTATATTTTGTTATATGCTTTTCTTTTGATGAAGAAACCTTTTAAAGAAAATTGACAAGTAAAGACATATCTTTTTTTAAGTTCCTTTAATTTATAAATATTTTATCACACTTTAAAAAAAATTAAACATTACACTTTCCTTTCACTTTTGTGAAAATTTCTAATTTGTAAATGTAAGTTTAAAATGATATGTTTTGTATGTTTATTTCTCTAAGTTAAATTTGAAACGTTTTGACAGAAACTGAATTGAAAATAAAAAATTTAATTATTATTTTAAACTTGTGGAATTTTTAATTGCAACGTCTATGTATTTTTAATGGAATTGAAGGAGTTGCGTTCTAAACTCTTGAAAAGATGCATTAGTAAATAATATAACATTTTGAAAAAAAATTGGATTCGGTATGAAAATAGTAAATAGCCAAAACCAAATTTTTATAATTTTTTTGTATATACATGACCGAAATTTTGATGGTGTTGGAAATTGGCTAATTATAAAATAAAATGATTTATACTTATATATATTTATATGTATATTATATGTAAATGTATCAATAAATGGTGATGAATTATATGAAATAATGCTGTAAAAATAAAGTACGTATTTAGAAAATTACTGAAGAGGTTTCAAATCAAGTTCTATTTTGAATAAATTAATATTGAATTGGTAAAACTATAAAGAATTAAGTTTTGAAAGTAAAATTTATATAGGTAATGATATTACTAAGAATTATTGAAAGAATTTATCTTTGGATATTGAAAGTATAATAATTGAATACCCGAGGACATATGAACAGGTATAAAGTGATTAAATTGAAATAAATTTTAATTATGAATTCTTGTGAAATGATTTAATATGAAATGTCTAAACAAATTTGAAAATTTGTTTAGGTAAAGTTTAAAGAATTTATTTCAAAAAAAATATGTGATGATTAAAATTAAACGTTGGTTAAAGTTATAATGAATTTTATGGTTTCAAAACACACTAGTTTTGTGAAGAATGAGATTTAAGACCAACAGACCAACAATTTTTATTTAAAAACTAAATTGAAAAGTAGTTATATTTTCAATTAAAATTTGTTTAGACCTAGAAAATAATTGCATGGCCTATAAAGTTTGAATTAATCGTGGTGAACTAGCTAGGATAGTCGATATGCCAATGTGCTAAGGACTTGCTAGAAATGAACATTATAGAATTTAGGGATTTGTACTGAAAATTAATAAGGGTATTATTTATAAATTGGGAAAATTTTGAAACAGTAACGAAAAATCTATTTTGAATCGAATTATTATTGTTTATTATGTAAAGTGGAATTTAAATAAGCTGCAATATGGTTTTTGGAAGATTGTCTAAATTTGAGCAAATAATAATATGATTACTTTATGGAAAAATTTATCGTTATTTAAGTAATTAAAATAAAAGGTATTTTGAGAATAATAATAATAAAAAGAAATTTTCCACGAATATTTTTGGGATTTAGTGCAGAAGCTGTTATTTTCGAATTAGAAAATAACAAAGTGATTGTGAAAAAAATCGATTGAAATAAATATTTTGTTTTGGTGTAAAGTGAGAATGTATTAATCTTTGAAGGAAATTTGACGAAAACTATTATTTTTGCATTAAATAATGATGTTTGAGATATTTAAAGTATTACGTTCGAAACAAAGGATTTTTGAAGTATAATATAGATTTGAAAAATGATGTATACTTTTTGAGATAATAGAGAAAGGTATTCTAATAATAAACAATATAGTTAAGTAGAAAATAAAAAATTTAAATTATTATTTGAGTTTTTGAGACATATGTGATTCCATGTTGTTTGAAATTAACATATATGTTCATGTTAAGAGGTGAGGTACACTTACATAAGACGTTGATAAGCATGAGAGCGTAGTTGAGTGAAAATTTTCATGAATGGTAGAATAATATAAGATTGGCTGTATAAGATTGTTGTTGATAAAGCATGACTACACTTGTATATGTAAAGTGTTTTTGGAGTAAAGCGATGTAAATAAGGGCACTCTAGCTATATGTTAGTTTATAGGACTTTATAGGAATTTGGAGCTAATATTATCTTTGACATATATACTGTTGTATGATTTCAAGATAGAAGTAAATGTCTTGACTTTCACATACTAAGGTGCGAAGGAGATTTTAAAGAAGGTGAGATTTGGCAATCTGAAAGTAAATTGACTAAGAGGTAAGATTAGTCTTTCAGTTATCACGTGAACTATCTTATAAAGTCAATTTTACAAAATAGTGACCTTTTGTGCATAACTTATTTTATTACTCGATGCACATTAAAAATAAGTGAAAAATGTGCACAACCTAGTTTATGAGTTTGTTATAGTAATATTGTCTTCAGCGAAAATAATGCTTCATCCGTTTGTGATATCTATAAATTAAACGGTGATGAAGTATAGGGTTTGACCAAGTATCCTAACTATTAGTCCACTTGGAGGGGAAACATCATCTGTTAATGTTGTCGTGCTTATGGACTTAAAAAAGGAGTTTAGTGAGATGTATCAAAGGATATGAAAGAGGTTTGTTGTTGATCGAGGATGAAAAAGCAAGTAGCAGAGTATGTTTCAAGGTCTTTGATGATAGAGACATGCCAATAGTGAAGTCTATTTAATTTAAAGTCATACTTGGAAAGTGTATGATTAGAGACAACTCGGTAAAAGTCGAAGTGATGCGCACAAGGCAATGAAAACCGCATAGGATATGTATACATGGAGAGTTCGCAGTGGATACCATGGTGTAGGTGGAGGACTCGCTATTAAGATATGTTATGTAGGAAAGTTAGCGCCATCAGTTGTTGGGCCTTTTTCGATTGTATAAAGAGTATGGAGGTTATAACAATCTGATATTTCGAGAAGCTATAAATTTTAAATTTATTGTATAATCATTCATAATAGAGATTAATTATTAAGAAATATGATGAGCCAACTTATAAAAATATGTTCTATGATTTTAGTAATGAGTAATCGAGTGGTAGACTAAATTGGTGAAGTATAATGATTTTGAAAGTAGTTTAAGTGAAGAAAACATTATTAATAAAATAAATAGAAATGCAATTGGTAGCACGAACACTTGGCTCATGCCCATTTATGCATACTCTTTATTTATCAAGATTATTCTAGTAGTTTCCTTCATCACTTATCATCTACAACCCTTCTTCTCTATTTTCGTTTTCAGCGTGAAACCCTAAAATGACCTCTCTTCCGAAATTCATTAAAAATCAAATAAAGATCAAAAAATTACGAAAATTTAAATAGAGCTTCTCAACACTTATTTACATCATTACATTTTGTCAAAGTTCAATTTTGATCAAGTTTGGATGGTGAAAGAATTGATAGATTGAGATATATTTTCTAGTTTATAAACAATGGAAAAGATGCTTGTTCAAAGTGGATTTCGTGCAAATCAAATTATTTTGACTTCAAATTTTTATGGTGAGTTCCATAGAATCTTATCTTTGTTCATTATGAATATCTTTTATTTTTAAGGTTGCAAAAATGATTGGTGATGATATTTGTTGATATCGTTGTGTTTTAATGAATTATGTGAATTTAAACCCTCTTCACTACAAAATTGGTATTTAATTCAAAAAAGTGTAAAAATTCTCAAATTTTGATATGTTGTTCTTGACATAATCCATCATCAATGTTCCAAATTTCATGAATTTTCATTTAGCGTTGAGATGTTAAAGGTTGTGATTTCCGCAAGACTTTCCAGTGCAATTTGGGTAGAAAACGCCTGATGGTATTTAATCCATATTAAATTGTATAAAAATCAAAAAATTCCGAAATTTGATTATGTTGTTTCCAACTCATTTTCGAGCTATTAATAAAAATTTCATTTAAAATACTATGATTTGTTGCCATAAACAGCTGATTTACAGAGGTGGAAATTATGTTTTATTGCTGCAAATTATGTAGGAAAGTTCGATGACATTAATTAGTTTCCATGTTGAATGATCATACTCTCTATCCATGATAAAGTCTATTTAATCTCTGAAATGGGTATTGATTTACTTTAATACTCTTGTGTTAAAATTTGAAAGATGGATGATTTTGGGGAAATATATATATGGAATAATTTTAAAGATTTTATGAATTAAAATTGTTTAGTAAATGACGAATTTTTAAATTTTATTAAACAAATGAAGTTTAAATATTTATATTTAACTACCACTGATTATAAAATTTAACAGTGATCTATGAACTCACGGCTAGAAATAGCCTGACTCGGGGTTTGTTTTTATCGACAGTCCTCGGGTCAGACCGAGGATTTATTGTAGGTTTAGCTGATACAGTTTTGGGTACGAGATGATGGATGGTCAGAGTCAAAGGTTTTATGTATTATTTTGTATTTGAAATTGATATATTTATATTGGCTTGAAATGTATAGAATAAATTCGGATTTTGTATGAGACGTTAAAATGTGTAATATACATTATTTGTTTTCATTAGAGTACGATGTGATCTATTATTATGTAATGATGTTATTTTTGCATCATTCTACCCTGGAAACACCCACATGCCTCATTCTTCGTGTTAATTGAAAGTATAACATAGGAATACTCTTAGGTAATATGGGTATAGAGGAGGGGTGTTATAGAGGTCTTCACGTTGAGTGGGCTTCTTGAAAAGCTTGCAATTATTCACATGCATTCAACATTAATGGTCTATAGATTATGGTAAAGCCTAGTCATCATGATGAGGAGAATGTAGAAGCAGAGTCTAAAATACTCTATAGGCGTAGTAACATCTTAGAGCTAGATGTGGTACGACATAAGAGTGAAAAAATGAAATTGGTCCAATTATGGTAAAGAAAATTTTTGGATAGAAGTATGAGGGAACTCAATGAGCGAATCCGAGTTTCCCATCACGAGCACTCTTCCAATTTCCTCTTTTAATTAGTTTGTAAGTTAATTTGCTCGTTAGTTCATTGTATGTTTGAATGGTTGCCTTAGCTAGCTAGTTGACATAATCATGGATGTATGGATGCTACGATTGATTGTATGCACATCCTTATAATGTCTTTTGGTTGCTATGGTTGCTCTTTTTGATTATACTAATTTAGTTCATACTATGTTGGCTTGTGTGTTTTTACGATCCTAGAATATAGTTAGATGTTCTAATTTATGCTAGATAATATTATATATGCTATTTATTGTTTCTTTATATACACATCTACTGATTATGTTTATGGACGTGGTTGTTTACTTGTACTTTGATATGGATGTTGCATATGGATATATGGATGCGCACACATATAGAAATATATGTATATTTGAATAAATTAGGATGTTTGCATACATATTGGTTGCAATGCATGTGCATTCATACAGGAGGCTGATTTAGCTACATTTGCACTCATCTCACATCGTATCATTCCATTTTTATTTATCATATGCATTATACACTCTTGATTGTGTTTTACTTTTATTGTATAATGGATGCTAGATGGATGTAGCTATGTACTTTTTATGTATTATACGCTACAATGTGAGTTGCATTGTCCATCTCGGCGAATTTCGAGGACGAAAAACTTTTAAGAGGAGTAGAATGTAACAACTCATAATTTTATGTAATTGAATAATTAAATTAAAAAGGATAAAATTATAATTTTACATAAAGGACAAAATAGTAAATTTTACAAGATGTGGAATTTGGCTTTAGGACATATCCCATTGCATCTGAAATGTCATTTACAGTTAGAAAACATATGTAACTTGCTGATTTTGATTGAACGGGCTGGAAAATATAAGACAAACCTACTGGCGTTTTTCATATTATATTAATTTTGAGATTTTACTTTACCCTTTTCCTACCCTTCTCACAATTTTAGCTTTACCCTTTTCCTACCCTTCTCACAATTTCTTTAGACAAGTGAACCGTTTAATAAACATTTTACAAACAAAAACGCTAAACAAGGGAATGCAAAACTAGGGCTGTTATGGTAACGGTAAATTTTCCATTACCATATCTTCACCAGTCAATCGATTACCATTTTTGAGTGAAATCGGTATACCAATTTAAATGGTATGGCAAAGGTAAATTTACCATTTTCTATAGTAAATCATCGGTAACGTCTCTTCAAACCAGCGGTAATGGTAATTTTACCGGTCAATTTATATCACATGCATATATTAATGTAATAAGCTTTATTACAAACATTAAAACCAAGCAAATGATTAAATTTAGTTCAGCAAACCGATGAAATAATGCTAAATACACTTATTTTTCATTCTCATTTATGTTTTTTTATTAAGTAACACTATAAATTGCATAATGAAGCGGCATTATAATGTAAACTCATGTCAAGTTACCGATGTTTTTAGATAAATAATAATTTATCATTACTAGTGTAACGGTTAGCAGATTATTGGTATATCAGTCTATTGGTAGCGGTAATGATAAACAATATTAGTTTACCATTAAAAAGGGTATGGTAATGATATTTGCGAAACGGTAATTTTATCTATTAACCTAACACCTACCCAACCAAAACGGTTCTCTAATAAACTTTCAAAGCCCGCCTTAATTTCCTTCTCAATTTTCGTTTACCGCCTAGCCTACCGCTTCATTTTACCGTCATCGCAAATCCCAAATCAACAGCCAAAATCCCAATCGCTCATTCCCTTCATTGCTAACACATTCCGCTTTTCCACATACCCTCCGGCAAATTGCGTGAATCTTGGAATTCACCGTCAATCTCGGTTTCAGCAAGCCCTCATCGTACACATCAGTGCCGTTCTTTAGGTGCAGAAAGTTGCGGGTTCGCATACTCCTCGCGTAGCTTGTAAGCACTGAAATCGTACATGTAAGCGATCGACTCGGTGGAACTGTAAGTGCCAAGCAGACGCGTACGCAGTTCTGGGAAAATTAGATCTCAATAACCCACTTGCCTCAGTGACATTGACGCAAGCCGCAGTATAGCATTTTGAGTTGGGTCTGTGGCCGCGAGAGGATCTGAAGAGGTGCTGTGGATGGCTATATTGAAGCGGAGAATGCTAGGACGACGGTGGCGGTTAGAGGTGGAGGAGAGAGGTGGGAGGACATGCATCCGGAGCATTGGACGTGCTTGCTGAGAGGAGGAGGGAGGATATTATTGTGCGTGGAGGTGTATTTGCAAGGACAAGATCTATGGGATATGGTCGCTGGTGATGAGAAAGTAATTCTAGATGACACACCTCCAACTGTTGAACCAAGGTGAAAATGGAAAATCAAATGCGAAAGGCCATGTTTGCTTTGTAAATATCAATCATAAAGACAACATCGACAATGTGCGAGGCTAAGATGCCATACCAAATGCGGAACACATTGGAGAGACTGTTCACGCAAAAGAACACGGTGCGCCTGCAGCTCCTGGAAAATGAAGTAGCAAGAGTTACACAAGGTACTCTCTAAATCTCATATTATTTTTTGAAAGTTAAGAATCTATGTACTGAAATAACAGAGTTGGATATGAAGGTACCCATCTGTGATGCCCGATTGCGTCAATATCTCATCTGTGGTTTACGCAAGGAGTTTATGCCTTTCATATCATCTGTCCAAGGCTGGACAACTCAGCCATCGATTATTTAACTTGAAAATCTACTTTCAAACTAAGAATTCGCTGATGAAGCAGATGCTAAACCAATCAGCACCACAAGCAGATGATGTTCTTTATACTAAGGATCAACACAAAGGGAAGTTTAAGCAATGTTATACATCAAGTGAAAATAGAAGTGATAAACCAGAAGGGGAATTTAGAGGAAATTCGGTATCATGTCAATGATACGACAAGCAAGGACATATTAAGTGATACTGTTGTGTGAAAGTGAGTTGCAATAAGTGTGGTAACCTGGTCATATCAAACAAAACTGCCACACTAATCCTAAAGGAGAAGGTGTTGTCTATGACATTGAGAATGATGGAGATAGAAAATGGAAGCAGTGCATCTCGATTGAAGTCATCAATTAATCGAGCAACAAAACTATCGTGGTACATCATAATGACGGAGAAGTAGAGGAAAAAGTGTCCATAGATTATCAGAAGGAATTGATCATCGACTCAAGGTGCTTGCATCATGCTACGGGTGATGTTTCTCTACTCTCAAATATTCGTCCACATGAGCAAAATCGTGCGATTGCTACAGCCGATAATACAGTACATCAAATAACTCAAAAAGGTCGTGCCAAGGTAGCAAGTGCAAATGGAATTGAAATGTCTCTCAAGGATACTAGATTGACAGAATTTGATGTCAGTGTCTCAATTAACAGAAAATGAGAGTTATGTTCTATTTGGCCTTAATGAGGTTCAAGTCTTGTCAAACTTGAAAACAGTTGATGCTAAAGTGGTCTTTATGGGACAAAAGAAGGAGTCATTGTATGTGTTTACTGCAGGGGAAGCCTATGTTGAGAAAACTAGCCAGGATGATGGTGTGTCACTCTAGCATGCAAGGCTAGGGCATGTTCGTTATCAATTGCTGCAGACAATATCGAAAAATAACTTGATTGATGGAGTACCATTATTGAAGCAATCACAGCCAGGTGTGATTTGTTCAGGTTGCCAATACGGAAAGTCACATCGCCTACCTTTTCCAAAGTCTGCAAGCTGGTCATCTTCAATGTTTCAGTTGGTTCACTCAGACCTCAAGGGGCCAACTAAAACATTAAGTTATGGTGGTTCAAAATATATAATGTTGATGGTCGATGATTTCTCTCGATATAGTTGGGTATATTTTCTGTCAAGCAAGAGCAAAGCGCTTGATTATTTTAAGTAGTTCAAGCTCATGGTGGAAAAGGACTTTGGAGGATTAAATGCTTGTGTACTGATAATGGAGGCGAATACCTATATACCAATTTCACTAAATTTTGCCAAGAGAATGTCATTCGTCGCCAAATGACATGCCCTAACACTCCATAACAAAATGAGGTTGCTGAGCACAAATTAGAGCACCTCACTGCAGTATCACGATCATAGCTACATGATAAATTCTTCCCAAAGAGTTATGGGTAGTCGCTATGCATTCAGCGTGTCATGTGATTAACCGGCTTCCGCCATGGACAAGTACATCGAAATCACCTTTTGAATTATTATACAATTCTAAACCAAATGCTAGCTACTTCAGGATTTTTGGCTCTCTATGCTATGTACATGTACCTAAGAGCAATCATGCTAAGCTAGACTCTAAAGCTAGCAAATGTGTTTTTGTTGGGTATGATTCCCATAGAAAAGGTTAAAAATGTATGGAGCCAATTACTAAGAAGGTTATTATTTCTCGTGATGTGGTGTTTGACAAGGTATCAACTTATTGCACCATAGATCATAATAGTAGCCATTCACATCTCGAAGCATCCATATTTGATTATCATGAAGTCTAGGTCTCATCCACATTAAAAGATGATCCACAACCATAAGCTAGCAATGCTGAACATGATCCGCAACAAGAAGCTAGCAATGCTGAAGATAGTCCGCAACCGACAAATGTTCCTACTCACAGTCAGTCGCTTTGAAGATCAATGAGGAATCGCAAAACACCTGATTACTTGTGTGACTATGATGTGCAACTAAATGCACGCATTATAACGTTATGTTTTCTGGTTGGAGATGCTGGTGATGATGAGCTGAGGTGTTATAAAAAAGCTCAAGGCATTACAGATTGGGAAGTGGCTATGCAAGAAGAAATATTAGCCCTCTATAAGAATGGTACATGGGAGTTGGTACCAAAACCAAAAGATACTAGAATCATGTCTTGTAAGTGAGTGTACAAGGTAAAGAAGAAGGCTGATGGTAGTATGCAACGGTACAAAGCTCGCTTGGTAGCTCGTGGTTTTTCTCAAGAATATGGTTTGGACTATGATGACACTTTCAGTCCTGTAGCCAAGATGGTAACTATTAGGGTGTTGGTGTCTTTAGCGGAATACAAGGAGTGGTCGCTTTGAAAACTCGATGTTAAGAATGCTTTCCTCTATGACGATTTGGATCACAACATATTTATGGAGCAACCACTAGGTTTTGTGTCTAAGCAGTTTCCTGATCGAGTGTGTCGCTTCAAGAAGGCGTTGTATGGCTTAAAAGAAGCCCCACGCGCTTGGTATGGTAAAATTTCACAATTTCTATTTTTTTTATGGTTTTAGTCAGTCAAATGTGGATTCCAGCTTCTTTGTCAAAGTGAAAACATCTAAGTATGCAGTCTTACTTCTATATGTTGACGATATGATAATTACCGGAGATGATGATGATGAAATTGCACATCTCAAGAATCAACTTGCATTTCTTTTTGAAATGAAAAACATGTGAAGCTTAACATTTTCTCGGTTTGAAAGTACACAAGACTGATGTGTATTTTATTTCGCAAAGAAGTTATGCTGAGAATTTACTTGCTCGGTTTGGCATGGAAAATTCTACAATAGTTTCAACCCCTATGGAACCATCACTTAAACTCCGCATAACTGAAGGAGATGCGTTGTAAGACATCACATTGTTTCGTCAAATGGTAGCTAGTTTGTTCTATTTAATCATCACCGGACCCGACATTGCCTACTTTGTTTGTATCATTTCACACTTTATGCAGCAGCCTTGTTTGCATCATTTAGTTGCAGCAAAACGCATTCTGCACTATGTTAAAGGAATTATAAATTATGGGCTAATGTATAAGTAGCAAGAGGCGTTCTCGTTGTATGGTTTAGCTGATGCAGATTGGGCAGTGATGTCAATGATAGAAACTCTACAGCTGGTTATTGTTTCTTTACTGGATCTACTGCTATTTCATGGTGTAGTACAAAACAAGGGACAACAACACTCTTGAGCATTGAGGCGGAGTATATGGCAGCAATCATGGCATCATAGGAATATATTTGGCTTAAGAGGCTTATACGCGCTGGACTATGCAGTTCCTATCAAGTGTGACAATTAGAGCACCATCGTACTCGCTGAATATCCCGTGTTCCATGCTCGTTCAAAACACGTTGAGGTCCATAAACATTTTGTTCGAGAAAAGGTGTTGAGTCAAGAAATTAAGTTGCAACATGTCCGAACAAACGATCAAGTCACTGATGTATTTACAAAAGCATTTTGCAGGCCAAAGTTTAAAGGTTTCCGTAGGGCATTAGGTGTTGTTGATCGTTGTTCGCACTAAGGGAGGATGTTGCAATATAGTGCATCACCATTTATTATTTCTTCTTTGGTTTAGGATCTATGACCGAGTCTATAGCACGTACTTGGTCATACTTTATCTCTTATTATTAGATGCATTATTTCAGCACCACATTATATATTTTACAGTATAAATAGTTTCAGTCCTCTGTTAATTAATAATAACAAAATTGCACTGTAATTTTTGTTTTTCGGTTTTTAATATTAAACTTGTTTCTTCCATTATTTCTTTGGTTCAACTAATTACAGGTTGCAAATTGCAGCTATTGATTTGTTTCTGCCTGGGCATGTATCTAATGATCATTGGTGAGTAGTTCTTCGTATTTTTAATATGCGCGTATGTATATAGCTTCATAAACTGCTTGATTTAGCAAAGTAATTAAATATACCCATTCTCCTTGCTGTGGTTTTTATACTAAGTTCTGCAATGGCTTTATATCCATTCTCCTTGCGATGGTATATGTACTACATGTTGTCACGATTTCAGATTCTGTACGATTTCGATTCACCTCATCGCACTTCATAATCCCTTCAATTTCATATTAGGGTGCATTTTAAAATAAAATGCTTCGATACTCAAATTTGTTGAGAGTGTAGAAACAGTTCAGTTTGATTTCTAGGGTTTTAATGGAATAGTAGGCACATCGATATTACAAACTGATTTGCATCTCTTCACTACTGAAATTTAAATATTACAGACAAATAAGTATGCCTCCATTATTCAGAATAGGGGCAGAAAAATTGCCCCTAAACGCAGGAGAGGCAAATTAGTAAAGGCCCCAAAAAATCAAGCCCTTAATGCTAAATAAGGGCAAATTATACACTGGTTTTTCCCCTACTACTAAGCAAGCCACGTAGGATAAATTCTAAGGTACATAGACATATATAAATTCCCATACTAGTAGTTAATTTTTGAAATTAATATCAGACTAGAGGTTAAAATATATTCTAACATAAACAATAATTTATTAGAATAATACCAAATATACGTTCACTAATTTATTTTAAATCAAATCATATAAAAGCAATATTAGAATTTCTGCAAAATTTTATTGCCACATTCTACAATCGAAAAATATTGTTATATAACAATTTGAAATGCATTTCTGTTTGGATACAACATATATTCAAAATTGGACACATTTTGTCACTTTGTATGACTGCCATCTTAATGGGAACTCTATTAGTTGTATGAACTTTCTCGTGGAGACTTCTAAAGTTTGGAAACAACCAGTTGCATATGGACCTTGTTCTAAAGCTAGTATACCATCAACCTATAGCTAAGCAATATACTTTTTTTAGTGTATGATAAGACTTTTTTCATATTTTCCATATAGAATTTTACACCAGAACTACCTCCTAACATAGAATATAGTCTTTGTCGTGCTTACAGCCGCTTGCAATATAGAGTGAAAAATTTCTTAAAAGTAAAGACAATTGAAGGGTAATGTTTTAAAATATAAGTCCACGGAGTCCTAACCACTATAGCGAGATTGATATATACAACTGACCCAAAACAGAACAATGATTAGGAATTCAGGTTTTTAAGCGAAACTTGTAATACCTTTTTAGTACAAAAAAATTGCAAATCGGGATTCTTAGAACTATAACACATATACACACAAAACCAACCACTTAACCTTGACGGAATGAAATAATAATGTATATATATCCATATGCATAAGGTAAAATATATCAAACTGATTAGGAACCCAATGTTTATACATATAAGGTAGAAGCATGAGTCCCTTCCGAGGTTGTGGTTAAAACCACACATACTTTCGTTATTTTCATTTCATAATTTAAAGATATCACCGACCTTGCCAACATTTTATCCACTCAGTCAGAATGTTTTGATAACAATGTATGTTATAGCCGGTAAACTATGCATGATAAATGTTTTATGGAACAGTCATCGTATCATCTAGAGTTAAATCATAACTTACTTTCTATCATGAACCTACCCGGCATAAATTTACTCATTGCTAGCAGTGAACTTAACTAAAGTAACTATATATTTTGAATAGTTCAACATTGTCATTTTGTTTGGAAAAACTAAATGGTCATCAATCTAAGTTATATAGTATAACAATATAATGATAACTGTGTGTGTTTGATTGCAAGATTGATACCAAGATTGAGAACGCAAGCGTGCTCACTACATTATAGAGCCATGACTATGGTCACCAAACAACACTTCAACCATATCACCAACTAGTCTCTTCACTAACCATATCACTCTTCTCCTTTTGAGTCTTTTTTTTTCAATTTACGAAAGCAACATCGTCCTTTGACAAGCTTCACTATGACAATCAAACTCTTTTATAGCGTTTTCAAAATGCTATCATAGACGTAAAGACATATAAACCAGTCGATAAACAGATTTTGTGAAGTGGTGAAAGGTTGCCATCAACAACTAAATAAGCTAACCATGGCTGATGCAAGATTCTTAAACTCATAATATACATATTGTTCACATCTAAACGGAGCAAAATAAACACAAATATACTGAAACTAAAGTAACATATAAGTGGTATTCAAATATTCATGTCAATTTAGGGATTTTAGTTTAGATTTATAAATAATACACTAGATATGAGTGCTATAGAAACAAATGGAAGTGTGTTCGTTTCAAATTTCACGCTCTGAAGCATGTAGGGAAACCCAACCCATGCAAATGAGATATTGTACAATATATTTTGAAGTACGTACAAAAATTTTAGAAAATAAATCAATGTTTAAGAAACCTATAAATATTAATCATGTCTTATATTAGATATACTTCACACTCACTGTGAATTACAAGGAAAAAGGAAGATAACAAAGAAAGGGAAGTTTTTAACTTTGTTATATCTCTGGTTCATTTCTAAAGCCAAAATCCATGTTGGTTATCAAAGGTTTGAGAGTCTGACAAATATGAGTTACATATTAGGATGTTAACCTTATATTCTTAAAAATGGAATTAAACTTCTAGAACAAATTTATCAGTACATTGGCTCAAATAAGGAAGTACTATATCGACATGTTAAAATGATAATTTTAGGCATAAAGTCATGTTTATGGGCAAGTTATATACATGGATTAACCATATGAAGCATTGACAAATGGCGACTTTAAGTAGCTCATAACCACTTCGACAAACAAAACATAGTTCCAAACATTTACTAAATTGGTTAAATTATAAATGCTAAGCAGTTACTAAGCATTGAAAATGAGATGACTTATCATTTTGGGTTAAGGAATGTAATGGTAGATAGTTTAACCGTAAATCTCATATGGTGCATGAATCTATTGTGGTGTCAAATCTGTCCAAAGGATTGATCCAATATTTATGATTTGTCATGATTTGAAATTTGTTATGTGGTGTAGAGTCCTTTGATGACCCTTATTTATTATGTCTTTTGGGGGTATGGATTAATTTTGAAATAAGATTAAATGACTTTTTATGGGATGATATAGGATGAATATGGGAATATGGCTTGGATATGAATTAGCAGATTAGACATGATTTTATCATATGTCACGACCCCAATAGCCACATGAAATTAGATGGAAACTGGAATTCTATATGCCCTCCGAAGGTGATAGGAATCCTATATGCCCTTCGAAGGAGATTCTAATCTTCCTCCATAAGTCAATAAAATTCATAAGACCTATTGATATGCCACTTAGGCATATGACTCTAGAAGAGAGTCGGAAGTTGGATAAATAGATTTCTAAGTTAGTGAAAGAAAGATTATAGTTATGGTTAGAGAGAGAAAAGTAAATCCCAATTTATTATGTTGAAACATCATAGGGAAAAGATGTGAACCGACCAAAAAAATACGGGTCAAGTTCGTGTAAAGGCGATTAAGATGAGGTTATACTTATATGTTATTAGGAATTTTTGAAGATACATTTGAAGTAGAGTTTCATTTAGAAAATTGGTTAATGTAAGAGGCATAGGTGGTATTGGAAATATTTACAAATTTGGCAACCGCAGACCTTTAGTAGTGTTAAGGCATGATTCAAAGAATTAATGTCACATTGGATTTAAAAGGAAAAGCAGGATGTCATATAAGCTTTTTCCTTTTTTATAATATAAGTTATAAATTAGCTTAAAATATTTTATCTAGAACTTAAAAGGAAAGATATTAGATTCAATACCTATTTGGGTCAACAAAAAATATAAGAGTGTAAGGATGCATGTTGCATTTTCTAACATGTAATAATATGAACTTATAACATTTGACGCCGTAACTTCTATAATAAGTAAATAGTAGAAATTAACAGGCATGGCCTTGTAAGCTATCAGATCCAGAACCAATGAAAAGGATTTATAACAGCTTTGTAGTATGAAGTAAAAAAGAAAACAGTGATGGATTATACAACATGATTAATAGAGTAAAAGACGCACTAAACACAAATATCTAAGAATTTAACATGTCAGCATTTACTATGATTTTTTTTCCCTCTGTGTGTGGAAATATAAATATAAATATATGTAATAGTAATTTCTATAAAGTGTGTATCAACAATTATTTCAGATCATTTATCATTGAAATAAAAAAAAATTAGTGTTTAACTATACCAGTCAGAAGCAAATCTGTGTCTCTTTCCTAATGTTTCTGGAGCTAGCCAATCTGCAGACCCACATATGTTTAATGTCTGTTCTCCATTTAGTTGTTACCGATTCTGAAGTCCACTGACTTAACCATGCAAAAAAGAGATGGTCCAATGTTATGAAATTAAACTACCAAAGTGGAAAACTAAAACTGTAATGAAATGAATGAACTCGTACATTAACTTAATGACTATGTCCATTTCAAACTAAACTTCAAACAGAATTGCACATATAGTCTTTAGACTACAGCACTGTTCTTGGGTGGTCATCCGTAGTGTCTTACCAAATATGCTTCAAAGCATATGAAATATTGTCCTGACATCATTATTATATGTTTAACTATCACACTAAGTGTATTTAAATTACATTTAGAAAGGGTTGTACGATTTGGTAATAGCTCTTAGTTTAACATATACAAGTGAGTATGGTTTAGATCACATCATACAACTTAAAGCAGGTGCAACTCAAATAGTATGTAACACTACTCATACAACGGTTACAACAGATGTATATAGAGGTCAACAATATGATACACATGTTTTATGTTTCAATTGTGAATCTCAAGATACATTCATCCAAATCATCTAAAGTACAAAATAGTGATATATTATTGTTACTGGTACATCTATTCCCTTATCGATATTTTGATGTACATCTTGTTGGAAGTCTAGAATATCTTTGTATATCAACCCCGACCATTTACTAAAAAGACAAGGAAGATGATGATGATCATGTTGGAGGTCCAAATAGATCTATACCATATAGCGTAAATCTCAATAAATATTTTTTATCGTATAGTACTAAAGGAAAATGAGGTAGCAAAGATAATATAAAAGAAAGAAGAAGGAATCACGGAAACAATACAAACATGACGATAAAAGTAAGAGTGGAGCTAGCTTTATGTATGAGGAAGATCATTAACCAAAATAAAATGTAATGTTAATGGAAATTACATTGATAAATTAAAGTTTGTTTACATCTTCGGAAAGGAGAGAAAATTGTTATTTAATTCCTACGACACTTTCGATTGCAGTTGCTCTAGATGATATTTCACTTGAAAACATTGCATTATCACGTTGATTCATACTCATATTTCTACTATATTTCATACTGATATTGAAGTGTCAAGTTCAATATTAATAAGAAAACATCTGTAAGTAAGTAAAATTTATGTTAAGAAATATACATTAACAAAATTACATATGCGACGTATATGCAACAGTGAAATTACTTCGTCTACGAGAGAAATATATTAAATGATGTATTCGTCGGAGCATGCATATTTTATATTCTTTTTTAGATTTCTTTCCCTCGACAAAAGCCTTATAATAAATGAATATTGAGAGGGTTTACACCTATCCAATGCTTATTAGTATTCTAAGCAATTTTATATTCCGTTAGGTAACAGGTAATATACATGTGTGAAACAATAAAGGAAATAGTTAATACTTAATTGATTTTAGGTAGTAGTTTAGGATAAAGAACAATGCATATATTTATGTCATCCCACTCTTTAATTTCAATATCTTCACTTAAGATTTGTTAACTGGGATATGTTTATTTTAATTCTTGTCTCACTAAAACTTCTGCTCTATGGATTATTTGCAAATGGAAAAACATAGTAGTTCCTAACAAATATTATAATTCTAACATATCATTTCAGCTTCATCATAACATAAACTAGTGGTCGTCCTAATAGAAAGTATAGAAATCAATGTCACTGACAGAATTTTCAATCAGGATTTGCTAGGCAAAAAAATGAGAGAATTATGGCACCTTCAGAAAGTAGAGAAGTCAATCATATTTACCAAAAAACCAGCAAAAAACAACTCTAAAAAATCCACTTAAAGCACCAATACATAAAGTGTACCATAACTTAATCTTACATTCAAGCTAATCAAGTAATAAACAATTTAAGAGAAGGGTTCAGAATAGATGTAGACCTTGATTGTGAATAGGTTGTTCGAATGGATGGATGCAAATCAAATGCACCCTTCTCCAGATCCGCTTTCTCTTTTCGCCGATTATGTTATCAAGAGGTCGAGGTATTTATTCTCAAATCAAAATCCATTGAAAGATTCTGATTAATTTTGGGTTTTAAAAGAGAGAAGGAAGATGCGATTAGGGGTTGGAAGAAGGAAACGTAAACTAGTAATTTTCTGCCCCTAATCAAAAGTGAGAGTGATAGCTTTTACGGTAATATATTAAAGGCATTTTAATGTGCCACATTTTAATACTATTAGCGACCATAGTTTTATTAGCCCTTAATTAGCAATAAGTAGAGGCACATTACTTAATTTGCCTTTAATCATCTGTCCCTAATTACTACAAATTTGGTAGTGATTGTTTTCACTTGTTTGGATATATAAAATTGATTTGGTTTTACGTTTCTACCCATTAGACAAAAATATATTTTCAGAATAGTTTATACTTTTCTTCTTTTCGTAGCTTGCTAATTCTTATTACTTTACTTTCTGTAGCCAAAAATATATATTCAAAATGGTTTGGCGTTATTAGCATTGAGAATGTATAAGGTCTAGGTATCTTATTACTTGACACTTATTAGTTATAACATATAACAAACAACTTAAATGATTTGTATTTTCAATAAGTACCAAGCACTTCTATTTTTTCTCCTAAACGAACACACCTATGTAGTAAATCAATAAATATTCTAACAGTTGCACATAATATTAGGAATAATTTCTCCCCATAGAAAATTCAAGAACCGCAAGCTAAGA
Organism: Allium cepa; assembly: GCA_030765085.1. Classification (NCBI taxonomy): domain Eukaryota; kingdom Viridiplantae; phylum Streptophyta; class Magnoliopsida; order Asparagales; family Amaryllidaceae; genus Allium; species Allium cepa. The sequence continues at coordinate 419,387,227 of CM060932.1, forward strand.
TATACCAATATAGCATTCGTTGATTTTAGTGAGGAATACGGAGCTAAGATATGGCAGGTTCATCTTTGGTGGAGTACATTTTTTATGTTTGCTTTATTATTATTGGAAGTTAAAATTTGGTATTAGAGGATAATTTTTTGATGAGAAAAGAGTGCTCGATGAGCCAGGCTTGTAAAATTGGACTAACCAAATGATGTAGTTGAACTGAATATGAATGCATGCAAAAATTCAATCTACCTATTTGGAGAAAAAAAACAACAAAACTTCAATTATGGTCTTTTCATTGGAAAACGATATGAACATTGGTCATGCAATAACGTAATGCAAAAAGAAAAAGGAAAAATAAAAGGAAATGGGATTCGACTTCTTATTGTATACAAAGTCATTCGTGGTTGTTTTTGAAATTTAGTGGCGGTGTAGCTACAAATTTTTGACAAAATAAACATTTATTTGCATGAGTTGGAAGTTGCAACTACTTGCTGGCTGTTAATCATTGAAAGTCGGGGGTAATTGATAGGATCGTGTAATATGGAATAGCTATATGGTTAATGTATATAAAAATCGCACCAAGATTTTATACTGGTTCGGATCACTTATCCTACGTCCAGTCCCTAAGCTTCACTTAGGTATTCACTAACTACAAAACCCTCTCTTAACCCGGAGGAATAGGTTCACAACTTACCCGAACAACCGAACGGGATTTCTATGCCTCAAACTACCTAAGAGGACTTCAAACCTCAATGCTAAACAAGTTTTGACTAGTTGTGTTCTTTATAACACGAATGAGTCTAATGTAGTACAATGTTCCTATAATCTTATCCTAAAGAATATGAAATATGTTTGTGAAGATTAAGGAATTATGAATTTGCTATGAATCAAATATATTAAATGTAAACAGTGATTCAAGCAAAGAGAGTAGTGATTGCTTTGATAATGTTTAGAAAAATATGATCAAGAAATAGATAGATTAGAGTAAGAGAATTCGATGATTTGAATGATGTTTGAATCATGTATTTATAGTTGTAAAAAGGATGCATGTATTGCCAAGGGTTGTAGATAAGAGAAGCTTCCATTTCTATTGAGGAATGGTCGCAACTCTTGAGAAGAAGAAGGTGTCCTTTCATGCAAAATTCTCAGGTTCAAATTCAGTTGACTGTGCAGGAATTTCAGTCGACTGAAATTATAGTAGGAATCTTTCTGGAAAATTTTCAGTCGACTGTGCAGAAAATTTAGTCGACTGAAACTGTGCATATTTGTACATGTTTGCCAGTTCAGTCGACTGATAAATTCAGTTCAGTCGACTGACATATGAATTTATGCATTATGAAGAATTGAAGTATGCTCAGTGAAAAATTGAAGTATAATGAATGTGTTCTTGTGTTTGTGCAACTCTCGAGGATAGATTTTAACAAATAAACCTATATATATATAAATCATACTCAAGTTTATATTTCATTGATCTTCCTCTATCTTGCATATATTTCTTCCTTTATACATTGTCATTTATCAAAAATCTTCCTGTATCAACATTCTCCCCCTTTTTGATTGATGACAATACTTGATTTTCTAAAGATATTAACCGCAGTTGCATGGAATTAAAACAATCAGTTTAAGCAAGAATGAATCTTAGAATTGCATAAAAAAATGCATGAAATATAATAGTTCAAATGTCATAGTTGCAAGAAACATAATAGAACAATAACTCAAATAAATTACTGATCCTTATCCCAATCGTAAGAACCTTCTCTGTCTCCTGGTTCTCTAATGACTGGTCCTCCTGATGATGGTCGATAAGGTCTTCCTCCTTGTCCACCACTAGCTCCGCTTGTGCTGCTACTGGTATGCTCCTCGGATGACGTCCATGTAAATGTTGGTGCAGGACGCTTGCCACGAGATGTTGAAGCGGTAGTAGTGCTTGAGCATGAGATAGCGTCCCAAAGCTTATTAAAAAATCCTTTGATTTTGTCAAGCTTTTTATCCACCTTTTTAAGACGATTATCAAGAATTTGTTGATTTCTTGATAATATTCCTAAGGATTGGTTGGTAGAGTAGGTCGGGTCAACAAGACGAATTTCATCTTCTTGTTCAAAATGTTCTTCGGGTTGAGGTGGCGGAGGTTGTTGTTGTTGCTCTTAACGCCTAGCTTCCCATTCGGCAAGTGATATAAATCGAGGAGGTCGAGTAGGGAGTTGCATAAGGCTTATGGTCCGATGGTTTATTTGATGGACCATTGTGTTTTCTGAATCCGGTAATGGTGTATCAACATTGAGGAGCAGGCGCATGATATATTCTCCAAAGTAAATTGTGCGCATTTTACCTTTATGAAACGAGAGAAACTCATCAAGGATTAGTTGTACCCAATTGACTTTAATATTGCCAAAGATGGCATATAAAGCTCGATAGTTAATTGGGTAAACGATTTCATATGAGCCCGTGCGAGGAGTGATCATTCTCATTAGAGTTTTATGTAGAATTCTTGCTCGAGGACGAAGAGAAGTAGATTTTAAATCTTGGAAATTTATATTATCATCCATAAATTGATGATTTATGTTATCACGAATTTGTGGATTGAATTCTACTTCTTCTAGTTTCCTTCCGATATTAGTTGACCCTAAAATGTGAGCTATTCGATCCAAAGAAAACCAAACCTTCTTTCCGCAGACCATGCTCCAAACACTGTCGTTTGGATTCCTTGGAGTTTGGTGTCCAAGATTGAGATTTACGTAGAACAATTTGACCATAATATGATTTATGGCAATGTCATTCCGTTTCAAATCAAGAAGAGGAGTTAAGCCTGCTCGATCAGTGAGCTCTTGGAAATTGTAGGTGTGAAGACTTTGAAAATCTACAAATGAATGCTCAAAAATTCTTGAGTTCTTCATCTTGTTCCATCGGGTTATCGCGACTTCATCATATAGCCATTGAGCAATTTGAGCATCAATGGGCTCGGAGGATGAAGAGGAAGAAGCTCTAGATCGTTTTGGTGCCATTTGCTTTTGATTTGAGGGAGATTGGAAGTTTTTGAGATCTAGGGTTTTGGGGAAATTTGGGGAAGAAGATGTAAAAAGTGATTTTGGAAGTGAAAAATTGATGTAAATAAAGGGAATTTTACCTGGAAAAGGCCGTTCAGTCGACTGAAAATGTCTGTTCAGTCGACTGAATTGTAGACCGAAAGTTTGTAGATTTGAATTCAGTCGACTGAACAGAGATTTTAGTCGACTGAATATTTTCCCGAGAGTTTCTGTTAAGTTTCAGTCGACTGTGCAGAAATATTTAGTCGACTGAAAATATGGAAACAATGTTTTCTGTTTACATTCAGTCGACTGGGCTTATAAGTTCAGTCGACTGAGTCATGTACTTTTGTTGTTTCAGGTTCTTTTTGAATTTAAACAATTTATTTGAAGAAAAATAGTTACAAATAATATATTTCAAATTGAATTATTTCTTTTGAGAAGGACTTGGATTCTTCTTTCCTTCATTCTTCATGTAATTTCTATCCCATGAATTCGGACTATATTGTGGTGTCTTAGGAGACATCCATGGATTGACGGGATCGTTTGGTGTACGATAAGATGAAGATGGATCAAATGAACTGACGGGTCGAGGTAGGGGCTCAGCCACTTCATTCTTCTTTGATCCACAGAAACGTAAGCCAATTTGCTCTAGAAAGTTCAAACGTCTAGCTGTAACCTTTTGCTCGAAGTATAGTTCTCGTTGAAGGTCAATCTGTTGTTGTTGAAAGTGATGAATCTCATCAACCTTTCTTTTCGTGTCCAGAGAAATAAAAAGTCCACGCTTAGCCTTCTTGGTTTCTGGAGTGTAACTAGTATGATAATTTTTCCAATTATACATTGGCTCATGTGGTGGTGTTGGTGTGGGAAATTTTGGTGATGTTGGAGAGTTTTTGCTTGACGATGTGATGTTGATTGGAGAGTAGGAGTTGTTAGATGACATTTTGAGTTTGTTAAAATTTTAATTGTAAAAATTAGATGTTTTAAAAACTAAATTTGTTTAAGAATTTATAATAGAATTTGAGTAAACAATTAATGGTTATTGTTTAGCTAAGATTTTTAACCACATAAAAATTTAATGATTAAGCAAAATTTTGTTAAAAATGTAAGGATGTTATTAATAAATCAGTTAAAAATGTGAGGATTATAATATAGCTGAAAATAACTCTTGATTTATGTTCAGTCGACTGAAAAAATAATTTAGTCGACTGAAATATGTATATATCTATTGTAAATTTAATTGATATCTTTAATGGATATTATCCCTAATTCTCGTCGAAGTTTTATGAAGGAATTTTCTAATAAGGGTTTAGTAAATATATCGGCAATTTGATTTTCGGTAGAAATATGTTCTAGATTAATTATACCTTTCTCGATATTGTCACGTAAAAAATGGTGACGAATATCTATATGTTTTGTACGAGAGTGATTAACTGGATTTTTAGATAAGTTTATTGTACCAGTGTTATCACAATATATTGTAGAATTTGTTAAATTTATATTAAAATCTTTGATTGTTTGTTGCATGTATATAACTTGAGTACAAGCTAATGCGGCTGATATATATTCTGCTTCGCAGGTGGAAAGAGAGACACAATTTTGTTTCTTACTAAACCATGATACAAGTGATTTTCCAATAAAATGACATGTACCACTTGTACTTTTTCTATCTGTTCGAGATCCACCAAAATCAGCATCACTGAATGATACTAATTCAAATGTACACTCTTTTGGATAAAAAAGTCCAAATTCTTTAGTGTAGTTAAGATATCGTATAATTCGTTTAACTGCTCTTAAATGTGATTCTTTAGGATTAGATTGAAAACGTGCACATAAGCATATACTCATCATTATGTCTGGTCTACTTGCGGTTAAGTAAAGTAAGGAGCCTATCATACTTCTATATAATTTTTGATCTACACTTTTGCCATTGTCATCTCGATCGAGATGAGTAGTAGTACTCATAGGAGTAGGTTTAGCTGAAGTGTTTTCCATTCCAAAACGTTTAATTAAGTTTGTACAATATTTCTCTTGGTTTATAAAAATTCCATTTGATAATTGTTTTATTTGAAGTCCAAGAAAGTATGATAATTCTCCCATATGAGACATCTCAAACTCTTTAGTCATTATATTTGAAAATTCTTTGCATAAATTTTCATTTGTTGACCCAAATATAATATCATCTACATATATTTGAATTATTAAAATGTCTTTTGAAGTATTTTTAATAAAGAGAGTTTGATCGACTTTTCCAATTTTAAATCTCGAATTTAATAAATAACTTTTAAGTCTTTCATACCAAGCACGAGGTGCTTGTTTAAGACCATATAGTGCTTTCTTTAATTTATAGACATGATCTGGATAATTTTCGTGTACAAATAAAGGAGGTTGTTCTACATATACATTTTCTTTAATAAAGCCATTTAAAAATGCACTTTTCACATCCATCTGATAGAGTTTGAAATTGTGAAAACATGCAAAAGCTAAAAGTATACGAATTGCTTCAAGTCTTGCGACAGGAGCAAATGTTTCTTCGAAATTAATACCTTCCTCTTGATTATATCCTTGTGCTACTAGTCTAGCTTTATTTCTTGTTATATTACCTAATTCATCTACTTTATTTTTGTAAATCCATTTTGTTCCTATTACTGATTGATTATTAGGACGGGGAACTAATTTCCAAACGTCGTTACGTTCAAATTGATTTAATTCTTCTTGCATAGCAATAATCCAATAATCATCTGTTGATGCTTCTTTAGGATTTTTAGGTTCTATTGAAGAAATGAACGCTACATGACCCATTTGATTTAGTTGATTTCTTGTTCTAACTTGAGAATTCATTTCTCCTATAATATTTTGAGTTGGATGATCTCGTAATATTCTAGGAGGGGATCTTAAATTATTATTTTCAAGATTTGTTTCTTCTATATTTATTAATTCTTCATCATCTTTTATACTTAAATTTCTATTAAAATTTTCATCAAAAGATATATGTAAGGTTTCTTCAATTATGTTTGTATGTTTATTAAATACTCGATATGCTTTACTTCGTTCTGAGTATCCTACGAAAATTCCTTCGTTAGCTTTTGGATCGAATTTTCCTAATTGATCTTTTGTATTTAAAATGAAACATTTTGATCCAAATACTTTAAAATACGATATATTTGGCTTTTTGTTATTAAATAGTTCATAAGAAGTATTTTTAGTTAGTGGTCTAATTGATATTCTATTTAATACGTAACATGCAGTAGCAACGGCTTCTGCCCAAAAATGTTTTGGTAAGGAAGATCCATTTAATAATGTTCTTGCGCATTCTTGTAATGTTCTATTCTTTCTTTCTACAACTCCATTTTGTTGAGGAGTTCTAGGAAATGAAAAATTATGATTTATTCCTTTCTTTTTACAAAAAGTTTCAAAATCCTCGTTTTCGAATTCTCCTCCATGATCGCTTCGAATATTTTTAATTTTTAAGTCTTTAGCATTTTGAATTCTTTTGACAAATGTTTTAAAATTTTCAAAAGTATCACTTTTATTTTTCATAAAAATAGTCCATGTATATCTTGAGAAATCATCAACTATTACAAATACGTATCGATTATGATTAATGGATTGAACTTGTGTTGGTCCAAATAAATCCATATGGAGTAATTCCATATGGATTGAACTTAATATTCTCGTAGAGCCGACCCAGCTCACACCAACATAGGTGATCGCAACCATTAAGAGTATCCTACATATACCCCACTTGTTATTTCCAAGATATGGTCATCATTAAAAAACATAGTTTTAACCTTTAAATACTTCTGTAGGCATGCATTTATGTTGTGCACCATAGAAATGGAGTTGGACTATGTCCATGCAAATGCATTACGTTTTGAGTTATTCAGAACTAGTTTGCCTATTGATCCTAGTCCGTGGGATCTCCAGTCACCAGGATAGGTTTCCGTATAAGATAACTCTTTGTGGTTTAGGCTTTTAAACTCATTCCCCTCGATGCGCAGTCAATTTTCTCTCTTGATAAACCTTTGGTAAATGGATCCGCTAGGTTATCATTTGTTCTCACATAATCTATGGAAATAGTTCCATTTGAGAGTAACTGCCTAACAGTGTTGTGGCGTCAACGAATATATCGTGACTTTCCATTATACACAAAGTTGTGCGCTCTGCTTAGCGCAGCTTGGTTATCACAGTGTATGCATATGGCCGGTACAAGTTTAGGCCAAAATGGAATATCTTCTAAAAAATGATGAAGCTATTCTGCTTCTTCGTCTGCTTTATCTAATGCGATGAACTCTGATTTCATAGTGGATCGAGCTATGCATGTTTATTTAGTAGATTTCCATGACACTGCTGCCCCTGCTAGGGTAAAGACATAGTCACTTGTTGATTTTGATTCCTCTGAATCTGCAATCCAGTTTGCATCACTATATCCTTCTAAGACGGCAGGATATTTTCCATAATGTAAGGAATAGGTAGGTGTATTTTTTAAATATCCAAGCACTCTCATTAGTGCTTTCCAATGTTCCTTCCTTGGATTGCTCGTATACCTGCTCAATCGACTTACTGCATAAGTTATATCTGGTCTTGTACAATTCATGAGATACATGAGACATCCTATTACACGAGAATATTCTAGTTGCATTACACTCTCATTCGTGTTTTTATGCAGCACTTCTGATGGATTAAAAGATGTTTTTACTCCTTTAATTCCAAAATTTTGAAATCTTTCAATCACTTTTTCTACATAACGTGATTGAGATAACTCAATTCCATTAGGTGTTCTTATTATTTTTATTCTCAAAATAACATCTGCAACACCCAAGTCTTTCATGTCGAAATTGTTGATCAACATTTTTTTATGGTCTCAATTACCTGAGTATTTGGACCGAATATTAGCATATCGTCCACATATAGACAGATCATCACGTATGATTGTCCAAGTTGTTTATAATAAATACATTTGTCACATTCATTTATACGAAAACCATTTCTCATCATGACACTATCAAATTTTGCGTGCCATTGCTTTGGACCTTGTTTTAGTCCGTATAATAATTTGACTAATCTACAGACTTTGTTTTCATTTCCTTTGGAAATAAATCCCTCAGGCTGCTCCATGTAAATTTCCTCATCGAGATTTCCATTTAAGAATGCTGTTTTTACATCCATTTGATGAATCTCTAGATTATAGATGGATGCAATTGCTATTACCATTCTTATAGAGGTTATTCGTGTTACCGACGAATATGTATCAAAAAAGTCTACTCCTTCTTTTTGACGATATTCTTTGGCTACTAATCTGGCTTTATACTTGTCGATAGAGCCATCTGCTTTCATTTTCTTCTTGAAAATCCATTTGCAGCCAATTGGTTTTATTCCTGGTGGAATATCAACAATTTCTCAAGTTTTATTACTTAGAATTGAATCAATCTCACTTTGGATTTCTTCTTTCCAACATGAGAATTCAGAAGATGACATTGCTTCCTTGTACGTTTGAGGTTCGTGTTCTAACACATAAGTGAAAAAATCCGAACCAAATGTCTTGGAAGTCCTAGCCCTTACGCTTCTTCTTGGTTCAACTTCCTTAATATGATGATGAGTTTCATCTTCATGAGAATTGCTTAATTCTTCTCTTGTCCTTTTAGGGACATTATTTCCTTCATTCTTTTTGTGTGGAAACACGTCTTCAAAGAATGAGGCATCTCTAGATTTCATGATTGTATTTACATGAATATCAGCTATATCAGTCTTGAATACCAAAAATCTGTAGGCACTACTATTTTGGGCTGACTCAGGATAATAACAATCTACTGTTTTTGGTCTAAGTTTGACTCTCTTGGAAGGCGGAACTGGAACTTTGGCCAAGCACCCCCACACTTTGAGGTATTTAAAGCTTGGTTCGTGTCCTTTCCATAACTCATATGTAATTGTTCCTGTTTTATTGTGAGGGGGTTTGTTTAATATGTGATTAGACATATTTAATGCTTCCCCCCACAAGTTCGTCGATAGACCAGAAGTTAAAAGCATGACAGTAATCATGTCTTTTAACGTTCTGTTCTTCCTCTCGGCTACACCATTTTGTTGTGGTGAATATGGAGCTGTTGTTTGATGAATTATACCATTTTCGGCACAGAACTGTTCAAATGGTGATTCATACTCTCCACCTCGATCAGATCTTAGTATCTTGATCTTTTTATTTAACTGATTTTCTACCTCAGCCTTGTATTTTATAAACGTTGTTATTGCTTCATCTTTATTATTTAAAAGATATACATAGCAATATCGCGTATAATCGTCAATAAAAATAATGAAATACTTGTTCCCACCTCTTGTAGGTAGTGATTTAAAATCACATAAATTTGTATATACCAAACCTAATGGTTCAGTGCTTCTGTCAGCAGATTTAAATGGTTCTTTGACCATTTTTGCTTCTACACGTGTCTCACATTTGTAGTTCTTATCTACTTGGGATTTTGGAATTAATCCCAAGTTTGATAGTTTTCATTTTGCGGAAATTTATGTGTCCCAATCTATCATGCCATAGTAAAATTTCATGCTCAAGCAAATAAGAAACTTCAATTTTATTAATATAACAATCAGAATACATATTTTTATTGCCGACAACGGCTACATTTGCCTTAAATAGGCCATCACATAAATAACCCCTTCCGATATACATTCCTGTTTTGGACAGAACCATCTTGTCTGACTCAAACACCATTTTGAATCCCTTCTTTGATAGGACTGCACCAGAGATGAGATTCTTGCGTATGTTTGAAACGTGGAGCATGTTATTCAACTTAACAGTTTTTCCAGAAGTAAACTTGAGGATTACTGTGTCACTGCCTTCGATCATGGAAACTGCAGAATTACCCATGTAGAGTTTTTCTTCGTGATCGAATTTCTGATATGTAGAAAACATGGATTTGTCAGAACAAACATGACGAGTAGCGCCTGTATCTACCCACCATTGGTTAGGATTCTGAACCAGATTGCATTCAGATACCACCGCCAAGAAGTTGGACTCGTCTACTTCCATGTTATCCACTATATTTGCCTCTTTATTGCGTTACTTCTTGAGTCTGCAATCTCTAGCGGCATGTCCAACTTTTCCACAAACCCAACATTCGCGATTAAACTTCTTGGTTCGTTTGTTGTCTTTTGGTTTGTTGTCTTTCCTTTTCTTCTGGAAATTCTTCTTTTTGTTTTTGGTCTTTGACCCTTCAGTCACAAATGCCTCCTCGCTTGGTTTTGTAACTGCACGGTTGTCTGCCTCAATTTTTAATCGGACTATGAGATCTTGTAAAGAGATTTCCTTCTTCTTATGCTTTAGATAGTTGCGGTAATCTCTCCATGACGGCGGCGGTAATCTCTCCATGACTGCGACAGTTTTCTCGTGATGGCTTCAACCAAAAACGATTCTCCAACCATATGACCTTCCGCTTCGAGTTTATGAATGATGATTTGCAATTCATGCAATTAGCAGTCACCGGTTTGGAGTCAACCATCTTGTAGTCCATGAATTTGTCTACAATGAATTTCTTAAGACTGATATTCTGCGTCTTATACTTCGTGGTAAGTGCATTTCAGAGTTTTTTTGATGTCTTTAAAGGCTGATATACTTTGTATAGCACCTTGTCGAGACAATTCGGAATATAGTTTCTGCATAAAAATTGGAATGCTTCCACATATTCACCTCTGCTTCCTTGTCTAGTGCAGGAATCGGTTCCTCCTCCTCGAGATACTTTTGCAAACCGAGTGTGGTGAGATAAAACAACATCTGATTCTGCCATGTCAAGAAATCATCACCATCTCTCTTGAACGGTTCAGGTCTGTTGTGAGTAGTATTCTTTGAAAATTCTACTGTTGCCATCTCGGTTTTAGTAAGAAAACAGTAAAATTCTTAAGATGTTTTAGTAAGAACGGTTCAGCACTTTGTATATTTCATTCATTTTATTTGTTAAGGAATTCCAACATTAAGTTCCATATGGTCTTTCTTATTTTTGTTGTTATTATTATTATTTTGTTTTTTTTTTTTTTTTTTTTTTTTTTTTTTTTTTAAGTACCTTAAGAACCAAAGTAATCTTTGCGAAAGTATGCATGGTGCTTCCAGCATGATTTGGGTAAACCATGCGTAGATCAAACTCTTGCTGTCGCTGACTTGCACTGTCCATGAGGGGGCCGCTCAGTTCTCATTTCAATCCATATTATTTTATGTCTTATTAATTTTAGATTGACTATTTATCAATATACTTAGAAGCAGATCATGTCAACCAAAGGATTCACAGTTCCAACTTATAAAGGCATTGAGTGGTGTAGTGTGTTCATGACTTTTTTATGGACCTCTGCTTCTCTAGGGACATATGCTCTTTCAATGACACTGGACTCTTTAAAAATATCCGACTTCTTCAAAGACCCACAAGTTTGTCCAGAAGGCCTACTCTTTCAACAAGTCCAACTTGCTTAAGGACATGTTGCCCTGAAACTTGCTACTGGTCCAAAGATCTACAGTCATTCAAATTTGTTCTGCCTTATGAAACTGGTTTGCTTTGAATCAACAAATAAAGTATGAATCTACTTTGCCATTTTACCAACTGCACCAAAGATCACATTAACTTCGACCCCTGTACTCATGCTTATTCATTACATAAATATCGAAGTTTCATGCTAATGTGTACATGCTTGCATTATATATTCATAAATGCAACCAAAAAAAACACTAACCACATTCACCGTAGCCACGATAATGTACATCATACATATTTCTAATATATATTTCTAAACAATTACAAGCCAAACCATGTACAACATTGCGCTTCGCAATGATTTCCACATTTCCAGCATCTAAACTTCAATATCATTGGAAAGAGATTGTGACATGGACACATTGTTATCTCTTCTGGCTAGGGCACGCTACAAAATAATGTAAACAAAATCATCATACTTCATTCATGATGCATGCTTCATATGAAGCTAGTTTATAAAGTTTACATACCATTTTGCTTGGCAATGTGTTTTTCCAAGCTCTATTCATCTCATCATAAACATCTTTAGTTGTTGGCCTTCCCCTGCTTGAACTTGCAACACAGAGCACTGCAACACGTAATATGGACTCGAAATCCTTCAAATTAAGTTCACCGTTAAGTCGAGGATCAACAAAATCGGTAAGTGGGCGTCTCCCATTTGAAACGTCCTTTGCCTGTTATATGTTAAAAACAAGTTCAGCATCTAAGCTTAAAATCTAAACCAAATTGCACATCGATATATTAACATGGTACCTTTGTAGTTAACGATTCTCGAGCTTCGATATCCAATTCTATTACCTTCCTCCCGGATAGCAGTTGCAGAGCAACAATACCAAAACTATACACGTCACTTGCACATGTGAGCTTTGCATTTGTCATGTATTCGGGATCCATGTATCCTATTGTTCCTCTAACATCTGTAAATACTTTGCTTTCTTCTATCTTAAGCAGCCTTGCTAATCCAAAGTCCGAAAGTTTGGGTTCCATAGTTTCCGTTAGCAGAATGTTCGTTAGCTACAAACAATAAAATAATCCATACCGATTACAAAATATACTTTATGCTTTGAAAACCTATACAAACTTTTGTCTGCACAACTAAATGTCTTGTAACTGTTACTCGTACTTATAGTGAGATTGTATGAGTGACATAACTTCATAGATATAAATATAAACATATCACATGATGACATGATTAATCTGTGTTGTTCAATATAGAAGGATAAAGTAGATTCTCTTTTGCAAAGCAGATAACATATACCTTGATATCTCTATGGACAATGCAACCATCTGGATGTGTGTGAAGAAATTTGAGACCAAGTGCACAGTCTTTCAGTATCCTCACTCTTCTATCCCAAGGGAGAACCCTCTCACTCCCTGCACATATTATTAACTATTCAGAGCCGAACTTGCTAAAGATAAGCCAAAATACACAAGTAACTTACGTAAAAGATTCTGCGCAAGATTGCCATTACTGCAGTATTCATAAACCAAATACTGCTCTCCATTCTCATCACAGCAGCCAAGAAGGCAGACTAAATTAGGATGTCGAATTTTTGACAAACGTTCCACTTCTCTAGTAAACGAGTCTGACATAGCAGTCTTGTAAATATGCTTAACTGCTACAAGTTGTCCACTAGGTAGAACTCCTTGATATACCCGACCTGCACTTCCTGAACCTAGGCTAACTTTGCTATTACCATAGTTTATTGCCTTCTCGATTTCTGCTTTCGAAAATCTATATAGACCCGACCACTTGCTAATTATTTTGCCTAGTGAATCCAAGAATATAAAAATGCGTCACTATATTTTCTTGTAGCCAAAAAGTTAATACAACATGTGTGTGCCTAGCTTTCAAAAGTTAAAGTCCCTCTTGAACTTTATGATATTGTTCTTGGTCGATATATTTGATTTGATTTTTATGTAACTAACGCCAATTTTTAAAGGACTTGAAACAAGAATTCAAGAAGATGACACATACCTTTGACAGGTTTATCAATATTTTGTCGAATCACTAGCTTGATTAGAAGAACCAAGAGAACCATTCCAAGTCCGGCGACTAGTATTACAAATATTTCTTTAACAGTTCCACCTAATTTAAACCAAAGACTTAAATAGTTAGAAAATGAAATATATTCACGCTGTTATACGACTCGTATCAATACAGAACTTACGTGGGACTTTGTAGTAGTGATCTTTGTAGGCACAGATGAAAAATATAGGAATGTCAGTAAATTTATAGAAAAATTATATGCACATATACATGCACAAAATATATTGCTTGCCTGCAGGGTCAGTAGCTTCCACAGTAAAATCCAAAACTGGCAAGCATCTATAGAAGTTATCGACCCAAGTAGCATTTGATATATCAGCAGAAGCAACAGATGTAACAGCTGCAATACTGCATATCTCTTCTTCGTTTGTATTTCCTCTCACTCCAAGATTATCAATTACATTCTCTATCAAACCTGATACACTGTCACTACATATACGACACTGATCATCGAATGTGGAAGTACTGAATTGTGTACAATTGTTTAAAGTCGAATTGAACAAATCTCCATATTCAGTACTGAAAGAAGTTACAGTAAGCTGCGAGCACTGTCCATTTTCTTTGTACAAGTTGTCAAATTTGCAGTTAATGTTGTCTTGACTTAGAAAATGAGAAGAGCACTCATTCCATGCTTGCTTGCTTAGAAACATTGTGTCTTTGTCTGAGGAGGCTGATAAAGCTAAGACTTGAGAAATCGTGTTGAGTGTATTTCTGCAGCATTTGGTGGTATTTACATATTCCCATACTGTAATTTCCTCATTTTTTGTTGCATTGTTGATGCATTCTCCACCTGGCTTAAGTGGATATAGGCTGGCTTGTGGTGCACAAACTGAAAGATAAAGAAAGTGAATCGTTATATGGCTGATTAAAAGAATACTGGAAAATATGATATATAAAAGCCAACAAAACACCTGTTGAATTATCAGGTGAAGCCTGGAATTGGCCAATAGCAAGCAATGCCAATATGAGTAGATCGATGAGGGACGGGAATACCATAATACTTCTTGTTTATTTTGTTATTAATGGTAAGTTGACAGTAGTAGAAATTATCCTGAAAATGTACGGCATGCAGCCAAATAACATTGCCTTGATAGGGATAATTTATAAGTATGTTTGATAGTGAATTTCTAAGAAATATTGTGTCGCTTACTCTACTTGACGAACTTAATCCAAGTATATAAAAAAAAAAATATAATATGGGCATTGTTCTCTACGAATACCACTTATTAATATGTAGTGGAAAGAAAAAGAATACAAGTTGAATATGCTCCTTAGCTTGCATCATAACTATATTATTGTATATGACAATATTGATTATAAAATGAAATTTAGCTTACATTGTTTTGATGTTATAACCGTCCAAATTGTTTCTAGTAAGTTTCAAAGAAACAAAGCTACAGCCTGTTTTATCAGTATAATAATATACAGGAAAGAATATTGCAGCATATATATAGGTTTGTAATTGGTCTAGGTGTGTTGGTTTAGACAATTAACGTACATTTCTGACCATATATAATCTATTCTAGAACCAGTTAATTTATAGCATTGAGCCCTGTATGAATGGGAGAACAAAAGCAACAAATCATAGCAGTTTTGCCTTAAAGCACCAAAATCTTCATGGCAAACCCTCGTTATAAGAGGACTAAACGACTTAATTTTAGTTCCAACTTTGGGTACTCAATATTCCCGAGAGAGTTCGAGATTTTGGCCAAAAATAAATAAATAAATCCAAAGTAGAATGGACTTCTTCAGAAAAAACAAACGCTAATAGGCCGAACACGTAGGAACACAAAGTTGGACAACAATATTACGAGTATGTTTGGCAACTCTTTATAAGCAGTCCTTACCAGCTACTGGTTTAAACTGTAGAATTTGAGAACTGCTGAAAGGCTTGCAAAGTTAGCTTAAAAGTAGAATTTAGAGAAGCAACTCTTTATTGCTCATCACTTATGAAGAAATTTTATAAACAATTTTGACCAAGAAAATGGTTGAAATAGCTTTATATTTCAATCAAAAATGCCATTATTTTAAATTCATTATGGTCCAATTATGTAATCTATTTTTCATTCATTACTTATAAATCATAGTAGCTAAACATCAAATTTATTTTATTTTAACTTAAAACTAAAATTACATCCAAACACTTTTACTTAAAAATTGGCGTTTGACTACTATGTAATTTGACATTTAATTAAAATACATTTAAATTATAAGTGTTTGAATGTTATTTTACTTTTAAGTTAAAATAAGTTAAATTTGGTGTTCGACTTCAATGACTTATAATTAATGAATGTATAATAGATTACATAGTTGGACCGAGATGAATTTAAAATAATGAGATTTTCTTTGTAAGTTGGTTGAAAACATAAGGCTATTTTAGCCATTTGCTTTATCAAAATAACTTATAAAATTTCTTCATAATTCATAAGCAACAAAAGGTTTCTACCTCTAAGCTACTTTACAAGCTCTTTATAAGGAGTTCCAGATACTACAATTCAAATAAGCAGCTTGTAAGTAGGTTTGACTACTTATAAGTAGTTGCCAAACATATATACTCAAAGGCATATACATAATACAAGTCTGATGCACTCAAAAAAATAAGATAATGCAAATTTGAAGGATACTCAATATGGTCATCAAATAAAATCTTTAATCTAATCAAAAATTTAAGATACAAGTTTGCATATTTTTACAAAGTAATAATATAGATTCGTCCTCAATTCCATACCCTACTGTTACGTGACATTTATGAATATTACTGAAGGAGAAGAAATATTTCATATAGTTGATGATCAAGACCGAGTTATATTATTGCATGCGATTACATGTTGCAAAATGATTCATATTTACTGAAAATGGTCCTATCTAGGTTAATGTCGTCACTCCCACATAACGATGAAAAATAGATATAATCAAAGTTGTGATGAGATATACTATGTTTGCATCAAAAATTGGCACAAACACCCAATAGAAGTTTTGTAGAGAAATAAATGAAGAATATAAAATAAAAACGGTGGAATGAAATAATTAAATAATAGAAAATCAAAGCAATAACACAAACATAGCGAATTTATAGTGGTTCAGCGTTGTTTGCGTACGTCCAGCTAGAAAAGATTGCTTTGTTAATCAATTTGTAAACTTACTGCAATAGGGGTCGAATGAAAATCCTTAGTTACAACAGAGTACAAAGCTACTACCAGCGTAAAAGTCATGAAAATGAACAACCAAGCCTTATCTATAGACGAATATGACAAAATATCTCCCTGAAAATTCGTTAAAAGGATCTCTAAAGCCATATAGACCTATCAAAGGGATCGCATGGTCCAAATCCCAAGGAATAGGGATAGGTGTCGATTCCTATGTTGAAGAAATTTGGGAGTGCAATCCCTATGGTAGCTTTTCCATGTTGTAAGATGCTTGGCCTCAAAGTTTCATGTCAATTGGCTTAATAGAACTCGAGTTATTGCTCGATCTTTGCTTTAATGTGAGTTGTCTTCTGATTTCAGCCGATCCCTATTGAGAAAAGACGGCCGATCCCTCTTATTCATCCTTTTGAGGTGCGATTCTTAAGGTAGGCTCCCTAAGATCCCCGCATCCCGCTTATAAAATTTCATATGCATTAGACTAATGGATCTTGAAATATTGATTGTTTTATATTGAATTGCACTTGCTTTTTGAAACATGCCGATCCCCATGGTGGAGAATGGTTATAGCCGATCCCTCCACTATGTTGAACTATATTATATACTTTGAACATTCTACATTGCATATCTCTTAATTTTGTTAAACCACGACTTCATATTACCTTCTGTACTTGATTTTTGGACCACACATCATCTCTCTGGACTTACTGGCCTATATGATTGTCGAATCTAACTTGTCCAATCAGTTCGATTATAGCCAGATCAAAATGTCGAATAATACTTGCCCTCTAAAGTACGAACATGACATGCTTTGGATCGAAGCAAGTTAGAGCCGCTGGGAAGAAATCCATCTAATTTTTTGAATAGTCGCTATTCTTCCGTCGAATTATTTTCTCAAAGTATCGAATCTCTCTTTGATCGTCAATGCTTGGTCGATTTCAATTAGTATAAATACAGGATTATATCCCGTCAACTGATATATATGTTCGGTTCAATGAGATTAGTAAGCTATGACTATCTGACCCGGTCTTGACCTTGAAAGTTTCAAGTCTGAATTCAATTTTCATCGATTTCAAAATTTGAACGTTTAGTCTATACATGTGCACGTTCAGATACACGTTTTCATCATTGGCTCAAAGACGCTTTTGTACGCTCATTGGTCATCGTCAATTTTCATTGAGTTAGGTGCAATTTCATTGTATATATGTATTTCACATAATTTTCATGTCCATGTTTGCATGCACATAGGCTTATGGTCGATCCCTTCTTCTTCTTTTTCTTCTTCTTTTTTATGTACGGATCGGCATTCTTTTAGCCGATCCACCTTCCTTTTTTATATATAATAGGGCCGACCCCATTCTTTCTCCCTTTTCTCTTTTTTTATGTATATAGATATCGACATAATATTAGTCGATCCTTCCTCCTTTCTTCTGACATCGTGAAGAAACCAAGGCAAGCCGAACCTCCATCTCTAATATATAAGCTAACACTTTTCTTCTTAACCTTCACTTATTCATCTTTTCTCCATTTATCATGACCGAACATTCATCCCATTTCCTTGAAGCCGAACCCTTCTTATTTTCATCAACCCGATCCCATTCCTTCGAACCAAACACCACCTCCTTCCTTAGATTCACCATCTTCTCTCATTGTAGACTACTACTCCATTCTTAACTTGAATCAAAACCCAGCATTTCCTCTTGAGCAACTCATATTCTTCAAATTTAGATAGGTTTTTTTTGCCTTTAGCCTGCAACCTATGATGAGATATTGGGTTCGATTGCGTTGGTCGATAGGTTAGAGTTCGATGCGAGTGGAGTTGCAACTTTGCAATTAGATGGAGAGGCGATCGTCGAAATTATTTGAAGAAGACGAGACTTATGTATTAGGCGAGAAGTCGGTTGGAATGTAGGTGAAGGAGAGGGATCAGAGTAGACCTTTGATGGAAATATGAAAATGTTGAAGCAAAGATTTGTGATGTTGTTATTATGTAGGTGAAGGAGAGTTCAGTATTGAATGTTTGAGGGAAGTACGAGAACATTGAAAGAAGGGGATCGATCATTTGTTGTTTGCATGGAGGGATTGGCTATTTGCTTTGCGAGAGGGATCGGCTGTGGGTTCGGTAGAATTGTGGAAGCGGCTGAGTGGAGGATCGATAGTGGACTTTTCGAGAGGGATCGGTTGTTTTAGAGTATGGAGAGGCGCCTGTCATTTCTGTAGTGAAGAAGGATTAGTTGTTATAAGGGAAATAGATCAACATAAATAAAGATTTACTATTTGTACTTGGCTGATTCTTAGCTTTGAATTGAACTTGAAATCCAATCCATATTCACTTATTTGAATAATTAGAACTAATCTCATCCTAATGAACTTGAACATATGACGAAATTGAACAACTGGACCTGCATATCCAACATCGCACTTGAAATTGAACGATCAAACTCCTGGGACTTAGAATATGAACTAAAACTTAACATATAGACTTTAATAATGGACTTCACACTTTGATTGCCAATGGTCGATCCCAAATCTTACATAACCGATCAATCTAAATGCCATTGAGACGGTCAGCGATGGTGGTCACTTTGGTAGGAATCCAAAATCTTGTCATTTACTTTTGCTTTTAATTTAAACTGTTTATCTCTGCACCGCATAACATTGCACCACATTAGTTTACACTTAACACAAGGGGACAAGTAAAATTTTCTTATCTCGATCATCTACTGCATTTAGTTGATATGGACTTTCAGAGCATTTAGCTGCAATGCCTTCTGGACAACCTTCACAGCTTAACAATCCCAAAGCCGAGTTGAGTTCTGCAACTGTTTCCGACAGACTTTTTCCTGATCGTCAATTTGAGCAACTGGATGTTTCTGGCCGGTTGATCGACCTTTTTTCTGATGTTCCTGTCTTTCCGGCGGAAGATATAAATCCTGCCCCCGACACCATAGAAGGTGCTGTATTTCTAGATAACCCGACGGATTCCCAAACCTTTAGAATTGGTGAGGCCGCCCTTTGTGGACTATGCTCTGAACAAGGAATTTCGTTCATAGATATTTTGGTCCCTTCGGTGAATGATATGGCTCATTTGCCCCTAGAAGGATATACGACATGCAATAAATTCACGTGCTGGGCCAGATGTGTGTTGCCTTTCAATTCTTTTATTCAAGAAATGTCAAATTATTTAGAAATAGCTTCTGCCCAGCTGCATCCGAACAGCTATGCTTTTCTCTATGGGACCTTCTTATTATTTATGGATGTTCTGTTCCTTCCGCCAGCTCCTAAGGATAGCAGGTTCATTTACAATTTCAAACAACGGACAAAGAGCCTTTCATACACTTTCCTCGAGCTTCGCCCAACTATCCAGCTCTAACTGGTTCTTGGAATAAGCTCAACATCTTTAAACACGAATGGTGTTCGTTCGTTGTCCCCCTAGCTTTGCGAGGCGATGGTTAGAAGGACGTAAGTGTCGTCTTCACTTTATTCTCAAATTCTTTAGTTGAAGTCGTATCACGAACTAACTTATACTTTGAAAATTTACAGGTGTCCATCCATGTTCAGAAGGTGATAGCTTCTCAAGGGCGGTTTCTATAATTCGTGCCACCCCAGTTGAAGACAGGGACATCGGATCCCTTATAACCGATGAATGGTTATTTATGTTTGGGCTGCTAGAAGAAGGTCACAACATTGGGATTCCAGGAAGCACTGCACCATCAAGAAATGTGGCGAAACAAGAAGGTGACAGTAATAGCCCTGTCATGCCCCCAATCGAGGGGACTTAGGACGACGCCGAAGATGGCGAAATTAGAGGTGTCGAAACCAACAAGCCTGGCGATGTTAATGCAAGTCCGGGCAATGCACCTGTGGTCGAACCATCACACGGCGTGCAATCTCACATGCCCACAAAAAGAGAAAAAATGCTCGCTTATAAACTTTGCAGGAGAAAAACTGCCAAAGAACCAGAGTTTATCAGCACCTCAGTTGGTTAATTCCGGACTTGTCCGTTTGAGAACGTAAAATGTTATTTATATAAAATACACAATTTTGCACTTTCAAGGAAACGATGAAGAGATTTAAACGATTTAGAAAAAGTGCGGAGTATGGAACCACACTTTTACTGTTTCGGTTAATTCCGGACTCGTTAATTGAAATATTCGCTGTGGTTTGATGATTTTGTTGGGCTTTCGAGCCACTATGATGGACCTTCGGATCAATTACCAGTACTAGACTTTCCGGTCATTTGTTGGGCGTTAAAAATTATAGTACTTGGTAGGCTTCGACCATATGAGATGCACGTGCGGCGTAGCTAAAACTCGCCATCTGCTGGTATCAATCCATCTTTTATGTTGATTTTCTAGTTATCTTATTTTGATTTCTAGATTTTATGAATGCTGATTTTCTTGTTATCTTAACTGATTTCTAGATTTTTATATATTGTTGTCTCGAATTCAATTATGAATTGGAAAGTTGATTTTGATGATGTTTAATGAGATTTCTTCATTTAAACTATGTTGATTCCTTATGTTGAATAGTCTCGTTCGAGACTATTATTATTTTGCTTGATGTCGTTTATGTTGCATTCACTTCTAAGATTAAATTAGACTAATCCATTTATTATTTTCTTTTAAATAATACTCGTGTCAGACCGAGTTATTTCAGGATAGTCGCTATCTCTGATTCAGTTGCAGCTTCAGCTTTTGGGATTTCACATCATCTTTTGTCTAGTCTTCGATGTGTACTTTTGGTGTATTGACTATCATCTCATGTATGTTGATGTCTCTGTATATGCACATTTGGTTCATGTGAATTATCGATTGTTGTAGCATGTATTCCAGACTTGTCTTCCGCTATATATCTGATATTTCTGTTCTGATATGATCATACTATCTGTGTTGTTGTTATTATGAGTTGTTCTGGATTTTTCTTTAGCCACCGTAGTTTCGTTTTAGATTGGATTGAATCTATATCTTTGGGAGTAATTTACACAACTCGTATCGATGTAATCAATACTCATGTAAGGCATAACTTACGGATGGTCGCTTCTAACAAGCCTTATTCTTTGCAATAGCAGAAGTTATTTCTTATAATAACCTTTGTTATTGTGAGCATATAGGTGGGGCGTCACAAGGAACGTAAAGAAAATGCCGTCGAAATTTTGTGAACCGTTTAAAGTGATATGATTGATGAAATATAATTACTTTATAGTGTTTGTAACTTGTCCAATACAGGGATAAATCCGACAAATGATGTATTAGATGAATTGAGTTGTCCGTTTTGTGGAAAAAAATGAATATCCCTAAAACGATCATATGCAACACTTGTCAGACGGGGCCAAATATATCTAAGGATTTAAATATTTGTTTATATTAAATTTAAATATATAACTCGTTTAATTAATATTGGTTTATATTTTACCGTTTTATTACATAAGTACTAAATTCATTTATATACAAAATTTGTACACAAAATTCATTTATTACAAATTCATTTATACACTAAATCAATTCGCGTGTTCGCACAAATACAAAACTCGTGTTCGCACAAATGCAATATCCGTTCTAGCGGCTTCCATATGCAATAAACTCTATCACACACATACGTTCAATACTAACCAAATCAACATAACTAATGCAATATCCTAAATTACAAAATTTTCAATCGGTAATAACTTGTTCATTATGGGATAATAGTTGCAATTAGGGGATAACATGATGTAATATGCATACACTATCAAGTAGGAATCAATTACAATTCAAATTAAACCCTAAATCAAAAAAAAAAACATAAATATTAGATTTAGCAAAATTACCGATTTGGAGAGCTAGAAGGGTGGAGATGGGCTGAAACAGCTTCTAGCTAGATGGCGTCGGAGATGGTTGGAATGGTGTTTGGGGTGGCGGTAGCAGGCTAGGAGGTGGTGGAATGGAGGAATTGGGTGAGAATATGGATTGTGGAAGGAGGTAAATGAGCTTCAGGCCGGCTCTCGGGAAGATATGCACGAAATTTTCCAACGGCTTCCAACGGCCGCAAACGGCTTCATTCCAACGGTTTCAGACGGTTACGACAAAATCCAATGAGCCGTTGGAAGCCGTTAGAAATGCCGTTGGAGGCCGTTGGAACATGACCGTTGGAATAGTCGTTTAACCTTGTGGTGTATAAACTGCAGATCTTGAGCTAGCAACCTAGTATTACTCATCATAATCATTTTTCATTTATTGATTATATTTATTTCTTTAGATCAGACTAACTCCTGCGATAGCATTCTATGACATCTTATCAAAACCTATTTTGTCTATTCTTTCTTTCCTTTTCAAATTTAATTTTTCCTGCAGTACCTAATTAAATTATTAACTTTGTTTCAAAATGCAGTTGGCTAGTATTAGATTGCTGCCATGGGCAAGATGCAACTTTAACCCAACCTCTCAAGCTAATTAAGTTTATAATAATAATGACAAATTAACTACTTCATTTATAAATGCTTCAAAGCCAAGGCTACCAACGATTTTGTTTATAAATTGTTTTAAAAGCATATTCCATGCTATGTAAATATAGTTTGAAGAACTTAAGGGCGATGATTGTAAATACAATAACATAAGCGATGTTTTATTTACTAGAATAAACTGATAACTATGAAAACTTAAACTTGTATATTTGTGTTATTCTTATACATTTAATGTCATCAGAGTCCTAAGAAAGTCAATCTGGTGGCTAAACTTATGCGAGGTATGTGGGTTGAAGATGCACTTATGTAGCTATAAGTTACAGGTAGAAGAGCTGCGAAAGATGTGTGTCAGGTATTAAAATCTTTTCATGTGTAGTTTATTAAATTTATGTTTTGATTCCATCATCAGTTGGCTGCATTACATTTTGTGCTATTTAATTCTTTTGTACTCATCCAGGTCATTCACCATGCATGTGCCAATGCAGCTCATAATCATGGATTGGACCCAGGCACCTACTTGTTGGTAAGCTTTCGGAGTTAATTGGGACATACTTATCCCTTATTATTCACTTTAACTTTCTATTGCTGACATCACTAAGTAAAACCACTCACATGTAAGACATATAATTATAGTCCATTCAATAATTGAATTTCAGATCAGCATTTCTCGGTCAAATCCCCTTTTTTTAATTACATTCATCCTGTATATTATTTGGTTAGAATTCTAACTTCTTTTCAGCTTGCAACAAAATTTTCATAACCATATGGTGTTTTTAGTAATCTTTTAATTTACCCTTTTTTTTTATAATCAAAATATAATTACTAAAGTAGCTGTCTCAATTTTTTAACATATTATTAGTTCAATCAAAGACCATGAACTTTTGTTTATAATGATTTTTTATCTGACCGGTGCTTTGGATTTTGTTTTCGTTGGTTTAATATTTAATTATGGTTTAATTTGCATTATTTGTCATACCATATGTACTCTTCTAATTAAATTCATCTTGTATGTTATAACCAAAAAAATCTACTAAGAATATAATTTGTACATTTTGACTTGCAATCCAACTAAAATCAAAGTAGTATAAATTAGTATTATTTATCAGATTTACTCTTTTTTTTTGGGCTAGTTATATCCGTGTAGCTTTATTGATGAAAGGAGTCTAACTGTTCTTATAGAAAGGCAAAAAGTTTATTCATAAAGTGCCTTTTTCTATTTGTTTAAAGCTAATAATTATTGTCTGTTTAATTTTATAAAAAAAGACTTTCTGTTTGTCATAATTCGCTAATATATTATTTTAATAAAAAGATAACCAGTCCTCCATTTAAAAAAATGTTAATTCCTTTTCATTTACATGAGTTTAATCGTTCTTTCCTATTTAATTTATTAGGAAAATAACTAAGTTTATATGTAATAATAATGATAATAACTGTTAGAATTCTCAACAATAGTGAATGAGATATATCTCACATCATCAAAAATAAGTCCATTTTCTGGTTTATATAGTGTACCATCAATTTCCATATTGGCCCTTATGGTCAGGTAATTTTGTGCGAGGGGGAGTACCTATATAGCCATGGACTAACACACGAGTGTCGCCGCCCGTCCGACCGAACTGGGCTTAGTCGGGTCCAATAAAAGTGGACCGTGTTATATTTTTGCTGTACAAAAGTGAACGGTTTTCTACTGTTTAAATTCAAATAAAAGCGACTAGTGGATTGAACGTGACTGTTGCAAACCGCAGCAGTTTTCGGCCGTTGCAAACGAAGAGACGCGACTGTTGCGAACAACAATAGTTTTCGGCAGTTGCAAATGAAGATGCGTGACTGTTGCGAACCGCAACAGTTCTCGGTCGTTGCGAACGAAGAGCGCGACTGTTGCGAACCGCAATAGTTTTCGTCCGTTGCAAACGAATAAGCGCAACTGTTGCAAACAGTAACACTTTTTGGCGTTGTAAATGAAGGGATGTTACTTTTCTCAATGGGTGTAGCCATTGAGAGTTCGGCTATAAATAAGGAGGTAGCCTGATCACTTTCCTGACTCAATTTTAACTCCGAATTTTCTCTTCTTCCTCTTCATTTCTTAATCTCTACAATCCGTGCTCTGTTGTATATCACACAGAAGATCATACACATCAATCTCGAGCAGGTTACGTCTGTTGTATCTTGGAAGAATTTTGAAATAAAATTCTTATGAAAATTGTTACGACAAGCCTCAAAAGATATCCGAATTCCAGAGTAGTGGAAATTTTATTTATAAACTTGTGAGACGAGTTTATAATTGTTTATTATCTGTTTTGGTATACTAGACGTATAACAATAACAATAAAATTTTACTGCTCGGGCTTAGTCGGGTCCAATAAAAGTGGACCGTGTTATATTTTTGCTGTACAAAAGTGAACGGTTTTCTACTGTTTAAATTCAAATAAAAGCGACTAGTGGATTGAACATGACTGTTGCAAATCGCAGCAGTTTTCGGCCGTTGCAAACGAACAGACGCGACTGTTGCAAACAACAATAGTTTTCGGCAGTTGCAAATGAAGATGCGTGACTGTTGCGAACCGCAACAGTTCTCGGTCGTTGCGAACGAAGAGCGCGACTGTTGCGAACCGCAACAGTTTTCGTCCGTTGCAAACGAAGAAGCGCAACTGTTGCAAACAGTAACACTTTTTGGCGTTGTAAATGAAGGGATGCTACTTTTCTCAATGGGTGTAGCCATTGAGAGTTCGGCTATAAATAAGGAGGTAGCCTGATCACTTTCCTGACTCAATTTTAACTTCGAATTTTCTCTTCTTCCTCTTCATTTCTTAATCTCTACAATCCGTGCTCTGTTGTATATCACACAGAAGATCATACACATCAATCTCGAGCAGGTTACGTCTGTTGTATCTTGGAAGAATTTTGAAATAAAATTCTTATGAAAATTGTTACGACAAGCCTCAAACGATATCCGAATTCCAGAGTAGTGGAAATTTTATTTATAAACTTGTGAGACGAGTTTATAATTATTTATTATCTGTTTTGGTATACTAGACGTATAACAATAACAATAACATTTTACTGCTATATTAGTCTACTGCAGTGAACTGTTCATGGTTGCATTTTAATCTCATAGCAACTGGTTCATAGATCCCTTGGTTTAAGGAATTGCTTTCTCTAAAAATGCTTTAAAGATTCATTTTCTTCCTTCATAATTGGATTAGAGTTTATTCAGCATCATACACTCGGATGTTAATTCTTCATGATGTTAATTTTATAAAAAGGAAAGTCTTATTGCAACATGATGTTAATTTCATATACATAGAACAATTACTTCTTGAAAAAAGCTAATTTTTGAAGAATCCAATTTTTTGAAAGGGTTTTGTTATTTTTGTAAGAACTTGATTTTTCTAAAAGAGCTCTGCTTTCTGTAAAAAATTCAGTTCTTTGTTATATTGCAATTTCTAAAATTTTCCATAAAGTTCAAATTTTTAATTTTTTGAATTGTTTATAAAATTTTATCAATTTTTCCTCAGAAAGTACTTTCAAGCATTTCTGCATACAAATTTTCACTATTTTCCTTTCTTTTCTGTACAGATTTCAAAAATATCATTTGACCTTATTAGCAACAAAATAAACCGAAAAATATGTCGCTTTATAAATGCAGTTAATAACTATATAATCACTTATTAACTAAATTAATAACTGAATTAGTAAGCATTAAGTGGGTATCAGAATCTTTTGTCACAATTTCTCTAGGTTTTCAGGCTAGAAATTTTGGTAAAAAAATAGGTGAAAGATAGATTTTTTGGCAATAGACTAAAAGAATTATGGTAAACTTGGAGCTGGTACTAAGGACTGAATTTCGGCAGAGTTGATATCAACAATTATCTTCCTTTAACTTAAAAAACTTATAAACTTTGCATAATTTATGCATATGAATTGAGCCATAAGTGGACGTATCGTTGGTTGATCTCTCTTCTCGTTTTCTTAGCGCCATTCGGCCTCATTATTCTATCTTTGATTTTGTCCCTAGGTTGTCATGGCCTCATAAATATGAATGTGCCGTTGTGCTTTCAAAACAGATTCATCCAGCGTTTCGTGCCTATTCTTTATCAAATCTTTTCCAGATGGTGTATTTTTCCACAGCTGAATTGTAACTGCTATTAACTTGGATTCTTTTACAATTCCTTTGACCATAGTAGCAATATCATTGAATCTCTTTCAATATTCCATACGTGACTAATTTCTTCCTTGTTTAATATCCATAAGCAAGCTAATTAACCATGATGCTCGTGTCCTAGGTTGCAAATAATTGAGTCAAGAATTTTGTCACTAATTTCTCCCATGAACTTACAGAATTAGGGGGTAACGCCGATACAATTTTAATCCTAAACCTAAAACTATAGTCTGCATTTTATGTTACCCAAGTGTAGTGAAATTTGTTTTAATTTGAGCATAAGCGAATTATTTGATGAGGATCTAGTATTGTCTATTTAGATATTAATAGAACTTAAAAATAAAATCAATTATGCAGTCTTACAGAAACAATAGCAGAAATAAGAGACACAGATATTTAACGTGGTTCGGATATGAATATCCTACGTCCACGAAGACCCAACAACTTCTTTTATTCTATCGAAGAAAAAAGTACAAAAGAGAGAGAAGAATAATGGTGGATGTTCTCACATACTCATTTACATATGAAGATGAAATTCCATCATTTAAATCGATTTGATAATGAAACGTTGCTTAGAGATTAAGAAAATCAATTTCCTGATTACCCAAATATCTTTTCAAATTGCATGATTTGATTTTAGTACAAATAGATGGCGTAATCTTGGTTTTCATATCTTTCCTTTGATTGATTGATTCTCCATGCCTAATCATTTATTTCTTCGTATAACAAATGCATGGACTAGCTAATTGATTGACTAATTAATTAGTTTTCTTTCAAAATATCCTTGCATATACAAGCCAAATTAATTGATTGATTGACCTAATTGATTGGTTTCTTTCCTCCTCAACAAATATTTGAATCATCCAAATTTAACACTCCATCTTGATTCAAATATAGCAATCTCTCTTCATCACCTTTTCATCAAGCAATCAACATAGAAGTTGTTGCGTCTAGCGCCCCATGGCACTCAAGTAATAGGAATCAAACTGATCAAGTTTGAGCAATGCTCAAACTTGTCCTTTGGATGTGACTTTGTCATCATATCTAAAGGATTATCCAAAGTACTTACCTTCAACAATTTGATCTTTCTTCGTTCTTCCTCAAGCATAAGAAAGAAATTTCTAACACTAATGTGCTTCGTCCTTGAACTATAAGCTTGATTCTCTACAAGATGAATCGCACTCCGACTGTCTGAAAATAGCTCTACAGTCCGCTGCACCATTGAAAGATCATCCAACAATTGAAGTAAGTATAATCCTTCCTTTGTTGCTTTCACAATCGATATCAACTCTGCTTCGGTAGTCGATAAAGCTACGGTAGATTGCAGCTTTGATCTCCATGAAATCAAGCCTATGCCAAGTGTAAAAACATAGCCCGACACCGACTTCTTAGCATCTCTATCCCCAGCATAATCAGAATCATAGTATCCTCTAAGAAAGATATCACCATTCACTCCACCATATAACATGCCCACCGAATAAGTGCCTCGAACATATCTAAGAATCCACTTCACAACTTGCCAATGCTCTTTACCAGGGTTAGATGTATACCGACTCAAAACACCCACTGCATGGGCCAAATCTGGTCCTGAGTATACCATCGCATACATAAGACTACCAACAACACTAGAATAAGGTATATCAGCTATACCTTTTGTCTTCTTCCGATGAGGGAGATAAATCTTTTGATAACTTAAAATGAGAGTCTAATGGAGTGTCAACCGTTTTGGCTTTCTCCATTCCAAATCGAGCGAGGACCTTCTCGATGTACTGCTCTTGAGTGGGCCTTAACTCTCTCCGCTTCCTACCCCTGCTTATCTCTATACCCAATATTTTTTGTGCCTTTCCCAAATCCTTTATGTCAAACTCTCTACTGAGCTTCGTTTTCAACTCCTTAATTCTGACCATATTTCGAGATGCAATCAGCATATTATCAACATATAACAACAAATAAATTATATCACCATCACATCTCCTGAAATAAACACACTGGTCTTTGAAACTGCTAGAGCCTCCCTGTGAAAGCATAAACTTACCAAACCTCTTATATCATAGTCTAAGAGATTGCTTCAGTCCATATAGAGATTTGTTGAGTTTGCAAATATAGTCTGGTCTGCTACTATCAATGAACCCTTCCTGCTGCTTTAAATAAATCTCCTCATCTAGATCACTATGCAAGAATGCAGTTTTTACATCTAGTTGCTCTAATTACATATCATAATGAGCAACTAATGCCAAAAGAATACAAATAGAAGTATGCCTAACCACTGGAGCAAAGATATCTTAATACTCTACCCCTTCTTTTGAACATACCTCTTTGCGACTAATCTTGCCTTGTGTCTGAGATTACCATTTTCACTGTCTTTCACTATATAGATCCACTCGCATCCAATAGCTCTCTTGTCGGTGGAAAGAGGCATCCCAAATATGATTTCTCTGCAATGATTCAATCTTCTCTTCCATAACAACCAACCAACTGAAACTGTTAACTGATGCGATAGCTTCTCTGTAATCACAGGGTTCATCATGAACAACATTCAAAGCATATGTTGCCATATCATCGAAGTTAATGTCTTCGATGCTTAATCCAAAAAACTCATCAAGCCACTTAGGATTTCTTCTTTGTCTGACAGGCCTAGGTTCTGAATGAGCTCCACCTTAAGTTTGAACCTCTTTACCAACATCGATATTACCCTCATCAACCACGGTATCATTGGAAACACCATCTGAATGTCTATGGAAAGAATCAACAGATGACTTGCTTTATGTCTGGTATTCTTCACATGTCCTCTCATTGTCATCCGATGAGGAAGGCTCTACCTTCAACATAGCCTTTTCATCAAAAGTCACATGCCTGCTCATAACAATCTTCTTGCTAATAGGACACCACAACCTATATTCCTTCACTCCTCTCTTATAACGTAGAAAGATACACTTGCGACCTCTAGGTTCCAACTTCCCTCTACTCTCATGCACATAAGTTGGGCAACCAAACACTCTGAGAAATGAATAGCTAATAGGCTCTCATTTTCGTACTTCTTCATGGATCTTCACATCTACATCTATGGCAGTAGAAGGTGCGCGGTTGATGAGGAAAGCCGCCATAGATAAAGCTTCAGCCCAAAATCCCTTCTTCAATTTAGTAGTCAGTCTGAGGCATCTTGTTCTCTCCAATAATGTCCGATTCATCCTTTCTGCAACTCCATTAGACTAGGGGTCGCCTGGTGCAGTGTAATGCCTCTTAATAGCAGAAATAAGAGACACAGAAGATTTAACTGTTAGTCCGTGAAATGATGGTTTTGATGACAACAACCTTAGAATAGTTTATAAAATATAAATACTAACATTATAAGTTTAGACATATATGTATATGCAGGATTTAACCATGCAGGTACTAAGAAAGAAGACTGTACAGTATAGAGATTCAAGATATCAAGATAGAAGACTCATGAGTATCAAGATTATCAAGAGTTCAAGATTTCAAAGTTAAGTATTTTTTATTATTAGGAATTTTGTTAAAACTCATAGAAAAGCACTGGCATCTTAAAATCCAATTTATTCATGGAATGGAATCCACTTCGAGCCTGTTAAAGGGATGGAATCCTAAGTAGGATGGAACCTACGAAAAATCTAGTGGAACATTGTTTAGTATCTGCTAACTTTTTATTCAAAATGATTTTTCAAAATTATATCCTGTTTTCAAAATGTTTTCAAAACTTTCCTTTTAAAAGATTCAAAACGCTCTATCCTGATTTTAAATAATTTTATCCTCAAAATTATCTTTAATTTCGAAGTCAAATTACTCCTAATTTTAAACTATCTTTTAATATAATATATTTAAATTTTAAATATTTATACTTAGATTTAAAATATAAAATTAGAGTTAAATTCTATATATATTATTCTCTATATTTACTTATGAATTTTAACTATATTCAAGTATATTTATAAAGTTCAAATTAGTTTTAAATATAAGATAAAGGTTATTTTCAAAGAAAATCAAAACATCAAAAAATGCTTTGGGATGTCGACATGCCTATATACCCTATGTCGACATAGTGTCAGTTGAGTTGAAAATTTAAATTTCAAAAGAAGTGTATATTTGCCATAACTCTTCACGAATGGACGTGGCTGTTGTTCTTCTATAAATAGGGGTTAGTTTCAATGAATTTAACCTCAGATTTTCTTGTTTTTCACTCCACTTTTTCTTTGACTTTTCTTAATACATATTCTTATCATTACTCTGCCGAAATCGACATTGGATCGAACTCAATTACTTCTAGTTTGATTCTCCATCACTCTCTCTACAAGATTCTCAGTGCTATTCAGAGTTATAGACTTCTTTTTAATCTATTAAGCGAGAAAAGGTGTGATTGTAGCCTTGAGAATCAATCAAGAAAGAAAAGGTGTGATTGTAGCCTTGGTAAATCAACTGGGTAAACTTGTGGCCCGGAAATCAAGTATCTCTACCCAGATGATCGAAATTCTGGAGGGTGTACCTCGTAGCCTTGAAACCGAGGGTGTAACTGTACAATTGCTTTTGAAAGGAAATCCGTATTTGTGTTGCGGGACTGGATGTAGGGTAACTCCGAACCAGTGTAAAATCGGGTATATTCTTTCCTTTACTGCCTTTATATTATTTCTGTATCTGTGCTTGTTTCTGTGATCATACTTGTGTCTGTATATTGCATAGATCAGTGAGTAAATTAACATAAATCGAAAAAGATTTAGTAATTCTTTATTAACACTATTCACCCCCCCTCTAGTGTTAATCCTAGCCTTAAGATCCGTAATCCACATTTCTCACAATTGGTATCAGAGCCAGGTTTTCAAAGTTTCATAATCTGATTTTGAAAATTTTTCAAAATGGTTACCAACACTGGTACTGTTACTAACACTAGTATCACTGTCACTAGTTCATTTGTAGAGGGTCAGTTTACTGTCAGACCACCACTTTTTAATGGCAGTAACTATGCATATTGGGCATGTAGGATGAAAATATATTTACAATCTATAGGATTAGATACTTGGAATATCACACAAACTGAATATTCTGAATCCACAACTAATTCTGCACAGTAGACTACTGAGCAAAAGACTATTGCACAAAATAATTCTAAGGCAATGAATATTATGTTTTGTTCATTAGATAGAAATGAATTCAATAGAATGTCAATTTGTAAGTATGCATATAAAATCTGGAAAACTTTGCAAGTTACTCACGAAGGAACAAGTAAAGTTAAACAGATCAAAATTTCCATGCTCAAAAATCAGTTTCAATTATTTAAAATGAATCCAAATGAGTCTATTTCAGATACGTATAGTAGATTTCAGGATATTGTGCATTCTCTAATATCTTTTGGAAAGGAATTTTCTGAAGAAGATCAAGTCAGAAAATTTTTAAATTTCCTAACTCCAGAATGGGATCAAAAGACACTTGCGATCGAAGAGGCAAATGACATCAGTACTTTAAAGATAGATGAATTAATTGGAAATCTTATGTCGTATGAAGTTCAATTGATCGGGGGAAGAGAAAGTAAAGCATCTGAAAAGAAATCAATGGCATTCAATGCATTGACCGATGGATCAGACTCAAACAGCGATAATGATGAAGAGATAGCCTTTATGACCAGAAATTTTAGGAAATTCCTGAAATACAGAAAGATGAATAATCTCAAGAGAAACAACTATAAGAATTCTGGAAATCAGAATGTAGTGCCAAATAATGACAAATGTTACAATTGTGATAAACCAGGCCATTTCAAAAGAGACTGTCCGTATCCAGATAGGCAAAATTCTCCTATGAACAATGATCCAGCAAAGAAACGGAAGCGTGCATTTACTGCTACTCTAGATGACTCAGACTCGTCATCAAGTGATGATGATCAGAAGATAGATAATTTGAATTTGTGTTTCACATCTGTTCATGACTCCGACGAATTCAAAGAGACGGATTCAGAAAAAGGTACGCGTTTACAATACAATTGGTTGAACTTTCTTGCATAAAATTAGTTGCTTGATTGTTTGATTGATTGATTTTGAATTGGTGTGTTGTTTGAATTTTAAAATTTGTTTTCTATTTTTTATTATTATTTCATTTTTCTTTTAATAGTATAATAATATTTTATGAAATATACTTGAAGTTTAATAATATTTCAGATATATATAGGCATTAATAATAATAATAATAATAATATATATTAGAGATCTTAGGAAAAATCAATTCATGAAAATTCAAAGACACATGTCGGCATGGTCCCTACCATAATGTCGACATGGGTACCTGAATTTGAATTTCAAAATTTGAATTCAAATGTTTGAATTTCCCTCCATCTTTTCACTTCATTCAATGCTCTGAAAAGCTACCTTTTGACCAGAGAATATGTCCTTTGAGAATCTATTTATTCACTATCTTTTATCATATCTTTTCACTCTCATTTTCAAATTCAAACTCTCTCTTCATAACTTCAAACTCTCTACTCTCAACTTTAATGGCTTCTTCAAGCAACCCCTCCACCATGAGAATTTTCAGAAAAATCAAAGAGCAATTATTCAATGATACGGAGGCAATAAAAGCATACATCAATTATGCTAACTATGGCAAAGTCCATCCCGGAAAATTTGCTATTTTTCAAAAATTTTCTTCTTATGAAATTGATTCTCTTTTTGCAAACAATGAAGTTCTTAGTCTTATTGATGCTTGTCAAAATGATTTTGTTTGCTATCCTAATCTTGTCCAAATTTTCTCTGCGAATTTAAATCGCGGATTTTATGATGGTAATGAGAATGAAATTTGGAGTAGTGTCAAAGGCACTAGAATTGTTTTGAATTGTGATCTTTTGGGTATTATTCTCAATTGTAAGAATTCGGGAATGGATCTTTCTAACTTTAAAATCGATGAACATGGTCGTGAGACATTTCATCACATTTTCGAAAGAGATGATGATTTTGAATTTAAAAATAGAAATTTTCGACCAAAAACCAGAATTGTAATCTTCTTTTGCAACATACTTTGACCCCAAGATCGGGGAATTTTAACAATCCTACTTCAAAAGTTTTCAAAGCACTTTTTGCTATTTTCGAAAATTATGACATAAATTGGGCGCAAGTTATTTTGGATGAACTTCGTCCTAAAATTCTTGAAATGGGTGAGAATACTTTGTATCATGGAATTTATCTCACTCGTATTTTTAACTATTTTGTAGTGGATTTCAAAGGCGAAGAATTTGTTTCTAAAAAGGTTTTCAATCATTCCAACATTTCGCTTATGAAAATTCCATTTGTTTTTCAACCTTATGAGACCCTTACCGAAAAGGAAGAGCGTTTGGCTCATGAGGAAATGGAAGAAGAGGAAGAAGAAGAAGGGAATGAAATGGAAATGAAGAAGAAGGTGAAACCACTTTGGAAAGCATTGGCAATCCTCCAAATCTGTCCACCAAAACCCTTCTCAAAAATCAAAAGACGATTGTTGAGAATCAACGGATTCTTAAAAGATCCGTTAGTAAGAAGTTGGACAAAATTTAATCTAAAATGAACATGTTCATTTCCAAAGTCAGCGAGAAACTTGGACTATCTTCATCTTCATCATCCTCTAACTAGTCTTATCTTTTAATATCTTGTTGTATTTGTTTTAGTTTGCTTTATTTCGAATGTTCATATAGTTTGTTGTATGCTTAATCGTTGTATTATTGTAGTATGCAATGAAATGAAATTTTCTTTCTTTTATCTATCTTATCTTATCTCCAGAATAAATGTTAGTATAGTATATAAATATATACACACACACACACAATTATTCACAAAATCAAATTAGTCATAATTTTTCACCGACCTATGTCGACATCCCCTATATGACCATGTCGACATATACTGGGCTAAGAAATGACAATTGATTTTGAATTTGAAATTTGAATAACTAACAAATGTCTATTCATTTCAAATGAATTTCTAAACCTATAAATACCTGTTTCTTCCAGAATTCTTCATCGAAATTCATTTCTTATCATCTATATCCTTTATTTTTTTCATAAATTCAACTATGGCTAATCCTATTCACAATCTATCCGAAAATCTTGAAGAAACTCTTAATTCGTTCAAGAATATTCTCTTGTTTATTCTATGAAACCAGCGTCACTCAGAATCAAATGCAGATGATCAAGGAACAAGAAAGGCACTTCGATGCGATACGATGGATGATCTCCTCTCTGCACAAGGATGATAACGAAGCACATCCTCCTGTCTCTCTCACCAATGACAATGATAATTGGGATGCTATTAAGGCAGACCCAATCTTTGGAGAAGAAGGATGGGTGGAAGTTCCACGTGACGTTTGATTTTTATTTGTTTGCTTTGTTTGATTTGCTTGAATTGATTTGGTTTGGATTGATACTCTGTGTGGATTGATTTCTTGATATTGGTTTGAAATTTGTTGTATAAAACATATATATATATATATACACACACATTGAAATGTATATAGACTTTGATTAGTTATCATGTTCATAAGTATAATTATTTCTTAATGTATACATTCCGTTGTATAGTTTATCAATGCAGGTACCAAAGAATGAGGGGGAGTGAATTTTTTTTTGTTGATGACAAAGGGGGAGAAATATAAAATAGGGTAGTTAGGCATAGATTAAGGGGGAGTTATTAGTTTTAGGGGGAGTTATTAGGATAGAAGTAAAATTTTATAAACAAATGTTGTCATCATCAAAAAGGGGGAGACTGTTAGTCCGTGAAATGATGGTTTTGATGACAACAATCTTAGAATAGTTTATAAAATATAAATACTAACACTATAAGTTTAGATATATAAGTTTAGATATATATGTATATGTAGGATTTAACCATGCAGGTACTAAGAAAAAAGACTGTACAGTATAGAGATTCAAGATATCAAGATAGAGGACTCATGAGTATTAAGATTATCAAGAGTTCAAGATTTCAAAGTTAAGTATTTATTATTATTAGGAATTTTGTTAAAAATCATAGAAAAGCATTGGCATCTTAAATTCCAATTTATTCGTGGAATGGAATCCACTTCGAGTCTGTTAAAGGGATGAAATCCTAAGTAGGATGGAACCTACGAAAAATCTAGTGGAACATTGTTTTGTATCCGCTAACTTTTTATTCAAAATGATTTTTCAAAATTATATCCTGTTTTCAAAATATTTTCAAAACTTTCCTTTTAAAAGATTCAAAACCCTCTATCCTGATTTTAAATAATTTTA
The DNA here is from genome assembly GCA_030765085.1 of Allium cepa. NCBI lineage: Eukaryota > Viridiplantae > Streptophyta > Magnoliopsida > Asparagales > Amaryllidaceae > Allium > Allium cepa. Next base: position 419,423,789 of record CM060932.1, read on the forward strand.
GCCTCAAAATTACCTTTAATTTCAAAGTCAAATTACTCCTGATTTAAACTATCTTTAAATATAATATATTTAACTTTTAAATATTTATACTTAGATTTAAAATATAAAATTAGAGTTAAAATTCTATATATATTATTCCCTATATTTACTTATGAATTTTAACTATATTCAAGTATATTTATAAAGTTTAAATTAGTTTTAAATATAAGATGAAGGTTATTTTCAAAGAAAATCAAAACATCAAAAAATGCTTTGGGATGTCGACATGCTTATATACCCCATGTCGACATAGCGTTAGTTGAGTTTAAAATTTAAATTTCAAAAGGAGTGTCTATTCACCATAACTCTTCACGAATGGACATGGCTGTTGTTCTTCTATAAAAAGCGGTTAGTTTCAACGAATTTAACATCATATTTTCTGGTTTTTCACTCCTCTACTTCTTCCACTTTTCTTAATACATATTCTTATCATTACTCTACTTAATCAACATTGGATCAAACTCGATTACTTCTAGTTTGATTCTCCATCACTCTCTCTACAAGATTCTCAGTGCTATTCAAAGTTATAGACTTCTTTGTAATCTATTAAGCGAGAAAAGGTGTGATTGTAGCCTTGAAAATCAATCAAGAAAAAAAGGTATGATTGTAGCCTTGGTAAATCAATTGGGTAAACTTGTGGGCCGGAAATCAAATATCTCTACCCAGATGATCGAAATTATGGAGGGTGTACCTTGTAGCCTTGAAACCGAGGGTGTAATTGTACAATTTCTTTTGAAAGGAAATCCATACTTGTGTTGCGGGACTGGACGTAGGGTAACTCCGAACCAGTATAAAATCCGGTGTGTTCTTTCCTTTACTGCCTTTATTTTATTTCTATATCTGTGTTTGTTTCTGTGATCATATTTGTGTCTGTATATTGCATACATCGGTGTCTAAATTAACATAAATCGAAAAAGATTTAGTAATTCTTTATTAACATTATTCACCCCCTCTAGTGTTAATCCTAGCCTTAAGATCCGTAATCCGCATTTCTCACATTAACGTGGTTCAGATATGAATATCTTACGTCCATGGAGATCCAATAACTTCTTTTATTTCATTGAAGGAAAGAGTACAAAAGAGAGAGAAGAATAATAGTTGATGTTCTCACACACTCACTTGCATATGAAGATGAAATCCCTTCATTTAAATAGATTTGATAATGAATGGTTGCCTGGAGATTAATAAAATCAATTTCCTGATTACCCAAATATCTTTTCAAATTGCATGATTTGATTTTAGTACAAATAGATGGCGTAATCTTCGTTTCCAAATCTGTTATTTGATTGATTGATTCTCCATGCCTAATCATTTATTTCTTCATGTAACAAATGCATGGACTAATTGGTTGATTGACTAATTGATTAGTTTCCTTCCAAAATATCTTTCCATATATAAGCCAAATTAATTGATTGATTGAACCAAGTAATCAATTTCTTCCCTCCTCGACAAATATTTGAATCATCCAAATTTAACACCATGCCCATATGACTTCCATTTTCATATCATATGAATTCAAGTAATTGTATGGGCCATCTAACCCATTATAGGTGACTTTAGTAATGAAATTCCAAGGAGAAATATGCCCTTGTTATCTCTTCTATGAAATACTGAATCATTCAGACATTCGTTCCCTCTTGAACTTTAACAGAGTTTGTGAACCATATGTGGATAATTAAGCTTGGAAACAATGTTACAAGAAATAAAGTATAATGATCACTGAAAATAAACACAAGATCTTAGTACCCTTTCTTTCATATTGTTGGGCTGAAAGAATCTGAGAAAAGTGTAGTGGTGTTGGTTTGCTGATAATCTTGTAATTTTTTCTTTAGGCTCTTCTATCACCTGCATTGCACAACTGGAGAGAGCATTTAAGCCACATAGACAAAAAGTCATATTGTAGTGGGATTTGCTTTTAAGGAATAGACACTAGAGTATGCAAAACTTCCTTTTTCACTTAATTTGTTAGTATTATTTTATGTGAATATTATAAACTATCATGAGAACGATGATATGGCTAGAGAAGGTTTAGGTAGAAAAATTTATGCATGCTTTGTGCAGTGAAGTTTTATAAAAATTAAACATGCTTATAATAATAATAATTTAACCAATGTTTATGAAAATTAACTAAGTTTGTAATAATACTAGTGATAACAACAACAATAATCATAATAGTAATGATAACAATAAATAAAATAAATTTATAAGAATTAACGAAGTATCATAACTATCAACTAAGTTTGGAATTATAATAATATCAATAATATAAATAACAATAAATTGTAAAATGTTAATCAAATTAACTAAATTTATATATAATAATAATAACAACAATGATAATAAACTAACTAAGTTTTCAAAAATTAAAATAGTTAATTAAGTTATATGAAAATTAAGTAAGTTTTAAAAAATTAATTAATTATATAATAATAATAATAAGTTAACTAAGTTTATGAAAATTAGCTAAGCTTATAATAATAATTATTATAATAGTAGTGCTAATATTAATAAATTATAAAATATTAACCAAGTTAAAAATGTTTTATAAAAATTAACTAAATTTGTGTACTAGTAACAACAACAACAATAAATTAATTAAGATAATAGAAATTAACTTCCTTTATTAGTTACCCAAAATTTAATGCTTATAAAAAATAACTAAGTTGATAATAATAAAAATAATTTAACTAATATTTGTGAAAATTAACTAAGTTTATAGTAATAATACTAACAACAACAACATCAACAACCATAATAGCACTAATAACAATAAATATACCAAGTTTTATAACAATTAACTAAGTTTAAAATAATAACAATAATACTAATACTTATAAAAAATTATAAAATATTAACCAAATTAACCAAGTATTAGAAAAATTAACTAAATTTTTAGAATAATGACAACAACTAATGTTTATGAAAATTAACTAATTTTATAATAATAATACTAATAATAACAACAACAACAATCATATAAATAATAATAATAATAATAATAATAAATTAACTATAAGTTCAATAAGAAATTTCCAAATTCCATTAGTTATAGTTCAAGTTTCAATGAAACTTAAAGAGTTGCCAGTTTAGAATATCTATTAAATCAATTAATGCATCTCTTACATAAGAATATTTTTATTTCCTAGTCATTGGATGAGAGTAATGTTCTAGATAGCAAGTTAAACATAAAGGTCAAGAATTGGGTTTTCAAATGAACAACAAAAACATGGTGGTTAGCAACAAAAGTTCTATTATGTACAGTTTATGCTTTAAGAAAATAATATGACTTGAGGAAAAGATAAGACAAACTTTTTGTTGAGTATATGACACGAGCCTTTATATGACATGTACCTTGTGCATTGGATTCCATCTTTATATGACATGTGTAGCAACCCAGATTTTTGATAACATTATTTAGGATATTTAATTAGCTAAATAAATAAAATAATGTGTTGGTTATGGGATTGAGATTTGATATTTAATTAAGGTGTAGCCGAGCCATTTAACGGTGAATTAAAATAAGAGCTAAATTGAAATGAAGGAGGGGTAAAGTAGGAAAGAGGCCATTCCTATATCTCTAAAACATGGTCGTGTATTCTTGTACATGTTCACTTTTTATTCTCAGTTTTTTTAAAGAGTTCGGCCACCATTAACAAGAAAAAGAGGAAGAAAAGCTAGGAAGAAGCTTAAGCAAATCAAATCCATTCACATCTCAATCTCTATAATATCTAAGCTAAGATGAATAATATTTACATATCATTCTTGATTATGTTTTCGGTTTTAATATGAATTTCGTATATTTTACATTTATTTGCCATGTTTTTGAACGATGGAATGAATATATATACTTGTTGATGAATTATGGTTATTCGTATTGAATCTATGATATGTTTTAAGGTGAAAACCCTATTAAATAACATCTAAATGCCTTGTGAATTTTTATGAAGATCATAAATATTATTTTGGAAATGGGTTTCAATTTTTAGAATTTTCTAAATTTATGTGGAATTTATATGAATTTTCTAGTAAAGAAAATGTTGATTGGGGTTAATAATTATTTACAGTTAAATAATTAAAGATTTGGGTCTAAAATTTTTATATGTAGGAAGACATATTAAAGAGATTTTTTGAAATTTTTGTAGAATTTTCCTAGGTGTTTTAAGGGTTATATAAAGTTATTTAAGATATGAGACTTAATTGTTTGATATAACTAAAAGAGAAGAAGGGGCTTTTTGTAAAATAATTTAAATTATTAAATCTGGAAAGTCGACAGCACTTTTGGAAAGTGTAGTACTTTTTATTTGTAAAGAAATAAAGAATCAATCAAAATTAGACACGTAAAGCATGTTATGTGGAAAGAACTATTTGCTAGATGTTTTTCACTGTTTCGACACTATCGGCACAGGTTCCGCCTCCTCATCTTCACTTTTGACACAGTCGAAATCAATTCACATGGTATCAAGGAACTGGTACGTAGTGAATTGGATGAAGGCAGAAGATAGGGAGTCAAAACTAGGGGTTCCGAAAGGGTTGGGGTTTTGCTTTGTTTTTAAATAAAAAATGTGCCTACTTGCTTTCGACTAAGATGCTTTCAACTTGGTTAGCTTTCGACTGGGTCAAATGGTTTTAAAAGGAATGGTTTCGATTGGGTTGCACCATCGTTTTTAAATAATTGCCTTCGACTAAGTCGAAACCTTTTTGCTGCCGCCTTTTTACCTTTCGACTCAGATGGCTTCGAAATGGTTACTTTGTTTTTAAAATATGGCCACCTCCCCAGTGCTTTCGACATCATCACTTCATTACTTAGGAAATCGTTTTGAAGCAGATGCTTTCGACTTAAATGTTTTAAGACCCTTTTTCTACGATTTAATAAAACCCCAGTTGGTTTCGAATGAGATGGTTTTAAATGGTTTTGAAACAGTTACTTTCGAATTTAATGGGTTTTTGATCCATTTGCTCCACTTGAAGGCATAATCCAAATGGTTTCGACCGAGATGATTTTCAAAGGTCTTGAAGGGGTGAAATTTTGAATGGTTTTGAAAATTTTCATATGTTTTAAATTGAACCCAAAGTGCTTTCGAAAAAACTGAGTTTTGACTATTTCAAAAGGTTTTAATGAATGGTTTTGAAAGGGTGGTTCCCCAGGGTTTCGAAAGGACTGAAAGGAAAAAAATTTCCTATGTTTCTGAAAGGCAATATTTAAAGGTTTTAAAAAGGATGTCTAATGTATTGAAGCTTTCAAAAGAAAGGCTTTAATGGTTTCGGAAGGGTTACTTTCAATGGTTTCGAAGGGGTTGCCTTCAGGAGTTTCGAAAAGGTTGTTTAGAGGTTTTAAACAAAGGTTTTGAATGTACTAAATAGGCAATATAGCCTAAGTGTTTTCAAGTTAAAAAGGGTTTAACTTGTTTTGGAAGGATAGTTAATCCTTATTAAATCTCGTCAACATTATTTTGAGTGAAGTATATATATCATGGCAAAATAGCTTAGAGTAAAGCTAAGAATATATTTTCCTTGTAAAGGTGTGATTTAAAAGGTTAAACATTTGAAAAGGTTTTCAAGGAAAAAGATAAAAGGTTAGTTAACCCTAAGAAAATGATTCGGACAATTAATCCATTTTTGAATTGGACAGTTTGTCCAGTTTGCATGCAGTCGGCCTAGATTTCAGACAGCTAGTTCAGCTTGCGAGCAGTCAGCACAGTTTTATGGACAGATGGTCCATTTGTAGCATAACGGACCTTGCTATTATGCTGTGGACAGATAGTTCATATATTACTTGTTTTACGGATAGATAATCCACTTATTAGCATAAAGGATATTGTTATTTTAATATAATTAGTTTGATAACCAGTTTGGTTAAAGGAAAGGATTGCAAAATATATGTTTTGAAAAAGATATTATTGAGGGGAAACCCACTCTGTTAAGCTGTGTGGTCTCACTTAATATTAGTAAACCGAGACGTAACTGAATTATTCACACCAAGCTTTATGTCTGACTTGAAGCTTTTGTTTCCCCTTAAACTCTCAGGTATTCAAAATTGATTTGAGTAGACCGAGGGTGTAGGTTTGCAGGTTAATAAATTTTGGCGAATAAAGCTTCCAGAGACAAGCAAGTGGCCGACGGATAACTAATTAGGATTTGCAGTTTCATATTGTTTTGATTCCATTGTGTATACTAAGTCAAATATGGCATATTTCTTTGATCAACCAAGCAGGCATCGTCATATATCGCTCTTGGTATATTATTGTAATTTTAATTGACCTTTAACCTAGGAAACGATTATTGGATTATGTAATTTGGATATGAATTTGTTTAAAATATAATCAGTAAAATGTTATTTTTAGAAATCTGTGATATTTTTCATATTCAAATGCTTCTGATATTATGAATAACATTATCATTGTCATATTTTGTTACTAGAAGTTAATACTATGAATGGCTGTAGCATCTGTAGCGCTTAGGTTTTGGTCTTTAGATTCAGGATGTTACAACTTGGTACCAGAGCATATGTTTATGAAAACTTTAACTAAAAATGATTTTTAAAATATAATCCTAAAGAATTAGGGTAAGAATGGGATATGGGATAATGCCGTTGTAACATACTTGTATTTGCTATATATAAGTAGATGCTTTATCTCAACTCTCCTATCCTTGTTAGGTTATTTTTCTATATCTCGTAAGTTTTGAATACAGATATGGAAGGTTGAAGAGGAAGAGTTAACCAAGGAGGGGAAGGCATCGATGGAACGCCGAGCCTAATGTGAGAAGAGGTCAAGGTCAGGCACAAGCAGAAAATATGGGTGCTGAAGTCCCACAAGTTGGAATGGAAGCTATGTACCGGTTTTTCAGGAATATGGTGCAGGCGGGAGTTGTAGCTGGAGTGTTAAGAGGAAATACTGCAAGAGCAGGGGTTCCGGAAGCTCCGATAGTTAACCATTATGCTAAGCTGAGTGGGGATTATACTAAGCTTGAAAGGAAGCCATTTGTTGGAGGATGCCAATGAGGTGGAAAATTGGTTGTTGCACTACAAAAGGATTTTTGCAGATTTGGGGCGCAATGATGAGCAGAAGGAGGTTGGCATCTAGACAACTTCAGGGAGCAGCTTTGTTCTGGTGGAATAGTGTGACTGTGGCGGTGGATGAGGAGACTATGACCTGGGAAGATTTCAAGGGAAGTTTCTAAGAGAGAGTCATGTTTGCAATGGCATAGTCAGCTAGACTCTGATCAGAAAGTTTGCTGAATTAGAGCACAGAGAGATGTCTGTTTTGGAGTATGCTAGAAGGTTCAAGGAGATGGTCCGATATGGGTATGCTTCAGTGGATACTGTAATGAAGAGGAATAAGAAGTTTACCAGGAGGTTGAAGCCTAAGTTGGCCAGGGCTACATCACCTCATATTAGAGATCCTTCTGATTTTGTAGTGGAGATGGCCTTAAGGCATGAGGAGTTGCTTGATTCTCTAGAAAAGATTAAGGCTAAATAAGTCCAGGTTGGACAGGGTTAAAAGAGGAAGTTCTTTTCTAAGAAAGGTGCTCAAAAGGGTGGAGCAGCTAAGAAGGGGAAGTCTAAGATTGTCTATTTCAAGTGCGACAAGAAGGGGCACTTTGCTAATGAGTGTCGTGCTGGAAAGGCAAAGGAGGCGGTAGGGAAGAAGAATGTTAGATGTTTCAACTACGACTAGATAGGCCACTATAAGAGCCAGTGGAAGGAGCCCGCTAAGAATGGAAATGACAAAGTATATGCATGGGAGCCTGCTACTTCGAAGCCAATGGCTCAGGAGAAGGGAAAGACAGTTTTGGGAGGTGCACTTCAGATTCATGGTATGTCTGTTAGCATTGTAGTTGATACTGGTGCGTCGTCTTCTTTTATGTCTAGATGTTTGATAGATAAGCTTAACCTAGAGCCTACATATTTGGTTACTTCCTTATAGGTTGTGAATCCAATAGGAGGGTATGCAACTCTAGGGTTGAGGCATGATCAGTTAGAGTGTGGTATGTTAGGTCATACTTTTGTTTGAAGTTTGCATGTGTTTAACTTTGTGGGGTTTGGAATCATTCTTGGTATGGATTGGTTAAGTGAGTGCGACGCTAGGTTATTGTGTCGGGATATGAAAATATCGCTTAGACAACTATATTGTAGCGACATGATTGTTTATAACGTAGAAGGTTCTTGTGGTGAGATGAGTGCCTTTTTGGGTGCTATGGAATAGGAAAACGAGTTGAGTCGAGTTTATATGGTTAGAGAATTCGCAGATGTGTTTGAGTCTGTTGTTGGATTGCCACCGAAACAAGCACTGAGTTTCTGATAGATTTGGTTTCGGGAGCAGAACCAGTGAGTAGGCCTGTAAGAAGGATGCCCCTTCAGTAATGAGGGAGTTAAAGGTGCAATTGGTGAATTTAAAAGGCAAGAATTTTATCAGGCTGGTAGATTCTCCATTAGGAGCAGCCGTAGTGTTTGCTTAGAAGCCGGATGGATCCTTGAGGCTATGTATCGATTACTGTAAGTTGAATGAAAGGACGATAAAGAATCAATATCCATTATCGAGGATTGATGATTTGTTCGACCAGTTGAGTGGAGCCAAGGTATTCTCATAGTTGTATTTAGCGACAAGTTTCCATCAACTCAGAGTAGCAGAGGGTAATATACCTTTGACGGCGTTTATAACCAGATATGGGTCGTACTGGTTTGATGAATCGGGTTTTCCGGAAGCACTTGGATAAGCTCGTATTGGTTTCATATATGATATCTTGATATACTCTAAGGATGAAGGGAGCTTGAAGTTCATCTTATAGTGGTGCTTGAGACGCCGAGAAAGCATCAGCTGAAAGCGAAGTTCTCAAAGTGTCACTTCTAGAAGAAAGAAGTGAAATTTCTTGGTCATGTAATCTCAGAGAAAGGGTTATCAGTAGATCCGACTAAGGTTGAAGCAATGAATAGTTGGAAGGGACCCGAGACAGTGACGGAGATAAAGAGTTTTTGTGGGTTGGCTGGTTATCATCAAAGGTTCATTAAGGATTTTTAGCGGATAGCGGCACCGATGACCAAGCTAACAAGAAAGGATGTGAAGTTTGTATGGATCAATAAGCGTGAGGAAGCATTCTAGAGTTTGAAACACTTATTGACTCATGCACCTATGTTGGTTGTTCCAGAAGGGAATCAGGATTTGGTGGTATATACCGATGCGTGTGAACAGGATTAGGAGCTTTGCTGATGCAGAGGGATAAAGTGATTGCCTACGCTTCTAGACAACTTAGATCTCATAAGGTCAGATATCCGATGCTTGATTTAGAATTAGCTTCATTTATGTTTTTCTTTGAAGGTGTGGGGACATTACCTTTTGGGAGAGAGGTTTGAATTATATACAAATCATAAGTCGCTGAAGTATTTGTTCTCTCGAAAGGAGTTAAACATGAGACAACAGAGGTAGTTAGAGTTTATTGCCGCTTATGACTTTGGAATTGAGTACACACCAGGTAAAGGCAATAAGTGCAACGACCCGAAATTTTTTAACAATTTTAATCGATTCTATAACGTATTTAATTGAATATTTGTGAAATCTTATAATAATTGAATTTTTAAATAAAATGTTTATATATTTAGAATACGTATATTTAAATATAGCAGATTGTAAATTTTCAAATAATTTTATGGAAGTTTGTTTAATTGAGAAAACGTGCTGTCCAATTCAAGCTATTAATTGCTTTAATTGATTTCTGAATCAGTGCGTAACGGTTTCTTTTTACTACCATTAAAGATTTCTATTGCTTAATACTTTTCCAATCCAGGTAGACTTTTCCATTCGTAACCATTAATAAATTTGAGATCATCGACCTTGCTTTTATTATTCCTTGTAGTTTCGTGCACTGACTTTACCTTTCCCACTACCCATAATTTTCTCTATACGTTTCTTTTGCAATTGAAGCGTATATTTATATTTATGGTGGTGCGTTTATTATGGTCTCCCTTTATTTTTGTTTTTAACGCTTGAAAGAATCTCAAATCATCAAGCTAGTAGCATCCGTTCCTTCCCTCGCTTTCATAAGGCTTATAATATATAAACCACTTGCTTATAGATCTGAACACAAATTTGTCATCAAATTTAATGTGCCTTCCTCTCCCTATTACTTCGGTTCCAACCTTCCTAGTGAATGGCTTTAATAATTTTTGGCTAAATCATAGCTACGGACTTTTCAAATTTCTTTCATTTTTATTTTTTTCCAATTCCTTCATTTGCTTCAAAAATTTTGAACGTGCCTAATCATCTCAGCATGTATATATAATGTAAGCCTACCTTTCCTTGGAAAGCTATTGCTCATAAAATTTCCTGATTTCTTTCCTTTTATCCATTTTTATATCCTTGACTTTCAAAACTCATTATGTGTTGTACAAACAAACAAAAATTTATTGCCTTAAGTGTATAGCTAAATCAACTATTGACCGTTACAATTACTTTTATTTTTATATTCATTTCAATTTATTACTTAAATAACGTTTTGATGAATTAATGGACAGCTTTACGTTTCTTTTGCTTTTGAAAACTTTATATTTATAGTGTACGTTTCTTTTGCATTTCAAAAATTTGAAACATGCTGCCCCATTTAAGCCATTAATTGTTTTAATTATTTTTCTTAATCAACATATAAACGTTTCTTTTTATTATTCCAGGATTTACATCCATACTTTAATCTCTGCTGTTCCATTTATTTCATTTGAAATCTAAATTTTTTTACCATTCATTTATACGCCTCTTTCTCTTCTCTCTTTTACCTCTTCGTTTCCATGTTTCTAGGAATATATATATATATATATATATATATATATATATAGTATAGCATAGATTGCATCTTCTTTTCTCTCTGTAGGCTATTCGTTGCCCTCAAATTAATATTAAAAGAGGAGAGAGCTTTGTAAATATTATATAAAGTCATATAGCACGTTCACATATCAGATGCAGACCTACCTTTATATTTAAGAAACTAGCATTTTGTCTATTGCCTGAAGAATGCCCTTCGCGATGTCATATTGCTTGAATCACGCATGCATTCTTCCTTTAAAAATCGCCTGTTCTCATCTCCCCTCCATCTTTTCTTATTTCTTCCAAACCTGAGCATGGGCTCTCTCTTTTCCATGGCCTGCCTCCTCCCCATGGCTGCATGCATTAGTTGGCAAAACATTTCCTTTCTGGTTTTTAAAAGTAAGTACGCATTTTATTTGATATAAGTCTATTTTATATATTAAGAATAGTATAGATTGTGCATAAGTTTTGTTTTATATGTTTACTGCAACTATGTGGATTTTGAATTCCCTAACAGTTGAACTTTAAAAATAATAATATATTTCATAATAGTATATATATGATAATTGTTATATTTATAAACGTGTATATAAATATTTAACTTCTGTTCATATATAAAGATTAGTATATATTTATACCGTATTATGTATATTATTTTAAGATTTTACGGTATATAGTTTTTGACTTTTGTTAGCATATAGTTATCGTACGGCTTTTAGATACGTATGTTTTACCAACTAGTTGATAAGTTAAATATATATATATATATATATATATATATATACGCGTTTTACTTTACTATTGATAGCTTATGGTATATATGGTATAAGTTTGGCAGCCTTCTATTAATATACGTATTTTTATATGTTTTATATATTTGGTTATAACAGTTTCAACTATAATAAAATATGTTATTTTATTAGCTTTCATATGTTAGATATATAAAATATAGTATTTCAATTTTCGTTACTATTTTGGTATATATATTATATAAAATTGGTGGGTACAAGTTTAATAGGTCAATTTATAATATATATATATATATATTTATGATTGTTTTAGTATTTTAGAGTCTACCGTACTATATTTTATTTTATTTTCAACAATTTACATAAGTTATATTTAAATGTAGGTATATATATAAATTTTCTATGGTAGTTTTACAGTATAAGTTATATCAATATTTTATAATTTCAACAGTATATGCTTTCAAAAGTTTATTTCATGTCAGCCTTAAGGTTGTTTGCACTGATTGATATACGTTGGATTTTTTTTTAAGGGATGTGTATTTTGATTTCAAGTATAGTCATATGTATAGTCATATACAAATTGGTAGAGGAAATGTTATATAGTATATATATGGTTATATTAATATAGTCGGTCTGCACACCTATGTATATATATTAACCGAGGTATGCATATTTTGTTGCATATTTTATTAACTGTGTCTGCATATGTTGGCTAGTTGTATATAATCTCACTTATCCTATTTATCTTCCTTGATCCAATTCTGATTTGAATTCGTCTATTCCTATTATCAGCTTTGATCATTGAACCGTGTCCATCTAGCTTTGTTTTGGAATTCGGATTTGGATTTCATAACTCACTTCTTTTTCTCTGGCCTTGAAAGGTGAGAAATCACTCACGATTAACGTTCTTTTATTTACTAAATTTGATTTCAATTGGGACGACAATTGAAATATGAGGCTGTAGTTATTTAAATTGTTATATATGCTATTATCTGTAACTATTCACTTATGGGATATGACACCATATCCTATTGTTTGTATATTTATTTTGATGATATATGCCTGTTGTTATTATTATTTACATATCTGTTATCACTCTGCAAGTTCCCTGTTAGTATAGAAATCACTATGGGTTGAAATGATACATACCCGAACAGACTTTAGAATAGGAGAAAATCGTTATGGGTTGAAATGATAAACCCAAGCGATTTTCATTTAATTGAATTGGGATTACGGGTTGAAATGCTATCCACCCGTATACATTTAGTGTACGGATTGAAATGATAAATATTCGTAACACTTGACCATATGATAAGAAATATATACAGACATCGTTGGTCCATATATATATAAATATTTTGAAATTTAATTCATTGTTTTGGAAAGAAATATATGGTCTTATTAAATGTTAATCCTTAAATTTTTTTATATATAAAGGGTAATGATATATAGATTTAATAATATTTAATTTAGTCAAAATTTGATTTAATACATAAATTATGATAAATATTTATGTAAGTTTTATTCCAAAAAGTATTCTGCAATTTACTAAGATTGGGAGATAAATGTGGGTTTATCTAAATGGTATTTAAATAAGGATTTATTCAATTAAATCAATTTGAAATTATTGAATGGGAAATTTAAGGGTATGATTTTGTAACTGGATTTTTATTTAAGTGATTTAATGAATATTTCACGTTTAAATAAATTAAATAAAATATTGAGTAAAATGTAATTTAAGGTTACTTAAATGATATTGTATCTAATGAGGGATTAATTTAAGACTAGATAATAGTGAGGTTAAATCGAGATCTATATGGAACTATTAAATTGAACATTTAATTAAATATTAAAGCTTTGAACTATATTGGGATTTAAATGGTTTATTTTGAGATTCGGATATGTATTTGAAATCAGTATAGTTGAATTTATTATTTAGAAACTAAATTGATTAAAGAGTTAGTTTGAAACGTTGAATACTTAAAGTTTTGAAATATATTGAATATAAAGGGTATTTTGTGATTTCAAATCCGAATTTGAGATCGATAAAATTGAAGTGGTTATTTTAGAAATTGAGTTGAATTTAAATTAATAAATTGAGATTGAAATAGATTTAAATGGGATGGTCGGGTTGATGTTAAACGATTTGTTAAGTTGAGGGAATTGAAATTACTTTACTACACAAATTATTTAATATATAAAAATACTATTTGGGAAGTATAGAGATATTTGAAGTGAAAATGATATTTGGTTTTGAAGTACAAATTAAGTTGAAAAGACTACGGTGCTATAGTGTATATTTCTATCTTTTAGATAGTTCCATGGACCCTTAGAGGATGGTTATCCCAAACATCCTCTAAGTTAATTATATTTCAGTTGATATCTCACTTGAGTTAGATTTATAGATATAAGAATGTTAATCCTGACTCGAGTGTTTTGTGTTTTGCTTTACGCTCGGGTCAGACTGAGGGATACAACATTTGAGACTCACCTTCGAAGTTGGAGCTTTGCTGGAAGATCCAGCTATCTATCCCTTCAGTCATCCAGTTGATTTGTTCAGAGAAGCCATCTGTTGCATTGGAGACTTCATGGCATTTGAACTATTCGGTTGTATTTTATTTCTAACGCTGAGGTATATAGTAGCTTCATGAACTACTATTCTTTATCTATTCCGCTGCATTGTATTACTCTGTGTAAGTGATCTATGATTGATTTATTTACTGTATATTTTAAGTTTTGCCAAATTTTATTAACAATTCGGTATTTTGAATTATTCAAGTCGGACATGTATGGTTTTATTGTCGATTTGAGTGGTCCAAAATAGCGGGCTGTTACAATAAGGTTGCAGATGCACTTAGCAGGAAACATCAGAATGTAGTTTTGACGATGACTGTTGAGTGGAAAGTTTTACAAGCCTTAACAGATTGCACCGTATAGTGGAGATCCAAGGCTGGGTCTAGTGGAGGTACAGTTGTATTATCTTGTTTGAAATTTCGACCAGTAATGATCGAAAGGATCACTTCTAAATGGAGAGAAGATCCGGTATTAGCTTACCAGATCAGGAAGTTAAGAGATAGAACCAAGAGTGAAGATTTGAAAGATTTCAGTCTTGACCAAAATGGAAGGTTGAGAAAGAAAGGAAGATTATGTGTTCAGAATGTAGGAAACATAAGGAAAGAAGTCTTAGAGGAATGTCATCGTTCAAAGTTCCCTATTCATCCAGGAGGTATTAAGATGTATTTGGATATGAAGAGGAGTTTCTTCTGAGAAGGTATGAAGCGGGTCATTGGTTTATGTGGAAAGCAGTGCTTGATTTGCCAACAGACAAAGGCCGAACACCAGAAGCCAAGTGGGTTGCTTCAGCCATTAGATATTCCGGTATGGAAGTGCCATTCTATTTTCATGGATTTCATTGGCGGGTTGCCAAAATTGAACAGTGGAAATGATAGTATATGGACTATAATGGACAAATTGACCAAGAGCGGCCAATTCATTCCAGCTAAGTCTACCAGAACCGCACCTGTTTTAGCGAGGTTATTCCTAAAGAATGTGGTTAGACTACATGAAATTCCTAGTAGTATAGTTTGTGATAGAGATTCTTTGTTCACTAGCACGTTCTGGAAGTGTTTGTAGGAATTTTTGGAAACCAAGCTTAAGATGAGTACCGCTTACCATCCGTAGACAGATGGGCAAACGAAAAGAGTTAACAAGAACTTTGAGGATTTGTTAAGAGCTTGTGCTCTAGAATTCGGGGGATCATGGAAAGGCCATCTGCATTTAGTTGAGTTTTCGTATGACAACAATTATCAGACTAGTATTGGTACGACACCGTTTGAAGCTTTGTATGGAAGGCCATGCAATCTCCCGTATGTTGGTTAGAGACCAGAGATAGGTTGGTTCTTGTTCCAAATTTGGTTAGAGAAGCTGCAAAAAAGATCGAGGTCACTCGGGCTGGAACGAAGGAGGCTCAGTCTAAGCAGAAAAGCTATGCAGATAAGAGACGGAAAGATTAAGAGTTCTTAGTTGGAGATCATGTTTTCGTTAATGTGTCACCGATGAAGGGTGTGATCAGATTTGGAAGATCAGGAATGTTAGCACCAAGATTCTTTTGACCTTTTCCTTTTGTTAAGAGGATCGGGAAACTTGCATATAGATTTGATATACCGAGCAGTTTGGCAGGAGTCCACAATGTTTTCCATGTTTCTCATCTCATAAAGTGTGTTAGAGACCCGAAGATTACTATTGCACCGATTATGCTAGAGGAATTAGTACTAGATCCAAATTTGACTATGGTGAGGAAGCCTAATCGTATTGTTGTGAGAGATGAGGAAAGGCTGAGAACCAAAACAGTTAGATTAGTTAAAGTCCAGTGGAGTGACGATGACAGGGACTGTACTTGGGAGATTGAGAGCAGGATTAGAGGTATATATCCTAACTTGTTTGACGATATGTTTTACCATCTTGTTTGATTTGTTTTGTACCTTATCGTAATTTGTAACGACCCAGGATTTTTAGTAATTAAAATTTGAATATTTAATTAATTTTAAAAATTAATAAGTGAATTTATAAGTCGAATAAATTTTTATTCGAATAATTGGATTTAATTGAATAATTAAATCAATAATTTAATATGTTAAATTATGGAAATAATTGAAAATTGAGTTAAATATGATTGAAAATGATTTTTAAAATTTTATTTTATCATATTGGAGTTAGAACGATATTTTAGAACTTTTAAAATCGAATTAAAAGTTTATTTGTGAAAATTGAATATTTTAATATTAAATCGACTAGTGAAAATAGTCAATTTTCGAACAATCTCAGAATTGGACGAAACTAGTTCCATTGGATCCGTAATAATTAGTTATTATCGGATTTCAATTTTCGTAGCAATCGAAGTTACCGTTTGATCGTGGCAGCTCGAAACGCATCGAATTATTTTTAATATTAATTTGGCGAGTTAAAATAGCCATTTTTCAAAAAGTCTCGGATTTCGACGAAACCAGTTTCATCGGATCCGTAATGTGATATTATTGTAAGGTTTCAAATTTCGTGTCAATTGGATTTACCGTTTGTCCGGTACAAGCTAAAACGCCTAGAAAATCGTTTAAATCGGTTTAATTTAAATTGAACGTTTATTGGCATAACTCGCACAGATGTCCGAACTGGCTTTCGAAACCTGTTCCATTGTGTCCGGAATGCGGGGTAAACCCTAGAAACGCTGGTTACGGCGCGTGAATCGGAGTTCGGAATTTCCGGAATGAATAGTGTTCATTTATTCTCTATAAATAACCCCTCCATTCACAAGAAAATAAAAAATAAAAATTCTAAAACCCTAGCCGCCTCAGTCAAAACCTAAGGCCGAAATTGTTCCATCTTCATCCCTTATAAACTTCCAATCCACAAACTTTCACACAAAGTTGTCAACTGCAACATGGAAGAGCGTGAGGAGAGCTTCAATTCTATACGGGTGTGATCGTTTTTAGTGGCACGAAGCGATGGCAATTCGAGCTTGAAGGCCATGCGTTCGGCCTCGATGTGCGTGCAACATAGGGGACCGAGTTTCAAGCCCCTGGAGCCGAGCATAGAGGGGATGGAGGCGCACGACATGATGGTGGTGGATCAACTTATCGTCGAGTGTAGATGGTTGCAAAATTAAACCATAAATGGGTATGGTTGGGTTTGGTTGCGTGTGTTTGCGGCCTGTAGGATATTTGCGTGGAGATGGGGAAGAAAGGATGGATGGTGGAGATTGCAGAGGGGTGAGATCTCACGGTCAATGTTAGTTGTGGGTTTAAAATTAAATTATGTTGTAATTATTTATATAAAATTCGTATAAAACTTGTAAAAATCATAACTTTTTCATACCAGGTCGAAAACGCGCGAAACCAGTTGCGTTGGAATCGTATGGACGAGCACTACGCGATGGAATTGGATTGGAATCGTTTGGAGTTAGTGAAAATTTTGTGTAAAATTAAACGTCCATTTAATTTTATTCGAAACAAATCGCTAAAACGAAATTGAAATCAAGGTGAGAACTTCTCACTCAATCGAATCAGTTTCGATTTTATTTTAAAAAGTTATATTTAAAATTTTTGAATGCATGTTTGAATGATGATTGTTATCTATTGATTGTTAAAATAGACATTATGCGCCGTTAGTAAGCGGATGTTATTTATTAAAAACATATACCGCGAATATTTCATAAACAGTGAAATTAGTATTATATATAATAGCAAAATATATATATTGGCATATGTATATATTGGAGTTATTGATTTCCCGCATTTGTATAGCGGATGAGACCCTATTGCGCCGTCTATTAAGCGGATAATATTTTAAATCCCATATACCGCGATAATTCCATACTGGAACGGAATTGGTATTGTGCTAATGTTTGTGGATGCAGGAAAACAGGTTGGAGGGATCCAACTGGATTCCTCAACAGTTTTTATTTGAATTCAGATATTTTGATATTTGATGGATTATCATATCGATATATGATATCGTTGTTGTCGTGATTGACTATTTGGTGTGTAGCATCATTGGACCAAATTTTGGAATTTTAAAAGGATTTCAAAGTGATTTTTGAAAGTATACGTTTATAAAATATTTTTGGGAATTTATCCATTTTTAAATAAATAAACGTATAAATTTTAATGTTATAAAAACTATGATCTTTGAGAAAAATAGTTAAAGGTTGATTTTTGAAAATAAGAGGCTAATGATTTTATAAAATAGTTTAATCAGGATTTTTGGATTTATTATAAAAAGTTGAAAATATAGGATTTATAAAATTTAATTATTTTATAAATCAGAATGATGAAATTATAAAGGAGATTAAAGATGTTTTAAATAATAGTATAAATAGATTTATATAAAAGATTTATAAATTGATAATTTATAAATTAAAATATTTGAATTATAAAACGAGTTTTTATAAGTGTTAGAATGAATTATGAATGGATTTCATAAATGAATGAAATTTATAGAATTATAAACGGTGAAGTTATAAATGGAATTTTATAAGCAGTAGGTTTATAAAATTTATAAAGTTATTGAAAGAACAGATTTGGATAAATAATTGAATCTTATAAGTTATAAGATTTATAATTATGAAGTTTAAAGGAACGATTGTGCAAACAAATAAATTCTAAGTATTTAACTTATAACATGAACTTTTGTTTTATAATTGAGTTATAAATTGAATAGGTTAATAAAGGAATTTATAAAAGGAAGTTGTTATAAAATAAATAGAAATGGAATTTATAAACGTTGTTTTATAAATTCGCAAACGACTTATTTTAAGAAGTAAATTGTTGTAACTTGTTAATGGAGTTATATTCACGTTTTTGACTGTGAATAATCCTTTGAAATAAAATGAATAGAAATGATGAAATTGATTAACGTAGTATATTCACGTTTTTGAATAGTGAATAATATGTTAAAGAAAATGTTTAGGGTGTGATATTTTAAACAAAATTAAAACGATCTAACGATGTTTTAAAATGTGTTGAGATTCAAAACCATAGATTTCAACATTTATTGTTGAAATAGATGTTTTCGAGAAATAAAAGGAAATGGTGGACTATAACACTATTGTTATGGTAAATGATTTCCGAAAGGAAATGTTTTGTATAGTATTGGGATTTATATATCTATTTTAATTTCGAATCCCTATACTAGTGATTTTGGGTTGTCGTAACGATGTTTTACGCAACATTCGTTTTGGCCCAAATAAATATGGTTAAGAGAATGATTTCCTTAAAGAATGAAATATATACTTAATTTCGATTGAAGTATATTGAATATTTTCCAAGTGTTGAAAATAAATGGATTGAGAATTACTTAATAAGTAAGTATGGAAATGTTTTCCAATATGAAGTGAATATTTAAAGAATTTATCGTTTTGAAGATAAATTGAAATGAATAATTGAAATCCTATATGCATGGATATTTTGGAATGTAAATTCACTATGGAATTTATAAAAGGAAGTGGAATTTGTTTAAAAATAAATATTGATTTATTTTTGAAGTGTGAAAATTATATATCTTGTAAGGATATTATTGGGAAATAAATAATTTGGAAAATTATTTGGAATCTGGTGATGTGTGCATATCCATTGATAGTTCAATAACCGACTATCAATATTTACCTTTGAAAGGTATTTGTTGTGATTTGTTGAATTTGAATGCTACACTTATTTTTAAATTATTGCGCTCGTTATTCGGATTACCCATTCCGAATAGTGATATGACGTAATGGATAGCATTGAAGATCGGTGTTGAAGACCCGGTATTTGCGAGAGCGATAGGATGACCTGTCGATTGACTCTGCACCGAGTTTCTCCGGTATAGAGTTCTCCATATGTGATGGGAAATCCGATCAGGATTGTGGATATCCGGATTGCAAGGACTTCTTTGTAAGTGCCTTCGGTTCTGTTCGAGCCCGGAACAGACTTGTATGGATTGTATGTCTGACATTACAAATTGAGATATAAAGCAGATTTCTTTCAAATATATTTCTGTTGGTGGCGGAGAATTTATTCTTTTAGCTTAACACCCTTCTCTGAAACGTACGAGCTCAGAGGTTATGTAGTTGAAGGTTATCAGCGATATATTCCCAATTTGGTAATGTGACATGCTGAGTGTTGCTGTAAAATGATCATTGTGTTGATTATTTGTGATAGGATCATTTATTTGATCGTCTATCTTGGTGATCATTTCTATGATCATTTGTTGACCCAAAGCACGGCTTTTGTGTAAAGTGTGTTTTTGTGGACGTGACTTCATCGAGCCTCACACCCCGGAATGGTCAAAACAGGAAAGATGCGGCAAGGTTATGAGGGGTAGCGCCCTTTAGGGTGTGTGCATTTCCTTCTGGAAAAGGGTGGTATCATGGTATGGAGCCCAGATACTTACTCATGTTGAAAACACTTTATGATTGTGTGAATTGATTACGAGCGCTCGGTTAAAGGTCCCAAAGGACCGGGGGATGGCATATTCGGTCAGTTGTTACTCAGTTAGGGGTAACCCGGCCTTGTGTTGGTAGAGATCCGGTTTGGTTCTCGGGGATGTCCTTCCAGAGGCATTCTCATGTGGCAATGGGAAGTTCCTTGGCCTGATCATTCGTTGGAAATCCAAAGAAACAATACGAGACTTGTACGGTTTTAGTTGTATAACCTGCCATGGAATGTGGCGGTAACCTGCTATTGAACATGGTAGCTATAGTAGGCATAGTTCGAAATGTCTATGCTGGCTAAGATTTATATTCTACTTTCGAAATGAATTTTTCTCTACACTATGCACTAGTAATAATATCAAATGTTCTTTTTATTGCGTATCAAGCATCTTTGACTATCATAAGGAGAAATCTCCTCCGATTCTGCGTTTGCATTGTGTGTGTGTGCGGGAGGCCTTATGGTAGTCTCATTTTTAAAAGCATTGCGAATTGACTTTAAAAATATTCCTCTATTTTGATTTTTAAGATAAAACTGTTTTGAGTTCTCACACCAGTCACATGACTGACTCGGAGTTTATTGTTTTCCTTCCTAAACTCTGGGTGCCCACCAATTTCCACACGGCAGTCAAGAGTTAGGTTTATCAGGATATTCTGGAATTGCTGGAGGCAAGCTGGATGGCATGGCGTATTACTAGTATATAGTATTTCTTTTTCCGCTGCATTGTTTGTTGTTGATTGTTGTTGTTGTACACTATGAAGTAATGAAATGTGATGTAATGTAATAACTGATATAGTTCTTTGTTTAAAGATTATTCATTTATTTATTATATGTTGTTCCGTTGCGAATTGTGAGATTCTGTTGTTGTTCTGTTTTTTTCTTTATTTTCTATTTTCTTTTCTCTCTATTTTCTATCTTTTTCTCTCTCCTTCTCTCTCTTTCTCTTTTTCTTAAACGTTGATAATTCGTATTTCTGTTCATCTTGAGTTAATCTATGGAGATTAGTGTATATTCAAGGAGTACGGATTTGCGGGTCCTCACATAATTTTTAGGACGAAATTCTTTAAGGAGGGGAGTCTTTAACACCCCAGATTTTTGGTAACATTGTTTAGAATATTTATTAGTTAAATACAATAATATGTTGATTATGGGATAAAGATTTGATATTTAATTAAGGTGTAGCCATGCTATTTAATAATGAATTAAAATAAGAGTTAAATTGAAATGGAGGTGGGGTAAAATAGGAACGAGGCAATTCTTATATCTCTAAAACATGGCCGTGCTTTCCTATACACGTTCACTTTTTATTTCAATTTTTTTAAAGAGGCCGACCTCCATTAACAAGGAAAAGAGGGAGAATAGCTAGGAAGAAGTTTAAGCAAATCAAATCCATTTACATCTTAATCCCTATAATCTCTAAAGCTAAGGTGAACAATGTTTACGTCACATTTTTTATTGTGTTTTCAGTTTTAATATGAATTTCGAATATTTTGCATTGATTTTCCATGTTTTTGAATAATGGAATGAATATATATACTTGTTGATGAATTATGGTTATTCTTATTGAATTTATGATATATTTTAAGATAAAAACCTTATTAAATGGCATCCAAATTCCTTGCGAATTTTAATGAAGGTCATAAATATTATTGTGGAAATGAGTTTCAATTTCCAAAATGTTCTGAATTTATGTGGAATTTATATGAATGTTCTAGTAAAGAAAATGTTAAATAATTTAATTAAACAATAGAAGATTTGGATCTAAATTTTTTATACGTTGGAAAACATATTAAAAGATATTTTCTGGAATTTTTGGAGAATTTTCCTAATAGTTTTAAGGGTCACATAAAAATATTTAGGTATGCGACTTAATGTTTTATATAATTAAAAGGGGAGAATGGGCTTTTTGTAAAATAATTTAAATTATTGAATTTGGAAAGTCGGCAGCACTTTTGAAAGTGTAGTGCTTTTTATTGGTACAGAAAGAGGCAACCAACCAAAATTAGACACATAAAGCAGGTTCGGTGGAAAGAACTATTTGCTACATGTTTTTCACTGTTTCGACACCGTCGACACCAGATTCCGCCTCCTCATCTTCGCTGTCGACACAGTCGAAACCAATGCATATGGTATCAGGGGGCTGATACGTAGTGAAATGGATGAAGGTGGAAGGTAGGGAGCCGAAAACAGGGGTTTCGAAGGGGTTGGGGCTTTGCTTTGTTCTTAAATCAAAAATGCGCCTGCTTGCTTTCGACTAAGATGCTTTCGACTTGGTTAGCTTTCGATTGGATCAAATGGTTTAGATTAGGTTGCACCACTATTTTTAAATAATTGCTTTCGACTAAGTTGAAACCTTTTTGCTGCCGCCTTTTTACCTTTGGATCTAGACGGCTTCGAAAGGGTTGCTTTGTTTTTAAATATGGCCATCTCCCCAATGCTTTCGAAGGAATAGTTTCGACACCATCACTTCATTACTTAAGAAACTGTTTCGAAGCAGATGCTTTCGACTTAAATGTTTATAGGACCCTTTTTTTATGATTGAAGTAAAACCCAAATTGGTTTCGAAAGAGATAGTTTTAAATGGTTTTAAAACAGATGCTTTCGACTTAATTAGATTTTTGATCCTTTTGCTCTACTTGAAGGCATAATCCAAATGGTTTCGACCAAGATGATTTTCAAGGGTTTTGAAGGGGTGAAATTTTGAATGGTTTCGAAAGGTTTTCACATGTTTTAAACTGAACCCAAAGTGTTTTCCGAAGGATTGAGTTTTGACTATTTCGAAAGGTTTAAATGAATGGTTTCGAAAGGGGTGGTTCACTAGAGCTTCGAAAGGATTGAAAGGAAAGGTTTTTCCTATGCTTTCGAAAGGCAATGTTTAAAGGTTTTAAAGAGGGATGTCTAATGTTTTGAAGGTTTCGAAATAAAGACTTTTAATGGTTTCAAAAGGGTTGCTTTTAATGGTTACGAAGGGGTTACCTTTAAAGGTTTCGAAAGGGTTGCATAAAGGTTTTAAACAAAGATTTCATATGTATTAAATATACAGTATAACCTAAGTGTTTTCATGTTAAAAAGGGTTTAACTTATTTTGGAAGGATAGTTAATCCTTGTTAAATCTCATCAACATTGAGTCAAGTATACATATCATGGCAAAATAGCTTAGAGTAAAGCTAAGAATATATTTTCCTTGTAAAGATATGATTTAAAAGTTAAATCATTTTGAAAATTTTTCCAAGGAAAAAGATAAAGGGTAGTTAACCCTAAGAAAATGAGTCGAGAAGTTTGTCCATTTTTGATTCAGACAGTTAGTCCAGTTTGCAGGCAGTTAACTTAGATTTCGGACTATTGGTCCAGTTTGCGGGTAGTCAGCCTAGTTTTATGGACAAACGGTCCATTTGTAGTATAACGGACCTTGCTATTATGTTGTGGACAAATAATTCACATATTACTTCTTTTACGGATAGATAGTCCATTTATAAGCATAAAAGATATTGCTATTTTGATATAATTATATTGATTAACCTGTTGGTTATAGGAAACGATTGTAAAATATATGTTTTGAAAAGGATATTAGCAAGGGAAAATCCGTTCCGCTAAGCGGCGTGGTCTCACTTAATATCTGTAAACCGAAATGTAATAGAATTATTCACACCAGGCTTTATGTCTGACTCGAAGTTTTTGTTTCCCCTTAAACTCTCGGGTACTCAAAATTGATTTGAGTAGGCTGAGGGTGTGGGTTTGCAGGTTGTTGAAATTTTGGCAAATAAAGCTTTTGAAGATGAGAAGTGGCAGATGGATAGCTAATTAGGATTTGCGGTTCCATATTGTTTTGATTCCGTTGTGTATATTATGCCAAATATGACTATATTTCTCTGATAAACCAAAGGAGGCATCGTTATATTTCATTGTTGGCTTATTATTGTAATTATAATTATTTTTTACCTAGAAAACAATTATGGGATTATGTAAATCAGATATGAATTTTTTTAAAATGTAATCAGTAAAATGTTATTTTTGAAAATATGTGATTTTATTCATATTCAAATGCTTTTGACATTATGAATACCATTAGCATTGCCGTATTTGTCACTAAAAGTTAATACTATGGATGAGTGCAGCATCTGTAGCGCTTAGCTTATGGCCTCTAGATAAGGGATGTTACAACATGAACCTTCTTGTGTTTTTTTAGCAGTACCAGCATGAAATGGATCTATCCTTGAAGTAAACAAACCTCAAATATATTTTTGCCTTTCCGCAATGATTAATTATATGGTTGGACTAATAATCGATCCTTTGGACAGTGCATAATGCCATAGAATTTCTTGCTAATGGTCTGTACGTTTTAAACATTTTTTCCATAAATTAGTGAACTGTATCGTCTTGTAACAATTAATAGTGAACACATTCCCTTTTCTATTAATTTATATAGCTTGGACAGTTTCTTGTGTATTAAAGAATTTTGATTTTATCTTCTGTGTTTAAGAATTTTGATTTTCTATCTATAGGCAAGTTTTTGGTATAATATTTTAATCTACTTCTATTTTGTGTGATTCTTGTTAGTAGTGTTTGGGATGTATATAAAAAATTTGCTGCTGCTTTTTGGTATGTGTTGAAAACATATGTAATGGATTTATGTGAATGTATGATCATGTTTAATACGACGTCTATGGTTATTTGTTTTGTTTGATATAATGCGCCACATTTTTTATTGTTATATTCTTCGACTGTTACATTGTTTATATTGTTATATGTTTAAAGAAGATTCATTTTTGTTAGAACCTCATATTTTGGTATTTTGATTGTGACAACTATACATCATTATATTGTGTATATTAACCATTTGCATAGGAAAAGATCGACAAAAAGAAGACCATGATGGCACAATCATGTAGTATCGGTCATACTGTCTTAGTCTAGAATTATATAAACAGTTAAAATCTCTTCTAGTGGTATATAAGCACACACGATCACAAATTATTCAAATAAATATGCATAAATCAGTCGACGGAAACACCCATATTAGGCGACTGACCCAAAGGACTTGTTTTAGACGACTAAAAATCCAAAAAGGTCGACTAAATATATTTCAACGACTGAATTGAAGATTTCAGTTGACTGAAACCGCTTGTTTTTGGTCTATTTGCTTTATGTTTTTGAAACGTCGATCTTTACTTAAATGCAGTCGACTAGTTTATTTCCTTTAGTTGATTGAACGATCGTAATAACCATATTTTTTAAATTTTTTGAAGTGATGCTCTTCTCCATGAAGAGTTATTCCTCTTTGATAATAAAGAAATTCATTTCAAAGATTCAATTCACTTATTTACAGTCATTCCTCTAACATTTGCAACTACTGATCATCTATATAAAGCAATTCATTTCAAGGATTCACTTCACTGATTTACAATTCTTTCTATCGTAATCTTGATTTACTCTCAAGCATTCAATTCACTATATTGATTTAGGTTTTTTTATCACATATTCATTCAAGAATATTTTCTTGTGATCAAATTACTTACTTTCTTCACAAGCACGCATTATACCGCAAAGAAGAAGATTATAGGAAGGTTGCAGACTAGCTAATCTGTGCTGTATAGGAGCTTAAGAAGTCACAAGCAACTCTACTTATTTTGTGGACGAAGTCCTTTTTGGTAGCTTAGGCGGTTTGTAATACCTATTCCTCTAGGTTAAGTGAGGATGTTTGTTAGTTACATTCTGGGACTGGATGTAGAATGAGAAGTTCAAATCAGTATAAAAATCTCTATTGCACTTTATTTATTGCAACTTTTATACTACCAGCTTGATATAAGTTTTTATTTAGTAGATATAATCATATTACTCGATCTGCAGATGCTTTCAATTTTGATAGGTTATTACTAAATTGTAATACATAGTAAGATGCATCAAACACAAAGAAAATTAAATCGTAGCACATAAAAAGTGTTATAGTTAAATAATATAAGCACCATAAAAAGATATTGTAATGTAGGTGCTTACTATTGAAGGAAGCGACATAAAAGTGCTACTGTATCTATGCATTTTATAGCAGCATATAGGCATTATAAATCGATTTAAAATATAATATAACATGTTGAAGTATAGTTTTTATACAAGCGCTATAGTAATATATAGATAAAGGAAATATAGCACTATAAAAGAAGTATATTATAGCGGAATATACATGCCATGAATTCTTATTATTTTAGCGGCTTTTTTTGTTATAAATATGTCATTTTTTATAACATGTTGACATACATTGTTTATTAAACCGCTATAGTTTTGCTTTATAGTGGTTCTGAGCTTCTATAAAAGACACTTTTTGTTGTAGCAATTTTCCACTTTGGTGCTTGAAAGTTTAGCTAATGAATCAGCATAAGAGTTTTTTTCCTGTGGAGTTCGCGTTATACCAAATTGTTCGAACCGCTCCAGTAATTCTTAGAAAGTTCCAAATAGTTGGCTAAGGTTGGCTCCTTCGCTTGATAATTGCCCTGCACTTGGTTCACGACTAATCAGAAATTGCTGTAAACTTTAATATGGTTTTTCTTCATTACTTGTGCCATTCCCAAGCCTGCGAGGAGAGCCTCATATTTTACCACATCGTTAGTCGCCTTGAACCCAAGCTCTACTGCTTCATATAATTTCTGCTTATATGAAATAATCAACAAATATCTAATTCTTTCCCTTGTTCATTTGAAGCTCCATCTACAAACAGTTCCCACAACTGTGGGATAAGCACTTCTTCCTTTGGTTGAAGTTCGGTTGGAAGGGTGCATTCTACAATGAAGTTTGCTTAAGCCTGTCCTTTGATTGCTTTCCTTGGACATTAGGTAATGCCATATCGGCTGAGCTCCGTTGTTCATTGTAACAAGCAGTCCGATGTCTTTGGCCTTTGTGGTTTTTTCCTTAGTGGTTTTTCCGTAAGGCCTTTGATGGTATATGTCTAGAAGTAAGGCCATAGCTTTCTTGCCATAGTTCAGCTCCACTCCTAGTAAGCGCTTCCTTGTGAAGAAAATTGGAATCTAGGTCCATTTGTCCTCCCAAACCACTGCAGCACTAACAGCTTTATTGGTTACATCTAAATATACATCCAAGTGTTTACCTGTTACTGGTTTAGATAGTATGGAAGTTTTGACCAAATGATCTTTTAGGTTTTGGAACACGGCTTTGCATTCTACAATCTATTTTAAATTTGGTCCCTTCTTCACCTGATCGAAGAATGGTATGCACTTATCTGTTGCTTTAGAGATGAAACTGCTTAGTGCCTCTACCTTGCTAATTAGACTCATAAGATCCTTTGGCTTTGTTGGATTCCCATCTTCCTTATGGTTTCAATCTTCTCTGGATTTTCTTTAATGCCACATGTGTCATTATATATCACAAGAACTTACCCGACTGAATTGCGAAAGTGCATTTCAAAGGGTTCAGCTACATATTATACTACCTTAGGACTTCAAATGTTTGTCCCAGGTCTTGAACATGACTTGATGCTGCTTTTAACTTAACTAGGATGTCATCCACATGTACTTCAACATTCTTTCCAGTCTGATATGAGAACATCATATTAACCAACCTCTGGTCAGTTGCGCCAACTTTCTTAAGCCCGAATGGCATAACTTTGTAGCAGTACAACCCTTTATCAATCATGAAAGTAGTATGCTTTTGATCTGGCTTAAATATTGTTATCTAGTTGTACCTTGAATATGCGTCCATAACCGGAAGCAGCTCATGTCCACTAGTTGCATCCACTAGCTGATCGATTCTAGGTAAGGGAAGTTGTCCATTGGGCTAGCCTTGTTAAGGTTGGTATAATCTATACATGTCCTCCATTTTCCATTGGGTTTTTTCACAAGTACTAGAACAGTAATCCATTTTGGGTAGTACGCTTCCTTGATGAATACATTCCTTTTTAGCTTCTTAATCTCTTCATGTAGTGCGTTATACTTTTCTTAATCCAGGGTTCTATGATTTTTCATGATTGGATGGGCATCAGGGTCAATATTGAGTGCATGATAGATGATGGTCGGATTTATTCCTACCATGTCTAAATGTGTCTAGGCAAATACATCTACTAGTCTTTTTAAGACGTCTACCAGTTTAACTCGGGCTTCTGCATTGAGATGTTTTCTTATCTTCGATACCATTGTGGGGTCCTTTGGATCTATTTGTACATCTTTAAGGTCATCCACTAGCTTTAACTCTCTATTTATCTCCCCCAATCTCGAGTTAATTTCACTTTATGCGTCCTCTTCTGGTTGAGAAGTGATTGTGAGTGCCCGTTTTTGGGCCTCTTCGGAGAAGTACCACATGTAAACCAAATTATATTCGTCGGTGCCAATCATATGCCTAAAATTTTGCTTTTCTTTCTTTAGTCGACGTTATAGTTGTAGGATGACTTGCTTTGGCCTCAACTTTGGTACTTGGTGTCGATGTAGTTCTTTGAACTGATATTTTTTATTGCTATTATTACAGGTATTAGAAGAGGCAATAGAGTATTTTCAAATGATTTATTGCTAAACTTATGATTTACATTATATAATTCCCTAGCTAAAACTGTTCTCCCCTTATCGACCCTATCCTAAGGTGTTGAACTTCATGAGCCGATCCTTCTATGAGATGATTGCACTCGGGTCTATTAGTGCATGTCTTCGTAGAAACGCATTGTGTGGTAGGGTTGGTCGATGATTGGGAAGGTCGCATAGAATGATCTGTGTAGAAGCACAGTTCTGGCTGTGGCAAGCAATTGTGCTGATCCCACTGGGACGATTGCGATGTTATTAAAGCCATAGATCAGCTCAGTGCTAGGCTTTAGAATTTATATTGGATGATTCAACTAATGATATGCTAATTTAATGATGACATTAACCAATCTTTTGAAATAAACAAAGACTTTATTTATGGTGCAGTTTGAAATCTACATCGTGACAATGAGCGGATTGATGTAGGAATATAACTCCTACTACATCAGCTGTTGTTAAAACTATTTCTTGAGCTGGATCTTGCTTAACATGTAAAATTTCTCTTTGCTATATCTTTGCTTCTTACACATATCTTTCCTATGCCTCCTTGCTTACTCCAGCAAGATGGTCCTCCATGGATTAAGTCTATGAGGTTGGAGGGGTTTCCTGCTTAGTTCTTGTTTGGATCTGGGGTGAGATTCCCAGACCTACCTTCGTTGTTAACTTTTTGTAAGCTATGAAGGTATCCTTTTTTAATCAACATTTCTATTTCATTTTTCAAGTGCCTGTGGTTGTACTGGTCATTCTCTCTTTGGAAACAACAGTACACTCCACTTTGATTCTACTCCGCCTACTTCCCTTTGTTGGATACCTTATTTTCATGCTCTGTCCTGGTCATTTCATATCCTTATCCAGGAGTATGGGTAAAGGGAGTTCTTTTCCATGAAGCTAAGCTCCTTTTGTCATTTCGTAGGTGGATGATACTCTTCTAATATCCTTTTTGGTCATAGTTGAGGCCAGTGTTCCATCCTTATGTAGCCACTAGCCCTCTCGTAGAAAGTCTTCATGCTATGACATGACTTTCTACTATTTTTCTCTAACATTAATGTGCCTTTTCTAATCCTAGCATGGGCTGCCATAAGTGGAAGTTCTTCACTAGTTACTCCGATCTGGAGTGCCTCAGATTTGAAGCACTTTATGAAGTTGCAGAGACTTTATTTTCGCCTTGCTTTATGCAAGACATGGTGTTTAAATCATAGGAGGCCTCCCTCCCCAAGTTGAATTGCCTCAGAAAATCTATGATTTCCTCCAGGAGATATCTCTACTGGTACGTACCACCTAAACCATTGATCCATTCTTCGTACCTTTAGAATGTTAATGTAATACTCAAAAGTGCAGATGTGGTCATCTGGGTTGGTGATTCCATCTTCCTTGGGTGCCATTTGAGACAAACCGCTCCCGTATAGCGAAGAGGCGTCATCATCAAGAGCAGGTCGGGCTTGCTTTTTCAGCAGAAATTGGTTTATATTACCAGGTTTCAATTTTAATTAGGGGTGCCTAGATTTTTCCCTTGAGTTTAATATCGGTTAGCTTGTTCGCCGTTCTTATTTTGAGAGTGCCATTATCATCCATGCGTTGCATAACCACTGTAGTCGGTGAATGAAGGCATAGAGCTATGGATGGTTAAGGTGAAGTTCGCTTAGGAACAAAATGTTGAGCCATGGTATTTTCTATCCCTTCCATTTTTGGTTTTTTTGGTTAGTGAAGGCCTAAAATGCAACCATGATGGGATCTGATGTGGCTTTTGTCGAAGTTTCCGCTTTGGTTTGAACTTTTGAGGTTATAAGCAACCTTTTCAAGGATTTTGAGGCCATGTGTATTTGTTTGTATGCTGGGAGAGTCATGGAATATATGGGATTCATGGTTTCTGGAGAAAATACAAATAAAACATCTTGGATTAGGGAAATAGCCCTCCTTCTAGCACCGAAAATGTTCGTGAGATTTTCTGTCTCACAACACCTAAGTGTTTATGAAGTGATTATAACATTATTCACCTTCGCAATTAAGGGTCAACAAATTTAAGCAACATTAAATTTTCCTTAAAGGTTTTAATTATGTTGCTGCGTGCTTACACAATGTTGCTATCTAACTGGTTGTTAAAATGTCAAGTTGAATTAAAATCCAATTCTGGCATAAAAACAAATAAGAATGTAGCACTGAAAACAAGGTAAAAAAAGTGCAGAAAAAGTAAATGACATAGAGATGTACGTGGTTCAGATGTTAAGGAATCCTACGACCATGGATAAAGTATCATTTTCTTCTTTATATTTCTTAGTACAGGTATAAATGGCAGGGATTACAAAACTTTTGGGTATTAACCTTAAATAATATCAAATCAAAAAAGATCCACTTCCCGCTAGGGTGATTTTTCCACCTGCATTGCTGAACTCCTCCTTCTGCTCTTTCTGCTTCCACCTTTGGATTCTGTTATATGTCATCCATCCATCTTCTTTTTTTGATATGTGGATTGCTGACATATTTTTGGCAGAAAAACGTAATTGATTGATTGAATTTTGGGCTTTGGCGAGAAGTTTGAAATTAAAGTGGGAATACTGAAAATTTAGGCGGGAAACTCAAATTTGAATGGGTTATGCAAGTCTGAGTTTGAGGAGCGGACGGTCTATGTACGGCTCCCATACATGAGTGAGGGTGTAATGAGATGTTTCTCTTTTTCTTCAAGGTGAACCGTGTCACCTGTAGTATCTTTGCCACATAAAAAATGTTGAGAATTGTGTCTTTGCTTTGCCTTGGTGGCGTTGATACTTTTAGGGATGAAGTATGCATTCTTTTGGCAAACATTTGCATAATATTGGTGAGGAGATGGAGATAATATGAGTCAAGCTGTACCATTTGGCAGAAGAGGTCGAATATCCATTTGTGGAGGTGGATTCCTTGTGTGATTCCACGTTGAACCGCTCTTGTTATTGGGCTGTACAAGTTACCGGTAAGGGATGCTTATATCTTTGTTATTTTCCTACAAGTGTAGACCTATGCTTAAGCGCTATTTGAGTGATACTATGGGCAGCCCTTAATGCTTTTGATTTTGCATGGTACTTCTTAGGTTGTTCTTATGTACTTCTTAGGTTGTTTTCCTACAAGGTGTTAGCAATCCATAAACATTGGGAATAGTGTTAACATTTATTGGACATTTTGTATGTGAAATGTTCACCTATGGCTTGCTCAGAATGAATCGGGAGTAGATTTTGGTGGAGGGTTGTGCGCATACTAGCGTATGTCAAGTATCCAGTTAGATTATGGCTTGAGGTATGCAGACTTATCATGGTCTTGAGCGGAGAATATTTATCTAAGGGTTTCGGGTGATTTTACTTTGTGTGGGATTTAGCCGATGGGCGGGTATGTAGATCGAATGTAGTCCACTATGATCCTGACTAGACCTAAAGTTGATGATTATTCATCGTAGTATTCCAATTTTGGGTTCAGAATTGTTGGAAAGATGAGATATGTCCAGTGCAGTTCATTGATTGGTGTGACTGGGCTTCATAATGGAAGTGCAGTCTTATTTGTTGAGTTGTGCAGTTTGGCTTTGATTATTCCTAACATTATGCTTTGTCCTTGTTTAGGATGGAACTGTGTAGTATGGCTTTTAGATTATTAATGCATTTCAGATGCTGTGCTATTTTATTGTCCGGTATAACTATGAGGGCATAGTTCTCAATGGTCCCTTTATGATAGTGAAATTATGGAGTACTTGTAACTAAGCAGTTCTTCGATGTTAGGTAGCACTCCTTTAAAATTGCGGTGTGGTTCCATCACCTCAATGTCAATTCAAGAAAGTGGGGAATCCTTATCGTTTTTACATTGGCGCAAGATTGCAGTGCAAACCTAGAAGCTACGTCGTATTCCTGCATATTAAAGTGAGTATTAAGGTTGCGGATTGTTTCCTACACTTTGTACCCATCTCAAGTTTTCGGCTCAGCGTCATAACATAATGCCGGATTCAGGGGGGTTGGCGTTGTCCTTGAGTCTTGTTATTTGCCTTAAGATTTTGGCCTAGGACTGTCTGGACCTTGCCTTATTCCTTGCTTCCATTTTGACAGTCCAGCCTTTATTGTGGGGGCAATCCTTCGGGTTTGTTGTTTGCATTAACTTACCTTTAACGGAATTTGAGAAAGACGAGTGTAACATATCTTAGTCCATAGAGGGACTTTGATACCTATGCACACACACAAAGATATATATATATATATACCTATGTGCGTGTGTGTATGTATGTGTATATATGTATGTATGCAGTTACTGTATACCTAGATCAAGTGGGGTGTCCATACATGTACATGAAGTCAAGCGACTAGGTTAAATCAGTAGACATAACACGTAATGGAAATCAATCGACATAAACTAGTGTTGTGTACAAAGTATGTAATTTACCAATCACCAGAACGTTTTTCTGACCCTCTTCTTATTAAAACCCATAGGATAGATATTGAGGGACCTGTATTGATACAATATCGGAATGGTGGAAGGACAAATTTCCTTATGCATTCTTAGAATTGACAAGGGTATTAAACATCAAAGATATTAGCATGTGTTAGTAATTATATGTTTTATTATACTTTACTATTCTGTAATGGGTTTATATCGATAGTGGTCTGATATACTTTTGTTATGTACATGGTCCTAACACCAATGATTTACGCCCGAGTGGACTTAGATTTTCGATTTTGTGAAAATTCTGGCCCGTTAAGATATGGGGATGTCACACTTGGTATTAGAGCTTAGGTTAATCGGTCATAGTAATTTAAAATATGTCGAGTGAACGTATTTGTATTTTTATCTATTTATGTATAATATGCCAAACATTACAAATTCCGACTATAGAAGTAGTTGAAAGCATATTATGAAATGATGGATAAATCGACCATGAGTTGGAAAAGTAGATAGAGTTAAAAATATACACCTATCCCGATTACCTCACTGAAGATAAATCATATCGAAAGACATTGACTTGAAAAGAGCATGTACGCAACATATAGATGGGTCCCTGAGTCTGGATGATACTTGTATCCCTTAGCCGATCCTTAGTCGTGATCTGTTTGAGTAGGAATGCTACCCGCAATGCATGCACTTGTTTGACGCTAGTCTGGAATATTCTTTCTACTAGGATGACAACAGTTCACGTCCGAAGTAAAAGGAGTAGAGATTAGAATGACCAACGAGTAGATATTCTACCCATCTTCACAGCAAGAATGGATTTAGAGGATATCAATACCTCCGGTCTAGCTATTCTTCAGCACATCCTCCATAGGAGAGGAGGCTTCTGACGGACAGGTAACATGTTGGACCAAGCCCGTTTTTTCGTCGCATCATTTAGCATAACATCGTCCCCATGACGGAGACTTTTGACCAAATCTACACCCTGGTGCAGAAGGCCACCTACACCATCATAGGTGGTATTCAGGTGAACTGAGCCAAGACCATCAGGTGCCATTATGTAGGTCAATGAATTAGAAGGCGGAGAAGCTATCTTCTATACTATCATATTTTAATTCCCGTCTTTCGACAGTACTAAGTTAGCTTCCAAGGAGAGGTGGTGCGGACGAGGGAACTTGCACCATTGGATAGGCCCTCCCTTAGGAGGATAGGCATTAGGGAGGTGTCTGTAATGCTTGAAGCATAAGGGGGGAGTAGGGCAGGCGCAGATGGAGTAGGCTCAATGGCCGGATCAGAAGGATCTAGAACCACAACCACAAGTCCCTCAGTATGTAGTGATCCAAGATTCCTAGATCTGAATCCAGGCCGAGCTACAGCTGATATAGGCTAAGCAGTAGTGCCGGGGTCATGTGCTTGGATGCATATCATCCATGCTTCAATCATTCAAGGTCCGCAATAGTGGTTTAGACTCTGACGGAGGAGCAGGGCCATCCCACAACCTATAGGTAGTAGTAGGACTATGGGTAGCAGTTGTTGTTTTTCTTCCAACGTTTTTTCTTTTAGATTTGTGTTGCAAGCATTATTTGTTTTTGTTTGTATAAAACGTGTGCAATGTTATGAGAAACATTCCATTTTATTATTTTCTGGATTGATCTCTATTTTTATTGGGAAACAGTATAAATAAGGAAATCGCATAAAGAACACTTAATTTGTAACGACCCGCTATTTTAAACCATTCAAATCGACAATAATTTACACATGTCAAACTTGAATCGCCCAAGACAACATATTGTTAATATATATATATATATATATTTGACATAACGTATCTTATATAGTAATTAAATCGATCATAGAATCATAGACATGGAGTTTTACAACAAAAGCAGCGGAATAGATAAGTAGTAGTTCATGAAGCTACTACAGCAATAACATAGTCCAAATCAAAATACAACAGAAATTCGAATACACAGAAGTCTCTAGCACAAAAGCAAATGACAAGTCTGAAACATACAACTGGACATAAGAGAAATAAACTGAAAGATGAAATGGATAACATATAGATCTCCAAGCGAATCCAAGCTCCAAAGATGAGTCTCAAAAGCTGTGACACTCAGGCTGACCCGAGCAGAAAGCAAAACACGAAACACTCGAATCGGGATTAACATTCTTATGCAGATAAATCAAACTTAAGTGAAATGTCAAATAAATGCAAAATAACTTAAAGGATGTTGGGATTTCCATCCTCTAACGATTCGATAAACTATCTACATACATAGCACAACACACTACATATATAATGACTGCAGTAAAGTAAAATATCAAAATAGCATTAAGGCGTTACTCATATCCCCCTTAACACATTTTATATATTCTCATAGTCTATACAACACCGTAATTCCTCCATAAACTGGAGGGCTATCGAAGGGCACTCCATAGGTATGGTATAAACCAAATCGTAGAAGGCACGATATGGTATGTGAACACGACACTCGAGGCAATGCCAGGGTAGGACTCTACCATTTTGTAGAACCGGGCTGGTGGTAACGCATAGCAGCTACCACCGCCCACCTCGAACAACATTCCCATAGTCAAGGGTGCGCACCAGTCAAATCACAAGGTAATTGAATGGTTTCGAACAAATGTATCCGATCGGAGGTATGACCTCACTTGGCCCAGGTATAGCACCTGTTTTAGTCACATCTAAACTACTCACGAGAGTCAAGGCCACGTAAATACCATACAGAATCGTTCGCCAAACCATCCTACTTCAATCTGGAATCTCCACCACGTACATAGTTGTTAAAGTGGTTTTCGGTATTGTCAGAGAGTATGACAACATCCGATCCCAGTCTCTTCAACAATCAAATGTTTATTTCACATCATCGTCTTTTATAATATTTTTATAAAATAAAAAAATCTCAATTACAGATTTAAATCAAAATAAATTATTCAAATTTTAATTTTATATAATTTTAAAGTATTCATTTAATCACCTTATTACATCAAGTTATAAATCATTTCCAAAGCCATTATGTTCCGAATGAATCCTTATTTAAATTCAATTATTAATCAAATTAAGTCACAAGTGAATTCAAATTTCTCTTTCCAACTCCTTTTTATTTATTAAAGTTAAAAATCTATACAAATATAAATTAAATAAACCATTTAAAAATAATATATATATACATATATGTATATATTAAATAAAATCTTAATTTATACAATTTTAAATAAATTAAACTTTTTATTTATTTATTTAAAATCTTGTTTTATATATTTTAGAAAATAACTATAAGTAAAATTTCTATAAATTACCTTTAGACTAAACCCATGAAAAAAATTCATTTCCAAAATCAACATTTAAATTGCTAAAATTTTCGAATAATAAAATAGAATACCTATGATATTTTAAAAATCAAAACTCATTTATTTCCTTCTAAATTATTTGAAAGTAATTTCAAAATAGACCAATGGTGCTTGTATATAATTTTCTATCATATAGCCAAGTGATACAGATATTTGTTATTTTAATCCGTAATAGTTTAAATTTACGGGTTTATATCATTAAACCCACAATCTCACAAGTCTCAAAATTTAAATGAAAATAACTGGGTTTATTATTTCAACCCATGACGAATTTTCTCCTATTCTAAAGTCCGTTCGGGTATGTATTATTTCAACCCACAGTGATTTCTAGAGCTAAGGGAACTTGCAGAGTGAGAACAATAAATAATAGTAACATAACATAACAATTCTAGCATATGTGACCAATAACAATTCAAACAAATAATTAGTTAACATATACAGGTGTCAGTTTACATTATTGGTCAATTTAAAATAACAGCTTGTCATATTTAATAGTTAATAATTTTACAATTCAAATTGAACAGCACATTTAAATTTTCATTTCCAATGAATCAATTTAAGAAGCGTAAGAACATTAATTGTGAGTGATTGCTCACCTCTCATGGCTATGGAAAACATGACGACGAAGAACAATGCAACAAAACGGACACGAATCAGGCACGACAAGTCAAATGGCTGGGATAAGAAATGGATTTTAGCATGATAATTCAATAAAATAAATATATACATATGAGTGATATATCTATACATATACATTGTTTTTTCAAGTATTGAACAAATAAAATATATATATTTGTGGGATACCACCTTCAACCCATAATCATCAATTTAATAGGCAGTATACTATCACAAGCAATAGGATGGTGTGCACAAACATATATATATATATATATATATATATATATATATATATATATATATATATATCAATGTATACACCTTCGGCCAAAATATGTGTGTAATATATTACTTCTGTCAACAATTATAAATGCACAGATTGTCGACAAAAGTATATACATATATATACAATGCATACATTAGAGAAATGATCTTAGATTCAAAAAATAACACTACTGCCAACCCAAATATACATATGCAACACGTATGTAAATCATATACAAACAATATATGTCTCAAAGAATATGTTTCACATTTAACAGTATATATGAACGACAGCAAGAGTATATATATCAATATACAATGTTCTGCCTACACACACACACATCATATATATATAACTTGTATCTACATATTTGTTTCATAAAAATACATACGGGAAGGGTTCAAATTTCCATAGCGAAGAGAATCGACCAGACAGTCAGGCTTGGGGTTGGCTACTGGTGGTGGTGATGGCCTTGGGTCAGGTGATGGCATCAGAGTTTGGGTCTGACTAAGGTTTGGTAGGGGAAAACACGGCAGACATAGGGAAGATGAAAGGAAAGCTCGATCAATGTTGGGAAAGTATTGGTGGCGATGTTGTTTGGAGGCGTGCTTGGGCCGGTCGACTGCTGCTTTGGGTCTTAGGGAAGTGGTCAGGAAGTTGGTGGGCTGTGGGAAGAGATAGCGGAGGTGGTGAGTGGGATTAGATGACGTGGCTGCAAGCAATGGAGTGGAGGGGGTCGCTAAGATGGGGTAAGCAGTTGTGGTGGGTGGCGAGTTTTGTTGTCAGGTGGTAGGGGTCGGAGCAGATGGGGTCGAAGGGTAGAAGGCATGTTAGGGAAGTTGTGGACTTAGGGTTTGACTCAGGTTTGATAGGGGGTGGCTTTGAGTCATAAGTGGGGAGGAACGAGTGTGAGCGAGGAAGATGATGGGGAGGGGAAAAAATTTCACATCTGGTGATGCTTTGGGGAAAAAGGAAAAAAACATAGGTACGGCTCCGGTCAGAGCATGGGAAAGCACAGGCTACAGAGGAGAAGAAGAAACTCACCTCTTTTTCTTCAAGAATGAACAGGCAACTGAAACAGGAAGAGATAAAACTGTTCTCTATCGATACAAAGGAATAGAATGGGACAACCGGTGGCTTCTAAAAATTTATTAAAGCAGGTGACCTTTGATAGTATGGCTGAGGAATTGAAAAGTCAAGAGAAAGCAAAAAGGCATAAATATGGTACTGATACTCCAAAGTGCTACGCCGATTTCGCCGCGTAACGGACGTAGAACTGCAGGAATGAATATACTGCGGAGATCAACATGACAAAACGAATAGAACGGTACACAGATATCAGCAATATGATCAAGTTAATTTCACGTCTAGGGATGCTTTGGGGAAAAAGGAAAAAACATGGGTACGGCTCCGGTCAAAGCATGGGAAAGCACAGGCTATAGAGGAGAAGAAGAAACTCACCTCTTCTTTTCAAGAATGAACAGGCAATTGAAAGAGGAAGAGATAAAACTATTCTATATCGATACAAAAGAATAGAATGGGATAACCGGTGGCTTCTAAAAATTTATTAAAGTAGGTGGCCTTTGATAGTACGGCTGAGCAATTGAAAAGTTAAGAGAAAACAAAAACGCACAAATATGGTACCGATACTCCAAACTGTTACGCCGATTTCGCTGCGTAACGGACGTCAAACTACAGGAATGAATATACTGTGGAGATCAACATGATGAAATGAATAGAATGGCACACAGATATCAGCAATATGATCAAGTTATAAAAAATCGACTTTACGCTGTTGAAAATTCTACTAAAACGTCAAAAATAAGATAAATGGAGCTAAAACAGTCCAAATTTGATGAAACGAATTATAGCGTCCCACTTAGAAAATGATTTACATTTTTATTATATAAAAATATTGAATTTCGAAAATATTTAATATTCAACAAATAAACTGATTAAAATTAAATTTTGAAATTTATAAAATAAACTAACTTCCATATTTTCATATAAAAGATAGCCATATGCTATATTTAAATAGAAGAATTTCAATTATCAAATTTTTATTTCAATTTTTTATTGTTTAAATTCCAAGAAAATTTGGTCAACTACGTTATTAAACAGTTTAAATTCCCAGGTCATTACATAACTAATGCAATAGAAAAGAAAAAAATATAGAAGACTAGAAGTTTATAAAATAAATTAGGAAATTTATTAAATTAGCTAATAAAAGAAAAGAAAAGTTTATCCTAAAAAGAGTTAAATATTTGGGGGGAAATTTTAGCAAGGAAAGACAGGGAAAGGTTGTTTCGAAACCATGGATCAATATCCTTATGCTTTAAAAGCTAAAATTTATAAATGAACTTATTTGTTGATTATTGTTCTAAAATGAAAGAAAATGTTTTAGAAATTTAAAATTTTACCATGTAGTAGAAAAGAGCCAATCATGGATGTTAGCCTATTGACTAAATCTCGACTGCGTAGGATGCGACCTAATTTGTTTTGAAAAGTTAAAAAAATACTTTTGAAAAATTTTATTCAAAAATCATTATTTTAAAAATAAAATACTTTTTGAGATGCTTTTAAAAAAACGAATTTCTATTTTAAATTTTTTCAACTATTTTTAAAATTTAATTGAAAACGATTTTGAACAAAAAGAGAAAAATTTTAATTTTGTAAATGTCACATGCTTAGCATTGGAAAAGTTAGCGGATTAGCAAATATGAATTCATTGTTCGGCAAAAACAACGGCATGAAAAATATAGTTAATGACGAGGGAAAAATTTATTTTAGCTTTGGACTATCCTTTCCCTTACCTTGTTGATATGGGAACAAATCTTGTTTTGAAATAACTCCATTTTAAAATAAATTTTTGCTTATGCGGGTTGTACTCGGAAAAGTTGGAAAAAGAATCCGGGATGAATGAGAAGGTTCCAAAGTACAGTAGAATTGGTACACAAGAGAAGGATGAAAATATGAAATTCTCCATCTAAACCCTTTTTCCAACA
The DNA here is from genome assembly GCA_030765085.1 of Allium cepa. Lineage (NCBI taxonomy): Eukaryota > Viridiplantae > Streptophyta > Magnoliopsida > Asparagales > Amaryllidaceae > Allium > Allium cepa. The sequence continues at coordinate 419,464,489 of CM060932.1, forward strand.
TAAGAATACAGGTTTAGAAAACTGAATTTTCAAACTTTTGAATGTTAAAAATGGTGTGCTAGTATTGGATGGTGGGGACCGAATAAAAAATTGGTTGAATCATACTGCTATTTGTAAACGTGTGGAAAAATTTGGATGCAAAAGCAAAGATTTTAATTTTCAAAACTTGCATACATGTAGAATTGCAAGTATATAGTTGTTTGCACCATATTTTCAAAACTCCGTTAAAGAATTCATTCATATAGAAGGCGTCGATTTATTATTATTATTTAGTATACATATTATTTGTATTATGATACACTGTGCACTTGTATATGATTGACTGCATAATTGGTTGGAAAGCTTAGAATGGTTGCGCATTATGTTACATGATTTAGACTTTGAGGAATTTCGAGGAGAAATTCTTTTAAGAGGGAGAATGTATAAATTTAACGATAATTAGTTCAAAAAAATTTTAATTAAAATTGTTGGAGCCAAAAATGGAATTTTTTTCCAAAACGCTAGGGTTTGGCTATGAAACTTGTAGCTTTGTGTTCTTAGTGATTTTATGATCAATTTTCATATATAAATTTCATGATTGGAGTTGAGATAGAGAAGTTATCAACATCTGAAAACTTTGGATCAGAAATAATTATATATGTAATTCAGAAAATAAATATAATCAACTAACATTAACATCTAAGAAAAATTAATGTTAATCACCGTTAAATCGGTCAAAATTGTATAAAATAACCTGTAAGAGGAAAAAAAATTGAAGTATAACATGACTAGTTGACAGCTATTTGTCAATTGGTGGTAGTATCGCGGTCGACCGCTTATAATATGGCAATTATGAATTGAACCTAGGCCAAACTCCCCGAATTTAATATAATCTAATCTGAAGGCGAACATTGATTCAAACCCCTATAAATACAGGTTTGACCCCACACTTTTCTTCTCAAAGAGAGTTTGCCCTGGTTTGAAATCTCAAAGGGACAAGTAGGGTCTGCTTTAAACTTTTTGACGGGTACATGTAAAGTAACCAAGTGGACATTTCCTTGATTACATTAGGAAATCTAAACGGGACGATGAGTGTAGGCTCGACGCTATGTTAGCAAGGTTGGTATGACATATATGAGGAGTAGGGCTGTACACATAAGTTGAGAGCGTCATTGATTCTAGAAGAGGTCAGTAGAAAGACTAGAATTATGCCTAAATGGACTACACCTCCTACTAATGTAGATCACGTTTCGGGCATGCAATGCCTTACAGTTATTTGTTAATTTGTTTTATATTAGCAGGTAAGGCTAGGTAACCCTTAGTTGAGGTCTTTCAATCAAATAGGATGTCAGAGGAATTGAGTCCTCAATAGTCCATGGAGCTAAGTCCATGATTAGTCCGGGGAATGGAGTCCTTATTACGAAGTGATTAGATGAGTATTTAAGACGAGTAGAACACGACTAAATAGTTGTAAGAGCGGATGAACAGATTGCTCAGCACTGATAAGTGTATTAGACATAAGAGATATTAGGCCGGGTCAGTAATGATATGTTTTATTATAGTTTATTATTCTGCTGTGAGTTTATATCGATAACGCTCTGATATACATGATACCAACACCAACGATCCGTACCCTAGTGGACTTGGATTTTCGACGGAGTGAAAATTTGGGTCCATCAAGGTGTGGGTTGCTACATATAGTTTTGAGAAACATAAAAATCTAGAGGAGCTTATTTGAAAAATGAAATGAATACATTTAACCTTTCAAGTAATATAAGAACATCTGTTACATATAAGTTATTTAATCTTTAAATTTGCAGCATTAAAAAACCTTGGACTATTTTTGAAATTTTTTATGTTCACCAGATCTAATTATACTAATTGGCTAAGAGCGATAATGATAGCACTCATATATGGACATTTATGGTCGTCAATTATTGAACCTTTAAAAAGAAAAACCCGTTGCAACTATTGACCTTGAGATAACAAAAGCTTATAACACTTGGGCAGGCTGACTTGAAATAGCTCAAGTTTTTGTGTGGTCAACTTTAAATAAGCCATTGCCAAGGCAACATGAAACATTTTTGTCCATCATATCTTCAAAAACCTCAAAGCATTGTTTAGGGACCAATCTCATTCCGCAAGGTACGAGATTACTAAGAATTTGTTCAATACGAAAATGGGAAAGGGAAATCATGTTGAGGATTACATTATAAGAATAAAATGCTATATTGATTGTCATATTGTATATTGATAGATTTTTAAGCTAAATGTTAAATATGAAATGAACCACAAGTGGACTTGATTCTTGTTTTTTTGAATCCGCAGTTTGAGCCATTCATATTGAATACAATATGAACGTGTTGAACATGAGCCTCATTGAGCTACTCAATATGTTGAGGTCGGTTAAGGGATTGTTCAAGGATCTAGCATAGTGTTAGCTGTAAAGGGAAAGGGAAGATCTTTGAAAGTTTCAAAGAAAACAAGCATGGTTATAAGAAATGTAAGAAATATGCTCCTACTGACAGGGATAAATGTCACTATTTTCACAAGAAGGAGCATTGGAAATGCAATTGTCCATACTACTTGAATATGCTTAGGGAGAAGAAACGGTCGAACTCTTTAGCTTCTAAAGGTATGTTTATGATTTATAATTTTTTTGCAATCATTAAATTATTTTTGGTTTTAGATACAAGATCTAGGACTCATATCTTTAGTTTATTATAGTGACTTAGGGGTACACAAATATAGCAGAAGGTAAAATGAGGTTTCCAGTTATTGATGGATTTGTAGTAGATGAAACTACAGTTGGAGATTATCACTTGATTTTGGCTAGTGGATTTGATTTAGGTCATATTAATTTCTATTATGTTAAAAACTTTATTTGTGATATTTTTTCTATCTAAAGATTATCAAAGATAGATTTAAGTTTTCATTATAATAACAGTATTATGAATACCATGTTTAATGGAAATAATATCTATGATGGCGTATTAGATAATGCCATTTATGTACTAAACTTTAATCACATCCATGTTAATCTTCTGTTGACAATAATAATAGCTACTTATAGCACTGCAGACTATGTTATATTAATGACAAAAGATTGAAAAACTAAAATCGAGGATTTTCTTCCCTTTTTCATTACGAATCATTTCACACTTTTGAGTTATGTCAAAAAGGGATAATTATCAAGTACCTCATCAGTGAGAGAAATAAAGGAGTTAATGAACTACTTGGTCTCGTACATACAGATGTACATGGCCCGATGTCTATTGTGATTGATGATTCAACTTACTTCATAACTTCACACTGATGATTTCTCGAGACTAGAATATGTATATTGATAGAGTTAAGGGTATACCCTAGGGGAAATTATGTAAATTGTTATATATATGAAACTTCATGACTGATCTTGTTCGTAATAAAGGTATTTGATTTCTATTACATAATTTGTTATATAGTGTTATAATTAATTAAGTAATCATTTAAAAGTATATAAATAAGTAAATCCTTAAATGAAATGTTATGTGATTGTAGTTGCAAATAGTTGCGATCGTGAGTAATTAATCGAAATATAAAATAACATTTTATTTTAAATATTGTTCGTCAAGATATTTTAAGAAAGGATAATGATACATCCATTAAGACCGAAGTATGTAATGCTACATAAATGTTAGGTAGTGTGTTACCCATTATTGCTAGAGGGACCAAGGGGTCGTGTACTGATAGTTATTGGATATCTATGAAATGACTCGTCCTAGAGTTTGCTATTGATTAATAATAACTAGGTCACACAGAAAATCTCAAAATGACAATGTTACACGGTTCTCCCTACTTGAGAATACAATCAAAGTTTAATGTGGAAAATCCACTTTGATTGTAGTTAAACATGACATGGCATCCATCCAACAACTGTAGTTGGGCCTAAGTTAGAAGCATTGAAAGTGAAACACTATTCAATAGAGAATTCATACCCTTAGTTGTATAAGGTTGGTATCACAGTCAACTATAGTCAACTCAAAGTCAAAATATCTAGCCAGTGTAATATAGTAAATAATTAATGTTATTATTAAAACAACGATTTTGTTTACGGACAAACCAATTTGAACGTGCAAGATATTGGAATTTCGTCCAAAACCAAATTTCATATGTCATAAAGTGATGTAGTGTCGATGAAGAGAATTGGTGTAAATAAATCGTTAGTAAAGGGTACCACTTAAAAAGTTAAAAAATATGTTTTTACTTAAAAGGAGGTATGTGATGAATTTAGCCAAATTATCATACTGCTAGTAAGGTGGTGTGAAAATGTTAATATTTGAATTATCCAATGTTAATTGCTCACTAAATTCACTTCTCCGAGTCACACAACCGTATTTGTGAATTCTTCGAAAACCACACGATTTAAGTTATTTATAAAATGTCATAAGTTAATTAAATTAATCAATATTTGATATAAATTTTTTTAAATTTATTTGATATTTAAGAGGTTTTTATAATTATCTGGATGCATACATAAAGGTTATATTTGTGTGCATCGATATACAATATTGATGTAACTTTAAACGAGTTTAAATAAAAGATAATTACATTAGGGATTTATGGAAACTTTTACCACTAGATGGCAACAAAATGCCCAGCCTCGTGTTTAAGGGAGAGAAAAAAACTAATGGAATGTATTAAGCAAGCTTTAATTGAAAGAACGAGAAAGATTTCATTCTTTCGATTAAAATAAGTCCACGAATTCGTTTCCTATATTCTTTTCTTAATTCACTTTTTTTTCTCCCCTCCTTCCTTACCATGGCCGAAATCTCATTGCTCCATTCCATAATTTTTCCAACTCCAAACCAAAAGAAAAACATCAAATAAAATTAAATATAAGTAGTTTATCCTTCTCTTGCAAAGCTAGTAGATATGGATGTACTTAGAGATATGAGGACATATTACAAATCAAGGTGTCATGAAGGGCTGGACCTACGCTGTACATTTTTTTGAACACTTAAACATGTTTACCCTTGACCTAAATTTATGTATGTGATGTAAATTGAAATTGTCATTCTGTTTTAATTAAATTTTGAGTTATTACAAGTGTTGTTTATAAATTAAATCAAATCATAAAAATAGAACAACAATGGAATTTGATCTATGTATTATGAACTTATGTATTTGTGAATCATCTCTTTTAAATGTATTTTATGCAACATTGAATGATTTACGTACATGTGTGTATGTATTTACAATGATCAATTGTTTTGGATATAATCACACACACTTTGTGTGTGTTTTTGTTGACATGAATTTAAAATTGTTGTTTTGAATCTTGTTTTGAGCCATAATAATTTGTTGTAGGGATAACTTTGAGATTTATTTTGTTAATTATTTTTCTACAAGGGTATGCACATAAACATCAATGCATGCATGCATGCATAAAATAAACCATAAGTATGTGAGTTTGTTTATATCACAAACACACGTAGATATATGTGTTTGTGTATGTACATATGTATGAATGTGTATGTATGTATTTAAAAATGTTGTTTGTATACAAAATTAAAATTAACATATGTGTATTTCATAGTATATTTACTTATTTATTTAATACAAGTATTGGTTGATCATCTTATGCAAGTTGCAATTATATAAGTTCATATACACACTCTCTCTTCTGGATATGAATAAATTATGGAATTTACAAATTACTTTATCTAAAATTGATCTGAACTTAATTAGGATTTTATATGAGATGGTGAAAAATCTTTACAGAAGTCAATTATATAGTTTCTTAATTAAAGATTTAAATTTGGAACCTATTACATTAATTGCACTTGATTCATTTTTTACATAAAAATAATTTAGTGGAAATTTACGCACATACAGATATATGTATGTATGTATGTATGTATGTATGTGTGTGTGTGTGTATGTATGCATGTATATGTATTCATGTATATGTATGTATGTATATAGGATTCACGCGTTCATATATCATTTGGTTGCCATATCATGTCATACGTTTGCATTTTTACACATTAGATGTTCATGTGACCTTTAACCTATTCAAAAGCGATAAATGCAAGTCCTAATTAAGTGTATAGTTGTCACATTTATGATCTATAAAGTTATTTTCATGATAAAATTTTGACAATTACATACAATTTTATCATGTCTTACATGTTTTACATGTCATTTGGAATATAAACATATTTGATATGTTCTTACATTTTCAAATTTAAGACTTAACAATCATTAAATTAAATTATTTAGTATGATTAACTAATTAAAATGAGAACAATATTAATAAAGTACAATTATAATAAAATCAATGGAATTTGATATAGTCAAACTATTAGAATTCATAGGCCCATCATTATCCGAGCAGAGAATTTCTGGAAATGCACCTATTTTACCTATTGTAGATTAGCCTGGTTCCTTCAACGACACCAAAGCGAAACTGGCCAAGGTGATCACCTAGCCCATTGGATGTGCTAGATTCGATCCCTGAAACTAGCATGATAGAGGTTCTTAGATTGTGAACTATGGTGAAGCATTGCCTATTACATCTACATGTCCTTTAGTGGTTGTGCTAGTCGAAAGGCTGCATGTAAAACTCGCTTGTGAGGTAGCTAGTTCTTGAACCCAAAGGAGTTTAGGTCAGACCAAAAGTAGTTAATATCGAGTAATATAATTGACATATCATCAATATATCTCATGTTGCTCCTTAGCCTATATTCTTTCCAAAATACCGCTTAAAATATCAGGATCGAGATATCGCCCAATATTTGCTGATATATCACTCTAATATTCAATGTAGAATACCTAATATTTTTTAAGAATGTCGATAATTATTGTAAGCGTTGGAGATAATAAAATTACAAATAAATATTTTACATTCTTAAGTTTGCTTTTTGTGTACAGTGAGTGACAATATTTAGACCATACTAGAAATATGAATGCTGTAATTTTTTGAATTTAACTATGATTTTTTACTTTTCTTTATTATTATTTCAATAAAGAAAACTATACTTATCCCATTACTTTAAAAAATATATTTTGCATGACCACTTTACCACTAAAAACAAGCTCATATAAGAGCTACTTCTTCTTTAATTTTATTGTTGTTAACTATCTTTGATTTTTAAGTTAGCTTATGAAAATTCTGAAAGTGATTAAGGATCACCCAATATGGAATATTAACTAAACTATTTACTTGTGCAGAATAAAAGTAAAATAATAAAGTAAATGACACCTTAGATTTTTATACTGGTTCGAACTTCCCGTTCTACGTCTAGTCCCAGACTCATTCTAGAATTTAACTATCAACCCTTACTTAACCCAAAGGAACATGTATTACACCGCCTGAGCAACCGAACAGGATTCAACCACCTAAGAAATAGAATAAGACTTCAACTGCCTGAGACACCGAATAGGACTTCAAGTACAAATAGAAATGTTTCTGATTGAGTATGCTCTTGAATAGCACTGATAAGTCAATAACGTACATCCTTACTATAATCTTCTCCTTTGTGGTATATCATGTAATTCATAAAGATAGGAAGTTAATTAAATCACTAATGAAGTTTGCTTGAATTTACAAGTGATTAGAACGAAGTGTTGAATGTTTAGAGCAAGATAGTTTAGAGAATAAGAATGAGAATTAGATTAAAAGTTGGTGATTAAAACAAAGGATTTCATCGATATTTATAATGATTAAGAGTTGCATGCATTCATGAAAGGTAGCCATGAAAGGATATGGAAGCAACTCTTGAATCAAGAATTGTTTCTACTCGCTGATTTGAAGTGTCTTTTCAAAATAAACTGTTATGAAGATACCGCCATCTGAATAGCATGAATCAGCCAGCTGAATGGATTAAAAATTGGTGCAGCAAGGAAATAGATTTAAAATGACTCAATTCAGCCAGTTGAATATGCAAGGTCAGTCGCCTGAATATTCAAAGTAAATTGTGCACATGCATAGAATTCAGTCGGTTGACCATAGCCATTCAGCCGACTGAATTATATGTTTTATGGCATATCAAAGAATGTATTGAAAAACTTTAGCATATGGACTATGTTTTGAAAACCTTTAGCGCATGAACATTGTTTTGAAAAACTTTAAATTGTGTGTGCATGCATATACCATTTTGGAGAGATTTTAACATGAATTTACTACTAAACTCAAAACTTAAACTAAACATTTTGCTAAAGCTTTGATCCGAAATCTGGTCTGCAAATTGTTAGACTATTTCTCGAGTAAATATCTTCTCCTGCAAGTATGGTTAGTTCATATAATATTTACTTATATAGTTGTCACAATCAAAATAGCAAAAATTTTGGTTCTAACATTCTCCCTCTTTTTGATGATGACAACTATGTAAGTTTTTTAAAGATATAAAGTAATTTATGCCCCTTGACTGAATACTTCCCCTATTAATCATATTCGCCCCCTTTGTCATCGACAAAAAGGAAAAAAATAATTGATACGAGAAATATAAGCTGTAACAACCTGCATATTTATCGATTTTATATTTAAATATTTTATTTAAATATTTTATCGTTCGTCGGATTTTGGTCCGAAAAGCTACTTTTTGCAAACAGTCGAATTGGGACTTGAGACCACCCCCATTGAGTTCAAAATGTCGTTTGCGACCTTTTTGAGTATAAGCTTCGATATGTTTGGAGAAAGTTGAATTTTGCTACTTTTCACTTAAGGTTTTGGTTTGGGCTGAGCCCACTTGTGTATTCAATCCCAACCCCTCTCCTCTTCATTCACTTCTTTTCTATTTTCCTAACACTCAAGCTCAAGCAAAAATGGAGGAAGAGAATGGGAAATAGAAATTCCTAAGCCCTAGCTTGCTTTGCAAATCCAACTTCTAGCTCCAAATTCAAGAGAACCCATTGGTAAGCATCTCCTTCTTCTTCTCCAAACATTTCTCCTTCCAATTTCAGAAAATTCCTAAACCTAATTTAGGAAATGTTTCTCTTTTAAGCTTAGATTGAAGCTTCTTGAGTTGTTATTGAAGAGGAATTGATCTTAGCTTGCTTTCAAGCTTCATCTTCATAAATTTTAGTGCAAAGGTGAGATTTTTAATCTCACATCTATGCTTATAATTCTCTTTTATTGTTAGGTATGAATTCCTAACACTTATTCACGTGCATTTGAATTTGATTTGGATTGCTTTTGTGAATATTCCAATTTTTATTGTTTTGAGTTCAATTCGTTAAAAATCATAACTTTGATGTTTGAACATGTTTTTGGTGATGCATCGAGGAGCATATAGGGCCGGGTAGTCGATTGGCATAAAACCTTAGCGCCATTGCTCGTGCGATTGCAATTTGGTCGGGATTTGCACCTCCTTTGAAATAGGGTAGGAAGTGCAAATATACAGGTTCGGTCGACCGAGCCCCCTGGGCCGGTCGACCGACCTGTAATCCAGGCACTTCCTGCCTCTGTTTGGAAGTGCTGGTTACAGGCTTCGGCCGACCGAGCCCCCTGGGCCGGTCGATCGACCTGATGCCCCGAGCACTTCCAACCTCTGGGTTCGGTCGACCGACTCAGGGAGTCCGGTCGACCGACCTGCTACTCTTTGCCATATTAGCCTATATTGCTAATTCGTTTGAATATCCAACTTTAATCGATTCGTGTTGTCTCCCTTTTGTTGTTGTCATTTATTATCGACTTTGATGATCTTTTCTTTGGGAATTTTAGATATATCCACTTTGATGGATTTGATATCGATTTCTTTGGATTTTATTCACGTCTTTGAATGTGAATTTTTATGCCGATTGTTTCTACAATCACTTCTATGATTTGTCACTTTAAAATATAAAGGTTTACTATACTAGTAGTAAATATCAAAACTCTTTCTTCAAATGATTTCAACACTATTTTGTAACAAAGCTCGTTTTCTCAAACCGATTTCCAATCTATTAGTATATACAAACCTTTACCTTACTCGTATGAGAAATCTAATTAAATGACTTAGTAAAACGAGTGGTATGAAACGCTTGCGTTTACTTTGTCGGTTAATTCTTGGACTTGTTCGATTGAAACTCTTGTGACCATTTTCTAGTGGAGATCTACAATCTGTTCGTAAATATTTAAGTTAAGCTAGTGGTTATGGGACATGAAGCTAAGCTCATATATTTACTAGCTTATTGTAATTGACACTTCTCGTTGATCATGACGATCATCTTTATGGTTTAGACTAGCAATGTACGATGTCTCTTTGTTTGCGAGGTTAAGCTAGACACCACTTGTGTGATTCCATTCACACATACTTTTTCGGTTAGCCTAGACACCACTTGTGTGATTCCATTCACACATACCTTTTTGCTTTTTGGTTAGGCTAGACACCACTTGTGCGATTCCATTCGCACATACCTTTTCGGTTAGCCTAGACACCACTTGTGTGATTCCATTCACACATACCTTTTTGCTTTTTGGTTAGGCTAGACACCACTTGTGTGATTCCATTCACACATACCTTTTTGCTTTTTGGTTAGGCTAGACACCACTTGTGTGATTCCATTCACACATACTTTTTCGGTTAGCCTAGACACCACTTGTGTGATTCCATTCACACATACCTTTTTGCTTTTTGGTTAGGCTAGACACCATTTGTGTGATTCCATTCACACATACCTTTTCGATTAGCCTAGACACCACTTGTGTGATTCCATTCACACATACCTTTTTGCTTTTTGGTTAGGCTAGACACCACTTGTGCGATTCCATTCGCACATACCTTTTCGGTTAGCCTAGACACCACTTGAGTGATTCCGTTCACACATATCTTTTTTTGTGATTTCTGGATTTCGTGTGTTGATTTCTGGAATTTATGTTTCACCAACTTTTACGATGGGCATTGATATATATGTCATTTATTGTGGCTTGGTGAATGAAAATAGGAGTATGACATTCCTTTTTATCTTGAGTAGATTATTGTGATATTGGTTAATCTCTTGTTGATTTTCAATTACTTATTTATCACTGCTTGGCATTGTGATTATTATATGTTTATGTCATATCTCTTATTATATATCACTTCATCTGATATTTATAGCTAGACTGATCCGTTTATTATTTTCTTCTTAAATAATACTCGGGTCAGACTGAGATTTTACAGGTGCTTCTGCTTGACTCCTTATCCGTCTACATCTGATCTTTTGGTTAGCTACTTAGATTAGAAGTAGCTTTTGTTGCATACACTTGAGATATAGACTCATAGTTGCTATTCTTTTGTATTATTGTGGATCTTGTTTGACCACTACTCTGATGTACACTTTCATGTGTTATATTCATATCTATTTTCGCCTTTGTGATATGAATCGTCTATGACTGATTTATGTTATGTTTACTTCTATATTTGTTTCCGAAGATATTATAGCCACTGTGTAGTAGCTTTGAGTTTGTATCGGCATGTCGGATTTCCACTTGAAAAGAATTGCATGCTATACTATCTGACATATCGATGCTCGCACAAAGCAATTACACGGATGGTCGCTCCTCAACAGCCTTATTCTCCGTGCTAGTTGACAGCATTCACCGTATTGTTCTTGGCTAGCGTGGGTATAGAGGTGGGGCGTCACAGCTTGGTATCAGAGCCAAACTTCGGAACAATATGGAATATTATAACAAGGATCATCGTCCTAAGTCTTTCTTAGGAGTCGTGCTTTAGGATTTAATTCGAGTCTTCGTACCGATTCATCCTATTTTCTTTATGATTCCTTGTTTTATCTATCAAGAATTGCTTGATATTTATCTTGAGAATAACTTTTCTCCTTCTTTCTTTTCTAAAGGAAGAGAAATGGTTAGTTCTAGCAGTCCTAGCACTGGTCAATCCAGTAGCCCTTCTCTGGATGGCGCATTCATGTTTGCCCAACAACTTTTGGATCTTGTAAAGAATCAAGAGTTTATCTATGCTTTGAGTAAGAACCCCGAAATGGTTCTACCTTTGAAACTTGAAGTTTCTTTCAATCAGCTTGTGGATGTTACTCTTCTTCATGGAGAGGTTGGTAAAGGAAGTGTTTGTGATATTGGGACTTCCAAGAAGAGGCATACAAAGTTCAAGAGCCTTAACCCCAATAAGAGAGTGAAGCAAACTACTTTTGTAGCAAGGACTCCAATCCCTTGTCGTGGAGGATGCTATAATTGTAATTCTAAGGACCACTATGCAAAGGAGTGTCCGGAGCCACTCTTTTGTTGCTATTGCAAAAATACAGGTCACCATATTTCTGTCTGCCCCATACTTCAAAGCAAGAAGAAGGTGGAACAAGAAACTTCGGTAGCTAAGACTCCTACCCCAAGTCATAAACGATGCTACAATTGTGGTTCCACGGACCATTATGTAATTAAGTGTCTGAAACCCCTCTTTTGTCGCTATTGCAAAGGCTCGGGTCATTACTTATCTACATGTCCCAAACTCCCTAGCAAGAGGGAGGGAAAGTTGAAAGTCGTGCAAGCCCCTTGTGACACTTATCGTGGTCAAGGTATTTCTCATTTAATCCTTGATTACATTTATTTTGTGATCTTCTTATTAGAGTTCTTTTTGATATGGGTTTCATCTCATTATTTTTATATCAAAAGAACTTGTCGATTCTTTTTCTTTGAATATTTTGGGCTTGATGACTTCTTTGAGGATTGCGAATCCGGATGGTAGATTTGCAACACTCAATTCGCTTTTATGGATGTCGAAATTATTTTATGACTTTTCTTTCCGAGCCGATATTTTTACTTAGGCTTCGGAATTGATTTTTTTGAAAGGATCGTCTTATCATTGTGAAGCCCATATCCTATTTTTCGAGTGGACTATTCATCTTCGACATTTTCAATTTGTTAAGCAGATTTCTATTTTTCCTTTATGATTTTGATTCCAACTTGATGGCATCATTTTATTCCTTAAGCCCACTTATAAGGAAAGTGCTATTTCTCTCATTCATGTAGTTTGAGAAATTTTCCGGTATTTTTGAGTTTGTCTTAGGATTATCACCTAAGAAATCTTTTGTGTGGTGTTAAGGTCTTTTCAGTTTGACCTTGCCACCGATTTTCATTTGGCTACGAGCCGCGTGAGTTAGCATTCCACTTACACACTCCGCACTCGTTATGATTCTTATGAATGACTTATTATGTCATTCAAATTGTCCAGCTTATTTCATCCATTTTATAAATCGAATATTCTATGAATATTTCGATGGATTTCTTGTATTTATTGATTTTGGATGAAAATAGCAATTTAAAAATCTTTGTAAATCTTTTTCATAAGATTTATTTATAAGTAAAATTGGATTTTTGTTCTTAAAACGAACAAAGAATATTCTTAGAAGTTTTTGAGAAACTTACTTATCCTATAAAATACGATTTTGTGATTGTATTGCCCGTTGAGTGCTTTAAGAATTTCGGTCGATGCGCTTGATCAACGTTATCGATAAGAATTTCCTAAACGCTTTGATGAGACAGTCAGACACAGTATATTAACTTGAAAATAGTAAATTTTTCTAGAAAGATTATTACATAAGGATAAATGTAATTTTGAAAGTTTTAACTTTTCAGGAAAGAAGATTATTTAAAAGAAATTCTTTCTTTTCGATACTCTTATTCTTGTGATTCCTGAAGGGGGACCAAGACTTTGCTATTTGTATTGATAATAGTCGTATTGGTTTGGATGTCATTCTCTTGCAAAGGAGAACGTGCTATCACTTGTGCTTCTAAATCATTATAGCTTATCGAGACTAGATATGCCACTCATGATCTAGTGCTCTCGGCTATTGTTTTTTTTACTTTTGGAATTTGGCATCATCATATTTGGATGAGAAATTGTTCTCTACCTCGATCATAAATCTTTGGAATAATTATTTTCTCATATGGAACTCCATGTTGACTCGAGTTCCTAGCATCTTATGATCTTGATATTCTTTTTATTCCCGGAAGGGAAATCGTGTCGCCAATGCGCTTTGTCGTAAGCAACTAGTGGTTGATTCTTTGATGATGTTTGAATGGAATTATCTTTTTATTCATTTCATCGGACGTTTTGATATACTTCATTTTTATTGAGTTTCATCTCACTTCTTTTTATGAACTTGCGTCCGATGTTCTTTTATGGTGTTCGGTTCATCGGATGTACTATTATTATACTACATCGATGTTCCGTCTTATCTAGATCAATAAATGTACCATTATTTTATTACATCGTTGTTTCGGTTTATCGGTTCATTGGACGTACCGTTTTTGTACTACGTCGGTGTTCCAAATTATTCGAGTTTCTAGTTTCTCGGGCGTACCGTTTCTGTACTACGTCGTTGCACTAGCTTAATTTTCTACTATTCTCGACGTTTTCCACGTCTTTTACCTACGGAAATGCTTTTATGTTTCCGGTTTTAATTCTTGAGCCCGGTGTTATTGAGGGGATTGAAGTTTCACCAAATTTGACTTTTGAGCAACATTCTATTCGCACCATTACTTCGGAGGTTGAGCGCCTTCGATATAAAGATATTCTTTTCGATAAAAGTTCAATGGTTCCCAAATCCTAAGGATTGCTCTTGAGAAATCTTGAGAATTCATCGAACAAAAACTTTCGGATTTACTCCTACGTGCTCTTCATGGTGGACTTCTTGATTCAAATTTTCTTTTGTGTTGATATACTTCTATGGTTGTTACTTCTTATTTTCTTCTTAAGTATTGCGAGGACGCAGTTTCTTTAAGGAGGGGAGTCTGTAACAACCCGCATATTTATCGATTTTATATTTAAATATTTTATTTAAATATTTTATCGTTCGTCGGATTTTGGTCCAAAAAGCTACTTTTTGCAAACAGTCGAATTGGGACTTGAGACCACCCCCATTGAGTTCAAAATGCCATTTGCGACCTTTTTGAGTATAAGCTTCGATATGTTTGGAGAAAGTTGAATTTTGCTACTTTTCACTTAGCGTTTTGGTTTGGGCTGAGCCCACTTGTGTATTCAGTCCCAACCCCTCTCCTCTTCATTCACTTCTTTTCTATTTTCCTAACACTCAAGCTCAAGCAAAAATGGAGGAAGAGAATGGGAAATAGAAATTCCTAAGCCCTAGCTTGCTTTGCAAATCCAACTTCTAGCTCCAAATTCAAGAGAACCCATTGGTAAGCATCTCCTTCTTCTTCTCCAAACATTTCTCCTTCCAATTTCAGAAAATTCCTAAACCTAATTTAGGAAATGTTTCTCTTTTAAGCTTAGATTGAAGCTTCTTGAGTTGTTATTGAAGAGGAATTGATCTTAGCTTGCTTTCAAGCTTCATCTTCATAAATTTTAGTGCAAAGGTGAGATTTTTAATCTCACATCTATGCTTATAATTCTCTTTTATTGTTAGGTATGAATTCCTAACACTTATTCATGTGCATTTGAATTTGATTTGGATTGCTTTTGTGAATATTCCAATTTTTATTGTTTTGAGTTCAATTCGTTAAAAATCCTAACTTTGATGTTTGAACATGTTTTTGGTGATGCATCGAGGAGCATATAGGGCCGGGTAGTCGATTGGTATAAACCCTTAGCGCCATTGCTCGTGCGATTGCAATTTGGTCGGGATTTGCACCTCCTTTGAAATAGGGTAGGAAGTGCAAATATACAGGTTCGGCCGACCGAGCCCCCTGGGCCGGTCGACCGACCTGTAATCCAGGCACTTCCTGCCTCTGTTTGGAAGTGCTGGTTACAGGCTTCGGCCGACCGAGCCCCCTGGGCCGGTCGACCGACCTGGTGCCCCGAGCACTTCCAACCTCTGGGTTCGGTCGACCGACTCAGGGAGTCCGGTCGACCGACCTGCTACTCTTTGCCATATTAGCCTATATTGCTAATTTGTTTGAATATCCAACTTTAATCGATTCGTGTTGTCTCCCTTTTGTTGTTGTCATTTATTATCGACTTTGATGACCTTTTCTTTGGAAATTTTAGATATATCCACTTTGATGGATTTGATATCGATTTCTTTGGATTTTATTCACGTCTTTGAATGTGAATTTTTATGCCGATTGTTTCTACAATCACTTCTATGATTTGTCACTTTAAAATATAAAGGTTTTCTATACTAGTAGTAAATATCAAAACTCTTTCTTCAAATGATTTCAACACTATTTTATAACAAAGCTCGTTTTCTCAAACCGATTTCCAATCTATTAGTATATACAAACCTTTACCTTACTCGTATGAGAAATCTAATTAAACGACTTAGTAAAACGAGTGGTATGAAACGCTTGCGTTTACTTTGTCGGTTAATTCTTGGACTTGTTCGATTGAAACTCTTGTGACAATTTTCTAGTGGAGATCTACAATCTGTTCATAAATATTTAAGTTAAGCTAGTGGTTGTGGGACATGAAGCTAAGCTCATATATTTACTAGCTTATTGTAATTGACACTTCTCGTTGATCATGACGTTCATCTTTATGGTTTAGACTAGCAATGTGCGATGTCTCTTTGTTTGCGAGGTTAGGCTAGACACCACTTGTGTGATTCCATTCACACATACTTTTTCGGTTAGCCTAGACACCACTTGTGTGATTCCATTCACACATACCTTTTTGCTTTTTGGTTAGGCTAGACACCACTTGTGCGATTCCATTCGCACATACCTTTTCGGTTAGCCTAGACACCACTTGTGTGATTCCATTCACACATACCTTTTCGGTTAGCCTAGACACCACTTGTGTGATTCCATTCACACATACATTTTTGCTTTTTGGTTAGGCTAGACACCACTTGTGTGATTCCATTCACACATACTTTTTCGGTTAGCCTAGACACCACTTGTGTGATTCCATTCACACATACCTTTTTGCTTTTTGGTTAGGCTAGACACCACTTGTGTGATTCCATTCACACATACTTTTTCGGTTAGCCTAGACACCACTTGTGTGATTCCATTCACACATACCTTTTTGCTTTTTGGTTAGGCTAGACACCATTTGTGTGATTCCATTCACACATACCTTTTCGGTTAGCCTAGACACCACTTGTGTGATTCCATTCACACATACCTTTTTGCTTTTTGGTTAGGCTAGACACCACTTGTGCGATTCCATTCGCACATACCTTTTCGGTTAGCCTAGACACCACTTGTGTGATTCCGTTCACACATATCTTTTTTTGTGATTTCTGGATTTCGTGTGTTGATTTCTGGAATTTATGTTTCACCAACGTTTACGATGGGCATTGATATATATGTCATTTATTGTGGCTTGGTGAATGAAAATAGGAGTATGACATTCCTTTTTATCTTGAGTAGATTATTGTGATATTGATTAATCTCTTGTTGATTTTCAATTACTTATTTATCACAGCTTGGCATTGTGATTATTATATGTTTATGTCATATCTCTTATTATATATCACTTCATCTGATATTTATAGCTAGACTGATCCGTTTATTATTTTCTTCTTAAATAATACTCGGGTCAGACTGAGATTTTACAGGTGCTTCTGCTTGACTCCTTATCCGTCTACATCTGATCTTTTGGTTAGCTACTTAGATTAGAAGTAGCTTTTGTTGCATACACTTGAGATATAGATTCATAGTTGCTATTCTTTTGTATTATTGTGGATCTTGTTTGACCACTACTCTGATGTACACTTTCATGTGTTATATTCATATCTATTTCCGCCTTTGTGATATGAATTGTCTATGACTGATTTATGTTATGTTTACTTCTATATTTGTTTCCGAAGATATTATAGCCACTGTGTAGTAGCTTTGAGTTTGTGTCGGCATGTCGGATTTCCACTTGAAAAGAATTGCATGCTATACTATCTGACATATTGATGCTCGCACAAAGCAATTACACGTATGGTCGCTCCTCAACAGCCTTATTCTCCGTGCTAGTTGACAGCATTCACCGTAATGTTCTTGGCTAGCGTGGGTATAGAGGTGGGGCGTCACATAAGCAATTTAGATTGAAAAATAAGCATATAGATATGAGAATCAAATAACCATCTTAAAACATATAAGCATCATAATGTGTGCCATACCTTAAATCACATAAACATCAAACACATAAAAGCATATAGATATGTCATACCTTAAAACACATAAACATCATAGAAATAATAGCACAACAAATTGGCATTAGTTAAATAGCAAAGCAACACTAATTTTTTTTTTAAATTCTCCACTACCTTCTTCTTCATCCCCTTTATCTTTCGAGGTCGTCCAAGAGAATGGTGCTATATTTTCAAGAACACAGGTCGAAGTGGATCCAAAACAAGAAACCTTTTCCTAAATTTAATTTAAAAAATCCTTTATCGAGTTTAGCTTTTTGTTAGTTTTAGAAACATTTTTTCCACATTAGCAAATCATCGACTAAGTTTGCTTTGATTCCACGATAACGTCATAAGAGCTTGCTTAGGAGGCACGTCAATATGAAATTCTTGAATTTTGTCGTCCTCTTCTTCTTGCTAGGAACTTGAGAGGAGGAGGAAGCAATATTCTTGTCTCTCGGTTTCCCGATTCCTTGATTACGATTAGTGACTTATTCTTGAAACCTAATGATTTTTTGGTTTTCGGGACGCTTAGGAAGTCCCATTAGACTTAGAGTCTTGGAGTTAAGCTCCCCTATGGTCATGAAATCGGAATCGGGCAATGGAACTCCAAAACTTTGTAGTATGTAAGCTCCACAGTGAATCGTCTTGTAGCTTCTTTTATGACGAGAAAGTCATCCAATATTATTTTTCCCTAATTTACTCGTTGGGGCAAGTAAATAGCATATAAGGCTTGAAAATTCCTTTTGTAGACTTTTCGTTACTTCCGGTACGTGGTTGTAATGATCGAATAAGTGCACGATAGATGATTCTTGCCTTCGGACATAAGGCACTAGATTTTAAAGTGGTTAGATTGTCCGATAAGAAGAGATGTGATGCTTCATCATGATTGTACTTCATATGGACATCTTAGAATATGACCTAATCGTTTAAGAGGTAGATAAATTTTTACTCCACAAACTAATGTCCATATACAATCATCTTTGTTTTGGGGATTTGGACGATCGAGGTTCATGTTGGCATAGAAAAGCTTAATTAAAATGTAACGTCACGGAATTTCGTTCTTCAAAAATTCGACATCGACACTCACTTTATCGACTGCCGAGAAATCAAAGGCCGAAAACCGAGATGTTATGGGTTTTAAAAAGAAATTTTAAGAAAAGAAAAAGAAAGAAGAAGAAGGTAGATAGATAATAGAGAGAAAAGAAAATAGAAAAGAGGACAGAAAATTTTAAAATAGAAGAAAATAGGACGGGACAGAAAAACGACAGAACAATAACAGAATCTCACAATTCGCAGCGGAACAACATATAATAATAAATGAATAATCTTTAAACAAAGAACTATATCAGTTATTACATTACATTTCATTTCATTACATCATATCATCAGAGTATACAACATCAATAACATCAAACAGTGCAGCGGAAAAAGAAATACTATATAAGTAATATGCCATGCCATCCAGCTTGCCTCCAGCAACTCCAGAATATCCAGAATATCCTGATAAACCTAACTCTTAACTGCCCGTGTGGAAATTGGTGGGCACCCAGAGTTTAGGAAGGAAAACAATAAACTCCGAGTCAGTCATGTGACTGGTGTGAGAACTCAAAACAGTTTATTTAACTTTAAAAATCAAAAAGAGGAATATTTTTAATTCAATTCGCAATGCTTTTAAAAATGAGACTACCATAAGGCCTCCTGCACACACACACAATGCAAACGCAGAATCGGAGGAGATTTCTCCTTATGATAGTCAAAGATGCTTGATACGCATTTAAAATAATATTTGATATTATTATTAGTGCATAGTGTAGGAAAAATTCATTTCGAAAGTAGAATATAAATCTTAGCCAACATACGACCATTATCGTATGCCTACTATAGCTACTATCCAAACAGTGGTGACCACCATAAGTGAATGGCAGGTTCTACAACTAAAACCGTACAAGATCGTATTGTTTCTTTGGATTTCCAACAAATGGTCAGGCTAAGGAACTTCCTACTGCCACATGGGATCGCCTCTGGCTGGACGTCCCGAGAACTTAACCAGCTCTCTGCCAACACAAGGCCGGGTTACCTTTATCACTAGGTAACTACTACACGAATATGGCATCCCCCGGTCCCATCGGACCTTTAACCGAGCGCTCGTCACCAACAACACCACACAGAAATAGATATAGTGTATCAACATGAGTAAGTATCTGGGCTCCATACCATGATACCACCCTTTCCAGAAGGAAATGCACATACCCTAAAGGGAGCTACCCCTCATAACCTTGCCGCATCATTCCTGTTTTGACCATTACCGGGATGTGAGGCTCGACGAATTCACGTCCACAAAAACATACTTTATACAAAAGCCATGCTTTGGGTCAACAAATGATCAACACAATGATCACTAAGATAGACGATCAAATAAATGATCCTATCACAATAATCAACACAATGATCATTTCAGCATCACTCAGCATGTCACATTACCAAAATGGGATATATCGCTGATAACTTCAACTATATAACCTTTGAGCTCGTACGTCTCAAAGAAGGGTGTTAAGCAAAGAATAAATTCTCCGCCACCAACAGAAATATATTTGAAAGAAATCGGCTTTATATCTCAACTTGTAATGTCAGGCATACAATCCATACAAGTCTGTTCCGGGCTCGAACAGAACCGAAGGCACTTACAAAGAAGTCCTTGCAATCCGGATATTCACAATCCTGATCGGATTTCCCATCACTTATGGAATCTCTATACCAGGTGCGACCCAGTGCAGAGACAATCGATAGGTCATCCTATCGCTCTCGCAAATACCGGTCTTCAACACCGATCTTCAAATGCAATTCACGACGTATCACATATTCGGAATGGGTTATACGACCCCATGGTCCTTTCCCGGTTAACCCGAATAGTGAGCGCTTATTCAAAAATAAGTGTGCATTCAAATTCAATCAATTCACATCAAATACCCATTCAAAGGGAAATATTGATAGTCGGCTATTGAACTATCAATTGATATGCATACATCACCAGATTCCAAATAATTTTCCAAATTATTTACTTTCCAAAATATCTTTACAAGATATAAAATTTTCACACTTCAAAAATAAATCAATATTTATTTTTAACAAATTCCATTTTCATTTATAGATTGCATAATGAATTTATGTTCCAAAATATTCATGCATATATGATTTCAACTATCCATTTTCAATTTATCTTCAAAAAGATAAATTCAATATATTCACTTTATATTGGAAAACAATTCCATACTTATTAAAAATAAGTAATTCAAATCTTTCATTTTCAACCTTGGAAAATATTCAATATACTTAAATCGAATTAAGTATATATTTCATTCTTTAAGGAAATCATTCACTTAAACATATTTATTTGGGCCAAAACGAATGTTGCGTAAAACATCGTTACGACGTCCCAAAATCACTAGTATAGGGATTCGAAATTAAAATAGATATATAAATCCCAATATTATACAAAACATTTCCTTTCGGAAATCATTTACTATAACAACAGTGTTATAGTCCACCATTTCCTTTTATTTCTCGAAAACGTCTATTTCAACAATCAATGTTGAAATCTATGGTTTCGAATCTCAACACCTTTAAAACATCGTTAGATCGTTTTAATTATGTTTAAAATATCACATTCTAAAACATTTTCTTTAACATGTTATTCACTATTCAAAAACGTGAATATACTATGTTCACAAATTCCATTATTTCTATTCACTTTAACTTAAAGGATTATTCACTGTCTAAAACGTGAATATAACTCCATTTATAAGTTATAACAATTAACTTATCAAAATAAGTCGTTTGCGGATTTATAAAACAACGTTTATAAATTCCATTTCTATTTATTTATAAAAACTTCTTTTTTTATAAATTCCTTTATTAACCTATTCCCGTTTATAACTAAATTATAAACTAAACGTTCACATTATAAGTTAATTACTTATAAAACGATTATTTTACAAAATCGTTCTTTTTAAAGACTTTTCAATTTATAAACCTTATAACTTATAAGATTTATTTATTTAATAAATCTATTCTTCAAATAATTTCACCAAATTTATAAATCTTACTATTTATAAATTTCATTTATAACTTCACAGTTTATAATTCTATAAATTTCATTCATTTATGAAATTCATTTTCACTACATTCAAACACTTATAAAAACTCGTTTTATAATGTCTATATTTCAATTTATAAATATCCATTTATAAATCTCTTAATATAAATCAGTTTATATTATTATTCTAAAACGTCTTTAATTTCCTTTATAATTTCATCATTTCGATTTATAAAATAATCAAATTTTATAAATCCTATATTTAAACTTTTATCATATATTCAAAAATCCAATCTAAATTATTTTATAAAATCATTAGTTCATATTTCTCAAAAATCGACTTTTAATCGTATTTCTAAAAATCAGCTTTTTAACTATATTTCACAAAAACCATAATTTTTATAACTTTAAAAATTATAACGTTTATTTATTTATAATGGATCAATTCCAAAAATATAGCATATCTTCAAAAATCACTTTAAAACCATTTTAAAATCCCAAAATCTGGGTCCAATGATGCTACACACCAAATAGTCAATCACGACTAACAACGATATCATATATCGATATGATAATCATCAAATATCAAAATATCTGAAATTAAATAAATACTGTTGAGGAATCCAGTTGGATCCCTCCAACCTGTTTTCCTGCATCCAAAAAACATTAGCACAATACCAATTTCGCTCCAGTACGAAATTATCGCGGTACATGTTCTTAATAAATATTATCCGCTTAATAACGGCGTAATAGGGTCTCATCCGCTAAACAAAAAATGCGGAAAATCAACAACTGCAATATATACATATGCCAATATATATATATTGATATTATATATAATACCAATTTCACTGTTTATGAAATATTCGCGGTATATGTTTATATTAAATAACATCCGCTTACTAACGGCGCATAATGTCTATTTTAACAATCAATAATTTACAGTCATCATTCAAACATGCATTCAAATATTTTAAATCTAACTATTTAAAATAAAATCGAAATCTATTCGATTGAGTGAGAAGTTCTCACCTGGGTTTTAATTTCCGTTTAAGCTTTTATTTCGAATAAAATTAAACGCGCGTTTAATTTTACCCGAAATTCTCACTAACTCCAAACGACTCCAAACCAACTCCATCGCGTAGTGCTCGTCCATACGATTCCAACGCAACTGAGTTTGCATTTTTTCGACCTCGTATGAAAAAGTTATTGATTTTTGAAGTTACACGTATTTATATAACATAATTTCAACATAAACTTAACTAATTTAAACCCACATCTCACCACAACCACTAGATCCATGCCTATTGAATCCAGGCCGTCCCTACATCATCTCCTACTCACGCATATGCTACAGGTTTTGAGGCCGAACATGAACCCATTCAATCACAAACTAGGGTTAAACATTTCTCCACGATCACTTGACGAAATCCGATCACTCCAACGCCATGACGAAGCCAACGACAAGAGCTATGCTCGGCCCAACCCCTGTGGCACTCGGCCACGTGTACAGCCTCGAATGGCGTGCAAAACCTGATGCAAACGGCCCAAAATATCTCCCAATCCATAGCTCCATTCGCGATCTCCACCGTTGATCTCGTAGCTCTCGTCGTGCTCTTCATCTTTGTAGTTGAAACGTAAGGCTAATTGTCGACGGATTGGAAGAAATCGAGGGGGAGAGGAGAGTGATTTCTGGCCTTAGAAGGGGGGTGGCGGCTGCAGCAAATTATTAGGGTTAGGGTTTATATTTTTATCAAATTTATGAAGATGGTGGTCTATTTATAAGGAACGAGCGACACTATTCATCCCGGATTTTCCGAACTCCGATTTAGACGCCGTAACCAGCGTACCTAGGGTTTATCCCGCGTTCCGGACACAATGGAACAGGTTTCGGAAGCTAATTCGGAAGTATGTGCGAGTTATGGCTGAAAACGTTCAATTTAAATTAAACCGATTTAAGCGATTTTCTAGGCGTTTTAATTTGTACCGGACAAACGGTAAATCCAAATGACTTGAAATTTGAAACCTTACAATAATATCACATTACGGATCCGATGAAACTGGTTTCGTCGAATTCCGAGACTTTTTGAAAAATGGCTATTTTGACTCGCCAAATTTAAATTAAAAATAATTCGATGCGTTTCGAGCTGCCACGATCAAACGATAGCTCCGATTGACACGAAATTTGAAATCCGGTAATAACTTACTATTACGGATCCAATGAAACTGGTTTCGTTCAATTCTGAGACTGTTCAAAAATTGGCTATTTTACAGTCGATTATTAAATATTAAAATATTTAATTTTCACAAATTAACTTTTAAATCGATTTTAAAAGTTCTAAAATATCATTCTAACTTCAACATGATAAAATAAAATTTTACAAATCATTTTAAATCATATTTAACTCAATTTTCAATTATTTCCATAATTTAACGTATTAAATTATCGATTTAATAATCCAATTAAATCCAAAAATTCAAATAAAAATTTATTTGACTTATAAATTCACTTATTAATATTTAAAATAAATTAAATATTCAAATTTAAATTATTAAAAATTCTGGGTCGTTACAATCTTTCCCCCTTAAAAGAATTTCGTCCTCGAAATTACAAGTAAGAAAATTACAGAATCCATTAATTTTCCCAAAATTTATAATTAAACTTATTACCATACTTTACTAAGTTTTCAAATCATACTTAGTTATCTTTCAAAAACAACTACTATTGTTTAACTTTCATTTCCAAATCAAAGTTAAAGTTTTCAAAAATTTTCCAAATTTTCTCAAATTTTTCTAACGCCTTAAATTTTCGGAAAAATTCGCCATAGTCTCCTTTGCGCGGCTCGATCCGAAAAAAAAAAAAATGACAGTATATATATCACAAATATACATCTCATCAAGTAATGAGGCATCCCGAAGGGAAAAAAGTATAAAAGTGCGATATTTAATCCGAGATATGTACCTTATATTTTATTAGCAAGCATATACGGCTAATATAGCGCTAAAGCGAACTCCAAATGCGAAGCAAACGCGATCCGCACCTACTAAACTCAACAAACAACATGAGAACCATGCACCTATGCAAATAATCTCAATATACAACATATAGCAACATAACTATACATGTCACATAGCAAATGCAACTAAAGCAATATATATTCAACCATCAACCAATTACATCCATAACCAATCAATATTCATTTATATTCTCATTCATATTCAATGAATTTGGGTTTTCACTTTAAATCATATTTGATTTATTTACATTGGATTTTATCACATTCATTCAATTACAAAAGTTGAATTCTATTACATAACTCAAGTTCATATCCATCACTTAACTTAATTAATTTAGTTTGATACCAATATCAACTTCATTCAACAATTCTTAAGTTATACTCCATTTAAATTTAAATTTACCTTTATTTACAACTCATATTTTATATAGTTTCACTTCTTATATATATAATTTTATTCTCAATTGTAAATTACTTTAATTATAACTCAATTCTTATAATTCTATTATTTATACAATTATCCTTTTATATAGATTATTCAAACAACCTAACAATCAACTTATATACACTTTAATAATTCTGAAAAATTATTTCTTTATATATAAAATATAATCAAGGTAAAATTATTTCATTTACCCAATTTAAAATCAATATTATGTCGATTTATCTTGTTTAAGAGTTTAGAAACCCCTATCTACGATAGTTAGCTAGACTAGATCGACGGGAATCTATAAACAATCAACCGATAAGTTAACACAATATAAAACAATTTCATATTCACTAACAAATACGCTCTCATAGCTATTATTACACTCAAACTCAATCTAGAGTACTGCTGACTCCATCTCTAATGAGTAATACCCTACAGAACCATGGTTCTCGCTTAACCATCAGAGCTCTGATACCAACTGTAACGTCACGGAATTTCGTTCTTCGAAAATTCGACATCGACACTCACTTTATCGACTGCCGAGAAATCAAAGGCCGAAAACCGAGATGTTATGGGTTTTAAAAAGAAATTTTAAGAAAAGAAAAAGAAAGAAGAAGAAGGTAGATAGATAATAGAGAGAAAAGAAAATAGAAAAGAGGACAGAAAATTTTAAAATAGAAGAAAATAGGACGGGACAGAAAAACGACAGAACAATAACAGAATCTCACAATTCGCAGCGGAACAACATATAATAATAAATGAATAATCTTTAAACAAAGAACTATATCAGTTATTACATTACATTTCATTTCATTACATCATATCATCAGAGTATACAACATCAATAACATCAAACAGTGCAGCGGAAAAAGAAATACTATATAAGTAATATGCCATGCCATCCAGCTTGCCTCCAGCAACTCCAGAATATCCAGAATATCCTGATAAACCTAACTCTTAACTGCCCGTGTGGAAATTGGTGGGCACCCAGAGTTTAGGAAGGAAAACAATAAACTCCGAGTCAGTCATGTGACTGGTGTGAGAACTCAAAACAGTTTATTTAACTTTAAAAATCAAAAAGAGGAATATTTTTAATTCAATTCGCAATGCTTTTAAAAATGAGACTACCATAAGGCCTCCCGCACACACACACAATGCAAACGCAGAATCGGAGGAGATTTCTCCTTATGATAGTCAAAGATGCTTGATACGCATTTAAAATAATATTTGATATTATTATTAGTGCATAGTGTAGGAAAAATTCATTTCGAAAGTAGAATATAAATCTTAGCCAACATACGACCATTATCGTATGCCTACTATAGCTACTATCCAAACAGTGGTGACCACCATAAGTGAATGGCAGGTTCTACAACTAAAACCGTACAAGATCGTATTGTTTCTTTGGATTTCCAACAAATGGTCAGGCTAAGGAACTTCCTACTGCCACATGGGATCGCCTCTGGCTGGACGTCCCGAGAACTTAACCAGCTCTCTGCCAACACAAGGCCGGGTTACCTTTATCACTAGGTAACTACTACACGAATATGGCATCCCCCGGTCCCATCGGACCTTTAACCGAGCGCTCGTCACCAACAACACCACACAGAAATAGATATAGTGTATCAACATGAGTAAGTATCTGGGCTCCATACCATGATACCACCCTTTCCAGAAGGAAATGCACATACCCTAAAGGGAGCTACCCCTCATAACCTTGCCGCATCATTCCTGTTTTGACCATTACCGGGATGTGAGGCTCGACGAATTCACGTCCACAAAAACATACTTTATACAAAAGCCATGCTTTGGGTCAACAAATGATCAACACAATGATCACTAAGATAGACGATCAAATAAATGATCCTATCACAATAATCAACACAATGATCATTTCAGCATCACTCAGCATGTCACATTACCAAAATGGGATATATCGCTGATAACTTCAACTATATAACCTTTGAGCTCGTACGTCTCAAAGAAGGGTGTTAAGCAAAGAATAAATTCTCCGCCACCAACAGAAATATATTTGAAAGAAATCGGCTTTATATCTCAACTTGTAATGTCAGGCATACAATCCATACAAGTCTGTTCCGGGCTCGAACAGAACCGAAGGCACTTACAAAGAAGTCCTTGCAATCCGGATATTCACAATCCTGATCGGATTTCCCATCACTTATGGAATCTCTATACCAGGTGCGACCCAGTGCAGAGACAATCGATAGGTCATCCTATCGCTCTCGCAAATACCGGTCTTCAACACCGATCTTCAAATGCAATTCACGACGTATCACATATTCGGAATGGGTTATACGACCCCATGGTCCTTTCCCGGTTAACCCGAATAGTGAGCGCTTATTCAAAAATAAGTGTGCATTCAAATTCAATCAATTCACATCAAATACCCATTCAAAGGGAAATATTGATAGTCGGCTATTGAACTATCAATTGATATGCATACATCACCAGATTCCAAATAATTTTCCAAATTATTTACTTTCCAAAATATCTTTACAAGATATATAATTTTCACACTTCAAAAATAAATCAATATTTATTTTTAACAAATTCCATTTTCATTTATAGATTGCATAATGAATTTATGTTCCAAAATATTCATGCATATATGATTTCAACTATCCATTTTCAATTTATCTTCAAAAAGATAAATTCAATATATTCACTTTATATTGGAAAACAATTCCATACTTATTAAAAATAAGTAATTCAAATCTTTCATTTTCAACCTTGGAAAATATTCAATATACTTAAATCGAATTAAGTATATATTTCATTCTTTAAGGAAATCATTCACTTAAACATATTTATTTGGGCCAAAACGAATGTTGCGTAAAACATCGTTACGACGTCCCAAAATCACTAGTATAGGGATTCGAAATTAAAATAGATATATAAATCCCAATATTATACAAAACATTTCCTTTCGGAAATCATTTACTATAACAACAGTGTTATAGTCCACCATTTCCTTTTATTTCTCGAAAACGTCTATTTCAACAATCAATGTTGAAATCTATGGTTTCGAATCTCAACACCTTTAAAACATCGTTAGATCGTTTTAATTATGTTTAAAATATCACATTCTAAAACATTTTCTTTAACATGTTATTCACTATTCAAAAACGTGAATATACTATGTTCACAAATTCCATTATTTCTATTCACTTTAACTTAAAGGATTATTCACTGTCTAAAACGTGAATATAACTCCATTTATAAGTTATAACAATTAACTTATCAAAATAAGTCGTTTGCGGATTTATAAAACAACGTTTATAAATTCCATTTCTATTTATTTATAAAAACTTCTTTTTTTATAAATTCCTTTATTAACCTATTCCCGTTTATAACTAAATTATAAACTAAACGTTCACATTATAAGTTAATTACTTATAAAACGATTATTTTACAAAATCGTTCTTTTTAAAGACTTTTCAATTTATAAACCTTATAACTTATAAGATTTATTTATTTAATAAATCTATTCTTCAAATAATTTCACCAAATTTATAAATCTTACTATTTATAAATTTCATTTATAACTTCACAGTTTATAATTCTATAAATTTCATTCATTTATGAAATTCATTTTCACTACATTCAAACACTTATAAAAACTCGTTTTATAATGTCTATATTTCAATTTATAAATATCCATTTATAAATCTCTTAATATAAATCAGTTTATATTATTATTCTAAAACGTCTTTAATTTCCTTTATAATTTCATCATTTCGATTTATAAAATAATCAAATTTTATAAATCCTATATTTAAACTTTTATCATATATTCAAAAATCCAATCTAAATTATTTTATAAAATCATTAGTTCATATTTCTCAAAAATCGACTTTTAATCGTATTTCTAAAAATCAGCTTTTTAACTATATTTCACAAAAACCATAATTTTTATAACTTTAAAAATTATAACGTTTATTTATTTATAATGGATCAATTCCAAAAATATAGCATATCTTCAAAAATCACTTTAAAACCATTTTAAAATCCCAAAATCTGGGTCCAATGATGCTACACACCAAATAGTCAATCACGACTAACAACGATATCATATATCGATATGATAATCATCAAATATCAAAATATCTGAAATTAAATAAATACTGTTGAGGAATCCAGTTGGATCCCTCCAACCTGTTTTCCTGCATCCAAAAAACATTAGCACAATACCAATTTCGCTCCAGTACGAAATTATCGCGGTACATGTTCTTAATAAATATTATCCGCTTAATAACGGCGTAATAGGGTCTCATCCGCTAAACAAAAAATGCGGGAAATCAACAACTGCAATATATACATATGCCAATATATATATATTGATATTATATATAATACCAATTTCACTGTTTATGAAATATTCGCGGTATATGTTTATATTAAATAACATCCGCTTACTAACGGCGCATAATGTCTATTTTAACAATCAATAATTTACAGTCATCATTCAAACATGCATTCAAATATTTTAAATCTAACTATTTAAAATAAAATCGAAATCTATTCGATTGAGTGAGAAGTTCTCACCTGGGTTTTAATTTCCGTTTAAGCTTTTATTTCGAATAAAATTAAACGCGCGTTTAATTTTACCCGAAATTCTCACTAACTCCAAACGACTCCAAACCAACTCCATCGCGTAGTGCTCGTCCATACGATTCCAACGCAACTGAGTTTGCATTTTTTCGACCTCGTATGAAAAAGTTATTGATTTTTGAAGTTACACGTATTTATATAACATAATTTCAACATAAACTTAACTAATTTAAACCCACATCTCACCACAACCACTAGATCCATGCCTATTGAATCCAGGCCGTCCCTACATCATCTCCTACTCACGCATATGCTACAGGTTTTGAGGCCGAACATGAACACATTCAATCACAAACTAGGGTTAAACATTTCTCCACGATCACTTGACGAAATCCGATCACTCCAACGCCATGACGAAGCCAACGACAAGAGCTATGCTCGGCCCAACCCCTGTGGCACTCGGCCACGTGTACAGCCTCGAATGGCGTGCAAAACCTGATGCAAACGGCCCAAAATATCTCCCAATCCATAGCTCCATTCGCGATCTCCACCGTTGATCTCGTAGCTCTCGTCGTGCTCTTCATCTTTGTAGTTGAAACCTAAGGCTAATTGTCGACGGATTGGAAGAAATCGAGGGGGAGAGGAGAGTGATTTCTGGCCTTAGAAGGGGGGTGGCGGCTGCAGCAAATTATTAGGGTTAGGGTTTATATTTTTATCAAATTTATGAAGATGGTGGTCTATTTATAAGGAACGAGCGACACTATTCATCCCGGATTTTCCGAACTCCGATTTAGACGCCGTAACCAGCGTACCTAGGGTTTATCCCGCGTTCCGGACACAATGGAACAGGTTTCGGAAGCTAATTCGGAAGTATGTGCGAGTTATGGCTGAAAACGTTCAATTTAAATTAAACCGATTTAAGCGATTTTCTAGGCGTTTTAATTTGTACCGGACAAACGGTAAATCCAAATGACTTGAAATTTGAAACCTTACAATAATATCACATTACGGATCCGATGAAACTGGTTTCGTCGAATTCCGAGACTTTTTGAAAAATGTCTATTTTGACTCGCCAAATTTAAATTAAAAATAATTCGATGCGTTTCGAGCTGCCACGATCAAACGATAGCTCCGATTGACACGAAATTTGAAATCCGGTAATAACTTACTATTACGGATCCAATGAAACTGGTTTCGTTCAATTCTGAGACTGTTCAAAAATTGGCTATTTTACAGTCGATTATTAAATATTAAAATATTCAATTTTCACAAATTAACTTTTAAATCGATTTTAAAAGTTCTAAAATATCATTCTAACTTCAACATGATAAAATAAAATTTTACAAATCATTTTAAATCATATTTAACTCAATTTTCAATTATTTCCATAATTTAACGTATTAAATTATCGATTTAATAATCCAATTAAATCCAAAAATTCAAATAAAAATTTATTTGACTTATAAATTCACTTATTAATATTTAAAATAAATTAAATATTCAAATTTAAATTATTAAAAATTCTGGGTCGTTACATAAAAGAGGGTAGATCTTAACATTATTAAAATCACACCCAATAAGCGAATCGAAACCATGTGCTTCGACAATCTCTCTAATCGCGTAGCTATTGAAGTTGGGAATTTTCATGAATGCTCCTTCGAATAGCATTGAATTTCTAATGCTATTGAATCTATTAATCGCTTTATCATTGTATAACCATGCTCGAATTTTGCTTTCGGAAGGTCCGGTTGTTGACTCTCGTGCTCTCTTTGATCTTGGAGCCATTTTGTTTTATGAAATTGGATGAAAATTAATGTAATGTTTGGTTTAAAAATGAATTTTGAATTTTCTATTTTCAAATATGTATGTCAAATATGAGAAGAGTGAAATGATAACGGAGATGACTGAGGGGATGGAGAGATGACGGAAGGATGGATTGTTCCCGTGCTTCTATCATTTTTCAAAACACAGAAAATAAAATAAATTTGTTTTCTACTTTGTATATTAATTTCGTTTTCTAAATTGATCGTTTTTTACAATATACATGCATCTTGCGCATTTTTGTATAGATGAAAACCCAAAACTAAAAATGACAAAACAAACACACCTTGAATTTTTTAATGAAGCTAGGGTTTGATTTGGTTTTTTTTGAATAAAGAATGGTTAGGTATGTTGAAATTGAAGGGGTAGATAGGAATATGAAGTAGATTTGATTGGGTTTTTGCATTGAAATTCGTGCAACGCTATTTAAAAAATAGAAATCAGATGGACCAACCGACTGAAATGATGAAGGCAGCCGGCTGAAGTGGTCAGAAATGCAACCCGCAAGTATGTAGTTCAAATTGGCCACTATTCAGTCGACTGGATGGGGAATTTTAATCAGCTGAATTCTGAATAATTTTTAAATGCATACGAATGTTCAGTTGGCTGAACATTTAGGGTTAGTCAGCTGAAACTGTTGTTTTTCTGAGGTCAAGCTTATTTTCAGTTCATTCTTAAATTAGTTTACAAACAAGCTATATATATATATTTGTTTTTCGAGCTTTATTCTCATGTTAAAATAAATATAATTTTTATTTCAATAAACATGTTACATATCCAAATTACAATATTAAATATAAGAACATAAATTTATAAAAAAATATAGATTTTAATTTTTCGAAGTCTTGGATTCGTCTGAGCTTGGTTCATCTTTGGTGATATCACGTAATGGATTTATAGGAGACCAAACATTATGTTGAGCACCTTGTTCCCCGAGAATTCAGAGACACGTGAGATCGCTGAGGAGATGGATTGTGCACACCTTGCTTAGGAGGCATTCCATAGAATTTGAGAGCGAAGTATTCAAGGAAATTTAAATATCTACGATGGTGTTTTTGTTCATAATACATCTCGCATTGTAAACTTAAAGTCTCACGTTGGTAGTGATGAATTTCATCAATTTTTTCTTTGGTAGAAGGTAAGCCAAAGTCTATGTTCTTTTTAGCTTATTTGTCGTTCGATGTATAGCTGGTATGATTATTCAGAGATGGTGTAATCTTCACTGGAATATACACAGGAGTAGATTTATTTAATGAATCTAAAGTAGGAGCAATGAAAATACTCGATGAGAGATTGGAACTTTCTTGAGACGTGTTGTAAAGAGAATGTATATATATACTTAAAGTTTTTATATGAATTAAAAATAAATTTGTTCATATATATATAATGGATTTATTTTCTATTTAAGGTTTTATATTTTATGGTTATCATTCATTAATTAACTTCAGCCAATGGTTTTGTTTCTAATTTTTGTCTTATTAAATTTTTATTCATTTTATAATTTTTTTTTTACACTTTAAAATCAAAATATAAATCATGTAACGCCATAATTCCTAGATCACGTCTTAATTTAAGGAAATCATGCAAACGTTGGGATTTTTAAAACTTCATAGAATTTGTTAGCCGGTATGTTTTATTTTTACTTTGTGATCATGTTACATTATTGTGTGCAATCGTACTTTATTTTTTATCATTCACCACCTGTGGGTGAATGAAGTGCTGTGTGGCGGACAACTTAAGCACTCAAAAACAAACCCTTACATAACACCATTCTCCAACACATTTGTACACAACCATCTCCAACTCAACAGCGCCTTGTCTCCTCTTCCTCATGCGTCCTCTTGACCACTTGTCCCTCCTTGATGCTTGACCTCAACTTTGGATTTTTGTTGAAGTGAACGTATATATGTAAGTACCCAGGTGGAAGAAGAACACGTCTTCATTTCCTTAGTTTCTCCCTCATTTTCTCAACTGTCAACATTTATAAACACCTCCATCTTCATTCAAAAATCAATATCTCCCATTCCAATCGCAAATAGCCTTAGCGACCAATACTAAAGCAATTTTTTCGAGTGCAATATTTTACAAAAATGGTAGATCGTCGTCTTAATGAGCATAGTGGTAGTAATCAACCCAAAATCAGTAATGGTCAAGAAAAAATCGTTTTTTTACAATCGTGATATGGAGATCGGGAGACATGAGCATGTCTGTATCAACGAAATAGGATTTTTAGAGGTGGTTTCATTATTTTAAGGGGTTGGGATTTACATAAGGCGGCGGATGAACAAATTCCATTCATCTTGCATTTTTCAACGAACCGTTTGTCAATACGAGCATCAAAGAGGATCAGGAGGATTTTGGAGATGAGGTAGAGGTGCTACAAGTGGTCGCATACGCTCTGGTGCCGAAGTTGGATGAACAAAGCAATTTAGGGTATCTGGCTATTTTTGGGTGCACGAAATTCGACGTGGTAGAGGCGCTAGTGAGCGTCGCAATGGGTCGTAGCCGACCGGGAGGTGGGCTAGTGTATGACATTAACGGTGGCGAGGTGGCGAGGCCTGGAAGCACAGGAGGAGGCGGCGGCGGGGTCTGAAGCGTGATGGGTTTCATTAGAAGGATCAATGCGCGTTTCCACTTTGGGAAGAAAGGGGGTGTAGCTTGCAGGTTTGGGCTTCGCGGTTAGGTAGGGCCTGGTTTAATTTGGGGTGAGGAAATTGAATTAGTTATTTAATTTTATAATTTAAATGTCAAAACTTTGAAATGTTATGTCATGCTCATATTTAATCCATTTAACCCATGGGTTTTTGCACTAGGTTCGTATGAACTAGTATAATGATTTGATATAACTAGTTATAAGTTTTGGTGTAGTACAATTAAATGATAAATTAATACCCACAAGATGT
Source organism: Allium cepa (assembly GCA_030765085.1). Lineage (NCBI taxonomy): Eukaryota > Viridiplantae > Streptophyta > Magnoliopsida > Asparagales > Amaryllidaceae > Allium > Allium cepa. The sequence goes on from CM060932.1 coordinate 419,499,304, forward strand.
AATTACGTTAATTTAGATAATAACATAGTTTAATTAATTATACTTCATGGGTGTAATATATTTGGCCAATTAAACACGTACTAGTAGACTGAACAGGGTAATACAGACACCTATTTAGTGGAATAAAATATTCTATCGCTAATTTAATTAATTAGTCATTTAATTAGCAGAATAAATCCCCGTTCTACTATTTTACAGAGTTGGACATCTAATTACATGGCATTAATTGATATGCCAATTTAAATAAGCGATGTGTTCACCAGTGCTGTTTAAGTGTTGGATTTATTTACATAGATGTCGATTATATAAATATCCATAATTAACTTGGAAAATTAAATTGAACGATTTGGTACTTATTTAAGTACCATAGTGGTCGTCGAGTCTCTTTCTAAATTTGTAAAGTTAATTATTGAATAAGTGTTATTTATAGACGATTATTATTTACAAATAAGGTTTTAAAGATAGTTATTGTTTATTATAAATGTTTTAAAGACAGTTAATTATTGTTTTAAATAATGATTTAAAGTTAATTATTTTATTAATATGATTCTTTAAAGTTATTTCTAAATGTTATTTAAGAATATTTAGTTATTGTTTTGAAGTTATTTAATTATTGTTTTAAATGTTTTAATTATTTTTAAAGTTAACTATATTTTATTAATATATAAAGGTTAATTAATTATTATATTAATGTTATTTAAAAATCAATTCTTTACTATATTTTTTTTTAAAGTTAATTAATTACTATATTTATGTTATTTCAAAGATTAATTAATTTCTATATAAATAATGTTTTTGTAACGATCCGGTTTTGAATCAAAATTAAATTGATAGTTAAAATAAATTTTTGGATTAAATTGTGAATGAAATTTAATTTTTTCAAATGAAATAAAATATTTGTTTGTTTATTCTTATATATATGTATATAAATGGATTTTTGATTTAAATAGAATTTCTAATAGGAAATTTAGGAAAAATATATTTTGAATAATATATTAATTAAAAATTTGATTGCGGATTAATTTTGAGTAAATATATTTATGAATATATATATATATATATATATATATATATATATATAATGGTGAAGCATTAGTTTAAAAGTAGAAACATATTACATAATTTATTATGACATAGGGGTTTAAACCATAATTTACAAATGAAATTTTATAAAAGATATAAATATAAATTTAAGTTTTTTAACATTTGTAAGATGGAGATTATAATTTTAACAAGTGTAAGTAAATGGTGTCATGCAAATTACAAATGGCATTATGATTTTCTCTTTGATTTATTTTCAAAAACAAATAACAAAACAAGCTTTAGATCAGTTTTAAAACTTCTCAGATCTAAAAACAAATCAAACCTGAAAACTAAAAAAAAAACTGAAGAAATTAAAAACCTATAAACCAAGATTCAAAGGGAAAAAAACCTAAGCAAAATCTCAGATCAAAATCAATCTCAGGGTTTCAGATCAACAAAAAAAATAAAAGAAGCTATTTCAAGCTTTCAACATGGGAAAAATGAAATTACAAATCTGGAAGTTTAAAACCTGAATCAGTTTTCAAGACCAACCTGAATCAAAAGCTTTCAAGCCTGAAAACATTTTAACCTGGAAAAGCAAATGCAGTTCAAACAAATTTAGAAATCATCTCAACAATCGAGTAAAGATCAAAACAATCAAAATGAAGAGAGAGGAAAAAGATTGAAGGAACCAGACCAAAATGCTTTCTAGTGTTCTTTCTTCCAGGCTCTGTTTTCATTTTACGGTGAGCAAACCTCTAAACCCAAATTTTTCATTTTTTTGTTTATCCGTGAATAAATCACTTAATCTTGTTATATGTTGTGATGTTTGGTTTGGTACTTGGAGTTGTTTGTATAAGTGATAATGTACATGCATATCGGTTATGTATGTATATATATTGTTGAATGTTAACTATCTCTCTGTTTAATAACAGACTAACAAAATTCAAGAAAAATCCTATATCTCAAAATCTAGAAGGATTTAGGTAATGGTCTTTAAAGGAAAGTATTCATATTGATCTGATTTAAATTTTAGAAATAATTCTATGTAGAAAATATTTAGGAAATATTTCGAAATTTGGAAATTACAGTAAGATGTTTTCAACTTGAAAATTCTAAAATTTTATTATCGAATTTTGGTTATATAAATGGATTTGTGTTTGCAAACTATGATTTTTAAGATGAAAATCAGAATTTTAAGCTTTGTATTGAGGTGGGAATTTCAAGTTGAACGAAAAATGCAAAATGATCGAATTCTGGTGATCCACATCGATCTGGGCATCGAAATTCATGGTGAAGGAAGTTGATGCGTAGGGAAGCATGGGAAAAATGTTTGATTTTTTAATTAATCGTAGGAGATAAACGAGTTTAAGTTAGGGTTTAATGTCTCGTTTTTTGGTCGATTGATTATCGTAGCATTTCGTCATCAATGAAGCATCGGGTGGCACCGGACCTGGTGGAAATGGAGTAGGGGACTGTGGCAAAGTTCAGGTCGGGGTAGCATGGATGCAGGTGACCGGAATTGTTGATGGGTGATGATTTTCTGGTGATAGGTGGGTTCCAGTATTTGACTGTGTAGCCAAAATTTGATTTCCGACGAAATCGTTGGAATTAGATGATTGGATTAGTTGTCGAGGTCAAGTCAAACTTGTGAGTGCCAGCAGAGGTGATAAGAGTTGCTCCGATCAAGTGTGCACGTCCACACATGCACATCTTCTTCTCTGATTTATTTAGATTGAGGGAGACGAAGATTGACTCGAGGAAGTCGAAAAGAAACTCGAAGCAGGGGAATGTGGGGTTGTGTTCGTGAACGTCTCGAGTGTTGGCTCGAGAGAAATAAAGTAAGGCATGAGTTTTATTTAAAATGAATTAACTAGATATTAAAATTTAATACGTTTTTAAGCCATTGAAGTAATTATTTGAGGAAAACATTACCAAGTTTTGAAGTAAAGCATCGACGAATTAGAAACAAGTTTTTCAAGGTTTTAAAATGTTTTGAAATTATTTCTTAAAAAAAAGGGTAATGATATAATAGGTTAATTTCTAAAAGCTTTTCAAAGATGATTTAATGATGTGATTAAATAAAGGATCGATTTATTTATGTGATTAATTAAAGATTAATTATGGTAATTAATCCAAGATAATTAATCTATTTATTTGATAATTAATTTATTAATTAAGGCTGATTAATTAATAATTAAAGGTTAATTAATAAATAATTAAAGAATAATTGATTAAATGATTTGTAATTAATTAATTAATATTAATTAACCAAGATTAGCAAACTATTCATAAGCAAATAATCTGATTTAAATTAATCAGATGACTAATAAATCTTATTTATGAATGTTTGGATTCTATTGAATGTTTGAATGGTTTGATATTCCTCATATATGATGCTTTGTGATACGAATCATTCTGATTTGTGCTGTAAACTGTGATGTAATTTATTCATATGTGATGTAATTTATTCATTCGTGATGTAACTTATTTATCTATGATAAATGTATCCGTGAATCTATGAATGAAGATAAGCGTGATAGGATTATATCGCTTATCTATATTGTTGTGTGTGAATTTGTGATGATTGATGATGTTGCATTATTATTGTGTAAAACCCCTAGACTACACCAAACACACACAAATATAGATTGCACGAGGAAATCGGTTAAGTCACAGGTTTTTTTAAAATGGTTTTAAAAGTTGAATTTTGAATCCAAATGGTTTTGGAAATGGAATTGGGTTAAATATGAAAAGCTTTTAAAAATGAATTTTCAAAGATAAAAAAAGTTATTTTGAATAACTTGATAAAGTTTTTGAAATTTAAATAATTTGATTTAAATTTGAATCCAAGATTTGAAATTGAATTCTATGTTTGGAAATTATGCTTTAAAGGGGTATACAAGTTATAAATGTGTATATATGGAGTTTTAAACCATTTAAAAATATTGTTTTGGGAATTTAAATTTAACCCAAGATTTAAGGGATTTAACTCGTGCAAATGTAATCGAATTTTTCCGAAACGAAAACTACTTTTTTCAAATAATAGCTTTCATATAAAGAAAGGATTGCCAATTTGTGTTGAAAGAATTTCAAGTCTTTGAAATGAAATAATTTTGAAAACTATGAATAAATCTTTGTGAAAATGGTTGAACTTTGTTTTGAAATTGAAGATGATTTTAAATGGTATATCTTTTATATAAAAGATTTGAAACGGGAATTGCTTTGAAAGTTATGAACGAATCTTTGGAAATAGTTTTGAAAGATATGAATTAAATCTTGATTTAAATATTGGATGAGTTAATCCAATTTCAAAGGAAATTGTTTTGAAAGAATATGAATGAATCTTTATTAAAGATTGGTATACTTTGTTTTCAAATAGAAAAGGGATCTTAAAAGTGTATCCTTTCTATGAAAGAGTTGAAATGGATATTGGGTTGAAAAATATGAATTAACCTTTGTGGAAGATTTGTGTACTTTGTGAAATGAATCTTTTTGTTTAAAGACTTGGAAATGGTAATTTGTTTAAACCATTGAAAAAAAGGTTTTGGATAATAAGTTGTGACTTAACTGAGATCCCATATCCATATGTTTTTAAATATTGCGCTCATTATTCGGTTTAGCCGGGAGAGGACCTTGTCCATATAACCCATTAGAATAATGATACGACGTACATGGATTGCATTTAAAGACCGGTGGTGAAGACTGGATATTTTCGAAAGCGAAAGGATAACTCGTCGAATGTCTCTGCACCGGCTGATCCCCGGTATAGAGATTTGATCATCCTTTGTGATGGGGAGTTCGAACGTGATTATGGATTATCCGGATGTGCAAGGGCTTCTTTGTGAAGTGCCTTCGGTTTTGTTTAAACCCGGAACAGACTTGTATGGATGTGTGTCTGACATTACACTTTGAGATGTAAAGCTGGTTTCTATCAAATACATTTCTGTTTGGTGGCGGAGATTTATTCTCTTAGCTTAACAATCTTCTCAGAGACGTACGAGCTCAGAGGTTATGTAGTTGATGGTTACTGGTGACACATTCCTAATTTGGTAATGTGGCATACGAAGTGCTGCTGATCATTTGTTGATCGAAGCATGGCTTTTGTGAAAAGTGTAGCTTTGTGGACTTGACTTCGTCGAGCCTCACAACGTGGAAATGGTCGAAACAGGAATGTTGCGGCAAGGTTTTTAGGGGTCGCACCCCTAGGATATGTCCATTTCCTTTTGGATAAAAGGTGATATCATGGTATGGATCCCAAATATTTAACCTATGTGATTGCTGCAAATTTATTACTTTGTGGTTGTTGGTATCGAGGCCTCGGATAAAGGTTGGTAACGACCGGGGATGGCATACTTGTGTGTTAGTTACCTATGTTATAGCTTGGTTAAAGTGTGAGGTAACGTCGGCCTTGTTAGCAGAGATCCGGTTAGGTTCTCGGGGGCGTCCTTTCAGAGGCGTTCCCATTTCGGTATGGAAGTTCCTTAGCCTGACCATTTGCTGGAAATCCAATCAACCAGTACACGCCTTGTACGGTTTTAGTTGTATAACCTGCCATTTAACGTGGTAGCTATAATAGGCATAGTGCGAAATGTCTATGCTGGCTAAGATTAATATTATACTTTCGAAAGATTTTCTGCACTATGCACTAATAATAATATCAAATGGTTTTCATGTATCAAGCATATTTGACTGTCATAAGGAGAAATCTCCTCCAAGTGTGCGCATGCATTGTGTGTGGCGGGAGGGTTTATGTCAGTTTCATTTTCCAAAAAGCATTGCGGATTTCAATGTATTAAAATTCTTTGTTGTTTGTTTTAAAGATAAAACTGTTTTTGTTTTCTCATACCAGTCCCATGACTGACCCGGAGTTTATTGTTCCCTTCCTAAACTCTGGATGCCCACAATTTTCCACACGGGCAGTCTAGAGTTGGGTTTTTCAAATAGTCAGGTTTAGTAGATTATCTGGAGCTAGTTCAGTCTTTGGATTCAGACTGACCTGGATTTGCTTAGTACATCCTGATTGGGAGTCCGAGTTATTTCTGGATTGGTGCTTTGGAGTGGAGATTACTGATATTGGAGTTCACTTCTGAAGACTATTCTTTCTATTTGAGATCATTGTTTTTAGTTTCCGCTGTTATTTTTGTCGCTCTGATATTGGTGTATATCATTGGATATTGTATTCATTGGAGTAGTATATGATATTCATTTCTTTTTCTTCCTCTATGTTGTTATACTGAATGTGTTATAAGCTCCGACGAGCTAGATTCGACGTTTGAATCTACGGCATTCGAGTACAAGTGAAGTACGGGTGTCGATTTTCGAAGGTCGAGTCAGGGTCGTTATATTTAATATCAGAGCTGAAGGTTGAAACTTTAGCTCAGGAGCATAACACATTAGGTTATTCATTAGAGATAGGGTGAAATATACCCTAGAATGAGAATATACCCAAGATATCCATCCGAATGCCTCGGTAAATTCTTTTACTTTCCACTAATAGTAAGTATGAGTGCAAGAAGAGGACGACATAGGGGACAGGGAAGAACCACTACAAATGGTCAATACCTGTAATAACTAGGAAACAATTCTTCTCGATCTCCTCTAATCCGATTTCAAATTCTCTGATGTCTTCGTGGAAGCTCGAGGGAGGAGCTTTAGTGTGGTGGCCCTGCGAATCATTATTGATAAGTTTCTAATTCGTATTCTTTTTATCGGTTTCTTATCAATCTTTCCGTTTTTAACTTCAGTAAATTTGAAATTGAAATAAATTGGTAAACAAGAATATAAAGATGAGTTGGGTTGTATTGACTTCGATTAAAACTAAATGTAAGATTCTATTGTAATATTTTATGAGAATCAAAATCCAAAAAGGGACAAAATTGATGTAAACTTTGGGATATTCTGATCCGAGTTGAAATCCATACCTAGTGTTTGAAAATTATGGAAGGTTGAATCCATTTATCTATTCTTTGGGGTCTCAATATGTTCTACGAATGGTTAGTTGTCCTTCGAACTAACCAATCCCCCTGTTTATTTTGTAGATCAGATGACCCGAGTATCTTGTGAAATATTGAATGAGTTTATTCTCATAATTATTGGCGATATTCTGATTTGGTGAGCCAAATGAGGAATGGATATTCAGTTTGTTCTAGAAAGATATTTCTTTATCTTCCATATGTCCTTTGTTGTCTCCTTGCTTGCAAATTTCGAGGATGAAATTTTCTTAAGGGGGAATCTGTAACGATCCCGGTTTTGAATCAAAATTAAATTGATAATTACAATAAATTTTTGGATTAAATTGTGAATGAAATTTAATTTTTTCAAATGAAATAAAATATTTGTTTTTTTATTCTTATATATATGTATATAAATGGATTTTTGATTTAAATAGAAATTCTAATAGGAAATTTAGGAAAAAATATTTTGAATAATATATTAATTAAAAATTTGATTGTGGATTAATTTTGAATAAATATATTTATGAATATATATATATATATATAATGGTAAAGCATTAGTTTAAAAGTAGAAACATATTACATAATTTATTATGACATAGGGGTTTAAACCATAATTTACAAATGAAATTTTATAAAAGATATAAATATAAATTTAAGTGTTTTAACATTTGTAAGGTAGAGATTATAATTTTAACAAGTGTAAGTAAATGGTGCCATGCAAATTACAAATGGCATTATGACTTTCTCTTTGATTTATTTTCAAGAACAAATAACAAAACAAGCTTTAGATCAATTTTAAAACTTCTCAGATTTAAAAACAAATCAAACATGAAAACTGAAGAAAAAAACCTAAATAAATTAAAAACCTGTAAACCAAGATTCAAAGGGGAAGAAAAACTGAGCAAAATCTCAGATCAAAATCAATCTCAAGGTTTCAGATCAACAAAAAAATAATAAAAGAAGCTATTTCAAGCTTTTAACCTGGGAAAAATGAAATTATGAATCTGGAAGTTTAAAACCTGAATCAGTTTTCAAGACCAATCTGAATCAAAGCTTTCAAGCCTGAAAAAATTTTAACCTGGAAAAGCAAATGCAGTTCAAATAAATTCAGAAATCATCTCAATAATCAAGTAAAGATCAAAGCAATCAAACTGAAGAGAGAGAAAAAAATCAAAGGAACCAGACCAAAATGCTTTCCAGAGTTCTTTCTTCCAAGCTATGTCTTCATTTTACGGTGAGCAAACCTCTAAACCCGAATTTTTCTTTTTTTGTTTATCTGTGAATAAATCACCTAAGCCTGTTATATGTTGTGATGTTTGGTTTGGTACTTGGAGTTGTTTGTATAAGTGATAATGTACATGCATATATATTATGTATGTATATATATTGTTGAATGTTAACTATCTCTCTGTTTAATAACAGACAAACAAAATTCAAGAAAAATCCTGTATCTCAAAATCTAAAAGGATTTAGTAATGGTCTTTAAAGGAAAGTATTCATATTGATCTGATTTAAATTTTAGAAATTATTCTAAGTAGAAAATATTTAGGAAATATTTTGAAATTTGAAAATTACAGTAAGATGTTTTCAACTTGAAAATTCGAAAATTTTATTATCGAATATAAATGGATTTGTGTTTGCAAACTATGATTCTTAAGATGAAAATCAGAATTTTTAGCTTTGTATTGAGGTGGGAATTTCAAGTTGAACGGAAAACGAAAACGATCGAATTCTGGTGATCCACATCGATCTGGGCATCGAAATTCATGGTGAAGGAAGTTGATGCATAGGGAAGCATGGGAAAAATGTTCAATTTTTTTATTAATCGTAGGAGATGAACGAGTTTAAGTTAGGTTTTAATGTATCGTTTTTTGGTCGATTGATTATCGTAGCATTTTGTCATCAGTGAAGCATCGGGTGGCACCGGACCGGGTGGAAATGGAGTAGGGGACTGTGGCAAAGTTCAGGTCGGGGTAGCATGGATGCAGGTGACCGGAATTTTTGATGCTTGATGATTTTCTGGTGATAGGTGGGTTCCAGTATTTGACTATGTAGTCAATTTTGATTACTGACAAAATCGTCGGAATTAGATGATCAGATTAGTTGTCGAGGTCATGTCAAACTTGTGAGTGCCAGCGGAGATGATCAGAGTTGCCCTGATCAAGTGTGCATGTCCACACGTGCACATCTTCTGCTCTGGTTTATTTAGATTGAGGGAGACAAAGATTGACTCGAGGAAGTCGAGAAGAAACTCAAAGCAGGGGAATGTGGGGTTGTGTTCGTGAACGTCTCGAGTGTTGGCTCGAGAGAAATAAAGTAAGGCATGAGTTTTATTTAAAGCAGGGAAATGTGTTTACATGGTTTTAAACCATTTAAAATATTGTTTTGGGAATTTAAATTTAACCCAAGATTTAAGGGCTTTAACTCGTGCAAATGTAATCGGATTTTTCCAAAACGAAAACTATTTGTTTTCAAATAATAGCTTTCATATAAAGAAAGGATTGCCAATTTGTGTTGAAAGAATTTCAAGTCTTTGAAATGAAATAATTTTGAAAACTACGAATAAATCTTTGTGAAAATGGTTGAACTTTGTTTTGAAATTTAAGATGATTTTAAATGGTATATCTTTTATATAAAAGATTTGAAATGGGAATTGCTTTGAAAATTATAAATGAATATTTGGAAATAGTTTTGAAACCTATGAATTAAATCTTGATTTAAATATTGGATGAGTTAATCCAATTTAAAAGGGAAATTGTTTTGAAAGAATATGAATGAATCTTTTTTAAAGATTGGTATACTTTGTTTTCAAATTGAAAGGGGATCTTAAAAGTGTATCCTTTCTATGAAAGAGTTGAAACGGAAATTGGTTTGAAAAATATGAATTAACCTTTGTGGAAGATTTTTGAACTTTGTGAAATGAATCTTTTTGTTTAAAGATTTGGAAATGGTAATTTGTTTAAACCATTGAAAAAAGGTTTTGGATAATAAGTTGTGACTTAACCGAGATCCCATATCCATATGTTTTTAAATATTGCGCTCATTATTCGGTTTAGCCGGGAGAGGACCTTGTGCCATATAACCCATTCAGAATAATGATACGACGTATATGGATTGCATTTAAAGACCGGTGGTGAAGACTGGATATTTTCGAAAGCGAAAGGATAACTCGTCGAATGTCTCTGCACCGGTTGATCCCCGGTATAGAGATTTGATCATCCTTTGTGATGGGGAGTTCGAACGTGATTATGGATTATCCGGATGTGCAAGGGCTTCTTTGTGAAGTGCCTTCGGTTTTGTTCGAACCCGAAACAGACTTGTATGGATGTGTGTCTGACATTATACTTTGATATATAAAGCTGATTTCTATCAAATACATTTCTGTTTGGTAGCGGAGATTTATTCTCTTAGCTTAACACCCTTCTTTGAGATGTACGAGCTCAGAGGTTATGTAGTTGATGGTTACTGGTGACACATTCCTAATTTGGTAATGTGGCATACGAAGTGCTGCTGATCATTTGTTGATCGAAGCATGGCTTTTGTGAAAAGCGTAGCTTTGTGGACGTGACTTCGTCGAGCCTCACAACGCGGAAATGGTCGAAACAGGAATGTTGCGGCAAGGTTTTTAGGGGTCGCCCCCCTAGGGTATGTCCATTTCCTTCTAGATAAAAGGTGATATCATGGTATGGAGCCCAGATATTTAACCTATGTGGTTACTCAAATTTGTTACTTTGTGGTTGTTGGTATCGAGGCCTCGGATAAAGGTCGGTAACGACCGGGGATGACATACTTGTGTATTAGTTACCTATGTTATAGCTTGGTTAAAGCGTGAGGTAACGTTGGCCTTGTTAGCAGAGATCCGGTTACGTTCTCGGGGGCATCCTTGCAGAGGCGTTCCCATTTCAGTAACGAAGTTCCTTAGCCTGACAATTTGTTGGAAATCCAATCAATCAATACGCGCCTTATACGGTTTTAGTTGTATAACCTACCATTTAATGTGGTAGCTATAGTAGGTGTTATCCCGCATTTTGGCAAAGCCGCGATACCAAAAGATCGATCAGAAACGGAGAACGGATCGTCCCAGGGACATGCCATACTTCGTCTCGCTATGGATATCACTGAATTTTGTCCAAGTCCAGATTGAGCTACAATTGATAGGACACGGCAAGAAAGACCATAGAAATCAACGTCTCAAGTTTCAAGTCAATCCGAGTTCATACGCTCAAATTATGATCGATTCAGTTTGGAAGAAAAGGCCTGAGATTCGAACCCATCAGGTTCGAAACCATCATCTTCGAAACCATCAGGTTCGAACCCATCGGGATGCCTCGGGTTCGAACCCATCAAGTTCGAATCTACCAAGTTCATAACAATGGACCTCGAATCCATCGGAGAGTAGCTGCTTCGAACCCACCACAAAGCCTTGTTCGACTCCAAACAAGCATCCTTGTTCGATTCCATCATAAGACGTTGTTCGAACCCAAACATGGAACCTCGTTCGAAACCATCCATGATGCCAAGTTCGAACCCATCCTGTGTAGGCTCATTCGAATCCACTGGGTCAACCAACCATGATGACGTGTCTTCCATCGGTTCGAATTCGCCGTGATTTATGGAGTCAAAACGGTCAACTCGGAGTGAAGACCGGGTTGGTTCGAAGTTTGCGCTCCACGTCACCACGAAGACACGTGCCATGATGGGTTCGAAACCATCGGTTCGAAAGCATGGTTTCGAACCAAACAGCCATGCAATGAACCCCATTTCGAATCCATCATATCTCCCAATCTACTGATCCAAATGCCATGAAATTTTCACAGAAGCTTGCATGCATGTTGAAGAATGTCCACGCCAAATTTCACCCCGATTGGATGAATTCTTGATCGGTTCGAATGGAGTTCGAACCGATGCCAAAGTGGGCCCAAACTTCCTGAGACCGTGCGTGTGGGCCCCCTCACGTGCCAGAAGTGGTCTCCCGAGTTTTCAGCGAAATATCAGCAGCCTACGCCTATAAATAGAGCCCCAAGGCCAACAGAAACGGGACTTTTTTTTTGAAGCATCCAGACTCTGCCGGATCGAGATCTCCATCATTTGATATCATAAACTTGCTGTTAAATTCGAATTCCTAACTGTAATTCACTGCTGTTTGCTGTACCGACTTGTAATCATCGAAAGAAAAGCAATAAAATATCAAAACACTTCACAGTGGACGTAGGCAACACGCCGAACCACTATAAATCGCTTGTCTACGCATTTACTTTATTGTAGATTGGAGTTTTTGTTAGATAATATCTGTTTTGAATTTACATTCTTGACTATTATCTCTTCAACGACTCCCGAAGAGTGTTGTGCCCAATTTTGACACAAACACTTTGGCGCTTTCACTGAGAACCCAGCTTTTCTCTTGCTCGTTGGATCTGTCATCGATACCGGATTGAATAAATCTAAGAGAGAGATCCAGATCATTGAATCCAACTTCCTTCCCTTCTATTCAGATTTGCATAAAGTCTAGGAAAGGAATTCAACTATCAAGATGGTTAGCACAAGAACCACCTCAAACGCTGTCAATCAAGCAGAACAGGATAGACAGAATCCTGCCCCTCTACCTCCTTCATCTAATCAAGATGCCGCTGGGAAATCAAAACTGTCGAGACCGGTCACCCGACAAGAGTTGCAGTTGCTACTCCAAGAGCTGACCCAGAGTCGGCAACAACTGGAAGAACAGCTACGCGCTAACGCTGAGCTAATCAACAAGCTGGATCGCCAGAAACGAAAGAGATCCACGAGATATCGTGCTTCTCGCTCGTCCAGCGAAAGTTCTTCATCTTCTGATTATCATAACCGGCCTCCACGACCCCGGTTAGATGGGAGTCGTATGCCACCCGCTGGAAACCAACCGACATTGACCGTTGGACAAATAAGAGTTGGTCCGTCAGCCAGCTTCCAAACCGGACCCTCCTCCCGAGGAGGTGCCGTTCTTCACCACGCCGCAGAATACCGCACCACTAGCGGTGCGGCTAAACTAGGGGTCGATGCTCAAGATCAGTCGGACCTGGACTGCCATCATAGCGGGCGTACTCCTGAACCGTACGTCCCCGAGGACTATGAGCCAAGAAGGCAAGACTTGGACCGCCGACGATATCCGGTTCAAGCCCGAAGTATGGAACGTGATCACACTCCGGCGCAAATGCCGGATCTTTCAACTATGATATGTTAGATGATCCGTGAGAGTCAGGGATTCACAAACGACGATTGGGGAGTTTCCCGAAGTCACACTCCCTTTACGGACGATATTCTTAATGCTGAACCCCCGCGGCGATTCCGAATGCCCTCTCTGCCCATGTACGAGGGAAACTCCGACCCCAACCAACATATTCTGAAATATGAATGGTCAATGACTGCTGCCAGAGCTGACGATGCAGTGAAGTGTCGTAGTTTCCCCATATCCTTGGGGGGCGTCGCTACCATGTGGTTCACCCGACTACCACCTCGATCCATCTCTTCCTTCGATCAGTTAGCTACAAAATTCGTTGAGCAATTCCGCATGCACGTCGCAAGGCCGAAGGATGTCAACACTCTATCTAGTGTCACACAAGCTCCCGGAGAGACACTCAGACACTACTTAGAAAGATTCCATACTGCATGCGCGGAGATTAGTAATCCAAACGATAACTCCATCCTTATGGCGCTGACTAAGGGGATCGACCCCGATTCCGAATTCGGCAATTGGCTAGCTGGGAAACCACCTGCGTCATTGGACCGTTTCCATGCCAAAGCAGCTCAATTCCTGAGACGGGAAGACGCGAAACAGTCTAGGAAGCAAACTGACGTAGAGCCAAATGCAGAAGGGGTCCAAAGCAATGTTGCAATAAAGCAGTCCGGTGAGAGCTCCGGAAAAGTTCAGTTGAACATTAAAAATAAACAAGCTCGGCGAAGAGAGAACGTGAATCAATTAAAAAAACAAGATCAAAATCGTGGCCCGCAACGCAAAAATCCGATGTTCGACAGTTATACTCCTTTGAATACTTCACTGGAGGACTTGTATTTGCGGACCCATAATACAATTCAATATGAAAAACCTACTCCAAGACCGTCGTCAGAAAGACAAATCCAGACGGGAAAATTTTGCAGGTTCCATGAAGGCTACGGGCACAATACGAACGAGTGTCGTCACTTACAGGATCTTGTTGAAAAACTGGTCAGAGAAAGGAAGCTGGAACAGTTTGTGCGGACACCGCAGCCCAGAGAAGCGGGCCCATCAAATCCAAACAATGAACCCAATCGACCGAGACAGGAGGACTCGACTTGTCCTCGCGGGAGATTGGTGATAAACGCCATCAGTGGCGGACCTACTTACTCAGGGGCCTGAAACGACGAAGATACTCGTCACTGTCACACATGACAGGCTCCTTCAATCTATGAATAATTTGCAGTGTCCTCTATATTCTGAAATATTGAATTTGTAATAAGGCACTGACTTTGCCGTATTTTCTTATTTCAGCAAATAAAATGCTATCTCTTCAAGCTAAAGCTGTGATTCACCGAATACAACGTTCAACAATCACGACACACGAAGAGCTAAGTTCCATCAAACAATGGAATTTATTCAAATAGCGAGTGACTGCGTTACAACCGGCCACTCACTAAGTGAAACCCCAGCTCGAGGCAAGCCAACACATCGAAGGCTGAACTGGACCAACACACGACAGTCCATTCAACAATTCGTTCCCAGAGCGCGAACGGACTCCAACTTCCCAGAGCGTGAATTGGAGTATAAACATTCAACAATTGGTTCCCAGAGTGCGAACGGGCTCCAACTTCCCAGAGCGTGAATTGGAGTATAAACGTTCAACAATTCGTTCCCAGAGTGCGAACGGACTCCAACTTCCCACAGCGCGAATTGGAGTATAAACATTCAACAATTCGTTCCCAGAGTGCGAACGGACTCCAACTTTCCAGAGCGTGAATTGGAGTATAAACATTCAAAAATTCGTTCCCAGAGTGCGAACGAACTCCAACTTCCCAGAGCGTGAATTGGAGTATAAACATTCAAAAATTCGTTCCCGGAGCGCGAACGGACTCCAACTTCCCAGAGCGTGAATTGGAGTATAAACATTCAAAAATTCGTTCCCAAAGCGCGAACGGACTCCAACTTCCCAGAGCGTGAATTGGAGTATAAACATTCAAAAATTTGTTCCCGGAGCGCGAACGGACTCCAACTTCCCAGAGCGTGAGTTGGAGTATAAACATTCAATAATTCGCTCCCAGAGCGCGAACGGACTCCAAGTTCCCAAAGCATGAATTGGAGTATAAACATAAGTTATAGGTTCCCGGAGCGTGAACCGAAGCATCCGTGCTAACTCCAGATTCTCGAAGCGCGAGTTGGAGTATAAACATCAATTCCAGGTTCCTGAAGTGCGAACCCGAACATACATGTTTTATCCAAGTTCCCGGCGTGTGAATTGGAGCACAAACACCAAGTTAAAGTTCTCGTAGTGCGAACTGAAATGTTAGTACTAACTCCGAGTTCGTAGGGTGCAAGTTGGAATGTGAACATCATTTCCAAATTCCCAGAGTGCGAACCGTGTTACAAGCATCGATAACTCTCGAGTTCCCGGAGTGCGAACCGGATTATCGATCTCAAGTTATCTTAAGTCCCCAGAATGTGGACATGTGTTCAAAGTTTGCAATAAACGCACTCAACCACCAAAATGCAAATGTTATTCCCCGAGACTAGGGGGCAAAAAAGCTAAGTGTTAATCGCTAACCAAAGTGATACAATGTCCGAAGTTCGGTTATTCATCGATCACAACTTGCGACCAAGATTCTCAGACTTGGCGAATAAAAACGAACTCCACTTGACGGTAAAAACACCACAAGTGCACCGGACTGAAAACAAGGCACTACAAACACTTAAGCGAAAAAGAAATGAGAGTTGAAACAAAGAAACTAAATTTTATTTCAACTAACTTAAAACAAGGACTTACACGCAAATAAGTTCTTCCAAAAAAGAATCCCTACTAGCAGGGGCCAGACCTGCATCTATACACGGCTTACTAACAAAAAACAAAAACAAGTACCTATCTACCAAAACACCTACTTGAGAAGCCGATTTATTTCTTCTTTTTCGTCTTTCTTACTAGTGGTACATCATCAGAATCACTAGGGACAGAAATTCTTCGTTTTGAATGTCTCCTCTCCGGCGGTGGCTCTTCGGCTGGAGGCATGATGTCAATATCCTCCTCGGAGCTTGAATCTACATGGAGGCTTCCCGTCGGAGGAGTAGGGGGACTGGATCCGCGACGGAAGACGGGATAGTGCCACCCGATGACACTACCCTAGCAGGTGCTGGACTCTGCGCCGCCGTACTACCACTAACATTACCATTATGCCCCGCAGCCTCTATTTCGACGCTGATTTCGGCCAAAATTTCCTCATCACGA
Source organism: Allium cepa (assembly GCA_030765085.1). Classification (NCBI taxonomy): domain Eukaryota; kingdom Viridiplantae; phylum Streptophyta; class Magnoliopsida; order Asparagales; family Amaryllidaceae; genus Allium; species Allium cepa. The sequence continues at coordinate 419,515,727 of CM060932.1, forward strand.
GTCGCATGGGCTTGGCTGGGGGCATCCACGGTCTGCATCGAAGAACTTGAGGTCGGCGGGAGGCTACTAACGATGATAAATGGCAAGTCAGAGAAAGAACCACCCTGCTCACCGAGCAGCTCGCTCACCATTTGTTCGTCAACAGATAAGGATCTCCCCTGCGCCGCCTCAGTTGATACCGCAGTTACAACAGTAGTCTCGGTGGCGATGGCCTTATCTCCTTTGCTTGATTCTTGAACGGCGACAGTCGGCGCAACTCCAGTCACTAAAAAATAATAATAATAAGAAGTTATTAGTAACTGCTACAAAACAAACACTCTATTTAGAAAATGCTTGAGACAACTTCGGAATACCTTCCTCAGTTTGGCTCGCAGACGGCTGAACGGCCTCAGAAGTATGCTCATGAATAGGTGATAAGCGCGGCTGTTCCGGGTCGTAAGCAGGAACATGTTTCAAACCGACCGTAGATATGGGCACTGACGAAGGTGGTGTGGTGACTTCAGTGACAGCAGAATGGTGCTCAACACCTGATCCCTCTCCGACTTCCAGGGAACGACCATCGATCATCTCCTTCTCATGAGCAATGATAGCGTCATAAAGGACCTTCTTCTCATCGTCTGTAAGCAGTCGGTTTTCAAGTTCGAATCGATCGACCGCTTCACCTGGATGCGCTTCCTCTTCCTCCTCAACCAATCGGTCCCAAGCGCTGCGAAGGTGAACTGGATAATCTTAAAGCCAGGCCAAGTTTCTGTGTTTTAACACATTGGCGTTGTAAGTTATGAGCAAATCTTCGATATCGGCCTCTAGCCTGGCCTCTACCTGTTGAACTTTCTCCTCCACCTCTGCTTCGACCGCCTGAACTTTGGCCACGGCCACATCTCTTTCAGTGCGAAGCACTACGGCTTGCTCGCAGGCTTCTTGCGCCGTGTTATGCGCGTCATCTCTATCTTTAATAATTTCGGCAAATTTAGCCTTGAGCTCATTAAGTTCTTTTAACGCCGCATCCCGCTCAGCAGTGACGACAGTGTTCCGGTGGCCCATGTCTTCCACCGTAACATAGTGCTCCTTTTTCATTCTATCCATGGCTGCTTGAGCTTCATCGGCCTTTGTAAGAGCCTCCATCTCTGATTTTCGAGACGATTCAGCTTCGGTATTCAGTACTTGTATGATGCGATCTTTTTGACCCGGCTCGGTTTGAAGCTTTTCAACGGTAGCCGCTCGTTCGAAGGCCAACGACGATGCCTTGTCGGCCGCCCTATACCACGCCTTGTATTGGGCGTAAAAGTCATGCACATAGTCAAGCGCCAACCGCTCGGCCTCCGGCGGGATTCTTTTGAGGTTCGGGGGAAAGACGTAGTTATCAAAGCAAATATTCGAGAACTCCCTCTTTAATTGCGCAAGTCTAATTGCCCCTTCCCCCGAGATTTCAGTAGGAGGCTGCTCCGTGACTATCGGGGTCATCGCCTCAGATCGGAAAGATTGAGAAACCGACGTATATCGAGAAGACTCGGAAGGATGAGGGACATGAGCAGGAGGTTGTACGGGATCTCTGGAAGGAGGAGGGGTACGCGATCGCGATCGACGCTTATAGCCTCTGTCCGTGTCATATCTCTCGTGACTAGAATACCCAGTGCGTCCCTGGTCATAATACCCAGAGCGCCCCTGGTCATAACCTCTGTCCCCTTCTCGTCTGCGCGAATCGTAATATGAAGGCTTGCGGGCATGTCGAAGACTCCCAAACATTGAACCTCGCTTAGACATAATATCTGCGAAGCAAAATAAAATAGAATTAATCACCTTTCAAAATAGGTAGTTTACAGTCAAAGGTTATGCAGTGTCGTGAAATGTGTATGAATATGCATTCCCCCCGACCAACCAGAAGTGTCGACCTCGCTAGTAATAAGAGGCTCGTTCAATTCTAGAGTACGGTGGAATTCCTCCAACCCGGCATCATGTTGAAAAGACACATCGTCCGGGATTGGAAGATCGGCAAGTCCTTCAAAAATATTTTCAGTTCTCGGAGGAGACATCTCCGAGATTCTAACTCCGGGAGCGGAACGGGCCGTGACAACCGATTTCCATCTCCCCTTCTTACTTGACTTAACCATGGCAGCCTTGCCTTTTCTCTGCTCCGCGACATCCGGAACTGCGTCCGTAGGCTCGGTCAGCGGCTCATCATCGGTGTGGGTTCTTTCAGAGTCAGCTTCCTCAGCTGTAGTAAATTTGGGCTTCTTATGCTTGACTCGTTTTTTCGAGACGACCCTTAATGCCACCTTAAAACTTATGCTTTGCCCTTGTTCGATCAAACCGCAGGCCCGGAGATTCCTATCCGTCAATAACACGTCGATATCCCTATCTCCACTCGAGACTTCTCGAAGCACTCGCGCCA